>CM050942.1:54569974-57069974 GCA_027789145.1 Solanum arcanum | reverse complement strand
GTAACCTGGTTGTATAAAGAAGCAACGACTAACAGAAAGATAGATGAAGTCAACTTGTCAAATCAAATTAACAAGTCAGGTAAGCTGGATCTTTCTAGTAATTAGTGCTATATTAACCGCACCCAAGGGTGTGGCCTAGTAGCCAATGAAGTGGTTGAGACCCATGAAGTCTCAGGTCCAAATCCCAGCGGAGAAAAAACACTAGGTGATTCTTTCCATCTGTCCTAGCCTTGGGGGATAGAGTTACCCGGTACCTGTTGTTGCTGGTCGGAGGTGATAAGTATCCCGAGGAATTAGTTGAGGTATGCCCGGACATCACGGTCATCAAAAAAATTAAAAAAAATTACTATATCAACCAAGTATGAAAATTAAAACTAGCTGGTTGTGAAGGGAGCTTTGGCTCAGCCTCTGATAGCTGCATATACTTTAGGAAGGAGTTGCAGCCTCAATGTTTTGATAAAGGGTTACAGCCTAAAAAAGCTAGTTGGCCGCCCCGCCCCGGTTAAGGATGACGTAAGTATTTAGAATTTTGATTTGTGGTCAGTAAGTCAAATTGATAGCCTGATTTGTGAAAGCTTTTCCAGCTTTTTAAATTTGAATTTCTTCTTGCCTGGATCTAACCCTTCCCAAATTTCTCTTAGCATTGAGTGCTCAAGGAGGAAAATTTACTTCAAACTCAGTGAGTTGGACCGATGAATTATTGCATTATGGTTGTGCTAATATATGTTCATGATATATGTTTTGTTCTACCTCTGAATGAGCATTCATTTGAGCTTGACGTATGGAATTCATACCAATTAAATTTTTTTTTTGTTGCAGGAACATCATTTTTCTCTGCTGCAACGTGAACTTGAAAAGCTTCGGAATGACATTGAAAAAATGCGCAGTGAACTAAGGTACAATTGACTTGTCGATAAAATTATTCTACTTTTGAGTGCCAGTTTCATTAACCAATATTATTTGTTCATGCAGGTATGAGGTTGACAAGCTTACTGCCGGCCAACGGTTGGATTTAAATCTTGAAAGAGGGTAACGCTTGAAGAGTTTTAGATATTAGTGAATAATTAGGTTGTTCATTTTTCAACTCCCTGATGATTGATTGCGGTCGTTCTTAATTGTGTAGACGCATTCGCGATGAGCTTGCCAATCAAAATGCAGAAACTACAAATCTTACAAATAAGCTTGATCGGGTAAGTGTTGACTCTTCTATATTTTGAGCGTGAACGTTCTTTTAACTCAATGCATCTTTTGAATATCTTTTCTTTTTCTCTTGCTTGATCCATGTACAGGAAATTCATGCATTAAGGGCGCAAATTGAAGCTGCAAAATATGAAGTGATTAAATACTGTATAGGTACTCTCGTCTCTATATCGGCTGTGGGTCTTGCAGTGCTACGGTTATATACCTAAGACATTTCAGAAGACATTTGTTGCTGAATTTTTAAATGAGCACGAGTGCCCAGATGTTGACAGTATTCTTTTAAGAAGCTTGAATAGGTATCAACCACATTGTCAAACCGCTGTAATATTCACAAATTGGTAGATAGGTTAACAATTATATTCATTTTCTTTCAAGCTTTTGTTCATTTGTTTAGATTTAAGTAGCTCACCACATATTCGATGTTTGCTATGGCAATATTTCAAAATTTGGGATGTTGATACAATCTTTTGCTGCCTTGGTCGTTTTCAACATGCTATCCCCTCTGCAATAATTTGGTACACTTGTGTATTTTTTTTTTTAGTACAAGCAAGTCAGTGTAAAAGAGCAATTGTTGGTAGATTCTTGAAAAGTCGACCCCAAATCGACACAATTAGACCTCGATTATCTAACAAATTCTCTCTAGAAGGAAGTGTGAAGTTTGGAGTATATGATAAAGTTCAATGCCTTCATGACTATAATACCATATTCTTCAAGAGGATGATTGAACTTGAAAGCAGGAGTATGAAATGGTTAGAGTTTGGTGCAACTTTAATGGTACCACAAAAAGAGAAATAGAAGTGCTATTTCCAAATATGACAGAATCAGTTCTTCATGAGTCGATGAGAAGTTTAAACAAAGTTCAATGAGAACAAATGATGGAGAAAAATGAAAAGGATTTCATAACTAACTACAAGAATGATGTTGGTTTTGAAAAGGGAAAATTTCATATATGGCAAACTTATTAGATTAAATAACATTATATGGGTATAGTTTACCTAATTACATAATATGGGTATAGTTAAGTTATTAAAGGTGTCTTTAATTTTGTATATAATTTTTTTTATTATTTATACAATTCTATTTTAAAAAGTTGTTTGTAACTGAATCATTAAATATGGTAACAATAAATGAAGATAATGCCACAAATTTAGGGAAACGTCCCTATTTTCAAGCCAAACGTTCAAATTCAAAAAAATAATTTCATACAGCCATTGAAACAAAAAAATTTTTTTTTTTTTTTGCTCTTTGTGAAACTGAAGTTCAGCAATTTTGTCAATCGAATACAGGTAAGTTTTTATTCGATGAAATTTCTTGTTTATTGGTTTTAGAATTTGTGAATTGTTTTCGATTGTTTGTTTTTTTTTTTAAAAAAATCAAAATATGATTTTGTTAAGCTGAATTTGTGTTCATTCGTTAGTGTGAGATGTTTTTATTTTAAAAAAAAATTCAAAATATGATTTTGTTAAGCTGAAAATTTGCAATATACAATTATATACTGTTCATGCAATTGTATATATGATTCGCGGTATTTGTATATTTTGAAAGCGTCAATATTAATGTCAGTGTTCATAATTGTATAAATTCATAAATCATGTGTTTTATTTTTGATAGAATTATATATTATTGTAGATGTAGTTTTTGTTTATTAAAAAGAATAATAATATAAAAATTCTATGTCATACAATTTATTTTGGGAATAAGTATACACTATTGTAGATGTAGTGTTTGTATATTAAAAATACTAACAGTATAAAATTTCAATAATTTGATTATATAAAAATTGTTGTATTAATTGTATATATGATCTCATTGAATTATTTGAAATATATATAAATATTCTTTTTCATAAATGTACAGATAATGGGCTCATTAGCTATTTTGGTTATGCATTCTGGAAAATGGAACGATACAAATTGTTACGTTGATTATACTATAGAGGGAGTAGTTTTTAAGGAACAGTCAACGTTTCTTGATTTTTATACAACTATTGCAAAACAGATTGGTGTTGATATGAATAATAAGACTTTGAAGATTGAGTACAAGGTTGAAGAAAGCAATAAACGAATGATTATACACAATGACATGGGTGTCAGAGTGTACGTAATGCTAAAAAAGGCCAACATTGATTTTAACAAATTTCCTATTTGTATAACTATTTTGGATTCATGTGATAGATGATTTCTCGATGTAAAGAGATGGGGGTGTTGGCAGCATTGCAGAAAATGATTGTCATGATATGATTGTTGTTGAGCAGGAGGATACAAATGTTGCATTTTTATCGATTGATACAACTTGGGTGATTTCGCATTTAATCTAATAAGCATGTTGAGGTTGATCAAGTATACAAGGACAAATCAATTTTGAAAGCAGTCATGGAAAGATATGCGATTAAAGAGAGATTTCAGTATAAAACTACTCGGTCAAATTCAATAAGGTAGTGTGCCTCTCAAATAGTGACTTTTAAACTGTATAAATGTTTTTATTGCCTATTGTAAACTAAATTTGTATACTATATTAAAAATTATATGCAGTTACACTCTGGAATGTTTTTCTAAAGGATGTGAATGGTTGATGAAGGCCTCTAATATCAACAAATCTGGAATGTTCAGAATTCGAGCATTCAACCGAAAGCATACATGTCCTTTAAAAGATAGAGTTTATTCGCAAAGACATGTAACTAGCAATTTAATAGGATGGATTGTGAAACCTAAATTTGTAGATCATAAACGTAAATATACACCAGCTGATATAAGAAAGGATGTTAAGATTGATCTAGGAGTTGATGTTAACTATATGATGGCTTGGAGGGCCAGGGAGAAAGCATTGAAAGCTTTGAGGGGTACACCAGCTGCATCATATGCAAAGTTACCTGCTTATTTGTATATGATGGATATCACTTACCCGGGGTCTCATATACGTATGAAAAAGAGTACGAATAATGAGTTCTTGTATCTATTTGTTGCATTGAATACATTTATCCAAGGATTCAATCATTGTAGACCAGTAGTCGTGGTGGATGGTAGTCATCTGAGAGGTTCATATAATGGTACATTTGTTGCAGCAAGCACGACAGATGGCGCAGGTATATATATATATATATATATATATATATATATATATATGTAATAATGTATATGTATAAACGTGAATCTGTTGTATATGTACATTTAATATATGATTTTGATATTATTGTAGGACATATATTTCCACTTGCGTATGGTATTATCGATTCAGAAAATGATGCTGCGTGGACTTGGTTTTTTGAGCAACTTAAAGAAGCATACGGTGAGAGGAGTAACATGTGTGTTGTGTCTAATAGAAATGAGAGCATTATAAAGGTCATTACAAATGTATACAAAGAATGTCCCACACTATGCTTGTATGTGGCATTTATGGAATAACGTTCAGAAAAAGTTTAGAAAATCTCATGAGAAGTTATCTGGTGTATTCTATACAATGGCAAAAGCTTGCACAAAGAATGAATTGATATGTTAATGGAGACTGTAGAAAAAGAAGATATAAGAGTGAAAGAGTATTTGGATTTAGCTGGATATGAAAAATGGGCTCTTTGTTATGCACAAGTACATAGAGGACGGCACATGACATCAAATATTGCTGAGAGTATAAATGCAGCACTTGTTTCAGCTAGAGAATTGCCTATTTTTGAATTTCTCAAAGAGGTAAGGCTATTATTTGGAAGGTGGAATCATGACTACAAGTAGGAGGCAACCTGCACATTCACATCATTGATTGGAAAATACCATGACATACTAACAGACAATGAAGCATTGAGCACAAGAATGACGGTAATATTTAAGAATAAGTATATATTTAGGAGTGTTGACAAAATTTAGTTGTATATATTAGTATGAACATCATTTCATTTAATTTTATTTATAAATGAGCAGGTTGTACCGTCAACGGAATATGTGCACAATGTTAATGATGACGGGAGATATTTTGTAGTCTGTCTAAAAGAAAAAACTTGCACCTGTGGAAGATTTCAGTACGAGGAAATACCTTGTGAACATGCTTGGGCGGTATTGAAATGGAAGAGTCTACCACCAGATGAATATTGCTCGGATTTATACAAACCAAAGACAATGTTGAAGACATATAATATGCCTATACATCCTTTACCGGATGTAAAGGCATGGTTGATTCCGAATAGCGTTATTGCTGATGACGTATTACCTCCAAAATTTAAAAGACCTCCTGGCAGGCCAAAGGTTAAGCCTCGAAAAAAAAAAACAGCAAGAGAGTTATCGAGGATTAAGGGAAAAAATACATGTAGCACATGTGGAATGGCAGGTCACAATAGGCGTTCATGTAGAAATAAGCCAAAAGATATTTAAGGCTGATTATTTTTTCCTAATTAAATTTGATTTGAAACTATATGCATTATGACTTAATTGAAATCTTTGTTTTTGTATACTTATATTACTTAAACTACGTCTTAATTTTGTTATGTGTTGTACATTAATGTGTGTGTTGTATGACCTACAAAAGTAAATATTATACTCAATATGCGTAAATTAAATTTGTATATATACACGCAACATGATAAAATGTTCAACACTAAACAAGTAGATCGTATAAAAATAAAACTCTTTTATCCTATATACAAATAAAACCTGAACTACATATATGCATATATAATTAATAAAAACAATGAATAAGTGCTATTATATACTATATACAAATAAAAACCTGAACAACATATATCTTTTGCAATTTGTACATGTATATTTATTCCATAAGATAGAATTTGTATATATATAGCAATCTAATTGTATGTGCATATACATTTAATAACATACATTGAATACGTGATAGTATATACTATATACAAATAAAAACCTGAACAACATATATATATGTATTTATTTATGTGAATATAACAGTTAATAATATACTATATACAAATAAAAACCTGAACACTAATATAGAGTATATACGTTATACAATGAAATGAGTGTGACTATAAAATATATACAAATAAAAACCTGACCGTATATCTTTTGTTATACAAATTCGTAAATGTAAGACACTTAGTTTTAAAAGTAGTTTTTATACAATTAAATTGTATATGTATATATTTATTTATATGCTACTTTATACAAAATAACACAAAAATATAGTGTCATATATTTTTATAACACTAAAATGATAGTTCAAAACAAAGAAAATGATATTACGAGTTAATTAAAACAAAAATTATCGTAAAATTGTTAATCTACAACTAATACTTAAACTGTCAATACAAAAATCAAAACAATGCTACAACTAAGGTATCAACCTACTGGATTGTAATCCTTTCAGAACTGTTGTTTTGTGTGCGATTCCTGACGGGTTTTAAAGGCGCTTCAATATCACTGACAGCTCCGGCTTGTATCTTTTGATTGCCGTAATTCCACAACAATGCACCGTATCTAAGGCGGATTTCTTCTGGGTCTAAGACTGCTGGAATGTCTTTCCTCTCACTCAAGAACTCCGCGTATGACGCAACATACACTCCACAGTCCCTAAAAAAATTATATAAAAAAACAGCTCAACTGTTATTATACTACTTAAAGTGTAACTATGTTCAATAAAATATAAATTTATTGAATTTTATAACTTACAAACTAGCAGCTAGTTGTTGGGAAAGGTCTTCCACATATACAATTTCGAATGAATCATATACGGTATGACCTTGATATCGATGGTGGCTTGCAATATCCAGACCTTTCTTTTGATAGAAATAAGACTTTACAAGATACATTGGTATAAGCTGTGCATACTTCTTGATGTGATTGACAACAAATGAGTGGTGAAGAGAATTGTTGATTGAGTCATACACCTTGATGCATCGATCATTGAAAGATATGACAATCAGAATCCTATGTAACCTGCCTTCTAAGTTAACCGGGATGAATACATCATCGACTGTGTGCCATGGAGCATACGCTAGCATCTTGTATCCATTAATATAATCAATAATCATCTCGTCTAACACTTCCTTAGAAAGGTCACCTTTTATTCCATAATATGCATTCCAAGCATTTAGAAAAACAGTGTTGAAATTGCAACATAGATTTGTGAATTTGTATGTGCTACTGTTGGAGTATTTGGCCTTTTTCCTTATATAGTAGAATAAGACATCTATGTGCTGTGATATAATGAGTAGTAATGTTATAATTTATACATTATACAATTTCATTTAATTTAAACATTTTTAATAATATAAAAACGGAAACATACCGAGTTATCAATCAACTGGCGCTCAAACCCGAAGTTGTAGAACCAATTCTTGTTGTCAATTGTCACTACACCAAAATTAAACAATTGTGGTAATATTGCCTTTCCTTTCTTGTAGCGATCCTCCGCATAGTTCCTATTATACATAATACAAAATAACTACACAAAAACAAACAATAAAAAATGCAAGTGTATAAAAAAAATGTTACTTTTTGTAATGCTTGACGAGTAAGTCTTCTTTCAGCCATATCCAAAAATTTGAAAACAAATCAGACTCTTCCTTATCAGACAATGAAACAAATGGATGTTTCATGTAAAACACAACTGGCTGTCGGGACGAACTACCTGAAAAGATATGTATATAAATATTTACATCATGCAAACAATATGCTTATTTATGAAAATGTAAACATAACTAATTGTTGCTTACCAACATCCGAACCAAACGAAGTCATGTACGGAGATATGTTGAATGGACCTGGGCGTCTATGCCTAACAGCTGGCATGTGTGTTACTTCAGCTTCAACTTGTTTTTGTAATACAATGTTTTGCAGTGTGTTCACGCTTGGAAGAAGATGGTCTGGCAATTCATCCTGTGATTCAGTTACAACTGTTTCCTGATTTGAAGCAGGCATGTATACCATTTGTATAGTCGCTGCAACTATAATAGACTCCTCTGCTTCTGCAATACGCTCGTGAGATGCAGCATTGTATATGTTATATATTACCCGACTGTTTGAGCTACTTTCAGTTTCCCTTTGGGCATTTTGCTGGGCATCCACATTAGCATACAACACTAATTTATCTTGTGAGGCAGTGCCACTTACATCATTCAAATTATCACCCAAAACAACATGATCCAAGAGTGGGGAATTCTGGTTTAGTTCTTGCAAGTTATCTCCCAGCTTAAAAAGAAAATAATAACTTAAATATCTAACAAATTGATTATAAACCATTATATTAAATTTTAAAATGTATATAATCATTTACGGATACCTCACGATCTTTTAATGCACTTTGATGACCTATCGGGTTTTTTTGTGCACCTAACTGTGAAGACTTGTTATTTAACTGATGAACACGAGTGATATGCGTTTCTTGCATGACATCTTCAAATGTAGCCTGATTATAATGTAAACAATATAAGAAAATATGTTGTAGTATATTCAGTATAAAAATAAGTAATATGATGATGTATAATTTGAGCTATACTAGTATATAATTCTTAATTATTTAATTTCAATATGTCTATAAACTGAATTTACTTATATACAATTTATTTCATTTCAAAATGTGTATAAACTGAATTAATGTATAAATAAAGCAAAATAATACCTCTTGTTCTGTCACAATTGCAGATTGACTTTGGGGTTCATGTGGAGTGTATGTGGGCTTGTGATGAACATCTCCGATGGGTGATTCTTGATCATCATCGACGACATTACCCTGGAAAAAAAATATACAACTGTATTCATAAGTATAAAGTATATTGTATATAAATAATTAAAACAAAAAATTTATACTGTGATACCTTGGAATTCATGGCTTCCAAAACTGTTTTGAATTTGTCTTCAAGCATTTTTCTCAAATCTGCGAACTCGTCCTTGACCTATGTGAAAAAGGTGCATATTTTATTAATAATTGTATATAATATTTTCAAATAACATATATTTGAATTGTATATTTGATTACCGATTTTTTGAATGCTTCAAATTCATCACGCGATATTGTAATGCTTGTTGACTTCTTAATTTGCCCCATTTGTGTTCTGTCTTATACACTTTTCTGCTCTACATTTTCATTGTGGTGTGACGTACCTGCATCACTGTGTTTCGCAACACTGTTGATATTGATGGACTGTGATCGTGTGGCTTTGCGCGCCATTGATCTTCGTGTGTATGTCTTAACTGCCTTTGTTGAAGAGATGACTGTAACGGATTGCTTTTTCTTTTTCCTAATCGGTGAAGAACATTCAATAACTTTTTCTTTTCCTTTTCTGCTTGTTATACTGGGCGGGTTTTGGAAATCATCATCCGGATCTGTAACTTTATTGTGATCAGTCTGCAGGCCCTGAGACATTGATTGTTCTGTCGATTGTGGAAGTTTGAGGATTTTAATTTCCATCGCTGTTGGCTCAATATTTCTGAACTTAATCTGCATAATAATTAAAAATTATAATTCAATATAATAAAAATGTAATATAAAATTTGTAGTAAGTAAATGTATACTAACTTCTATAATTTACAAATTGTATTAAGTAAATGCATACCAGATTATCTGCATCATTAAAAATTATTTTCATGAAATAATCAAACCGAGGATGGTCGTTCTTAGTCACCCAATTGATAATCCGAGGAATGTGACTAGAAACCTTGACAGCAATCTTGTCATCAACATAAGAACAACATTCATAGAACCAAACTTGCATTGGAAGTGGAAAGCCCAGAATTCTGTAGTACTGTCCACATGGCTTTATCTTGTTGTTTATGGATTTAGCAAGTTCATTAAAAGCCTTCCGACCCCAAGGATAATCCATAAATCTACCTGTTTCAACCAGATCAAAGTCCAACCTATCTATTGTTGTTGTAGTAGGTTCTGCGGACATGATAAACTCATGTATATAATATAGAATCCCAAACTTGTATGCATCTTCCTGATTGTCACCCCATACCTTTGCTTTAAAAGCTTCAGCCAAACGAGCTTTAGTGACAGGAGAATTCCCTGGAAAATACTCATCGATGATTCTATTGGGTTGATCAGTATCAAAGTTGAAGTCAGCACCATTATCAGAACAATTCAAACCAGAAATAATGGCAAATTTCCGTATTGTGAATCGAAGCGTTGTGCCATTTATATAAAAAAGTATTGCATTCACAGAACTACCTTCCAACTCCCTCAACATAATGCATCTAAAAAGTTGTGCTTGCACGTGACATCGTCTCATTGCTGTTAACTGTGCAAAACACGATGATGCACATATACGATTATATTGCTTTGGAGGCAGTTTATTCTGAAGCTCATTCAATGTGTTTATTTGCGTATAACATTGCATGTAAATTGTCCTTTTTTCACGGTTATTGCAAATATATCTGACTTCCTAAAAAATAAAAAAAGTGTATGAAATAAACATAGTATATATATACAAAAAAAACAATTTTATAATAAGTCATGTACAAATTAATTTCTGTATATACATACCTACCTATATATATAAAAAAAATAAAAAAATAAGTCATTCGCAGATTATTTTCTGTTTATATATATGAACTTGCATTTTTTGTATATAGTATATACCAGCACGTATTCAATGTCTTTTATTGTATATACACATCCAATTATATTGCAATAAATATACATATACAATCTTATTGAATAAATATATACATGTACAAAATGCATTTTACGAATTTGTATAACAAGAGATATATGTTATTCAGGTTTTTAATTGTATATAGTATATACTAACACTTATTCAATGTTTTTATTAATTGTATATGCATATTCAATACATTATATTCAATAATTTATATATAACTACTACAATATACAAAATTATAATCACCTATGATATTTTCCCATCTATATACAATCCCTACTACCTGCTATTAAAACAGACATGTACATATCAATTTTTGTATATGTATGTAAACTTAATATATACTAACTTCAAAAATTTGTATATAACTAATAGAATATACAAATTCTAATAATATATTCAAATTTTCCATCTGTATAACTAAGTCCAATTACTTTTGAAGGATCCGACACGCACTCGCCGACATTTTTGAAGAGATCGAGCAACATAACAAAGGAATATACAAATATCATGCTTGAGAAGTTCCAGAAAACACAAGGCACAACACACAAAGACAAAAACTTTACCAATGCCCCTTTATTCCACAACCCTAAACAAGTGACAAACACAGAAAAAGAGCATGGAACATAATCAAAAGTCAAAACCATTTTGACATCACCTAATTCAAGAAATGAGCAGAGCTATAAAACACAAAGAAACCCCAGAGTAAACTTCTCCATATTTTGTATATATATACAAAAACCAAAAATAACATAAACATGCAATATACTATATACAATTACTCACATGGAATATACTATATACAATACTTAATTTAATAGTTTTTGTATATTGACAACTAAATAACAAAAAAATTGTATCTAAGTTTGTGTTTTAAGACACTACCTCATGATTATGAATTTCTTCGGATCCGACAACTTCAGAATCATTTTCCTCTGATTCAACGATTAAAGCTTTCCTCTTTCTTGTACCTTGTACAATTTTAATGCCTCTAGCTTTGGCATTTTTAATAACTTGTTGAACTGCCATAGGGTCGTTTTTTTTCTTTGATCTCAGCTCTTCCATGGTTTGTTCTTGTATAAGTTGTTTTGATTTTCCCAAAGACCCTACATTAACCCCAAATTCTTGAGTTAGCCCCATTGAAAAGGATGGTAAAATGTCAACAACATTGACATGCAAAGGACTACCTCTGGTAATCCTCAAAGATGTAGACGATTCGTTCATTGTTTGACGAATTTTAGATCTATCAAGAACAAAAAAATGATTATTTCATCAAAATATACAATTTTTAGATAAGTTAGAAAAAAAAAGGTAAACAACTAAAATTAAGGAGTAATTACGAAATTGACTTCGACTAAGGGAGGGGACTTCAACTTCGGGAGGAATTACTGAAATTTTGGACAAAAATTCGAAATTCAAATATGAAATTGGAGTATTAAAAGTAGGAGAAGACGTTAAAATGTGGAAAGGAGAGAGAAAATTAATTGTGAAAAGGAGAGAGAAAATTAGATTGTGTATAATTATATACAAAATTAGAAAATAAGGTTTTTATACAATTGGTTACATAATAGGTTGTGGGCCCCCATTAATTATAGCAAAATAAAATAAACTATAATTATATAATGTAAATAAATTAAACTATACCCCTAATATATAATTAGTTATGAATGTTTGCCATTTCATATAATTTTCCCTTTTGAAAGGGAAAATCATACTAGTTGAAGAATGAAGATGAAATCTTGTTTCCATATTCAACATTATATATATACTGAGTGTATAATTGTGTATTTATTCAATACTTTTTTCTGTAAATATTATTTATACATTTTAAATACAAAGTCATACATCATTATACATGTACTCCACATATGAAGTTTACTATTCTTTGTATGTTTTCTTACTTTTTCTCGAACAATCTATGTATTAATTGACTTTCCTTGTTGATCTCTCTGCCAAACCACGAAGTTGCAACAATTTATTTTATTTTTTCTCTGATTTTTTTTACCATTTGGAACTTGGACAAGATTTTTTTTATTTTTTAAAAAAGATTTTCAAGTTGTATTCTTTATGGATTTTTAAGAATATTATATTATAGCTCGAGTAAGAATGTATGCAAACATGGAGGAGAAAAATGGAAGATCATCCAACTTTGAACTTGAATATTTTGAAATAGAACAACAGGAAATGCTCTTTTTTCTGAACCTAGGCCTAATGTTTTTGGGCTACAGATTTGCAAAGTTAAAATTGGTCATTTTGTTGCAATTTGTGTATGAGTTGTACTTATATGAGTTCTCCCTAAACAAATATAGTAGGACCTTCCCATTTTCATATTATGTGTAATAAATTATTAAACCGGATATGTAAATCTTGTGTAATAAGTAAATAATTAGACGTTAAATCTATGGTATTTCTAAAACAAAAAAATAAAAATGAAAATGATGAATAAAATAGTTCAATAACATGAAATTTTAGAACACATTCTTTTAGTAATATTTTCAGTACTTGATTACTACAAACAAAATGTTTCTATATTCAAAATGATAAAATCACTTCTCTTCTGAATGGAACAACAACAGCTGAGCAACATCATGATAATACACATAAGTCTTTTTATCCTCTCAGAATTGATTCAAATTTCAAACTGCATATGTATATTTACATATCTCAGACTTACTAATGCTGAAATTCTAATACTTCAGAACTTTGACCATTAACATGTTGGTGATTGAAGGGTACATAACAAGTCCTATAAACATCAACGAGGCCTGATGGAGGGAATGACACCGCTCACAAGCTCAATTCCTTCCATAGTCGTGTAGGTTGTAGTGTGTCTGGAATTAGCTGAAGTTGGTGATGTGGAAACATCTAAATCCAGTGCAATATTATTATTGTCAATTGCTGGAAGCATGCAAGTTGTATTCTCTAACTCTCTCACCACCTCCAGCATAAACGGTCTGTCCTTTTGTTCATCCAGTGAACACTTGACGGCCAAATCCAGGAATTTCTTGACACAATCTGAGGAATATGGACCCATACTTTTGTCTATTATCGAAGACACCATCCCTGATTGGCATGCTGCGTTCACCTGTCAGTAGTACAAAAGTAACTTTTCTTACTCCCTCCGTTAACAAAAAGAATGACACTAAAACTATTTGGAGAGTTCCACAGTTTTTTCTTTGACTGTAGTTTTTTCCTCAAACTTCTAAACAGTTTGAGCTTTAATTCAAAATGTCTGATTCACTTAGGCGTTGATCTCGAGCTCTGATTTTCTGCCATTTCTCGTATTCTAGGCTGGTGAGCTAGTACTAGTTGCGGATCAGCTTAAACATTGAGGACTTCACCATTTTTATTTAGGTCAAACACTTACTGGATACTATTAAGACAATGGACATGTTATTTGTGCTGATCTCAATTTCTAACTGTCATAACATTTTATGTCAACACATACAACTTTGGGAACTCATCCCTAAGCATTCTACAGTAAGAATTAAGGGTTGGGCTATAACAGTTTTCTCTACTTTATTACTAACCTTTCTCCAATTAATTTGGGTTCCAATATGGAGCACCTATCACAAATTCTGGGAGGAGTGGTAGGCACATTGCCATCAACATATCTTGGCATGCCTTTGAGAGCAAAGTCGAGATCCATAGATATCTGGAACCCAATTTTGGAGAAATGTAAGAACTAAGAAGAGATTGTCCAGACAGAGATCATATTATTTGTCATTGGGAGGTAGACTAACTTTGATAAACTGTCCTATTTGCTCTACCAACTTACATGTCGTCCCTATTTCATATACCTCATACTGTGGTTTGAAGGTTGGATAGAATCCGGAGAGATTTTCTGTGGCAAGGTAATAAGGAGAAGAAAGATAACCACCTGGTCAAATGAAAGAATATTATCAGAAGTAAAAGACGGAGTGGATTAGGCATCAAGAACCTTAAGGACCAGAGCAAAACTCTTAAGGGGAAATGGCTATCGAGATATCCATAGTAGACTCAAACTTTATGGTGTAATGTCATCAAGAACAAGTATGGGGAGCTGGACAATTGGGTAACTAAAGAAGTCACTTTCCCTTATGGTGTTAGTCTTTGGAGATTCATCCTACTCTGATACCATGTTAAATTAAGTCTTAGGCCTAACTCACACACCAAATGCTAGCTCAAAGGGAAGAGGATTGTCCAAGCCTTAGAAGGAGTCCACCCATTTCATTAATCACCAATGTGAAACTTTTTGTTTTAGCACCCCACCTCATGCCCAATGCTTAGCATATGACGCGTGGACAATTTTTTTATGTTGAATTGTGTGATCATCTCATAAGCTATTAGTTAAAGCAGACTTTTATTATATAATGATATTTTGAAGACTCCCTCTCACGTGCGGGCCTGTTCTTTTCATGGCTAAGCACGTGAAATTCTTTTTAATTTTGGGTGGCGGTGAGATTGGATCGCAGTACCTCTGCCAGCTCTGATACTATGTTGAAGTGTGTGATTATCTCATCTAAAAACTTGCTTTCAAAGGAGGGAGGGGGCTATGATCTCTAGTTTTGTTCTGGAATCAGAACAAAAAATGTAACTAAATAGGCAGCGAGCCGTTCAAATGAGATCTGCTGCCATTAGCAACTTTTTTTAGTACTCCTTAAGCTAATCCCTTATTGTTTTCGAGCATTAAGCTCAGAAATATATTTGCTAATATGATTCGTCAGTCATAGTTCAATAAAGATTTTAAGTTGGTTTGCTTGGACTATGCTATGTATGGATGATCTTTTCTATACGGTATTAGAGCAGAACACATCTTACCCAATATTAGGGCCTAAAAAAAAAAAATTTGCCCACGCACTGATGCTAAGCATTGGGCGTGAAGTGGGTCAAAAATTGCCCAAAATTGCTCACGCACCATATGCTAAGCACTGGGCATGAGGTGGGTGTTCAAGCTAAAAGTCCCACACTGGTGATTAATGAGATAAGTGGACTCCTTATAAGACTTGGGCAATCTTCCTTCCTTTTAGCTAGCTTTTGGAGTGTGATTTAGGCCTAAGACGTAATTTAATACTTTAAAATTCAGTCTACTATCAAGGTACATAATAGCAACATGACTCTTCTTTTGGTTAGACAAATGGATGGGTTCTGATAGTTTACAAAGCTTGTCTCCTGACATCTTTGCTTTCGCTCAACATTAACACTAAACAGTTGCTGAAATAAGGACACCACATGGCAGGCATTTGTCATCAGAAGACATTTAAATGATTGAGAAAGTCCAAGAGTGACTGAATTGTAAGTTTTTGGAGAACTTTTAAGGACTACAAAGAGGAGAGTAGAGGATTGCTTATAGTGGAATGGGCATAGAAAAGGCATATATAAGGTGAAAGAGGGATACAAGCTGACAAACCAAAGTAGAGCACAGATTGTTAAGTGGCCTTGAAAGCTCATTTGGAAAGCCAAAGTGCCACACAAAGTGGCATGTTTCACTTGGATTTTAGCTAATGAGGCTACTTTGACTCTTGACAATGTGGCAAAGAGGGGAATTCCACTGTGCAACATATGTCCTTTATGTGGAGTAGATGTTGAGACAGTTAGACGTATCTTCCTACACTGTAAAGTCACTGACCAAATGTGGCAGATTTTCTTCAATCTCAAAGGCATCTCATGGATAATGCCTAGTAAGATTGATGATACTCTTTTCAGTTGAAAGAAACATGATTGCTAGAAACAGACACAGATAAAGGATTATTCCTGCCTGCATTTGGTGTTTTATATGGAGAGAGAGGAATGAAAGATATTTGGAAACAGGACCAGCAATGTGCAGGAGATCAAACTTAAATTTATATTGTTGTTTTGCTTTTGGTTTACAAATGTTTGCTCTAATAAGACTGAGTCAATTTTGGATGTTTTAGGGTCCATCTTGAGTCAGGATCAATTTCTTTTTGCCTTACTCTATTGTAAATATGGTTCTTCCGGTACTACCTAAGTACAAATATTAAACAATTGTTACCACTTTCAAAATTTTTTTTAAGGACCCAACAACTATATTGATTCGTATGTTGTATCTCAATTTCATAAAATAGATCACACTGGAATTTATTGAGGTTCTTATTAATGCGATAAAAGAACTGAAACTCAAGAAAGCAAATGCCCTCTACTGCTTAGTTCAGATCCATTAGTAGACACCGAATATATCTAGAAGAGCTATCAAATGTTCCCTTGAATATTTCCGTCTTCACTGCAATGCTAAGATAACTTAAGGGGGAAAGAAGCAAGTACCTTTCGGACGATGTTCCTTCCAAGAAATAGGTCGCATCCCTGTTAAAAGCTCCAGAAATACAATACCAAGGCTATAAACATCACTTTTCTCTGTTAACTTGTGAGTAAAGAAGTACTCAAGATCAAGGTAGCCCTACACAAGTGTCAAATTTTGGCAACTGTCATCTATCTTTGGAGAAGCAATGAGAAAAATAATTGAGAAGGTAAAAAGCAATATTGAAATACTAGGGGATCATAGTATGTGTATTCATGATCAAACTTCAGATAATGAACTATCAAGAGGAAAGGCAAGAAGACAAGAACAATCAAGCAACTGTGTGTGTGAGATAGAGATACATAGAGTGATTTGAACAAGATCATCCCCTAATTATACTTTTTCCTTTATATTAGATTCATTATTGTAACTTGATAATTGAATCAAAATTTGATTAGTTAGGAATAAACTGGCAGATATCTGAAAATCAAAATTTACTCATTGTTAATCACAAATAATAGCGACTGATATTTGACCCTAAAATCAATGAGACATGATATTTTGAGTTTGCAAGTCATTTCCGCAGTTCTAATATTTTCCTTGTCAAACACATATGGGTTTCATTCCATAAAGTATTCAGATGGAGTGAAGATTCAAATTTACAATTCACCGTAAACAGGTCTTAACGATGGCAAATATTTGCTTAGGGAAACACTAAGATCTAATCACCATATTTTGAGAAACATGATTTTAGATTGTTACCATACAGGGACAAGCACTTCTAGAGAGGGAATTTTTTCGATGTCGTGTCTCACATGATAAAGTTGACAGACCATCAGATACATGTATGCAAATTCTAAAAAAACGTATCTTGGCTTAACTCAACCACAAAAAGCTAGCTTATGAGGGAAGGATTTTCGATAACCATTTAAGAAGACAAAGGTTCCTCCCACCAACTGATGTGAAACTCCCTCCCCCTAGATTGCCAGGACTGGATATCTGTAGCATGGAAACTGTAAGGTGGGGGACAACATCGGGTAAACAAGCATTGGGTGGGTTGACTCTGATACCATGAAAAAAGGGGATCCTCAAAGGGCTTCCTAGGCATCTCTAAGGAGTGTCCAAGGTACCCATACACATTAGAAAACTCTATGGGCAGTGCACAACCTCAGAGATAACGTTCACGCCCAATGAGTGTTGGAGGCTCAATGTATGGCCAGATTATGCCCTGTGGGTTGTGGAATGATAAAGTCCTCCATGCCCAATGATCACTCCATGCACCACTGTTAAGAGCCTCGTGTGTTGACTTGTGAGGTTGTCTTGGGTTCAACCTTGAGAGCATGTTGTCCTATACGTGTAGTTGTGGGACAACGTTGCATAATGCGGGATAGAAGTATGTCACGAGGGCTATGTTTGGCAATGATATAAGTCAACCATGGGTATATTATAAAAGACGTAAATGGAAAAGGCCAAGAACATAAGAGTTTCCCTACTCAGGTAAAATACAAGCCTTGTGCAAAAGAACTAGGCAAGTGTCAAGCTTGAGGATCGGACCGTGCACGCAGAGTGCTACTCAGTGCCAGGGGAGATTCTATTATGTCCATAACCAATCCGGGTGTGCTGACAAGACCAAACATATCAGATGTGCTACAGGAGTGATAGAATGTATGTGCCTTCACTTAACAAGTAATGGACCAGGTCCCTTACTACACTCCAGAAAAATGCCAGAAAGTTAAATGCAGTAAAATCAACACAATAATTTTACGCGGAAACCTCCTTGCTTGAGGGAGTAAAACCACGACCTGTCTCACATGATTTTCAATCGTTTTCACTAATCTTCAAAAGCAAAAGTAAAACACAATTACACCAAACGTAAGAAAGAGTTATCAATCTTACCGTTAAGCAATAGTCTTAACAAGCCTAAGTAGAAAATAATCTTCCCACTAAGCTATCCCACCTGGACAACCTAGACTTTTAACACAACACACCAAATCCTTTATAGATTCAGGAATGGTTTACATTTTAAGAACAAGAGAATGTATTCCTAAACAACTAGACGAAAAGCTCCAGATATTGCTGTTGTTCTTGGAATAATTCTGCCTTTACTTTGTAGAGCCTTTGCAAGAGTTCTTGAAAAGTTTTTATCAAGTTGCAAAAACTACTCACAAATGTTTAGGAAAGTGCCTTTTATATGGGCAAGTCACTTTTCTAAACTTCTTTGCCATTGGCTGGAAAGGTCACACTTTTCTAGACGCCATCGGCAAGTGTGCACCTACTTTCTGTACCGTCTCCAGCTGGCAGTCGAATGGCTCATCATCATGGGATCCTAGTACCTCTACTAGGTCCCTGGGTTTGTTTCATCTGCAATACTTCAAACAAGACACCTGCAATACTCAAGTAGAAAAACCGGTACCTTTATGAGGTCCCTAAGTTTGTCAAATCATCAAAACTACAAATAACATTTCCCCCCTTTTTGATGATGACAAACAATGATATGATCTGAGATCTTCACCAGAATTGTTCCCCCTGACAGTGTATTCCCCCTTACTATATATTCACCAGAATTGTTCCCCCTGACAGTGTATTCCCCCTTACTGTATATTCCCCCTTATTTAGGTACTAACAGATTACTTCCCCCTTATTTAGCTACTAACAGTTTACTTCCCCCTTTTGGCATCATAAAAAAGATATGCAGTAAACCATTGAGTCAACATAAATACTGAGCAAGATCAGAGCGAATAAGCAATCAAACAGTAGAGGAAGAGCAATCGCAAAAGAACATAGGAAGAACAACAAAGGAATAAAGTAACCAACATGCCATTATAACATAAATACATTAAAAACAAACTAAAATTCATCGACATATTGATAAGCCACCCAAAAAGATGACACAGGAAAGGAGTGATTAGCAATCTAGGAAGAGGGGGGAGTTTGAGACAGGGACTGGATAACAAGAGTGAGTCGTGCATTGACAGCATCATTATCCTTGATGGCCTTTTCTTGCAGGGCAGTTATCTTCGCCTTCAACTCATCATTCTCTTTCTCCAGAGCTTGAACAACTGAAGAACCAGGTCCCTCACTTTGTGCAGTAAGCAGTTCTGCTTTGAGTATAGCAATTTTTGCTTCTTTACCACTCAACCGCACAGTGAGCTCTTCAATCTCGTGTTTAAGCTGATCCAGGTCCTCAAGAAGTTGAGCCATCTTGCTTTTTGGAAAGCCTTTGCCTTCAATGCATTCACATTCAAACAAGGTATGCTCAGAGATAGTTTGTTTAACTGTCCCTACCTTGCCAACACTAAGAGAAATTCGAAAATGCTTGAATACTTCAGTGAGAAAGTATCCATAACCCATTCCATGAACACCTTTCCTCTCAATGACAGTTTTGTGAATGTGCTCAATCATTAGACTAGGAAGGCTCAGAGCTGCAAAGCTGCACAACATCTCCATCACATACAAGTCAGCAGCAGTAGCAAGTGTCCTCTTTTCTGTGCGAGGAAGGAGCACCTTGTTGACGAACTCAAAGACCAGCTGATACTCACTCTTCATGATTTTCTTATAGATCCCAGCAACCTTAGTTGTGGGTGTCTTAGAAATCATAGAGGCAAACTCTGAAGAGCAAGTTTTGCCCAGCACAGACCGGGTCCCCTCTGTAGGACTCTGAGGATTTTGCTCAACACCTCCTCATCCAAAGATATGGCAATATCATTTACCCGTGTGAGGAGACTCCCATTTTCCATGAATTGAACATTGTAGTAAAATTCACGAACCTCTTCTTCATGGAGGATGGGGGATTTCTTGTCGAACAGGTGCAGCCAAGATTGAATCTCCACAATTTCATGCAGAGAATCCATGCCAGGAAGAGTTATAATCCCCATATCAAAAACTCTTCCTGCTAGGACTGCTTGTTTCCTCAGACTGTCAACTACTTCCTGCATGTTGACATTCTCAACTTTCCTGGCTTGAGAACCAGGTCCCTGTGTCCGCTTTCTCTTTTTCTCAAATCTCTTCCCTTTTGACTGTGACTTTTCAACCTTCCTTGTAACCGCTCCTCCTCACTAGTAGAGTCAGAGTCAGAGGAAGAGGAGTACCTTCCTAAATCAGGGGTTTTGTCAAAAATAGGCTGAGTAGGTCTTACCTCTTCCCTTTCATGAACTTCAGTATGCTCTGCCCGTGCTTCTTCTCGCATCATGGCCAGGCTTTCAATCACGAATTCTTCACTTGCTGCCAGTATGTTGGACTCGAAAGCCCTTTGTTTTGGTAGATCTCCATCAAACATGTTGTCAGGCAACATGTCGTGAAATGGACCAGGTCCAGTAGGTACTGCAGAAGTGTTTAGGTCTATGGCGAAGAAAGGGTTATCAGGAGTGTTTTGTGGAGGACTGGGTGGGGGAGGAAGTCTGGCTTGAGCAGTTGTTGGAGAATAGAATGCAAGGGGCTCTATTTCACTAAGAGCATCCAACATTTGTTTAGAGGAAGATGAAGAAGAAGACATGGTTGTAATACTGGAAGGTTTCTTTGAAAAACAAAGAGAAGAAGATGAGACAGATTTTGCCCTTGAATTTGATAAGCCTTTCGAGAAAAGAGAGATGAAGTTAAGAGACGAATGAGAGTTTCAAAAAAAAGAAAGGCTTTTTAAAAGAAGTGAAAGGGTGCCAGGTCCTGTGATTGGATGCGTCGTTTGAGGGAGAAATGATGGGACTGATCGGTCAGAGTAACCGATGAGTGACACTGGCATTTTCAACGGTCAAATTTTTCAGTTTAAATTTAATGTATAAATGCTAACCTGGACAGGTACCAGG
Source organism: Solanum arcanum (assembly GCA_027789145.1). Taxonomy (NCBI): domain Eukaryota; kingdom Viridiplantae; phylum Streptophyta; class Magnoliopsida; order Solanales; family Solanaceae; genus Solanum; species Solanum arcanum. The sequence continues at coordinate 57,048,184 of CM050942.1, read as the reverse complement.
TACCATGATAGAGTTTAACTTCATTCCTTAATTGTTCTAGTTTCTTCTTTTGCTGAGCAGGTCCCTACTGAGAGTATACCTACAAAAGATACAAAAAGGGATCTTTGTTCAGATATTTAAATTCACACAAAGGATACCTGCACTGCTAATTTAGCCATCAAGGGAGTTCCACTGTTGGAGGCTAAGAGCATCACTTGGAGATCAACATCCCCAACTTTAACCGATTCCTCTCAAATTGATCCTTGCTGAGAGCCTAGGTGAAAATTTCTGCAATTTGTTCCTCCGTTGGACAATATGTGAGCACAATATTTCCCTTCTCAACATTATCTCTAAAAAAAAAGATGTCTAACATCAATATGCTTTGTTCTCTTATGGTGGACTGGGTTCTTTCCCATACTAACAGCACTAGTATTGTCACACATAAGAGGAATTGCTTTGATGTGAATTCCAAAGTCTTCTAAGTGTTGCCTGATCCACAGCAATTGAGAACAACAGGCTGCAGCAGCTACATATTCAACTTCAGCGGTTGAAAGAGCCACAGAGTTCTGCTTCTTGGTACCCCAAGAGATAAGTGATGATCCAAGGAAATGAGCCATTCCAGAGGTGCTCTTCCTGTCAACTTGATAACCTGCAAAAACAGCATCTGCAAAAACAACCAGATCAAAAGTTCCACCTGCAGGATAGAAGAGAACCAGGTCCCCTGTTTTCTTCAAGTATCTGAGAATACGTTTTGCAGCCTTCAGGTGTGAATCACGAGGACATGCTTGAAACCTGGCACACATTCCAATACTATACACAATATCAGGCCTGTTAGCAGTCAGATATAACAAGGAGCCAATGATTCCTCTGTACAATGTCTGATTCACAAGGGGATCAGATTCTTCTACTATCATCTTGGAATTTGTTCCCATAGGAGTATCAATAGGTTTAGAATCAAACATATTGAATTACTTCAGCAGCTCTTTGATGTACTTCTCCTGGCATATTGAAATCCCATTTGATGATTGCTTGATTTGCAGACCAAGGAAGAATGTCAACTCACCCATCATGCTCATTTCAAACTCCCTTTCCATTAGTGATGAGAATTCTTCACAGAAGTGTTCTTCTTCATCAAGAATGTCATCATTTCTGACTGAAATTCAGAGTAGTACCAGGTACCTCATCACACTTTCCAACCTCATCAGCCTCTTTAGGTAGACTATGATTTTGATCATCAAAGTCATCTTTCAACTGTTATTCTGCATCAGATTCACTTCCTTCAATTTTTTTTGTGTGAATTGAATAGCTTGAACACATCATCTTCATCATTTGATCCATTGGCTTTTAAGTTTCTATCTTTATAAAAAACAACATGAATGTTTTCTTCAATGCCCTGAGTTCTATTGTTGGATTTAACACTCCTTCATCACTTCTAGGATCAAATTTTCCCAGATCATCCTTTCCATTGTTCAGCACAAAACATCTACACCCAAAATATACCCCTTCTTTCCATCACCAAAAGAGACACCCCCTTCCTGAAGTGTCTTGAGTGAGAGGAAATTTTTTGATGTCACCAGTCATATGTTTAGAGCATCTACTGTCCATATACCAACATTGACTGCTGCTCCTCTCACTCACTTGCAACAAGAATTACTTGTTAAGCTTGGGAACCCATTTCAATTTGAGTTCCCAGAAAGCAGATAAGGGAGTGATCAGATTGTATCTAGTCCAATAGGGCAGTTTTTGAATCTTTCTAACAAAGGACTTTGGAGTAGAAACTGATTTTTTATTTGAAAATCTATCAGTTGAAACATGTTTTGGAGGACCAGGTCTCTCATTTGATATTTTTTGCCTTACAACATAGTTAGAGAGCCTTTCATGAGAATTTTTCCAGCTAGCACACTCTCCCTTTAAATGCCCATTTTTACCACAGTAAAGACAAAGCAGATTGTCAGACACAAATACATACTTACTATGAGGATTAAAGGGAGGAGTGATATTCAAACTTCCAAGTCCTTTCTTATTGAAATTACTCTGGTTTGTTGCACTTGACAACAACTTAGAGGATTTTGTCCACTTAAGAGATTTTTCAAGTTCTTCCTTAAGTTTGACAATATCCTTTTCTAATCTGTTGCTTTTCTCCAAAGACAGTCCCAGACTTTTTTCAGAGTTTTTCAATTTTTCTTCAATTTCAATTCTTAAACTATTTGACATTCCATTCAGCTTTTCAGCTTCTTCAGTTATCTGATTCAACTGATTCTTAAGTTCAGAATTATCAGACTCTAGAGACACCATTCTTGACATTTTCTCTTCAAGTTTAACTTTGTTTTCAGTTAAACTGTCAAGTTCAGCATTCATGGTGTCTCTTTCAGATGTTAACTCTATCACAGAATCAAGCATGACTTTTGCCAAAGTTCTCAATTTTTTAAGAGAATATTTATCCAAGTCATTTTTCATATCTAGAAGAGTTACCTGATTGTCCTCTTCTTCAATTTCTGTGTGAGCCATGAGAGCAAACATTTCATTGAAGACAGTTTCCTCCTCATGCACAGCAACCATGGACACATCTTTTGGCTCATCAGGGTCTTCTGAATCACTTGAAGAATCTCCCCATGCAGCAAGAGCCTTTTTGACAACCATATTAGCAGCAGCTTTTCGATCTCTGTTGCCAAGTACCAGGTCCCTTCTATTCTCGCTGTCACTTCTTAGTTTTTGATAATCCTTGCTTTCATTCTTGAGCAAAGGACACTCTTTGATGAAGTGTCCAGCTTTTCCACACTTGTAGCAAGTGTCACCTTGATCAGCATTTCGAGTATCATTTGTTCCTCTTTTATAAACTTTGTTTTTCCTCACAACTTTTTGAAATCTGCTGATGAGATATGCCATATCATCATCACTGGAATCTTCATCTGATTTATACTTCAGCATCAATGACTTGTCCTTCTTGGCTTCCTTCTTTGATAAATCGTAATTCCGATTCATCTCATGTGTCTTCAGATTACCAATCAAGGCATCCATAGTCAGCACCTTCAAATCCTTGGCTTCTGTAATGGCATCAACCTTGCTCTCCCAAGTCTTTGGAAGAATTTGAAGCACTTTTCTGACTTGTTTGGTCATGCTTATAGGTTCACCCAGACTTCGCAGCTCATTTGTAATGGAAGAAAACTTGGTGAACATGTCATGTATTATTTTTCCTTCCTTCATTTTAAAGTTCTCATATCGTGAGGTAAGCATTTCAATCTTAGATTCTTTGACTTGTTCAGTTCCTTCATGTGCAGTCTTCAAGCAGTCCCAAATTTCCTTAGCAGACTCACAGGCTGACACTCGATTGTACTCATCAGGTCCTATCCCACAGACCAGAAGAGTTTTAGCTTTGAAACCTTTTTCAATCTTTTTCCTGTCAGCTTCGTCATATTTCTGCCTAGGCTTTGGAACACTAATGGTCTTCTCTCCATCCTTTTCTTCCATCATCGGAACAAATGGTCCATCTAGTACAATATCCCATAACTCGCTATCTTCAGCCATGAGGTAGTCATGCATTCTAACTTTCCACCAACTGTAGAAATGTCCATTGAAACGAGGAGGTCTGTGTGATGACTGACCTTCTTCGAGGTTAAGTGGAGCTGCCATTCTAGAGCAATATCACTTCCTTGGTGTTAACCAAATAGGTAGTGCCTGCTCTGATACCACTTGATAGAATGTATGTGCCTTCACTTAACAAGTAATGGACCAGGTCCCTTACTACACTCCAGAAAAATACCAGAAATTTAAATGCAGTAAAATCAACACAATGATTTTACGTGGAAACCTCCTTGCTTAAGGGAGTAAGACCACGACCTATCTCACAGGATTTTCAATCGTTTTCACTAATCTTCAAAAGCAAAAGTAAAATACGATTACACCAAACGTAAGAAAGAGTTATCAATCTTACCGTTAAGCAATAGTCCTCTATTGCTTAACAAGCCTAAGTAGAAAACAATCTACCCACTAAGCTATCCCACCTGGACAACCTAGACTTTTAACACAACACACCAAATCCTTTATAGATTCAGGAATGGTTTACAGTTTAAGAACAAGAGAATGCATTCCTAAACAACTAGACGAAAAGCTCCAGATATTGCTGTTGTTCTTGGAATAATTCTGCCTTTACTTTGTAGAGCCTTTGCAAGAGTTCTTGAAAAGTTTTTATCAAGTTGCAAAAACTACTCACAAATGTTTAGGAAAGTGCCTTTTATATGGGCAAGTCACTTTCCTAAACGTCTTTGCCATTGGTTGGAAAGGTCACACTTTTCTGACGCCATCGGGAAGTGTGCACCTACTTTCTATACTGTCTCCAGCTGGCAGTCGACTGGCTCATCATCATGGGAGCCTGGTACCTCTACTAGGTCCCTGTGTTTGTTTCATCTGCAATACTTCAAACAAGACACCTGCAATACTCAAGTAGAAAACCCGGTACCTTTATGAGGTCCCTAAGTTTGTCAAATCATCAAAACTACAAATAACAAGGAGTATGTCAACAAGTCCAGGCTAAGTCCATGACACCAAACAAGCGGCACAACAAAGGCAAAAATTCGCCATAGGCACAGAGTTAAGCCATGAATCTTGGGACAGACATAATGCTGGTTTGTAGTAAAATGGGACTACCTGCGTCACACGGGCTGTTAATGGAGATATGAAGGATATCAAGACAAATCTGTAGGAACAAATGATGTCCTTTGGAGTTTGGATCAATAAGAAATACCGATTATGATTCTCTTACCAAAACATATCATCTAGTGTGACTTATTTCTTTAAAGCATAAAAAAGGGGGCAGATGTGTTGCATGCTCAGCTAATCTCCCTCGTGGGTGCTGGCATCAAGCCGTACCAAGTGAGAAACCTTGAGGGGGATCCTTAAGGGCCTTTTTAGGCATCTCTAAGGAGTGCCTATGGTATCCATACGAGTTAGAAAACTCTATGGGAGGCACACATCTTCAAGGTGAGAGTTGGGCGCCCAATGAATGTTGGAGGCTCGGTGTATGGACCGATTATACCCTGTCGTCTCTCTGTGCAAATGATAAAGACATATATGCCCATTGAGCACTCCAGGGCCTATTTAGACCCCAAAAACTAACTCATGAGAGGATGATTGTCCAAGACAATATATGGAGACAAATTTGCCTCCCACCAACCAATGTGGGACTCAACACTAACTACCTTTAAAATGTGTCGAAGTATGTCGCTGGAAAAACATTTTTTAAGACAATTGTTTTGTCCATCAATTTTACTGTGAGATGTAGACTCAAGTTTAAACTCTGCAATGATTGATAGAGGTGGGGAACACACGAAAGGGTGGAAGAAGGTCAAACGTCCATTATTGAAGTGCTTAAGAAGATGAATATATCACACTGTTGAATAATTATTTTGATAGGAGATTTAATCCATTTAATGAGACAATTTCATGCATATGTTAGAATGAATATAGAAAAGTTCTCCCTATTCTCCCCCATCTTTATCATTGATTTTGAAGAATATCAAGTCCAGGTCTCTGGTCACGCTACATAGATTACTTAAGTTGCAGGCCTTATTGCAGTGTGATTTTCTGTTGCAGGCTTCAACATATAAGACGAGTAAAGCCTTACAGAAATTCCTTTCACAACAGTTGATACATTTCCACTCGTTTCAGCTTCAGGTAATGGTGCAAGCCTTGAGATTCCAAAATCAGAGACTTTTGCGGTGAATTTGGACTCCAGTAGTATGTTATTTGCCTTGATATCACGATGGATTATTGTAGGATCAGCTTCAGTATGGTGGTAGAGAATGCCCCTGAAAGCACCTAAAGCAATGTATGACCTAGTTCCAAGACTCAAATGTTCCTTATATCTAGCTTTAAAAATAAGTAAGAACTTCAATAATCTTATTTTGGAGATACCTGTTTGATATTCATATCGGATTTCAAAATTGAAAAAGATGTCCCTTTACTAGAGGGACATCGTTCACTCTTTTTTTGTATAAAAAATAGAACAACAGGAAAGAAAAAGTGAAAAGAGGAAAATAAATGTGCCTGATTCTAACAAAAGGAAGTCAAATGTCACCATAGCGAAGGAAGGATACATCACATACCGGAGAGAAGATCATGTAAGGAACCATTTAGCATGAACTCATACACCAACATCCGCCTGCACATGAAACCAACTATTACAAAAGTAGAATAGAAAACTACAAAACATAATATCCTTTCTTAACCTTCCATCTGTTTCTTAATAATTTGATTAATTTTTCAGAAGACATGCATTTCACTAATGCAACCAGAGTATGCATACAAGTATAAGGGATGTAACTGAATGTTGGTTTGAACTTAATATTTAGATACGTACGTACTGTAGACTGGATTTTCTCACAAATTGAACACTTAACGTGTGGTAAAAATTGGTGACAAAAAAAGATATATGATGAAAGTACTATCTCAGAAGACTTCAGTTTGAGTTTACTTTAAGTCTTTAACAGAAGAATCAACCAAGTCTATGAACTTTGCCTGCAATTTAACTATCATTTATGTGATGCTTGTCATTCCTTTAGCATCTGGATTAATATCTAATAGATTTCTCTAAGTTGTAGAAGGTGATTGACGTTATGCTTGATTGCTTCTGTGCACTAGCAGCGATACATTCAAAATGATCAACAAGGCACAAATTTTCATTTTGGCGTAGGTGTTCAACCAGAACTGAGCAATCAGATTGCGAATACTGAACTGAGACAATCACCACAAGAAATATATATATATATATATGCTGTGTATTATTTTTCCAGTTTGGAGAATCTTACTTGTTCAATTCCTTCATTACAGTATCCCACCAAACAAACCTGATTTCGGTGATGCAAACGTGACAATAATTCTATCTCAGTATAGAACTCTTTTTCCCCCTGTAATGAGTCTTGCTGTGCATGTTTTATTGCCACTGTTGTGCCCTCTGCCAAAATGCCTTTGTAGACCTCACCATAGCCTCCTTGGCCAATTATAGTTCTACTACTAAAATTGTTAGTTGCTGTCTCTAATTCCTTAAAACCCAATGCCTTAACACCTTCTATTCACATTGGAAATTTTGGCACTACAAAAGAAATGAAAGAATTATTACTATGAGTTCCAATGTAAGGAAAAAGCTTAGGTGATGATAGCATGACTGTTTTTTTTTTATAGAAAAGATGGTGCATCAAACAAGATTGGAAGAACAATTTTAAAATGTCTCTAAATAATTTTATCAAGCATAGAGCGCTTTAAATAGCCAACCTGTAAAATAGAAAATCAGCAAAATAAAATTCAAAATCCTAAACTTTCTCAATACTCCTTTGCTTCAGTTGCTGCAATTTTAAAACTTATTCCTCAATTTCTATTTTTGTTGTTTGTGCTTGAGGATTGGTTTGAGCATCTCCAACTTTGCATACTTTCGTAACATGAATCTTTGTTCTTCTTTTTGTTTTGTGAATAAAAATCACCTCAATAACATTTTTTGCCTTTTGGAAGTGCTTTAATATGGACAATTATAAAATTTACAAAACGTGTTGTAAAAACTTATACATTTCATAGGAAGACTTGAACTTCACTCACCAAATTTGATAGTTCTCACTACTAAAAATTTGTGGGGTACTCAAAGTGAGATGATTACTTGTCATGTGGTTGAAAAATGGGTTTGGCAGTTGCATGAATGAAAACTTAGTTGAAATTGGAATTGGTTGAAATAGTCATGCTCTTTCTAAATAAGCACATATTAAAAATGGGTTGAAAATATATATGGGTTAAAAATGGTTGAAAGTACTTCTTCAATGAACTCACATATTCAATAAGCTCAAAGAAAGCTTTGACACCACTGTTAACTTTTTAAAAAGAAGGTTCCACCAATTTTTTTTGGAAGTAATTAAAAATATTTTTCAATAACTTGCTAAGTATAGAGTGCTTTAACTAGTAACTTGAAAACAAGAATTCTGCAAAATGAAATTCAAAATCTACACTATCTCTACTTACTATAGCTAACTAGATTTAAATTTAAATTTAACAGAAGACTCCTCCTACAACTAAACTACTTGTTATTCCTAGTAAATCTGCAGCAACAAAAGCAATTTTCAACATTGACTTCAATGCAAATAAACCTTTGATACAATAGTTAGCTTCAACTGATTTTTGTTCACATTAAAAATATCAATTAATTACTGTTACTATCTATTGTTCTCTGTACTTTCACTATCATATTGTTTTGTGTAATACTGTTTTGTTTCTATATGTTGTTTCTTATACTTTCATTATTTTTTTTTCTGGACTACTTTGGGCTGTTTTTTTTGAGTCGAGAATCTATCGAAGACAATCTTTCTACCTTAGGGTAAGGTAGATAACTCTACCCTCCTTGGACCCTAATTGTGGGACTACTGTCACGGACTTTTTGATTCGGACAATATTCCGTGCGGCACTTGACGGTTTACTCACGAATCTTGCACGTTCTTGCAAACTCAAGTAAGCCTAGAACTCGGATCGCTAAGAAAATAAGAAGTAGACAGAACTTTGGAAGAAGAAACTTCTATTACTTGAAAAATGATTGGATGCTTTACAAGTAAAATGAGCTACTATTTATACTACTCTAATGCTGCCTAAGAGTAAGTAAATAAACTATACAAGTTCCTAAGTCTATGCCTACAAGACAAGCTTCTAAGTCTTCCAAAAAGGACTCCTAGATGCTCCTAGTCTTCCCCATGATCTGCACAAGCCTCTCAAAGGCTTGAAACTCCTGAAACTGCCGCCCCACTAACATTTGTAACGGCTGTAACTGCCGTAACAGCTGAAACTGTTGTAACGGCTGTCCCTTCATCTGCTGCTGGCCCCCTTGGCTGCTGACCTGCTTGGTCAGCCTGCACCCTTGCGCCTGCTGCGCCTGCTGGCTGCCTAGTTGGGTGGCGTTCAGCCTGAATGGATGGCGGGACGTCACAATCTCCCCCACCCCATGATGCGACGACCGCGACGCATTGCTGCAAGAACTCCTGAATTTTATCTTTGAACTGCCACAAGTCTTCGTACTTCTCCCAAGTGGCTTCTTCTGGAGTTTGTCCCTTCCAATGTACGAGAAACATGGCACTGGCCTGCTGTCCTCGCTTCCGCTTGGCTTGGTAATCTATGATAGCTTCAATTTCACGATCATGCGAGGCAGTAACGGTGATTGGGGCCCGTTGTGATTTGTTCTGGCTGGGATCATCTTTATCCTCATGATAAGGTTTAAGGACGCTTGCATGAAAGACCGGGTGGATCTTGAAGTGTGGAGGTAACTCCAACCTGTATGAAATTTTACCCACCTTGGCAACAATTTTGAACGGACCCTCATATTTTCGCACCAAGTTGTGATGCATGCCTCTAAGTGCCTTAAACTGCCTCGGATTAAACTTTACCAAAACCATATTACCTTCTTTGTAGTTGGTGGGACGACGCTTGCGGTCGGCGAACTTCTTCATCCTCCTTGCTGCCTTGCCCAAATAAGCTTTGGCAAGGTCGAGTTGCTCCTCCCAACCCTTAGCAAGGTTGTAAGCGCCCAAACTCTTTCCCTAGAACAATGTTGGCAATGAGTGCGGAGTTTGGGGTTGCTGGCCTGTTGCTAACTCGAACGGTGTGCGCCCTGTAGATTCACTCCTCTGCAAATTGTAAGAAAATTGCGCCATGTCTAGGAGCTTAGCCCAATCTTTCTGATGTGCACTAACATAGTGCCTAAGATAGCATTCCAACAAGGCGTTGACGCGTTCAGTTTGGCCATCAGTTTGAGGGTGGAAACTGGTGGAGAAGTGAAGTTTTGAACCAAGAATTTCAAAGAGTTCACTCCAAAAGTTCCCTGTGAAACGAGGATCCCGATCGCTAATGATGAACCTCGGCAGCCCCCAATACTTCACAACATTTTTAAAGAACAATTGTGCAGCTTCCTTAGCAGTACAACCGGCTGTGGCAGGCATGAATGTAGCATATTTGGGAAATCTATCCACTACGACCATAATAGTGCCAAACCCGCTTGACTTCAGCAAAGAAGTGATGAAATCCATAGATATACTCTCCCATGGACGATCAGCTATGGGTAATGGCTCCAACAGCCCTCCTGGTTGCCTTTGCTCTACCTTGTCCTGCTGGCACACTAGACAAGTCTGCACGTACTGCTCGATCTCTACCCGCATACGTGGCCAGAAATAGAAGGCCTCCACTAACGCCTTCGTTCTCTTCTGTCCCGGATGCCCAGCCCACGGAGTGTCGTGGCTTTCCTTGATAATACGCCGCCTGATGAATCTGAACTTTGGTACATAGATCCTCCGGCCAGTGGTAAGCAAGAATCCATCTTCTACCCAAAACCGTTTGGTTTGGCCTTGAGCAGCCAGCTCCATAATCTTCTTGGCTTCCGAATCGCGTTGCATACCATCTTTGATTGCGCCTTGGAATTCACTACGGACTGAGGAGATGGCCACTAATTCAGTTTTTCTGCTCAATGCATCGACTGCCACATTGCCCCTTCCTGGTTTGTACTCCAAGTTGTAGTCAAATTCAGCTAAGAAATCCTGCCAACGAGCCTGCTTTGGTGTGATCTTCTTCTGCGACTGAAAATAGCTAGTGGCAACGTTGTCAGTTTTTACTACAAATTTGGAGCCTAGTAGATAGTGCCTCCATGTGCGTAGACAATGCACAATGGCCGTCATCTCTTTCTCCTGCACAGTGTACCGTCGTTCCGCTTCATTCAGCTTTCGTCTTTCAAAAGCTATGGGGTGCTTCTCCTGCATCAAGACTCCCCCAATGGCAAAATCAGAAGCATCCGTATGGATCTCGAAGGTCTTGGTGAAGTCAGGCAGCATCAAAACTGGCTCTTTAGTAACCGCAGCCTTAAGACCTTCAAACGCTTCCTCGCACTCCTCGCTCCACAGCCAAGGCCTGTTCTTCTTCAGCAGCTCGGTCAGTGGGGCAGCAATAGCGGAGTACCCGCTAATGAACCTGCGATAATAATTAGCAAGTCCAAGAAAAGAACGTAGCTCGGTCATTTTCGTAGGCGCTTCCCAATCTTGGATCGCCTTTACCTTTGCCTCGTCCATACGAAGCTCACCTTGGCTGATCACATGGCCCAAGAAATGTATCTTTGGTTGGGCGAACTCGCACTTCTCCCGCTTGACATAAAGTTGATTCTGCCGCAAGACTTTGAAGACCTTCTTCAAGTGTTCTACATGTTCCTGCAAAGTGCTAGTATAGACGACTATGTCATCTAAGTACACCACTACGAACTGGTCCAAGTAGGGATGCAAAATCTCGTTCATCAGCGTGCAAAATGTGGCAGGTGCGTTGGTTAAGCCGAAGGGCATCACCAACCATTCGAATGCTCCATACCTAGTCACGCATGCTGTCTTTGGCTCATCCCCCTCTGCAATGCGCACTTGATAGTAGCCTTTCCGGAGATCCATCTTAGTGAAGTACTTGGCTTCTCCAAGACGATCAAACAAATCTGCGATCAGCGGGATTGGATACTTGTTCCGAATTGTGATCTTATTGAGCGCCCTGTAGTCAATGCATAGATGCATCGACCCGTCTTTCTTCTTCTGAAACAGCACCGGCGCTCCATAGGGTGCCTTGGATGGACGAATATGACCTTCTTCGAGGAGCTCTTTCAATTGCTTCCTCAGTTCCTCTAGCTCAGGCGGAGCCATGCGATAAGGTGCAAGCGCAGGTGGCTTGGCTCCCGCCTCCAACTCGATCATATGATCTACCTCGCGCCTTGGAGGTAGAGTTTTCGGCAGCTCCTCCGGCATCACATCTCTATTTTCCTGCAAAACAGATTCTATGATAGGTGGCAATGGCTGCATAGCACCATGGTCTTCACTCGAACTTGCGATGGTGGCTAAGAAGGTTGACGCTCCTTTCTTCAGGCCCTTCACGATCTGCATGGCTGACAGTTGGGCATATCCGTCTTTCTTCGGCACCTTAATAAGAGGCACCATACAAGACCCTTCCCCCTCCATCACCATGAGTTGTTGAAGGTAGGGATCAATCATCGTGTGGCAACGTTGAAAGAATTCCTGCCCAAGAATGACATCGGATATGTCTAAAGGAGCTACGGTAAATTTGTCTTACCTCTCCACCGTCCCAAAGTGATGCTGACCCCATGAGCAATTCCACACACGGGAGTTGGTGGGGTGTTGACCGTCTTGAGGCGATTGTTGCTTGGAACAATTTTCAGTCCCAATTTTTCTGCCACCGCCTTGGTCATGATGTTAGCTTCAGCCCCGGAATCTACCATGGACCGAACAGGTTGCCCATTGATGGAGATGTCCACATATTGCGTACTGAAATCCCCCGGGTTGTCAGCCTGTTTTGCTATGGCACCACAGATTCCAACCATGCCCAATTGAGTGGTGTCTGCCGGTTTTGCCTTGTCTTGTGCCTCCTTCTCCTTCCGCTCACGGACGATGGCACTAAGGCTCTTCATCTCTGGGCACCTGGCATAACCGTGTGGTCCGCCGCATATATAGCACCCGTCTCCTTTGCTGGACTGCGTCCGCTTCTCCGAGTATTTCTGGCGCTCAAGCCGTCTGCCATCGGGCTTGGGCGTGTCTCGCTGCTTGGGTTGTGCCGACTATTCTCTGCCTCGGCCACGGTCTCCCCCGCCTTTAGCTTGACTGCTCCTTGCCTCCTTGCCCTTCGCCTTGTCCAAACTATCATGTTTGAAATCTTTCAAGGTTTCGGCTTGAGTGATGGCCTCATCGATGGTTTTTACTTGACGCCGCTCTAACTCGGTCCTCGCCCAATTCTGCAGCCCGTCCATGAAGGTGAACAACATGTCCTCTTCCGTGAGTTGGGGAATTTGGAGGGTCAAGATTGTGAACTCTTTCACATAGGCCCTAATGCTTCCCGTCTGCTTCAACTCCTGGAGTTTGCGCTTCATCTCATAAACAGCATTGTTGGGGAAGAAAGCTTTCTTGAATTCCTCAAGGAATTGTTCCCATGTGTTGATGGTGCGTGTGCCCCTCTTAATCTCGGCATCTTTGCGTTTCCACCATAACATGGCTACGTCGGAAAGATACAACACGGCAGTGTTGATCTTGCTTGCATCGCTCCTGACCCGATTACACCTGAAATAATTTTCCAAGTGCCAAAGGAAATTTCCTACCTCTAGGGCGTCACGGACACCCTTGAATGTTGGTGGCTTGGGAACCTCGAACCTGGACTCCCTTTCCTGGCCAAGTGATGTTGTTGCTCCAACCTCCCTCTCTTCTTCGAGGGCCTCAACCTTGTTCTTCAGCGTCTGGATCGTCGTAAGGGCGTCCATGAACCTGAACTCCAAGGAAGTAATGGTTTCCTTCATCGCTAATTCAGACCGCTTGCGTAGATCCAACTCCTTCCGAATGGCTTCAACTTCCTCAAGGGAGTTCTCTTCAAGGTCTTTGACATCGCTGTCCAACCCATTCAAGCGCTGGCCAAAAATCTCAACAGCTAGCCTTGCCCTTTCAACACTAGCAAGCCATTCTTGTCCCACAGTGACGTCGATAGTTTCTTTGCTGTCATCGCCGTCACTTTCATCGACAATATTATGCTGGAAAGATGTTTGTCCATCACTTGGTGGAGGAACATTTGATGGTAACTCACCTGTTGGAAGACCGCCTGGTGGCAGACTGCCTGATGGCTGTCCGCCTGGTGGCAGACTGCCTAATGGCTGACCGCCTGGTGGCAGACTGCCTGATGGCTGACCGCCTGGTGGAAGACTGCCTGGTGGAAGTCCAGTTGGTGGAGGGTCTGTGGGTGGAAGATCGGGCAGAACAGGCAGATTGGGTTCATTCCCCTTCTGCTGCTGCTTCTTCCCTTTCTTGTTCTTCTTTCCCACCTGAACGTTGGGGGTGTTGCTAGCGCCGCTTCCGTCTCCTTCGTTTGTCATTCTCTTACGATGAACCTGCTCTGATACCAAGTGTCACGGACTTTTTGATTCGGACAATGTTCCGTGCGGCACTTGACGGTTTACTCACGAATCTTGCACGTTCTTGCAAACTCAAGTAAGCCTAGAACTCGGATCGCTAAGAAAATAAGAAGTAGACAGAACTTTGGAAGAAGGAACTTCTACTACTTGAAAAATGATTGGATGCTTTACAAGTAAAATGAGCTACTATTTATACTACTCTAATGCTGCCTAAGAGTAAGTAAATAAACTATACAAGTTCCTAAGTCTATGCCTACAAGACAAGCTTCTAAGTCTTCCAAAAAGGACTCCTAGATGCTCCTAGTCCGCCTATGATCTGCACAAGCCTCTCAAAGGCTTGAAACTCCTGAAACTGCCGCCCCACTAACATTTGTAACAATTGTGTAGCCAGAATCGCCAGAATAAATTGAAATTGTAACGGCCGTCCCTTCATCTCTTTGGCCCCTTGGTTGTCGACCGCTTGGTCACCGCACTATACTGCTGCTCTTTGGTCGCCTAGTTGGGTGGCGTTCAGCCTGAATGGATGGCGGGACGTCACACTACACTGTGTAAAATGTTGTTTAATAATATTAATTAACCCTGACTAATAAAAGAACATAAATTGTAGTCTAATTAATGCATAAATAATAGACGCATTACAACAAGGATATTACTTAGTTATACATGCCCATCACACTTTCTATTTATTTATTTTCCACTTTTTAGGGGTTATCGGGCATTGGTGGAGAGCTTATTGTCAAATGCAATATTCACAAACTATGCATAAAACTCGTAAAATTCTCTTGCCATGCGAGGAATTAAAGCACCATACTCTCTTCTAAAAAGAAACTTAAAGTAAACATCAAGCAGGATCATAGTTAAATTAAAAATAAGATGGTTGACACTGGAAATTCTTTGTTACTTCTTGATTAAATATACAATTTAAACAAGAAAATCACAATAAAGAAGAAAAAGAATGGTTATTGACATCTTTTTGTTCTACAGAAGCTGAAAATCGAAAATTATAAGGTGCAAAGTTTGCGTTATATGCTTGAACTGCTCAAAAAATGTGTTTCACGACCTCATTTGGTTATTCATCAGAATATCCAAGAAAAGTTAAGTCTATAGACTACTTAACCAGCATGTCCTAATGGGGTGAGTGAAAGAAATGGAAAATGTTATTTGTAGTTTTGATGATTTGACAAACTTAGGGACCTCATAAAGGTACCGGGTTTTCTACTTGAGTATTGCAGGTGTCTTGTTTGAAGTATTGCAGATGAAACAAACCCAGGGACCTAGTAGAGGTACCAGGCTCTCAAGATGATGAGCAAGTCGACTGCCAGCTGGAGACGGTACAGAAAGTAGTTGCACACTTCCCGATGGCGTCAAAAAAGTGTGACCTTTCCAGCCAATGGCAAAGAAGTTTAGAAAGTGACTTGCCCATATAAAAGGCACTTTCCTAAACATTTGTGATTTAGTTTTTGCAACTTGATAAAAACTTTTCAAGAACTCTTGCAAAGGCTACACAAAGCAAAGGCAGAATAATTCCAAGGACAACAGCAACATCTGGAGCTTTTCGTCTAAGTTGTTTAGGAATTTATTCTCTTGTTCTTTAATTGTAAACCACTCCTAACTCTATAAAGGAATTGGTGTGTTGTGTTAGAAGTCTAGGTTGTCCAGGTGGGATAGCTTAGTGAGTAGATTGTGTTTCTACTTAGGCTTGTTGAGCAATAGAGGATTATTGCTTAACGGTAAGATTGATAACTCTTTCTTACGTTTGGTGTAATCGTGTTTCACTTTTGCTTTTGAAGATTAGTGAAAACGATTGAAAATCCTGTGAGACAGGTCGTGGTTTTACTCCCTTAATCAAGGAGGTTTCCACGTAAAATCATTGTGTTGATTTTACTGCATTTAACTTTCTGGTAATTTTCTGAAGTGAAGTAAGGGACCTGGTCCATTACTCATTAAGTGAAGGCATACATTCTATCAAGTGGTATCAGAGCAGGCACTACCTATTTGGTTAACACCAGGGAAGTGATTTTGTTCTAGAATGGCAGCTCCACTTAACCTCGAAGAAGGTTTGTCATCACACAAACCTCCTCGTTTCAATGGACATTTTTACAGTTGGTGGAAAGTTAGAATGCACGATTACCTCATGGCAGAAGATAGCGAGTTATGAGATATTATACTAGATGGACCTTTTGTTCCAATGATGGAAGAGAAGGATGGAGAAAAGACTATTACTGTTCCAAAGCCCAGGCAGAAATATGATGATGCTGACAAGAAAAAGATTGAAAAGGGTTTCAAAGCTAAAACACTTCTGGTCTGTGGGATAGGACCTGATGAGTACAACAGAGTGTCAGCCTGTGAGTCTGCTAAAGAAATTTGGGATTGCTTGTTGACTGCACATGAAGGAACTGAACAAGTCAAAGAATCTAAGATTGACATGCTCACCTCACGATATGAGAACTTCAAAATGAAGGAAGGAGAAACAATACATGACATGTTCACCAAGTTGTCTTCCATTACAAATGAGCTGCGAAGTCTGGGTGAACCTATAAGCATGACCAAACAAGTCAGGAAAGTGCTTCGAATTCTTCCAAAGTCTTGGGAGAGCAAAGTTGATGCCATTACAGAAGCCAAGGACTTGAAGGTGCTGAACATGGATGCCTTGATTGGTAATCTTAAAACACATGAGATGAATCGAAACTATTATTTGTCAAAAAAGGAAGCCAAGAAGGACAAGTCTTTGATGTTGAAGTACAAATCAGATGAAGATTCAAGTGATGATGATGATATGGCATATCTTATCAGTAGATTTCAAAAGGTTGTGAGAAAAAATAAAATTTATAAAAGAGGAACAAATGGGATTCGAAATGCTGCTCAAGGAGATACTTGCTAAAAGTGTGGAAAATCTGGGCACTTCATCAGAGAGTGTCCTTTGCTCAAGAATGAAAACAAGGAACATCAAAAACACAGGGGTGACAAAGAAAACAGAAGGGACCTGGTACCTGGTAACAGAGATCGTAAAGCTGCTGCTGATATGGTTGTCAAAAGGGCTCTTGCTGCATGGGGGGATTCTTCAAGTGATTCAGAAGATCCTGATGAGCCAAAAGATGTGTCTATGGTTGCTGTGCATGAGGAGGAAACTGTCTTCAATGAAATGTTTGCTCTCATGGCACACACAGAAAATGAAGAAGAGGACAATCAGGTAACTCTTCTTGACATGAAAAATGACTTGGATAAATATTCTCTTAAAAAATTGAGAACCTTGGCAAAAGTCATGCTAGATTCTGTGATAGAGTTAACATCTGAAAGAGATACCATGAATGCTGAACTTGAAATTTTTACTGAAAACAAAGGTCTATTTGAAGACACAATGTCAAGAATGGTGTCTCTAGAGTTAAATAACTCTGAACTTAAGAACCAGTTGTGCCAGATTACTGAAGAAGCTGAAAAGCTAAATGGAAAGTCAAATAGTCTACAAGCTGAAATTCAAGAAAAATTGAAAAACTCTGAGAAAAATCTTAGTCTGTCACTTGAAAAGAGTAACAAATTAGAACAGGATATTGTGAAACTTAAGGAAGAGCTTGAAAATTCTCTTAAGTGGACCAAATCCTCAAAGTTCTTGTCAAATGTGACAAATCGAGTAATTTCAATAAGAAAGGACTAGGAAGTCCGAACATAAGTCCTCCTTATAATCCTCATGATAAGTATGTGTTTGTGTCGACAATCTGTTGTGTCTTCATTGTGGTAAAAAACGGACATCTGAAGAATGAGTGTGTTAGCTGGAGAAAATCGTGTGAAAAATACTCTAATTATGCTGAAAGACAAAATGTACCAAAAGAGAGACCTGGTCCTACAGAGCCTGTCTCAACTCACAAATTTTTAAAGAAAAAATCTGTTCCTGCTCCTATGTCTTTTGTTAGAAAGCCTCAAAGTCTACCATATTGGACCAAGTACAATCTAATCACTCCTTTGTCTCCGCCATCGGGAACTCAGTGAAATGGGTTCCCAAGCTTAACAAGTGATTTAGTGCGGTGAGTGAGAGGAGCAAAGTCAATGTTGGTATATGGATAGTGGTCGCTCTAAACATATGACTGGTGATGTAAAGAACTTCCTCTCACTCAAGACCTCCCGAGGAGGAGGTGTCTCATTTGGTGATGGCAAGAACGGGTCCATTCTGGGAGTTGGCAAAGTAGGAAGATCTCTTGAAGATTCAATTGACAATGTTTACCATGTGGATGGGTTGAAGTACGACTTGCTAAGTGTGTCACAAATCTGTGACAAAGGAAATGAGGTCAAGTTTACTTCTGAGAAATGCACTGTGGTGAGTTTAACTACAAACAAGGTAATTCTCACTGCACACAGAAGTAAAAATATGTATGTGGCAAACTTGTAAATCTCTCATGGAGATGACTTAACATGTCTCAGTGCTCAAAATGAAAATGCTGATCTCTGGCATCGTAGGCTGGGACATGTGAGTTCATCTTTATTGAATAAGTTGATTTCAAAGGACCTGGTCCGAGGGTTGCCCAAAATGAAGTTTGCTGAAAATAAAATATGTGAAGCTTGTGTTAAAGGAAAGCAAATCAGATCACCATTCAAGCCCAAGAATCAGGTAACATCATCAAGAACCTTAGAGCTGCTTCATATGGACCTTTGTGGACCCTTGAAGGTTCAAAGCAGAAATGGCAAGAAGTACATTTTGGTGATTGTTGATGACTATTCAAGATACACCTACACGAGATTTTTGAGATCAAAGGCAGATACAGCTGATGAGCTGGTGGTATTCTTCAAAATGATTCAAACCAAATTGAATCAAGTTGTTTGCAGCATCAGATATAATCATGGGACAGAGTTTGAAAACTCAACACTGGATAGATTCTGTATGGAAAATGGTACAAGCCACAACTTCTCTGCTCCAAGAACTCCTCAACAAAATAGAGTAGTGGAGAGAAAGAACAGAACCTTGGTGAACATTGCCAGAACTATGATTATTGAATCAAATCTTCCTCAAAGTTTCTGGGCTGAAGCTGTTAACACAGCATGTCATGTTACCAACAGGTGTCTAATAAGAGCTGTGTTGAATAAGACTCCATACGAACTGCTCAACAACAGGAAGCCAATGCTGAACTATCTTAGAGCTTTTGGATGCAGATGTTTTGTGCTGAATAATGGGAAGGATGATCTGGGAAAATTTGATCCCAGAAGTGATGAAGGAGTATTTGTTGGATATTCTTCATCCAGCAAAGCCTACAGAATATTCAACAAACGAACACAATGCATTGGAGAAAGCATTCATGTTGTCTTTGATGAAAATGGAAGCTTGAAGAATGATGGATCAAATGATGATGATGATGTGCTCAAAATGCTAAAATCCAAGAAGATTGAAGGTGCTGAAACTGATGCAGATCAACAACTGAAAAATGATTGTGATGATCAGAATCACAGTCTACCTGAAGAGGATGCTGAGGTTGAACAGGATGATAGGGTACCTGGTACTACTCAAAACTCCAGCCAGAGTACATCAGACTCCCCAGAAGATGATGTCACTCCTGATGAAGAAGATCATGATGATCTGCCAAATCAGTCTGCTGCAAGGTCAGGATGGAAGCATAGTTCATCACATCATCTTGATAATCTCATTTCTCCCTTGAATTCTGGAATTCAAACTAGATCAAAAACAAGAAATCTAGTTGCATTCTCAGCATTCATATCATCCATTGAGCCTAAGAATGTTAAAGAAGCATTAGGTGATGCAGACTGGATCAATTCTATGCAAGAAGAACTTCATCAGTTTGAAAGAAGTAAGGTATGGTACCTGGTTCCTCGACCTGAAGGCATAACAATAATAGGAACTAGGTGGGTATTCAGAAACAAACTTGATGAAAATGGAGTTATTACTAGAAATAAATCCAGGCTGGTGGTGCAAGGATACAATCAAGAAGAAGGAATTGACTATGATGAAACTTTTGCACCTGTTGCCAGAATGGAAGCTATTAGAATCTTAATAGCTTTTGCTGCTTTTATGGGGTTCAAGCTGTATCAAATGGATGTGAAGAGTGCATTTCTGAATGGAGATCTCAAAGAGGAGGTGTATGTCAAGCAACCTCCTGGTTTTGAAGATGCAGAGCTACCAAATCATGTGTTCAAATTGAATAAGGCACTATATGGTCTGAAACAAGCTCCAAGAGCATGGTATGAAAGGTTGTCAAAGTTTCTGCTGAAGAATGGTTTCAAAAGAGGCAAGATAGACAATACTTTGTTCTTACTAAAAGAGAAGAAGAATTGCTTATCATTCAAGTCTATGTGGATGACATAATTTTTGGAGCTACTTCAGAACATCTTTGTGAAGAATTCTCATCACTGATGGGAAGGGAGTTTGAAATGAGTATGATGGGTGAGTTGACATTCTTCCTGGGGCTGCAAATCAAGCAATCATCAAATGGAATTTCAATATGCCCGGAGAAGTACATCAAAGAGCTGCTGAAGAAATTCAATATGTTTGATTCCAAACCTATTGACACTCCTATGGGAACAAATTCCAAGATGATAGTAGAAGAATCTGATCCCCTTGTGAATCAGACAATGTACAGAGGAATCATTGGCTCTTGTCAGATCCGATCGCTAGCGGGCGATATTGTGTATAAGCGTTGGAATGTGTGTCGGGTTTCAAGCATGTCCTCGTGATTCACACCTGAAGGCCGCAAAACGTATTCTTAGATACTTGAAGAAAGCAGGGGACCTGGTTCTCTTTTATCCTGGCAGTGATACTTTTTGATCTGGTTGGTTTTGCAGATGCTTTGATTTTGCGAGGTTATCAAGTTGATGAAGAACACCTCTGGAATGGCTCATTTCCTTGGATCATCACTTATCTCTTGGGGCACCAAGCGAGAACTCGCGTGGCTCTTTCTTTGAAGGCCGAATATGTAGGCTGCTGCGACTGTTGTTCTCAATTCGTGGATCGTGCAACACATAGAAGATTTTGGAATCCACATTAAAGCAATTCCTCTCATGTGACAACACTAGTCTTTGTGAGTATGGGAAAGAACCCAGTTCATCATAAGAGAACAAAGCACATTGATGTCGACATCATTTTTTGAGAGATCATGTTGAGAAGGGTAATATTGTGCTCACATCTTTTGTCCAACGGAGGAACAGTTGCGGCATCTTTACCAAGGCTCTCAGCAAGGATCAATTTGAGAGAAATCGATTAAAGTTGGGGATGTTGATCTCCAAGTGATGCTTTTAGCCTCCAACAGTAGAACTCCCTTGATGGTTAGAATTGCAGTGCAGGTATCCTTTGTGTGAATCTTAAATATTTGAACAAGATCACCTTTTGTATCTTTCGTAGGTATACTCTCAATAGGGACTCGCTCAAAGAAAAGAAGAGACTAGAACAATTAAGGAATGAAGTTAAACTCTATCATGGTACCTGGTACCTGTCCAGGTTAGCATTTTTACATTAAATTTAAACTAAAAATTTTGACCGTTGAAAATGCCACGTGTCAGTCATCGGTTATTCTGACCGATCAGTCCAATCGTTTCTCCCTCAAACGATGCATCTAATCAAGGACCTGGCACTCTTTCACTTCTTTTAAAAAGGGGTCTTTTCTTCTTGAAACTCTCATCCGTCTCTTAACTTTATCTCTCTCATTTATCACAAGGCTTCTCACATTCAAAGGCAAATCTGTCCTCATCTTCTTTTTGTTCTTCAACGAACCCTTCCAGTACCACAAACATGTCTTCCTCTTCATCTTCTTCTAAGCAAATGTTGGATGCACTTAGTGAAATTGCGCCCCTTGTATTCTATTCTCCAACACCTGCTCAAGCCAGCCTTCCTCCCCTACCCAGTCCTCCTCAAAATACTCCGGATAACCCTTTCTTCTCCATCGATCTAAACACTTCTACAGTACCTGGTCCATGTGAAGACATGTTGCCTGACAACATGTTTGAGGGTGACCTACCAAAACACAGGGCTTCCGAGTCTAATATCCTGGCAGCGAGTGAGGAACTCGTGATTGAGAGCCTGGCAATGATGATAGAAGAAGCCAGAGCAGAACATACTGACGCCCTGGAAGGAGAAGAGGTAAGGCCTTCTCAACCCATTTTTGATAAAACCCTCGATTTAGGGCGGTACTCTTCTTCCTCTTCATCTGAATCTGCAAGTGAGGAAGAACCATTAAAATGGAAGATGGAGAGTCGAAAAGGGAAGGAAAAGTTCGTGGAGGAGCCTCCTAAGAGACGACCTAATACAAGGTCTGCTGCACAAAAATTGATGGTAGATGCCTTGAAGGCAAGCGCCTTATTTGTCTTCTTTGCGATCGAAGTGCACGAACCTTCAAGGTATCAAATTTTAGGATACCTAAAGAAAAATTGGTTGAGTTGTCTGGAGAAGAGGTTAAAAAGAAAAATAACAAGAAGAAGTCAGAAAAGAAAAGGGAAAGGGTTACAAAGAAGGTTGAAAAGTCACAGTCAAAAGGGAAGAGATCTGAGAAAAAGAGAAAGCAGACACAGGGACCTGGTCCTCAAGCCAGGAAAGTTGAGAATGTCAACTTGCAGGAAGTAGTTGACAGTCTGAGGAAACAAGCAGTTCTCGCTGGAAGAGTGTTTGATATGGGGATTATTACTCTTCTGGACATGGATTCTCTGCATGACATGGTGGAGATCCAATCTTGGATGCACCTGTTCAACAAGAAATCCCCCATCCTCCATGAAGAAGAGGTTCGTGAATTCTATTATAATGTTCAATTCATGGAAGATGGGAGTCTCCTCACACGTGTGAACAATATTGCTATTTCTTTGAATGAGGTGGTGTTGGGCAGAATCCTCAAAGTGCCTACAGAGGGGACTCGGTCCGTGCTGAACAAAACTTGCTCTTCAGAATTTGCCTCCATGATTTCTAAGACTCCCACAACTAAGGTTGCTGGGATCTATAAGAAAATTATGAAGAGTGAGTATTAGTTGGTCTTCGAGTTTGTCAACAAGGTGGTTCTTCCTCGCACAGAAAAGAGAACTCTTGCTACTGCTGCTGACTTGTACGTAATGGAGATGCTGTGCAGCTTTGAGGCTCTGAGCCTTCCTAGTCTCATGATTGAACACATTCACAAAACAATTATTGAGAGGAAAGGAGTACATGGAATGGGGTATGGATACTTTCTCACTGAAGTATTCAAGCACTTTCAGATTCCTCTTGGTATTGGAAAGGTGGGGACAGTTAAACAAACTATCTCTGAGCATACCTTGTTTAAATGTGAATGTATCGAAGGCAGAGGCTTACCAAAAAGCAAGATGGCTCAACTTCTTGAGGACCTGGATCAGCTTAAATGAGCCTGAAGAACTCACTGTGCGGTTGAGTAGTAAAGAGGCTGAAATTGCTGTACTCAAAGCAGAGCCGCCATCGCATGCAGTGAGGGTCCTGGTTCTTCAGTTGTACAAGCTCTGGAGAAAGAGAACAATGAGTTGAAGGCGAAGATAACTGCCCTGCAAGAAAAGGCCATCAAGGATAATGATGCTGCCAATGCACGACTCACTCTTGTTATCCAGTCCCTATCTCAAACCCCCCCTCTTCCTAAATTGTCAATCAATCCTTCCCTGTGTCATTTTCTTTTTGTGGCTGATCATCGTGTTGATGGATTTTTAGTTTGTCTTTAATGTATTTATGTTATAATGGCATGTTGGTTACTTTATTCCTTTGCTGCTCTTCCTATGTTCTTTTGTGATTGCTTTTCCTCTACTGTTTGATTGCTTATTAGCTCTAATCTTGCTCAGTATTTATGTTGACTCAATGGTTTACTGCATATCTTTTTTATGATGCCAAAAGGGGGAAGTAAACTGTTAGTAACTAAATAAGGGGGAAGTAAACTGTTAGTAGCTAAACAAGGGGGAAGTAATCTGTTAGTACCTAAATAAGGGGGAATATACAGTAAGGGGGAATACACTGTCAGGGGGAACAGATCTCAGATTATATCATTGTTTGTCATCATCAAAAAGGGGGAAAATGTTATTTGTAGTTTTGATGATTCGACAAACTTAGGGACCTCATAAAGGTACCGGGTTTTCTACTTGAGTATTGCAAGTGTCTTGTTTGAAGTATTGCAGATGAAACAAACCCAGGGACCTAGTAGAGGTACCAGGTTCTCATGATGATGAGCAAGTCGACTGCCAGCTGGAGATGGTACAGAAAGTAGGTGCACACTTCCCGATGACGTCAGAAAAGTGTGACATTTCCAGCCAATGGCAAAGAAGTTTAGAAAAGTGACTTGCCCATATAAAAGGCACTTTTTCTAAACATTTGTGATTTAGTTTTTGCAACTTGATAAAAACTTTTCAAGAACTCTTGCAAAGGTTACACAAAGCAAAGACAGAATTATTCCAAGGACAACAGCAACATCTGGAGCTTTTCGTCTAAGTTGTTTAGGAATTTATTCTCTTGTTCTTAAATTGTAAACCACTCCTAACTCTATAAAGGAATTGGTGTGTTGTGTTAGAAGTCTAGGTTGTCCAGGTGGGATAGCTTAGTGAGTAGATTGTGTTTCTACGTAGGCTTGTTGAGCAATAGAGGATTATTGCTTAACGGTAAGATTGATAACTCTTTCTTACGTTTGGTGTAATCGTGTTTCGCTTTTGCTTTTGAATATTAGTGAAAACGATTGAAAATCCTGTGAGACAGGTCGTGGTTTTACTCCCTTAAGCAAGGAGGTTTCCACGTAAAATTATTGTGTTGGTTTTACTGCATTTAACTTTCTGGTAATTTTCTGAAGTGAAGTAAGGGACCTGGTCCATTACTCATTAAGTGAAGGCATACATTCTATCAAAAAATAAGCTCCCCATAGATGAGGCAAAATCACATATGGTAACTGAAGATTAACTCATATGGTTGATCTTTTGAAACATGGAACCTTCGATGCATTTTAATCAACATGCATATTATGGCTATAAGTAGCACAACTGCAGCACTTATGGACCCAAAGACAATTACAACCACGGTGCCTCTGTTTATTCTGCTTGCCCCTCCTCCCAACGGTGGGGGGGGGGGGGTTTAGATTCGATCTTGAGAAAGCAGGAAGAAGGACAAGAACAGAGCAAGTTATTGGCTCTCCTATATGATGCATAATATTTTTGAGAAAGGTAACAATGACATATATATACAGGACAAAGGCTGTGTTGTCGGACATCTTTACATAACACATAAAAAAGAGTAGATCTTTGTTCTTCTTACAAAGATTTTTCAAACAAAGTCTGTATCATTAACAATAAAATTGTTCTTTACATAAAAAATTAAACAATAGTAGGCAATACATCTCGAGTTTCTGAATGGGTCTGTAGATTTTACTTAATTAATAACATATAGTAATGTAGTCAAAAGTATCTAGGAACCACAAGCATCTCCTGTCGGGTTTGCATGTCTACGAGGATGTTAAGCTTCAATAAATGCATGGGTATCTAAACCATTTCATCGAACTTTCATACTCACATACTTCAGCGACAACAGGAAGAAACTGTTCCATATCACAAGATAGATGATATAAATAGACATTTTCAGAAATGAAATGGAGCACAACGGGAAAGAGAGTTTTATCTGAGCATGACCAGTAAAGATAAACAACATTAATAATAATCATAATAATTATATTCAAGAATCAGCAAGAATAAAAGAAAAAATCACATGGGCACAACGATATTCACATTGTCTTTTTTTACTTGATTCAATTTAGTTTTACTTTGAATTCTTCAGGAAATCATTACACAGCTACAACTGAAAATGTCCACATTTAATCAATGTGATCTGTGAATAACATTAAAGTTTATATCTTACTTATGCAAAAACACAATGGATCTGGAGTCATACCAGATCTATATCCCATGGCAGTGAAATTGAGCAGGTCATATGGGCCAAAGACATCACTTCCAGTAAGATTAAAGGTGGCAAATATGTTTGCTATCCGTACTATATCACTGTCATTAAATTTGGAAAAATCATTGGAATCATTTATACGTGGAGGAAAAATTTTCAAAAACACCCTAAGCCTAGGACCGTTTTGCCATGCAACAGAATGAATGTATATTTGGTAAATATTCAAGTTAACACTTTCTTTTATCCACTGCTCAAAGTCACTGTAATGTGGCGGGAAATCTGAAAAACTAGGGCTTCTTAAACGAAAACCAACTCCAAAAGGTGCAGAACAAAAGCAGTCATCCGCTAATGTTGGGACATGTTCGAAATAATTGTTGCAAGGCTGCTGGGCTGCACAACATGGAATGGAATTGTTCAAGATTCCATACTCTTCATCTCCATCTTTTGATTTACAAAACTTGGTAATCTGACGCTCATTTGCATTTCCACAAACAGGATTTCCATAAAGCCTGAAAGTTATTATCTAGTGTCATAATTTGATGAATGCTTAATCAGAAATTTCAAAGACTGATAAGAAGAACAGAAACATCTGCCATTCAAAATATTTGCAAGTTAAAATATTAGTAAATGGGTTAAGCCCATCATATTATTAGTTTCATTTTGTGCAACCAGCAAATATGACACACAGTTGCACACAAACATGCATAATCTAGCAAATGAAGCTAGAACTCATTTAACCGATATAAAAGATGGGCAATTTGTTTTTAGAATTAAACATAAAAGCAAATATATATTAGGCTTAGAAGGTATCACTTGGGCATGGGCTCCATCATAATGAAAAACTTGTTGATTCTTCATTATGTAACCTGTTAAAATTTCTATCGAAACTCAGGCTGGCATATTACTATCGTCTATCAGGAGAAACTTGAATGATAGGGAAGTAGAAGGTTTCTGTCAACTGATGCAACAGCTGAACACGTGCTTAATTGATTGAGACAAAACAGACGTGTTAGTTGAGTCCATAACAGGGATAAATTATTTCGATCAAAAGTTCTTCTAGAATGTTTCTACAGCAGAATAATCAAGGTATTCCTTACTAACCCTGGAAAATGATATGGGGCACCAAGGCACCTTTGAAAGCAGCCTGCTTTGGTTGGTTAGCATCCAGGGATGCTCGTTTAAACCAAAATAACCTGCTAAAGAGAGGTTATTCCATGTGCAGTTGATGTTTTTTTGTAATAAGGAGCAGGAAACAGTTGAGCACTTGTTTCTACATTGCAGTTTCTCAAGACAATGTTGGAAATTATTTCTGAACATTATGGGTGTGTCTCTGGTTATATCACAGGATCAATAGTCTGATGGAAGTTTGGCAAGCTCAAAGAGTAAAGGAAGAGTGAAATATATATGGAGGTTCATTCCCATTTGCCTATTTTGGACTATTTGGTTGGAAAGGAACAAGACATGCTTTGAGGGAAAAAGACCGTAGATCGCTAGACTAAAAAATAAATGTATCAAGAACTTGGTTCTTTGGTGTTATAGTAGTACTTTATATAAGATGGACCAATTCTTGGATTTTTTGATTTTTTAGGGGGGAGTATGTAGTATGATTGTGGAGATGTTGTAGCTTTGTAGTCCTGTGCTATCTTGGCGTCATATTAATAAAAATTTTACCCATCAAAATTGTTTATGATAACAGTTGGTGAAAACATGACTAATTGAGCTTTTAGTTGATACATGACTTGTATGACCATCTGATGTTCATAACTCACTATTATTTGTAAATCAAAGTATGAACTTGTTGAAAGGCATTTTATCTGTTCATGTATTCCATAACTCTAGCATTCTATCATGCTTTCAGATGATGTCTCATGCATTATATACTTGATAAATCATATGGTTAGTCTGATGGGTTTAAGAGACCAAAATCGGACGAAAGGATGATAAAGTGATTATTAGATGGGTCTAAGAAATCGGATTCTGGAAGGAGTGATGATACTATTTTACCCAATGGGTCTACAGACTGGATTGAGGGGGCAGTACATGGACCTTGCGAGTCCTATATGGGTCCCGACTACCTACTGCAGGAGTGTGTGTACTGGTGCATTGGCCATTGGATTGCATCTCATCTCACATCACTTGCATTGCATTGGTTATCATACTTCATATTGATTCTTACCTCTTTGGTTAACATTATTTGAAGCTTACTTGCCTGACTTGGTGAATTTTGATTAATTTCTATAATTATAACTGCCCTGCAGTGTTATCAAAGGCGCGCTTTAAGCACACTTAAGCCCTGAAGCGAGGCTCAAAATGGGTTGAGCGTTTCTCCTCGCTTTATGTGCGCTTCAGTGTCGTCATCAAGATTCTAAGGCAAACGTTTTCTTGACAATGAGTCTCGTATCAAGAAGTGGCACTAAGTAATTGATAGTTCACTTTATCATAAACTTTTTTTCAATTTCTTTGGTCATATTTTCATGTTTATAATTATTAGTTTTAGACTAAACATATATATTTGTATTCTTTTCTCCCTTTGCGCCTTTTTTCATTAAAGCCCACACTTTATTTGTGCTTTGCTCTTAAAGCTCCCACGGACCTTACAACTTTTTTGCGCTTTTCGCCTTTAATAACATGTTGCCTTGTTCATTAAACTGTTTGGATTCTTTACACTTGTTATTAATATGGTTATTGAGAAGTGTGAAGGTAAGCATTTGTGTTGTTTAGGGTCGATTGATGATGTTACTGAGTACACATGTTTCTTATACTCGCCCTTGTTTTTTGCACCATTTGAGTGCAGATTTTGTTCTGAGTATGAGTGATAGGTGATCTTGCATCTATTTGGTGATAGATTGGAGTATTCAGGGTAAGCTGCTTGGTTATCCCACAACACGTGAATCCATTCCTTTTATTTATTTCTATCTTTTCTTTTTGGACAGTCGTAGTACTTATAGAGAATTGTAATCCTACTTTAGAAGCTCTTGTACTTGGGACACCAGGTTTTAGGTGGCATATCGTGTATTTCCTGCAACACTTGCTTTTGCCTTTTTAACCAGTTTTCCTTTCAATTTCGCAGTTTAAATTGCTAATATGGATCTAGTATTGTAATTGAATCACCTACGGGGTTTGGGTAGGTGCATCATGGCTTGGGATTATAAAGTCTTGACATTTTCAAATAAAATCAACCATGAATTTTAGTGTTACGTGAAATTTATTTCATATGCACTTGTATGAATTTAATTTTGGTTGCCATGCATTTTGTCGTCTCATTCAAAGACTGGGCAACTGATTTTTTCTTTTCAAGTATTATGAATAAACACACATTATGGTATTTGGATTAGATATTTGTACTTATGGCAATTGGATGATATATAGTAGAAAAGTTTTTGAAACTTGTGCTTGCAATAACTGGATATAAGATTGTTGATACTGTGGCTTGCTTTTCTCTTTTCTTTTTCAAATGAATTTTTTCGCTTATGATTCCAGAACTACTTCAATTTCAATATTCAAAATCTAATGACACCCAGATTTTTATATATAAAAATAAGGAAAAAATGCATAAGTACCCCCTCAACCTATGTCCGAAATCTCAGAGACACATTTATACTATACTAAGGTCCTATTATCCCCTGAACTTATTTTATTAGTAATTTTCTACCCTTTTTTAGCCTACGTGGCACTAGTTTGGAAAAAAAAGTCAACCATCGTTGGACCCACAAGATAGTGCCACGTAGGTCGAAAAGGGGTAAAAAATTATTAATAAAATAAGTTCAGGTACAGGACCTTAGATAAGATAAAGTGTGTCTCTGAGATTTCATGATAAAGTTGAAGATTTAAGCATTATACCTAAAAATAATTACCTATATTCAAAATAGAATACTGAAGTGTAACAAATGAGAATGCAAAATAGAGCCTATCGCACGACACATTTTCTCCCTCGAACTTCCATTTTCTATTTAGTGTTTTCTTTTCATTTGCATTAATCAGTATGGAATACACATGCATTGTACGTGTCCAAGAACTAGTAAATAGAAAAGCTGAAAACTGAAAGTAACACAAATATGTATGTTCAAAACTAGCAGAAAAATGATCTTACATAATGTTGACATTTGGAGGAGGATCAAGAATCCCTGTAATATCTGAGAGTAAATTACATTGAAGGTTCCTGCACAAAGGAGATCAACTGGATCAGCCTAGAAATCTAAGAACTTATGAGGGCCACTTCTAGTCAGGCATACATTGGTTTAGTAAGAGGAAAAATACATGCTATATTACCTCTAGCAAGACAAAACACCGGACACATTATCCCTTACTTTAACTGTAGAGAGATAGAAAAGCCTCGTTGCTAATAGACATATTATTCCATATCTGTACTTTATTTTCCTGGATACCTTCTTTGTCTATCCAAACTACTTAAGCACTGAATAACTATCAAACTGGAATTGACACATAAATTTTTGTTGATTCTCTACAAAAAGCTTTTATCTGTATCTTATGGTTAACATCTTTATATAGCCAATCAATTGTGGGGAAGTATGCACCACAAAAATGAAAAATAAAGTTCTGATAAGGGGAAAATAAAAAAATGATACTCTTACAATCTAGGTTTTGCATCTGGGGAAAATGTTTTATTCTTCCAAATGGTAGTTGGCACAAATCCACTTAAGCTATTATTGTTGAGTGACCTACAAGAAAAATAATTTTAGGAAAGGAAAGTGTCAATACTACAGCTATTATAGTATCGAAATGAAATTTGAAATAACCTGAGGATCAAGAAACAAAGATTGAGCAAATGAAGCTCTTTACAAACTTTGCAAATTTGGAAGGGCAAAAAAGTTCAAAGGAATAGAACCATTAAGCATGTTTCCTGGCAGAAACCGGCAATCATCATCAAAGTAGTTAGTTCACTATCGAGAGTCTAATATTACCAAGTCTGAGTTACTCAAACATCAAAAAGAAAATAGTTTATGTTAACACAGTAATTCCATTAGACCACCCACGCACAAATACTGATAGAGAGTGGGGGATGGGGAGGGGAGAAGAAGAAGGGAGTGAGATTAAAAGTTGGTTGTACTAACCAGTAAAGATCTAAGCAGTTTAACATTTTAACAGAATCTTACATGGTTGTGATATTATCAGACAACTTATTGGTAGGTATATTTCCCGTGAGTTGGTTTCTGCTAAGGTCCCTGACATGAGAAACTGGCATCAGATGCAGTGTCATTGGTTGTAAATTTAACTTTCTATCTTTTGAGTTTTCAAAGCAAATTGAATGGAAAATGAGTTCAACTGCATTTGGTAAATAAGAACTATTAAGAAAAATTTAGCATATATCAACATTATAAGAGGTCATAACTACAAGAACATAAGCTTCAAAATGTGTTTAAATTGGACAGAGGAATTTCTCAATGAAGTATGCTCAGATCAGGAACTGTTCCTTGCAAGTTGCAG
Organism: Solanum arcanum; assembly: GCA_027789145.1. Classification (NCBI taxonomy): domain Eukaryota; kingdom Viridiplantae; phylum Streptophyta; class Magnoliopsida; order Solanales; family Solanaceae; genus Solanum; species Solanum arcanum. Next base: position 57,016,982 of record CM050942.1, on the reverse strand, counting down.
TTCCTAAGACTCATGCAGATTTGATGAAATAATATGCAGAATATCAATTAAAGAATGGTGAATATAATCATTGGATGACCACAATAAGCTTCATAATATAGTATTGAGTTCCTCCGTCAGTCTTAGATTGTCACTCCATGTTATGTCAAAAGGCCATGTTGTAGCTTCTCATTTATTGTGAGGAGGAGGTAGGAAACTCTTATTGGCAGTACATTGATGTAATATGGAGAAAACTTTTTTGAATATCCCCTTTTGTAATTCTAGCACCTGAAAAGGTCACATCACAAGGGAGAACATATTTATTTCTGACTGTTCACTGGGACTTGTTTTTTTTTTTTTTTAAATCAAAGTTTGGGATAAATACGGTCTTTAACCTTGAGTGATGACAAACATCCTTAGAAATTCCATATTCTTGCTAGGTGAAAATGGGCATGTATATCATAAGACCGGAAAGGGGACATAAACCAAAAAAAACCCGGATATTAGTAACTTACAACTTCACGAGTTTGGACATATTGCTGTAAGAAGCTGGAACCACAGAGCCTTCAAAGTAATCGTTGTCAAGTTGACTGCAAAAGTAGATATAGTGAGGGGGAAGAAGGTGTTGAGGTTTGTTTTATTAACGCTGAAATGACATTAAATTGTTGAGAATATAGACAAATTGAAACAACAAAAGCTTAAGATTTCAAAGACGGGTAATACAAGATCATTAAGCTCGGCATCCGTGTAGTCTCTGGAAGAAGGTGACTCGATAATTTGTTGTTGTCCAGAAGGCTGAAATAATGCACATCCAAGTAAATCCAAAAATGAAACTTACTAGTATTTGTTGTCAATCTGTGTTAAGAAAATCAGAAATTACTGGTTGTAATAAATCATTCAGAAACACGAAGTAACTGAGATTTTTAGAACCAGTAAATAAGATGAACAAAATTTTATTTGTAAAAATAATTTAATCTGTAAAACTTACCAGAATCTTTTTTGATAATTTAGGAAGAAAATCAAGTCCACTGAATTCACAGTGTCCCCTTAAGGAAATTATTCCCCTCTACTATCCGAGGTTTGATTTAGAATATAACCTCCTAGGGTAAAATGATCTTAATCAGTAGAGTATAGATACCAAAAACTCTACTGTCAGCGAATCAATCCACAGCAGGAAAGTACACGAAGAAAAATGTGTTTTGTAAGAGAAGGAAGATCAGAAAATTCGTTAGTAAATATTCTGAAGACTGAATAGTATTTATAGGCAAGAATAATATATTCTGAAAGGTTGCAACCCTTTCAGAATTGACACAACAATTAATGAAAGGTTGCAAACTTTCAAATGGTACTGTTCCAGAAAGTTGCAACCTTTCAGAACAGTGGCGGGAATTTTTTAAATATAACGGAATTTAAAACGGGTCACGCGCGCGGATCCGAGTCGGGTCGGGTTAACTAAAAAGTTGAAAATATTTCGGTTAATTTCTATTATCAACTGATTAATTGAAAATAATTTTTGGCCATTTAATTAATTAAATAAATAATTAAAATAAATTTGTCCAAAAAATTATCTCTCGATCATTTGCCAAAGCCAAAGCCAAAGTCGGCCAAGCGAGCGAGCGAGCGACGATTTACGACGGCGAGGGGGGTCCCTCTTTCCAACCCTTTTAATAATTAATAGGAGTGTTTATTTATTTAAACTCTCCTATTTTCATTTCCATTACCGATGAGGGACTATTGCCTTTTTTATTAAAGCATTAGAGGACTTTTCAAGTTCCCAACCTTTCAAGTTCTAAACTTTTCAAATTCCTCTCCTTCCCTCTATTTCCCATCAATTCTTGCTACATACCCAACAATCCCCCACATTGATGAGGAATAGTTATAACATAGGAATGCACGGACAATTGTGTACTTTACAAGCAAGGATTAATTGCATCTGGATAAGTAGGTTTCCCCTTGGACTTTTCGTAGTGAACATATGTCGGATATACTCGGTCAATCGGTAGATGTGATATCTTTGAACCGTCGAACTTTGGTGTATGCCTAGACAACCATATGTCACACAATTAACCCTTTACTGTTTATGATTCTTACGGTTGTGTTCGTTTCAGCCATGAACACCTCCTGGTTTCATGAGTGTATAAAGAATAGGCTTTTGACATAAAATTCTCTTTGAAGCGGCTTCCACTTCACACTCACATAGGTGATTTCTAACCGTGTCATCTCGTAGATACACTATTTGGTCAAATCTACCAAACTTAGCAAATCATTAAAACTTTAAGCTTTATTATCTCATTAACAAGCCTTAAAGTCTTAACCTTTTCCTGAACATTGTCTTCATCATGAGAATGGATTGAGTTAATTGACAATGTCGAACCGTCAGCCACAACTTTGTTTTTCTCCTTGAATCTAGCTCTTGGGATCTCCAGTCCGCTAGATAGAGTTACCGCGTCATGCTGTCTTGTCCTAAGCCGTAAACTCGTTCCCTTAGATGATCTTTCAACTGCCTCTCTCACTAGGCCTTTCGTTAGTGGATCTGACACATTATCGCTTGACTTTACATAGTCAATTGTGATAATTCCACTAGAGAGCAGTTGTCTTATGGTTTTATGTCTACGTCAGATATGACGATACTTCCCGCTGTACATAACGCCCTCGCCTCTACCTATTGCTGCTTGACTATCGCAATGTATGCAAATTGGTCAAACAGGTTTGGGCCAGAATGGAATATCCTCTAGGAAATTCCGGAGCCATTCCGCTTCTTCACCGGCCTTATCCAAAGCAATGAATTCAGATTCCATTGTGGAGCGAGCAATACATGTCTGTTTGGAAGATTTCCAAGAGACGGCTCCTCCACCAAGTATGAATACATAACCACTCGTGGATTTTACATCATTTGACCCGGTGATCCAATTTGCATCACTATATCCTTCAATCACAGCAGGATATTTATTATAATGCAAAGCATAATGTTGTGTCCATTTTAAATAACCCAACACACGTTTCATAGCCATCCAGTTAGTTTGATTCGGATTACTAGAGTACCGACTCAGTTTACTAACAGCACATGCTATATCTGGTCGCGTGCAATTCATAATATACATCAAACTTCCCAACACTCTGGCATATTCCAATTGAGAGTCACTTTGACCTTCATTCTTTTTAAATGTACAACTTAAATCAATTGGAGTTTTGACTACATTGAAATTCAAGTAATTGAACTTATCCAATACTTTTTCAATATAATGAGATTGAGATAATGCTAGTCCCTGGGGAGTTTTGATAATCCTGACCCCTAAGATCAAATCAGCAACTCCTAAGTCTTTCATATCGAACTTGCTGGACAACATGCGCTTAGTAGCATTTATATCATCAATTTCTTTACTCATTATTAACATGTCATCAACATACAAACAAACAATGACTTCATGATTCATAACGTTTTTAATGTAAACACATTTATCACATTCGTTAATCTTGAATCCATTTGCCAACATTACTTGATCAAATTTAGCATGCCATTGTTTGGGTGCTTGCTTGAGTCCATAAAGTGACTTCACAAGTCTGCACACTTTCTTTTCTTTACCAGGAACTATAAACCCTTCAGGTTATTCCATGTAAATTTCTTCCTCTAACTCTCCATTTAAGAAGGCTGTCTTTACATCCATTTGGTGGATTTTAAGATCATGCACTGTTGCTAGTGCTATTAACATCCTAATTGATGTTATCCTTGTTACTGGAGAGTATGTGTCAAATTAGTCCAGACCTTCCTTTTGTCTATACCCTTTGACTACCAGTCTAGCCTTATATTTGTCAATAGTCCCATCAGGTTTCATTTTCCTTTTAAAGATCCATTTTGATCCTAAAGGTTTATTTCCTGGAGGAAGATCAGTCAATTCCCAAGTGTGATTGCTTAAAATTGATTCAATCTCACTATTGATCGCTTCTTTCCAATAAGTTGACTCGACGAAGACATAGTCGCTTTAAATGTTTGAGGCTCATTTTCGCTAATAGTGCTACAAAATCAGTCCGAAAGAAACAGATTTTCGTTGTCGAGTACTTCGCCTAGGTTCCTCACTAGTTAGAATATTTTCCATTGATTCTTCTCGTGGTCGTTTAGGTCTTTCACTTGTTGACTCACTTTCAGTTTTATACGGATAAATGTTTTCAAAAAACTCTGCATTATCTGATTCAATTATCGTATTAACATGAATCTCAGGATTATCAGATTTGTGAACCAAAAATCAACAGGCTTTACTATTCACAGCATACCCAATAAAGACACAATCTATTGTTTTGGGTCCAATTTTAACCCTCTTAGGGTAAAGGAACCTCTACCTCGGCTAAACACCCCCTCACTTTGAAATATTTCAAGTTGGGTTTTCTTCCTTTCCACAACTCATATGGAATTGATTGTGTTTTTCGATGGGTTACTCTATTGAGTATTTTATTAGCTGTAAGGATGGCTTCCCCCCAAAGATTTCGTGGTGAACCAGAATTGATCATTAAGGAATTTATCATTTCCTTTAATGTTCTGTACTTCCGTTCTGCCAAACCATTTGACTGTGGTGTATAAGGTGCAGTAGTTTGATGAATAATACCATATTCCAAACATATCTCTGCAAAAGGAGATTCATATTCTCCACCCCTATCACTCCGAATCATTTTTATCTTTAGATTCAATTGGTTTTCCACTTCATTTTTGTATTGCTTAAATGCATCAATTGCTTCATCCTTACTATTAAGCAAATATACATAACAAAATCGAGTGCAGTCATCAATAAAAGTTATAAAATACTTTTTCCCACCACGAGATGGTGTTGACTTCATATCGCATATATCTGTGTGAATTAAGTCTAAAGTTTTAGAATTTCTTTCAACAGACTTGTAAGGATGTTTAACAAACTTACTTTCCACACAAATTTCACATTTCGACTTATCGCATTTAAAATCAGGCAATACTTCTAGATTAACCAATTTTCGCAAGGCTTTGTAATTTACATGTCCCAAACGGGCATGCCATAAATCACTTAACTCCAATAAGTAAATGTAAGAATTTTTATTAATATCACAATAACCATTACATTTAGTTTGAAAAGACCCTCATTGAGGTAGCCCATTCCTATAAACATTTCATTCTTACTTATTACAGCTTTATCACTAACTAGGACACACTTAAACCCGTTCTTAACGAGTAGTGCAGCAGAAACTAAATTCTTCCTAATAGTAGGGACATGCAGAACATTGTTTAAAGTCAACACTTTGCCGGATGTCATTTTCAGCATTACTTTCCTAGTTCCTGAAAACCTTGTTGTTGCTGTGTTTCTCATGAATAAATCTTCATCGTACTCAGCAGGAGTGTACGTTGCAAAGGCTTCTTTTGCAGAGCAAATATGTCTAGTAGCACCTGAGTCGAGAAACCACTCCTTGGGATTTCCAACTAAGTTACATTCTGATATCATTGCACACAAGTCATCTGCATCTTCCATCTTTTCCACGATGTTTGCTTGACTTTTGCCTTTGCCTTTATTTTTGTCCTTTCTTGGAGCATGACAATCAGAAGATCTATGACCAGCCTTGCCACAATTATAACAGTTGCCTTTGAATTTCTTCTTGGCCTGTTTTGACTTCTGCCCGTTGGACTTCTTTCTCTTTTTGTCTTTGGTAGGAGCTTCTTCAACAATATTAACTCCAATGATTGTTGAACTCTTACGCGACTTTTTTTCGGCATTTTTGTTATCTTCCTCAATCTTGAGACGAATCACAAGATCTTCAAGCTTCATTTCTTTACACTTGTGCTTTAGATAATTCTTGAAATCATTCCACGAAGGAGGCAACTTCTCGATCATTGTAGCCACTTGAAAATAATCCACTTGTTGCTTACTCTGATGACGAAAGCTCGTCCAATAGTGCATATTCTCAGGGGGAAGAGAACCCAGTTGTTGATGTTGTGCCCAATCTTGGGGAAGAAAGACAACTCCCAACCACACCACCACCAAAAGCTCCATCACCACCACTAAAAACTCCATCTCCACCAGCAAAAGCTACATCTCTACTACCACAAGTAACCCCTTCACCATCTCCAGTTAAAGGAGCATCTTCACCTGTCGTTACAGACTCCCCACCACCACCCATCATCAAATCTCCCCCATCACCAGTCCAAGAAACCCAGTATCACCGGTCCAAGAGACCCCACTTTCACCAAACCCATAATCTCCCACAACCATTGTCCCAAATATTCCCCCTCCTTCACCATCTCACCAAACCACTCCTCATTACCCACCATTATCTCCAATCCATGATGATATTCTTTTGAGTTCCCTTCACCCTACAAAACCAAGGCGGCCAAGAAAGCACATTGCAGTCAAACATGCTCGTCCACACATTCCAGTAACAAGGAGTGCGCATGTGGTCAAGCCAGCTAATGATGCAGCATCTGGGGTAAAACGTCGCCGATTGGGTAAGTCTCCTGTTCCTTCATCAGTCTCCCCAATGGATCTTGATTCTGATACTGATGCTATGTCTGAGGGTAAACATTCTGCTACTCCTCAATCCAAATCAAAATCTGCGAAAAGAAATGCAGATAAATTTCTAAAAGTGGGAAGGAAAAAGTACTTCCAAACCAAATCAGTGCTTAGAGGTAGAACCTTTCACCCTGATATACTTTCAATGGATATAGTGAAGCAGGTTTGTGAACTCCTACGGTTTCAGGGGTGGGAGGAGTTATTTCTAGAACCTAGTTTGATTTATGAAAAGAAAGTGGTCGATTTCTATACGAACTTGGTAATCCTAGAAGGAGATGTGGTGTCGTCTAGTGTAAAGGGGGTTGACATTGTGTTTGATGCAACCAAGCTTGGGGAAATCTTGCATATACCATCTGTGGGGATAAATGATTACAATTGGGGTTTTGATGAGTATTCTAGTCTGCCAGCCCGATTCTCTCAAGGTAGAGTCAATTCTAGGGCTCAAACTGTTTTAAAAGGAATAATGCGATCTTTGCATAAGCTTCTTTTTGAGATAGTTCATAAGGTGATACTGCCTCGAGGTCACCAACGTCACATTGCCTCCATAAGAGACATGGGACTTATGAATGGACTTGAGTGCAAAGAGCGCATTGATTGTCCTACACTGATTATCAAACATCTTGCTAGAATTATGGATCCTAAGTTAGGTTCTCATCAGTTAGCTTTTGGAAACTTGTTGACTAGAGTGTTTGATGCTTTTGAAGTACCATTGGGAGAAGGCAGGATTTTAACTCGTGCAGATATGTTCACTCAAACTATCCTTGCTGATTGTGGCATTCCTATGGAGTCGGAGCAGGTTGCAACTACGTCTCCACGTACATCTGGTCATGTTGCTCAGTTACTTAGGGAACTTAAAGTAGCTGAAGAAAAGAACGCCTCTCTTGAATCAGACAACCAGAAGTTACGTGCTGAGCTTGATTCCTCAAATGCTGAAATACACAGGTTGAAGGATCAGTTGGTGCAGCAGCAACTTGCTAACAATGCAAGAGTTGACAGAGTTTTGGATATGCTGGCTTCTGCTTCAACTAAGCCTGGTCAACCTCCACAGTGATAAAGCATGTTGTTTGAACCTGGTTCTCTTAGTTGGTTTCACTCTGTATTGTTGCTCCTTGTTTTGTTGCCAGAAAAATTTATATTGCTCAACTGGCTGGGCGTATTTTGTTGCTATGGATATTGATTAGTGTTGACTAGCCGTTGTTGGTTTCTTTTTGATTCGTCAAAAGGGGGAAGAGTTATTTGCGCATGCATCACACGTTACACATTTGTCTTCATCAAAAAGGGGGAATATGATAGAATGTGACAGAATCGATAATTCATTTTGATGATAGACAAAAAGCACAAAGAACAGTAGCAAATGTACGCAGCAAAAGAAGTCAAGCTAGAGTCCAAGATCAAGTAAAATAGAGTTATTTGTCAAAGCCAAAATAATATATTAAAGGTACAAGTTAATACAAATAAGGAAAACCTTAAATATATTATTAAGGAAGGAAGTTGTGTATAATAAGGATTCTAATTTAAAAAGGAATCCTTGTTTAAACATAACTTTCTTACCTTATTAGGAAGGATTGTACAAGGCAAAAACTCTATAAGAAGAGTACGAGGCAGAAGAAAATAATACGACTTCACGCAGAGAACAAGGGAGAAGTATTCATTAAACTGAGGTCTTCAAGATTGATAGGATTTCTACGTTTAAAACATTCTTGAGTGAGAAGGTTTTATCGTGTAGAACTATTTGTCTTGTTTTTGTTCTTAATTGTATTTTACAGTTTATTGTACAAAGGGTGGGTTTGGCTCTTTGTAGGGTTGAGTGTTAGTGAGAGTTGTAACAAAAGGTGGGTTTGGCCTTTTGGAGAGATCGATTGGAGTCAATCGAGGGAGTAGTATAGATAAGACTTTTGATTATTAAGTTGTAATCACAAAATCTTATAGTTGAATTAATAAAACGAGGTTTTTCCTTCCTTGAGTGAGGAAGGTTTTTAATTCAATAAGTGTTTGTGTCTTTACTCTGTCCTTACTTAAAAGCAACTTACACGAACCTGGTTCGTGTTTTGGGGTAAGGTTTCTTCAGTCAACAGTGAGGTATATGCATATTCGAGCTTCAATTGAAGCAGGGATTCAGAAATCTTGATTGAGGCTCATACGGAGATGTGAAATTCCACTACATGTATATGTGACTTCTCATGATAAAGGTAAGACTTCTGGTTGGATAATAGCCATATGAAAGCTTCATTTCTCAATCAAGACTACATAAATGGATAGCAGTCAATCTTTGTAGCTGCCAATAGCTATCGCTAGTGTTATGTATGATATTTAGAACTTCCATCAGATAAGTTCAAGTAGTTAGTATACTTAGTTTTGTAGATATTATAACAGAAACTCCTGACAGTAAATAAAGCATGAAATCCAAACCATCACTTTATCTTTCAAGATTACACAGTAGACAAGACCTAAAGTGGCTGAGAATCATCACTATGTGCCTTACATGAACAAAAATTATATACTATCATGCTGTTCTGCCTTCTACAAATTGATTAACAATTGAATTACATTGAAAGGTTCTATTTTGACTTCCAAAAATTAGAAGTGTCTCCTTCAATTTTTCACAAATGCAGAGTACTCCCTCCTTCAACTTATATGACACTCTTCCTATGTTGTGACGTCATAATGTTTGATAACATTCAATTGTTTTTTCTAAGAAACAATTTCCTTTGTTTCAATTTATGTGTCTTACTATCCGTTTAGTCTGTTTAAAAAAGAATGTTACTTAATATATTTAGAATCTCTTTAAATCAAAGATCCTATGTGGAATATTAAGACCAGAAGATCAAAGAACATTTTGGTACATAACACACATTTTTAGTTTTAAGATGAGAAGATTCAGAAGTCTTTCAAAAACCTCATTCCAAGTTAAACTAAGACACAAAAATTGAAAGGAAGGAGAAACTTTTTTATAACCTCTATCAAACTAACCTTTTTAACCATTATTTTAATATTTCTTCAATTAACAGTTTAACACTATCATTTTATGTTTCTGTACTTTTTTATTCATTTCCTGATCACTTATAACAAAATTCACTACGATAAAAAATAGGTGAAAATGAGTTTATGGAAGGTAAAAGAGGGTCGATTTTTTTATCTAGCACTACTCCCAGGCAGTGTACAACTCTTTGAAAACATCAGTCTTACACTCACACGAATTTAACTAAGTATAGAATTACGTTACTTAGTTTATTCAGGTAACAATGATCATAACAACACAGTCAACATATGGGAACTCTTCCCAACCTTTATTAATCTCAGAATCAATAAAAGGACAAATTTTGTCTAAGGCCAAAATCAATCACTGCTGCTTAAGAAGAAATTTCCACCTTTTAAAATTTCTGCACATGGCAGTTACATGCGATAGTTACAAACAACATTCACAAGCGACACCTGTCTGACACTTGTCATCACAGGATTCAAACTAATGTTTCCAACAGCTACATTTCTAACAGATAGAATATAATTCAAATTACATCCTTATCCAAAACGAAATGCCAATATTCTAAAACTTAGAATATTTTAGCGTACATTCCAACAATTAAAATATATCAGTCTGCTTCCTACACTTAGAATATTTCAGCTTTCCTCCAACACTTAGTTTTATTTCAACAATCCATGTGAATGTCTTTGTTTTGCCATCATCAAGTCTTCACAACCTTGACTCGTCAATCCAACACATTGCCTTTCCGATGACTCCTGCCCACACGTAAGCCTTGCACGTTCAAGCTGCTTTGCCAACATCCAAGTACCTTGAACCTTTGTTGCACTATTTTCCCCTCAAGCATGCCAAGACCAATGCCCAAGTCCTTGTCATGCCTGCATGTAGTTAGATAAAGTAGTTTACGTGTCTAATAGACCACCCACATCACTTGAACTCGATGTCCTCATTGAGACTATTTTAAGGTAGTCATCGATTGGAACATCAAACTGCCATAAGTCCTTTGATTTCTCCTAAACTGCATCAGCTGCACTCTTGCCTTTCTAATGAATCAAGAATTCTATCTTTGTATTCTTCTTACTTGTGCCCAAAACCCGGTGATCAAGGATCTTTTCAATTTCAGCATCAAACTATGTAGGTACTGATGGAGGAGGCCTCTTTGACCTGTTTCTGTCCGGATCATCTGCATCTGCAAAGTAAGGTTTCAAGAAACTCACATGGAAAGTGGGATGAATTTTAACCTTTCTGACTGGTTCAACCTATATGCAACTTCGCCTACTCGTTTCACCACTTCAAATGGACCATCATAGTTAGGAATTAATCAAACCCCGATGCCTAGTCTTACTTGCAATCTATTTCAAGATTTGTTGAGTAAGTTTCCACAACACTTTGTCACCCACATTAAACTTAACTGAGTGGCGATGTTGATCAACATACTTCTTCATGCACCGCTGAGCCTTGCGCAAGCTATCTTGTGCTTCAGACAACATTTCAAGTTTGTCCCTTGCAACCCTGTATGTTGCTGGACACTTTCCCTGATTTTTAGACTTAGCAACATCCAATGGCGTCATAGGTTGTTTGCCTAAAACAATTTCAAAATGTCTCATTTATGTTGTAGATGACTTATGCAGATTATAACAAAATTGCACAGTGTATAACAATGCAAGCCAATTCCGTTGACTTGCTGTCACATGGTGCCTCAAGTATTACTCTAGTAGGTGATTAATCCTTTCCGTCTGTCCATCTTTTTGTGGATGATTTGCAGTAGAAAACTTCAATTCAGTTCCCAACATACTGAACAATAATGTCCAAAACCTGCCTATGAACCTTGTATCCCTATCACTCACAATGTCAACTGGAACACCAAAGTATTTAACCACGTATTTATAGAATAAATCAGCAGCAATCTCAAATGAGCACAATTCAGGTGCAGCAATGAAAATAGAATATTTTGGAAACTTGTCTACTACCACCTTTATCGATGCTTTGCCGTCTACCTTAGGAAATCCATAAATGAAATCCATACTTACTAATAACCAAGGCCTTTCAGGAATAGGCAAAGGCTGCAGCAAACCTGCCTCCTTTTTATGTTCAGTCTTGTCTACTTGACAGACATGACAAGTCTCCACATATGCTTCTATGTCATCTTTCATCTTTGGCTAGAAATAATCACGAGACAGTAGAGCCAATATTCTTTCAACACTCGGATGTCTAGCCCAAGCAGAATCATGTGCTTCTTTCATCAAGTCTTTGTGCAGTCCACCCTGATTTGGTACGACAATTCTCCCTCCTTAAAATACAGCAAACCGTCCTCGATCCAATACCATCTCATTGTGCCATCTTGCACTTGACCCATCCACTTGAGATATAATGAGTCATTTGCATCACACAACCTAATTCTATCAAAGAAATCAGTCTCAAGTTTTGGAATTGAATATACTACAACAAATGCCTCTTTTCGACTCAATGCATCAGCAACTTGGTTGTGTTTCTCGGCTTGTGTTCCGACATGAAATCATATTCAGCCAAAAACTTCTGCCATCTTTCTTGTTTTGGACTCAATTTTTGTTGTGTTTTGAAAAATATTTTGGCTACAATATCAGTTCAAACCACAAATCAAGTCCCTAAGAAATAAACTCTCCAAACCTGTAGATAGTGTACAACATCAACCATTTCCTTCTCATGTGTCTAATATCTTTGCTCAGCATCATTAAATTTTTGACTTTCGAAGGCCACAAGATGACCTTCCGGTACTAATACGCCTCCAATAGACTTATAAGACGCATCAGTATGTACTTCAAATGGCAACTGAAAATCAGGCAACCTTAATATGGGTTCAGATGTAATAGCTTCTTTCAAATTTTGGAAAGCTTCTTCGGATCGTAAAACCCATATCCATTTAGCATCTTTCTTCAACAAGTTAGTCAGAGCCGCTGCCCTTTTTGAATAACCCACAATTAACTTTCTGTAGTAGTTATCAAACCTAAGAAACGACTGCAAATCCTTAACATTTCGTGGTGCTTGCCACTCAACAATGGTCTGCACTTTCTTAGGATCCATTCTAACTTGGTTTTACTAACAAGATGCCCCTGAAATTTTATTTCTTGTCGAACAAATTCACATTTTTCCACTTTAACATAAAGTGTATGTTTCCTCAACTGAGACAGCACCATATTTTAGTGATTGACATGTTCATCCAATGTTCTACTATAGATAACAAATCATCAAGATAGACGACTACAAAATCATCAATATTGTCAAACAACACATTGTTCATTAAGTTGCAAAAAGTAGTCGAGGCACTAGTTAGCCCAAATGGCATTACAAGAAATTCATAAGAACCAAATCTAGTTACACATGTTGTCTTAGTTTCATCACCTTCTGCTATTCTAACCTGCCAGTAGCCTACCCTAAGATCAAGTTTCGTGTACCAACATGCTTTGCTCAACCTGTCCATCAAATCTTGCATCAACGAAACCAGATACTTATTCTTCACGGTTGCCTTGTTCAGCGTCCTGTAATCTACACACATTTCATCGTCCCATCCTGTTTCTTTTGGATTAAATGCACCATAGGGAGCCTTAGATGGTTGAATCAGACCAGCATCCAACAATTCATTTAACTATTTCCGCAATTCAGCCAATTTCTTAGGAGCCATACTGTAAGGAGCTTGTGCAGGAGCAACCGTACCTGGCAGCAACTCAATTTTATGATTAATATCCCTCCTTGGTGACAAAGTCTTTGTAAATTCAGGCGTCATTACATCAGTAAACTTTTTCAATTATTCGGCCACACAATCAGGCACCTCTACTATTACATCAGGTTTCAATTCGACTAAAGCAACAAGTATAGTTTCATCACCTTTCTTCAGCCTTTCGTCAATTGACATAGCAGACAACATCATTCTCCTATCCTTCTTCTTTGCAACATTACTGACTTTCCCAAACGGATAAATACCCTTCACAAACCCAGCATTATCCTCCTTCATAATCATTATCCCACTAAATGTTAAAAAGGAACAAACTGGAATTTTCTCAGAAAATCAATACTAAGTATCATCTCAAAATCTCCTAACGGCATCACCATCAAGTTAAGTTTTCCTACCCAATTTCCAGTCGACATAGACACTCCATAAGTCATGCCCACTATGACTTGTGCCTAAGCATTCACTGTTTTGATTTAGGAGGGACTTTTAGTCAACTTAAGCCCAAATTTTGCAGCATTATTAACATCAATAAATGTATGTGTAGTCGTCGTATCAATCATAGCCATCACACATTTTTCTTTTGTCTTCATTTCCAAATGAATCAATGAAGCATGTGGATTTCAAGTCTTCAAATTCCCTTCAACATTATTAACCAATGAAATATGATTAAAAGACAAACCTAATGGATTGGCCATAGTAGTTACGACTTCCTCTCCTTTTTCATCCTGATTCACCTGTCCGGCAAGCAAAGCATTCACTCTTTCCCTGTTTGGACAAGACTTAGCCAAATGAGGACACCACAAGTCCAACAACCTTTCGAATTTCCATCCTTGTTCTTTGGCTTGTTTTCTTTATTTCCTTCCTTCATTGGAGCCTTTCCTTTATCATTAGCATAGTGTTTACGATTCTCCCTTTTCTAGTCCCCTTTTTTCTCACCCTTTTTCTTGGATTTCGAGGTAGAAGGGACATCAGTAGTCGATCGAGTCATCCTGAAATCCACCAACGAATCAGCAGCAGCAATTGCCCTTGGCAAATCCTTGACATTCTGCCTTCAAAGTTTTTATTGAGCCCAGCCTTCCATACCCGAAATGAAGTTATGTAATTTATCCTTATCAGACATATTTTGGATGTCTAACATCACAGAGGTAAATTCTTTAATGTATTCCCTCACCAAACCTGTCTGCCTTAATCTCTTCAACTTGTCCTTTGCAAGCCAAGAGGCGTTGCTAGGAAGAAATTGTCACGCATTTATTTCATCAATTTATCCCACGTATCAATTTTGGTTCATCAACACTTACATCATCTGCATTTCGAGTTCTCCACCAAATTTTAGCATCACCCGTCAAATACATTGTAGTAATTTTTAACTTGTCAGTTTCAGGCACCCTTGCGGCAACAAAGTACTGTTCCATATCCCAGATGAAGTTTTCCAATTCTTTACCACTCCTTGCACCACTTAAGGCTTTAGGTTCTGGAATTTTAACCTTAGATAATTCCCCACGATTTGAACTAAACGCTGCCACAGCCCGACATAGAATAAGGATCTCTGCACGAATATTTTTGTTATCTTTATGCAATGACTCCAATTGTGTCTTTGTAGCCTTACGAAAATTCAAAGTTTCAGCCATGTGTTCGTCAACAAATCCTTGGAACACACCACATCGCCACGAATTTTGACAGCGTCCTGTCTCAACTTGACAATCTGCGTCAGAAGATCAACTAGTGTCTCATCAGTAATTCCAACAAAGGCTTCAACCCTGCGCACTATTTTTCCCGAAGTTTTGCATTCTTCACCATCGTTAAGACACGCTCTGATACCAACAGAAAGAGGGTCGATCTTTTTATCTAGCACCACTCACAGGCAGTCTAAAACTCTTTGCAAACTTCAGCCTTACACTCACACGAATTTAACTAATTATAGAATTACGTTACTTAGTTTATTCAGACAACAACAATCTTAACAACAGAGCCAACATACGAGAAATCTTTCCAACCTTTATTAATCTCAGAATAATATAAGGAAGGCTTCACAAATTTTGTCTAAGGCTAGAATCAGTCTCTCCTGCCTTAGACGAAATTTGCACCTTTTAAAATTTTTGCAGATGGTAGTTACATGCGACAGTTACAAGTGACATCTGTCCGACACTTGTTATTATAGGATTTAAAGTAATGTTTCCAACAGCTATATTTCTAACAGAAATAATATAATTCAAATTACATCCTTATCCAAACGAAATAACAATATTCGAACACTTAGAATATTTCAGCCTATATTTCAACACTTAGAATATTTCAACCTGCTTCCTACACTTAGAATATTTAAGATGTCCTCCAAAACTTAGTTTTATTTCAGCAATCCATGTGAATGTCTTTGTGTTGCCATCATCAAGTCTTCACGGCCTAGACTTGTCAAGCTAACACATTGCGGCCCACACGCAAGTCTTGTACGTTCAAGCAGCTTTGTCAACACCCTAGCACCTTGAACCTTTGTTGCGCTGTTTTGCCCTCATACATGCCAAGACCAATGCCCAAGTCCTTGGCATGCCTGCACATAGTTAGATCAAGTAGTTTACGGGTCTAACAGAAGGTCATAGGTTTATCCAAACTATTGATTCTTTTCAGGTCATCATCTCAAACAAAAAGAGGTTATGTTAACAATGATTACAATGAAATTGAGCATTGAATAGAGACATACAGTAGGATCAAAGCAGTGATGCTGCCTATCTCCTTAGGTATGACACCACTAATGTTGTTCCACATGAAATTCCTTGAAAAAACACAAATGAAATCATAATCACCAAAAATTACAGCTGAATAAATATTGTAAATATATGACATATTGGCCTAGCTCCACTCCAAAAATTATCTCATAAGAAAAAGGTTGATTAAGTTCATATAAGTTAACCACTAGTCTATCCCAACCAATGTGAGACTTTAACCCATTTTAACACTCCCCTTCACGCCCAGGCCCAACATGAGCATGGATCGGAAGCCCAAACAAAATGGACTTAGGTCTGAAACCATGTAAAGAATAAAAATATAATACCTATGTCTAATTCAACCTAAAACCTAGCTCGTGGGGGAAAATATTGTTACATGTCTATCCCCAATCAATGTGAAACTTAAACTCAATCTAACAAATATCAAATGAGTGTTATAGGTACTCACAAAATTTCCATATGTTTAAGCTGGCCAAACTTAGGAGCTAATGTACCAGATAGGGACAAATTCATCAGACACTTGTAAGTCCATACAAAAAAAAATTGTAAGTTGCAACATAGATTATATATAAACTCAATCAGTAAGAGATCGAAAGGGAAAGGGTTACGTACAATTCTTGAACATGATGATACCCTTCCATTTGGTTTTGAATGCAGCGCACAAAAAACCAATGTGTGCATGGGTCTTTCTACTTCACTCAATTCCTCAAATAGCCCAATGGATCTTCGAGTCTTCCATGAATGCCCTCTAGCGCCCTCACTGAACATTCCAGCAGTAATTACACAATTTGTCGCATCAATTAAGTCACACTCTCACAAATGTGATTTCAGCAGAAGCACAGAAGAATAGAAGTTATATCCTCGATTTTAAAAATTGGCTAATTTATACTACCTTTTTTTTTCTTATCTTTTTTTTCAAAAAAATCATTTTAACTATTTTTATTTTTTATTAAAATATAAGTCATAATAATTAAGCTCAAAGAACAAATATCCACTTCCTAAATTCCGTTTGAAAAGTCACCATGAGTGTACTAATTATTAGAATAGTAATTATCACATATTAATTATACAATTTAGTAATTATATTTACATGTTTATTTGTTATTGTACAATTAGATGTACTATTCTAAATTAACAACTCCTTTTGTACCTAATTATTTAATTATTCTTTTACTTGTTCATTTTGACAAATCAAGAAAAGATAAAAAAAATTTTATGTATTTTATGCCCTCAATTAATTAATTTTGAGAAAATGTATAACTTTTTGAAATTCTTAAATTTCTAATTCATCCACTTCATAATTAATAGAGATAAAATTTTGAATTCATTATGTCAATCACTATTTTCTTAATATGTGTGTCAATAAAAAATAGACAAATAATTAGGTACAAATAAAGTATTAAAGTGCATCAGTGGTAGTTAGTTCCAACTTTTTCAAAGTTGAATGAATAACATCTCAATGATAATATATAAGAATTTGTTATATATCTTAATTTTTTAAATTTATTTGAATTCATTGAGTTCTCATATATTTAAAATTAAAATGTAAAATTTATTCATTTTAGTTTCAGTCACTAAATTGTTTGTCTTTAATATCTAAATCTTGATTATTCATTTAGATTAGCTATTAAAGTGTGCTCTTCTTTTTTTTCTTCTAAAAAGTATTATTACAACCACTTACTGGATTTGATGATTAAGATATGTAACAAAATTTTTGTTCGAAGATTTCTACAAAAATCTCAATTACCAATTTCATTCATTTATAGTTAATCCTATCGTCCACCATAATTAACTATCCATGTCGTAGCCCACCATTATTATCAATTACCTCACATTGCCCATAAGGGGAACTTCTAATGGATAGTACCCACTTCTTAAATAATTTTTATTGTACTAGTCTAAGGAATCGTTTGATAGAGTGTATCAGAAAAAATAATTTGCGTGTTAGCTTTCTGTATTATTAATATCATGTTTGATATTCTTTTCCAACTTATGTATAAATGAGTCAAACATTAGTTATACACTCTATTTTGTATTACTAATACCATGAATTTTTAGGTATTAGTAATCCAATTATTTTAATTAGGGGTGTTCACAGTTTGTTTTGAATCGATTATAGGTTAAAATCAAAACCAAACTAACATAATCAGTTTTTAAATTCTCAAAACCAAACAAAATATAATACATTTGTCGGTTTCGATTCAGTTTCAGTTTGGTTTGGTTCGATTATTAAACATACAAAAAAATAAGAGAAACATTTCATGCAAAACGAAAAAAAAGGTTATGACAATAGTCTATTCAAAATGAAAAATAGTTAAAACGACTGACATTATAAAACTTTCAATCACTAAATTTACTGTGAGTAGAGCTTCAAAATTCATTACTTTGGTCTAGAAGGAAGAGACAATGACAATTCTCTACCCACCAAAAATTGTCATACTCATGCATATACATGGAAATATTAAGATAAATATTCTCATTTTGAACATTTTTGCTTTCATAAATATATTAAAAATAAACATTGATGGAAATCCATATAAGATATTTAAATTTTTTTATATAAATAATATATATGTTATTTAAGTATAAAATAAAATATATGTATATAATTTGTTAGTTGGTTTATTTCATCGATTTTCTCAAACAAAGTCAAAGAGTATTAGTTTTTAAAAATCTAAAACTAAATCAAATAACAGCCAAATAAAATCAGTTTATTTAATCGGTTTGGCTTGATTTTTCAGTTTGGATCGGCCTTTATCCAAATTGTGAATACCCCTAGTTTCAGTGCATTCAATCGAATGGCTAAAGACACAATTGCTCCTTATAACCATTTTTTTAAATATATTTCCCATCATGATTGTGAAGGGTATCTTTGTAAATAAAACTTTGAGGAACTTTTACATATAGCCACTCAACAATAGTCTAATTACTCTGCATAACTATAGTTTAATAATTACAATTTGTAGCTACATGTTATAGGGAGGAGAGAGACGAGTGACAATGGGAGAGAGGAGAGAGGGAAAAGAGCGGGAGAGAGGTGAATTGTATATGTATATTGATTAGATAATTGTATATTATACATATGCATTTGTATATATGGAAAGGGATATTGGGAGAGGGAGGAGAGATACGAGCGATATTGGGAGAGGGAGGAGAGAGACGAGTGAGATTGGGCAGAGAAGGGGAGGGAAGTGAATTGTATATGTATATTAGTTAGATAATTGTATATTATTTATATGTATTTGTATATATGACAAGCGAGATAGGGAGAGAGAGGAGAGAGGCGAGCGAGAGAGGTCAGAGAGTGAAAGGGAGAGAGAGGTGAATTATATATGTATATCGGTTAGATAATTGTAAATTATACATATGTATTTGTATACTTTGGCGAATTATACATTATATAAATATGACTAATTATACAAACTCGAAGTCAACCCATGCAATTAATGTACAATGTTAGTTGATAGAATATATGCCTTCACTTAACACATAATGGACCAGGTCCCTTACTACACTGATGAATGAAACCAGAAAGTTAAATATAGTAAAATCAACACGATGATTTTATGTGGAAACCTCCTTGCTTAAGGGAGTAAAACCACGACCTGTCTCACAGGATTTTCAATCGTTTTCACTAATCTCCAAAAGCAAAAGTAAAACACGATTACAACACATGTGAGAAGAAGTTTTTAATCTCACGTTTAAGCAGTAGTCTCTATTGCTTAACAAGCCTAAGTAGAAAACAATCTACCCACTAAGCTATCCTACTTGGACAACCTAGACTTTTAACACTACACACTGATTCTTTTATAGATTCAGGAATAGTTTACAGTTTAAGAACAAGAGAATGTATTCCTAAACAACTACACGAAAAGCTCCAGAGATTGCTGTTGTTCTAATAATTCTGCCTTTGTATACTAGCAGCCTTTGCAAATGTTCTTGAAGAGTTTTATCTCAAGTTGCAAAAACTACCAAAGATGTTTAGGAAAGTGTCTTTTATATGGACAAGTCACTTTTCCTAAACTCTTTGCCATTGGTTGGAGAAGTCTCACTTTCTGACGCCATCGGGAAGTGTGCACCTACTTTCTGTACCGTATCCAGCTGGCAGTCAACAGGCTCGTCACCATGAGAGCCTGGTACCTCTAGTAGGTCTCTGGGTTTGTTTCATCTGCAACACTCAAGTAAGAAACCTGGTACCTTTACAAGGTCCCTAAGTTTGTCAAATCATCAAAACTACAAATAATATTTTCCCCCTTTTTGATAATGACAAACAATGATCTCAGATCTTCTCCAACTTTGTTCCCCCTTTGCTGTATTCCCCCTCACTGTATTCCCCCACATGAATAATCATTTAGCTACTTACAGTGTTACTTCCCCCCTTTTGGCATCATACAAAAGATATGCAGTAAACCAATGAGGTCAAAATATATACTGAACAAGATCAAAGCTAAAGAGCAATCAATCAGTAAGGGAAAATCATGCGCAAAAGAAGATAAGCAGAACAACAAAGGAATAAATTAACCAGCATGCCATCATAACATTAATACATTAAAAACAAACTGAATATCCATCAACACAATGATAAGCCACACAAATAAAAGGAAGACACATGGGATGATTGTTTAACAGGCTAGAAAGAAGGGGGAGGATGAAACAGGGACTGGATGACAAGAGTGAGTCGTGCATTGGCAGCATCATTATCTTTCATAGCCTTTTCCTGCAAGACAGTTATCTTCACCTTCAACTCAGCATTCTCTCTCTCCATAGCTTGTACCACTGAAGAACCAGGTCCCTCACTCTGTGCAGTAAGCAGTTCTGCTTTGAGTATAGCAATCTCTGCCTCTTTACCACTCAACCGCACAGTGAGCTCCTCAACCTCGTGCTTAAGCTGATCCTGATCTTCGATAAGTTGAGCCATTTTTCTCTTTGGATAGCCTCTTCCTTCAATGCACTCGCACTCAACCAAGGTACTCTCGAAGATAGTCTGCTTAACCGTCCCAACCTTTCCAACACTGAGAGGAATTTGAAAATGCTTGAATACCTCCGTGAGAAAGTATCCGTAACCCATTCCGTGAACACCTTTCCTCTCAATGACAGTTTTGTGGATATGCTCAAGCATTAGACCAGGGAGGTTCAGGGCTTCGAAGCTACACAACATCTCCATCACAAACAAATCAACAGCAGTTGCTACTGTCCTCTTTTCAGTGCGAGGAAGGAGAACTTTGTTGATGAACTCAAAGACCAACTGGTACTCACTCTTCATGATTTTCTTATAAATCCCAGCAAACTTGGTTGTGGGTGTCTTAGAAATCATAGAAACAAACTTAGAAGAGCAAGTTTTTCCCAGTACAGACCGGGTCCCCTCTCTAGGCACCCTGAGAATTTTGCTCAACACACCCTCATCTAAATATACATCAATGTTATTTACCCGTGTGAGGATGCTCCCATCGTCCTTGAATTGAACATTATAGTAAAATTCACACACTTCTTCTTCATGGAGGATGGGGGATTTCCTGTCGAACAAGTGTAACCAAGATTGGATCTCTACCATATCGTGAAGAGAATCCATGCCAGGAAGAGTTATGATTCCCATGTCAAAAACTCTCCCTGCCAAGATGGCTTGGTTTCTCAGGCTGTCAACAACCTCCTACATGTTGACACCTTCATCTCTCCTGGCTTGGGTACCAGGTCCCTGTGACCTCTTCCTTTTTCCCTCATAACTCTTCTTTTTCGACTTTGTGTTTTCAACCTTCTTTGAAACCTTTCCCTTTTTCTTCTCAGACCTTTTCTTCTTAGTTTTCTTTTCCTCTTCCTCACCAGACAACTAAACCACATTGGTCTCAGGCATTTTGAAATTTGATACCTTGAAGGTTCTGGCACTTCTAACTGCAACAGTAGAACGTGCACTGGCCTTCAACGCATCAGCCATCAACTTTTGAGCAGCAGACCTAGTAGTAGGTCTTCTCCTAGGGGCCTCTTCTACTACCTTCTCCTTCCCTTTTCTAGATATTTCCTCTTCTCTTCGCTCAACCTTCCATTTTAAAGGTTCCTCGTCACTTTCAGAGTCAGAGGAAGAAGAAGAAGGGTATCTTTCTATATCAGGAGTTTTATCAAAGATGGGCTGAGTGTTTCTTACCTCTTCCCTCTGTAAGACCTCAGTTTGCTCCGCCATTGATTCTTCCCTCATTATAGCCAAGCTCTCAATCACCAACTCTTCACTTGCTGCCAATATATTGGACTCGGATGCCTTATGCTTAGGCAAATCTCCTTCAAAGAGATTGTCAGGCAACATATCTTGAAACGGACCAGGTCCGGTAGGCACACAAGAACTGTTTAGATCTATGGCATAGAAGGGGTTATCGGGTGTGTCTTGTTGAGAACTGGAAGGGGGATTGGGTCTGGACTGTACAGTTGCCGGAGAATAGAAAGCAAGAGGCTGGATTTCGCTAAGATCATCTAGCATCTGTTTAGAGGAAGATGAAGGAGAAGACATGTTTTACACACAAGAAAATGGTTTTGTTGAACAGAGAAAAGAAGAAGAAGAAACAAATTTTGCCTTTTTTAGCTTTTTCTAAAACCCTTCGTGAAACAAGAAGAATGTTAAAGGACAGATGTGGATTTCAAAAGAAGTAAATGGGTTTTTTAAAAGGCGTGAAAAGGTGCCAGGTCCGTGATTGGATGTGTCGTTTGAGAGAGAAACGATGGGACTAACGGTCAGAGTGACCGATGACTGACACGTGCCATTATCAACAGTCATATTTTTCAGTTTTAATTTAATATATAAATGCTATCCTGGACAGGCACCAGGTACCATAGCATAGTTAAATCTCATTCCTCAGTTGTTCTAGTTACTTCCCTTGCTGAGAAGGTCCTTACTGAGAGTATACCTACAAAAGGTACAAAAAGGATCTTTATTCAGATATTTAAATATTCACACAAAGGATACCTGCACTGCAATTTTAGCCATCAAGGGAGTTCAACTGTTTGAAGCTAAGAACATCACTTGGAGATCAACATGCCCATCTTCAACCAATTTCTCTCAAATTGATCCATGCTGAGAGCCTTGGTGAAGATGTCTGCAATTTGCTCCTCCGTTGGACAATATGTGAGCACAATATTTCCCTTCTCAACATTATCTCTCAAAAAGTGATTTCTAACATCAATATGCTTTGTTATCTTATGATGGACTGGATTCTTTCTCATACTAACAGCACTAGTATTGTGACATATAAGAGGAATTGCTTTGATGCGAATCCCAAAATCTTCCAAGTGTTGCCTGATCCACAGCAACTGAGAACAGCAAGCTGCAGCAGCTACATATTCAGCTTCAGCAGTTGAAAGATCCACAGAGTTCTGCTTCTTGGTACCCCAAGAGATAAGTGATGATCCAAGGAAATAAGCCATTCCAGAGGTACTCTTCCTGTCAACTTGATAACCAGCAAAATCAGCATCTGTAAAACCAACCAGATAAAAAGTGTCACCTGCTGGATAGAAGAGAACCAGGTCCCCTATTTTCTTCAAGTATCTGAGAATACGTTTTGTAGCCTTCAAGTGTGAATCACGAGGACATGCTTGAAACCTGGCATACATTCCAACACTATAAACAATATCAGGCCTGCTATCAGTCAGATATAACAAGGATCCAATGATTCCCCTGTACATTGTCTGATTTACAAGAGGATCATATTCCTTTACTATCATCTTGGAATTTGTTCCCATAGGAGTATCAATAGGTTTAGATTCAAACATATTGAATTTCTGCAGCAGCTCCTTAATGTACTTCTCCTGACATATTGAAATCCCATTCGATGATTGCTTGATTTGCAGACCCAGGAAGAATGTCAATTCACCCATCATGCTCATTTCAAACTCCTTTGCCATTAATGATGAGAATTCTTCACACAAATGTTCTGAAGTAGCTCCAAAAATTATGTCATCCACATAAACTTGAATGATAAGCAATTCTTGTTCTCTTTTTAATAAGAACAAAGTATTGTCTATCTTGCCTCTTTTGAAACCATTCTTCAGCAGAAACTTTGACAGCCTTTCATACCATGCTCTTTGAGCCTGGCTTGCACTACAAAGGCCTTATTCAATCTAAACACATGATCTAGTAGCTCTGCATCTTCAAAACCAGGAGGTTGCTTGACAAACACCTCCTCTTTGAGATCTCCATTCAGAAATGCACTCTTCACATCCATTTGATACAGCTTGAACCCCATGAATGCAGCAAAAGCTATTAAAATTCTAATAGCCTCCATTCTGGTAACAGGTGCAAAAGTCTCATCATAGTCTATTCCCTCTTCTTGATTATATCCTTGCACCACCAACCTGGATTTATTTCTAGTAATCACTTCATTTTCATCAAGCTTATTTCTGAAAACCCATCTAGTTCCTATAACTGTTCTGCCTTCAGGTCGAGGAACCAGGTACCATACCTTGCTTCTTTCAAACTGATGAAGTTTTTCTTGCATAAAATTGATCCAGTCTGCATCACCTAATGCTTCTTTCACATTCTTGGGCTCAATGGATGATATGAATGCTGAGAATGCAACTAGATTTCTTGTTTTTGATCTAGTATGAATTCCAGAATTCAAAGGAGAAATGAGATTATCAAGAGGATGTGATGAATTATGCTTCCATCCTGATCTTGGAGCAGATTGATTGAGCTGATCATCATGTTCTTCTTCATCAAGAGTGACATCATTTTCTGGGGAGTCTGATGTACTCTGTGTGGAATTTTAAGTAGTACCAGGTACCATATCACCCTTTTCAACCTCAGCAGCCTCTTCAGGTAGACTATGATTCTGATCATCACAGTCATTTTTCAGTTGTTAATCTGCAGCAGCTTCACCTCCTTTAGTTTTCTTCGATTTGAACAGTTTCATCACATCATCATCATCATTTGATCCATCATTCTTCAAGCTTCCATCTTCATCAAATACAACATGAATGCTTTCTTCAATGCATTGAGTTCGTTTGTTGAATATTCTGTAAACCTTGTTGGATGAAGAATATCCAATAAACACTCTTTCATCACTCCTAGGATCAAATTTTCCCAGATCATCCTTTCCATTATTCAACACAAAACATTTGCATCTGAATGCTCTAAGATAGCTCGGCATAGGCTTTCTATTGTTGAGCAGCTCATAGGGGGTCTTATTCCAAACAGCTCTTATTAGACACCTGTTGGTAACATGACATGTCAGGTTAACAAATTTTCAAATTTCGTAAATTTTGAGGAAGATTTGATTCAATAATCATAGTTCTGGCAATGTTCACCAAGGTTCTGTTTTTTCTTTCCACTACTCCATTTTGTTGAGGAGTTCTTGGAGCAGAAAAATTATGACTCGTACCATTCTCCATGCAGAATTTATCCAGTGCTGAGTTCTCAAACTCAGTACCATGATCAGATCGAATGCTGCAAATGACTTGATTCAATTTGGTTTGAATCATTTTGAAAAATACCACCAAACTCTTCAGCTGTGTCTGCCTTTGATCTCAAGAATCTTGTCCAAGTGTATCTCGAGTAATCATCAACTATCACCAAAATGTACTTCTTGCCATTTCTGCTTTGAACTTTCAAGGGTCCACACAAGTCCATATCTAGTGTTCTTGATGATGTTACTTGCTTTTTGGGCTTAAAGGATGATCTTATTTGTTTTCCTTTAACACAGGCTTCACAGATTTTATTTTCAGCAAACTTCAGCTTGGGCAGACCTCGGACCAGGTCCTTAGAAATCAGTTTGTTCAATAAAGATGAGCTTACATGTCCCAACCTACGATGCCAAAGATCAGCATTCTCATTCTGAGCATTAAGACATGTTAGGTCATCTCCATGAGACATTTCTAAGTTGGCCACATACATATTTTTACTTTTGTGTATAGTGAGAATTACCTTGTTTGTAGTTAGACTCACTACAATGCATTTCTCAGAAGTAAAGTCACAGATTTGAGACACACTCAACAAGATGTACTTCAACCCATCCACATGATACACATTGTCAATTGAATCTTCAAGAGATCTTCCTACTTTGCCAACTCCCAAAATGTACCCCTTCTTTCCGTCACCAAAAGAGACACCTCCTCCTTGAAGTGTCTTGAGTGAGAGGAAGTTTTTTACATCACCAGTCATATGCTTAGAGCATCCACTGTCCATATACCAGCACTGACTGCTGCTCCTCTCACTCACCTGCACCAAGAATCACTTGTTTAGCTTGGGAACCCATATCAATTTGAGTTCCTAGAAGGCAGACAAAGGAGTGATTAGATTGTATTTAGTCCAATAGGGTAGATTTTGAAGCTTTCTAACAAAGGACATGGGAGCAGGGACATATTTTTCTTTGAAAATCTGTGAGTTGAAACATGCTTTGGAGGACCAGGTCTCTCTTTTGGTAAATTTTTCCTTTCAGCATAATTAGAGAGCCTTTCATAGGAGTTTCTCCAGCTAGCACACTCACCATTCAAATGTCCATTCTTACCACAATGTAGACATAGCAGATTGTCAGACACAAACACATACTTACTGTGAGGATTATAAGGAGGAGTGATGTTCAAACTTCCTAGTCCTTTCTGATTGAAATTACTCTGATTTGTTGCATTTGACAGTAACTTTGAGGATTTTGTCCACTTGAGGGATTTTTCAAGTTCTTCCTTAAGTTTGACAATATCCTGTTCTAACTTGTTACTCTTTTCCAGCGACAGACCAAGATTTTTCTCAGAGTTTTTCAATTTTTCTTGAATTTCAGCTTGTAAACCATTTGACATTACATTCAGATTTTCAGCTTCTTCAGTAATCTGATTCAACTGGTTCTTAAGTTCAGAGTTATTTGACTCTAGAGACACTATTCTTGACATTTTCTCTTCAAGATTAACTTTGTTTTCACTTAAAATGTCAAGTTCAGCATTCATGGTGTCTCTTTCAGATGTTAACTCTATCACAGAATCAATCATGACTTTTGCTAATGTTCTCAATTTTATAAGAGAATATTTATCCAAGTCATTTTTCATAGCAAGAAAAGTTACCTGGTTGTCCTCTTCTTCATTTTCTGTATGAGCCATGAGAGCAAACATTTCATTGAACACGGTTTACTCCTCATGTACAGCCATCATAGACACATCTTTTGGTTCATCAAGGTCTTCTGAATCACTTGAAGAATCACCCTATGCAGCAAGAGCCTTTTTGACCACCAAATCTGCAGCAGTTTTTCTATCTCTCTTACCGAGTAACAGGTCCCTTCTATTCTCTTTGTCACTTCTTGGTTTATGATGTTCCTTGTTTTCGTTCTTGAGCAAAGGACACTCTCTGATGAAGTGCCCAGCTTTTTCACACTTGTAGCATGTATCACCTTGAGTTGCATTTCGAGTATCATTTGTTCCTCTTTTATAAACTTTGTTTTTCCTCACAATTTTTTGGAATCTGCTGATGAGATATGCCATATCATCATCACTGGAATCTTCATCTGATTGTACTTCAGCATCAATGACTTGTCCTTCTTGGCTTCCTTCTTTGATGAATCATAATTTCGATTCATCTCATGTGTCTTCAGATTTCAAATCAAAGCATCCATAGTCAGCACCTTCAAATCTTTGGCTTCTGTAATAGCATCAACCTTGCTTTCCCAAGATTTTGGAAGAATTAGAAGTACTTTTCTGACTTGTTTGCTCATGCTTATAGGTTCACCAAGACTTCGCAGCTTATTTGTAATGGAAGACAACTTTGTGAACATGTCATGTATTATTTCTCCTTCCTTCATTTTGAAGTTCTCATACCGTGAGGTAAGCATGTCAATCTTAGATTCTTTGACTTGTTCAGTTCCTTCATGTGCAGTCTTCAAACAGACCCAAATTTCCTTAGCGGACTCACAAGCTGACACCCTGTTGAACTCATCAGGTCCTATCCCACAGACAAGAAGAGTTTTAGCTTTGTAGCCTTTTTAAATCTTTTTTCTATCAGCTTCGTCATATTTCTGTCTAGGCTTTGGAACAAGATTAGTTTTCTCTCCATCCTTTTCTTCCATCATCGGAATGAACGGTCCATCCAGTACAATATCCCATAGCTCGCTGTCTTCAGCCATGAGGTAATCGTGCATTCTAACTTTCCACCAACTGTAGAAATGTCCATTGAAACGGGGAGGTCTTGTTGACGACTGACCTTCTTCGAGGTTAAGTGGAGCAGCCATTCTAGAGCAAATATCACTTCCTTGGTGTTAACAAAATAGATAGTGCCTGCTCTGATACCACTTGATAGAATATATGCCTTCACTTAACACGTAATGGACCAGGTCCCTTACTACACTGATGAATGAAACCAGAAAGTTAAATACAGTAAAATCAACACGATGATTTTACGTGGAAACCTCCTTGCTTAAGGGAGTAAAATCACGACCTGTCTCACAGGATTTTCAATCGTTTTCACTAATCTTCAAACGCAAAAGTAAAACACGATTGCAATAAATGTGAGAAGAAGTTTTTAATCTCACGTTTAAGCAATAGTCTCTATTGCTTAACAAGCCTAAGTAGAAAACAATCTACCCACTAAGCTATCCCACTTGGACAACCTAGACTTTTAACACTACACACTGATTCTTATATAAATTCAGGAATAGTTTACAGTTTAAGAACAAGAGAATGTATTCCTAAACAACTACACGAAAAGCTCCAGAGATTGCTGTTGTTCTTGGAATAATTCTGCCTTTGTATACTAGCAGCCTTTGCAAATGTTCTTGAAGAGTTTTATCTCAAGTTGCAAAAACTACCAAAGATGTTTAGGAAAGTGCCTTTTATATGGACATGTCACTTTTCCTAAACTCTTTGCCATTGGTTGGAGAAGTCTCACTTTCTGACGCCATCGGGAAGTGTGCACCTACTTTCTGTATCGTCTCCAGCTGGCAGTCAACAGGCTCGTCACCATGAGAGCCTGGTACCTCTACTAGGTCCCTGGGTTTGTTTTATCTGCAACACTCAAGTAAGAAACCTGGTACCTTTACAAGGTCCCTAAGTTTGTCAAATCATCAAAACTACAAATAACATTAGTCTTGAGTGGTAATTATAACAAAGTATAACTATGATGAGTAATCAAATAATATAAGTTTACTTAACCGCGTAATTTTTTCTAGAACTTTTTATGCACTAATGTTATTTTTAACGCATCAAATCCAAAAAATATATAAAAATTAAATCTATAATTAATACAAACATTACTATAACATTATTTTTATATACTGTATCAAATGATCCCTTACAAATATCATTAACTAGCTCGAAAATCACAAAAGGAGGAAATATTTAAATTACCTTCTTTTGGATCAGTGATCATTTATTGCCTTTTCTCTTCTACCACTTCCCATCTTTAAATATTTTTAAGCCAAAAAAAAGAAGCAGGTTAACGTTTAGAGACAAAACTAAGATTTGAAGTTAAAAATTGATTTTGAATTCTCCGTTTAGTTATAGGATTTTCTTGATAAGATTTATTTATAAGATTTGCCATTTGATAATTATATACTACATTTAAGGATTATAAATATAAAATCTAAAAGAAAAAAAAAACTATCGCGTTTATCCAAATCAATGAATAATAATATCTTGATCAAAATTTATTTTCCAAAAGTAAACTATTAAATCACTTACTAGAAACCTTAAAGAGATTGAGGGAAATAGTAGAATGTTTGCATAATTGGTAGGAAAATAGTCGTACCATTTTAAACTTAGGTGAGAGTTGATAAATGAGTTCAAGTTCTTTATTAGAATTGATTTTCCACACTATCATTCAAATAATACTTATTATTTCAAAAATATTGTTATAACCTTCTTCTATAACGATATTGAAATTAAAAATAATATAATATATCTTTTTTTTAATGTAATGTCATAATTTTGTTGTAAACTGATAATGTTAATTTCAAGAAAATATAAGAAAATCAACACAAGGTTTAAATATAAGCCTTTTTTTTGTTATTTTTCATTCTTGATATTATCTTTCATTCATTCCTTTTATCTTCCTTTATAGAGAATGTTTGGATTTCAAAAAAGATAAAAAGATAAAGGAAAATGAGAGAAATTGTGAAAGTATCACTTTTAAATACTGAAAGCAAAAAATATAATTTTAGTGTCTTTGATGAATTTTATAGAACTTTTAAGACTGTTTTTAACCAAATCACATGAAATCACCATATCTCAGAGTGAAAGAGAAGTAGCAATTGATTTCAACTCTGATTTAGACTCTTTTTTTCCTTTTTTAAAATATTTAATCAGACCCATTTAAAAAAATTTTACCTACATGAAAAAATACATAAAAAAAAAAAAAACAATAGAAAGGTTATACAAAAATATTTCTTATAGTTTTGTATAATATATCCAAGGTTCTCTCTAACACATATATACTGATTTAAATTTTACTAAAGTTTCATGAAAAAATTAATAAGGGAAAAGGTATAAAATATATTTAGATTTTGATCAAAATTGTTGTTATCATATCAAGCTTTGCAAATGACCTTTTACCTCTACACTTATTAATAGTGTAAATTAAATGTATATATGTGCCCACGTGACATAAAGTGATTATAAATAGTGATGTATCCACGTGAACACATATATACCTTTAAAATACACTATTAAATAGTTCATGGATAAAAAATTCTCCATAAAGATTGATATCATAATAACAATTTTAACCAAAGTAAAAATACTTTTCAAACTCTTTTTTCAATTTAAAAAGATAATAATTAACATTTGCACGAATACAAACACTTTAATTTGTGAGAGTACAGAGAGAGAGAGAATCTAATTATTATATATGTCAACAATATTATCTTCAGATTAAGGAAAAATTCAACTATAACAAAAATTTGAAGATATCTTCAAAATAAAATAACTTAAATCTGATTAACGAATTCATGCACAATCTGTTGAATCCATTCATTTTTTAGTCAACTTTAGTTATTCAATTGCTATAAGCAATTGTTAACAAAGAAAAGTAATTGGAATTGAAAATAAAAGATTTAGTGATTGACAAATTGGTAAAATTTGCAATCATTTTTTATTTTGCTATATTTACCTATGTCATTAGTGACATAAGCATGGTTTTATCGTTCTATAAATAGAGCATTCTTGCTCATTTGTTAAGCACACCAAATTAGAGAGAAAAATCATTTTGAGAGCAAAGTGAGGTATTCCATAGACTATACAAGAAAAATAGAGTGTGAGCGATATTTTATTAAGATGGAAACCAAAAGAGTGTTGTTCCTTTAGAATGTGTAGTCACTTTGAGTATTGTATTTGTGACTACATTGTGTAAAATTCCTTACTATAGTTATATCAGTTGCTCCTCTTGGCCCGTGGTTTTTTCCTTATTTAGAAGGGTTTTCACGTAAATTCTTGGCGTCGTTATTTTTCCATTTTATTTCCATTGCTTTTACCATATATAATTTGTGTGTATCTGCATTTTCCCAACAAACTAGTAACAGAGCCAGGTTATATAAGAGTGTGTTATGTGATTGCAGCACAGTCTGAACTTTCACATCATAAAAGCTTTACTTTATTTTGTGATAACAATATTTTTTGGGGAAAAACGATGGAAGCCAACACAAGTAGAATAGTTACTTTGAATGGTGTTAATTATGTCATTTGGAGGGGAAAATGAAAGATTTGCTTTGTGTTAAGAATTTTTACAAACCGGTATTTACCACTGTAAAGCATGATAATAAAACAGATGAAGAGTGGAACCTGTTGCACAGACAGGTTTATGGATTCATTAGGCAATGGGTTGATGATAATGTGTTGAACCATATTTCTGGGGAAACACATGCTCGAACCCTATGGGAGCATCTTGAAAGTTTGTATGCTCGGAGGATTGACAATAAAAGATGTTGAGTTTAAAGTATCATGATGGTTCTGCGATGACAGACCATCTGAATAATTTTCAGGGGAACATGAACCAATTATTTGCTCTGGGCATCAAATTTGATGAAGAAATTCAAGGCTTGCTTCTACTTGGTTCCCCAGTATACTCTTGGGAAACATTTAGAACTTCATTGTCAAATTATGCTTCGGATGGTGTAATCTCTATGAATTCCGCCAAGAATAGTGCCTTGAACGAAGAGATGAGAAGAAAAACTCAAGGTTCTTCTTCGTCGGATGTCCTGATAATTGGCCCCAGGGGAGAAAGAAAACTCGTGGTTCTCAGTATAGAGAACAAAATAGGAGAAAATCCAGAGGCAGACTTAAGGATATTGAGTTCTATCATTGTGGCATGAAAGGGCACACAAAGAAGTTCTGCAGGATGTTGAAGAGGAAGAACAAAAAAAAAGAGGAAACTAAGGAAGATGACAATGAAAATTGCCTAGCCACCATCGTCATCGAAGATCTTGTTACTGTCCTTGATGCGGATATGATAAATATTGCTTGTGATGAGTCAAGCTGCGTTGTGGGCACTGGTGCCGCATCTCATGTGACATCAAGGAAAGATTTTTCTCTTGCTATACTCCTAGTAATTTTGGAACCTTGGGTATATGTAATGAGACTGTTTCTAGAGTGGTTGGTATTGGTACAATTTGTTTGGAAACTAATGTTGGAACTAAATTAGTTTTGAACAATGTGGAACATGCTCCTGATGTTCGTCTGCACTTAAGTTATGTAGGTGTTTTAGATTATGAAGGATATTTTAGTACCAACAATGATAGAAAATGGAAGCTCATTAAGGGTTCCTTAGTTGTGGCTCGTGATAACAGACGTCGTAGTCTATACTAGACTACAACATCTGCTTGTGTTGATATGGTGAATGCGGTTGAGAGCGGTAACTCCTCAACGTTATGGTACAAGAGACTTCGCCACATCAGCGAGAAAGGACTTAATGTTCTAGCCAAGAATTTTTTTTTGTCAAATTTCAAAAGT
The DNA here is from genome assembly GCA_027789145.1 of Solanum arcanum. Taxonomy (NCBI): domain Eukaryota; kingdom Viridiplantae; phylum Streptophyta; class Magnoliopsida; order Solanales; family Solanaceae; genus Solanum; species Solanum arcanum. The sequence goes on along the minus strand of CM050942.1, from coordinate 56,984,186 downwards.
GCTAAATTAGAAAAGTGTGACCAATGCTTGATTGGTAAATAAAATCGAGTTTTCTTTAAATTCTACCCTCCTTCGAGAAAGACAAAGTTGCTTGAGTTGGTGCACTCTGATTTATGTGGTCCAATGAAGACAAATACATTGGGTGGTGCACTCTACTTTGTCACTTTCATTGATGATTGCTCGAGAAAACTTTGGGTCTATGTCTTGAAGATTAAAGACCAAGTGTTAAGTGTCTTCAAGCAGTTCCAGGCTTCAGTTGAAAGAGAAGCTGGAAAGAAATTGAAATGTATTCTTATTTATAATGGTGGTGAATATTATGGACCATTTGACGAATACTGCAAGCATCAAGGTATTAGACACTAGAAGACTCCTCCCAAGACCCCTCAGTTTAATTGTTTGGCTAAGAGAATGAACAGGACCTTGATGGAAAGAGTTAGATGTTTGCTTTCTGAAGCAAAGTTGCCGAACTCATTTTGGGGTGAGGCTTTATTGACCGATGCACATGTTATTAATCTATCTCCAGCTGTTGCTTTGAAAAAGTGATGTACCAAATAGTGTTTGATACGAAAATGATGTTTCCTATGACCATTTAAGAGTGTTTAATTGCAAAACTTTTGTACATGTGCCAAAATATGAGAGGTCAAAGTTAGATGCCAAGACAAGGCAGTGCATCTTCATTGGATATGACCTTGATGAATTCGGTTACAGGCTATATGATCCAATTGAAAAGAAACTTGTGAGAAGCCGTGATATTATTTTCATGGAGAATCAAACAATTGAAGATATTGACAAAGCAGAGAAGCTAGAATCTTCAAGTTTTGATGGTATAGTTCATCATAATGAAGTTCCTCACACAAGTGTGCATGATGTGGTGGGGTTTGATAATCATGATGACGCTCAGAATCATGTATCGAATCAACATGTTGATGTTGATAATAACAATGATATTGTTATTGATGATCCTGTTGCTCATGAAGTTGTGGACGAATTAAATATTCCGCTTCGGAGGTCCACAAGACAACGGTTTCCTTCCTCCCGTTATTCACCCAATAAGTATGTGTTACTCATTGACGGGGGAGAACCTGAATGTTAAGAGGAGGCTATGGAAGATGAGCATAAGGATCAATGGATTGAAGCCATGCAAGATGAGGTGAAGTCTCTGCATGAAAACCACACTTATGAGTTGGTAAAATTGCCTAAGGGCATGAGAGCTTTGAAGAACAAGTGGGTGTTCAAAGTTAAAGTTGAAGAACACAACTTGAAGCCAGGTACAAAGCTAGATTGGTTGTTAAGGGATTTGGTCAAAGGAAGGGTATTGACTTTGACGAAATATTTTCTCTTGTTGTGAAAATGTCCTTGATTCGCACATTTCTAGGTTTGGCTTCTAGTCTTAATTTAGAGATTGAGTAGATGGATGTGAAGACGGATTTCCTTCACGATGACCTAGAAGAAGAGATTCATATGGACCAACCTGAGGGCTTCAAAGTAGATTGTAAAGAAAATTTTGTGTACAAACTCAGAAAGAGTCTATATGGCCTAAAGCAAGCTCCTAGACAGTGGTACAAGAAGGTTGAATCTGTTATGGGGGAGCAAGACTATAAGAAGACTTCTTTAGATTATTGTGTATTAGTATAAAAAATTTCTAACAATGATTTTATCATCCTCTTGTTGTATGTGAATGATATGTTGATTGTGGGCAAGAATACTTCCAAGATTGACGAGCTGAAAAAAGAGTTATTTAAGTCTTTTTCTATGAAAGACTTGGGTCATGCCAAACAAATTTTGGGCATGAGAATTACTCGTCTCAGAAATGAAAGGAAGATTTATTTATCCCAGAAGAAGTACATTGAACGTGTACTGGAGCACTTTAATATAAAGAATGCTAAGCCTGTCAGTACACCTCTTGCTGGTCATATGAAGTTGAGCAAAAAAATGTGTCCTACAGCTAGGGAGGAAAAAAGAGAACATGGCCAAAGTTTCATATTCCTCCGTCGTTGAAAGTCTAATATATGTAATGGTGTGCACTAGACCTGATATTGCTCATGCAGTTGGCGTTGTCAGTAGATTTCTCGACAATCCAGAAAAAGAGCATTGGAAAGCTGTGAAGTGGATACTCAGGTATCTTAGAGGAAGCTCAGATGAATGCTTGTGTTTTGGAGCATCAAATTCAATCTTGAAAGGCTATACAGATTCTGATATGGCAGACGACATTGATAACAGAAAATCCACTACTGGATATTTGTTTACTTTTTCAGGGGGAGCTATATCATGACAATCAAAGTTGTAGAAGTGTGTTGCACTATCTACAATTAAAGCTGAGTATATTGCGGGTACTGAAGCCAGCAAGGAGATGATATGGCTAAATCGATTTCTTCAAGAGCTTGGTTTGAATCAAATGGAGTATATTATCTATTGTGACAACCAGAGTGCAATAGACTTGAGCAAGAACTCCATGTACCATGCAACAACAAAACACATCGACGTCAAATATTATTGAATTCGTGAGAAAGTGGAGAGTGAATCATTTCACGTCAAAAAGAATCACACAAGTGAAAATCCTGCAGATATGCTGACCAAGACGATACCGAAAGACAAGTTCGAGTTATGCAAAGAACTTGTGGGTATGAGCTCTCTCTAAAGAAGATGAAGATACCTTCTTCCAGTAAATGAGACTGGAGGGGGAGATTTGTTGAATCCATTCATTTTTAGTCAACTTTAGCTATTCAATTGCTACAAGCAGTTGTTAAAAAAAAAAATAGTAATTGTAGTTGAAAATAAAAGATTTAGTCATTGACAAATTGGTAAGATTTGCAACCATTTTTGATTTTGCTATATTTACCTATGTCATTAGTGACATAAGCATAATTTTATCGTTTTATAAATAGAACATTCTTGCTCATTTGTAGAACACACCCAATTAGAGAGAAAAAATCATTTTGAGAGCAAAGTGAGGTATTCCATAGACTATACAAGAAAAATAGTCTGTGAAGAAAAATAAAGTGTGAGCGATATTTTATTAAGGTGGAAACCAAAACAGTGTTGTTCTTTTTGAGTGTGTAGAAGTCACTTTGAGTATTGTATTCATGACTAAAATGTGTAAAATTCTTACTATAATGATATCAGTTGCTCCTCTTGGCTCGTGTTTTTTTTTATTTAGAAGGGTTTTCACGTAAATTTTTGGTGTCATTATTTTCCTATTTTATTTCCATTACTTTTACCATATATATTTTTGACTATTAAAACAGGAATTTGAAAAATAAAAATAAAAAACAGTATGAATAAAAGAAAAATGGGGAAATTTATTGAAGCAATCAAATATTTGTGTGGACTTGATGCTATGACTCTTCATTATCAATTTTTTTCGATCAATTATTGCCTTCAAAGCAGGCGACTATACTCATAAAATGATCACAGAAGACTTGAGTATAAAATATTTATGTGAATTGTTAATTTAGTTTCTATTTCTGATTTTCTCAATTATTAACGATGTTTAAAAATATTTTTTACTTGATTAACTGAACTTAGCTGTATTCCAATATTGTGATATGAGTGAGATATTTCGCCAAGTTTAATCTAAGGCTACTTGAATCTTGACTTTTTATTAAGAGTCATATGCTCATACAAAAATATTATAAAATATTACACAAGTATAAAAATGATAAAATTTCATATCCAAAATAAGTGAAATTTTAATTTTATTTTAGAACACTTTTAGATTTAATAGTTACGTAGCAACTGATTCTATTAAAAAGAATTTTAAAACTAAAATATTTGTATAATTATATAACGTATAATAAGTCAATAATTTATGTATATTTATTCTTACCTTACGAAAATATTATATACTGCCAATTCAAAAGGAAAAATTAATTAATAAATTATAGTCAATTATAATATTTTAAAAAAACTTATGAGAATATAATGTAGTTATAAAATTAAACAAGTTTAACTCTTTTTTCTAAATTTTCACTTTTTAATATTTCAATTTATCATGTAGGGGAAAAACAAAATAAAGAATTAAAGAAAAAGGAAAAGGCGCTAAATCTCGATTAAACCCAAAATTAATCTTTCAGATCGCGAGGAGAAGCTTTGTTTAAATATGGCGAATCAAGGCATTGATACTTCATCTGCAAGAAAAGGCTCAATCACTCATGTAATCTTTGACATGGATGGACTTCTTCTAGGTATCAATATGTATAAGATCTCACTTGCATTTTGCTCTCCTACTCTCTATCTTTGCTTTAATTTTATTTCGAAAATCTGAATGAACTGAGAATCCAATGCGTAATGTGCTCGTGAGTAGAGTTTCTGAATGATTGATGTAAACTTGGTATGCAATCGTTTGCTAAAATTGTTCTTTGGATGTTGTTAATTTGATAATTGGGAGTCAAATTCAAAGTTTGAGTGTGATGTGTTCTGCCCTTGTTGTTTTTCGGAGGAGAGGAATGAGTATGCTAATGGACTATTGATTGAAATTGAAGAGTTAGAATACTTTAGGATCTGTAAAGATAGGGTGGGGACTTCAGACGGCCACTGCAGTAATTATGCAACGACATTTTCAAAATTTAGAAAATCATTTTTGAAGGGTGAAATAGCAGTGCTCAAAAGAAAAATACTGAGTCACTGCTTGAAGGTAGTATCTGATTTGGATTTTGAAGTAGCCTTTGCTAGTGATGCTAAAAGTTGTCAATTATAGTTGATAGGTGAACAAATCCATAATTCTGGTCACTTTAAGTGAGTCCCTGTGGGCTGTGACGATTAGACCGTCTCTTTTAATGTATTCTGTTATGCTTTTCTTTATAGATAGACTATGCCACTCCACATTCCAGTGGAGAGGGTATGATAAGTGTATTCCTCAATCACGTGGACACGTTTGTATGTCTCTGTCTTTCTGATGTGACATCACATATCTAGCGCATAAAATGCTCAAAAACTAAGACATTTTTCACCTGTCAAAGAAAACACAGTGCATTTTTTATTATCTTTTTCCCTAATCAAGCGGAATTAAGAGTAAATTACAGAGACTTGGTGGTTCTCGAAACATGTCATTATAGCAGAGAATTCCGTTCTTGACCTTGTTCTGTAAACAATATAAGTTCTTTGACTATATATTCTCCTAATTGGAGAAATCAATAAATTATGTAGGATTGGTGGTTCTAAAGCATATCACCGTAGCAGAGAATTGCATTCTTTTTGTAGATTATATTACTTACTGCCTGTACGTGGTTATGATTTTTAGTTAGTGAAAACCTTATACTGGTGTGTGTCTGCAGAGGAAAAATTAGCAATAGGACAGTCGGAGAAAGTTCCTTCCACTGTGCACTGTGTCATCTTTCACGAATTCTTCTTTCTGGAGATGTACAAAACTACAATCAACTCTTATACCTAAGACAGTTTGTTGTGCTCACTAATCTAGTTCACTCTTTATCAACCAAAAAGAAAAGATATCTAGTTCCCTTGTTCTCTCAAAGCAACAGCAAGACCGATGTTGATTTATTATAGGGGATCTGAAAGATTAGGAATTGATCCATGGACTGGTCCATTTGAATTTTGTGTGACATCATTTAGTTTTTTACTTAAGGTGTTCTCTTATTTGGATTTCCTATTGCTACCCAAGTTATCTAACTTAAAGAACCACAAAATTCATACAGCCACATCTTTTATGCCTTTTTGTGTATACCTATGTGGTTTGACCACAGCAGACATTATTTGATATGTACTTATCCCATCACCTGATATATTAAGACACTGCAGTCTGAAAATAAAAGAACTTCTAAGGATGGAAGCAAATAAGTAAACGTAAGAAGGTGTGAGGGTAGATTGTTAACATAAGGGATCAAAGGGCAGATTCATATATACCAGGCCTTTCCCGTTTGTTATATTCTATTGGAAAGAAACAAGTGAATCTTTGTGTGGTCAAATAGATGCTACTTGAAGACAAATGTTGGTTGACTGGCTTCTTCTTTTGTTATCAGACACCGAGAAATTCTATACGGAGGTCCAGGAGATTATACTTGCTAGGTATAATAAGACTTTTGATTGGTCACTCAAGGCAAAGATGATGGGGAAGAAGGCAATAGAGGCTGCCAGGGTCTTTGTTGAAGAGACAGGAATAAGCGAGTCACTTACAGCCGAAGATTTTCTTGTAGAGAGAGAGGAGATGTTGCAGAAAATGTTCCCCACAAGCGACCTCATGCCAGGTACAATTTTAATAAGCACAAGAGAGGATATTTTTGTTTATTCATTTTTCAAGTTTCAGCTTTCTCACCCTTCCTCAGTTCTGTTCATAAGAGGAGCAGACATTTGAATATGTAAAACTTATGGAATTGACTATTTATCTTAAATGGCAAAAATTTGTGGATCTTGATCAAATATTCAAATCAATTTCTTCACTTCCTATATAACCTTCTTGACTGAAGATGTAACTGTAGTCTGTACTATATATGATTTCCCTTTAAAAGAGAGTTCTGATTTTCATATTATATACACGGATAGACATCGTAACGTTAAAATAATATACATATATATGAATATTATGCATTTACCTCCCATATAGGCATCCAAATAGGACTGAGCCCTTTGTCAGGCTATTGTTTCCTCAAAATTATGAAGTAAGACATCAGTTTCTCCACAATATCATTTTTTCTGGTTGTATGATGAATTTTAGGGCCAGAAAAAATTGTAATCAATCATACTACTTTTTACCTATTACTTTCCGTATTGGAGCATTCAACTCCCACATATACTTTGACCTTTATAACTTGTGCAAAAAGCCCGGGTGAAGTATAATTGATCCAGTAGATGTTGAATTTAATTCTGGATAGTCTTAAATAGACATGCAGGGACAGCTGTAACATTTTCTGTTAAATCTGGTAATCTTTTCAATATTCAAGTTGGATTCTATACTTCCTATTTATGAAAAAAGAAAGAGCGGTGAAGGTGGTGGATATGTTTTCATGAATCTCTGTTGAAGCAATATCTTATCCTTCAACATTCCAAATTTTGCTGAGGAAGTACCAGTTATTAATGATGAGATACCCATATTGAATGAACATACACAAGCTGCTAATGGGGTTTCAATCCTTACTCTTTATCTCCATCTTTTCCTGCTAATAGGGCCTAGCTTATACACATTTTACAAAGAACTACCAATAGAGGATAACTTAACTGGTTTGATTTTTAAAGTTTCTGAGAGGCTTTTCTTTACTTGATGGAAATACCTCAGTTTTCTTTCTTCACCCAAAGTACAACCAGGGACACATAATCTCTACTTCTCTAGATGCATAATAAAAGGTTCCTCCATAACATTTATGCTATATTTTTCATATTAAAGCCTTGAGACTGTCCCTGGGGATGGCCTAGCTGTTGAGAGCCAGAGTAACAGCCGTGATCAATTAATATTCATATCTCATCGGAGGCAACCCTTGTTGAAACTTCCAATTTGTCTATGTTTTGGTCGGTAGAGTTATCAGGCACCTGTGCAAGTGGGAGATAATAGGTACCAAAGGAATTTTAGTTAAGGTGTACTGTAAGCTAGCCTCAACAGAGTTGTGATAAAAAAAAGTTAAAACCTTGAAACTTGAGAAAAGAAAAACTCATTTTTAAGTGATTTTGGACCATATAATTTCCTATATATCGAGGAAAACACCTTCAGTACCCTCTTGTGGTATACACTTCAGAGTTGGAAAACCTTTTGCTGCGAACATGAGAAATGATTTTCAGAGGTTTCTTTTTGCTCCTACCATTGCATTGGTAAATGATTAGTTTGACTTTTCATTATGTGTATTCTGCATCTTTTTAACTCGTTGCAATAGTTTCACCATTTGAGAGTTCACTATGCATAAAGATTGAAATGAACAAGTCAATATGTAGCATGTATATGCTAATTTTCATACTTAATATCCACTCTACCTTAGAAACAACTGTTCTATACTTACATTACCAGATGCACAGAACTTGATAACATAATTATCCAAGATGGGTTACCTATCAACTTGACAATCTCTTGCAAGAATTACAACATGATCATAAATCTTCTTCCTTATTCTCTTTACATGTGAATTCTATCCAACAACTTCTTGAATAATATGTTTTCAAGTTCTTGCATCCAGTAATTTTAGGGTGTGTTTGGTATGAAGGAAAATGTTTTCCATGGAAATTGTTTCCCTATAAAATGTTATTTAGGAAAACAAGTTGATTTCTAACTTGTTTTCTTATGTTTGGTTAGTGAGTGGAAAGCATTTTCCGGAAAACAATTTCTAGTGTTTGGTTGGTGAGTGAGGAATTTTTTTAGGAAAATAATTTTCTATGCTCTTTCACCCCCAACCCCCTTCCAACTAGATCTTGATATTTTTCAATTATTTCTACACAAACTATCAAATACTAATCCTTTAAAATAAGATCTCTAATTTTGCAATGAATATAAGATATTTTATGTATCGAACTGTCGTTTTAATCAAAAAATAACTTGAAAACAGCGTACCATACATTAGTACATGCTTTTAGCTAACACTATACTATACAGTGAGCCTTGAAGTTTTTCACATTATTGTGCACAATTGCTCATCTCTGTACACCACACACATATCAAACAGTAAGTTGTACAGACATATCATAATAATATAATTGTGAATACTTAGTTCAATAACACCATTAAATCAATAAACTAACAATTTGTAAACATGTAAAACAACTTTGTCTCAAGCACACAAATCAAATTCAAGCAAAAAGATATCAAGTCCTCTAATAATAGTAGTACTATATAGAGGTCTTCCTATTCACTTATATATTCTATTTATGTAGTCGCTTGAACCTTTCCAACCAAACCTTACGAAGATTTTGATTTTTAGCCATGAATCCCTAGCTAAAGTATCACTTTGTACCAAATAGTCAAAAGCATCCCCTAAGAACTCTTCCCCATAACCTTCAATTGCCATAACTTCTTCATACAACCTTGTCACATCTAATCGGCTATCAGCTATCTTACTTATTGCCGCTGCCACTTCTCCAAGTTTTGTTGAAATATCACCGACCACATCTTGCACATCAGAAGGACGATTTCTTTTATGATTTGACTTGACTTAACTTGAGAAGTTTCACTCACATCTTGCTCTCCATTCTCCTTAGATGGTCCTTCAATCTCATCTTCATTACCTTTCTCTGAACTATAATCCAAGCCTATATCTTCAAATGACTTAGCACAATCACCCTAGCTCGATCATTCCCACAGACAAGAGACATTTCTTCAAACATATAAATCTTCTTGTTGATGAACTTATCATGACTAGGATGCGCCTACAATATAAATGACAAAAATATGGTATTAAACAAGAGACATCAACATATAACACAATTATAACATAAACTTCATGAAATGGCGAAATATAGAACTAAAACCACCCCCTCTCTCTTTTCTTCTTTTCCTATAAAACTACAGCCTTAACTCTTTAATTTCTCACAAACAAAAAAACAGAGTTCAAGTCAAAATTAATATCTAAGATATTTCATGAATATCTTGAATATTCATAGAGTTGCATAATCGACGTGAATACTGATTACAACAATATGCATTGCATACACTTTGGGACTGGCAGTAATCATCTTCAAGTTGTCATCCCATCCAAGACCACTGTTGTTTAGTAGAGTTTGCACTATATTCCATGTGCTTCTTAGCGTTTTGAGATGATTCTCCACATGCTTTGGAGAACATTCCATTCCTAATTGTTCATTAATGGCATTCGAAACACAATTGAATGAGATAACCTTAAACTGATTGGTTGATTTATTTCCCTGCTTCACTTCATCCGCTAAGATATCCAACATCAAATATTCCATTGGCTTTGACCACCTAAACTGCTACTCTCCTTTTTTGCCCATTGTTTACTGTTACAGAAAACATTCAAACATAAGAAAGACTCCCCCACTCTCCAAGTTGAGGCTTTTGTTTAAAAATCTGATTCGAACAGCCACTTTTAAACTAGAAATTAACTTTTTTCATGTGAGAAAAGTAATATCACAATATAGGCAGTCACTCATATAACATTCATAAGAAAGTTTACTTTCGTACTTCCAACATAATGTACAAGTAGGGGAGCAGGGTGATTAACATCCATACAAGGAAATGATCACAACCAATTTTTAGAGCAATGAACACAATATTCGGATGATTTTTTAAATCAATTTCAACAAAGCGACCAGAAAAGAATAAACATTCAACAGGGAAGTCAAAACTTTGAAGTAGACACTACAAAAACATATTACTCCCAATCTAATCCCATAACTGGTAAAACAAATGACTCTTTGACAACAACAGAAGCAAACAATAATGCAAAGAAATCTATGTCTGCTACTATAGCCAATGGTAAAGTAAACAACAATAATGTTAAAAAAACAGCAAGATACAGTTCACAAAATCAGGCCATCTAATAATTAAATCAGGAACTTTGACTTGATAGTTATACCTACTCTTTAAGAACATCTAATTCCAGTAAGACATCTTAATACACTAAAGTGTCCTATTCCTCCTATCATAATCGGTAAACATGGCATGAGCAATGGCATCTCTTTTCGACGACCATTCTCTACCTTCTTCACGCCTCTCTCTTTGGGTATGATAGCTTTGACTCCCTTGAGAGCTTTGAGTAATTTGAACATTTTGAGGTTGAACTAGTGGTTCCACATCTACTTCTTGAATTATCATGTCGTTAGGCTCCAAATGAATTATGTGATTCTGTAAAATGCATGAAGCTAATACCACATCCACTTGAGTTTTAAAGTCCCAAAAGGGTTCATTATCAATTACACGAAATCGTCGCTTGAGAATAGCAAAGGCACGTTCAACTGAGGATCTCAATGATGCATGCCGAAGATTGAATAATTCCTTTTCATTTTGGGGTGGACGATCACTATACTCTTGTAAGTGATAGTGTAGTCCATGATAAGGAGGAATGAATCCCTTACAAAATCCATATCCCGCATCTCCAAGATAAAATTATCTAAAAAGTCATGACATAGTTAATTAATATACGTTGTCCACCTAATTTTTTCGATAAACTATTTTAGATTGAATAAGATACCTCGGGGGGGTTTGAAACCCATGTGGTCTCTCTAATGCATCATTTTATATGCGAGAGTCATGAGCAGATCCTTCCCAACCAGCTAGTACATACGTGAATTTCAAATTAAAGTTGATGGCAATCAATACATTTTGTGTTGTTGTGCCTTTTCGAGCACGAAATCTACTTTGTTGTTCAATAGGAACGGATGCAAGCACATGTGTGCCATCTATTGCTCCTACACAATTCTATATACAACTAAGTTAATAATATGTACTATTTTTCATGAAATGATTAAAATTTTACTATGTCACTTACAGCAAACCATGGATAAAATCGAAAGTTGTTCCTTATCTCCGGTTGAATAGTACCATCTAGTGGTTTTATAAGGATAGGGTAGAGCTTCAAAACTGCTTGAAGTACCGTGTGAAAGCATCGATGAATAGATTCAATTGACCTATAGAAGTGTGATCCAATCTTGCGAAATCGTTCAAAAACCAACAATCTCTAAAAATATTAATACTTGTTCTTGAAAAGACATGTTTTTGCTTGAACTCAACAAATTGTTTCTTCTAAGAGCATTGCATAGTTCATAAAACACATGCTTACTCATCCTTATTTGTCCTATACAATAAATATCACTTCCATTCAAAATACTATTCATGTAAAATTCCTTTCTTGATCTTTATTCCTATAAGGTTCTCTAGAAATGCTACTTTGATTTTTATAGGCTACATTAATTGCAACTCCGAAAGCTAAAACAGATGTAGCTACAGCTCCAACTATTGCATCATCTTCATCTTTGTTTGTCATTTCCATCTGTTCCAACGACCAATATAACGTAATTGCGTTTATGATATAACAAAGAAAAGAATATAATAAGAAAATCTGCCAAGGCTTATAGCAACGTCTGATCAATTTTGAGGAAATCAATATCAAAACCAGCAGAGAATTGAAATGTCTTTCCTCCAAATTACCCAATATAAAGGAAAAAAACAAGAAATCTGAAGGGAATACAAAGAATCCACGAAAGGTAGTTTGAATCCTAATTGCAGCCCATTCTTCCCTAACAGCCTTAAAATCTTTAGGAGGAGCTCTAACCACAGCAGCAATAGCAGCTGTATAAGCATCATTGTTCATTGATGAACAATCAGACCCTTCTGACCCAACACCATTTCTCTGTTTCAAACCCCTAACATCACTCCTCCATATCTTCCATTTCTTAACAACAAACTAAAATCTAAAATCCTATTTCAAATCTACATATCTGTGAACAGATAACATTACACACGCACCAAACATACTTGGGTCAAATCCCAGAAAAATATGAAATAATCGAAAGTAATAGGCCACAATTCATAGATTTACCAAAAAATATTGAATCAAATGCATAAATTCACCAAATAAAGTCAAATTCAAACTCATGAGCAAGTATTTCAGCAGAGAAGCAAGTGAAAGATGAATATTTTGAAGAACTTCACAATCAAAAATGGCACAACTATAATTATTGAAAGCATACCTTCGAATTTCTTACACAAATATGAATGAGAAGAACAACAATGGAAACCCTAAATTTGGAGAGGAACAAGCTGGAGAAATAATAGAGAAACAGCCTCCTTCACTACGTTTGAGAGTGGGCAAGGGGATATGCTGAGGGGTGAAATTCGCTTCTTGCACGTCGGCTTCTTTTCCAGAAAATGATTTCCGCAGATTTGTTACGGAAGTCGTTTCCGCTGATTTTAGGAAAACAAGTCGTTTGGGAAAATGTTTTCCCAACATTTTGTTGCAACCAAACAAAAGAAAATAGGAAAAATGTTTTCCAGAAAACATTTTCCCATACCAAACACACCCTTAGTTTAGAACATTTGTTTCTGAAGTAGAGTGGATATTAAGTATGAAGACTAGCATATAAATTCTACATGTTGTTCATTTCAGTCTTTTAATTTCATTTAATGCAAAATTTGTTTTAGCATACATGAATTTCTTGCTTGTTTTAAGTTTTTGTCCTGTTATAGGGGCCAGCCGCTTGATTCATCACCTTCATGAAAATGGGATACCAATTTGTGTTGCTACGGGGTATGTCATCTTCTTTTAGTTTTGTTTACTAGAAAGTTTACCATTGTGGCATAATTAGTATAGCAAGTAGAAGTGTAAAAATTAACATACGCTAAGACAATGTTTCAGAAGTAAGATTCAAAAAGTGAACTAATATAAATGCATTTTTCAGTACTCACACGCGGCACTTTGATTTGAAAACTCAAAGACACAGTGAACTTTTTTCACTAATGCATCATATCGTTCGTGGCGATGATCCAGAAGTTAAACAAGGGAAGCCATCACCCGATATATTCCTTGCAGCTGCGAACAGATTTGAGGTAATTTTATGATTTTTGTTTCTCTAGATTGTGTATATCCTGAGAGATCTCGCAGCTATGATGCTTATCCTTCTCTTGGTTAGTCTTGTATTACATATACCTCTCTTAGTATGGTCTAACTGATAGTTTACCGACTAGACTTTTCAAATATGCCTGTTTCAGTTGGCTTGGTTCTTATATGAAACTTCAAATAATGTTATTTTCTTAAAAAAAAAAGAAAATTTTCTCTGTGAGCTATTTACGGTGATGCAGTGATCAAACACATTAGTCAGCTTCCAAATGAAAAACTAAAGTCAATGATTTTTGTTAGGATGTTGCATTGTTTTGCCATCCCGGAAGTTATATATGAATCTGACTCGCTCATATCAATCCAACCCTCGTCCTCTGCATGTTCTACAGTTGTCTTGCCATCTTTAACTTAAACTAATCAAGGTGCTGCACAATATTGTAATATGGGATGTAGTTTGACTTAATACATAGCTTAAGAAAGAAATAAAGACTTTTGAAACTTGTGGTCTAAAATAAGTAATAGATGATTGTGTGGCTATAAATCATTTCATTAAGTGTAAAGTAGGCATTTTAAAGTTTAATTGTTACTAAATATAGAAATTTGTCATTCTTTTTTGGGACTGACTAAAAAGGAAAGCGAGTCATATAAATTGGGACATTCCCCAATATAACCTAATTAAGTATACGTCAGCATCAAGGCACATAGAGCTGTGCCAGAAAACTGTTAAGCCTAGCCCATCTCGAATCACCGCAACTTGTATTTTCTGGACATTGATGTCAGCGAAGTCCGGTTCACTAGATTAATTTTCTGTCTCTTCCATCTCCATTCACCAATCTTAACCCTGGCAACTTCTATATCAGATGGAAATTCCAAAAGAAATCTTTCATTGATCATTTCAACAACCCCAAGCTTTGATGCTGCCAGCTTTTTCTGGGAGCATTGCTTGTCTTTTCCTCCTTCCATGGACTGTCACTATCCTTATGTATATAAAAAATTATCTGAAGTTATGTTTGAAAAATATGTATTTTGATTATTCAAAACTCAAAATGGGAACTTTTTGGGATAGACAGTGTATATGGGTCCCAAGTGATTTTTATATGGTAAAGTATGTTTGAGAAGTTCTCTTTTTAGAAAGGACACTATTTTGGGATAAAATAAAATTGGAAGGTGGGCATTTGATATGAAGCGGAGAATATATAACATCTAAAATTTCTAGGATGTTTTACTACAGAAAGGCAAAATCTGTTCTCAAAATTGTACAGTGAGAGACTACTTTTTCTGAATGTACAAGCCTTTAGAGAAGAAAATGCGAGTTAACACGATTTTGTTACCAAATCTGAGAAAGTTAGGTGTAATTTGTGAAACTAGAATAGAGATCCTTCAGATAATGGAAAAGTAGAAATATGGTCAGTATAGGTAGTCAATTATGAGATATCATGGATGCCTATGAGCTGTATTCTTTATGTTTAATATTGACAGGGTGGAACAGTAGATCCACAGAGGATTCTTGTATTTGAAGATGCACCCTCTGGTGTCCTCGCAGCCAAGAATGCTGGAATGTAAGTCTATTTCCCAATATTTTAATGTGTCGGGTCATATCTTTTTGATTTCTTCTAGTAGAATAACTTGAGAGAACTACATGATTACTTTCCATGATTTTAAGGAGTTCAGATACCAACTCTCCTTGTACTTTCCTGTAAATGCTTGCTCAACTGTATATCCTTAATTTTGTTTTTTTCACTGTATGTTTTTTTGTCTTAGTTATTCCTATGAATATTTTGCTTAAATGCTTGCTCAACTGTATATCCTTAATTTTGTTTTTTTCACTGTATGTTTTTTTGTCTTAGTTATTCCTATGAATATTTTGCTCTCAGTCAGCAGTCTTATGTACTTGACATCCTGTGCAAAAGGTTACACTGATGGGTTTCAACATGTAAATGTAGTTTGCCTTTTATATTTCCTCTAGATTTATGTCTCAACAATTTGGCACCAAGTAGTTGATTAACTCGTAGGTTGTTAATCTTTTGAAGATGACATCTAGTAATTGAGAAAGCAATATGATTTTGGACTGGTACTTGGATTCAGAGCACTCATTCAGGATCTTGCTTTTTTCTTCCTCCTATTTTGGGGTTTTTGTCTTGACTTTCATGAATCTCTTTGAACCTATCAACATAGCAAATGCTTCCTGCTATTTTAATTTTCTGTCTGATTTTGTAATCTTCTTCGGGATCATTCAATAATCTAAAGATACATAGTACTATTATTCCATCCTCAACTGGCCTCTATTTGCTACTTCACCGGGACCCTGAATTTTCTATGACACCCACACAAGCACCGAGTTTTTGGCTGTAATGGATAGACAATATTCCTTGTTTGGGTTCTTACATATGCAGACCCAAATCTCCTGCTAGTAGTGACCATTAGAGTCCTTGTAACATGGTTCCTTTTTGGTGTTTGCTCTGGTTTCTTGTGTTTTGCTAATAGTTTTCCTGCTTTGTACTATGAGGCTATGTTTTTTTCCTTAAATTTAATTTCTTCAGGTCTGGAATTTAGCAGTTTTCATGAGTTTTGAACTTGCTCATATTTGTTTGCTACTATTAATTCTGCATTTTTTGAGTCCTATGAGGCATGATTAAATGCCAATAACATGCTTTAGCTACTAAAATCCCCAAAGTTCTGTTTGTTGATAAGGGTTTCTTCTGGTAGATGTAACACGTATGCCAAGTGGGTCCTGAAGTGGCATTAAGATTCTCATTGTCATTGATATAGAAGATCACTTGGTTGCATTTTGGTCTCTTTATTCCCCGTTCATTGCATTAATGTTCTTATGAGAAAAGTGAAGGTACAAATATATAGTTGTCAAAGGAATGTGTAAAGCTCTATTTGTGCTATCATCTAAGGACTTGGGTTTTATGTTACTACATGCAGGTCAGTGGTTATGGTTCCAGATGCAAGGTTGGATAGTCAGTATCACCAAGTCGCTGATCAGGTTTTGAATTCTTTACTTGATTTCAGCCCAGCCGATTGGGGATTGCCTCCATTTGAAAATGCATCAACTAAACTCGATTAGTTTAGTTTGATCATGATCCTAAAGTTCCCAAACGGAGCCTATTATGAATTGAAATTTCAGATTTTGGGGCTTTGCCTCTAGTTGTTATTCATAGAATTTCAGCTTCAATTATTTAGTTTAGATACTAAAGGTCTCTTAATGTTGAAATGAAGAAACTATGAATTTGTTGTATTGCAACTCATGTATGCCCGCATGATATTTCTTTTGATATGGTAAACTCCATTCTCCCAAGTGGCCCTTTTTACCTATTAGGTTATCTCTCCCTTGTCATATGGAGTTGCATGTCAAAAGTCTCAAGTGTAGTCCTCTACCCATTTAAAATTTCAAGAGTCATAAATGCAGTTTCGTACATTTTATAATTTCGTGTGCTTTATATGTTGAAAATCAATAAAAAATAAATGATGGTCGTGTAGGAAATCGGGTTGATTCATTTCAAATTTTCAACCCATCTTGAACAGTATTGTGACTCCTAAATCTAACAAGACTCGTAACATATCAATGACTATATCAGGGGAACGAGCATAATACCTATTCTCATGCAGTCTGCCCCCAGTGCTAGAAGAGGTAACCTGTATTGAGTCAGGTGACTTGCTAAAGTTCTAAGCTGAGCCTGCTGATGAACATCTTGACATTGCTTACCGTGGATGGGAAACCCCTCAATTTATGAACTATCTTACCATATCCAAAGCACCCACCAGTACTAGCCATAAATATTCTTGGATGATTTTACCACACTTCTGACAAGGAAAGTGCATCCGCTAGAAACACTGTCTTAGAGCATAAGCAGAAGATGGGTTTGGACTTTGAGTATTTTTGACGAACATACCTCAATTTTTTTTTTGTTTTCAAAACAAAAAAATAAAATAAAGTAAAACTTACACAAATGATTATAGTTTGAGCGTTATTAGATCGAAATGACTATAATTATCATATTTAAAAAAATAGCTACTGTTCTAGTTAAAAAATAGCTGAAATACAAAACACGTTTTTTTAATACAAAAATATATTCAAACTAAACTGTAACTGAATAGATATTTTCAGCCCTTAAACCCACTAATTTGGTACTTTAAAATTGTAACTGACCAATACTATATAGGATTTTGATTAATTTATAATATAAAAAACGTTCATTCTATCAATATCTTATAGGATTTCTGATCAGTTTAAAATAAAAAAAATGTTCATTCTTTTTTCTTTATTTTACGACTGAAACAAAAAAAAAATAATTCATGGCTACTATTTGTGTTTTGATTAGGCATTATGGAAAATGGAGCAATGAGAATTGTTACGTAGAATACAACATTGACGGGATAATGTTGAAGGAATATGCTTCATATTCTGATTAGTTAATGTGATTTCGGTACAATTGAACATCGACCTTACAAAAAAGTGTAAGAAGATTAAATACACAATTGAAGGTGACGACACGCCATGGAGATACGTAACGACATGGGTGTGCGCGTATATGTTCAGTTGAAAAAGATGAATACTCAAATTGGAGTATATCCCTTGTGTGTTAGTATTTTCGATATTGATATTGTACATTTTGATTTTGGAGAAACTTCTATTGAGGGTGATGTCTTGCAACTTGAATTCAATCAAGAATTAAATGGTGTGAATGATACATCAGCAATTGTCCCAACGTTTGGCGATCAAACAGTAGATACATTTGATGGTGAAAATAATTTAATAATTACGAACAGATCGCAAAAGGAGATAATGGTGGATCAGATATACATGGATAAGTCGACACTGAAGAATGTGATGGAAAAGTATTAAATTCTTGGTGAAGAGGTCTCTATGATTGTTGACTACATTCATAAGTTCAAGCAAAATTGGATCACTGCCTTGCTTTTCCTTAACCTCCACTACCAAAGAAGATTCTGCCCCATTCCTAACTGTTACACCACTATCTGATATGCTCATAAGGCGAACTCCTAAACGAGTAAGCCTGTGAACATCCTTCACTAGCTCCTTCCTTTCTTCCTCAAACATGGTCTACACTACCCATAGATAATCTACTAAGAGTATCTGCTACTACATTCTCCTTACCAGGATGATAATGCACAGTCATATCATAATCCTTAAGGAACTCAAGCCATCTCCTCTGCCGAAGATTCAACTCTTTCTGGGTGAACACCTACTGAAGGCTCCTATGGTCAGTGAACACATCTACATGAACACCTTACAAGTAGTGTCTCCATATCTTGAGTGCAAACACCACTGCTGTAAGCTCGAGGTCATGAGCTTGATAGTTTTTCTCATGCACCTTAAGCTGTCTAGAAGCATATGCTATAAACTTATCTCGCTTCATCAACACACAACCTAGGCCAAATCTAGATGCATCACAATATATTACATAACCATCTGAATCATCTTGTAGAGTCAAGACATGAGCTGTAGTCAATCTATTTTTCAATTCTGCAAAGCTTTTCTCACAATCATCTAACCATTGAAACTTGACCATCTTTTGAGTTAACCTAGTCAATGGTGAGGCTATGTATGAAAATCCTTCCACGAACCATCGATAATACTCCGCTACGCCTAAGAAACTTCTGATATCTGTAGCAGAGGTAGGTCTAGGCCATCGTTTCACTACTTCTATCTTCTGTGAATCCACTCCGATCCCTTCGCTAGACACAATGTGACCAAGGAAAGCATCAGATTGCAACCAGAACTCACATTTTCTAAACTTAGCGAATAATTGGCGATCCTTAAGAGTCTGTAAAAAAATTCTCAAATGAATCGCATATTTCTTCCTCAAATCGATGAAAGCTGTAGGAGCATTGGTTATTCAAAACGACATAACTACAAATTAGTATTGACCATACCGAGTTCTGAAGACTGTTTTCGGAATGTCACTATCTCTGACCCTAAGCTGATGATAACCCGATTGGAGGTCTATCTTTGAGAAGTGACTAGCACCCTAAAGTTGGTCAAACAAGTCATCAATCCTGGGGATAGGATACTTATTCTTGATTATGACCTTGTTCATCTGTCTATAGTCAATGCACATTCTGAGAGAACTATCTTTCTTCCTCACAAACAACACTAGTGCACCCCATGGGGAAATACTAGGTCTGATGAAGCCCTTATCTATAAGGTCTTTCAACTGCTCTTTCAATTTCTTAAGCTCTGCTAGAGCCATTCTGTAAGGAGAAAAAGAAATAGGCTGGGTATTTTGAAGGAGATCAATTCCAAAGTCAATTTTCCTTTTGGGAAGGACTCCGTGAAGATCTTCTGGAAATACTTCTAGAAACTCACAGACTTCTGGAACTGACGCAAGAGTTGGGGTTTCAGAGCTAGAATCCTTAACCCTAACTAGATGATAGCGATAACCCTTAGAGATCATCTTTCTAGCCTTAAGGTAAGAAATGAATCGACCCATAGGCACTAAGCTACTAATCTTCAATTCTAGGATTGGTTCGTCTGGAAACTAGACTGAGGCATAACAGGAATGTAAGACAGGGCAATTTCTGTATATCCGTCTAGCTATAATCGGGTCACCGACTTGAGTAGAGACTGAGAAAGGTTCTGAGAGAGTTTCTGGACTAATACCGAATTGGACTGCTATATTGAGTTTCAAAAGACAAAGTCATCTCTGTTGTCTTCCCACTTAGTAAATTCAACCATATGTGAGTCGCATCCTTAAGCTGGTAGGATGCCAATTTCACCTATCACTACCAGTTACTTGTATCACACCAAATATTTTCTTGACCTCATCAATGAACTTCATGGGTCCTTCCCAACTTGTGACCGTAAAAACTTAGGTGGATTCATCCTAACAAAATAAAAAAATCTGGCTGCCACTAATCGATCAATTCTATTAGTAGTAACTCAAATTTTTTGATTGTTCTGGTTGGTCATACTCTAAGCCAAAAGCTGAATTGATTTTCTAAAACTCTACATTAGAACTTCCTTATATGGTATTAGAGGAACTGCATTAGCATTGCGTGCATTAGCATTCCATGCTTAAGCTCTACGAGAAGGCATGATCTTAAGCGCACAACGTCGAGTTAGAATGAAATCATATCATAGCTTACATATGATAAGAGTAACAAGAAAGTGAAGTTTTCCTAAAAACACTTTGTAGCCTCCCTCTCATTAGATGTGGTGCACTTCACACCCATGAAAATGACTCTACTTAGTGCGGCTTTTTCAGACATCCTAGGACTCTTAAACCTAGTGTTTTGATACAAAGTTTGGTCACACCCCGAGCTACCCCTGAGACGTGGACACGGAACCTAGGACCACAAATAATTCCAAGCTAACCCTGCTGGCATTATAATGAGCATACTAAAGAATGTAAACTGTTGCGGAATCTTAATCATAATTTTAAACTGAAAATATAGGGAATACCCATATTATATAACTGAGATAAATGAAATCAATGAGTTTGATACAAAGAAGTTATTAACTCAATACTAAGCTGAAACTAACTATGTCTGAAAATAGCCTCTAAACTGGACTAGGAATACTGGGACAAGCCCCAGCTAAATCTAGCAAAATCTGAAACTAAAAGACTAAATACTGAAAATAAACTCATGACTATTGTCCTCGGAGAATGAGGACTCACTACTAAATCTGTTGAACTGAAGATCTTATATTGATCTATGCGTGATCTGGATACTGAGAACCTGAACCTACATCACGAAAAGCTGTAGCGTACGTATGCGTCAGTACTTGAAGGTACTGAGCATGTAGGATAGAGTAAAGCTGATACCAAACATAACTGAACAAGCACAAAATCAAGTATAATAATTTGAATAGGATATACTAAATATCTGAGCTAACTGATTGCAATGACAATTTTATAACATGTTGAAATTGAATACAGAGTATACTGATAAATGGTCAATGCAAGAGAGTCTGACTGAACTATGGGAGCTACTAATAACCGATAATAAAACCACATGAGCTAAATGTGGAGTCCAATGTATACACCCCATCGAGAGGACCCAATATACCCTGCCAAAGTTATTAAGACATGCTGGCGTGATCACTAAACTGATTGCCCACAGAGGGGACTTACAACTTACTTGGCTAAAAGTTTTGGGACTAATTAAGTACGCTGAACCGTAGTCCAACTCGGCATTATGCTACTCCCATGAATTATATAATTAACTGATTATGACTGAGTTTCTGTAAATATGGGATAGCTCAAAACTGAACATGCAAACTGAGAATGCAACATTTAATTTGATAATGATGGATTAAAAATTGAGGCATGTATAACTAAATAGCTGAAATATCTGACCTAGCATGTGTTATTCAAGAACTAAAGAAATACAAAGCTAGAGTTCTGAAATTCATGCGATAAACTGAATAATAACTTTACAATATGATTTGTAACATATAATTAATAAATTCATGAAGTTCTATCAAAGTTCTAGAAACCCTAGGTTTAATCATGATAAGCGAATCAAGAACTGACTGAAAACTAGGGACCCAATGGGTTAAAGAAACCCACTAGTGAAGTCCCACATACCTGGTGATGAAATTCACGGAGAAATATTCAGATTTCGGGGCTAGAACTTCTGGAAATTTGCTTCGTTCTTAAACTAGGATTCTCGACCTTTTTTCCTTTCTTGCTTCTAATTTTCTAAGTTTTTGATTAATGATATGACTTAGATAAGTTTTTGTTATGTTTCTAGGATTAAATTTACTAAAATCTGATAATTTAGGATCAAAACGACGTAACTTAGGGTTTAAATGAAGGGGTAAAGACCAAAGACCCCTTGGTATGTTGCTGTCGGACCAAATGACGACCTGGACAGACGGTCCGTCTCCGTATGTTGGGCCTGTTTGATAGGCCTTTATTAAAACAACATGAATTTTTACTCGGAGGTCGCATTTTAGCAAAATCAGTGGCTATGGAAAGATAAATCAATTATGTATCTTTTGGTAGGTCATGGGACACATACTTTATTTTGTGTTGAGAGTTATGATCATTTGAAGTTGACCCAACTATATTTTCCCCCTAATTGTCTGCTATTTCTCACCTACGGTCAGACCTACGGACCGTTGGTCCAACTACGGACCGTGCTAGTCATCCATTGCTCTTGTGAGAGAGTGGGTGAATAGAAATGTCAATCGACGATCACAGTTTACGGACTGTAGTCTGACCTACGGATTGTAAGTCCGTCCGTCGATCATGACTTAACCAAATTTTCCTTGACTGAGATTTTGGGGGTTTCTGACCCCATTGACGGATGTGCAGGATGGACCGTGGGTCAATCTACGGTCCGTCGATGGTCCTGTTGGTTGCACCTGCAGATTTTTCTGAAAAGCTGATTTTGGTCTGTTTTGGATACGGGGTGTTACAAAATACTAATTAAAAAGTAAGTTATTTGAAGTAGTACCTGATTTACATTAGAGTGAGTCTTATCCAAAAATGTTGAGATCTGGTTGCCGTATTTTATCAAATTATTGTTCGACCAATGAGGTACATGAGTTGGAGATTCATTTGCGTCTTCCTGTGTGTGTTTTACAAAAGCAAATGAGTTTTGTTACAAAAATAACTTGTATATATGAATGTATTCTAGAAATTTAACATTGTTATAGTTAACCTGACATGGTGCTCCAGATTGAGGACTACTTTTGTTGACTGCATCCATGACTTGTTTAATACTTTCATTAGGTTCGTTATGCAATGACCAAGAATGACCTAATGTCATTACTTGAATCTAACTCACCTTTTGATTATCCTATCCTAACAGCTTTGGTATCATTCGTTTCATTATGTGCATCATTTGAGGCTGACCTCATTTTTTCATTGGGAACTTTAACTTTAACCGACATAGATCATGTGAGCATCATGAAATCCAGTGTCTCCTCACACCGAAAAGAGGTGGAATCACCGGCCAAAGTGACTCATAACATGCTAGCATACATGGGAATTTAACCCCGCCCAGATCCCTATATTGGTTGTATAGGTTCGAAGACTAGGAGATATAAGGAGACCTATACCCGGCAAGGCGGACAGTATCACCTCATGAGAGTTACGTAAACCTCCGCCCTTCCTGAAAGAAGGCATCACCGGTCATAGCTAGCCTATCGGTGCTCAGTATAAAGTTCCATTTCATTCATCTCATACATCATGGAAGCTGGCTTCTAGTATGAGAACATCATAGCTCATTAGATGATTTCTCATCTCATCATTAGTATTAAGTGTGGTAAGCTCAATACTTTCATTAGAGTATTCATAGAGACTGGTCTCTTCATTATCTTACACTCTCATAGATGAGTACGTTTTGATAACACTTACTTAGGCTCATTTGAGATTGCTCTCATCATTTAAATTAGCCTCATATCATGTTGTCACCACATTCCTTATCATTAGCACTTTTGCTTTTCATAGTTACTCACCTCTTATTACGTGAATGTTTATTTCATCATATGACAATGCACTTGGTTATTTAGTGTGTTTCATACGCTTACTTAACCGTTCTAGGGTTTCGTCATTTCATTGTTCATTTCCTCATTTAATTGTTCATTTCCTCATTTAATTGTTCATCTCATCTTATGCCAATGCACTTGGCCATTTAGTGTATCTCACACTCATACTTAACCCTTCTAGGGTTCATCCTTTCATTACATACATCTTAGGTTCACTTACTTTTGAACGTATGCTAGACTTATGAGTCTATACACACAAGCCATGTGGCTTCATTCATAGTTTGATAAGTGATTCATACATTCCTAAGATTATGTAGTACAAGACTTATGTACCTTGTATATATGCCAAGATCTTTATTTCGACCTAAGTAGGTGGCATTAATCTTGGATATTTTGTTAATGTATGACTTATGTATCAATACGGAAGTTTGGACAAGGAAAACCAAATTCGAATCACATGGATAACATTTATATTTTTCATTGATTTTATTTTTAATTTCCATAACATTGGAACTCTAAATTGAACTCCAACATTAACATTGTACCTTAAATTTTCTACTTGATTTCCTCTTAAATCGTCTGAAGGGTTGTGGGTCGAACCCCCACAACCTCTTTCATTTTATTCTTTAATTTTCGCTGGGGCATTGGGAGGTTGTTGGTTCGAACCCCCCACAACCTCGTTATTTAAAATTTTAATTAAAACTCACTAGGCTAGGCATTTGCCAGTGAGGTTGTGGGATCGAGCCCCCACAACCTCACCCCATTTTTCTTATTTAATTCACCTTCTCCTTTCCAGCCTTGAGGTCGTTAGTTTGTTTCCCACGCCTCACATTTTCCTTTCTTTATTTTTTTCTTCTTTCACTCACTGCCTAGAGGTCGTGGATTTTATTCCCACGCCTCCCATTTATTTATTTTAATTCTTATTATCTTCTTACTAACCCAGCAGACCCAATTTCGATCCCCCCATCCCCCTTTTGTTTTTCCTTGCTCACGAATTCCAGTAGCTAAAGGGTGAGGTCACAGTTTCGAATCCTTATGGCCTCACCTCTTCTAAATGTATTAAATTTCCAGATTTCAACCCCCTCTTTGAATGAAATTTAAAGTAAACTAAGCTGGAAATTTATTCATAATTTTAAGCTTCGTTTCATCAACCTTTTCATGTTAGTTTCTTAGGGCATTTCACCAAGCATTTAGTGCATTGTTAGGTGTAGTTTAGTAGTTACATTAGTCAAGCATTTTCACTCTAAATTTGTAATTTCACACACCATATGAACATCACATTGCGCACAACTTTAGCACATAAAATACAAGAATTAACATGCCTTTGCACGTCCCAAAACAGTGACAACTCATTGCTACACGTTGGACACACACATTACCTTTCTCACATGATTTCGAACAACATAATCATTATTCACACAATTTCGAACATGAACACTTAAACATAATCATCACAAAAACACATTTCATCCCTACTTTGTACCCACAAACATACCCAACCTAAAGTTCAATGGGAGCTAGTGAAAGGGACATGAAAGGGGGGAACAATCCTAGTTTTTGCAATGAATATCTTGAATCTTAAGGGGTCTCTTGGGAAAGGAACCAAGAGGAAAGAAACCTATACCTTAATTGATGTTCAAATGTGAAGTTGCTGCCCAAACCTTTCTCCATAACCACGTCCAAGTCACCTAAAGTTTCACTACCAACTCGACGGAAATGCCCTTGCCTTAACGTTTTTGATTAGCTTGCTTTCTTAGATTTTTTTTCATGATTCTTCAAGTGTGAAGAACCTTTGTTATATTTTCTGTTCTTCACGTTAATTGGCTGTGATAAAACAGTATAGTTTGAACGTGAGTATGTGATAGACGTGAGAGAGTGAAACATGTGAAGTTGTTTAGGCTTAGATAATGACTTAGTCAATTTAGGAATCTCCTTAATACTTAAAATTTGATTTAATTTATTATATGTGAAAGGACTATTTTTCCCTTAAAAATTTCAGATTTTAAATAATAAATAAATCCCCAATTTGTTGCTTCCAATGGGGCTTGAACTCAGGTAGAGTGACCCTTGTGAAATGGACCATTTCGGGTCAACCTAAGAGGAATTGGTTCTTTAATTAAATAAACTAATTAATTAATTAATTCCTTTAGGCTAATTACGATATTACCCTTGGCCAGGAAAATACCATTTTACCCATGGACCCTCAAAACATAAGATTTCTTCTTTTTAAGTCCGGTAAAGAATCCTTCAATTAAATCTTCGTTTTTGAGAGCCTTACTTGATTGGTTCCAACCTTTACAATCTCAACTAACTCCCCAAGTTAGTTGGCTTTGTCGTAGCAAGGGTTCTAAGGTCTGGTTCTACGTGTATCAATCTGTGTGAACCTTGGTCTAATCGTAAGCATTCTTGACACCTTAAGCATTTATCCTATTCATTTTTAGGGTTGTTACATTATCCCCCCCTTAGGAACATTCGTCCCCGAATGACACTATCACTACATACCGTAATGCCAGTCAGATCATAACATAATCACTATGCACAGTCAATCAATAGCAAAAAGTATGGAGAGATAAGAAAATATATACTTAAGAGTAGGAAATCTAACCTCAACAGCTGAAGAGATGAGGGTCGCGGGATCTCATGTCGGTCTCAGCCTCCCACGTAGCACCCTCAACAAGATGATTTCTCCACAATGCCTTCATTGTGGCAATCTCCTTGTTCCTCAGCTGCTTGACCTGTCTGTCTAAGATCTCAACAGGTACCTCCTCATAAGACAATTATTCATCACCCCCAAACCTTCCACAGGTAGAATCGATGTTGAATCACCTAGGCACTTCTTCAACATAGAGACATAAAAGATTGTATGGACAGAAGCTAGCCCCACAAGAAATGCTAACTCATAGGCCACCCCACCCACACGCTGTAGGATCTCATATGTCCCAATATACCTCAGACTCAGCTTTTTCTACCAAATCTCATCACCCCTTTCATAGGTGATATCTTCAAGTAAACCTGGTCACCAACCTTAAATTCTAAGGGCCGCTTTCTGTTGTCTGCATATGACTTCTGTCAGCTGTAAGCAGTAGCCAACCTGTCCCTAATCACTATAACCTTCTCTAAGGACTCATGAATGATCTCTCAACCCAAAATAGATGACTTTCCAACCTCGAACCACCCAGCTGGAGATCTACACCTCCTACCATACTGTGCCTCAAACAGTGCCATCCTAATGCTGGAGTTATAACTATTATTATACGAGAACTCTATCAAAGGCAGATGGTTATCCCAACTACCCTGAAGTCAATCACACATTCTCTCAACATGTCCTCCAATGTCTGAATGGTGCGCTCTGCCTGCCCATCAGTCTGAGGATAATAGACACTACTAAGCTTCACCTGTGTGCCCAAGCTTCAATGGAAAGATCTCCAGAAATGTGAAGTAAACTGAGCTCCTCAATCTGAAATGATAGACAAAGGAATTCCATTCCACCTCACCATCTCATCAATATAAAGTCTCGCATAATCCTCGGCTTTGTAGGTAAACTTCACTGGGATAAAGTGAGCAAACTTAGTAAATTTGTCCACAATAACCCATATAGATTCATGCTGTCTCCTAGTCCTCGGAAGACCAACCACGAAGTTCATATGAATGGCCTCCCACTTCCAAGTCGGAACCTTAGTAATCCGAGTCAGACCACCAGGCTTAAGATGCTCTGCCTTAACCTGCTGGCAATTAGGACACTTAGCCACATATTCTGCAATGTCCTTCTTCATGCCATCCCACCAATAGATCCGCTTAAGATCATGATACATTTTGGTGGAACCTGGATGTATGGAAAAATATGAAACCATGGGCCTCTGCCACAATCGTGGTGCACAAATCATCCACATCTGGTACACACAGCCTGTCCTGGTATCTAAGTATGTCATCACCTCCCAAAGTGAAAGACTCATTCATTTTTAACAACACTGAGTCCTTCAGCTCCATCAACACAGGATCAAGATGCTGAACCTTCTTGACTTCAACTACCCAGGATGATTCAGAACTAGGATTAACTGACACCCCCCAACTAGTAGAGTCAACCAATCGCACACCCAGTCTAGCCAGTTTGTGTACCTCCTTTACCAGCTCCCTCTTCTCGTTCTCAACGTGGGCAGTACTCCCCATGCTCATCCTGCTCAAATCATCAGCCACAACATTAGCCTTACCTTGATGGTAGTGCACATTCATGTCATAATCCTTCAACAGCTCCAACCATCTCCACTGACGTAGATTCAACTCCCTCTGTGTGAACACGTACTAGAGACTCTTATGATCTGTGAACGCATCCACATGCACTCCATACTGATAATGCCTCCATAGCTTTAGTGCAAACACCAGAGCTACCAACTCCAGGTCATGGGAGGGATAATTCTTCTCATGAACCTTGAGCTGTCTGGAAGCATATGCTATGACCTTACCAGCTTGCATAAGAACACAACCCAAACCAACCCTAGATGCATCACAATAAATAGTGTAATTTTCACAACACTGAGGCAGAGTAAGCACCGAGGCTGAAGTGAGTCTGTTCTTGAGTTTTTGGAAACTCTTCTCACAAGTCTCCGTCCATTAAAACTTGAATTCCTTGTTAGTCAAAGCTGTCAGTGGGGAAACAATGGAAGAAAAGCCCTCCACAAACCTGTGGTAGTAACCAGCCAATCCCAGAAAGCTACGAATCTCAGTGGGAGTAAGGAGATTTGGCCAGTTCTTAGCAGCTTCAGTGTTCCTGGGGTCCACCTCTACACCTCAATCGGACACAACATGACCCAAGAAGGTCACTGATCTCAGCTAGTATTCACACTTGCTGAATTTGGCATACAACTGATGTTATCTAAGTACCTGCAAGGTTAGTCTCAAATGATGTTCATGTACTTTCTTTGTCTTAGAGTAGATGAGAATGTCATCAATGAATACTATGACGAAAGAGTCAAAGTATTCACGAAAGACTCTTCATGAGATCCATAAATGCAGCAGGTGCATTCGTGAGACTAAATAACATAACCAAGAACTCATAATGACCATAACGGGTATGAAAAAATATCTTTGGGACATCTCCATACCTAACCCTAAGCTGATGATACCCTGAATGAAGATCAATCTTAGAAAAGAAACTAGACCCTTGGAGTTGATCGAAAAAATCATCTATTCTGGGAAGTGGATACTTATTCTTTATAGTGACTTTGTTGAGCTTTTGATAATCAATACAAATTCTAAGGGTCCCATCTTTCTTCTTTACAAACAACACTGGAGCGTCCCACGGGGATATGCTCGGCTGAATGAAACCCTTATTAGTGAGATCTTTTAACTGCAGCTTCAACTCTTTGAGTTCTGCTGGAGCCATTCTATAAGGAGGAAATGAGATTGGTTTAGTATTGAGTTCTAAGTTGATAGCAAAGTCAATCTCTCGAAGGGGAGGGACTCCAGGCAAATCTTTAGGAAACACATCTAGGAATTCATTCACTACAGGCACTGAGTCTATGGAAGGAATTCATGATCTAAATCATGAACACTCACAAGATGACATAGTAACCCATTGTAAATCATTTTATTGGCCTTAAGATTTGAAATCAAGGGATTAGGAAGACTCGAATTGTACCCCTCCCAAACTAGCTCTTTTTCATTGGGGAAGTGAAATCTCACTACTCTACTACGACATTCCAAGCTAGCATAACAATTGTGAAGCCATTCCATGCCAAGAATAACATCAAAATCATGCATGGGTAGTTCAACCAAGTCCGCACACAAAGTCCTACCACATACAACTATTAGGCAATCCTTGTATACTCTATCAGTTCTTAAAATTTCTCCTAAAGGCATACTAACCACTATAGGATCATGCAGAACTTCAGGTAGCATTTCAAAAGTAAGAGCAAGTAGAGGAGTCACAAATAAAATCGTAGACCCTGGATCAAGTAGATCATAAACAGAAGTTGAGAATACTTGCAACATACCTGTGACCACATCAGCGGACTTCTCCTACTCTTGGCTGCCCTTCAAGACATAGTATCTGTTCCTCTTAGGAGGCTCAGCTGCTGCTGCACTCTGTGGGTTAGGCCAAGGCTGAGCATTACCTCCAGCCTGACCTCTGTTCTGTGGACACTCTGTTGTGACCATGTGTCCACTCTTTCCACAACCGAAAGAGGCATTGGTGCCCTGTCTGCACTCTCCACTGTGAGCTCGGCCACACTTAGCACAATTTTTCTTAGGACGCTGCATCTCACCTCCATTGCCTCTCTTGGGTTCATGTCTTCCTCCTCTAGGTGCTGTAATCCTCTTAGAGTTAGAATTCCCAAAACTCTGTTGCCGCTTCTTGAATTTGTGCTGCTCACGGACACCAAAATTGTTTCTGTGGCCTCCATGGCTGGGTCCTGCCTGATCTTGAGGCCTAGGCCTCCTAACATCACGAACACCTCTCTTCTTGCGGCTGTCCTCTACCTGTTGGACATGCCCTATCAACCTAGAAAGGTCCATATTATCATGGAGCATCGCAGACCGACACTCCTCCTCCAGGTCTCCATTGATTCCTCTGAGGAACATGCTCATCTCTCCCATGCTGTTCGAAACAAGGGAAGTAGCATACCTGGATAATTTTAACAAAGCTCAGTACTTAGCTTAACAAACTTCAGGAATACACCCTGACTGTCATAGAGCCTTGTTTAAGGTTGATGAACTCCTCAACCTTGGCTTCCCCCATCTCTCAAGGGAAGAACCTCTCCAGAAATGCTGTCTAAACAACTCCCAAGTGACTGACAGTCCACCCAAAACAGGGCTATCCTTCCACATCTTGCACCAAGTCTGTGCAGCATCTTTGAGCTGATAGGAGGACAACTCAGCCTTCTCAGTGTCTGTGGCCCCTATATCCACCAAAATCTTATGTACTTAATCCACCAACTCTTGAGGATCCTCTGATGTCTTAGATCCTTTGAAAATATGAGGGTTCATCCTCGTGACGTCTCGCAGCCTGTCAACCATGCTGCGAACCAGTGGGTTCTCTCTCTAAACATCCTACCGGTTGCTTTGGCAATCATAGCCTGAGCCTGCATCGTAATAGCCTGTGCCGTTTGAGGCAGAGATTCCCTCACCTAAGCATCAGTCAACCCAGCTGGGTTAACTGGCATGTCCACTCCTTTAGCTGGAGCCTGGGGTGGATCCTGCTTACTCCCAGCAGCTCCTCCTCCTCTCCTTTGACCATTATCTCTCCTAGTGTTCATTCTCTGAAAAACAACAAGGATTGATATTAGACACACTCATAAATCTATGGACTCAGACATTAGGAAAAGCACGATAAGATCAGAACAAGGGAAATTTTCCTACGCATTATGCAGTCTCTAATCCAGGATAGTGGTGCACTTCACTACCATGAATTAGAAACTACTCAATAAGGTTGATGTTAACTTATTATCATTGGAATTTAACCTAGCGCTATCATACAAACTTTGTCACGACCGGCATCTAGACCCCAGACGAGACCAACGTCGTTGACCTCTCAGAGGTCGTAGACAAGCCTACTTACGTCATTCTTACTTTACATAGGTAATTTTAGCGGAAAATTTGAAATTTTTTATTTATTAACATAATTATAAAAATATTCTCATTAATACGTAGTTGTCCACCATCAACCATCTAACATTAAGAGATAAACAACTGAAAGAAATAGTTTAATTCTTATTAAGTGTATAATTGCCAGAATGGCACCACTACATAGCCTGAATAAAAATAGGAAAGAAACGCTAGTGGAACATGTTCTACTAACTAAACTCTAAAACTAAGCTAGAATATAAAACAGTAGCATCCTCGAAAGCATGAGGACCTACCAACTCCGGATGAATGCTGGATGTCCGGGTAACTGCAATGATGATCCTTTAGCTCTATCGTCCACTGGTGCCGGCACCTAAAATAGTAGAGTTTGTATAGGGTTAGTACACACTTGTAATAAGTATGGGTATATGCAAGCACACACCAAGGACATGCATGAGAAAGAATAGCTCTTTCCTAGTAACATGATTTTTGGAAGTCAAGTCAGTGGACTTGCCAAATTGAGATTAGGAAAGTTTCCAAATTTGGATTAGGAAAGTCAATGAGCTTTCCAAGTTTAGATTAGGAAAGTCAGTGAGCTTCCCAGATTTGGAATTGGAAAGTTATGCCATGAGAATAACATACATCATCACACTTTTCATATTTGCACACAACACATAACATTTACACATAGCACACATCATATATCAAAAACACATTTTGCATGTAGTACATAACTTTTTTAATATCATTCATTCATATGCAATGAGACCTTGGAATCATGAACTTAACATCAAGACATCCCATAAATGAGGGCTCAACAGATGGGGCCTTAACTAGGGGGTCTTCATTAGCAAACACAGAGTCTATTTCGTTCATTCACACGTACTCTATTTCATTTCATTCATACTCCAGTGTAAACACTAGCTATGCCTAGGATGTAGTTTAATACTTTCATTAGGTTTGTTGTGCAATGACCAAGAATGACCTAATGTCATTACTTGAATCAAACTCACCCTTTGATTATCCTATTCTAACACCTTTGGTATCATTCATTTAATTATGTGCATCATTTGAGCTGACCTCATTCTTTCATTAGGAACTTTAACTTTAACCAACATAGATCATTTGAGCATAATGAAATTCAGTGTCTCCCCCACACCGAAAAGAGGTGGAATCACCGGCCAAAGTGACTCGTAACATGCTAGCATACATGGGAATTTAACCCCGCCCAGATCCCTATATTGGCTGTATAGGTTCGAAGACTAGGAGATATAAGGAGACTAATACCCGGCAAGCCGGACAGTCTCACCACATGAGAGTTACGTGAACCTCTGCCCTTCCCGAAAGAAGGCATCATCGCTCATAGCTAGCCTATCAGAGTTCAGTATAAAGTTCCATTTCATTCATCTCATACATCATGGAAGCTGCTTCTAGTATGAGGACATCATAGCTCATTAGATGATTTCTCATCTCATCATTAGTATTAAGTGTGTTAAGCTCAATACTTTCATTAGAGTGCTCATTAGCACCTTTGCTTTTCATAGTTACTCACCTCTTATTACGTGAATGTTCATTTCATCATATGCCAATGCACTTGGTCATTTAGTGTGTTTCACACCCTTACTTAACCCTTCTAGGGTTTCGTTGTTTCAATGTTCATTTCCTCATTTAATTGTTCATCTCATCTAATGCCAATGCACTTGGCCATTTAGTGTATCTCACACTCATACTTAACCCTTCTAGGGTTCATCCTTTCATTACATACATCTTAGGTTCACTTACTTTTGAACGTATGCTAGACTTATGAGTCTATATACACAAGCCATGTGGCATCATTCATAGTTTGATGAGTGATTCATATATTCCTAAGATTATGTAGTACAAGACTTATGTACCTTGTATATATGCCAAGATCTTTATTTCGACCTAAGTAGGTGGCATTAATCTTGGATATTTTGTTAATGTATGACTTATGTATCAACACGGAAGTTTGGACAAGGAAACCCAAATTCGAATCACATGGATAACATTTATATTTTTAATTGATTTTATTTTTAATTTCCATAACATTGGAACTCTAAATTGAACTCCAACATTAACATTGTACCTTAAATTTTCTACTTGGTTTCCTCTTAAATCGTCCGAAGGGTTGTGGGTTCGAGCCACCACAACCTCTTTCATTTTTTTCTTTAATTTTAGCTAGGGCATTGGGAGGTTGTGGGTTCAAATCCCCCATAGCCTCCTTATTTAAATTTTTAATTGAAACTGACTAGGCTAGGCGTTTGGTAGTGAGGTTGTGGGATCGAGCCCCCACAACCTCACCTCATTTTTTCTTATTTAATTCATCTTCTCCTTTCCAGCCTTGAGGTCATAGGTTCGATTTCCACGCCTCACATTTTCCTTTATTTATTTTTTTCTTCTTTCACTCACTGATTGGAGGTCGTGGGTTCGATTTCCACGCCTCCCATTTATTTATTTTAATTCTAATTCTCTTCTTACTAACCCAGCAGACCCAATTTTGATTCCCCCAACCCCCTTTTCTTTTTCCGTGCTTGCGAATTCCTGTTGCTAAAGGGTGAGGTCACAGGTTCGAAACTTGATGTCCTCACCTCTTCTAAATGTAATGAATTTCCAGATTTCAACCCCCTCTTTGAACGAAATTTAAAGTACACTAAGCTGAAAATTTATTCATAATTTTTAGCTTCCTTTCATCAACCTTTTCATGTTAGTTTCTTAGGGAATTTCACCAAGCAATTAGTGCATTGTTAGGTGTAGTTTAGTAGTTACATCAGTCAAGTGTTTTCACTCAAAATTTATAACTTCACACACCATATGAACATCACATTGAGCACACCTTTAGCACATAAAATACAATAATTAACATGCCTTTGCACGTCCCAAAACAGTGACTACTTCATTGCCACACGTTGCACACACACATCACTTTTTTTAACATGATTTTGAACAACATAATCATTATTCACACAATTTCGAACATGCATACTTAAACATAAACATCACGAAAACACATTTCATACCTACTTTGTACCAGCAAACATCCCAACCTAAAGTTCAATGGGAGCTAGTGACAGGGACATGCAAAGGGAGAACAATCCTAGTTTTCGCAATGAATATCTTGAATCTTATGGGGTCTCTTGGGAAAGGAACCAAGAGGAAAGAAACCTATACCTTAATTGATGTTCAAACATGAAGTTGCTGCCCAAACCTTTCTCCAAAACCACGTCCAACTCACCTACCAACTCGACGGAAATCCCCCTTGCCTTAACGTTTTTGATTAGCTTGCTTTCTTAGATTTTTTTCTTGATTCTTCAATTGTGAAGAACCTTTGTTATATTTTCAGTTCTTCACGTTAATTGGCATAGTGAAAACAATAGAGTTTGAACGTGAGGATCTGATAAACTTGAGAGAGTGAAACGTGTGAAGTTGTTTAGGCTTATATAATGACTTAGTCAATTTAGGAGTCTCCTTAATACTTAAAATTTGATTTAATTAATTATACGTGAAAGGACCATTTTGCCCTTAAAAATTTCAGATATTAAATAATAAATAAATCACCAATTTGTTGCTTCCAATGGGGCTTGAACTCGGGTAGAGTGGCCCTTGTGAAATGGACCATTTCCAGTCAACCTAAGCCAAATTGGTTCTTTAATTAAATCAAATAATTAATTAATTAATACCTTAGGGTAATTACAATATTACCCTTGGCCTGAAAAAGATGATTTTACCCCTAGACCCTCAAAACTTAAGATTTCTTCTTTTTAAGTCCGGTAAAGACTCCTTGTATTAAATCTTCATTTTCGAGAGCCTTATACTTGTTTGGTTCCAACCTTTCCAAGCTCAACTAACTCCCCAAGTTAGTTGGCTTGGTCGTAGCAAGGGTTCTGAGGTCTGGTTTTGCGCGTATGAATCCGTGTGAACCTTGGTCTAATCTCAAGCATTCTTGACACCTTAAGTATTTATCCCATTCATTTTTAGGGTTGTTACACGAGCTGTACTTTTAAACATAACATCCGAATGATCAGTTAAGAGCCAAAAAATATTTCTTTATCCCCCTACTCTTTTAGTATAAGACTAAAAGCATAGAAACTAACATAGATTAAATAGACGAGAAAATTCAACATGATAAAATATTTATATTTTTATACCTTTTAAAGTTAAAATCCAAAATACATAGGCCACAAAATTTACCAGAAGGTAACCTTCAGGTAGAAAGAGGACATCCCAATTATGAAGGAATATATATTAAAGATTTAATAGTATTCGATGTATATAAATTGTTTGTAGTAAATTGCAAAAGTTGAAATGGTATCCGAATAAGAATTCAAAGAGTTCTTGTCCAAAATCAGTTAAACTTAAAACCCCATATCCTCCTCTCATAACTTTTATTCAATTTATTTGGGACAAAGCTCAATTTCGTCAACAATTAGTCCACCTTTATAAATACATCTCTTCTTAATCAATCTTGCTTCAACAGGACCACCAATGCTTTCTTGCTATTAAAATATCCCAATTTTACTTTCATCCATCCATCACCTCTAATTTTGGGATATCCCCACTTCCTTGCAATCTTACAAGGTGCACAATGTTGACCCGATTTTCAATATCATTTCACTTTCATAATTAACAAACCTAATACTTGATTTTGTAGATTAAAGTCCATTGGACCTATTTTCCAACTTGAACACCAGATTAAACACATATTTTGTCTTTGGTGAAAACATTTTTGTGTCTATTGTTCCACGAATATCCAATCGACCTGTAGAGGCAAGATTTGCCACTTTAGAGAATCTGCAAAACATTTGCAAGAAACATTAAAAAAATTAAATATTAATTTTCTAATGATATATGCGGCTATAGATATTTAATAGGTGTACCAGATGCAAATATTAATTAGTGGGCTTTGGGTATCTACTAGTTGAACTTTAAAAAAATAGAAGAAAAGAAAAAGTAATACATAGTATTATTTATGCAATTTAATTTCGGACCATGTGAGGTTGCACAGTATAAAGAAAACTATTGGCTTCTAACAAGCTATAACGAACTGAGTTAACAACTACAACTAACTGACTAAGCTAACAGTAAAGCTAATAAACAACATACAACTAAGGTAACTAACTATGTGCATAAATATATTGTCAATACACCCCCCACCCTTCTCAAGTGGGATATGAGTCCTTCATAGCAAACTTGAACATGATGCACGTTTGTTTTACACAACTTTGGTGAGTAGATCAACCAGTTGATCTGTGGTAAAAACATGATGAAGGGAAATAAGACCACCTTGGAGCTTATTTCGAACAAAATGACTGTAAAATTCTATGTTTGGTTTTCTATGTAAGGTCTAACCAGGGGCGGAGTCACCAGTATGTCAGGGGTTCATCCGACGAAGATTAAAGCAAGAGAGCAACTTGGTTTGTAGATATGAAAGTCAAAAAATTAAGAATGAGTTATATATCTTTATATAAAGCTGAACATAATAAATCTATGTTAAATTTGAGGAGAGTGTTACATAACATATAGTTTCTTTGTATATAATAGAACAACAAATTTGTAGGAATTTCTGATATTATTTTAGATTTCGTTTCCTTTGTTATAACCCTGTTCGTATTTAAAAGTTGATTCTTTGAGTGATGGTATATAAATTTCCCCATAACCTTTATAACATAAATGTCGTAGTTGTGTCCGTTCACTAGAAACTAATAGGAAAAAGAGTTTAAGTTCTACACAATAACAATGTATAAATTATTTACGCAAAAATTAACTTGGTTAGAAAATAAATAAAGAGTTCTTATTACCAATTATAAAGAATTGAAGAGTCTAATTATTGTAGTGGAGCTCAGGTTCATAAATGCTTCATTTGAGTATGCAAACACACTCACTTAGACACGAGTAACTTTCATTCCGAAGTGTTATTAGGTACTTACATTGTAATTAGAAATAAGATGACAGATAAATTTTAGTTAATGCAATATATTTGAGTGTGATCTAATTATAATGTGAAATGATTGATTTAAATGTTCTTCGTGCATCAGTCGGATAAGTATACTGGTTACCTTTATATTAACATTATAAAATAAAAACTTACATCATCTGTTTCCAAAAACCATTAATTTCAATAAAATATTCATAATACAGGATAGTAAATGCTTATTAATATCTCTCTATCGGGAATTCAAAATTATCCACAAAATAGTAAAAGTTTATATTAGAAGTACCTTAACTAAATATCATATCCTGAAGGAAATAAGATAAAATAACTACTCTAAACTATCTCAGTCTTCGGATTAACATTTCTAGCTTGAAAGTCGTCCCCCATGATAGCCATGAGCTAATAAAAGCTTGTAATGTATTTAGTTGATGTAATGACGTCACCATCAACGTTGACCACCCTAAACTTTTTCATTTATCGATTGTAACAAGCTAGTTTTGAGCGACTTTGAAACAAGATTTCTCTATATTTCCATATAAATATTGTTTTAAAGCTATAGTTAACCATACCACACGGAATATATTTAAGCAAAATGCTATTTTAGTCCAAGATTCTCCAATGCCATACTCTTTCATCCACCATATTTATTAATGTTAACATTCCATCTATGGATATTATCAGTCAAACACAGACAGTTCCCCAACTCTGCTCGCCTCAAGTTCAAGGATGGAGCTTTCAAAACAGGTGGAGAAAGCTGGGACTTGATCTTTTCTGTCTCAACATCAAAGGAGTAAATGCTATCAGTTTTTTCGCTATCCATCCAATGAAGAGCACCATTGACATCAGTCTTGCCAAAATTATACCATAGAGGACAAAAAATTTCACCCACATTTCTCCATTTCTCGTAAGCTCCAGGAGTATAAACCTCCAATTCTGATGCTCTAGTATCAGCCTGAACCTTTCTATCAACTAATCTCAATACTTTATACTATCTAGAGACTTCACTAAAGCAAAACTTATAAGCAAGTTGACTAACACTTATCTCCTATATAGGCAATTCAAGTTTCAAGTACTCACCCAAAAAAGGATTGCTAATGTAGATTAAATGATTCTCAATGTGCATAAAACCACCCACCAAACAGATAAATCCATTACAAGAACCAACAAAAATCACACTCCTTGGATGGAAGTGAAACTTAGGGGTCACCTGAACGGTTCTGTTACATCAGTGAATATAATAATCATACTCCGCTTTGAATTCTAGAAGAAAAGGATTGCACTAACCATCCAAAAACAAAATGCTGGGGTGATTAAGGGATCTTATTTGATGCATGTTAAAAAACAAAGGGCCGGAAGTTAAAAGGCTATAACATAATTTACAAACAATTCTACATTGAAAAATGGTCTTGATTGACAATCTTGAAAGAATTTCAATCAAGATCACCCATGTAAGATCCATAATTCTCATGAAATGATGAGAGATTCTACTTCCTTTGCAAAATGAACTTTTGACGTCCATGACTGTCATTTCCTTTTAACAAAATTGTTTGCCTAGTTTTGAGGGTTATGGTCTGTTGAACCTTCATATATAGTGGACTCTAAGATATCAGAATCAAGCCAAAATGTCTATAGATATTGACTAGATAAAGTTGGATGACTTCTTGAAAAATATTTAAGGACAAAAAAATTAAATTCTACTTTCCGTTATCATCCTATTGAAACTTCTTGAAAAATATTTGACGAAAAAAAATGAAATGTTACTTTCTATTATTATCCTTCTAAATGACTTCTAGAAGTCAAATAAAATAAGTGAATATTTGATCGTTTACCTTTTTTAGCCATTTGAATTAGATAATATCAATGTTTTACATTTTTAAACGAAGTTCAATGATAAAATGTACGAAAAAGGGTTAAAAATGCCCGTGAATTATGTGAGATAGACCACTTATACCCTCCATTTCATATTGGGATAAAAGATGCCCCCATTATTATATATCCTAAGAGGCTACTATTACCCTCAAGAGTTAACAACCCATATTTTTAGTGACGTGGCAAGCCATATGAGACTAATCCCTCCACCTAGATGATGTAAGCAAGAAGGAGTGGACCTTTAGTGGTGACGAAATTGGTTGCCACAGATTTTCAGAATATCACCACTAAAAGGGTTTTCATTGATTTTAATATATCTGTTTAAGGATGTTTGTATGATAGAAAAACTTTCTACTGTTCTACTCCTTTTACTATTTCTAGTAAATATTTGGTATATAATAATGATAAAAAAAAACAACATGTTACTTAATTAGTGTATGTTTGTGCTTTCCTTATTATAAAAAAGTAGACTTTATCATTTCTCTTCCATGCAAATCTATGGTGTAACCAATTATCTATGGCGTAACCCTATGGTGCTGAGGCTAGGCAGAATGAGGAGCAATAGTTGGAGGTGAAGCTTGTTTAGTTGATCCGGGTTGATCCACAAAGGTTACCCGGGCATATTTCCTTCAATAGAATATTCATTTGATACATCTTTTTATGTATACCTTGCGGAGATTATGTCTTTCTGAAAAATACTTTAAACCGTATCACAAGTTTTTTTTTAAATATTTTGTTGAGCTGATTAGTTATGGAAGTAAATTGGAAATTTATTAGATTTTTCGAAAAACGCTTTCATATACTTGATAAGAAAAATCTAATTGAATGAAGCATCTTTTCCTTTTTTATTCTCAGCATATAATATTTTCTAAGATACATATCTTTTATCAAGACATGCATGTGTAATACTTAGAAAATTCCTAAGTTAAGATCAATTTCTAATTTTGAGAAGCAACGAAGTTTTATTGATAAATCCATATTAAATTTGTATTAGATCATAAAGAAGAAGGGAGGAAAAAAATGAAAGATAAAAAGATGACAAATTATGCTCGTTTGAAGTTTGTAACTTATTTATATTTGGCATCTTTTTTACATCTTTTTGTTCCATAATTTCTCTTTTTCCAAGAATTCTTGGTATAAATTTGTTCCAACCCTCAACCCTATCTTCTAGATTTAGTGGATATTGAATCAATCGAACGCACTTCTAAGACCTGGTCTACTTTTGGAAGACCCTGTGTTATATCATCAGATCTCGATTTTTCATAGATAAATGTAACTAATGTATCTCCTTCGTAAAGGGTTTCCCTTTTATTAATTATTTTTATTCTTTTAAATTAATCAAAATAAAATAACTACATAACTAATACCATAGCAAACAAAAATAATGACATTTTTAATAAATAATGAAACTATTGCTAAGGAGTCCGACTAAAAGCTAAAATATTATTGTTTTGAAAAATTTCCCTTTTTTTGGGTGAATGTAGTTTCTTTTTAATAAATTAGGAAATCTATACATCTCTAATTTGGGCCTTACACCTAAATTCAATTAAAAAAGGCCAAAGTAAACGACCAGCCCATCCCCAACAAGCCCTCAATGTTCTCCATATATTCATGTCCCTTACGATTAGGGTTTCCTCATCCGCCACTCCACTTAGCTCCCCTTTCCTTTCACCTAACAACCTGAAATGCTCCCACCTTGGATGAAACAACATCTTTGCCTCCTTATCTGGGTCATTAACAACGTTGGTTTAATCTTGGATCGAGCTTGTTCTTCATTTAATCTGAGATCTCAATTAAGGTGAAAGGTATATCTTTTCTCTTTATTTCTGATTTTTTTTCCATGTTAGATGTTCAAAATTTAATTCCTTTTCTTTTTTGTTGGTTTCTTTACTAGTGATTATATTTATGATTTCTCTTTAAAGGAAACACTTTTTGTGATGTCATTTATTAATTTGTGTTTTTCTTTTCTGGTTGTTTATTTATTTATTTATTGTTTATTTATTTTTGTTTTGTTTTACTTGTTGTTTTACCAGAT
Source organism: Solanum arcanum (assembly GCA_027789145.1). Taxonomy (NCBI): domain Eukaryota; kingdom Viridiplantae; phylum Streptophyta; class Magnoliopsida; order Solanales; family Solanaceae; genus Solanum; species Solanum arcanum. The sequence goes on along the minus strand of CM050942.1, from coordinate 56,942,868 downwards.
TATGATTAAAATTTGTAATTTGTTATCTATGAAGTTTATCTTTTGGGTGTATGAAAATCAATCATAATTTGGCTTTTGAGTTGTTTTGAATGACTTCTATTTAGACCTGATATGAATTTGTCAAGATTGATTGCATTATCATGATGTTAAGTGAATTTTGGAATTTTTTTTAAGCTTCAACTTTTATACCTTTTCAATTCAACTAAATTCACATAGAAAATCCTAAATAACTTCAACTCAATTGTTATATGATCGCTTCATTGAGCTTGTTCAAGCATTTATTTGATTGTAACACTTGTTGATTTAAGGCTGGGTTGATGAAAGAACTAATTTGAGGATTAGGGTTCTCAATTTTATTCCATTAAAGACTTTCAAACTTAACTCACTAAAATGGAGTGTAGTGTATGTTAATCATGTCATTCCTCTTGCATTTAATATATTTGATTTTTTATCAAATAACTTTTAATTAATAGGTGCATACAAATTAAATTTATTCATATCTTTGATGATATGTTCAAGAATGATCAAATAATATTTCTTCTTGTAGGTATACCAATTAATTTTTTATCTCGAAAATACATGTGACAATATCTTCAAATTTCTTATTGAAATTTCAATTTAGGTTGTAGTTTAAATAGATGGACAGATGACAATCATAGTTGAAGGAGCTTGTCATGAGGCAAGTGATAAAAAATCCTCAGGATCCGAGTTCAAGGTAATTGTATATTTATTTATATTAATCTTCCATTGTCATTGCTACAGAATGAGCACTACCATCATTTTCTGATATGGTTCGTCTCTTTTATTACCATTTAAATTCAATTAGTATGTATTAATTCATTTAAAATTAATATTTTGATTTAATTAGTATCTCCAAGTAGTAATTCATTTAAAATCAATATGAATTAACTATCTTTGGGTGATATTATAATTATTGTGAACTATTTTAGATTTGAGTATTTAGGACTAGTTTGAATTAGGGTATTTCTTGAGTTGATATTGAATTTTTTAATTTGAAGTTAGAAGTTAGTAATTGAAGTGTTTTGAGTACAAGATAGAAGATAGATGTTTGAATGTCATGAATATATTGACAATTGAGTTTTTGTTTTTTCTTTTGTATAGTAATTTATCAAGTGTTTTGACTTTTGAGTATAAGTGATTTGTTTAAATATTATTTAGATGGGAATTGATGAAGTGATTTTCAAGTTAGATAATTAGCACTTGAATTACAACTTAATAAGAACTTCTAATTTATTATAATTTGAATTTGTTATAAGTTAAACTTAATTAGGAATGTGAACTTGATGAATATATTATGTATGCACCACATGACCAAATTAGGGTTAAACATGATAATAGGGTTGAACAATATAATAGGGTTGAACATGATAGGATTGATGTAGCTCCTAATTAAGAAGGAAGACACTTATATGATCACATAAAAAAGTCTAGTTATCCTCTATGTTAAGGGAATATGAACATAGAAATGATTAATGGTGCTTTCAAGGTTCAAGGTGGGATGGAACCCGAACAATATTTTGATGAAACTCCTAATGAAGAAGGAAGATGCTTGTATGATCACATAGAAGAGTCTAGTCGTCCTCTATGTGAAGGGAGTGCGCATTCTTCCTTGTCAGTAGTGGTTAGATTGATGTGTGTGTGTGTGTCTATATATATATATATATATATATATATATATATATATATATATATATATATATATATATTTATTTATTTATATAAAAGCAAAACACTTATATGATCACATAGAAGAGTCTAGTCGTCCTCTATGTGAAGTGAATCCGCATTTTTATCTAAGAGTTGTCAGTTGACTCTCTTAGGACAAGTATAAATTTGCCCCATGGATCTTGGGGGTCCAACAGTCAACAAAATATATAGAACTTATTGTCTACCATGTCAAGTTCCAAGTTGCGACAAATTGAGAATCAGTGTGATCTACATAAACACATAGTCCAAGTTAAAAATAATGATTTCAGGTTAACTAACAAAATTCAACCTAGATTTAGCTCGGATTCTAACCAAGTCAAATAAATGTTTCATTGAGATATCATTAGAAAATACGTTTAATTAGAAGAGTATGGATGGACAAAAGTTACATTTCTCAGTCGCGGACATTTTGAACATTAGAAGTTGAAGGACTACAGAAGAAATAATTACCTAAATACTAGCATATTACTTTATTACGCTGCTTACACTCTTTAAAAATGTCAATGGGTATGTGTCGTGTTCTCAAAAAGTAGTGTAATTTTAGAGAATACGACACATGTGCAACATCAAAAGTGAAAAATCTATACAACTAAGCATATGATTACTTAAAACAAGACTTTCAACTAATTAAGTAGATGTTTAAGTTGAATAGCTTTGCCTGAATGAAGAGCAGCACTTGAACTTCCACCTTATCTTCCTTTATCTTATATTATAGTTGAACTTTCATTATAGTTTGTCTAAAAATCAAAATCCATAGAATAACTACTAATACACACGCCTTAGTCCCAAATAAGTTAGGATCGTGACTAAAACATAAAGTGGATTTCAATTGTACCTGTTGGTATATGTTAAGTAGATTTTTCTAAAATAAGAGAATGGCCTGGATGTGTATCTCCCTAATTCAGATCTACAATATGTCTAAATCTTGAAAATGATCCACAATAGCATTATTTTGCGACCTTCATCTTCTTCCTCTTCCTTTTCCTCTTCCTCTCCCTCACCTACCTCATCCCCTTTGAGTATTACTACTTGAGATGTTGTGTTGATTCAAAACTTGATCATCATCAACAAGTAGTGTAGTACTTTTGATGGATGGAATTGATTTCTGCTTCCCCCTTAAACTTGTAGCAGCGACAACAAGAGGAGGAATGTTATCAAGTTCAAGGAGAATGCAGAAATAAATATCTTCCATTAAAAATACTACACTACTTGTTGATGATGATCAAGTTTTGAATCAACACAACATGCCAAGTAGTCTTACTCAAAGGGGATGAGGTAGGTGAGGGAGAGAAAGTGGAAGAGGAAGAGGAAGAAGAGGAAGTTTGCAAAATAATGCTAATGTTTATCATTTTCAAGATCCATCTAGCGTTAGCAATGTTGTTGGTCAACATCCAGGAAGTTTAACCATTCCTCTTCTTTTAGGGCAAACCTACTCAACAGGTACAATTGAAATATACTTTATGGATTAGTCACGATCCTTACTTGTTTGGGACCGAGGCCCGTGTAATAGTTGTTGTTCTATGAACTTTTTTTTTTGAACAAACTATAGTGAAAATTACAATTATAATTGACATAATTAGATAACGGAAGACCAGCCCAAAAGTTCAAGTGCTCCTCTTCTTTCGGGAAAAGCTACTCAACTTAAACAACATGTGCTTAATTAATTGAAATATACTTTACGTTTTAAGTAATCATATGCTATGTTGTACAATTTTTTCACTTTTGATGTTCCACATGTGTCGTATTCTCCAAAGTTACATTAGTTTTGAGAAACACAACACACCTATTGACATTTTTATATAGTCTGGGCAGCAAAATTGAGTTATGTGTTAGTACTAGTAAAATTACCCCCGCTTTTTGCCGAAAATAGTATGGAATTTTAAAAATCTACGGGTCATTAAAAATAAAACACTATATTATCTTACATAAAAGATTGTGCAGTAACAACCATTAATAATGTAAAGGAAAATAAAAACTATTACATCTTATCATTTTTTTAATAGCATAAGCATAAATTAATGACTGTGAAAATACATACCAGGAGCTGTAATATAAGAAATGGTGTCTGAGCCACTCAATAGGAGCAAAGTACACAAATATTTAATTATGAAGAAGAAAAGAGGAGGTTCAAAATTGTCATACCCCGAGCTACGCCCGAGACGCGGACACGAAACCTAGGACCACGAGTGCTCCCATGCTAACCCTGTTGGCATAATCATGAGCATACTAAAGATAATAAATTGAATGCGAAAGCTAAATAATAATTTAAACTGAAAAGATGTGGAATACCCATATACTATAACTGAGATAAATGAAATACTGATGAGTTTAATACAAAGAAGTTTTTAACTCAATACTACGCTGAAAGTAACTATGTCTGAATTCAAGCCTCTAACCGACTAGAAATGCTGGGACATGCCCTAGCTAAGTCTAGCAAAAACAGAAACTACAGGACTAAATGCTGAAAAGGAACTCATGACTATTTTTCCTTGAGACTCACCACTGAATCTACTGCACGGGAGATCAGGATTCGATCTATGCATGATCTGGATGCTGAGAACCTGAACCCACATCACGAGAAGATGTAGCACATGTATTTGTCAGTAGTTGGAAGGTACATACCATGTAGGATAGAATAAAGCTGAAATAAAACATAACTGAACAAGCACAAAAACAAGTATAATAATTTGAACATGACATAGAGAATTCTGAGCTAACTGAATGCAATGACAAATTTATACATGCTGAAACTGAATACTGTATATACTGATAAATGGTCAATGCAAGAGAGTCTGACTAAACTGTGGGAGCTACTAATAACCGATGATAAAACAACATGAGCTAAATATGGAGTCTGATGTATACGCCCCATCGAGAGGACCCAATATACCCTACCAAAGGTATAAAGGCATGCTGGGCTGATCACTAAACCGATTGCCCACAAAAGGCACTTACAACCTACTTGGCTAGAAGTTCTGGGAGTATTGGGTACGCTGAACCCTAGTTCTACTCGGTATGATGCTACTCCCATTGATTTATGTAGTTAACTGAGTATATCTAAATTTTTTATAAATACTGGATAGCTCAAAACTGAACTTGCAAACTGAGAATGCAACATATAATCTTACAATGATGCATTAATAACTGAGACATGTACAACTGAATAACTGAAATATCTAACCTAGCATATGTAATTCAAGAACTAAAGAATTACATAACTAGGGTTCCAAAATTCATGCAATAATCCTAACAATAACATGGAAATCTGATTTGGAACATATTTCTAATAAATTCATGAAGTTCTGTCGAAGTTCTAGATACCCTAAGTCTAATCATGATATGGGAACCAAGAATCTGGCTCACAACTAGGGACCCAATGGGTGAAAGAATCTCACTAGTGAAATCCCACATACCTGGTGATGAAATCCACGTAGAAATATTTAGATTTTGGGACTGGAACTGGTTGAATCTTGCTGCGTTGTTGAACTAGGGTTCTTGACCTTTTTCTCCTTTCTTGCTTCTAACTTTCTAAGTTTTGATTTATGATTTTTACTTAGGTATGTTTTAGTTATGTTTATAGGCTTACACTAACTAAAATCTGATGATTTAGGGTCAAAATGACGTATGTTAGGGTTTAAACAAAGTGGGAAAAGAAAAAAAGACCCCTTAGTTAGTTGCTGTCAGACCAAACGACGACCTGGACTGACGGTCCGTCGTTCAATCGACGGTCCGTCATTTGGGCCTGTTCGACATGCCTTTACTAAAACGGGGATAACTTTTTACTCGGAGGTCTGATTTCAGCAAGGTCAATGGATATGGAATGATAATTTAATTATCTATCTGTGGGTCTATAATGTGACACCTAATTAAGATTGTACTAAGAGTTATGATCAATGGAAGTTGACACAACTGCATTTCCCTCTTAACTGTCTTTAAATTTCCACCTACGGTCCGCAGGTCTATCTATGGACCGTGCTAGTCAATCCTGGTTTTATTCAGAGAGTGGGTGAATGGGTGTTTATTGATGGACACAAACTACGGACTGTAGACTGAACTAAGAACCGTAGGTCCGTCCGTCTTTCGACACTTAGTCAAATTTTTCTGGGGCTGATATTTTAGGGGTTTCTGACTCCATCATTGACTATACAGTATGGACTGTGGGTTAGGCTACGGTCCGTCGATGGCAACCGTCGATGCACCTGCAGATTTTCTGAAAAACTGGTTTTTTGGTCTGTTATGGATACGGGGTGCTGCAAGAATTTTCTTGTTCTAAAATGAGAGGAAATCCCTCTATTTATTGACAACAAAGGGTAGTTTGAACAAATATTTAATCTGTTTTATCGGAAATGTTACAACTATTTGGAAAAGTTGCAACCCTGCTATAAGGTCACAAACTTTCATAAAAATCACAACTTTTCATAAAAGTCGCAACTATTCATTAAAGTTGAAACTTTTTCATAAAAGTCACAAATTTTCATAAAATTCACAACTTTTCATAAAAGTCGCAACTCTTCATTAAAGTAGCAACTTTTCCTAAAAGTCAGAACATTTCATAAATGTCACAACTTTTAATGAAAGACTAAGACTAGTTTTGAAAATTAATAAATAAAAAGAAAATCGTGGTTTGGTGGTGGTGCCACGTAGATAGGCCTAAGATTTTCTTTTATATAGATATATGATATGATATGATATATGATGATTAACTAATCATTGCATATCCCTCCTTTTGCATTTGCATTTTCTATTTTCAAATTCATCAGATTTGGAAGTTTACTTTGGATTGTGTATTGAAGCTACCTTTAGTTCTCTCTTCAATATACTCATGAGCAATTTCCCTTTTTTCCCCACAATACTATTCATATCTAAATAAAAATATAAGGGGCTTCTGTGAAAGGATTCAATTTGCTTTCCTATATTAGTGGGTTGATTTCTCACCTATCTAATTATTTATTTATAACAAGTATAGAAAAATGTAAAATATTTCGGAGTTGTAGAAAATTGAAAAAAGATCTCAAGAATTAGTATTCTAGAGAAGAAGTCTAGAAATATTCTACAAAAAGGTAGTTCTAGAAAATAGATAGCTAGAAATATTCTGGAAGAGATTTTTCTCTCTAGATTCTTCCATCACCTACCTATAAATAGAGATGGTCCATATTTATTGGTAACCAAGTAAGAAAGTAAGTTCTCAAAGAATGTAAGCAAGATAGCAAACAACAAGTGAGTGAGAAATAAGAGAGAGTTGATATAGTGTGATGCAAGAAATGTTGTGTGTAACAATTGTAGGACCAGAGTGAATCCTTACTTTAGAATAATAAAATATAAGTTATGAGAAATCGATTGTGTCCTAAAACCAAAAATATACAACAAGTGATGCCAGAGAGTCTGGTGGATAAAGAAAGGTAGAAACTTAAAGGAAAGGAGATCCTGCAAGCTACTATTGGAGGCTACAAATTCACGAGGCACTAATCAGTGGTGAATTTTTTCAAGCACTCTCAATAGTGTTGAGAATCTGAACACAAACAACTATCTGAACACAAGCAACTATCTCAAGTATTTTGAGTGACATGTTATCTATGTTAGCGATAGTTTCTCATAAATCTGTAGCGAGCTTGTTACTTTTAAGCTTTGATATACCTTTAAGCCATCCTATCTGAACACAACATAGTTTCCTGAAGCTACTAATTGTGACACTTATAATAAGTTTTATTACACAAAAATAAGTTCTTTTTATTCCTAGAACATGATAGATATTTTGAAGTTCCACTTGTGCTGAGCTCTGATGTGACACGAACATCGTTTTGCTAATACGAGTCATTGACCTTTTTGAATTATTTGCGGTCACCACTACCTGACTGCCTTTGTACTTGCTCAAGTTGATGAATTTTTTCTGATCACTAGTCATTTTCATAACCGACTAGTTTCTTGCAATCTCCTTGTCTTTGTTATAGTGACAAGATAATATGCTCCTCCTCTTCTTTGAAAATGCATTTTACGTTCATATAGTTTCTCACAAGCAACTATCTCAAGTTGTTACAGTGACAACTAATCTATGTTATGACATCCGTACAAATTTATGCAGTAGTTGATAAAGTACCAAAATGGTAGTTCAAAGAAGTTCCCCTGCCAGATAAAAAATAAAACTTGAACAAGAGGTTTGTGAATAATATAATTCACATACAGAGAAGATATCTTCAAAATGTGAAAATAAGAGTCCATGGAAAACTAGATTACGTGTAACTCTAGAACCCTTGCAAGAGAGACTCTAAGAATCTCTACAACCTTAACTAAAAAGGACGGCACAAATGAAATACTGAAATGCCAAATATATTAATACAACATTAGCAGAGGTGGTCAATATTAAAGAGACTACTACCTTTGAATAAGCTTAAAGAATAGGGATAATAATAATCCAACAGAGATGATTCAAAGGGCATGGATCGGATTTCATGATGTTTGCAGAGTTTTAGGAATAGCTCACAACAAAAGCAAAGAACACATTAAGTTGGTGTTGAGGGGGAGTATTAAGAATTCATCAAAAATTAATTATTTATTTAAGATAAGTTAAGAAAAATCTAGAATGTTTCGGAGTTGTATAAAATTGTATAAAGATCTCCTAAATGAGCATTCTATAGAAAAAACGTTTATAAATGTTCTAGAAAAAGATATCTAGTAAAATACTAGAAGAGCGTAAGTAATATGTATCTCTTTAGATTCTTCCATCACCTCCTATAAATACAGGTGGTCCATTTGATTTATAACTAAGTAAGAAAGCAAGAAGAAAGTAATCAAGATAGCAAAAAAGGGCGAGTGTTCTAGTAAAGAATATTTGTTGAAACAAGTATCAAGTGAATGATCAAGATTCTAAGACCGAAACACGTCCTTACTTTGATATAATAAAATTAAAGTTATGAGAAAATGACAGTGCCTGCCACCAAATACATCCAATACATAGTCATCTTTCTTAATGATTTCATTTTTCAAATAAAGCAAGTGATTGATTCTCAGATAATAACTAGTAGTTGAGAGACCATTTGAGAAATTAACTCCTCCATTGGATTAGACAAGGCAATAATCAAATATATTTGTTGGTCTTTTATTTGTGATACAATCGATATATTGTTGAAATTACAAAGAAGGATATGATTATTTTTTCACCTTCTGGATAAGGCAGTAACTCTGAGGAATAACTTCCTCGTCCAGACATTCCAAAATATCAATGATGGTGGTGTGTAAATTGCATTCGTAAGGTAAAAACTGATGAAAGATAAAGAGACAAATTGGTGAAGCTTCTCTGCACAGTGGCTCTACTAATGCAGCTACCAAGGTGATATTGTATAAGTAATTCTCAACTCGAGGAATAAAAACAAATACCCCAGGAAATTTTAGATCATTCACGACAATCTTTATATTTTGCACCTGTTTATATATTGCAGGCAGAATTGATATGTTACTTTTGCTTTTAGAATTAGTTGTTAGATGAGAAACATTAGAACAAATACTAGGACAATTGCTTTAAATGATGGAAATGGAAATGTAGTTCCTCATGAAAGACGATGCGTTGACGGTAGTGATAGTAACATAATTCATAGAATAGAAAAGTGAAATTAATTCGGAGAAATGAAAAGGCTCTTAAAACTGAAAGAGTCCTCGAGCTTGCTAGCAAAGAAAATAATGTTAATGTGAGCAATGTGAAGGTTCATGGATTACATCCTCTTGGATGAGTAAAATCACTTATCAAACGTAAATTAGGCAAAAAAATAGTCGATGTGATTTGCATGAGGATATTACAAAAAAATCTAAAGCATCAGAGAACTCCAAAGTCGCGCTTTATGATTTCAAGATTTTCCAAAAGAAAATATGTCTCAAGAAAATAACATCTAGTAATTCAGAAAACAATATGATTTTGGTCTGGTCTTTTTCGGGATCATTCAATAATCTAAAAGATACATATTACTATTATTCGATTCTCAACTTGCCTCAGTTTGATACTTCACCAGGACCCTAAATTTTCTATGACACCCACACAAACACCTAGTTTTGTCTATAACGGATAGAGTACGATATTCCTTTTTTGGGTCCTTACATGTGTAGACACAAATCTCTTCCTAGTAGTGATCATTAGAGTCCTTGTAACATGGTCCCTTTTTGGTGTTTGCTCTGGTTTCTTGTGTTTTGCTAATAGTTTTCCTGCTTTGTACTACGAGGCTATGTTTTTTCCTTAAATTTAATTTCTTCAGGTCTGGACTGTTAGCAGTTTTCATTAGTTTTGAACTTGCTCATATTTGTTTGCTACTATTAATTCTGCATCTTTTGGGTCCTATGAGGCATGATTAAACGCCAATAACATGCTTTAGCTACTAAAATCCCCAAAGTTCTGTTTGTTGATAAGGGTTCTTATGGTAGGTGTAACACGTATGCCAAGTGGGTCCTGAAGTGGCATCAAGATTCTCATTGTCATTGATATAGAAGATCACTTGGTTGCATTTTGGTCTCTTTATTCCCCGTTATTGCATTAATGTTCTAATGAGAAAAGTGAAGGTACAAATATATAGTTGTCATAGGAATGTATAAAGCTCTAATTGTGCTATCATCTACTGACTTGGGTTTTATGTTACTGCATGCATGTCAGTTGTTATGGTTCCAGATGCAAGGTTGGATAGTCAGTATCACCATGTCGCTGATCAGGTTTTGAATTCTTTACTTGATTTCAGCCCAGCCGATTGGGGATTGCATCCATTTGAAAATGCATCAACTAAACTCGATTAGTTTAGTTTGATCATGATCCTAAAGTACCCAAACAGAGCCTATTATGAGTTGAAATTTTTGATTTTGGGGCTTTGCCTCTAGTTGTTATTCATAGAATTTCAGCTTCAATTATTTATTTTAGATACTAAAGGTCCCTTAATTTTGAAATGAAGAAACTATGAATTTGTTGTATTGCAATTCATATATGCCCGCATGAAAAGGGTTAAAAATACCAATCGACTTTGTTTTTATTGGTTAACTATACCCCGCTTTCAAAATAAAGTTATTTTTACCCTTGCCATCTACAAACTTGTCACGTGTACCCCTTAATTGGATGAAAAATTCTAAATCAACCAAAATAACACGATTACTAAAATTAACCAATTTAAACCCGGCCCGACCCAACCCAACCCACTGATCATTTAACCATCCTGTGTTCATCTTCATTTTTTTGGAATACATCAAAGCAAAAAACAATGGAAGAAAATCATATATTATTACAAGTGGGAAGCTCCTAACTTATAAGTTGAATTACCATTTTTTCCTTATTTCATTCCTAAACTAAACTAATTATTAATGTATAATTAATTTAATATCAAATAATCTTATTTAAATACATGCATCTAGACACAATGGTTCAAATTCTAATTATTTAAATACTAAGTAATAATTATATTATTATTCTAAATACTAAAAATAAGAAGTTGTAAAGTCAAACTTTGAAAGACAAATATTTCATAGAAAACTGTTAGAAATTATTTCGTAGAAATTGTTAGGAATTACTTTTTTTCTAAAAAATAAATAAAAAATCTCTATTCTTTCTCTATATTTAGTGTGGTTAAATGGATAAATTTTTTTATCCTTTCTCTATAATTAGTATAATTAAATATATTGAATTATTATTAAAAACAATCAACCTCTCCTTTCCCCCATGTCTAAAATACCTAACTTCTGAAAATTAACTTAAATAACTTTTAAACTTTTCATCTTATCCTATAAATCTTTAGCTATATAAATGTGTCATGAAAAAGTAATTTTTCTTTACCACTTGCCTCTTGTTGATGTGAATCAATAGGCAATATTCATGTACTTTTTTTTTTAAATATTAATATTTGGTCGATCCTAATTAGAATGATATTTCGTATCATAGTTTTATCTTTACCATTTTAGATGAATTTTTTTTGGTTACGGGAGAAGGTATCATCAAGAACTCTACTCCCTATGTATTTCTTTTTACTATATATATTGTTATTAAAGTCTTAAGAAGGATATGAATGTTGTATTTGTTATTATCTGTTTAATTTTTTTGTATTCTTTACTGATTTATACTTCTTTAATTTAATCTACTATGAAATTATGAATGTTTTAGGTCTATTTTTATTAGTGCTGAAATTACCAATATATGACTTTTATAATCATTTTAAAATGTAGTTTTATATGAAAGAAATTCGTTTATCCTTTCCTTACTAATATAGTTTTTTTAAACTAGATACATATTTGTGTACTTACTATATGGAGCGTAATGAGAGATTATTAAGGATAAATCATATAGATATATTCATATTATCAGATGCTACAGTAATATTATTATTTTTCCATATTTCTTTCTTGATGGTCGATGTAATATCCGATTAATATGAATTTTATTTAATCAGTAAAATATAAATTGGTAAAACTAATATTTTTAAGTCCAACGTTTCCTATATAATAATTCAACTTTGTAATAATTGTATGGGACAAACGTGTAATGCATGTTTCGAGACTAGTACATTTTAAAGACATGAATAACATTTCCATAACAAAGGGGATTAAGTCAGATCCGATTAAGTCTATACAAGTAGGCCTGAAACCTCAAACCCCCAACCTTCCTACTTCTCCTAAACACTTCAACCTATTGCCTCCATAATCACTGTTCCAGTGTCATTACAAAGCCCAAGAAGCAATTCAGTCAGAAGGTGTCACGCCCGGAGCCTACACCCTGGACGTGGCCCGCACCGAACGACCATTGCTGGCCTAGAGCGAACCCTAGGACTAACTTACTTAACTCACTAGAAGACTTACTCATCTCAGACAAAGAATTAAAAGCATTCTCATAGGATAACTTAAGCAATTGTCTTGGCCAAAAGCAATACTGTAACATGTTAAGTATAAGATAAAGGAGACTCCAAAACTGAACTACTAAATTGTCTATGAAGTCTCTAAATTGACTGAGATGGATGTTGGGACAGACCCCACAATATCCTAATGAACTAAGCTAGAAAAAAAATAAAAGGGATGTCCTCTGGAATGCAAGGAGGCCCACCAAGTGAATGTGGAGTGGTCAACAGGATCAACGGTGCACTGGTGCTGATCCTAGTTACCTTCTTGATGCAGACCATCTGGAATCAGTACATTGAATGTACGAGTATGCGAGTTAGAAAGCTAAACGATAACTTAAGCTTGAAGGCATTAAAATGAACTTAACTGGGCTCTGCTCAACTCAAGAATATGCTTTACTCAAGGTATGCATATAAAGCAATTTAAAATACATGTGATACATATAAAGCTTGTAAAACCATAAAAGCAACTTAGTTCGTTAAAAAAATGCAATAACAAACTCAACTTTACTTATATATGAAAGTAATATAACTTTTGTGGGAGATTCTCTAACCGACAACCATCACTTGAGCCTAAGTGATGATACAACGTTTTACCTCACGCTATCCTATACCTTGTCATTAGTATAGGACCTTACTTAGTTTAGTGGATCCACTAGATTAACTTACGTGATCATCTAAAAAGTATGACCCGTTAATTCCCTGTTGGCTTCATGGTTAACATGGAGATTTAAGCTAATATGAACTCTCATCCCCACATCGGCGCTCAATAATACTCCCAAGATATAATTTCGTTCATACTTTTAATAAAATTTCCTTCCTTTGGGTTGAGATAATTTACTAAACCCTTTAGCTTTAAAAAGCTCCTTGTGGAATCAATGTTCTCCTTTTTGTTCAAAACTCTTTTAAAATTCTTAGTTTCCCTTTTTACTTAGATGTGAAACATTTATAAACCTTTAGGGAATACTTAGTCCCCTTATAACTTTTGAGAAATGAACTCAACTCTTGCTCTTTACTTAGCTTGAACTCTTAGGGAATATCTTAGATCCTTTTTAGCGTTTGAGAATTTAACTAAAGTCTTTACTCTTTGCTCAACTTGTAAGTTAAGCCTTAAACCACAGTTAAAACGATTGTTTAATACTCATTTCAAAACTTTAAAAACTTACTTTTGACTTGCTTCTTACTTTTAAACTTGACTCCTAACTTCTTTGACTTTGATCTTAACTTTCCTTGAATTGGATTATGGATTCAAGGATCATGATATCATGTTTATGGATGATTTCATAATGTTTAGATGTATTTTAGAGTGTTTGAATCAACTAGGATTGATAGGTACATCACTTAGGAACTAGTTAAAAAAGATAGGGAAAGAACGGGGTCTCCAGGGGGTCTTGGCGCTCTGAGAGGCGTGGAGCGCCAGAGCCTATTGGACAGACTCTGGTCTGAGGCGCTATGGCTGGTGCAGCGCCCTAGGGTGTAACAGACTGGTCCTCCGTCTTTTCTTCTCTGTTTTTCATCTCTAAACCTCCTAAACTTCCATGATCTCACTCCAAACACTTAGGATATCTAATATACTCAGTACTCAATAGTTAAGATCCAAAAACAGTCCGAAAATATAAATTAAATCTACTAGAGATACACTACAATTCAACCAACAAGATTTTAACGAATTTTCATCAAGAGCTCCCACATTCATCATTCAATATATTCTAACTTGCTCAATTGAATGAAATTGGGGTGTGGATGAAAGGACCCAACACAAAATGATCTCACATACCTCGATAGGGATCACCCCCGACGAAATCCATGCAACAATCTTGGCGTTCTTGGACATTTCTTGATCTTCCTCTTCTTTTCCCTTTTCTCCCAAGCCCTAAGTGTTCTTAGTTTTTCTATAACTGATCTGGGACTAGATTTTACCCCTAATATAACCTTAAAATGAATTAGGAAGTACTAGGGTGAAAAGACAACTTTACCCTTACTAAAATTCGGATTGGATTTTCCTCAGATCAACCGCCAACTTCCAAAAGGAGTATCTCCCTCATACGACATTGAATTTTCACAAACTCAGCGGATTTTGAAAGATATTCCCAAGGGATTTCCAAACGTATAAATAACTCATCAAACTCCTCCTAAGTTGGAAGTTGTGACTGTTTGAAAATGACCAAAACTCACTTTTGAAAGCTGGAAATTTTCCAAATTTCCCTAATTATTTCCAAAATCGGTTATTCATGGTTTCTTAGCTTATTCTTAGTTAGTTCGAGTTACGAGATGTTACAAAAGCTCTTATATCGTAAGCATGAGGTGTTTCAATCGATTTATCTCTCGTTCTCTGTATCATCGTTCCAGAACCATTTTCACACATTAAAGCACCTTATATGCATTCAAAAATTCTACAGTCCAACATGCAAAAATTTTCTGAAACACATTGCTACAACCTCACTAAATCGTTAATTAGTTCAAATTTTACAACATCAGTTCACAAATCAAAGTCGGCTTCATCAGGATGACTATCAATGATAGTTAATAAGATTCCACGTCTAACATAACTGGAAGTATCCAATTTGGGGGAGGTTCTAAGGAAGAGAGTGGGGTATTGCCTATAATGGCAATGATGATGCTTGAGATGAGAGTTGTGAAAAAGACGCAAAAGAAGGTGTGAAGCTTCAACGGTGATTTGATTTGATGAGTGAAGATGAACAGTAGGAAATATGGTGATGGTGAATAAATTAGATTAGAAAGGAAAATGAATATAGGTGGTTTAAATGATTAGTGGGTCGGGTCAGGTTAAAATTGGTCAATTTAAGTACATCGGGTTACTTTAGATGATTTGAGATTTTCCATCCAATTGAGGGGTATGTGTGACAAGTTTGTAGCCAAAAGGGATAAAAATAACTGTATTTTAATGGTGAGGGCATAATCAACTAATAAAACAAAGTCGAGAGATATTTTCTAATCCTTTTAATTCCCTATTTCTTTTGATATATATGGTTAACTCCATTCTCCTAGGGATGTACATGACCGGGTTGGTTCGGGATTTTTAAAATATCAAACCAAACCATTTGTGTCGGATTTTTTAATATATAAACCAAACCAAACCAATAAACTTGGATTTTTCAACTTTGGGTTTTTTCGGATTTTTCGATAAAGTTTTCATACAAACATATAGTTTACTTGCACTTCAAATATTTCTTTAGTCCTACGAAAATGCAACTATCTAAGTTATTTCTCTAGAAAATAACAAAAAATATGATATGATTAATGACACTAAAATATCCAACAAAAAAAGTAATAAAATTGCGTAAAAAATATTGCAAATTAATAAGTCACAATGAAATCGATCATAATTTAAAGTACTAAATCATGCTAAAATAAGTTAAGTAAATATTAATTACATGACTAAATATTAAAAGAAAGTAAAATTATATCATGTATTTTAATTGTCTATGTCTATGTAAAACTAAAAAACAAATATTGAATATTATTGTCAATTTTTAGTGTTGAATTGATTTTTTTTGTATTAGTATTAACTAGGTAATTTGTCTGAGTTTCGCGCGGTCATAAATAATAATTGCATTGAACTTGTAAATAATATTTTTCTAATATTCATACATTGAAATAATGGGAAAATAGGTTCTTAAAAGAATATTATCAATATTCCAACATGAATTTGATTATTTGTCATTATCATATAACTCAAGAACCTCTAATGAATGAATTATTCACGAAATAATAAATTATTAATTTTTTAATCAACATTAAAAGGAAAATAAAAAATAAAATAAGAGTATTTACACAAAGACATTTCGTAATAAAAAGAAGCATTTAAGTTGCATTAATTCTACAATTGTGATATATGTCTTAGGAGAAAATTAAAATTTGTTAACACATTAAAAAAGAAAAGAAGAAATTACGCTTGAACATGAAAGCAATTATAACTTTTGATCTTGCATAATTAATTTCTTCAATTGATAAGTGAGAAATTTCATGTCTATGTAAAAATAGATAATATGTAAGTTTATATATATTACTTTTAAGTTATACAATTTAATATAGAATATCAAAACATGAATTCTTACAACCGAATACAATAATTAATTTCTGCACAATGAACATACATACTATAATTGCTTAGGTTCAATATAATCGAGACAATAGCTTTGCAGAAACATAAACAAAAGAGTTTAAAACATGAACTCAAAAATAACAAATAATATTATAAGCATATATTAATTAGTGTAAAACAACATAGCAGGATATGTAAAAATAGAACGAAATAGAAAGGAAAAAAATGAGTTCGCTGAATGCACAATGTCCTTTTAAGAAAACCAGTCCCCTCTATTACTAGAGGTTTAATAAATTATATCCTCTCATGATGGAATGATTTTATACACCAACTTATTAATACAAACATAGTGGCACATATTTGATTTTGCGTCAGTAGAAAAAGAAGATCAGATTTTTTGTTGTTTTAAAAATGAAAGGAAATCGATCTTGTTAGAATGCAATTTTTTTGATAATTGACAAATACATGAACAAATGAAAGAAACAAGTTGTTGGACGTGTTTCTTATAGACCGAATCCGACTTGGATAAGGAGAACGTCAACCTCGCGAATTAGAAGATATAAACCTGTGGAAGTATTGCTTTTTGGACAAGCAACCAGTACAGAAAGTTTCATTTTATAAAGTAGTTCGCAACCAAGTTGAAAAAGGAATTAGCATTCAATAATGTTTTATTATTTAGTGAAGGAAATTGCGTAGAAGGCAGGCTTTTTTGTTGTCTATTTAAGGACAAAGGCACGTAAAAGAAAGAGTCATACATAGACAAGGTTTCCTTGATGCGACAAACTTATGTTCTAGTTGAAGAAGGAGTTGAAGATGAGGTGAAGAAAAGTTCAAATTGAACTAGAAGTTATACACAAAAGAGGAGTCCTACATGAAGTAGGATTTCTTGTTGACATAGGTTTTGGATTCAATCCCAAATCTATAAATAGGGCGATAGTTTTGCTTGAGAAAAATTGCGCTCTTACATAGAGAGAAGATCAAAACACGATCAAAAGTTTGAGAGAGTTTTGCTATTTATTGGGGAGTGTTGCCAATTTTGTGAGGAAAAAATTGTAAGATTGTAATTAAGAGTTTTGATTACAATCGAGTGCGTGTAGGATTCGTCTAACAAGTTTGAGAAATTTGATGGACGATAGAAGACTTAAACTTGGGATTTTTTTTCTTTGGTAGCTAGGAATTAGAGTTTATAATTTCTTAGCTAGAAATTAGAGTTTATAATTCCTCTAGGAACTAGAATTTATAATTCCTTAGGTTATGTAGGTTTGTAATCTTGTGTTGAGACTTGGAGTTTAATAAAGTGGAGTTAAATCTTACAGAGCTGTAGGTCGTGGTTTTTACCCTTATGAGTTGGAGTTTTTCCACGATAAAATATTGTGTTATTATTTTATTTGCTTCACAAAACGTAACTGCTGTAATCTGCAAAGCAACATATAAAATATACTTGTTTCTTATGCGATTTTGGGGGTTAGAATTTCAACAATTGGTATCAGAGCAAGTTATCATTGAAGAGTCTAATAACTCAAGATAAAATCATTATGAATTCTGCACCTCCTCTCGGACACATGAAGGTCAACACATCAACATACTACCACTATTCAATGGGCATTACTATGCATGGTGGAAGGCGAGAATGGAAGATTTTCTACAACCCCAAGACGATGAATTATGGATGATAATTATTTATGGTCCCCTTATTCCTATGATGAAGGATGATGAAGGGAAAGTGATTCCAAAGACCAAGGCACAATATGGAGAAGATGATTATAGAAGGCTCGCAAAGAATCCTTGTATGTGTATTTGGACCAGACGAGTTAATCGCATCTCTGTTTATAATACAGCAAAACAAATTTAGGATACATTGGTCAATTCGCATGAATGAACTTCCTCGAGAAAACAAAAAGAATTTGACATTGCTATTGATTGGGGAACATGTTCAGACAACTCAATTGAAGATGATACAGAAGATGTTGCTTTGATGTCCATGGAGGAATTTGAACGAGAATCTGAATAAGACATTGATAAAGGGAGGTAATTTTTTTCCTTAAAAATAAACTAGAAGGTTTTTCAAATAAAAAGTTATCTTCCTTTATCCTAACTCTCATGGATAATCTTCAATAGTGGAATCAAAATAGTGATCATTTATTGATTTCCTTGACCAGTTTAAAATTTGAATATATTGATCTTGAAAAAATTAATTTTGATCTCAATAAAGAAAATCACCTCCTAAAGGAACATGTACAACAACTTGATTCCTGCACGTTGGCTCTCAAATCTGAAATATTGAAACAAAGTGTTACTGGAATTGAAAAAGAAAATTTAAGTGGTAATCAAATCAGATGTGACCAAGATATAATCATGTTTAACAATAACTATCTTTTGAAAGGGAAAAATCTAGAAGAATAAATCTTGACCTAGTTAGAATTAAGTATGAGCTTGAGAGGGAAAACAAATGGACTCAATCCTCAATGATTATGGCTCAACTCAGTAATAGAACACAACATAACACTAATGGTGGAATAGGTTTTGTTAAAGAAGTCCCTAAGAAAACCTCTTATTTGTGCACACATTGTGGTATTAGTGGTCACTCAAGGGGTACCTGCCCAATAGTTATAGCTCACATGGATAAGAACTTCAAAATTGCCTCAAATAGAAAACCAACCATGTTAAAAGAAAGGAATCACGTCAAAGAAACAGGTTGGGGCAAAAGAAAAAATCTAATTTTTTTTACCAATTTGGATTTTAATAGATATCTGATTCATCTTTTTATCAATACAAAGGACCCAAGCTAGTCTGAGTTTCTAAATCTAACCTTTAAATTTGCAGGAAAAGTGACAGGAAGCAGTAACATTCACCAATTGAACATGTTGCTTTAGATGCATGATTAAATCTAGAAGAAATTCATCTCACTTGAGAAAAAAAAGGAATGGGTGAATAATGTTGACTGAAAAAAAAGAGGGTTGAAAAAAAAAAGAGAAAAAAAAGGAGGAAAGAAGAAAAAGGAGAAAAGGGGAAAGAGTGAAGAAGCATGTGAAAGAAATAGGTCCAAACTATGCAGTATTTAACCGTTATGTGCACTCAGATGATCAATCATTTAAAATTATGATCAGCCAAGGAAAACACTTTCGAAATGAACAATTTGGAACTTGGGGATGATTAAGGTCACATGAGTATCCCTCAGTGGCTAATGAACATTGCATACTGCCCTCTAATCTTGAATTCTATGCTCAGTTTTGTACATTAAGTTGTATATATCTATACCGCTTTTAAAGCCATGTTACTCATATTTGCATCTGGCACGGGAGAGAGACTTAGTAAAATTGAAGCAAAATTCAGCATTATCCAGAGATCTAAGGTATGTGCACTACAATTATTCATAATTAAATATAAAGTCAATGCACTTGAACCTATTTCTTCCACTTGTCCCAAAAGATATTCATGCCCTAAATACTACCAAAACAAATATCTTCTTAAAAATCCTTATCCCAATGTGATGGTCTATGGCTGAGATGAATTTGGTGGAGGACACATCTAATTTGGTGCCTTACAGAATATAGATTGAGAAAGTAGAGTGTGTTGATTCTTAGGGGGAATCCTTTGAATTGAGTAAAGCCTTGGAGGATTTACCTTGTGAGGGGGAATATTTTTGAGACCCTACACTTGAACAAATTTTACTTGTTAGGCTCAACTTGGGTGCATCTTGTGAGGGGGAATCGTTGGGAGACCCATCTATCAAACCTAGTTTTTCTATAAGAAACCATATAAAGTGGGATTTCGGATTGATGTCAAAAAGTATTATAGTTGGTGCTTCACCTGGTAGTACTATACACAGGGAACACATTGAGAGAAAATATTCTTTTACAAATGATATTCAAGAAAATTTATTCTTCATGCTTACTCTATTGAAATTAAAGATGAGTGAACTATTATTTTTGCAGAGATTCCTTAAAAGTGATATAAAAAGAGAAAAAAAAGATTGAGCGTGCATAGAACAAGGCTACCTTTGAAATTGAGAAGACTACTGATTTTGTTATCCAAAAGATATTTTTGCTGCTGAAAAATGACTTTTATGTATTCTCTCATGCCCGATCATTTGATATGACCTACCCACTCTAGCCTTTGACTTCCCAATTTTTTTCTCATCACAAGTGCTAAATTCTATCTTTAATTTTGATTAGATTTGTGGTGTATATGATTTTTGATTAATGCTAGTATTGGGTTTGAGTTTCAGGTTCATGTCTATCTCATATGTTTGTGCAAACACTTTGCTATAGCTAACTGAGTTCTTGGTTTTTTAAGTGTTTGAGTAAATTATTGCTAGTGTCCATGAGTATCAAATTTGCTTCTCTTAGTATGATATATGCCTTCACAGTGTTTTATTTTCCTGATGTCAAAAGTGGGAAGCAGCTGCATACGAGTTATGTGTACCTATTCAAAGCAAGTAGATAATATTTGTCATAGTCAAAAAGGGAAATTTGTAAAAGTCTCGTTGTTTTGAAGTATGTCAAAGTTAAGGAGTTGTAGCAGTAACATGGCAAAAAGAGGAAGATGTGGGTATTATTTGTTTTGTTCGTAATGTGTGTTTGTCATCATCAAAAACGGAGAATTTGTTAGAATGAGAAAGATTTTAAGAATTGACAAATACAGGAACAAATGAAAGAAACAGGTTTTTCGATGTGTTCCTTGTAGACCGAATCAGACTTGGATAAGGAGAATGTCAACCTCGCGAATTAAAAGATATAAAGATGTGGAAGTATTTCTTTTTCGACAAGCAACCAGTACAAAAAGTTTTCTTTTGTAAAGTAGTTCGCAAACAAGTTGAAAAAAGGAATTAGCGTTCAATAATGTTTCTTATTTAATTAAGGAAAATTGCGTAGAAGGCAGACTATTTTGTTGTCAATTTAGGGACAAAGTCACGTAGGATAAATAGTCCTACATCGACAAGGTTTCCTTGATGCGACGAAGTTATGTTCTAGTTGAAGAAGGAGTTGAAGATGAGGTGAAGAGAAGTTCGAGTTGAACTAGGAGTTCCACAAAAAAGAGGAGTCTTACATGAAGTAGAATTTCTAATTGAAATAGGTTTTGGATTCAAGACCGAATCTATAAATAGGGCAATAGTTTTGCTTGAGAAAAATTATCTATAAATAGGGCGATAATTTTTCTTGAGAAAAATTCTGCACTTACATAGAGAGAATATCACGATCAAGAGTTTGAGAGAGTTTTGAGATTTATTAGGGACTGTTGCCAATTTAAGAGAAAACAATTGTAAGATTGTAATTAAGAGTTTTTATTACAGTGGAGTGTGTGTGTAGGATTCGTCTAACAAGTTTGAGAAACTTGATGGAAGGTAGAAGACTTAAACCTGGAGGTTTTTGTCTAGGGTAGCTAGGAATTAGAGTTTATAATTTCATAACTTGGAATTAGAGTTTATAATTCCTCTAGGAATTAGAGTTTATAATTCCTTAGGTTACATAGGTTTGTAATCTTGTGTTGAGACTTGGAGTATAATAAAGTTGAGTTAAATCCTACAGAGGTGTAGGTCGTGATTTTTACCCTTATGAGTTGAGGTTTTCCACGATAAAATATTATGTTATTATTTTATTTGCTTCATAAAACGTAACTGCTGTAATTTGCAAAGGAACATATAAAATATACTTGTTTCTTAGGCGAATTTGGGGGTCAGAATTCCATCACCTCTATTTATATACAACAAATGTAGTGTAAACATATATTTATTCTGTCTTATAAAAAAGGTTACAACTATTTTTAAAAGGTGAAACCCTTCAAAAAGTTCACAACCTTTTATGAAACTCACAATTTTCTATAAAGTTGCAACATTTCATTAAAGTCATAATTTTTCATAAAAGTCACAACTTTTGATAAAAGTTAAAACTCTTCATTAAAGTCATATTTTTCATAAAAGTCAAAACTTTTCATTAAAGTCACAATTTTTCATAAAAGTCACAACTTTTAATAGAAGTCGCAACACTTCATTAAAGTCACAACTTTTCATGAAAGTCACATCTTCTCATGAAAGAGGAAGACTAGTTTTGGAAATAAATTAATTTCATAAAAGTCACAAATTTACATAAAAGTCGCAATTCTTCATTAAAGTCATAGCTTTTGATAAAAATGCAACTTTCATTAAAATTAATTTTTTTTATAAAAGTCACATATTTTCATCAACGAGGAAGCTAGTTTTGGAAATAAATTAATTTAAAAGGAAAGTCTTGCTTTTGGTGACGCCATGTAGTCGGGCCTTGGGTTCTCTTTTATATAAATATATTATTTGATTTTTATTTAAACCTTATTATAATTACCAACATGTATGGACTATAATCTTTAATAAATCATAAAGAATTCCAACTTCCAAACACGAAATAAATATATTAAAAGATAAAAACCATGAAAAAGTATAAGAGATATTCAAAAATTATATCAAAATAAGTATTTTTACGTATAAAATAAAATTTTAAAATTATATATATAATGTCGGGCTGGTTTTGTCTCGGGTTGATTTTTTTTTTAGTTAAAACCAATCCAACTCAAATATAGTCGGATTTTTTCTGACATCAAACCAAGTCAAACCAAACCATTAGTTGAGTTTTTTTTTCCGATTTGACTCGATTTGCGGTTTGATTAGGTTTTCAATTCGATTTTGTACACCCCTACTCCCAATATTCAATTCCAAACAGGCAAGTGGCCCATTTTACCTATTAGGTTATCTCTCCCTTGTCATATGGAGTTGCATGTCAAAAGTCTCAAATGTAGTCCTCTACCTATTTAAAATGTCAACAGTCATAAATGTAGTTCTGTACATTTTATAATTTAGTGTGCTTTATGTGCTGAAAATCAATAAAAATAAATAAATGTTTGTCGTGTAGAAAATTGGGTTGATTTATTTCAAATTTACAACCCATTTGGAAAAGTATTGTGGCTCCTGAATCTAACAAGACTCGTAACATACCAATGACTATATCAATCGAATAAGCTAACACATGTTCCCATGTCTTCCGCCAACAATGCTAGATGAGGTACCCTATATTAAGTCAAGTGCCTTGCTAAAGTTTTAAGCTGAGCCTGCTGATGAACATCCTTGCCCTTGCCTACCGTCGATGAGCAATCCCTTAATTTGTGACATGTCTAACCACATCCAAAGCACCCACCAGTACCGGCCATATATATTCCTTGATGATTTTACCATACTTCTGACAAATAAGGAAAGTTTATCCACTAGAAACACTGTCCTAGAGCAAAAGCAGAAGATGGGGTTGGTTGAGTATTTTTGACGAACATAACTCTAAATTTTCTTTTCAAATAAAAAAAAAAGAAAAATTTGTTCCCCCCCCCCCCCCCCCGTTCCACCAACCTACCCTTATTTTTTTTGTCTTCCAAAAACAAAATAAAAATTATTTTTTCAAAAAAAAAAAAACCATTATCCCCTCCCAGGGACCCCCCCCCCCCCTAACACACACACCTTCGACCAACTTACCCCTAATTTTTTTTCCATCAACCTATCCTTAAATTTATTTTGTTTACCAAACACAATTTTTTTTTGTTTTGTTTCATTTCACTTATATTGGATGGATATGGATTCTTATGATCACCAATTCCATATTTGCATGAGCCTAAATAGGTTGAAGACCACATTAACTCATTTAAGAAGAGAAAGAAAATATGAGTGATCCATTTTATTTTACATGATCAAAATGATTTCATTTCAATTATATAAGCTGAAATTGTCACCCCTAACTCAAAGAACATAAATCTTTGGGCGTTAAGATTTTAACTTTTTTGTACCCGAGCAGTACTATCAAACATAACATCCAAATGATAAGTTAAAAACCATAAAATATTTTTCTATCTCCCCCAGGATTCATCAAACTCTTCTAGTATAAAACTAAAGTATAGAAACTAACATAGATTAAATAGAGAAAGAAAATTCAACATAATAAATATCAAAAGAAGGAATTTGTCTTCATCTTATTTTACCTTCTAAAAGTTAAAAGCGAAAATACGTAGGCCACAAAATTGGGCAGAAGGTAACCTTCAGGTAGAAAGAGGACATCCCAATTATTAAGGAATATATATTAAAGTTTTAAAGGATATTCGATGTGTATTAATTGTCCATAGTAAATTGCAAACTTTGAAATGGTAATCCGAATAAGAATTCAAAGAGTTCTAGTTCAAAATCTGTAAAACATAAAATCCCATATCCGCCTCTCGTGAATTGTATTCAATCTATTTGGAATGAAGCTCAATTCCTTCAACAATTAGTCCACCTTTGTAAATACGTTTCATCTTAATCAATCTTGCTTCAACAGGACCATCAATGACTTTCGTGCTATTAAATATCCCAATTTTACTTCAATCCATCCATCTTCTCTAACTTTTGGGATATACCCACTTCCTTGCAATCCTACTAGGTGCACATTGATGACCCGATTTTTAATATCAATTTCACTCTCATAATTAACAAAACTAATACTTGATTTAGTAGATTCAAGTCCACTGAACCAATTTGACAACTTGAACACCAAACTAAAAACATATTTTTTCTTTATGACAACATTTATGTGTCTATTGTTCCACGAATATCTAATCGACGTATAGAGGCAAGATATGCGACTTAAGAGAATTTGCAAAACAATGCAAGAAACACTTGTAATTTTATTTTTAAAATAATTTTTAAGATATATAGGGATATAGATCTTTAGTAGGCGTACCAGATGCAAATATTAATTAGTGGGCTTTGGGTATCTACTAGTTGAACTTAAAAGAAAAAAAGAAAAAAGACAAAGTAATACATGGTATTATTTGTGCAATTTAATTTTGCACTATGTGAGGTTGCACAGTACAAAATTAATTATTGGTGGGGGTAATTAAGATTTTCCTAATAAAGACATCTCCTTTCAAGGGTGAGAACTACCTTTCCTAAAATGCAAACAAATATTTACCTTTTTTGTTGAATAAAATCTCTCATGGGAAAACATATTTGTAGATATGTAAATATTCGTATAACTGTAAACATTTTGCTTCTAAAAAGCTAATAACTAATTGAGTTAACAACTACAACTAACTGACTAAGCTAACAGTTTAGCCAACATATGACTAAGGTAAATAACTATATGCATAAATACATTATGAATACACCCCCCTTCTCAAGTGGCATATGAAGCATTCAGAGCCAAACATGACGTAAGTTTGTTTTACAACACTGAGAGCTTTGGTGAGTAGGACAGCCAGTTAATTCGTGGTAAAAACATGATGAAGGAAAATAAGACCATCTTGGAGCTTATTTCGAACAAAATGACTGTAAACTTTTATATGTTTAATTTTCTAAGTAAGGTCTAACCAGGGGGGGAGTTAGCAGTATGTCAGGGGTTCATCCGACGAAGATTAAATCAAGAGAGTAACTTGGTGTATAGTTATGAAAGTCGAAAATGAAGCATGAGTAAAATATCTTTATATAAGCTGGATATAATACATCTATGTTCGATTTGAGGAGAGTGTTACATAATATGTGGTGTCTTTGTATATAATATTACATCAAATTTGCATGAATTTCTGAGATTATTTTGGATTTCTTTTCCTTATTTGTTAACCTGTTCATATTTAAAGGTTAATTCTTTGAGGGATGATATATAAATTTCCCCATAACCTTTATAACATAAATGCCGTAGTTGTGTCCTTTCACTAGAAACTAATAGGAAAAAGAGTTTAAGTTCTACACATTAACGATGTATAAATTATTTACGCAAAAATTAACTTACTTAGAAAATAAATAAAGAGTTCTAATTACCAATTATAAAGAATTGAAAAGAGTAATTTTTTTAATGGAGCTCAGGTTCAGTAAATGCTTCATTTGCCTGACCACATTCATTCAGAAGTGTTATAGGGTATTTAAATTGTAATTAGAAATAAGATGGCAGATACATTTTAGTTCATGCAATATAATTGAGTGTGCTCTGACCACAATGTGAAATGATAAATTTAAATATTATTCGCACATCGCTCGGGTATGTATACTAGTTACCTTAGTATTAGCAACATAAAAAAAACTTACATCATCTGTTTCCAAAAAACCATCAATTTCATCAAATATTCATTATACAGAATTGTAATTACTTATTAATATTTCTCTATCAAGAATTCGAAAGCATCCACAAAATAGTAAAATTTATGTCACAAGTACAACAACAAAATATCATATTCCAAAGGAAATAAGATAAAACAACTACTCTAAACTATCTCAGTTTTTGGATAAGCATTTGTGGCTTGAATGTCGTCCCCCATGATAGTCTTGAGCGAATAAAAGCTTAGAATGTATTTAGTTGATGTAATGACATCACCATCAATATTAACCACCCTGAAATTCTTCATTTCTGGGTTGTACCAAGCTTGTTTTGAGTGACTTTGAAACAAGATTTCTCCATCCTTCCAAATAAATATCGGTTCAAAACTACAGTTAACCGTACTATGTGGAATAGATTCCACCAAAATGCTATTTTTAGTCCAAGATTTTGCAATGACATACTCTTTCATCAAACATATATTAATAATAACATTCAATCTATGGATATTATCAGTCAAACACAGACACTTCCCCAACTCTACTAGCCTCAAGTTCGAAGATGGAGTTTCCAAGGAGAAGGCAGGGACTTGACCTTTTCTGTTTCAACATCAAAGGAGTAAATGTTGTCAGTGTTTTTGCTATCCGTCCAATGAAGAGCAGCATTGACATTAGCCTTGCCAAATTCATACCATACATGACACAGAATTTAACCCATATTTCTCCATTTCTCATAAGCTCCAATAGTATAAACCTCCAATTCTGATGCTCTAGTATCATCCTGAACCTTTCTATCAACTAATATCAATACTTTATACTCTCCAGAGACATCGCTAAAGCAAAACCCATAAGTAACTTGACTAATACTTATCTCTCATTTGGGCATTTCAAGTTTGAAGTACTCACCCAAAAGAGGATTGTTAATTTAAATCGATTGAATCTCAATGTGTGTCAAACACCCACAAAAAAAATTAATCCATTATAAGAACCAACTAAAATCATACTCCATGGATGGAAGTGAAACTTAGGGGTAACCTGAACGGTTCTATTACATCGGTGATCATAATAATCATACTCTACTTTGAGTTATAGAAGCAAAGGATTGCACTGACCATCCAAAAACAAAATGCTGGGGTAATTAAGGGATCTTACTTGATGAATGTTAAAAAACAAAGGGTCGGAAGTTAAAAGGCTATACCAGAGATTACAAAAGATCTACATAGAAAAATGGGCTTGATTGGCAATCATTTCAATCATGATCACCCATGGAGGATCCATAATTCTCGTGACATGATGAGAAATTCTACTTCCTTTACAAGATGAACTTTTGACGTCTATGACTGTCATTTCCTTTGAACAAAAGGGTTTGATAGTTTTGATGGTTATGGTCGGTAGAACCTTCATATATAGTGGACTCCAAGATTTTAGAAATTTTATTTCAAGCCAAAATGACAGTAGATATTGACTAGTTAAAGTTGGATGACTTCTTGAAAAATATTGAAGGAAAAAATTAAATGCCATATTCTGTTATCATCCTTTTGAATGACTTCTTGAAAAATATTTAAGGAAAAAAATTAAATATTACTTTCTATTATTCTCTTTTTGAATGACTTCTAGAAGTCAACTAAAATAAGTGAATATTTGATCATTTACCTTTTTTAGACATTAGAATAAGATATTATCAATGTTTTACATTTTTAGATGCAGTTCATTAATAAAATGTAAGAAAAAGGTTTAAAATTGCCAGTAAATTATGTGAGATAGACCATTTATTCCCTCCATTGCATGTTGGGATAAACGATGCCCCCCACTGTGATATATCCGAAGAGACTACTATTACCCTCAAGAGTTAAACAACCCATATTTTTGGTGACGTGACTAGCCACATGAGACTAATCCCTCCACCTAAATAATATGGGCAAGTAGGACTGGACCTTTAGTGGCGACAAAATTGGTTGCAACAAAATTTTCAAAAATATCGCCACTCAAAGGGTTTTCATTGATTTTAATATATCGTTTAAGAATGTTTGTATGATAGAAAACATTCTATTGTTCTACTCCTTTTACAATCTGTAGTAAATATATGGATGATAATAAGGATAAAAAAATAACATGTCTCTTAATTAGTATATGTTTGTGGTTTCCTTATTATAAAAAAATTGACTATATCTTTTCTTTTCCATGCAAATCTATGGCGTAACCAATAATCTATGGCGTAACCCAATGGTGCTGAGGCTGGGCAGAATGAGGAGCAATAGTTGGAGGTGAAGCTTGTTTAGTTGATCCGGGTTGATCCACATAGATCACCTGGTCCAATTTTCTTCAATAAAATATGCATTTGATACATCACTTTATTTATGCCTTTGAAGATCATGTCTTTTTGGAAAATACTTTAAACTGTATCACATGTTTTTAATAAATATTTTGTTGAGTTGATTAGTTATGGGAGTAAATTGGGAATTTATTATATATTAAAAAGGGTATTCTAAATTACTTTGTATACGAAATCTAATTGAACGAAGAAAATCGTTTCCTTTTTATTCTCAACATATAATATTTTCTAAAGATACATATCCTTAATCAAAACATGCATGTGTAATACTTAGAAAATTCCTAAGTTAAGATCAATTCCTAATTTTGAGAAGTGTAATGGATGTAAATTAAGGTTGTAGACAAAGAAATTTTACTGATAAATCCATATTAAATTTGGATAAATCACAAAAAAGAAGGGAAGAAAAAATGGAATCCAGAAAGATGACAAATTATGCTCTTTTGAAATTGTATCAGATTTATATTTGGTATCTTTTTTACATTTAATTAAATTTTTTCCCCATAATTTTCTCTTTTCTTTTATTAATTATTTATATTATTTCAAATTAATTAAAATAAATAAATTCATAACTAATACCATGGCAAACAAAAATAATGGCATTTTTAATAAATAATGAAACTATTGCTAAGGAGTCCGACTAAAAGCTAAAATATTATTGTTTTAAAAACTTTCCTTTATTTTTTGGGTGAATGTATTTTCTTTTTTATTAAATTAGAAAATTTGTACTTCGCTAATTTGGGCCTTTTAACCAAATTCAATTAAAAAAGCCCAAAGTAAACGGCCAACCCATCCCCGACAAGCCCTCAACATTCTCCATATATTCATGTCCCTTACGATTAGGGTTTCGTCATTTGCCACTCCATTAGCTCCCCTTTCCTTCACCTAATAAACTGAAATGCTCTCGCCTTGGATGATTCAACATATTTTCCTCCTTATCTGGGTCATTAACAATGTCGCTTTAATCTTAGATCGAGTTTGTTCCTCATTTAATCCGAGATCTCAGTTCAGGTGGAAGGTATATCTTTTCTCTTTATTTCTTATTTATTTCCATGTTAGATGTTTAATCTTAATTTTCATTTTAGTTTGTTTTTTTACAATTAATTATATTTATGATTTCTCTTTAAAGGAAACACTTTATGTGATGTCATTTATAAATTTTGCGTTTTTCTTTTTCCGATTGCTGTTTATTTTCTTTTATTTTTGGTACTTCTTTTGTTTTGTTTTACTTGTAGTTTTACTATGATTATGGTTAAAATTTGTAATTTACTATCTATTTGTGTGAAAATCATCGGTGCCGTAAAAAATCATAATTTGGCTTTTGAGTTGTTTTGAATAACTTCTATTTAGATCTGATATGAATTTGTCAAGATTGATTGCATTATCATGATGTTTAGTGAGTTTCGGATTTTTTTAAGCTTCAACTTTTATACCTTTCCAATTCAACTGAATTCACATAGAAAATCTTAAATAACTTCATATCAATTGTTATATGTTATATGGTTGGTTCATTGAGCTTGTTCAAAAAAATATTTGATTTTAACACTTGTTGATTTAAGGGTGGGTTGATGAAAGAACTAATTGAGAATTAGGGTTCTAAATTTATTCCATTAAATACTTCCAAACTTAACTCACTAAAATGGAGTGTATATATTAGCGTATGTTAATAATGTCATTCCTCTTGCATTAAATATATTTGATTTTGTATCAGATAACTTTGAATTAATAGTTGCATAAAATTAAATTTATTTATGTCTTTGATGATATGTTCAAGACTTGATACAAATAATATTTATTCTTGTAGGCATACCAATTAATTTTTATATCGAAAATACATGTGACAATATCTTCAAATTTCTTATTGAAATTTCAATTTAGGTTGTCGTTTAAATAGATGGACAGATGAAAATCATAGTTGAAGGAGCTTGTCATGAGTCAAGTGATTCAAAATCCCCAAGATCTGAGCTCATGGTAATTGTATATTTATTGATATTAATCTTCCATTGTCATTGCTACATAATAAGCACTGCAACCATTTTTTCGATATGGTTCGTCTATTTTGTTACATTTAAATTCAATTAGTAGGTACTAATTCATTTAAAATCATTCTTATGATTAAATTAGTATTTCCAATTAGTAACTCATTTAAAATAAATCTTATGACTTAATTATATGCATGAGTGAGTTCTTCATTTGTTGTTTCACTTGTAGTATTAATTCAACTATATGTATTGACTATCTTTGGGTGATCTTATAATTATTGTGAACTAGTCTGAATTTGAGGATTTAGGACTACATTGAATTAGGGTATTGCTTGAGTTGATATTGAATTTTTAATTTAAAGTGAGAAGTTAGTAATTGAAGTGTTTTGAGTACAAAATAGATGTTTGAATGTGATGAATATATTGACCATGAGTATTTTTTTTATCTTTTCTACTAGTAATTGATCAAGTGTTTTGACTTTTAAGTGTAAGTGAATTGTGTAAACATTATTTAGTTGGGAATTGATGAAGTGATTTTCAAGTTAGAGAATTTTTAAATTGAATAACTAACTTATATAGAACTTATAATTTATTATAATTGAAATTTGTTATAAGTTAAACTTAATTAGGAATGTGAACTTGATGAATATAGTATGTTTGCATCATATGGCCAAATTAGGGTAAAACATGATAATAGAGTTGAACATTATAATATGGTTGAACATTGATAGGATTGAACATGATAGGATTAATGAAATAATCAATGGTGCTTTGAAAGTTCAAGGTGGGCTGGAACTCGAATAATATTTTGATGTAGATCCTAACGAAAAAGGAAGACGTTTATATGATCACATAGAAGAGTCTAGTCATCTTATATGTGAGGGAATATGAACATAATAGGGTTCATGAAATGATCAATGGTGATTTCAAGGTTCAAGGTGGGATGAAAACCGAACAATATTTTGATGAAACTCCTAATGAAGAAGGAAGACGCTTGTATGATCACATAGAAGAGTCTAGTCGTCCTCTATGTGAAGGGAGTCCACATTATGCCTTGTCAGTTGTGGTTAGAATGATGTCTATATATATATATATATATATATATATATATATATATATATATATATATATATATATATATATATATATATATATATATATATATATATATATATATATATATTATATGATCACATAGAAAGTCTAGTCGTCCTCTATGTGAAGTGAGTCCGCATTTTTATCTAAGAGTTGTCAATGACTCTCTTAGGACAAGTATAGATTCGCCCCATGGATCTTGGGGGTCCAACGGTCAACAAAATATTTAGAATTTATTGTCTACCATGCCAAGTTCCAAGTTTCAACAAATTGAGAATCAGTGTGATTTACATAAACATATAGTCCAAGATAAAAATAATGATTTCAGGTTAACTAACAAAATTCAACCTACATTTAGCTCGGATTCCAACCATGTAAAAAGAATTTTCCTTTGAGATATCATTAGAAAATACGTTTAATTAGAAGAGTATGCATGGACAAGAAGTTACATTTCTCAGTCGCAGACAATTTTGAATATTCGAAGTTGAAGGACTACAGAAGAAATAATTTGCTAATACTAGCATATGGCATTATTATGCTGCTTGAACTCTTTAAAAATATCAATGGATGTGTGTCTTGTTCTCAAAAAGTAGTGTAATTTATAGAATAAGACACATGTGCAACCTCAAAAGTGAAAAAAATTGTACAACTTAGCATATGATTACTTAATACATAGAGTGATTTTCAACTTATTAAGTAGATGTTTAAGTTACTTAGCTGTTCCTGAATGAAGAGGAGCACTTGAACTTTCTGCTTATCTTTCTTTGTCTTATATTATAATTGAGTTTTTCATTATAGTTTGTCTAAAAAATAAAATCCATAGAACATCTATTAACACATGTGCCTCAGTCCCAAGTAAGTTAGGATCATGACTAAAACATAAAGTAGATTTCTATTGTACCCGTTGGTATATGTTAAGTAGATTTTTCTAAAAGAAGAGAATGGCCTGGATGTGTATCTCCTTAATTCAGATCTGCAACATGTATAAATCTAGATGAATCTGGAAAATGATCCACAATAGCATTATTTTACGACCTTCGTCTTCTTCCTGTTCCTCTTCCTCTTTCTCTCCCTCACCTACCTCATCCCCTTTGACTATTACTACTTGAGATGTTGTGTTGATTCAAAACTTGATCATTATCAACAAGTAGTGTAGCACTTTTGATGGATGAAATTGATTTCTGCTTTCCCCTTCAACTTGTAACAGCGACAACAAGAGGAGGAATGTTATCAAGTTCAAGGAGAAAGATGAAAAAAATATCTTCCATTGCAAATACTACCTTACTTGTTGATGATGATCATGTTTTGAATAAACACAACATGTCAAGTAATCATACTCAAAGGGGATGAGGTAGGTGAGGGAGAGGAAGAGGAAGAGGAAGAGGAAGAGGAAGAAGAGGATGTTTTCAAAATAATGCTAATGTTTATCATTTTCAAGATCCATCTAGAGTTAGCAATGTTGTTGGTCAACATCCAGGAAGTTTAACCATTCCTCTTCATAATCAACAGGTACAATTGAAATATACTTTATGGATTAGTCACGATCCTAACTTGTTTGGGACCGAGGCGCATGTAATAGTAGTTGTTATATGAACTTTTTTTTGAACAAACTACAATGAAAATTACAATTATTATTGACATAATTAGATAACGGAAAACCAGCCAGGAAGTTCAAGTGCTCCTCTTCTTTCAGGAAAAGCTACTCAACTTAAACAGCATGTACTTAATTAATTGAAATCTACTTTACGTTTTAAGTAATCATATCCTATGTTGTACAATTTTTTCACTTTTGATGTTCCAAATGTGTTGTATTCTCCAAGGTTACATTAGTTTTGAGAAACACAACACACTCATTGACATTTTTATATAGTCTGGGCAGCAAAATTGAGTCATGTGCTAGTACTAGTAAAATTACCCCCGCTTTTTGCCGAAAATATTACAGAATTTTTATAATCTACGGGTCATTAAATAAAACACTATATTATCTTACATACAAGATTATGCAGTAACATTCATTAATAATGTAAAGGAAAATAAACATTATGACATCTTATCATTTATTCTTAATAACATAAGCACAAATTAATGACTGTAAAAATAAGTACTAGGATTTGTAATAATAAGAAAAATGGTGTCTCTGAGCCACTCAACATAAGCAAAGTACACAATTTCAGAATTTTCGTTGTTCTAAAATGAGAGGAAATCCCTCTATTTATTGACAACAAAGGGTAGTTTGAACAAATATTTATTGTGTCTTATCGGAAATGTTACAACTATTTGGAAAAGTTGCAACCTTACTGTAAGGTCACAAACTTTCATAAAAATCACCACTTTTCATAAAAGTCTCAACTATTCATTAAAGTCGCAACTTTTCATAAAAGTCACAACTTTTCATAAAAATAGCAACTTTTCATAAAAGTCAGAAAATTTCATAAATCTCACAACTTTTAATGAAAGACGAAGGGTAGTTTTGGAAATTAATAAGTAAAAAGAAAATTCTGGTTTGTGATGGTGTCACGTAGACGATCCTAAGGTTTTCTTTTATATTAATATATGATATGATATATGATGATATACTAAACAATGCATATCCCTCATTTCATATTTGCATTTTCTGTTTTCAAATTCATTAGATTTGGAAGTTTTCTTAAGTTGCGTATTGAAGTTACCTTTAGTTCTCTCTTCATGATATTCATGAGCAATTTCCCTTTTTTACCCCACAATACTATCTAGATAAAAATATAAGGGGCTTCTGTGAAAGGATTCAATTTGCTTTCCTGTATTACTGGGTTGATTTCTCACAAACCTAATTATTTATTTATGACAAGTCCAGAAAAATGTAAAATATTCCGCAGTTGTAGAGAATTGAAGAAAGATATCCAAAATGAGTATTCCGGAGAGAGAAGTCTAGAAATATTCTAGAAAAGGTAGTTCTAGTACAAAGATATTTAGAAATATTCTAGAAGAGATCTCTATCTAGATTCTTCCTGTTGGATTTTAAAAAGGTGTGAATGGAAAATGAAGAGTTGCGACTTTTTTGAAGAGTTGTGACTTTTATAAAATTTTGCGACCTTTATGAAAAGTTGTGACTTTTACGAAAAGTTGCGACTTTTATGAAAAGTTGTAACTTTTATCAAAATTGTGACATTTATGAAAAGTTGTGACTTTTATGGAAAGTTGTGACTTTTATGAAAGGTGACGACCTTTCTGAATTATTGTCACTTTTCCAAAGGTTTGTAACCTTTCCGGTAAGGCACAATTAGAATCTTTTCGCACTACCCTTTGTTTTCTATAAATTCAGGGATTTCCGCTCATTTTAATATAGAATTCATGGACTTCTTCTTCAACTACTAAATCTAACATTCTAAGTGTACTTTACTGTCGTTGAGTGGTTCGCTGACAACGGAGTTTTGGTATCTATACTCTGGTGATTGAGATCATTTTACCTTGGGAGGTCATATTCCAAATCAAACCTCAGATACTAGAGGGGAATAATTTCTTTAAGGGGACACTGTGAGTTCAGTGCACTTGATCTTTTTCATATTAAAATTTTTCCAGATTCTGGTATGTGTTTTACAAATTTTAGATTTGTGAATTAAATTCAGTTCTTCTATTCTTTCATTCTTCACTTGTTCATTAAACTTGGTAAGTTCGTGTTTCTGCAAAGTTTATTGGAATCAGTAAGATTCTTTAGACACATATTAACAACGATTCTTCTTTATGAAAAATAATTTAGTATATTTTTTAAAAAATCTGTTTTTGACTCTAGTTTCGCTACTAGTATTAATTTTCTAGTCGTGAAAATGTTATTAAACTTTGTTGTCTTACAAAGATGTTCAAAGTTTTGTTATAAGCATGTTTGAAATACAAGATTAACAACACTTTCATCACCTCCTATAAATAGAGATGATCCACATTTATTGGTAACCAAGTAAGAAGTAAGTTCTCAAAGCATGTAAGCAAGATAGCAAACAACAAGTGAGTGAAAAATATGAGAGAGTTTATAGAGTGTAATGCAAGAAATGTTGTGTGTAACAATTGTAGGACCGAAATGAATCTTTACTTTACAATAATAAAATATAATTTGTGAGAAATCGATTGTGTCCTTAAAACCAAAAATATACAACAAGTGATTCCAGAGAGTCTGGTGGATAAAGAAAGGTAGAAACTCAAAGGAAAGAAGATCCTACAAGCTACTATTGGAGGCAACAAATTCACAAGGCACTAATCAATGGTGGATTTTGCTAACACTCTCAATAGTGTTGAGAATCTCAACACAAGCAACTTTCTGAACACAAGTAACTATCTCAAGTTGTTTGAGTGACATGTTATCTATGTTACCGATAGCTTCTCACATATCTTTAGCGAGCTTGTTACTTTTAAGCTTTGATATACCTTTAAGCCATACTATCTGAACACAGCATAGTTTCCTGAAGCTATTAATTGTGACACTTATAATAAGTTTTATGACACAAAAGTAAGTTCTTTTTATGCATAGAAAATGGTAGATTTTTGAAGTTCCACTTGTGTCGAGCTCTGATGTGACACGAACATCCTTTTGCTAATATGGGTTATTGTCCTTTTTGAATTATTTGGGGTCACCACTACTTGACTACCTTTGTACACTCTCGTGTTGATGAACTTTTTCTCAGCACTAGTCACTTTCATAACCGACTAGTTTCTTGCAATCTCCTCTTCTTTGTTATAGTGTTAAAGTAATAAGATCCTCCTCCTTTGCAAATGCAATCTACGTTCAGATAGTTTCTCACAAGCAGCTATCTCATGTTTTTACAGTGACAACTAATCTATGTTATGACATCCATAACAACTTATGTGGTAGTTGATAAAGTACCAATTCACATACAGAGAAGATATCTTCAAATTTTGAAAATAAGAGTCCATGGAAAACTAGAGTACATGAAACTCTAGAATCCTTGCATGGAAGACTCTAAGAATCTCTAAAACCTTAACTAAAAAGGATGGCACGAATAAAATGCTCAAACACCAAATATATTAATGCAACATTGGCAGAGATTGTCAATAATAAAGAGACTACTACCTTTGAATAAGCTTAAAAGAGTAGGGATCAGAATAATCAAACAAAGATGAAGATTCTCAAAGGGCATGGATCGGTGTCATGGTGTTTGCAGAGTTTTAAGAATAGCTCACAACAAAAGCAAAGAACACATTAAGTTGGTTATTAAGGTTTAAACGAAGTGGGAAAATACCATAAGACCCTTGAGTTAGTTGTTGTCGGACC
The DNA here is from genome assembly GCA_027789145.1 of Solanum arcanum. Lineage (NCBI taxonomy): Eukaryota > Viridiplantae > Streptophyta > Magnoliopsida > Solanales > Solanaceae > Solanum > Solanum arcanum. The sequence continues at coordinate 56,905,498 of CM050942.1, read as the reverse complement.
AAAAGAAGACCTGGACTGACGGGCCGTCGTTCAATCGACTGTCCATCGTTTTGGTCCGTAGGTTGGGTCTGTTCGACAGGCCTTTAATAAAACAGACATAATTTTTTACTCTGAGGTCTGATTTTTGCAAATTGGTGGTTATGGAAAGCTAATTCAATTATCTATCATTTCATAGGTCATGGGACACCTAATTCATTTTGTGCAACGATTTATGATCATTTTAAGTTGACCCAACTACATTTTCCCCCGAACTGTCTTCTAATTTCCACCAACGGTCCGTAGGTCCTTCCATGGACCATACAGGTCAATCGTGGTCTTATCAGAGAGTGGGTAATAGTGTCTTGATCGATGGATACAAACGGACTGTAGTCTGACCTACAGACCATAGGTATGTGGAGCATCAGTCGTGCGTCTTGGTGGAGTTTCAGTGACAATCGACGGATGTGCAGCATGGGTCGTGGGTTAGGCTACGGTCCGTCGATTGCACCTGCAGATTTTTGAAAATCTGATTTTTTGTCTCTTTTGGATATGGGGTGTTACATTATCTTCTCCTTGGAAACATTCGTCCTCAAACGAAGACTAAACTATCTGAAATAGAGGGAGAGGGCTGCAATCCCTACTACTAAACACTGAGAAATGAGTTTTTGACTGAATTGAGTTCCAAGAACATGAAAGTACACTGAAAATGCAAGTACAAACTGAGGGAACATGATACTAGGCTGATTGTATGTATGAATGACTGAAAAACTTAAGAGGAACTATTACCTCAAGTTGGATTGGAATTGGAAGGAAAGAGGTGAGGATACTTGGATTTCATGGCTTCTTCTGCTTCCCAAGTAGCTCCATCTTTGGACTGACTCCCCCACAAAAAACCTTGACTGAAGCGACTTATTTATTTCTCAACCTTCTAACCTGACGGTCAATAATCTAAACTGGTACATCCTCATAAGAAAGACTATATTTCACCGCCACACTCTATAATGGCACTACAGAGGCTGGTTCACCCACACACTTCTTCAACAGTGAGATGTTGAAGATCGGATGTACTACTACTACTTATGCTGGCAACTCTAGTTGATATGCCACCTTGCTAACCCTTTTCAAGATCTTGTAAGGGCCTTCATATCTAGGACTGAGTTTCCCTTTCTTGCAAAATCTCATCACTCCTTTCATAGGTAACACTTTCAGGAAAAACCAATCATCAACTTGGAACTCTAGTTCCTTTCTCCTTACATCTGTGTAAGATTTCTGACGACTCTGGGTTGTGTTAAGTCCATCTCTAATGAGTTGCACTTTCTCCATAGCATAAAAGAATGAATCTGGACCTATCAAATCTACTTCACCTACTTCAAACAAACCAATAAGAGATCTACACCTAAGCCCATACAAAGCTTCATAAGGGGCCATCTGAATGCTAGAACGATAACTATTGTTATAGGTGAACTTAATAAGAGGAAGGTGATCATCCCAACTACCCTTGAAATCGATCATACAAGCCCTCAATATATCCTATAGGGTCTGAATGGTACACTCTGCCTGTCCATCCATCTATGGGTGAAATTTTGTGCTAAAGTTAACTTGAGTACCAAGACCCTTTTGAAATGACTTCCAAAATTGAGAGGTAAACTGAGGACCTCTATCTGATATAATAGACAAAGTAACCCCATGCAATCTCAAAATTTCATTAATGTAATTCTTGGCATAGTCCTCTGCCGAATCTGTAGTCTTGACCGCTAAAAAAGCGAGAAGACTTAGTCATCCTATCAATTATCACCCAAATTGAGTCATGTTGCGAGTACGAGGTAACCCTTAGATGAAATCCATATTGATCACTTCCCACTTCCAAGTAGGAATATCGATCTCTTGAGTCATACCTCCTGGTTTTTGATGTTCTACCTTGACTTGCTGGCAATTGGGGCACTTACTCACAAAATCTGCTATATCCCTCTTCATGTCATTCCACAAGTAGACTTCTTGCAGATAACAGTACATCTTAGTTGCATCTGGGTGAATAGAATATCTGGAGTTATGTACAAAGATATTCTTTGTCAACTCACCCACATCAGTTACACACAATCTACCCTGATAGCGAAGTACACCATTTCCCCCTTGGGAGGGAACCTTTATTCTCTGATTGTGGACTACACTCCTAAGTTCAAGAAAGATTGGATCACTGTCTTTCTTTTCCTTAACCTCCACTACCAAAGAAGATTCTACCCAATTCTGAACTATCAGACAATTTTGTGATATTTTCATTAGGCGAACTCCTAAGAGAGCAAGCCTGTGAACGTCCTTCACTATCTCCTTCCTTTATTCCTCAACATAGGATACACTACCCATAGATAACCTGCTAAGAGCATCTAATACTACATTCTCCTTACCAAGATGATAATGCACACTCCTTAAGGAACTCAAGCCATCTCTTCTGGCGAAGTTTCAACTCTTTTTGGGTGAACACATACTGAAGGGTCTTATGGTCAGTTAAAACATCTACAAGAACACCATACAAGTAGTGTCTCCATATCTTGAGTGCAAACACTACTACTTAAAGCTCGAGGTTATGGGTTGGGTAGTTCTTCTCATGAACCTTAAGCTATCTGGAAGCATAAGCTATAAACTTATCTCGTTGCATATCATACACAACCTAGGCCAACTCTGGATGCATCAAAATAGATAACATACCATATGAACCCTCTGGTAGAGTTAAGACAGGAGTTGTAGTCAATCTAATTTTTAATTCTGCAAAATTTTTCACACCATCATCTGACTGCTGAAACTTTACAATCTTATGAGTTAACCTAGTCAATGGTGAGTCTATGGATGAAAATCCTTCCACGAACCTTCTGTAATAAACCGCTAGACCTAAAAACTTCTAATATCTATAGCAGAGGTAGGTCTAGTACATTCTTTCACTGTTTCTATCTTCTGTGAATCTACTCAGATCACTTCGCTAGATATAATGTGACCAAGGAAAGCAATGGATTGCAACCAAAATTCACATTTTCTAAAATTAGCGAATAACTGACAATCCTTGAGGGTCTGTAGAACGATCAAATGACTCGCATGTTCATTCTCATTCCTCGAGTAAATGAGGATATCATCAATAAAAATGATAACGAACAAGTCCAAGTACTGCTTGAACACTCTGTTCATCAAATCCATGAAAGCTGCAGGAGCATTGGTTAGTCCAAACGACATAACTACAAATTCATAATGACCATACCTAGTTCTGAAGGATGTTTTTGGAATATCACTATCTCTGATTCTTAGCTGATGATAACCCAATCTGAGGTCTATCTTTGAGAAATGACTAGTACCCTGATGTTGGTCAAACAAGTCATCAATCTTGGGGATGGGATACTTATTCTTGATTGTGACCTTGTTCAAGTGTCTATAGTCGATGCACATTCTGAGAGAACCATCTTTCTTCTTTACGAACAACACTGGTACACCCCATGGTAAAACACTAGGTATGATGAAGCCCTTATCTAGAAAGTCTTTCAATTGCTCTTTCAATTCCTTAAGCACTGCCGGAGCCATTCTGTAAAGAGGGATAGAAATAGGTGGGGTATTTGAAAAAAGATTAATTCCAAAGTCGATTTCCCTATCGGAAGGGGCTCTGGAAAGATCTTATGGAAATACTTTTGGAAACTGACAGACTACTAGAACTGACTCAAGAGTTGGGATTTCATAGCTAGAATCATTAACCCGAACTAGATGATAGAGATAAACATTAGAGATCATCTTTCTGGCCTTAAGGTAAGAAATGAATCGACCCATAGGCGCTAAGCTTCTACCCTGCCATTCTAAGATTGGTTCATGTGGAAACTGAAGACAAACAATCCTAGTTCTACAATCAACTAAGGCATAACAAGAATGTAACCAATCCATGCCTAGAATTACATCGAAGTCTACCATTTCTAACTCTACAAGATTTGTTGAGATGACTTTTTGAGTGACTTTGACAGGGTAATTTCTGTATACTCGTCAAGCTATAACTAGGTCATCAACTAGAGTAGAGACTGAGAAAGGTTCAAAGAGAGTTTCTGGACTGACACTGAATTGCGCTACTATGTAAGGAGTTACAAAGGATAGAGTAGCCCCTTGATCTAACAATGTATAGGCATCAAGGTTAAAGATTCGTACCCTACCAATGACTACATCAGGAGAACCATAGAAAATTTGATAAAAAAGTCTCATTTCTCTTTCTGCTATTTGATTTTATGTTTACCATCTTGCTGGACTAAAAAAAAGAAACATTTGAGTATCTCTTGATCCTAGGGAGCCTGAAGAACATACAACCTGTTCTGACGCTGATCGCCACAATGTACCAGATGAGTTACCCTGCTGAGTCAGGCTACCTGCTGGTGCTTATGAAGTTTTTGACTAAGTTGTACCATTACCACCTCCTTGACCCTGTCTAGCAGGACAATCCCTTAACATGTGACCAGACTGACCGCACCCAAATCATCCTTCTTTTCCTGGGAGACACTCGCCCTGATAGTTCTTACCACACTTAGGGTAAGTGGGGTAAGTCTTGGTTCTTGACAAACTTCCCTGATACTTAGAGAGTGGTGCTCTAACCTTCTCGTCATACCTGTTCTTGGAGGATGGAACACTAGCCGACGAAGGGGCTGGAGCTGAAAACTTTTGCTGACTCTGCGAGTGATTTTCACCACCTGATTTTTGCTGAGAATAGTGATAGTTCCTAGTCCTAGCCTTATTATTCTCCTTAGCCTGTTCCCTAAGTATATCACCCTCAAACTGCTAAGCATGAGTCATAATCCTAGAGATGTTCATATCTTCAAGAAACATAGCATTTCTATACTCAATTTTCACCAAATTCGGCCCTCCATACTAGAACTTATTCATCTGAGCCCTGGAGTCAGCAACCATGTGCGGAACATACATGGTAAGTTGGTTAAATTTTAGCGCATACTCATGGACCATCATGTTTCCCTGCTCAAGTTCATGAATTCCTGAGGCTTTGATTCTCTCAACTCGATTAGGAAAAACCTGTCCAGAAATGTCTTACTAATGCAAACCCAAGTAATAGGAGTTGTATCCTTCAACTGAATGTACCAGATATGAGCAACATCTTTCAACTGGTATGATGCCACCTTAAGTCGATCATTCCCAGTGACTTGCATAACCTCAAAGATCTTCTTGATCTCATCCAAGAAATTCTGAGGGTTCTCATTAGTTTGTGATCCTAAGAACTCAGGCGGATTCATCCTAACAATGTCACGGACCCTTGTTGCTGCTGATCCACCATTTGCGTTCAATGGAGCATGAACCCAATTGTTCTGGTTGGTCATACTCTGAGCCAACATCTGTATAGCATTTCTGATCTCAACATTGAAGACTTCCTGATCTGGGATCAGATGAGATGTGTTTGCATTCTTGGCATTCATATTAATAGAGTTAGCTCTACGAGGAGGCATGATCTAAACGTAGAACGTTAAGTTACAATGGAATTAGATCATACCTTACGCACGCTAAGAGTAAAAAGAAAGTGAACTTTTCCTATTACACTTTATAGCCTCCCTCTCATTAGATGTGGTGCACTTCACACCCATGAAAATGACTCTTTTTAGTGCGGTTTTTCAGACATCCTAGGATACTCAAGCCTAGTTCCTTGACACCAAATTTTGTTACGCTCCAAGATACCCCTGAGACGCAGAAACGAAACCTAGGACCATAAGTGATCCCAAGCTAACCCTGTTGGCATGATCATGAGCATACTAAATATAATAAACTGAATACGGAAGCTAAATCATAATTTAAACTGAAAAGATGGGGAATATCCATAATCTATAACTGATACATTTGAAAATAATGAGTTTAAACTAACTATGTCTGAAATAAGCCTCTAACTGACTAAAAATGTTGGAACAAGCCCCAGCTAAGTCTAGCAAAAACTGAAACTAAATGACTAAAAGACTGAAATTAACTCATGACTATTGTCCTCGGAGAATGAGGACTCACCACTAAATCTGCTCAACTGGAGATTGGGAATCAATATAAGCGTGATCTAGATGCTAAGAATTTGAACCTACATCACGAGAAGATGTAGTTCTCGTATGTGTCAGTACTTGAAGGTACTGAGCAAGTAGGATAGAGTAAAGCTAAAATGATACATAATTGAACAAGCACAAAAGCAAGTATATAATATGAAAATGATATAGATTTTGAATGCTGAGATAACTAAAAAAATGACCAATTTATAACATGTTGAAACTGAATACTGAATGTACTAATAAGTGGTCAATGCAGTCAAATCTGACTGATCTATAAGAGCTACTAATAACCGATAATAAAACTACATGAGCTAAATGTGGAGTCCAATTTATATGCCCCATCGAGAGGACCCAATATACCCTACAAGAGGTATAAAGGCATGCTGGCGTGATCACTAAACTGATGCCCACATAGAGGACTTACAACCTACTTGTCTAGTAGCTCTAGGACTATTGGGTACGTTGAACCCTAGTCCAACTCGGTATTAACGCTACTCCCAATGAATTATGTAATTATCTAATTATAATTGAGTTTCTGTAAATACTGGATTGCTCCAAACTGAACATGCAAAGTGAGATGTAACAATTAATCTGGTAATTATGCATTTATAACTGAAGCATGTATATCTGAAGTAACTGAGATATCTGACCTAGCATGTGTAATTCAAGAAATAAGGTAATACTTAGGTAGGGTTCTAAAATTCATTCGATAAACTGAATACTAACATGGAAAACTTATTTGGAATATATATATAATTCATTCATGAAGTTCTATTGAAGTTCCAGAAACCCTAGGTCTAATCATGATATGGGAATGAAAAATCTGACAGAAAACTAAAGACCTAATGGGTAAAAGAAACCCACTAGTGAAATCCACATACCTGGTGATGAAATTCATAGAGAAATATTCAGATTTTGGGGGTGGAACTGTTGGAACCTTGTTGCGTTCTTGAACTAGTGTTCTTGACCTTTTTCTTCTTTCTTGCTTCTAATTTTCTAAGTTTTTATTTATGATTTTGACTAAAGTAAGTTTTTAGTTTTAGTTATGTTTGTAGGCTTAAACTTACTAAAATTTTATGATTTAGGGTGTAACACCCCGTAACCAATATAGACCAAAACTCAGTTTTTCAGAAAAATCTACAGGTGCAACCAACGATGACATCGACGGTCCATAGTAAAGACGACGGTCTGTCCTTCACAACCTTCGATGGTATCAGAAACTCCCAAAAATTCAGCCAGGAAAAATTTGTTAAGTCTTGATTGACAGACGGACCTACAGTTCACAGTTTGTGACTATCGATCGAGACCCCCATTCACCCACACTCTGACAAGAGCTACGGATGACCAGCACGGTCCGTAGGTGGAAACTTTGCAGACACTTAAGGGAAAATGAAGTAAGGTCAACATCAAATGATTATAACTCTTATCACACAATGAATTAGGTGTCCCATGACCTACCCGCTGATAGATAATTTAATTATCTTTCTATAGCCACCTACCTTGCTAAAATCTGACTTTCGAGTAAAAAGTTATGCCTTTTTTAGTAAAGACTTGTCGAAAAAGGCCCTGAGGAAGGACCCAACGACGAGGCGTCGGGCAGACGACAGACCGTCAGTCTTGGCTGTCGTTTGGTCCGACAACAACTTTCTCAGGGGTCTTTTGACCTTTTCCACTCCTTTTAAATCTTAATTACATCCTTTTTGCCCTAAATCATCATATTTTATTCAGTTTAATATTAGAAACATAATTAAAACATACTAAGCCAAATCATTAAATAAAAAGTTAAAAAACTAGAAGCAAGAAGGACAAAAATCTAAAGAATCCTAGTTCATGAACGAAACAAGTGTCCAGCAATTTCAGCCACAAAACTTGAGTATTTTTCCGTGGATTTCATCACCATGTATGTGGGATTTCACTAGTGGGTTCCTTTCTCCCATTGGGTCCTTAGTTTTCAGTCAGAATCTTGATTCCCGTATGATGCTTAGCCCTAGGGTTTCTAGAATTACAGCAGAACTTCATGATTTAGTTAAAATATATATTCCAAATCAGATTATCATGTTATAACTCAGATTATTGCATGAATTCAGAACCCTAGCTTTGTATTTCTTTAGTCCTTGAATTACACATGCTAGGTCAGATATTTCAGTTATACATGCCTTAGTTATAAATGCATACTTACCAGATTAATTATTGTATTCTCCATTTGCATGTTCAGTTTTGAGGTATCCAGTATTTACATAAACTCAAACATAATCAGTAAACTTACAAAATTCATTGGGTGTAGCATAATACCGAGTTGGGATAGGGTTCAACGTACCCAAATAGTCAGTCACACTCTCCACATTGAACATTTAATAATATATTCAATATTTAGTTTCAGCATGTTATTAATTGGTCATTGCATCCAGCTAGCTCAAATTCAGTGTATCATGTCAGATTATTATACATGTTATTTTCCTTTTTCAGTTATGTTTTATTTCAGCTTTACTCTATACTACATGCTCAGTACCTTTCAAGTACTGACGCATACGTGCGCTACATCTTCTCCTGATGTAGGTTAAGGTTCTCAGCATCTGATCATGCATAGATCGATTTCCTGATCTCCAGTTCAGCAGATTCAATAGTGAGTGCTCATTATCCAAGGACAACATTCATGAGTTTCATTTCAGTCTTTAGTCATTTAGTTTCAGTTTTCGGTAGATTTAGCTGGGCTAGTCTCTGTATTTCTAGTGCAGTTTAGATGTTTATTTCAGACATAGTTAGATTTAACATAGTATTGAGTTAATATTTCCTTTGTATTAAACTCATTGTTTTCAAATATCTGAGTTATAGAATATGGGTATTCCCCATATTTTCAGATTTAATTATGATTTAGCTTCCGCATCAGTTTATTATCTTTAGTATGCTCATTATCATGCTAGCAGGGTTTAAGGAAAAAAATAAAATGTTACTTTCTATTATTCTCCTTTTGAATGACTTCTAGAAATCAACTAAAATAAGTGAATATTTGATGATTTACCTTCTTTAGCCATTTGAATAAGATATTATCAATGTTTACATTTTTAGATGAATTCCATTAATAAAATATACTAAAAGGGTTAAAAATTGCCCCATAAATTATGTGAGATAAACTATTTATACCCTCCAATACATAATGGGATAAATGATGCCCTCCACCGTTATATGTCCCACGTGAGACTTATTCCTCCACCTAAATAATGTGGGCAAGTAAGACTAGACTTTTAAAAGCGACAAAATTGGTTGCCATAAATCGCCACTAAAAGGTTTTTCATTGATGTTAATATATATCTTTAAGGATATTTGTTGATAGAAAACATTCTACTGTTCTACTCCTTTTACTATCTATAGTAAATATTTGGTAGATACTAATGATAAATAAAACATGTCTCTTAATTAGAGTATGTTTGTGGTTTCCTTATTATAAAAAAAATACACTTTATCATTTCTCTTCCATGCAAATCTATGGCGTAACCGTGCTAAGGCTGGGCAGAATGAGGAGCAATAGTTGGGGGTGAAGCTTGTTTAGTTGAACAGGGTTGATCCACATAGATGACCCGGTCTAATTTCCTTCAATTAAATATTCATTTAATACATCACTTTATGTATGCCTTGTGGAGATCATGTCTTTGTGGAAAATACTTTAAACTGTATCACAGGCTTTTAATAAATATTTTGTTGAGCGGATAAGTTATGGTTGTAAATTGGGAATTTATTAGATATTAAAAAAAGTCTTCTAAATTACTTGGTAAGCAAAATCTAATTGAATGAAGAGCATCTTTTCCTTTATTTTTCTCGACATAAAATACTTTCTAAGATACATATCCTTTATCAAGACATGCATGCGTAATACTTAGAAAATTCCTAAGTTAAGATCAATTCCTAATTTTGAGAAGTGTAATGGATGTAAATTAAGGTTGTAGACAACGAAATTTTATTGATAAATCCATATTAAATTTAGATTAAATCATAATGAAAGATAGAAAGATGACAAATTATGCTTTTTTGAAATTTTTTATTGATTTATATTTGTTATCCTATTTACCTTTTTTGAAATTTTTTGTTCCATAATATTATCTTTTCTTTTATGAATTATTTGTATTCTTTCAAATTAATCAAAATAAAATAAATACATAACTAATACCATAGAAAACAAAAATAATGTCATTTTAAATAAATAATGAAACTATTGTGAAGGAGTCCGACTAAAAACTAAAATATTATTGTTTTGAAAACATTCCCTTTTTTTGGGGTGAATGTAGTTTATTTTTAATAAATTAGGAAATTTATCCATCTAAATTTGGGCCTTTTACCCAAATTCAATTTAAAAAGCCCAAAGTAAATGGCCAGCCCATCCCAGATAAGCCCTCAATATTCTCCATATATTCATTTCCCTTACGATTAGGGTTCCTCATCCGCCACTCCACTTTGCTCCCCTTTTTTTCCACCTAATTACTGAAATGCTCCCGCGTTGGATGAATCAACATCTTTGCCTCCTTATCTGGGTCATTAACAGTGTTGCTTTAATCTTGGATCGAGCTTGTTCTACATTTAATCTGAGATCTCAATTCAGGTAAAAGGTATATCTTTTCTATTTGTTTCTGATTTTTTTCCATGTTAGATGTTTAAATTTAATTCCTTTTTGTTTATGTTGGTTTCTTTACTAGTGATTATATTTATGATTTCTCTTTAAAGGAAACACTTTTTGTGATGTCATTTATTAATTTTCTGTTTTTCTTTTTCTGTTTGTTGTTTATTTTCTTTTTTTTTTGTACATTTCTAGTTTTTTTTACTTGTATTTTTACTATAATTATGGTTAAAATTTGTAATTTATTATATATGAAGTTTATCTTTTGGTGTATGAAAATCATCGGTGCCGTAAAAAATCATTATTTTTCTTTTGAATTGTTTGAATGACTTCTATTTAGATCTGATATGAATTTGTCAAGCTTGATTATAGTATCATGATGTTAAGTGAATTTTGGAATTTTTTTAAGCTTCAACTTTTATACCTTTCCAATTCAACTGAATTCACATAAAAATTCTAAATAACTCCAAATCAATTGTTATATGCTATATGGTCGGTTCATTGAGCTTGTTCAAGCTTTTATTTGATTGTAACACTTGTTGATTTAAGGTTGGGTTGATGGAAAAACTAATTTGAAAATTAGGGTTCTAAATTTTATTCAATTAAAGACTTTCAAACTTAACTCAGTTAAATGGAGTGTATATATTAGTGTATGATAATCATGGTGTTCCTCTTGCATTAAATATATTTGATTTTGTATCAAATAACTTTGAATTAATAGGTGCATACAAAATAAATTTATTGATATCTTTGATGATATTTTCAAGACTTGATACAAATAATATTTATTCTTGTAGGTATATCAATTAACTTTTTATCTTGAAAACACATATGACAATATCTTCAAATTTCATAATGAAATTTCAATTTAGGTAGTCTCTTAAATAGATAGACATATGGCAATCATAGTTGAAGGAGCTTGTCATGAGGCAACTGATTCAAAATCCTTAGGATCCGAGCTCAAGGTAATTGTATGTTTATTGATATTGATCTTCCATTGTCATTGCTATAGAATGAGCACTGACATCATTTTTTCGATATGGTTAGTCACTTTTGTTACCATTTAAATTCAATTAGTATGTATTAATTCATTTAAAATCAATCTTATGATTTAATTAGTATTTCCAAGTAGTAATTCATTTAAAGTCAATCTTATGACTTAATTATATGCATGAGTGAGTTCTCTATTTGTTGTTTCACTTAAAGTATTAATTCAAATGTATGTATTGACTATCTTTGGATGATCTTATAATTACTGTGAACTAGTTTGAATTTGAGGATTTAGGACTAGTTTGAATTAGAGTATTGCTTGAATTGTATTGAATTTTAATTTGAAGTTAGAAGTTAGTAATCGAAGTGTTTTGAGTACAAGATAGATGTTTGAATGTCATGAATATATTGACCTTGAGTTCTTTTTCTTTTGTATTAGCAATTGATCAAGTGTTTTGACTTTTGAGTATAAGTGAATTGTGTAAATATTATTTAGTTGGGAATTGATGAAGTGATTTTCAAGTTAGATAATTGAGGTTGAATTACAACTTAATTAGAACTTATAATTTATTATAATTTGAATTTGTTATAAGTTAAACTTAGTTAGGAATGTGAACTTGCTGAATATAGTATGTTTGCACCAAATGGCCAAATTCGGGTTAAACATGACAATAGGGTTGAACATTATTATAAGGTTGAACATGATAGGATTGATGAAATGATCAATGGTGCTTTGACGGTTCAAGGTGGGATTGAACCCGAACAATATATTGATGTAGCTCCTAAGGAAGAAGGAAGACGCTTATATGATCACACAGAAGAGTCTAGTCATCCTCTATGTGAAGGGAATATGAACATAGAAGGGTTCATGAAATGATCAATGGGTCTTTAAAGGTTCAAGGGGGGATGGAACCCGAACAATATTTTGATGAAGCTCTTAATGAAGAAGGAAGAAGCTTGTATGATCACATAGAAGAGTCTTATCGTCCTCTATGTGAAGGGAGTCCGCATTCTGCCTTGTCAGTTGTGGTTTTATATATATATATATATATATATATATATATATATATATATATATATATATATATATATATAGGCAAGACACTTATATGATCACATAGAAGAGTCTAGTCGTCCTCTATGTGAAGTGAGTCCGCATTTTTATCTAAGAGTTGTCAATGACTCTCTTAGGACAAGTATAGATTCGCCCCATGGATCTTGAGGGTCCAACAATCAAAAAAATATTTAGAATTTATTGTATACCATGCCAAGTTCCAAGTTGCAACAAATTGAGAATCAGTGTGATTTACATAAACATATAGTCCAAGATAAAAATAATGATTTCAGGTTAACTAATAAAATTCAACCTACATTTAGCTCGGATTCTAACCATGTAAAACGAATTTTCCCTTGAGATATCATTAGAAAATACGTTTAATTAAAAGAGTTTGCATGGACAAGAAGTTACATTTCTCAGTCGCAGACGATTTTGAACATTAGAAGTTGAAGGACTACAGAAGAAATAATTTGCTAATACTAGCATATGACATTATTATGCTGCTTGGACTCTTTAAAATTGTCAATGGGTGTGTGTCGTACTCTCAAAAGTAGTGTAATTTATAGAATAGGACACATGTGCAACCTCAAAAGTGAAAAATCTGTACAACTTAGCATATGATTACTTAATACATAAAGTGACTTTCAACTTATTAAGTAGATGTTTAAGTTAAGTAGCTTTTCCTGAATGAAGAGGAGCACTTGAACTTCCTGCTCATCTTCCTTTGTCTTATATTATAATTGAGTTTTTCATTATAGTTTGTCTGAAAAATAAAATCCATAGAACAGCTATTAACACATGTGCCTCAGTCCCAAGTAAGTTGGGATCATGACTAAAACATAAAGTAGATTTCAATTGTACCTGTTGGTATATATTAAGTAGATTTTTCTAAAAGAAGAGAATGCCCTGGATGTGTATCTCCCTAATTCAGATCAACAACATGGCTAAATCTGGATGAATATGTAAAACGATCCACAATAGCATCATTTTGCGACCTTCCTTTTCCTCTACCTCTAGCTCTAACTCTACCTCTACTTCATCCCCTTCAAGTACTACTACTCGAGATGTTGTGTTGATTAGAAATTTGGTCATCCTCAACAAGTAGTGTCGTATTTTTGATGGATGAAATTGATTTTTGATTTCTCCTTGAACTTGTAGCAGCAACAACAAGAGGAGGAATGTTATAAAGCAGAAATAAATATCTTCCATTGCAAATACTACACTACTTGTTGATGATGATCAAGTTTTGAATCAATACAACATCTCAAGTAGTAGTACTCAAAGGGGATGAGGTAGAGGTAGAGGTAGAGGTGAGGGAGAGGAAGAGGAAATTTGCAAAATAATGCTAATATTTATCATTTTCAAGATCCACCTAGAGTTAGCAATGTTGTTGGTCAACATCCAGGAAACTTAACCATTCCTCTTCTTTTAGGGCAAAGATACTCAACATAATCAACAGGTACAATTGAAATATACTTTATGGATTAGACACGATCCAAACTTATTTGAGACCGAGGCGCATGCAATAGTAGTTGTTCTGTGGATTTTTTTGGGAAGAAAGTATAATGAAAAACGCAATTTAAATTGATATAATTAGATAAAGGAAGACGAGCCAGGAAGTTCAGGTGCTCCTCTTTTTTCAGGAAAAGCTACTCAACTTAAACAACATGTACTTAATTAATGGAAATCTACTTTACGTTTTAAGTAATCATATGCTATGTTGTACAATTTTTTCACTTTTGATGTTCCACATGTGTTGTATTCTCCAAAATTATATTAGTTTTGAAAAACACAACACACCCATATTGACATTTTTATATAGTCCGGGCAGCATAATTGAGCCATATGCTAGTAGTAGTAAAAATACCCGTGCTTCGTGCCGGATATATTATGAAATTTATAAAATAATATTTAAAATTTATGGGTTATTAAAATTAAAACACTATATTATCTTACATACAAGATTATGCAGTAACAACCATTAATAATGTAAAGGAAAATAAAAATTATTACATCTTATCATTCATTCTTAATTTCATAAGCATTAATTAATGACAGTAAAAATACATACCAGGATCTGTAATATAAGAAATGGTGTCTCTGAGCCACTCAAGAGGAGCAAAGTACACAAATATTTAATTGTGAAGAAGAAAGAGGAGGTTCAAAATTTTCGTTGTTCTAAATGGAGAGGAAATCCCTCTATTAATTGACAACAAAGGGTAGTTTGAACCAATATTTATTGTGTCTTATTGGAAATTTACAACTATTTCGAAAAGTTGCAACCCTACTGTAAGGTCACAAACATTCATAAAAATCACAATTTTTCATAAAAGTGGAAACTATTCATAAAAGATGCAACTTTTCATAAAAGTCGCAACTCTTCATTAAAGTTGCAACACTTCATTAAAGTCTCAACTTTTCGTAAAAGTCAAAACCTTTAAATAAATGTCACAACTTTTAATGAAAGACGAAGGCTAGTTTTGGAAATTAATAAATAAAAAGAAAATATTTATTTGTGATGACTCCATGTAGACGGGCCTAAGGTTTTGCCCGCGCTTTGCGCGGTCATAAATAATAATTGAAATGAACTTGCAAAGATAATTTCTTTTCTAATATCCATAAATTAAAAATAATAGCAAAATAGGTTCTTAAAAACATATTAACAATATTTCAACATGAATTTGATTATTTGTCATTATCACATAACTCAAGAACCTCTAATGAATGAATTACACACAAAATAATAAATCATTGGTTCTTGAGTAAACATTTAAAGGGAAAAAAAGAAAAAAAAGGAACTCAAAAAAGAAATAACGCTTGAACATGAAGACAATTATAACTTTTGAACTTGCATAATGAATTTCGTCAATTGAAATGTGAGAATGTCATATCTATGTAAAAGAAATACATGTAAGCTTATAAATATCTTTAAGCTACAAAATTTAATACAGAATATTAAAGTCACAACTCTTTATAAAGTCACAACTCTTTATTTAAGTCACAACTCTTCATAAAAGTCACAACTCTTCATAAAAGTCATAACTTTTAATAAAAGTCGCAACTCATCATTAAAGTCACAACTTTTCATAAAAGAAAAGGCTAGTTTTGAAAATGAATAAATTTACAAGCAAATTCTTGCATGTGGTTGTTAGGACCGAAAATAAGCAGGTGTAAACGCGGAAGCTAGCAAAGCAAACCTCGAAAGATCACGAGTAAGAAGACAACGAGAAATATCCCAAAAGACACAAAGATTTAACGTGGTTCGGCCAATCGACCTACGTCCACAAAGGAGATGAGCAATCCACTATAAATATGAGAGTACAAAATAAAGAGGGAAACAACCTCAACCAATTCACTCGGAATACATGGGAGGTTCACACAAGTGATAACATATCAAACTTGTGACCCATAAATTCTCCCCCTAACCAAAACTCTCAAAACCCTTAAGACTACATTGTGAATGTTGATTAAGTTAGAAGGAACATGTCTCTATTTATAGAGTCCTAAACCTTTTCCTACCAGAAAAAGGATTAGTCAATTCAAAACCTTTTCCTAAGAGGAAAACCTATTTATGGTAAGAAATCAGGGCAAATAAAATCCAACAAATCTCCCCCTTGGCCTGAATTTCTGAAAAAATAAATTTGTCCACCTTCTTGACTTAATATTCAACAACTTGCTTCGCCTCTCCATAATCTCCTTTGGAAAATCTATGTCTCAACATAGAGAACCTCTCTGAAATAATTTCTACAACAAAATCTTCATTACTGTCAAAAAAGGTTGTGGCTAGAACTACACCCGTCAAGATGAACACCTCTTTCTAACCTGGTTCAATCATCTATTATCGAACCACTGTACCTGACTCCATCATTGAATTTGGCTCTGATACCACTTGTTAGGACCGAAAATTAGCAGGTTTAAGCGCGGAAGCTAGCAAAGCAAACCTCGAAAGACCACGAGTAAGAAGACAACGAGAAATATCCCAAAACACATAAAGATTTAACGTGGTTCAGTCAATCGACCTACGTCCACAAAGGAGATGAGCAATCCACTATAAATATGAGAGTACAAAATACAGAGGGAAACAACCTCAACCAATTCACTCGGAATACATGGGAGGTTCACACAAGTGATAACGTATAAAACTTGTGACCCATAAATTCTCCCCCAACCAAAACTCTCAAAGCCTTAAAACTACATTGTGAATGTTGATTAAGTTAGAAGGAACATGTCTCTATTTATAGAGTCCTAAACCTTTTCCTACGAGAAAAAGGATTAGTCAATTCAAAACCTTTTTCTAAAAGGAAAACCTATTTATGGTAAGAAATGAGGGCAAATAAAATCCAACAGTGGTGGTGCCACGTAGGCGGACTAGGATTCTCTTTTATATAAATATATGATGATATGATATATGATTATTAACTAATCATTGCATATCCCTCCTTTTGAATTTGCATTTTATGTTTTCAAATTCATTAGATTTGGAATTTTACTTAGGCTTGTGTCTTGAAGCTACCTTTAGTTCTTTCTTCATGATACTCGTGAGCAATTTCCCTTTTTTCGCCACAATAATATTCATATCTAGATAAAAGAGAGTTGATAGAGTGTGATACTAGAAATGTTGTGTGTAACAATTGTAGGACCGAAGTAAATCATTACTTTACTATGATAAAATATAAGTTGTGAGAAATTGATTGTGTCCTTAAACAAAAAATAAACAACAAGTGGTACCAGAGAGTCTTGTGGATAAAGAAAGGTAGAAACTCAAAGGAAAGGAGACGGTGACATAGAACCTAGGACCACAAGTGATTCCAAGCTAACCCTGCTGACATGATCATGAGCATACTAAAGAATATAAAATATTGCAAAAGCTAAATCATACTTAAAATGAAAAGATGGGGAAATACCCATATGCTAAATCTGCGATATATGAAAACTGAGGAGTTTAATACAAAGAAAATATTAACTCACTACTAAGTTGAAACTAACTATGTCTGAAAATAGACTCTAAACTGGACTAGAAATACTGGAACAAAAGTAATTTTTTTTATACCTAGAACATGGTAGATATTTTGAAGTTCCACTGTTGCTGAGCTCTGGTGTGACAGGAACATCGTTTTTCTAATACGAGTTATTGGCCTTTTTGAATTATTTGCGGTCACTACTTGACCTCTTTTGTACTTGCTAATGTTGATGATATTTTTCTCATCACTAGTCATTTTATAACCGAGTAGTTTCTTGCAATGTCCTCTTCTTTGTTATAGTGACAAGGTAATAAGTTCCTCCTCTTCTTTTCAAAGGCAATCTATGTCCAAATAGTTTCTCACAAGCAGCTATCTCAAGTTGTTACAGTGATAGCTAATCTATGTTATGACATCCGTAACAACTTATGCGGGAGTTGATAAAGTACCAAAATGATAGTTCAAAGAAGTTTCCCTGCCAGATAAAAAATGAATTGGAGCAAAAGGTACCATATAAGCTTGAAGAAGAAGGACAAGGAAGTGAGAGAAAACTTGAACAAGAGGTATGTGAATAATTTAATTCACATACAGAGAAGATATCTTCAAAATGTGAAAATAAGAGTCCATGAAAAACTAGAGTACATGAAACTCTAGAATCCTTGCAAGGGAGACTCTAAGAATCTCTACAACCTTAACTAAAAAGGATGGCACGAATGAAATTCTCAAACGCCAAGTAAATTAATGCAACATTAGCTGAGATGGTCAATAATAAAGAGACTACTACCTTTGAATAAGCTTAAAAGAGTAGGGATCAGAATAATCAATCAGAGATGAAAATTCTCAAAGGGCATGGATCGAATGTCATGATGTTTGCAGAATTTTAGGAATAGCTCACAACAAAAGCAAAGAACACATTAAATTGGTGTTAAGGGGGAGCATTAGGATTTCATCAAAAATTAGTTGTTTATTTAAGATAGGTTAAGAAAAATCTAAAATGTTTTCGAATTGTAGAGAATTAAAGAAAGATATCCTGAATGAGCATTCTAGAGAAAAAAGTCTATAAATGTTTTTAAAAAAAAATATCTAGAAAAATTCTAGAAGAGAGTAAGTATTATATCTCTCTCTAGATTCTTTCATCACCTCCTATAAATAGAGGTAGTCCATTTGATTTGTTACTAATAAGAAAGCAAGAAGAAAGTCATCAAGATTGCAAACAAGACCTAGTGTTCTAGTAAATAATATTTGTTGAAGCAAGTATCAAGTGAATGATCGAGATTTTAAGATCGAAACACGTCCTTACTTTGATATAATACGATTAAAGTTCTGATAAAATGACAGTGCTTGCAACCAAATACATCCAATAGACAGTCTTCTTTCTTAATGATTTAATTTTTCAATAATAACTAGTAATACATATTAAATATTTAAAGAATATTCAATGTATATGAATTGTCTCTAGTAAATTGCAAACTTTTAAATGGTAATTCGAAAAAGAATCCAAAGCGTTCTAGTTTAATATCAGTAAAACTTAAAACCCCATATCCGCCTCACATAACTTCTATTCAATTTCTGTGGGACGAAGCTCAATTTCATTAACAATTAGTCCACCTTTGTAATTACATGTCTTCTTAATCAATCTTGCTTCAACATTACCACCAATGCCTTTCTTGCTATTAAAATATCACAATTTTACTTCCATCCATCACCTCTCATATTTGGGATACCCCCACTTCCTTGCAATCTTACAAGGTGCACAATGTTAACCTGGTTTTCATTATCAATTTCACTCTCATAATTAACAAATCTAATACTTGATTTAGCAGATTTAAGTCCATTGAACCTATCTTCCAACTTGAACACTAGATAAATATATTCTGTCTTTGGTGACAATATTTCAATGTCTATTGTTCCACGTATATCCAATCGACATATAGAGACAATATATGCTACTTCCGAGAATCTTCAAAACATTTGCAAGATACTCGTGTAAAATTAAATTATAATTTTCTAATGATATATATTGTTGTAGATCTTTAGTAGGTGTACCAGATGCAAATATAATTAGTGGGCTTTGGGTATCTACTAGTTGAACTTTAAAAAAAAAAGACAAAGTAATACATAGTATTATTTATGCAATTTAATTTCGGACCATGTGAGGTTGCGCAGTATAAAGACAATTATTTGTGGGGATAGTTAAGATGTTCCTATTAAAGACATCTCCTTTCAAGGGTGTGCACTACCTTTCTCAAAATGCAAAACAAATGTTTACCTTTTTTGTTAAATAAAATCTCTCAAGGGAAAACATATCTGTAGATGTGTAAATATTTGTATCACTGTAAACAATTGGCTTCTAACAAGCTAATAACTAACTGAGTTAACAACTACAACTAACTGACTAACTATGTGCATAAATATATTGTCAATATACCCTCCCCCCCCCCTTCTCAAGTGGGATATGAGGCCTTTATAGCCAACTTGAACATGATGCAAGTTTGTTTTACACAACTTTGGTGAGTAGGTCAGCCAGTTGATAACATGATGAAGGGATAAAAGACCACCTTGGAGCTTATTTCGAACAAAATGACTGTAAACTTCTATATGTTTGGTTTTCTAAGTAAGGTCTAACCAGGGGCGGAGTCAGTAGTATGTCAGGGATTCATCCGACGAAGATTAAAGTAAGAGAGTAACTTGGTATGTAGTTATGAAAGTCGACAATGAAGAATGAGTAAAATATCATATATTACTATAAGTGGAAAGAGTTTGACCAAAAAGTAGATTTATCATTTTAACCCTATAGTTTTAATAAATATTAATTTATTATAAATCATATTATATATATATATATATATATATATATATATATATCTTAGCCCTGCCTATGTGGCTCAACCACAGGGCAGAATTCTCCTTTTAATTATTTTTTTTCCAACAATACCCTTCCCTACCAAACATTCACACCACAATTCTTTATTTAATTATTTTACTACCAACGGAACTCTTCCCTCTATACAGTCATACCTGTTTGGAAACAACGTACACCTATCTAAACAACAGGTCTCTTCCCTAATCACACCACGCTGCCGCAAATAACTCCCACATCAATTCAACTACCAAACCTTCACCCTCCCTGCAAACAACCTCTAATTCCCTTTTCTATTTTGTATCTCTGCCCAACTTCCTCCATACCACTGACTAAATCCTGCACAATCCAACAAACATTAAAATCCTCATATAAACACCTCTAACTGAAAGAAATCCCTACAATAGACCCCCAATACACATCTGTTCCTACACATATGCACTCTCAATCCGGGTATTTTTATGTAGCATATACTATTAATTTAAGCATAACATCAATTGTTTCTAATGTCACATTGCCCACCTCTGCCTTTAATTACATTCCATCATGACATCCTCACTTAATTTATTTTCTTCACATCTTCCGCTTCATGTGTTCGAAACCTCTATTTGTGCCTAAAGCACCATACTATTTCGACCTCCTCTTGCTTTTTCAAATGATAAAAATTCTTCATTGTCAGTTTATCCATGTAGAGTTTCTCCTTGTTGGGTTCTAGACTCCCTCTTTCTCTTAACTTCTCGACAATTATATTTTCTAGAGAAACAATGTCAATTTCCTGTGAAGTCTCAACACTAACATAGGATCCATTGTCATACTCTCTTATTATCTCATCGATAGATATTTTGGCAGTTTCAGAACTTTCAAAAATCATATCCTTTGTCTTTAAGACTTCAATATAGTCTTATTCCTCCATCGGTCTCTACTTTCTCCATCTTCTTCCAGAATTTGCCCTGAGTCATTAGTTGACCTTGATATTTTGAATGATTGACCATGCACTTCCACTTTCAATACATCTTCATCAATGCTTTCTTTGTAGAGGTTTTTATTAGCATATGTAGTTTCAGATACTACCTGTTCAAGATCTTCTTATTTGATTTTTTGAATAGCAGGAACCATGTCATCACTGGAAACAACCGCAAAAACTTCTTGCTTTATGCCGACAACATCAATTTCTTGCGTCTCCATGTGATCGGCTATTAAATATAATAGATCTTTGATCCAATCACTTTCGATTGATGGAAATCAGGACATCTATTGTTCGAGCCTCAGCTACTAAACATTTTCCCCACTCTTCTTCTTCTTCAAAAACTTTTTGATCCATATTACTCTCCTTGGCTCGACAATATTTCATTATGTGTCCTACTTCGCCACAACAATAACATTTGAGAGACTTCTTACCATAATAGTTAGAAGACTCATCATTCTCTCTAGGTGAGCGTGAATCACCTGAGGATTGAGATTATGGCATATCTCCTATTTTTCTTTTAATGTTTCTCTTGTCTGCTGCAAGAGCATCTTCTTCTTTGTTTTTGACAAACACACTAGCCAATTGCTTGGCTACTAATTCCAGGGACGACAATAAATTTTTAAATTTCTCCAAGATTGGTTGTTGAGCCCATCCTTGAATTGATGTCAAAAATGGAATATATTCAGGTTTTAGTCCACGAATGACTATTCTTCTCATTCGTGCTTTCGAAATAGCCTCTTCCCGATTCAACAAAAATATCTCAGAATATAAGTTCTTAATCTTCAAAAAGTAGACGATAAAAAGGTTACCTTTGAGTGGTGTTAGCCAATTCATTCTCCAATATTTGCAGCCTAGCTTCATTCTTCTTGTTGAACAAGCGATCGAGGGTCCTCCATATCTCGTGAGCTGATTTACACTTTATAATGTGATCAAATAAATTGGAGGAGATTGTCCTCTTCAGAATGAACTCCGCCTTCGCATTAACCTACTTCCACTTCTTGTATGACTGTTATTTTTCGGTCCCTCAGCAGGAGGACTTGTGTCATTCCCATTAACAACATCCAACAAATCCTCTCCCATAAGGTATTATTCCATACATGTCTTTCATACCTTGTAATTGAACTGATTCAACAACTCCATCCCCAGCCCATTAACACGACCGCTAAGTTCCATATCGACAAATCAATTGAATCTACCACTAACCCAATCTTGAATAAAATTCAAAAGTCAATAAATAACTATGACTCTGATACCATTTAGAGAATAGCAAAAGAAGAGTATAATTAGGGAACCCTTCTGCTAGCCCAAGATCGTTAACTAAGATCAGAAGATACAACCAAGGGAAATGAAGCTAGAAAGGAGAAAGAGTATTTTGGATTAAAGTACTTTGATATAGAAGAAGACTATTTGATTTAGGTTTTGGGTTGATTACAAATTACAATGGTCACCCCTATATATACTAGAGTAGGGATGCTTCTAGAAATTATTCTAGATTGATCTACAAGAAAAATCATGATGACTTATATCTTCTTACTATTTAACAAGAATCTAGATTTTTCTACAATTCACTATAAATATCTACTTCTCTAGAACATCTACACAATTCCTAGATACATCAAGTATTTAAGGTACTGCTCTATATAACTCTATAAAGTTCTATTAAAAATCTAGGATCATTTATACCTCCATAAGTCATCTTTATTTTTCACAGATTCAACTATCAATGGTTTTGAAAGCAAGTTTAATAAATTATAATGCCATGTTTACCTCAACTCAGCCCTCATACTGCCAATTAATTATTCAATCGTCAATTATTTACACTTTTAATTTTAATTTTCTACTAAATTTGTCAATGTGCAATTTAGAATTTTCAGCAAATTAGTATGTGTTCTGGTTTAATTTTTAATTTAAGTCGGCCTGTGAAAGTCCATGTGTGTTAACCAAGAACATCATCTTTTATCACTTCGTACCTCTTTCAACAACTTAAGTTGCAACAGAGTATGCATAAAATATGTTGCCCGGACAACTCCAACTTTGAATTAGTTATTTTAAATTTATTAAATGTATATTATCAACGTTCAAGAATTTGAAGATTAACAATATAAGATACCTAAATATGTTGTCCGGACGACTCCAACTTTGAATTAATTCTTTCACATTTATAAAATGCATATTATCAACTTCCAATAATTTTAAGACTCAAAAAATAAGATACTATAATGACATCATGTTGTGACTCAGAATCACAGAATTTGACCTTTGACGTTATAAAGTTCAGCCCTCATAAGTTTGATTGTTCAAAATAGGCGAGCATGCCTAAGCATCTAGTTGCCTTTACGAGATTTTATAAAGAAATTGAAAATGACTTGACTAAATTTAAAATGTTTGATGTCCTTTAAGCTTGGTGCATCTTATTTTTTGTGGCACACATCTTTTGTTGTCAATCTGTGTTATGAAAATCAGAAATTACTGGTTGTAATAAATCATTCAGAAACACGAAGTAACTGAGATTTTTAGAACTAGTAAGTAAGATGAACAGAAATTTATTTGTAAAAAATAATTGAATCTGTAAAAACTTACCAGAATCTGGAATACTCTTTTTAATAGTTTAGGAAGAAAATGAAGTCCACCGAATTCACAGTGTCCCCTTAAGGAAATTATTCCGCTCTAGTATCCGAGGTTTGATTTGGGATATAACCTCCCAGGGTAAAATGATCTTAATCAGTAGAGTATAGATACCAAAAACTCTACTGTCAGCGAAGTACATGAAGATATATGTGTTTTTAAGAACAAGGAAGATCAGGAAATTCGTAGGGAAATATTCTGAACACTGAATGATATTTATAGGCAAGAAGAATATATTCTGAAAGGTTGCAACCCTTTTAGAATTGACGCGACCATTAATGAAAGGTAGCAAACTTTCAAATGGTATTGACTGTTCCTGAAAGTTGCAACCTTTCAGAACAGTCATGGCGGGAATTTTTAAATATAACGGAATTCAAAACGGGTCACGCGCGCGGATACGAGTCGGGTCGGGTTAAATAAAAAGTTGAAAACATTCGGTTAACGTCCAAAAAATTATCTCTCGATCATTTGTCAAAGCCGAAGCCGAAGTGAGCGACAACGACGGCGCGAGGGGGGTCCCTCTTTCCAACCCTTTTAACAATTAATAGGAGTGTTTATTTATTTAAACTCTCCTATTTTTAATTCCATTACCGATGAGGGACTATTACCTTTTTCATTAAAGCATTAGAGGAAAATTCAAGTTCCAACCTTTCAAGTTCTAAACTTTTCAAATTCCTCTCCTTCCCTCTATTTCCCATCAATTTTTGCTATTTACCCAACATCTTCGGCTAAAATTAATACGTTATAGTCTAAAAACAATATTGTTTGTAATCTAATATGCAGAAGTAATCAATATTGATGTTCACTTGATGTGCGTATTTAGCTTATGCAATACTATGATATACTTCTCTTTTAAACGTCATTCAGAATGCAACCTAAACAAGATAATGTTCACGAATATATGACACTGATTTTTGTATCTATTTTCACAATCGTTTGCTAATGATATTTTAACTACCAAAGGCCAATTCGTATCAATTTCAATAATTAAAATAACAATCTGGTGGAGAAGTGTACTTTACCATGCCAAAACTACAGTTTTGTTGGGACAATATTTATACCCATTTGATGTTAAAGCTATCTCCAGTGCAAAGTTCACAGGCTTGAATTTACTAAAAAAATTAAAATATACTGAAATCATGTTCTAACGCAATAATATATATATTTATAGTTAAAATTTTATCCATCATACTTCATCGTGGTCGTGAAATAATCCTCATCGAATATGAAAGACAAATTCATGGACAATTTGGATATCTTTGTTTTTTTCCTAGCTCTACCAGTTATTTGGTGTATTCAAACATGCTGCCCAAAAAATCAAATGGGTACAAATAGAGTGCTTTTTTTAAACTGTTTAATTATAATATATGGAAAGACTCATGCCTATTCAAGTCCAATACAAAATAACATACTAACACACATAAAACCTAAATGTCTCTATGATATTTACACCTTACAATTCTTTTTTTTAAATTGCACATCATATAAATTGTACAACAACACAGGCTTCGTTTCAATTGTATACATAAATATATGTAGATACCCAGGTCTACAAGAGCCCAATACATTGAAATATAAACCTGCTAATTAAGCCTACAACTGCCCTCTTAAATATTTAAGACGATGTTCCTAACGCCTCTTGCTAAATAGGACGTACTGTCCTTCACAGATGTTTTAGACACGTCTCTTCGCAAGCGGGGTTACAAAACAATGCGTCTCTTCCAAACGTTGCAAACCTCTTTCAAGTTCCCTCTCTGTCTATATAATGCCTACCAATCTCCAGTCACCCATTATTGATCACATCTCTCTTTATTCCCAAAAAGAACGCAAAACTTCTTTTTCTCTCATATAATTGTTATGGCATAGACACTTATTTCAGATTTGGATACCTCAAGGGATAACTGGTTGATTAAGGTACAAGTTTGTAGGTTGTGGGAATTTGAAAACTACAAGCGAAGCAACGAGATGATAAGTTTGGACATGATACTTATTGACGAAAAGGTACTACCCTTTCACTTATACGTTATACGACATTGTTGGATGGTCTGGTTATTGGGGATCCACTTACGAATTAACATGTATCAGGGTACTTTTGTACACACGGTAATCTGGAGAAACCAAGTCAACAGGTTTCGTGCTAACTTACGTGAAGGCTCTGTAATCATTATTAGAAACTTTAAGGTATCTGAAAGTATTGGTGAAGAGAGACTCGTAAAGTTCGATGTCAAAGTCACTTTTCTGCAGCTCACTGCGATACAAAAAATACAGGAGGATACTGTTAATATCCCGTCAAATGGCTTGCAGTTTATTAAGCAAAACATTATTCGCTCAACGGTTAATAATAACACCTTCCTAACAGGTATACTTATACATATCATTTATGTGACACGCATTCATCTACATACGTACTTAATATAGTTTATCTTGAACTTGTAGATGTGGTTGGATGCATATGTGGAATAGGTGATCTTGAGAGTGTTGGTTCGAAATGGAATAAACGTGACCTACACATTCTTACTGATCCGTAATTCACTAATGTCATAAGATCATTTTCACTTATATTCATTAATCCCAAATAGCACTCATAACACTAACATTAATATTTTTTGTTTTAGCATGATAGGTCTGTGAAAACTAAATAACGTTGTGGGGGGGGGGGGATTTGGAGAAGGATTTTACCCGTACCTATTCCCCCCCCCCTCGAGTCCGGACAATACATAGTCATTGTTACGACAACAACAGTGAAGGAATTCAGAGGTAAGTACTAACACAGACCATGTCCGTGAATAACTCTTTAGACATCATTAACTCATCCTGACTTATAATGTTTGTTTATTCCGTATCAGGTGAAATTACTTTTGCCACCACCGCTGCAAGGAAAACGTATGTTAATCTTCCAATGGCAAAAGTCACCTCATTGATTCAAAAGTTTGCAACCAAAACCATTAAGAAACAAATAATTGAGAGTGCAAATGGAAGGAACATACCCATTGACGAGGCAATGTTCGAGAACATAATGACTGTTTCAGAGTTACTGGATTCGTACTAGAGTCAACGACATAGATGTTAGTTCCCTAACAACTTCTCCAAAATTATGCTCAATACAATAAATAAACCCACTTCTTCCGCGTATTTATCTGATGGTTGTTTATTTTGCCAGGAATGTATCGTCACACTACAGGCACAAATCGCTGAAATAGATAACTTTGTTAATTGGCATTACATATCATGCAACTTATGCAACAACAAAATAGAACCGATGAATGGTGTGTACACATACCATAAGTGCGTGAAGAAGTGTGATTTTCCGTTGGTTAGGTATGGAAACACTAAACAATCTACCACATATTAGCTTAGAAACAAACACTAATATTTTCACCAGATAGAGGTACAAGATACACATTAAGGTAAAAGACAATGGTGGGGAAACAACTTTGGTTCTTTTTAATGGTGTTGCCGAAAAGTTACTTGATACTTCTGCTTTCAACTTGCTTAATCGGTCAACCCACGATGATAAGGATGTCCCATCACAAATTGAGAGCCTTTGCGGCAAGGACATTGTATTCAAACTAAAATTTACCAACTTCAATTTGAAAGAAGGTCTGGAAAATTATACAGTCACAAAAGTGTTTGTGCCGGATGAAGATTTAGAATTGCAACACCGCATTAACAAAGAAAAAAAAAGTGTAGTTATCATTCACAGTTCAATACATACCTACTTTGTACATACATATTGATCTGCAGAAATAACCTCGAAGTTACACCGATGTAATGATTCCATTTATTCCTACAGGATCAACTCCTAAAGGAAGAAATAGCAAAATCACAGGAGCATGTTGCCGGAGGTTCACACAATAAAGACTCAGAAGAATATCTCGATGAGGTGGAAGACACTTCAACCGGCAACACAATAGTGTATGGAAGAAACCAGAACAACAAACCCAATTGCAGCCAAACATTTTCAACTACAAACATCAAAAAGAGGAGAAACATTATCGTGCAGAACAACAAACATATCGCAGGACTAACCAAAATAAGTCACAACTTGACATTCCTTATGAGGAAATTTCAGAGCCTTACAACATTCAACCAGAATCTAAGATAAAGTAGTATAATTAAGCCAACTGTGGAATAAACAGAAAACCTTAAATTGGTAATTATGTTTTAGTTGTATTACATTAATTAGGGTCAAGGAGAAATGAAAGACATAAACGCTCCGAACGAATGGAAATCAGATGGATCTAAGACCAGCGATTTTACCGGAAGAAGATCAGGATGACGCACAAGAACCCATTTTGAAGAGAAGAGTCTCAACTCAAAAACTAAAAAAAGAAGAGAAGCGTATACATAGAGGACGACGAAGAAAGCTTTGTTCCCACCAAGACAAATGCCAAATGGAACATTCCCCTACTTTAATGTAGATACTATTAGTTCACCAAAGAAATAGATTCTTTCAAGATGTGTATTGACTACGTATTAGTAACTACAATAATGACTTTCACTAAATATAATGTTGCATATGTAGATTATTCAATACAATTATGTTATTTTGTGTTGTTAAATCGAATGTCAATCAACAATGTTTACTACATACTACATGCTATTATATCCGTCATGTAATGCGTGAGTTGTAATGATTAGCCAAATTGTCGTTTGATGAACTACCATAGTAAACACAATCTCCCCACTCCTTTTACAAGTAAATGAAACCACAAAACCAGCATAAGCAGAAGTTCCAAGGACATAGCGGGGTCCATATCCATCGGATATACCATAGTATCAATAAAAATTTAATAACACATGAAATTACACTGACATTATTCATAAATGATTGAAGAAGTTCATAGAAGATGATCATATATATGTTAAATCACCCTTTTTAATTTCATCAATTTTGATTTTAAGAAGATGTACTAAGGTAATGCATTATTTTATTATATCTTTGTGATGGATGATTTATGAGTCTCAAAGAATTTTGTAGTTTGTTCATCTTCAATTGCACTTGCTAATGTTGTTTGAGGCCAATTTTACTTCAACAATATGTGATTGCACTTATCTTCATTCACTAAAAAATGATAAACTTAAATTGTTTAAAGCATTAAGTACTGAATGGATTCAGGCATATTCAACTAATTTTGGATGTGAGAATTAATTTCCAATTACAGCATCTTCTTACAACACATGGATTTATCCTTCCTATAAATGATTATTTAATCATGTAAAGGTGTATCTTACAATGTTCTGTGCCAATTGGAGCTCAACTTTTTTATCCTAATTTCAATGGATCTCCAAAGGCGGTGGAAAATTCACTGTATTTATTCTATTTACTTATGTGGCAAGTTTGATATTGATTTCTTTATCTACACCCACAAAAATGGTATGTATGTGATTAATGAATCGTATATTTTGTTGAGGCAGCTTCTTATAACGTAAATCTTGCGATGTCGAAATAAATTTTCAATTCATCAAGTTAGTGCAACAAAGACCGTGAACTTTCAATTCCATTATATATTTACACTATAGCTTATTTCAATTTAACAGCTGAAAAATTGACATCCATACATATTTTTAAAGTACATAATCAATAACAAAAGTGTATCATAGGTGAGAGTTAAGTATACGTAATGTATGAGTTTATTCTACCCTAAACTATGTAAGTTATTACTAAAAATACTAGTTGAATCTTTCAGAACCAGATTACATTAAGTACACGACGGACAATTTCATTTATTTTATGAGTGAAGGAACACGTTAATATGAATGGAACTGTACCCGCACAACCGCTTCTGCAAGTGTAATCATATATTAATACACGAAACAAATTATATATTGTTACACGGTAAAATCCAAAGGATGTGTCATTTGGCATAAACAGAAACTGTCGACTGTTAGTTATTTTGGTGACCGTAACTGCTCCACAAAACAATTTAAAATGCACCTCACATTTATAATATATATACAAACGTAACAAGCACAGAAACGATGTGTACGTTGTCAGACTAAGTCACAGACTCATGCCTTTCACTCCAATCAATTGAAATATAATCAAAACTACTGTGAAATTTGATTACAACACACTGTAATTACATAGCCTGCAATTTAATCTGACCCATACTCCACAAAAGTCACATCCATTAGTGTACTGTCTGCATCATCGTCTACAACCACAACAGTGACACATTGCAATCGGGATTGGATCGGCAATTCTATCAAAGTGCCCGAGGTACTGGGAAAAAATCCCCACATTTTCACTGCGTAATCCATAACAATATTGTGAAACTCGTGGAAAAAGACAACCTTACGGAGATACAAGTGGACACAAGTTACTCTTATACAACAATATAACAAAGGTCCAACTCAAACCCATTGAACATCAGGACAATACGAATACATGCTACCATATATCAATGAAATGTTGCCTATGTGCAGATAAGTAATTCATACATCATAGTGTGCACCCTCAGACTTGCCTCTAGAATGAAAAAGTACATCCATCGATACGGTGAACTGTACCTAATAGTGGGTCATTTAACTATAGTGTCTCTGACTTTTATGCTACTCATTATGCGAATACAGAGGTCTCTGCTACCTAAAATTATAAACTGCAAAACTACGGAATGAATGAAAATAGGGCTATGCTCAATATTGCTCAATTTAGCATTAAGCATGATGACAAAAATACAACACAATAACCAACAATCGAGTGGATAATATACAAACAAAAAATTAGTAATTTAAGTATAGTATGAACTACTAAGTACAAACTATGTTTACTAAGTTCAGTCGGTAGGTGTACAATGTTATCTTTACTGTATCCATTATCATGCACAAATAACATACTTTTGACTATTGTGTGAAACAGGCCAAATGGAATTGATCACAGACATAGTTAGAGAATTCAAAGACTGTTAATATACCCACAGAGATTATATTGCTTCAACAACTACTGCCGGATTTAGCGCTGCAGGATAGGATGCTGCCACGAAGATTTTCAAGATTTCAAAATGAAAACGATGACACTACAAAGACAGAGGAAATAAAGCATATCAAAAGATTCAGGGGCCATTATTCTTGATTGAAGAGAAAGCTCACATTAATCAGCCACAAATACAAGCATGAACCAATTAAGAAAATGCAGCAACTACTACACTTTGTGAAAAGATTTACAAATTTGATGAATGTATCAAACATTGCCCACGAGAACTGATACACCGGATGTATGGTAAGCTGATATTATTCAATATTTACTTACCACGCCTCAATGAAAATGGACCTTACTTGCTAATACATAACCATGTAGAACAGTAACATAGAGCAAGCCAGAGGATACATTAAACCGATTATAATTAACCCAGTATTATAATACTTTATAGGTAACCATTGGGCATAGCCATCTGAATCACCAGTAGCGGGGAGAAGAACAGTTTCAATTTCCATGTATACACCAATTGATTACATCAGTCTAATTCCAATCCAGAATTCAAGTACGTATCTTCTGCCTTGGCCAACGTTATTATTGCATACAAATGTTTCAATTAATTGAAAACTAAATTATGTGGTAGATGAATATACAACGCCATCAAAATTCGGACCGCCAACATACACCTGTCAACATTGTGGCGCCATTTTATGGTATGAGGAACGGACGGACAAAAGTAAAAAAACGAGACAACCAAAATTCACATTTTGTTGTATGGAAGGCCGAGTTCAGCTACCATTACTTAGTCAACCTCCAATCTACCTGGAAAAAACTAATAAGCACAGAATCTGGACAACTGGGTATAACTTTTAGAAAGCATATTCGAATGTATAACTCCATGTTTGCATTTACATCCATGGGAGGCCGAGTAGACAAATCAATCAACCGTGCTAAAGGACATTACGTATTCAGGATCAGTGGTCAAAATTATCATCACATTGGCTCATTATTATCGGAACATGGTAAAAATCCTCAGTTTGCCCAGCTCTATATATATAATACTGAGAATGAGATCAATAATAGAATCAATACTATGCGCCATGAAGAAGTGGAACCACAAATTGTAAGGGGAATATCTGAAATGCTTGATGACCATAATGTTTTGGTAAAATCATTCCGAATGGCAAGGGATAGATATCTAGAACAACCAGAATCTGTATTCCGTCTGCGCCTCCTAACTGAAAGGAGCAACGATGGCCGACAATACAATACACCAACAACTTCAAAAGTGGCAGGATTAATAATTGGTGAACTTACAGATGCTAACTTTCAGCGTGATGTTATTGTAGAACATCGGAAAAATGGTCTGCAAAGAATCACAGATTTACACCCATCTTTCATGGCCATGAATTACCCATTAATACACACATATGGAGAAGATAGATATAGATTTGGTATTCAGTTGGTGGATTTGTGTAACAAATCATTCGCAAGGAACAGCTTAAGCATGAGGCAATATTATTGTTTTCGAAAACAGCAACGACTTAATGAAGGACACACACTTCTACAAGCTGGAAGATTGTTACAACAATACATTGTGGATGGTTACATGGCAATTGAAGAAGAAAGATTTTGGTATACCCGAAATAATCAACCAAAACTACGAACAAATATTTTTGGGGGGGTTGATGGATGCTATTGTTTGGGGAGATTCTGATTGTTCAAGGGTTGGGAAAACAATTATACTACCTTCATCGCACATTGGGGGACCACGATGTAGGGCACACAATTATCAAGATGCAATGGCAATATGCAGGTGGGATGGTTACCCAGATTTGTTCCTTACGTTCACTTGCAACCCAAAATGGCCAGAAATAAATGAAATGCAAAACTTGATATCACAAGAGAATGATGGAAGTCATGTGGATATCATATGTAGAGTTTTCCAGATCAAGCTGTTTCAACTAATGCAGCATTTTAAAAAACAAAAACCCTTTGGAAAAATTGTGGCACGTAAGTACCGTGTATTACATATTTTACATTACATTATAACTCAACTCACTCGTACAATACACAACATCAAAAAAAGAGCATTTCAATAACATCGAGTACGCATTCCATTATACACATATATATTACTTCCATTAACAAAAGTCCAAATTGTTTAACAAAACAACTCTCTACGCAGGTATATATACAATTGAGTTCCAGAAAAGAGGATTACCACATGCGCACATACTGCTCTTCCTTCATGAGACATTAAAAACCCCGTCAGCATATCACATTGACAGAGTAATATCAGCAGAAATCCCTGATGTTGCACAAGACTCGGCTGGCTATAATGCTGTTAAAAACTTTATGATTCATGAACCGTGTGGTGACTTAAATCTAAAATGCCCATGTATAAAATAGGGCAAGCGCATAAAACATTTTCCAAAGAAATACAATGACCATACCAATTTTGATATGGACGGGTTCCCTATTTATAGGCGAAGGAACACAAGTATTGGAGTTACAAAAAATGGAGCCAAATTTGACAACAGATATGTTGTTCCATACAACAGGAACTTGCTTGTTCAATTTGATGCACATATAAATGTTGAAACATGCAATTACTCAAAGTTAGTGAAGTACCTATTCAAGTATGTTCATAAAGGGTCCGATAGAGCAATAACAATAATAGAAAATAATGAAATTACAACAGATAGTGATGAGATAAAATAATACCTGCACCGTAGATATATATCGGCTACGGAAGCTTACTGGAGGATTTTTAAATTTGAAATATATCAAAGGGAATCGGCAGTTGAGCGACTACCTTTATGTTTAGAGGGAAAAAACACAATAATATTTGCAGAATCAAGGAGGGCTGAATGCGTCCTGAGCAGACCTGATATAGAAAAACAAAATGCACAGAATGGTTCGAGGCAAACAAAGAAAATGCAGATTCTAGAGAGCTAACATATTCTGATTTTCCAACAAGATGGGTATGGAATGCAAGAGAGAAAAAATGGACCAGGAGGCAGAAGAGAAGAACAGTTGGGAGAATCTACTTTGCACCCCGCCAGTGTAGAACAGTTTTATATGCGCATGATGCTTAATTTTGTCAAAGTATGCACTTCCTTCCAAAGCATAAGAGCAGTCAACGGAATAGAGAATAAAACATACCCACAGGCCTGCTATGCATTAGGTTTATTATATGATGATAAAGAATAGAATGACTGGTTGGTAGAGGCTTCGGGTGGGCCACTGGTAATGAATTGAGACATCTCTTTAAAACGATTCTAATGCACTGTCAATTGTCAGATACAAGACAACTATGGAAGAATAACTATGAAATATTATCAGAAGATATAGAAACAAATAAGAGAAAGAGATTGCACATGAAAGATTTACAATTACATGATAAGCAAATTGAGGTGTACACAATGGTTGAGATTGAAAGCATCTTATTGAAGATGGGCAAAAGTTTGAAAGACATATTGGCATGCCACATCCATATTCTTCATTACATCGCACTTTAGGCAACCGCCTAATAAATGAGGAGCTCGACTATGACACAGTTGCCCTTAGACGGGAGCAGAAAAAATCCTATGCACAATTGAATAGTGGTCAATTTCAGGCTTATGATGCAATCATAACATCTGTATGGAATGAAGAATGCAGATTAATATTCATTCACGGACACGGTGGTACTGGCAAGACCTTTCTATGGAATACAATTATTTCACACCTCCGATCACAATCAAAAATAGTTCTTCCCGTTGCTACTTCTGGTATAGCAGCTTTGTAATTACCAAATGAAAGGACAACACATTCACGATTTCATATTCCATTGGATGTCACTCCAGAGACAACCTGTGATATAAATCAAGAAAGCCAATTAGCTGAACTTTTAAATAAAACTTCACTGATTATCTGGGATGAAGCGCCAATGGTAAATAAATTATGTTTTGAAGCGTTAGACAAGACCTTGAGGAACATACTACGAGACAGGTATGAAAATAGCGCATATAGGCCTTTTGGGGGCCTAACACTTGTATGTGGTGGAGATTTTTGACAAATACTACCAGTTATTCCAAAGGGAACAAGATCTGACATTTTTGACGCAGCCCTGAATTCCTCTTCCTTGTGGCACTTTTTCTCTATTTATGAATTGAAGGAAAATATGCGTTTGAGTTGTGGAAAACTAACAGGTACGGGGCCGCAAAAATATCAACGTTTGACAAATGGTTGCTGCAGGTAGGAGAGGAATCAAACTATGATGCAGCAAATAAGGACATCATTAAACTGTCACATGATGTTTGCATTGAACCATTTGGCGATCCTATCGGATCCATTGTGGAAGACGTATATCCATCGCTATTACAGAAGTACAACAACCCAGAATATTTGAAAGAAAGGGCAATACTCACACCTAAAAATGAACTGGTACATGAGTTAAATGAAATAATTATGAAGATGATACCCGGGAAAGGAAGAACATATTATAGCTCAGATAATGTGTGTAAAGCAAGTGTGAACACTAACAAGGAAGATATATTGAACCCAACTGAATTTTCAAACAACCTGCGCTTTCCAGGGATCCCGAACCATGATATACAGTTAAAAGTAGGAATCCCTGTTATGCTTCTGAGGAATCTAAACCAAACAGAAGGCCTTTTGTGTTAGGTAGTGGAGCCTGATTAAAATATATAACTGTTTAGGCTTTCCTATTTATTCTCTATTTATTCTCTGTAACCAAAAATACTCTGATTTATTAATATAAATATACCTCACCGCCGTGGAAGTTTACTTATGGGGTGTTACCACGAAATATTGGGTTTTCTCTTTCTCTGTCTAGATCTCATATCTCTTTCTCTTGAAAGTTCTTGTGTTCTTCATTCATCTAGTGTGTGTGCGTGAATTCGATCCTAACACTTTGCAATGGAACAAGATTAGTCATCACACATCTTGGTATTTGGTCAGTCAGCGCTAACATCATTTCAGGTAAGAACCTTGGTTAACGTGTCACAATTCAAAGAATTTTTTTTCATCGAACGAAACAAAGTGGCCATTCAAGTTACAAAGGCGACAACTATCATTAGCCACATGTTACGCTATTACAATCAATAAAAGTCAAGGACAAACACTAAATCAGGTAGGCCTGTATCTACCAAAACATGTATTCACACATTGACAACTGTATGTAGCCGTATCCTGAGTAAGGACAAGAGAAGGATTAGTTATGTTAAATGCGGATGGGGAGACAGAAGACTAAGCATTCATTAAGAACATTGTTTACAAAGAAGTCTTCTAGAATGTATGGCCTAGAGTGGTAGAAAAAGAAGAGGTATTCTTTTTAATTTGTGTTTTTCAAAGGCTATCAAAAAGTAACTTTCAAATATACAATTCATAACAACCATTTCACAATGTCATACATTCAGATACGTAGAGATACAACTAATGAATCATGAGGGAGATGGAAGCCAAACAAGGACGCCACAAAAGGTACAACATCAGGCATACATAAGAACGAGATCAAACAGGTATGCTCAATAAAAATTACCACTAATTTTTCAAATAATTGTTATGTAATCGCTCCCATATCTTTATCGGAGCAGCCAATACAAGCATGTAACATTCGGCGTAGTTGTAATTTACATAGCTATTGTATGACTTTGTATAAATACATAACTTGCACTTGCTGCGGAAATGTATGTACACTTACAATGCCATTTTTCTACAAAGAACATGTTTTATTATTAAATATGATCATTTATTTACTTGTTAAGCACGACGTCATACTACTACACTGGAGTTGAAGAGGCATTAAAGCAAGTATGACGTACAGAAAAAGGACAATTGGAAATACAGACGATATGAAGTACAAAATACAAAAAAAAAAACAATGACAACATCAATATATACAAGTAGTACAATATACAAACTAATATATACATGAATTAGTTTATTTACATATACATCGCAAATAACACTTTAAACAGAAAAAAGTACAAAACGTGCGTACTAATCAGCATTGTATATACATTCCATTACGAGCATATGATGCATACAAATAAATGCATCAGTTTATAAAATAAAAACAGGCCAATAAATATACCTAAAACTAAATATATTACTGAAAAACAATAAATTACAATCCGCGCGAAGCGCGGGATCTTTACCTAGTTAGCTGATAATTCCAGACCTAATTTAATACTCCAGAAACCAACCGTTGTCTCAGAATCATGATTCAACGTAAAAGAAACGTAGAGTTTATTTTCAATCATCAGCCTTATCATTCAACGTAACAGAAACATAGAGTTTCTGCTCAAACTCCTCAATCAGTGCAACAGACCTTTTAAGCCGCTCAAGTTCAGCTGATCGAAAGGCTTTTTAGATACTTCTGGCGTCTATACATATATCTACAACAATTTGTTATTGCCCATTAATCTGTTACTCTTTTCTGTGCCTCAATCAAGTATATCATTGTCAGGTAAGAAAAAATTTCTCCTCAAATCGTTGGTTGATCAATAGGCACGGTCATTAAAGTACTCTGAGATTGTTGTTTAATCAATAAGTACGGTCAGTAAAGTAAACTTTCTATGTTTTACTTCTTGATTCTGCTTGAAAGTATGCATTTTAAGTCCTTAACAATTTATTATCATTGTGGTCCGCATGCTCGGATCTTTGTCAAATACGAAAGGTGTTAGCAATGTTGTGCCTAATGGTTGTCTTTGATATGCAGCTTCTAACACCAGTATATTGGAAACTTTTACACCAATATGATCCTGCACTGGTTCATGTAGTCCTAAAAACTCCATTATGATTTTAATGGAGGAACTTTTTTTAATTGTTCCAGAAGGAGCTTGTCATTGGTTTATCTTCCTCCCATTTACTGGTTGAAGTCCTTTTTTTGTTTAAACTACTATGTTTGTGTGTTAAGTCATTGGTATATTCACTGCAATTTCTCTATTATTTCCATCTAAATAACCATTTAGGGGACCACATGGACCGGGGGCTTCCAATTTTTCTCTATATAAACAAAAGGAAAAATTGTATAAATTAATATATTTTAAAAATAATTATTGATTTTAGCGATACTTTTTGTTTATTACCATTTATAACAATGTTTTGTTAAATTTGTAATATGTATTAAAAGTGAATTATGTATGCAATATATATGAATTATAATTATTTTTTTGAAATATATCATGTTTGTTTGGTAAATAATTGTCACATTGTATTATAAGTGTATTAAAATGTGTGATAAATGTATTATTCATTATTAAATTTGTATTATATGTGAATAATAAATTATTCTCTATAATATGTATTTAACTTGTATTATAAATGAACTAAAAGTGATCAAGTGAAAAAAAAATATAATTGCTATAAATGGTAATTATTTTTTAATTATAGTATATTTATGTAAATTTCCCTAAACAAAACCCATGAGCTGCATTTCTTACACAAAATACAAAGTTGCCACCATTTTATTAGTAACAAACTGAAAAGCAATTCAACTTTCTCTTATAATCTTATGGATAATCAACACATCATATCATATATCATCAAATCATATATCATATATTACTAAAAGTGAGAACCTCTAAATTGAAAAGTGAAATTACCATTTTATCCTTATATTAAATTTAAATATATAAATATGTAATTAATCAATAACTATTAAAAAGTAATCATATCATATTAACTAAATCTCATACTATCATTTAATACTAATTATTGTTATTACTTTTATTATTGTCTACGAAAAATACCCATAAATCATTGACAACAAATTTAATATGTTCTTCACCTAATAAAAGTACAGTAAAAAGATTGTTAAAAAAACCTTTCATTGTGTACATTGAATCTGAAAGTAAAAAAAATTAATGCATATTCCAAAAATATTAAATGCATCTTTCAATTGCTTAATTGTTACATGTAATTATTTGAATCTTAATGTTTTGTTTCTCACATCTTTCATAGTAATAACCTTTTCACATTTTTTACAACATTCTATAAATTTGCACTTAAAAGAGTGCATACATTCAATAACATTATTACACGGTCTATCAAATCAAGTAAAAGTTTTTCATTAGTTTTATTTTCATAGTTTATATCACTCTTAAAAGTTTTTCTCATCAGCATGCATCATCACCTATATATTTTCTCCTTTAATTTTAGGTTTCAATTACTGAATATTATTGATTTATGAGTTCAAGCATTATATTATTTCATGATGAAAGCGTCGGGGGCAAAACACGTTATTATTTTGAGCCTTTATTTGGGTAGAGAAACATGTAGGCAGTAACTCGCATAAATTTTATATGATATTTTTGCTTATTTTTTGGGTTTATATGATGATAGTTCTTTTAGGATAATGAGCTTAATATTATGCGTCTTTTATATTCTTTTCGATAATATTTCTTACAGTTAATTTGATGCAAGTCCCTTTTTATTTTGGTTACATTTGTTCATTATTTTTCGGCTTTGTATTTTATAAAAGATTTGTTCGGCTGCAATTAGTTTTTTCTTTTGATAGGCTTTTGAGGATAATCTCTTGAATTGTTTGCCAAAATCTTTTTCTTTCATAATTTTGTGCTTAAATAGAGAAGATTTGGATTAGATTATGAAATGTCAATTTTTTGTATTAATTAAGTCGTAGGTCTCACACTATTTTTGCACTTGTTCTTGATGGAATAGTCTTAGAGAGGAGCTCACTTGGTAATATTAACACCGACTTCGGAAGAAGGTAACGTAAACAGTTGTTTTATATACCCATGTATTCTCCAATTTAAATTTTGGATTTAGTAGCATGGTCTCTCTTATAAATATTACCAATCCAATCAAATAAAATTGTTAAGGCGAGAACTTTTTAGAGACATAGAAGTACATTATAGTGTATATCTTCATTAGTAGGAACATAACATAGTATGTTTATTCCTAAAGATTTAAGAATATGTAATTATGTTAAATTTTGGTAGTACTTCAACTTCTAATATGTAGCTCAATGAACTTCTAAAATATAATAATAACATTATAACTAGGGAAAAAATAAACAGTTTTTAAATAATAATATGGGTTACATGTGCAATTAAAAGTAGAAACCCCCAAGTTAAAAGTTAAATTATCAAAATGTCCTTATATACTCATAATATTTATGGAGAAAAATGTAAATGTACATTACTTGTAATAAATATTATCGCATTCTATTTAACACCATTGTTCTATATTTATGAATAAAAATATAAATACATATATATACACAATTTTTTTACTTCAGTTAAAATCACTCTTACAATATTTTATACAAAAATTTAAAATATATATTGTAATGAAAATAAGAAAATTAATTGAATACAAATTTTATGTTTCTATATATTCTTATAAATTATGAGTTTGTATTTGATATAGCTATTTGCTTTCTCTGATTTTTCATCAGTCTCACTTGCTATGTACGTACAATATCTTTAGCTTATAGCCTCTTTTTCATTTTGGTTCTTGTTTTTATCTATCGAATAATTAAGATATATAATTTAATTTGAATTAAATCAACAAATGATAAAAATTCCTTTTTTTTCCTTCTTCTATTGTTTGTTTGTAAGATTTTTATCATTTGTTGATTTAATTCAAATTAGAAATGATTGTTTCAATTCTAATTCTTTATTTAAAATTATTTCTCTTTCTAGAATTTCTTGTTACTATTATGTGTAGAAATGTACAATCCCTATATACACTGTCTTACAATGTATCCAGTGCTATTAGGCTTGGAATAGTTTTTGTATTACTAATAATTATACTTATTATGTTCACAACTAGGATGTTATGAACATACAAATGGACACAAGATAGGATTTAATTTTATTTTGTTTTTGCTTAAACTAATCAATAGTAGGATTAAACATGCTCAATAGGTATGCCTCTTCTTGATTCATTTTATTTTGTTACTTGAAAGTTAAAATCCTATCATTTATCCTATTTCTTGTATGATCCCTTTTATCTTTATTCCTAGGTAGCTCAAAGTTATCTTCTTTTTTTACATGCATTTATTTTTTGCACATATCATTTTTGTCTTTTATTGCTTTCTTTTTACATACCATAGTGATAATATCTTACAAATGATTGTATTGTATTTCGTAATTCAATTATATGTATATAACTTGATAGAAATTTCTTTTATCAAAATTTATAGATGACAGCATTAATAATTTTGAATGAGCCAAAGAAGACGAAGGGTACATACATGTAATTTTTATTTATATATGTCAATTAAATATACAATGATTATTTTATAACAAATAAATACTTTTTTTTGTAGGTTTGAACTATAAAATTGATAATGATCTATTAGTCATCCTAAGGAAGACATATATTGATCGAATTTCTCTACAATAATTACAAAACACCACTCTCTTTCGACGACAAGTTCTCAATATGTATGCATCCTGTAAAAAAGTGAAGGATATTATTCCTTAAAAAAAGAAGACTGAAACTTTATGGTATTTAGTATTTTGTATCTATAATGTCGACATATAAATTATGTGTTGTAAATTTTGAAAAAAGAAATTTTAACAAGTTGAATACTTGATATATTATAAGAATTGTATAATTGAAGTCATTATAGTATTTGTTTTGAAATTCACTTGAGAATAATTTTATGTTGTGAGCTTGTATGTTATACATTGTACACTTATATTTTATAATTTTTTATACTAATTTAGCATAATTTAGCACAATCAACACGTGCAACGCACTGTTCAAAAACTAGTCTTTATATAAAGCTGAACATAATACATCTATGTTAAATTTGAGAAGAGTGTTACATAATATGTAGTGTCTTTGTGTATAATAGTACATCATATTTGTAGGAATTTCTGAGATTATTTTAGATTTCTTTTCCTTAGTTATAAACATGTTCGTATTTAAAGGTTTATTCATTGAGTGATGTATATAAATTTCCCCAAAACCTTTATAACATAAATGTCGTAGTTGTGTCCGTTCACTAGAAACTAAAAGGAAAAAGAGTTTAAGTTCTACACATTAACGATGTATTACGCAAAAATAAACTTAGTTAGAAAATAGATAAAGAGTTCTTATCATCAATTATAAAGAATAGAAGAGTCTAGTTATTTTAGTGGAGCTCAGTTTCAATAAATGTTTCATTCGAATGTGAAAACACACTTACTTAGACACGAGTAACATTCATTCAAAAGTGTTATTGGGTAGTACATTGTAATTAGAAATAAGATGGCAGATAAATTTTAGTTAATGCAATATATTTGAGTGTGCTCTGACCACAATGTGAAATGATTAAGTTATATGTTATTCCCTCATCGCTCGGGTATGTATACTAATTACCTTAATATTAACAACATAAAAGAAAAACTTACATCATCTGTTTTCAAAAACCATTAATTTCATGAAATATTCATAATACAGAATAGTAAATACTTACTAATATTTTTCTATCGAGAATTCAAAAGGATCCACAAAATAATAAAAGTTTATATCTGAAGTACATAAGCAAATTATCATATCCCGAAGGAAATAAGATAAAACAACTATTTTAAACTATCTCAGTCTTAGGATAAACATTTGTGCCTTGAAAGTCGTCCCCACGATAGTCTTGAGCTAATAAAAGCTTGTAATGTATTTAGTTGATGTAATGACATCACCATAAACATCAACCCACCGAAACTTCTTCATTTCTGGGTTGTATCAAGCTAGTTTTGAGTGACTTTGAAACAAGATTTCTCCATCTTTCCAAATAAATATTGCTTCAAAACTATAGTTAACCATACCACGCAGAATAGATTCCAGCAAAACGCTATTTTTTGTCCAAGATTCTCAAATTCTATATTCTTTCATCCATAATATATTAATATTAACATTCATCTGTGGATATTATCAGTCAAACACAGACAGTTCCCCAACTCTGCTTGCCTCAAGTTCGAGGATGGAGTTTCCAAACCAGGTGGGGAAGGCTAGGACTTGATCTTTGTTGTCTCAACATCAAAGGAGTAAATGTTGTAAGTTTTTTCGCTCTCCATCCAATGAAGAGTACCATTGACATTAGCCTTGCCAAAATCATACCATATAGGACACAAAATTTCACCCACATTTCTCCATTTCTCGTAAGCTCCAAGAGTATAAACCTCCAGTTTTGATGCTCTAGTATCACCCTGAACCTTTCTATCAACTAATCTCAATAGTTTATACTCTCCAGAACTTCGCTAAAGTAAAACCCATGACACTTATCTCCCATATTGGAAATTCGAGTTTCAAGTACTTACCCAAAAGAGGATTGTTAATGTAAATAGAATGATTCTCAATGTGCATCAAACCACCCACCAAACAGATAAATCCATTACAAAAATCAACTAAAATCTGACTCCTTGGATGGAAGTGAAACTTAGCGGTCACCTGAACGGTTGTGTACATCGGTGAACATAATAATCATA
The DNA here is from genome assembly GCA_027789145.1 of Solanum arcanum. NCBI lineage: Eukaryota > Viridiplantae > Streptophyta > Magnoliopsida > Solanales > Solanaceae > Solanum > Solanum arcanum. The sequence continues at coordinate 56,862,047 of CM050942.1, read as the reverse complement.
CTCTGCTTTGAGCTCGAGAAGCAAAGGATTGCACTAACCATCCAAAAACAAAATGTTGGGGTAACTAACAGATCTTATTTGATGCATGTCAAAAATCAAAAGATCGAAAGTTAAAAGGCTATACCATAGTTTACAAAAAGCTCTACATCGAAGATGGTCTTGATTGACAATCTTGAAAGAATTTCAATCATGATTACCCATGTAAGATCCATAATTCTCGTGACATGATGAGAGATTCTACTTCCTTTGCAAAATGAACTTTTGACTTCCATGACTGTCATTTCCTTTGAACAAAATGGATTGCGTAGTTTTGAAAGTTATGGTCGGTTAAACCTTCATATATCGTGGACTCCAAGATTTCAGAAATTTTATTTCAAGCCAAAATGACTATAGATATTGACTAGATAAAGTAGGATGACTTGTTGATAAATATTTAAGGAAAATATTAAATTCTACTTTCCGTTATTATCCTTTTGAATAACTTCTTGAAAAATATTTAAGGAAAAAATTAAATGTTACTTTCTATTATTATCCTATTGAATGACTACTAGAAGTCAACTAAAATAAGTGAATATTTGATCATTTACCTTCTTTAGCCATTTGAATTAAATATTATCAATGTTTTACATTTTCAGATGAAGTTCATTGATAAAATGTACGAAATTAAAAAGGTTTAAAATTGCCCGTGAATTGTGTGAGATAGACCACTTATACCCTCCATTACATATTGGGATAAAAGATGCCCCCACTATTATATATCCCAAGAGACTACTATTACCCTCAAGAATTAAAAACTCATATTTTTAGTGACGTGGCAAGCCACATGGGACTAGTCTCTCAACCTAAATAATATGGGCAAGTAGGACTTGACCTTTACTGACGACAAAATTGGTTGCCACATATTTCCAGAATATCACCATTAAAAGGGTTTTCATTGATTTTAATATATATCTTTAAGGATGCTTGTATGATAGAAAACATTCTACTGTTCTACTCCTTTTACTATTGTAGTAAATATTTGGTATATAATCATGATACAAAAACAACATGTCTCTTAATTAGTGTATGTTTGTGATTTCCTTATTATAAAAAATTAAAGTAGACTTTATCATTTCTCTTCCATGCAAATCTATGGCGTAACCCAATGGTGCTGAGGCTGGGCAGAATGAGGAGCAATAGTTGGAGGTGAAACTTGTTTAGTTGATCCGGGTTGATCCACATAGATGACCCGTTCCAATTTCCTTTAACAACATATTCATTTGATAAATGTCTTTATGTATGCCTTGTGGGTATTATGTCTTTCTGGAAAATACATTAAATTGTATCACGAGTTTTTATTAGATATTTTGTTGAGCTGATTAGTTATGGCAGTAAATTGGGAATTTATTAGATTTTTAAAAAAAGGCTTCCAAATTACTTGGTAAGAAAAATCTAATTGAATGAAGCGTCTTTTCCTTTTTTATTCTCGCCATATAATATTTTCTAAATATACATATCTTTTATCAAGACATGCATGTGTAATACTTAGAAAATTCCTAAGTTAAGATCAATTCCTAATTTTGAGAAGTGTAATGGATGTAAATTAAGGTTGTAGACAACAAAATTTTATTGATAAATCCATCTTAAATTTGGATTAGATCATAAAGAATAAGGGTGGAAATGGAAGATAGAAAGATGACAAATTATACTCTTTTGAAATTTATAACTTACTTATATTTGGTTGTTTTTTTTTTACCTTTTTGTACCATAATTTTCTCTTTTCTTTTACTAATTATTTGTATTCTTTCATCTTAATCAAAATAAAATAAATACATGACTAATACTATAGCAAACAAAAATAATGACATTTTAAATAAATAATGAAACTAATGCTAAGGAGTCCAACTAAAAGCTAAAATATTATTGTTTTAAAAACTTTTCCCTTTTTTTTGGGTGAATGTAGTTTCTTCTTAATAAATAAGGAAATCTATACATCTCTAATTTGGGCCTTTTACCCAAATTCAATTATAAAAGCCCAAAGTAAACGACCAGCCCATCCCTGACAAGCCCTCAACATTCTCCATATATTCATGTGTCTTACGATTAGGGTTTCCTCATCCGCCACTCCATTTAGCTCCCCTTTCCTTTAACCTAATAACCTGAAATGCTCCCGCCTTGGATGAATCAACATCTTTACCTCCTTATCTAGGTCATTAACAATGTTGCTTTAATCTTGGATCGAACTTGTTCTTCATTTAATCTGAGATCTCAATTCAGGTTAAAGGTATATCTTTTCTCTTTATCTGATTTTTTTCCATGTTAGATGTTTAAATTTAATTCCTTTTCAGTTTTGTTGGTTTCTTTACTAGTGATTATATTATGATTTTTCTTTAAAGGAAACGCTTTTTGTGATGTCATTTATTAATTTTGCGTTTTTCATTTTCTGGTTGTTGTTTATTTTCTTTTTTCTTTGTATTTTTTTGTTTGTTTTGTTTTACTTGTAGTTTTACTATGATTATGGTTAATATTTGTAATTTATTATCTATGAAGTTTATCATATGGGTGTATGAAAATCATTAGTGACGTAAAAAATCATAATTTTACTTTTGAATTGTTTTGAAAGACTTCTATTTAGATCTGATATGAATTTGTCAAGCTTGATTGCATTATCATGATGTTAAGTGAATTTTGGAATTTTTTTTAATCTTCAACTTTTATACCTTTCCAGTTCAACTGAATTCACATAGAAAATCCTAAATTACTTCAAATAAATTGTTATATGATATATGGTCGGTTCATTGAGCTTGTTTAAGCATTTATTTGATTGTAACACTTGTTGATTTAAGGCTGCGTTGATGAAAGAACTAATTTGAGAATTAGGGCTCTAAATTTTGTTCCATTAAAGACTTTCAAACTTAACTTAGTAAAATGTAGTGTATATATTAGTGTATGTTAATCATGTCTTTCCTCTTGCATAAAACATATTTGATTTTGCATAAAATAACTTTGAATTAATTGGTGCATCCAAATTAAATTTATTTATATCTTTGATGATATGTTCAAGACTTGATACAGATAATATTTATTCTTGTAGGTATACCAATTAATTTTTTTACCTCGAACATACATGCGACAATATCTACAAATTTCTTATCGAAATTTTGATTTAGTTTGTCGTTTAAATAGATGGACAGATGACAATCATAGTTGAAGGAGCTTGTCATGAGGCAAATGATTAAAAATCTTCAGGATCCGAACTCGAGGGAATTGTATATTTATTGATATTAATCTTCCATTGTCATTGCTACAGAATGAGCACTGCCATATTTTTTCGATATGGTTCGTCTCTTTTGTTACCATTTAAATTCAATTAGTATGTATTAATTCATTTAAAATCAATCTTATGATTTAATTAGTATTTCCAAGTAGTAATTCATTTAAAATCAATCTTATGACAATTATATGCATGAGTGAGTTCTCCATTTGTTGTTTCACTTATAATATTAATTCAAATATATGTATTGACTATCTTTGGGTGATCATATAATTATTGTGAACTAGTTTGAATTTGAAAATTTAGGACTAGTTTTAATTAGGGTATTTCTTGAGTTGATATTGAATTTTTGATCTAAAGTTAGAAATTAGTAATTGAAGTGTTTTAACTACAAGAAAGGTTTGAATTTCATGAATATATTGACCATGATTTTTTTTCTTTTGTATTCGTAATTGATCAAGTGTTTTTACTTTTGAGTGTAAGTGAATTGTGTAAATATTATTTAGTTGGGAATTGATGAAGTGATTTTCAAGTTAGAGAATTTAAACTTGTATTACAACTTAATTAGAACTTATAACTTAATATAATATTAATTTATTATAAGTTAAACTAAATTAGGAATGTGAACTTGATGAATATAGTATGTCTGCACCACATGACCAAATTAGGGTTAAAAATAATAATAGAGTTGAAGATTATAATAGGGTTGAACATGATAGGATTGACGAAATGATCAATGATGCGTTGAAGGTTCAAGGTGGGATGGAACCCGAACAATATTTTGATGTATCTCCTAATGAAGAAGGAAGACGCTTATATGATCACATATAAGAGTCTAGTCATCCTCTATGTGAAGGGAATATGAACATAATAGGGTTCATGAAATGACCAATGATGCTTTCAAGGTTCAAGGTGGGATGGAACCCGAACAATATTTTGATGAAGCTCCTAATGAAGAAGGAAGACGCTTGTATGATCACATAGAAGAGTCTAGTTGTCCTCTATGTGAAGGGAGTCCGCATTCTGCTTTGTCGATTGTTGTTAGATTGATGGATATGATAACAAATAAGAGTCTAGTCATCCTCTATGTGAAGTGAGTCCGCATTTGTACCTAGAGTTGTCAATTGACTCTCTTAGGACAAGTATATATTTACCCCATGGATCTTGCGGGTACAACACTAAACAAAATATTTAGAACTTATTGTCTACCATGCCAAGTTCCATGTTGCGAAAAGTTGAGAATCAGTGTGATCTACATAAACACATAGTCCAAGTTAAAAATAATGATTTCAGGTTAACTAACCAAATTCAACCTAGATTTAGCTCGGATTCAAACAATGTCAAACAAATTTTCCCTTGAGATATCATTAGAAAATACGTTCAATTAGAAGAGTATGCGTGGACAAAAAGTTACATTTCTCAGTCGCGGACGATTTTGAACATTAGAAGTTGAAGGAATACAGAAGAAATAATTACCTAATACTAGCATATGCTTTTATTATGCTGCTTGGACTCTATAGTGTGTGTCATGTTCTCTCAAAAAGTAGTGTATTTTTAAAGAATACGAGACATTTGCAACATCAAAAGTTAAAAAATCTGTAAAACTTAGCATATGATTACTTAAAGAGTAAAGTGACTTTCAACTAATTAAGTAGATGTTTAAGTTGAGTAGCTTTCCCTGAATGAAGAGGACCAATTGAACTTCCTGCTTATCTTCCTTTATCTGATATCATAATTGAATTTTTCATTATAGTTTGTCTTAAAATAAAATCCATAGGAGAACTACTAATACATGCGCCTCAGTCCCAAGTAAGTTAGGATCGTGACTAAAACATATAAAGTTAGGATCGTGAATAAAACATATACTAGATTTCAATTGTACCTGTTGGTATATATTAAGTAGATTTTTCTAAAAGAAGTGAATGGCCTGGATGTGTATCTCCGTAATTCAGATCAACAACATGGCTAAATCTGGATGAATCTTGAAAACGATCCACAATAGCATTAAAATGCGACCTTCCTCTTCTTTCTCAACCTCTAGCTCTAACTCTACCTCTACTTCATCCCCTTCAAGTACTAATACTCAAGGTATTGTGTCGATTAGAAATTTGGTCATCGTCAACAAGTATTGTAGTATCTTTGATGGATGAAATTGATTTCTTCTTTCTCCTTGAACTTGTAGCAGCAACAACAAGAGGGGGAATGTTATCAAGTTCAAGGAGAAAGTAGAAATAAATATCTTCCATTGCAGATACTACACTACTTGTTGATGACGATCAAGTTTTGAATCAACACAACATCTCAAGTAGTAGTACTCAAAGGGCATGAGGTAGAGGTAGTGGTAGAGGTAGAGGTGAGGGAGAGGAAGAAGAGGAAGTTTGCAAAATAATTCTAATGTTTATCATTTTCAAGATCCATCCAGAGTTAGCAATGTTCTTGGTCAACATCCAGGAAGTTTAACTAGTCTTCTTCTTTTAGGGCAAAGCTACTAAACATAATTAACAGGTACAATTGAAACATACTTTATGGATTAGTCACGATCCTAACTTATTTGGGACCGAGGCGCGTGCAATAGTAGTTGTTCTATGGATTGTTTTTTTGAAGAAAGTATAATGAAAAATGCAATAATAATTGACACAATTAGATAAAGGAAGACCAGTCAGGAAGTTCAAGTGCTCCTCTTCTTTCAGGAAAAGCTACTCAACTTAAACAACATGTAATTAATTAATTGAAATCTACTTTATGTTTTAAGTAATCATATGCTATGTTGTACAATTTTTTTCACTTTGATGTTCCACATGTGTTGTATCTCCAAAATTACATTAGTTTTTAAAAACACAACACACCCATTGACATTTTTATATAGTCTGGGCAGCATAATTGTGTCATATGCTAGTACTAGCAAAATTACCCGTACTTTGTGTCGGAAATATTATGGAATTTATAAAATAATACTTAAAATTTATGGGTCATTAAAACTAAAACACTAAATTATCTTACATACAAGATTATGCAGGAATAATCATTAATAAAATTATTGCATCTTATCATTTATTCTTATTAGCATAAGCATAAAATAATGACTGTAAAATACATATCAGGATCCGTAATATAAGAAGTGGTGTCTGTGAGCCACTCAACACAAAAAAAAATACACAAATATTTCATTGTAAAGAAGAAAGAGGAGGTTCAAGATGAGGTTTTTCGAACTATTTATAAAAAAAAACAAAGAGCTAATTAAAGACGGACTCTATTTGTTGGAAATCTGTCAAAATGTGGTTGTGTCCTTCTTTAATTAGATTTTTATTTTTTTTATAAATAGTTCGAAAAACCTCATTTTTGATGTTAGACTCTTTGGTGATTAGACTCTCTTATAGTTAGACTCTTGGTTATTTTAGCTTCTTTTTGTGGATTAGACTTGGTGATATTTAGTACACTTTTGGAGAATCCTTAGTCTTCAATTAATTTCAGTAATTGATTGTTGGTGATTTTGTTGATTAATCAAGTGAACTTCTGGATTTTATTCTTTTTCATTGAAGTAAGTGCATGAATTCTTATATTATATATTGGGAAAAGGGTCTGATATACCCCTCAACTTTGTCATTTAGAGCTGATATACCCCTTGTTATGAAAGTGACTCATATATACCCCTACTTGTAAACAAATGGCTCACATATACCCTTTTCCTCTAACGGAAATGAAAAAAAAAAAAAAATTTAATCTAAATTTTTATTATTTTTTTAAAAAAATATAATCACGTATGAGTAAATTTAATCATCGTCTACCATATTTTTTCCTTTTTTTTTTGTTTCAATGACTAATTTATAATTATTATTTTGATAATCAAATTTATTTATGTTTCACTAATATTCTTGTAAAACTTATTGTAGATGACCAAATTTTTTCTTCGAATACGAAATTAAATTACAATACACACAAAAAAAATAGTTTAATTTTTTATTCTTTAAACTAAGGAATGAAAGAAAAAAACAAAATAAGAATAAGAAATTCAAATAATTATAATAAAAGAAGTCAAAAAATAATTTATGTATGAAAAAAATTAAAATATACCTTGAACTTTGATAGAAGAATCATATATACCCCTAACTAACTTTTTTAAAAAAATTAGAAGTAATAAATATAAATTTAAAACTAATTTTTTAACTTCCGTTAAATGAAGGGTATATGTGAGCCATTTTGTAACGACAGGGGTATATGTGAGCCGTTTGTATAACGGTAAGGGCATATATGAGCCACTTTTATAACGAGGGGTATATCAGCTCCAAATGACAAAGTTGAGGGGTATATCAGACCCTTTTCCCTTATATATTTGAATATTGTGAATATGACTATGGGTAACTAAACTCCATAACTAGGGTTGTGGGAACCATAGGCGAATAATGAGGTAAAACCTAACTAAAATAACAATTCTAGAATAGTGTCTTGCATATATTGATAATTCTTTCGCTTAGAAGTCTTTTTAACGGATAGCCAATGTTAGAACTCCCCTTAATGCTACTTGATGGACCAAGGAGGTATATAATAGGAAAAGAATTATCAACATAGATTTAGTGTATACTATGTAATAGGCTAGTATTGATTGATAATAGGTAATAACTTAGTCAAATATCGAATACGATGCTTAATATTAGGTAAAGATAAGGTTAGTATAGCAACACACGTAGCCGGACCAAGGTGCGGAGTGAAATTTTCTAGATGCCGGACCAAGGATTTATAAATACATAACTTATCACTTTACATGCAAGATACTAGGAATGAATTGTTGTAGTTAGAATTTTCAAGTTAGGAACCTGTGGAGGACACGTAAACCTTAGTTACTTTTCTTAACTGCTTAAACTCCAACATTTGAATCTGTTAGTGGTCTACTTTGATTTAGCTAATTATTTTCATTCATTTAGAAATAAAAATCCCCCTTTTATTGTATTTTCTTTCCAAGGAAATAATTGACTAAATAGTAGTAATAATAGATTGAAGTTAAGTCTGAACTATTTTCCTCGTGGGAACGATCCCAACCTCATTAGTTGGGTTCTTTACTTGATACGACCACTTTACTTCTTATTTGAGAAGTAAGTTTGAGCGTATCGGAAATGTTACATTTAAATTGGAAAAGTTGCAACCCTACTGTAAGGTCACAAACTTTCAAAAAAATCACAACTTTTCATAAAAGTCGCAACTATTCATTAAACTCGCAACTTTTCATAAAAGTCACAGCTTTTCATAAAAGTCGCAACTCTTCATAAAAGTCGCAACTCTTCATATAGTCGCAACTCTTCATTAAAGTAGCAACTCTTCATTAAAGTCACAACTTTTCAAAAAGTCAGAACATTTCATAAAAGTCGCAACTATTCATTAAAGTCGTAACTTTTTATAAAAGTCACAACTTTTCATAAAAGTCGCAACTCTTCATTAAAGTGATGTCTCTTCATTAAAGTCCTAGCTTTTCATAAAGTCAGAACATTTCATAAATACCACAACTTTTAATGAAAGAAGAACACTAATTTTAGAAATAAATAAATAGAAAAAATTCTTATTTGTGGTAGCACCACGTAGACAGACCTAAGGTTTTCCTTTATATAAATAATATGATATTATATGATATATAATGATTAACTAATCATTGCATATCTCTCCTTTTTGAATTTGCATTTTCTGTTTTCAAATTCATTGGATTTGGAAGTTTACTTAGGCTTGTGTATTAAAGATACCTTTAGTTCTCTCTTCACGATACTCGTGAGCAATTTCCCTTTTTTCCCCACAATACTATTCATATCTAGATAAAAATATAGGGGGCTTCTGTAAAAGGATTCGATTTGCTTTCCTATATTAGTGGGTTGATTTCTCACAAACCTAATTATTTATTTCCAACAAGTCTAGAAAAATATAAAATATTTTGGAGTTGTAGAGAATTGAAGAAAGATATCTAGAATGAGTAATCTAGAGAGAGAAGTCTAGAAATATTCTAGAAAATGTAGTTCTAGTAAAAAGATAGCTAGAAATATTCTTGAAGAGATCTCTCTCTCTAGATTGTTCCATCACCTCCTATAAATAGAGATGGTCCATATTTATTGGTAACCAACTAAGAAAGTAAGTTCTTAAAGCATGTAAGTAAGATAGCAAATTACAATTGAGTGAAAAATAAGAGAGTGTTGATAGAGTGTGATGCAAGAAATGTTGTGTGTAACAATTTTAGGAGCGAAGTGAATCCTTACTTTACAATAATAAAATATAAGTTGTGAGAAATAGATTGTGACCTTAAGCCAAAAATATACAACAAGTGATACCTGAGAGTCTGGTATATAAAGAAAGGTAGAAACTCAAACGAAAGGAGATCCTAAAAGCTACTATTGGAGGCTACAAATTCACGAGACACTAATCAATGGTGGATATTTCTAGAACTCACAATAGTGTTGAGAATGTCAACACAAAAAAACTATCTGAACACAAGCAACTATCTCAAGTTCTTTAAGTGACATTTTATCTATGTTAGCTATAGTTTCTCATAAATCATTAGGGAGCTTGTTACTTTTAAGCTTTGATATACCTTTAAGCCATCCTATCTGAACACAACATAGTTTCTTGAAGCTATTAATTTTGACACTTATAATAAATTTTATGGCACAAAAGTAATTTCTTTTTATACCTAGAACATGGTAGATATTTTTAAGTTCCACTTGTGTTGAGCTCTGATGTGACATGAACATCGTTTGGCTAATACGAGTTATTGGCCTTTTTGAATTATTTGAGGTCACCACTACTTGACAGCCTTTGTACTCGCTCATGTTGTTGAAATTTTTCTCATCGCTAGTCATTTTCATAACCGACTTGTTTCATGCAATCTCCTCTGCTTTGTTATAGTGACAAGGTAATAAGCTCCTCCTCTTCTTTGCAAATGCAATCTACGCTCAGATAGTTTCTCACAAGCAACTATCTCAAGTTATTACAACGACAGTTAAATCTATGTTTTGATATCCGTAACAACTTATGCGGTAGTTGATAAAGTACCAAAATGGTAGTTCAAAGAAGTTTTCCCGCCAGATAAAAAATGAATTGGAGCAAAAGCTACCATATAAGCTTGAAGAAGAAGGACAATGAAGTGAGACAAAACTACATCAGAACAAGAGGTATGTGAATAATATAATTCACATACAGAGAAGATATCTACAAAATGTTAAAATAAGAGTCCATGGAAAACTAGAGTGCATGAAACTCTAGAATCCTTGCAAGGGAGACTAAGAATCTCTACAACCATAACTAAAAAAGATGGCACGAATGAAATGCTCAAACGCCAAATATATTAAATTAACATTAGCAGAGGTGGTCAATATTAATGAGACTACTACCTTTGAATAATTTTAAAAGAGTAGGGATCAAAATAATCCTACAAAGATGAAGATTCTAAAAGGGCATGGATCGGATGTCATAATGTTTGAAGAATTTTGGGAATAACTCACAACAAATGCAAAGAACACGTTAAGTTGGTGTTGAGGGGGAGTATTAAGAATTCATCAAAAATTAATTATTTATTTAAGATAGGTTAAGAAAAATCTAGACTGTTTCAGAGTTGTAGAGAATTGAAGAAAGATCTCTCAAGTGAGCATTCTAGAGAAAAGAGTCTATAAATGATCTAGAAAAAGATATCTAGTAAAATTCTAGAAGAGAGTAAGTAGTATGTATCTCTCTAGATTCTTCCATCACCTCCTATAAATAGAGGTGGTCCATTTAATTTGTATCTAAGTAAGAAAGTAAGAAGAAAATAATCAAGATAGCAAACAAGGCCAAGGGTTTTAGTAAAGAATATTTGTTGGAACAAGTATCAAGTTAGTGATCAAGATTGTAAGACCGAAACACATCCTTACTTTGATATAATAAAATTAAAGTTATGAGAAAATGACAGTGCTTGCCACCAAATACATCCAATACATAGTAATCTTTATTAATGATTTCATTTTTCAATAAAGCAAGTGATTCATTCTTAGATAATAACTAGTAGTTGAGCGACCAGTTGAGAAATTAACTCCTCCATTGGATTAGACAAGACAATAATCCAATATATTTGTTGGTCTTTATTTGTGATACAATCGACATATTGTTGAAATTAGAAAAAAGGATATGATTATTTGTTCACCTTTTGGTTAATGCAGTAACTTTAAGGAATAACTTCCTCGTCCAGACATTCAAAAATATTAATGATGGTGGTGTGACAATTGCATTCGTAAGGTAATAACTGATGAAAGATAAAGAGACAAGTTAGTGAAGCTTCTGCGCGCACTGGCTCTATTAATGAAGCTACCAAGGTGATATTATCTAAGTAATGCTCAGCTCAAGGAATAAAACAAGTACCCCGTGAAATTTTAGACCATTCAAGACAATCTTTATATTTTGAACTTGTTTACATATTGCAGGCAAAATTGATATGTTGCTTTTGCTTTAAGAAATAGTTCTTAGATGTGGAACATTAGAACAAAAATTGAGCCAATTGCTTTAAATGATGTAATGGAAAAGTAGTCCTCATGAAAGACGAAGTGTTGATGGTAGTGATGGTAAAATAATTCATACAATAGAAAAGTGAAATTAATTCGGAGAAATGAAAAGGCTCTTAAAACTGAAAGAATCCTCGAGCTTGCTAGCAAAGAAAATAATGTTAATCTGAGCAATGTGAAGGTTCATGGATTACATCCTCTTGGATGAGTAAAATCACTTATCAAACGTAAATTAGGCAAAAAAATAGTCGATGTTATTCGCATGAGGATATTACAAAAAAAATCTAAAGCATCAGAGAACTCCAAAGTCGCGCTTTATGATTTAAAGATTTTCCAAAAGAAAATATGTCTCAAGAAGATAACATCTATTAATTGAGAAAACAATATGACTTTGGTCTGGTCTTTTTCGGGATCATTCAATAATCTAAAAGATACATATTACTATTATTCGATTCTCAACTGGCCTCAATTTGTTACTTCACCAGGACCCTAAATTTTCTATTACACCCACACAAACACCTAGTTTTGTCTATAACGGATAGAGTACGATATTCCTTTTTTAGGTCCTTACATGTGTAGACACAAATCTCTTCCTAGTAGTGATCATTAGAGTCCTTGTAACATGGTCCCTTTTTGGTGTTTGCTCTGGTTTCTTGTGTTTTGCTATAGTTTTCCTGCTTTGTACTACGAGGCTATGTTTTTTCCTTAAATTTAATTTCTTCAGGTCTGGACTGTTAGCAGTTTTCATGAGTTTTGAACTTGCTCATATTTGTTTGCTACTATTAATTCTGCATCTTTTGGGTCCTATGAGGCATGATTAAACGCCAATAACATGCTTTAGCTACTAAAATCCCCAAAGTTTTGTTTGTTGATAAGGGTTCTTATGGTAGGTGTAACACGTATGCCAAGTGGGTCCTGAAGTGGCATTAAGATTCTCATTGTCATTGATATAGAAGATCACTTGGTTGCATTTTGGTCTCTTTATTCCCCGTTATTGCATTAATGTTCTAATGAGAAAAGTGAAGGTACAAATATATAGTTGTCATAGGAATGTATAAAGCTCTAATTGTGCTATCATCTACAGACTTGGGTTTTATGTTATTGCATGCATGTCAGTTGTTATGGTTCCAGATGCAAGGTTGGATAGTCAGTATCACCAAGTCGCTGATCAGGTTTTGAATTCTTTACTTGATTTAAGCCCAGCCGATTGGGGATTGCATCCATTTAAAAATGCATCAACGAAACTCGATTAGTTTAGTTTGATCATGATCCTAAAGTTCCCAAACAGAGCCTATTATGAGTTGAAATTTTTGATTTTGGGGCTTTGCGTCTAGTTGTTATTCATAGAATTTCAGCTTCAATTATTTATTTTAGATACTAAAGGTCCCTTAATTTTGAAATGAAGAAACTATGAATTTGTTGTATTACAATTCATATATGCCCGCATGAAAAGGGTTAAAAATACCAATCGACTTTGTTTTTATTGGTTAACTATACCCCGCTGTCAAAATGAAGTTATTTTTACCCTTGCCATCTACAAACTTGTCGTGTACCCCTTAATTGGATGAAAAATTCTAAATCAACCAAAATAACACGATTACTAAAATTAACCAATTTAAACCCGGCCCGACCCAACCCGACCCACTGATCATTTAACCATCCTTTGTTCATCTTCATTTTTTTGGAATACATCAAAGCAAAAAACAATGGAAGAAATTCATATATTATTACAAGTGGGAAGCTCCTAACTTAAAAGTTGAATTACCATTTTCCCCAAATTTCATTCATAAACTAAACTAATTATTAATGTATAATTTATTTAATATCAAATAATCTTATTTAAATACATGCATCTAGACACATTGGTTCAAATTCTAATTATTTAAATACTAAGTAATAATTATATTATATTATTCTAAATACTAATAATAAGAAGTTGTAAAGTCAAACTTTGAAAGACAAATATTTCATAGAAAACTGTTAGAAATTATTTCGTAGAAATTGTTAGGAATTACTTTTTTCCTAAAAAATAAATAAAAAATATCTATTCTTTCTCTATAATTAGTGTGGTTAAATGGATTAATTTTTTTATCCTTTCTCTATAATTAGTATAACTAAATATATTGAATTATTATTAAAAACAATCAACCTCTCCTTTCCCCCATGTCTAAGATACCTAACTTCTGAAAATTAACTTAAACAACTTTTAAACTTTTCATCTTATCCTATAAATTTTTAGCTATATAAATGTGTCATGAAAAAGTAATTTTTCTTTACCACTTGCCTCTTGTTGATGTGAATCAATAGGCAATATTCATGTACTTTTTTTTTGTTTTAAATATTAATATTTGTTTGATCCTAATTAGAATGATATTTCGTATCATAGTTTTATCTTTACCATTATAGATGAATTTTTTTGGTTACGGGAGAAGGTATCATCAAGAACTCTACTCCCTATGTATTTGTTTTTACTATATATATTGTTATTAAAGTCTTAAGAAGGATATGAATGTTTATTTTGTTATTATCTGTATAATTTTTTTGTATTCTTTACTGATTTATACTTCTTTAATTTAATCTACTATGAAATTATGAATGTTTTAGGTCTATTTTTATTAGTGCTGAAATTACGAATATATGACTTTTATAATCATTTTAAAATGTAGTTTTATATGAAAGAAATTCGTTTATCCTTTCCTTACTGATATAGTTTCTTTAAACTAGATACATATTTGTGTACTTACTATATGGAGCGTAATGAGAGATTATTAAGGATAAATCATATAGATATATTCATATTATCAGATGCTACAGTATTATTATTATTTTTCCATATTTCTTTCTTGATGGTCGATGCAATATCCGATTAATATGAATTTTATTTAATCAGTAAAATATAAATTGGTTAAACTAATCTTTTTAAGTCCAACGTTTTCTATATAATAATTCAACTTTGTAATAATTGTATGGCACAAACGTGTAATGCATGTTTCGAGACTAGTACATTTTAAAGACATGAATAGCATTTCCATAACAAAGGGGATTAAGTCACATCCAATTAAGTCTATACAAGTAGGCCTGAAACCTCAAACCCCCAACCTTCCTACTTCTCCTAAACGCTTCAACCTATTGCCTCCATAATCACTGTTCCGGTGTCATTACAAAGCCCAAGAAGCAATTCAGTCAGAAGGTGTCACGCCCGGAGCCTACACCCTAGACGTGGCCCGCAGCGAACGACCATTGCTGGCCTAGAGCGAACCCTAGGACTAACTTACTTAACTCACTAGAAGACTTACTCATCTCAGATAAAGAATTAAAAGCATTCTCATAGGATAACTTAAACAATTGTCTTGGCCAAAAGCAATACTGTAACATGTTAAGTATAAGATAAAGGAGACTCCAAAACTGAACTACTACATTGTCTATGAAGTCTCTAAATTGACTGAGATGGATGTTGGGACAGACCCCACAATATCCTAATGAACTAAGCTAGAAAAAAAATAAAAGGGATGTCCTCTGGAATGCAAGGAGGCCAACCAAGTGACTATGGAGTGGTCAACCGGATCAACGGTGCACTGGTGCTGGTCCTAGTTACCTTCTTGATGCAGACCATCTGGCATCAGTACATTGAATGTACGAGTATGCGAGTTGGAAAGCTAAACGATAACTTAAGCTTGAAGGCATTAAGATGAACTTACCTGGGCTCTGCTCAAATCAAGAATATGCTTTACTCAAGGTATGCATATAAAGCAATTTAAAATACATGTGATACATATAAAGCTTGTAAAACCATAAAAACAACTTAGTTCATTAAAAAAATGCAATAACAAACTCAACTTTACTTATATATGAAAGTAATATAACTTTTGTGGGAGATTCTCTAACCGACAACCATAACTTGAGCCTAAGTGATGATACAACGTTTTACCTCACGCTATCCTATACCTTGTCATCAGTATAGGACTTTAGTTAGTTTAGTGGATCCACTAGATTAACTTACGTGATCATCTAAAAAGTATGACCCGTTAATTCCCTGTTGTCTTCATGGTTTACATGGAGATTTAAGCTAATATGAACTCTCATCCCCACATTGGCGCTTAATAATACTCCTAAGATATAATTTCGTTCATACTTTTAATAAAATTTCCTTCCTTTGGGTTGAGATAATTTACTAAACCCTTTAGCTTTAAAAAGCTCCTTTTGGAATCAATGTTCCCCTTTTTGTTCAAAACTCTTTTCAAATTCTTAGTTTCCCTTTTTACTTAGATGTGAAACATTTATAAACCTTTAGGGAATACTTAGTCCCCTTATAACTTTTGAGAAATAAACTCAACTCTTGCTCTTTACTTAGATTGAACTCTTAGGGAATATCTTAGATCCTTTATAGCGTTTGAGAATTTAACTAAACTCTTTACTCTTTGCTCAACTTGAAAGTTAAGCCTTAAACCACATTTAAAACGATTGTTTAATACTCATTTCAAAACTTTAAACACTTATTTTTGACTTGCTTCTTACTTTTAAACTTGACTCCTAACTTCTTTGACTTTGATCTTAACTTTCCTTGAATTTGATTATGGATTCAAGGATCATGATATCATGTTTATGGATGATTTCATAATGTTTAGATGTATTTTAGAGTTTTGGAATCAACTAGGATTGATAGGTACATCACTTAGGAACTAGTTAGAAAAGATAGGGAAAGAACGGGGTCTCCAGGGGGTCTTGGCGCTCTGAGAGGCGTGGAGCGCCAGAGCTTTGTTGGGCGGAGACTGCAGTCTGAGGCGCTCTGGCTGGTGCAGCGCCCTAGGGTGTAACAGACTGGTCCTCCGTCTTTTCTTCTCTGTTTTTCATCTCTAAACCTCCTAAACTTCCATGATCTCACCCCAAACACTAAGGATCTCTAATATACTCAGTAGTCAATAGTTTAGACCCAAAAACAGTCCGGAAATATAAATTAAATCTACTAGAGATACACTACAATTCAACCAACAAGATTTTAACGAATTTTCATCAAGAGATCCCATATTCATCATTCAATATACTCTAACTTGCTCAATTGAATGAAATTGGGGTGTGGATGAAAGAACCCAACACAAAATGATCTCACATACCTCGATAGGGATCACCCCCGACGAAATCCATGCAACAATCTTGGCGTTCTTGGACATTTCTTGATCTTCCTCTTCTTTTCCCTTTTCTCCCAAGACCTAAGCGTTCTTAGTTTTTCTATAACTGATCTGGGACTAGATTCAATGAATTAGGAAGTACTAGATTGAAAAGACAACTTTACCCTTACTAAAATTGGTATTGGATTTTTCTTCAGATCAACCGCCAACTTCCGAAAGGAATATCTCCCTCATACGACATTGAATTTTCACAAACTCAGCGGATTTGGAAAGATATTCCCAAGGGCTTTCCAAACGTATAAATAACTCATCCAACTCCTCCTAAGTTGGAAGTTATGACAGTTTGAAAATGACCAAAACTAACTTTTGAAAGCTGGAAATTTTCCAAATTTCCCTAATTATTTCCAGAATTGGTTATTCTTGGTTTCTTAGCTTATTCTTAGTTAGTTCGAGTTACGAGATGCTACAAAAGCTCTTATATCGTAAGCATGAGGTGTTTCAATCGATTTATCTCTCGTTCTTTGTAACATCTTTCCAGAACCATTTTCAGACATTAAAGCACCTTATATGCATTCACAAATTCTACAGTCCAACATGCAAAAATTTTCTGAAACACATTACTACAGCTTCACTAAATCGTTAATTAGTTCAAATTTTACAACATCAGTTCACAAATCAAAGTCGGCTTTATCAGGATGACTATCAATGATAGTTAATGAGATTCCACGTCTAACATAACTGGAAGTATCCGATTTGAGGGAGGTTCTAAGGAAGAGAGTGGGGTATTGCCTATAATGGCAATGATGATGCTTGAGATGAGAGTTGTGAGAAAGACGAAAAAGAAGGTGTGAAGCTTCAACGGTGATTTGATTTGATGAGTGAAGATGAACAGTAGGAAATATAAATTAGATTAAAAAGGAAAATGAATATAGGTGGTTTAAATGATTAGTGGGCCGGGTCAGGTTAAAATTTGTCAATTTAAGTACATCGGGTTACTTTAGATGATTTGAGATTTTCCATCCAATTGAGGGGTATATGTGACAAGTTTGTACCCGAAAGGGATAAAAATAACTGTATTTTAACGGTGAGGGCATAATCAACTAATAAAACAAAGTCGAGAGATATTTTTTAATCCTTTTAATTCCCTATTTCTTTTGATGTATATGGTGAACTCCATTCTCCTAGGGATGTACATGACCGGGTTGGTTCGGGATTTTTAAAATATCAAACCAAACCATTTGTGTCGGATTTTTGAATATATAAACCAAACCAAACCAATAAACTTGGATTTTTCAACTTTGGGTTTTTTCGGATTTTTTGGATTTTTCGATAAAGTTTTCATACAAACATATAGTGTACTTGCACTTCAAATATTTCTTTAGTCCTACGAAAATGCAACTATCTAAGTTATTTCTCTAGAAAATAACAAAAAATATGATATGATTAATGACACTAAAATATCCAACAAATAAAAGTAATAAAATTGCGTAAAAAATATTGCAAATTAATAAGTCACAATGAAATCGATCATAATTTAAAGTACTAAATCATGCAAAAATAAGTTAAGTAAATATTAATTACATGAATAAATATTAAAAGAAAGTAAAGTTATATCATGTATTTTAATTATCTATGTCTATGTAAAACTAAAAACCAAATATTGAATATTATTGTCAATTTTTATTGTTGAATTGATTTTTTTTGTAGTAGTATTAACTAGGTAATTTGTCTGAGTTTCGCGCGGTCATAAATAATAATTGCATTGAACTTGTAAATAATATTTTTCTAATATTCATACATTGAAATAATGGGAAAATAGGTTATTAAAAGAATATTATCAATATTCCAACATGAATTTGATTATTTGTCATTATCATATAACTCAAGAACCTCTAATGAATGAATTATTCACGAAATAATAAATTATTGATTTTTTAATCAACATTAAAAGGAAAATAAAAAATAAAAATAAGAGTATTTACACAAAGACATTTCGTAATAAAAAGAAGCATCTAATTTGCATTAATTCTACAATTGTGATATATGTCTTAGGAGAAAATTAAAATTTGTTAACACATTAAAAAAGAAAAGAAGAAATTACGCTTGAACATGAAAGCAATTATAACTTTTGATCTTGCATAATTAATTTCTTCAATTGATAAGTGAGAAATTTCATGTCTATGTAAAAATAGATAATATGTAAGTTCATATATATTACTTTTAAGTTATAAAATTTAACATAGAATATCAAAACATGAATTCTTACGACCGAATACAATAATTAATTTCTGCACAATGAACATACATACTATAATTGTTTAGGTTCAATATAATCGAGACAATAGCTTTGCAGAAACATAAACAAAAGAGTTTAAAACATGAACTCAAAAATAACAAATAATATCATAAGCATATATTAATTAGTGTAAAACAACATAGCAGGATATGTAAAAATAGAACGAAATAGAAAGGAAAAAATTGAGTTCGCTGAATGCACAATGTCATTTTAAGAAAACCAGTCCCCTCTATTATTAGAGGTTTAATGAATTGCATCCTGTCATGATGGAATGATTTTATACACCAACTTATTGATACAAAAATAGTGGAAAATATTTGATTTTGCAACAGTAGAAAAAGAAGATCAATTTTTTTGTTGTTTTAAAAATGAAAGGAAATCCATCTTGTTAGAATGCATATTTTTTTGATAATTGACAAATACATGAACAAATGAAAGAAACAGGTTGTTGGACGTGTTTCTTATAGACCGAATCCGACTTGGATAAGGAGAACGTCAACCTCGCGAATTAGAAGATATAAACCTGTGGAAGTATTGCTTTTTGGACAAGCAACCAGTACAGAAAGTTTCATTTTATAAAGTAGTTCGCAACCAAGTTGAAAAAGGAATTATCATTCAATAATTTTTTATTATTTAGTGAAGGAAATTGCGTAGAAGGCAGACTTTTTTGTTGTCTATTTAAGGACAAAGGCACGTAAAAGAAAGAGTCCTACATATACAAGGTTTCCTTGATGCGACAAACTTATGTTCTAGTTGAAGAAGGAGTTGAAGATGAGGTGAGTAAAAGTTCAAATTGAACTAGAAGTTATATACAAAAGAGGAGTCCTACATGAAGTAGGATTTCTTGTTGACATATGTTTTGGATTCAAGCCCAAATCTATAAATAGGGCGATAGTTTTGCTTGAGAAAAATTGCGCACTTACATAGAGAGAAGATCAAAACACGATCAAAAGTTTGAGAGAGTTTTGCAATTTATTGGGGAGTGTTTCCAATTTGTGAGGAAAAAATTGTAAGATTGTAATTAAGATTTTTATTACAATCGAGTGCGTGTAGGATTCGTCTAACAAGTTTGAGAAACTTGATGGACGATAGAAGACTTAAACTTGGGATTTTTTTTCTTTGGTAGCTAGGAATTAGAGTTTATAATTTCTTAGCTAGAAATAAAAGTTTATAATTCCTCTAGGAACTAGAATTTATAATTCCTTAGGTTACATAGGTTTGTAATCTTGTGTTGATACTTGGAGTTTAATAAAGTGGAGTTAAATCTTACAGAGCTGTAGGTCGTGGTTTTTACCCTTATGAGTTGGAGTTTCCACGATAAAACATTGTGTTATTATTTTATTTGCTTCACAAAACGTAACTGCTGTAATCTGCAAAGGAACATATAAAATATACTTGTTTCTTAGGCGAATTTGGGGGTCAGAATTCATAAATTAGTATCAAAGCAAGTTATCATTGAAGAGTCTAATAACTCAAGATAAAATCATTATGAATTCTGCACCTCCTCTCAGACACATGAAGGTCAACACATCAACATACTACCACTATTCAATGGCCATTACTATGCATGGTGGAAGGCGAGAATGGAAGATTTTCTACAACCCCAAGATGATGAATTATGGATGACAATTATTTATGGTCCCCTTATTCCTATGATGAAGGATGATGAAGGGAAAGTGATTCCAAAGACCAAGTCACAATATGGAGAAGATGATTATAGAATGCTCGCAAAGAATCCTTGTATGTGTACTTGGACCAGACGAGTTAATCGCATCTCTGTTTGTACTACAGCAAAACAAATTTAGGATACATTGGTCAATGCACATGAATGAACTTCCTCGAGAAAAGAAAAAGAATTTGACATTGATATTGATTGGGGAACATGTTCAGACAACTCAATTGAAGATGATACAGAAGATGTTGCTTTGATGTCCATGGAGGAATCTGAACGAGAATCTGAATCAGACATTAATGAAGGGAGGTAATTTTTTTTCCTTAAAAATAAACTAGAAGGTTTTTCAAATAAAAAGTTATCTTCCTTTATCCTAACTCTCATGGATTGTCTTCAATAGTGGAATCAAAATAGTGATCATTTATTGACTTCCTTGACCAGTTTATAATTTGAATATATTGATCTTGAAAAAATTAATTTTGATCTCAATAAAGAAAATCACCTCCTAAAGGAACATGTACAACAACTTGATTCCTGCACGTTGGCTCTCAAACCTGAAATATTGAAACAAAGTGTTACTGGGAATGAAAAAGAAAATTTAAGTGGTAATCAAATCAGATCTGACCAAGATATAATGAGGTTTAACAATGAACTATCTTTTGGAAGGCAAAAATCTAGAAGAATAAATCTTGACCTAGTTAGAATTAAGTATGAGCTTGAGAGGGAAAACAAATGGACTCAATCCTCAATGATTATGGCTCAACTCAGTAATCGAACACAACATAACACTAAAGGTGGAATAGGTTTTGTTAAAGAAGTCCTTAAGAAAACCTCTTATTTGTGCACACATTGTGGTAGTAGTGGTCACTCAAGGGGTACCTGCCCAATAGTTATAGCTCACATGGATAAGAACTTCAAAATTGCCTCAAATAGAAAACCAACCATGTTAAAAGAAAGGAATCACGTCAAAGAAATAGGTTGGGGCAAAAAAAAAATCTAATTTTGTTTACCAATTTGGATTTTAATAGATATCTGATTCATCTTTTTTATCAATACAAAGGACCTAAGCTAGTCTGAGTTTCTAAATTTAACCTTTAAATTTGCTGGAAAAGTGATAGGAAGCAGTAACATTCACCAATTGAACATGTTGCTTTAGATGCATGATTAAATCTAGAAGAAATTCATCTCACTTGAGAAAAAAAAGGAATGGGTGAATAATGTTGACTGAAAAAAAAGAGGGTTGAGAACAAAAAGAGAAAAAAAAGGAGGAAAGAAGAAAAAAGGAGAAAAGGGGAAAGAGTGAAGAAGCATGTGAAAGAAACAGGTCCAAACTATGCAGTATTTAACCGTTATGTGCACTCAGATGATCAATCATTTAAAATTATGATCAGCCAAGGAAAACACTTTCGAAATGAACAATTTGGAACTTGGGGATGATTAAGGTCACATGAGTATCCCTAAGTGGCTAATGAACATTTTCATACTGCCCTCTAATCTTGAATTCTATGCTCAGTTTTGTACATTAAGTTGTATATCTCTATACCGCTTTTAAAGTCATGTTACTCATATTTGCATCTGGCACGGGAGAGAGACTTAGTAAAATTGAAGCAAAATTCAGCATTATCCAGAGATCTAAGGTATGTGCACTACAATTATTCATGATTAAATATAAAGTCAATGCACTTGAACCTATTTCTTCCACTTGTCCCAAAAGATATTCATGCCCTAAATACTACCAAAACAAATATCTTCTTAAAAATCCTTATCCCAATGTGATGGTCTATGGCTGAGATGAATTTGGTGGAGGACACATCTAATTTGGGGCCTTACAGAATACAGATTGAGAAAGTAGAGTGTGTTGATTCTTAGGGGGGATCCTTTTGATTGAGTAAAGCCTTGGAGGATTTACCTTGTGAGGAAGAATATTTTGGAGACCCTAAACTTGAACAAATTTTACTTGTTAGGCTCAACTTGGGTGCATCTAGTGAGGGGGAATCGTTGGGATACCCATCTATCAAACCTAGTTTTTCTATAAGAAACCATATAAAGTGGGATTTCGGATTGATGTCAAAAAGTATTATAGTTGGTGGTTCACCTGGTAGTACCATACCCAGGGAACATATTGAGAGAAAATATTCTTTTACAAATGATATTCAAGAAAATTTGTTCTTCATACTTACTCTATTGAAATTAAAGATGAGTGAACTATTATTTTTGCAGAGATTCCTTAAAAGTGATATAAAAGAGAGAAAAAAAGATTGAGCGTGCATAGAACAAGGCTACCTTTGAAATTGAGAAGACTACTGATTTTGTTATCCAAAAGATATTTTTGCTGCTGAAAAATGACTTTTATGTATCCTCTCATGCCCGATCTTTTGATATGACCTAGCCACTCTAGCCTTTGACTTCCCAATTTTTTTCTCATCACAAGTGCTAAATTCTATCTTTAATTTTGATTAGATTTGTGGTGAATATGATTTTTGATTAATGCTAATATTGGGTTTGAGTTTCAGGTTCATGTCTATCTCATATGTTTGTGCAAACACTTTGCTATAGCTAACTGAGTTCTTGATTTTTTAAGTGTTTGAGTAAATTATATCTAGTGTCCATGAGTATCAAATTTGCTTCTCCTAGTATGATATATGCCTTCACAGTGTTTTATTTTCCGTATGTCAAAAGTGGGAAGCAGCTGCATATCAGTTATGTGTACCTATTCAAGCAAGTAGATAATATTTGTCATAGTCAAAAAGGGAAATTGGTAAAAGTCTCTTGTTTTGAAGTATGACAAAGTTAAAGAGTTGTAGCAGTAACATGGCAAAAGGAGGAAGATGTGGGTATTATTTTTTTTGTTCGTAATGTGTGTTTGTCATCATCAAAAAAGGAGAATTTGTTAGAATGAGAAAGATTTTAAGATATGAAAAATACAGGAACAAATGAAAGAAACAGGTTTTTCGATGTGTTCCTTATAGACCGAATCAGACTTGGATAAGGAGAATGTAAACCTCGCGAATTAAAAGATATAAAGATGTGGAAGTATTTCTTTTTCGACAAGCTACCAGTACAAAAAGTTTTCTTTTGTAAAGTAGTTCGCAAACAAGTTGAAAAAAGGAATTAGCGTTCAATAATGTTTCTTATTTAATTAAGGAAAATTGCGTAGAACGCAGACTATTTTGTTGTCTATTTAAGGACAAAGTCACGTAGGATAAGGAGTCCGACATCGACAAGGTTTCCTTGATGCGACGAAGTTATGTTCTAGTTGAAGAAGGAGTTGAAGATGAGGTGAAGACAAGTTCGAGTTGAACTAGGAGTTCCACAAAAAAGAGGAGTCTTACATGAAGTAGAGTTTCTAGTTGTAATAGGTTTTGGATTCAAGCACGAATCTATAAATAGGGCGATAGTTTTGCTTGAGAAAAATATCTATAAATAGGGCGATAATTTCTCTTGAGAAAAATTGTGCACTTACATAGAAGGAAGATCAAAACACGATCAAGAGTTTGAGAGAGTTTTGAGATTTATTGGGGACTGTTGCCAATTTAAGAGAAAACAATTGTAAGATTGTAATTAAGAGTTTTGATTACAGTGGAGTGTGTGTGTAGGATTCGTATAACAAGTTTGAGAAACTTGACAGAAGGTAGAAGACTTAAACCTGTAGGTTTTTGTCTAGGGTAGCTAGGAATTAGATTTTATAATTTCATAACTAGGAATTAGAGTTTATAATTCCTCTAGGAATAAAAGTTTATAATTCCTTAGGTTACATAGGTTTGTAATCTTGTGTTGAGACTTGGAGTTTAATAAAGTTGAGTTAAATCCTACAGAGGTGTAGGTCGTGGTTTTTACCCTTATGATTTGGGATTTTCCACGATAAAATATTATGTTATTATTTTATTTGCTTCACAAAACGTAACTGCTATAATTTGCAAAGGAACATATAAAATATACTTGTTTCTTTGGCAAATTTGGGGGTCAGAATTCCATCACCTCTATTTATATACAACAAATGTAGTGTAAACATATGTTTATTCTGTCTTATAAAAAGGTTACAACTATTTTGAAAAGTTCACAACCTTTTATGAAACTCACAATTTTCTATAAAGTTGCAACTTTTCATTAAAGTCATAATTTTTTCATAAAAGTCGCAACTTTTGATAAAAGTTAAAACTCTTCATTAAAGTCATATTTTTCATAAAAGTCAAAACTTTTCATTAAAGTCACGATTTTTCATAAAAGTCACAACTTTTAATAAAAGTCGCAACACTTCATTAAAGTCACAACTTTTCATGAAAGTCACATCTTCTCATAAAAGAGGAAGACTAGCTTTGGAAATAAATTAATATCATAAAAGTCACAAATTTATATAAAAGTCGCAATTCTTCATTAAAGTCACAACTTTTAATAAAAATGCAACTTTCATTAAAATTATAATTTTTTTTAATAAAAGTCACATATTTTCATCAACGAGGAAGCTAGTTTTGGAAATAAATTAATTTAAAAGGAAAGTCTTGCTTTTGGTGACGCCATGTAGTCGGGCCTAGGGTTCTCTTTTATATAAATATATGATTTGATTTTTATTTAAACCTTATTATAATTACCAACATGTATGGACTATAATCTTTAATAAATCATAAAGAATTCTAACTTCCAAACACGAAATAAATATATTAAAAGATAAAAACTATGAAAATCTATAAGAGATATTCAAAAATTATATCAAAATAAGTATTTTTACGTATAAAATAAAATTTTAAAATTATATATATAATGTCGGGTTGGTTTTGTCTCGGGTTGATTTTTTTTAGTCAAAACCAAACCAACTCAAATATAGTCGGATCTTTTTCTGACATTAAACCAAGTCAAACCAAACCATTAGTTGAGTTTTTTTTCTCCAATTTGACTCGATTTGCGGTTTGATTAGGTTTTCAATTCGATTTTGTACACCCCTACTCCCAATATTCAATTCCAAACAGGCAAGTGGCCCATTTTACCTATTAGGTTATCTCTCCCTTGTCATATGGAGTTGCATGTCAAAAGTCTCAAATGTAGTCCTTTACCTATTTAAAATGTCAACTGTCATAAATCTAGTTCTGTACATTTTATAATTTAGTGTGCTTTATGTGTTGAAAATCAATAAAAATAAATAAATGTTTGTCGTGTATGAAATTGGGTTGATTTATTTCAAATTTTCAACCCATTAGGAAAAGTATTCTGGCTCCTGAATCTAACAAGGCTCGTAACATACCAATGACTATATCAATCGAATAAGCTAACACAGGTTCTCATGTCTTCCGCCAACAATGCTAGATGAGGTACCCTATATTGAGTCAAGTGACTTGCTAAAGTTTTAAGCTGAGCCTGCTGATGAACATCCTTGCCCTTGCCTACCGTCGATGGGCAATCCCTTAATTTGTGACATGTCTAACCACATCCAAAGCACCCACCAGTACCGGCCATATATATTCCTTGATGTTTTTACCATACTTCTGACAAATAAGGAAAGTTTATCCACTAGAAACACTGTCCTAGAGCAAAAGCAGAAGATGGGGTTGGACTTTGAGTATTTTTGACGAACATAACTCTAAATTTTCTTTTCAAATAAAAAAAAGAAAAAATTGTTCCCCCCCCCCTCCGTTCCACCAACCTACCCCTATTTTTTTGTGTTCCAAAAACAAAATAAAAATTGTTTTCGCAAAAAATACCATTATCCCCTCCCAGGGACCCCCCCCACACCTTCGTCCAACTTACCCCTAATTGTTTTTCCATCAACCTATCCTTAAATTTATTTTGTTTACCAAACACAATTTTTTTTTTTTAGTTTTGTTTCATTTCACTTGTATTGGATGGATATAGATTCTTATGATAACCAATTTGTCCATATTTGCATGAGCCTAAATAGATTGAAGACCACATTAACTCATTTAAAGAAAGAAAATATGAGTGATCCATTTTATTTTATATGATCAAAATCATTTCATTTCAATTATATAAGCTGAAATTGCCACCCCTAACTCAAAGAACATAAATGTTTGGGCGTTAAGATTTTCACTTTTTTTGTACCCGAGCAGTACTTTCAAACATAACATCCAAATGATAAGTTAAAAAACCATAAAATATTTCACTATCTCCCCCCCCCCCCCCCAGGATTCCTCAAACTCTTCTAGTATAAAACTAAAGCATAGAAACTAACATAGATTAAATAGAGAAAGAAAATTCAACATAATAAATATCAAAAGAAGGAATTTGTCTTCATCTTATTTTACCTTCTAAAAGTTAAAAGCGAAAATACGTAGGCCACAAAATTGGCCAGAAGGTAACCTTCAGGTAGAAAGAGGACATCCCAATTATTAAGGAATATATATTAAATTTTAAAGGATATTCGATGTATATTAATTGTCCATGGTAAATTGCAAACTTTGAAATGGTAATCCGAATAAGAATTCAAAGAGTTCTAGTTCAAAATCAGTAAAACATAAAATCCCGTATCCGCCTCTCGTAACTTGTATTCAATCTATTTGGAATGAAGCTCAATTCCTTTAACAATTAGTCCACCTCTTTAAATACGTTTCATCTTAATCAATCTTGCTTCAACATGACTATCAATGACTTTCGTGCTATTAAATATCCCAATTTTACTTCAATCCATCCATCTTCTCTAACTTTTGGGATATACCCACTTCCTTGCAATCCTACAAGGTGCACATTGATGACCCAATTTTTAATATCAATTTCACTCTCATAATTAACAAAACTAATACTTGATTTAGTAGATTCAAGTCCACTGAACCAATTTGACAACTTGAACACCAAACTAAAAACATATTTTGTCTTTGATGAAAACATTTATGTGTCTATTGTTCCACGAATATCCAATCGACGTATAGAGACAAGGTATGCCACTTAAGAGAATTTGCAAAACAATGCAAGAAACACTTGTAATTTTATTTTTTAAATAATTTTAAAGATATATAGGGATATAGATCTTTAGTAGGCGTAACAGATGCAAATATCAATTAGTGGGCTTTGGGTATCTACTAGTTGAACTTGAAAGAAAAAAAGAAAAAAAGACAAAGTAATACATGGTATTATTTATGCAATTTAATTTTGCACCATGTGAGGTTGCACAGTACAAAAATAATTATTGGTGGGTGTAATTAAGATGTTCCTAATAAAGACATCTCCTTTCAAGGGTGAGAACTACCTTTCCTAGAAAGCAAACAAATATTTACCTTTTTTGTTGAATAAATTCTCTCATGGGAAAACATATTTGTAGATGTGTAAATATTTGTATAACTGTACACATTTGGCTTCTAAAAAGCTAATAACTAATTGAGTTAACAACTACAACTAACTGACTAAGCTAACAGTTCAGCTAATCAACAACATATGACTAAGGTACATAACTATATGCATAAATACATTGTGAATACACCCCCATTCTCAAGTGGGATGTGAAGCATTCATAGCCAAACATGACGTAAGTTTGTTTTACAACACTGAGAGTTTTGGTGAGTAGGACAGCCAGTTGATTCGTGGTAAAAACATGATGAAGGAAAATAAGACCATCTTGGAGCTTATTTCTAACAAAATGACTTTAAACTTCTATATGTTTGTAATAACAGATAGTATTAAATAAATAGTATTAAATAATATTGGTATTTACTGTGTACTAATCCTAGTCCTATTAGGATTAGTACTCCTTAATCCTAGTCCTATTAGGATTAGTACTCCTTCCTATATCTCCTATATATATCTCCCATGTATTCCCTTATTAGTTCAACACTTCAATACAATCAATATTCCTTCATGGTATCAAGAGCCAGAAAACCTAGATCTTCTTTTCTCTAGGTTTTTTTTTCTCTCTTTAGGGAACCGATTGTTCCCTCTCTTCTCTTTGGCGTGGCAATATGACAACCGAGGTGGATCCTCTCGATTCACTTCCTTCTGGCGTTAAACTCCTTCTCAGGCATCTTCATGCCCTGATTCCCGAAATATTATCAGACATAAATTACCCTACATGGAAAATCACCGTTCTTACAGCCCTTGAGGCCAATTACCTTCTCAAATACGTCGATGGAAGTACAGAACCGCCGCCGGCAGTCATCACCGCCACGGACAAATCAGAAAAAACCAATCCGGCCCATGGCGCCTGGAAAGCCGTGGATGGCCAGATCCGATCATGTTTGATTGCGGTCATCTCTCCCACTGTTCAGAAACACGTCCCATCCTACACAACTGCTTCAGCCGTGTTGACGGCCCTCGCAACACGCTATGCATCAATTTCCCACTCTCATATTTTTCAATTGCGTGATCGTCTCCACACAATTACCAAAGGCACAAAAACTATGGCGGAGTATTTAGACGAGGTCTCCACCATCATCACAGCCCTCGACACCGTGAACGAAATCATTCCTGATAAAGATCTCGTCATGTGCGTCGTTCGGGGGCTCCCATCAGCTTACTCCTCCATTAAACAGGCCGTTCGCATCAGTCCAACGCCCGTTGACCTGGCTACTCTCTCCTCGTGGCTAAAAAATGAAGAAATCAACGTGGATCTGGAGAGAAAACTTCTTATCCAAGAAGCCGCTGTTATAAAGCCGGCCACTTCCCTCACCGCAAGCCAGAACTATCGCGGGGGGCGTGGTGGCGGCCGGCAGGGGAGCCGCGGCGGCTACGACAGAAATAGCAGAGGCCGCGGGCGCGGTGGTCGGCGGGGAAGTCGTCCGTCGAACGACGGTCAGCAGCACGGCAGCAACAACAGCCTGCACTCCTTCGGCAGCGGCGGGCAGTCATCTTCCAGCGGCGGGCAGGGCACCTACGAGCGGGATCGTCCAACTTATCAAATCTGTCAGAAAACAGGACAACCGCTGTTCGTTGCTGGTTTCGGTATGAGGAGAGCCGAAATAGTGATAACCGTGCCAATTATGCATCTCAAGCGGACCCTTCCTCTGTATGGCTGTTGGATACTGGGGCCAACAAGCACGTTACTTCTGATCTATCCAAGCTTAACGCTCCAAATCCATATCATGGCTCCAATGGTATTACTGTTGGAAACGGTGAGTCCCTTAATATTTCTCACACAGGCACGGGTACCATTAAAACCCCCACCGTTATTTTCACCTAGGTAACCATACCCACGTCCCTTCTATTAAAACTAATCTCCTTTCAGTTCACCAATTCACAAAAGACAATAATTGCTCAGTCTTGTTCACCTCTAATGATTTTCAAATCCTAGACAATACTACCAAGAGGGTGATTTTTCAGGGTCCCTGTGAGCATGGTATGTACGTTCTTCCTGGCACAAGTTTTTCTTCCCACCCAATTTCAGAAAGCGTTCCTGTGGCTCCGGTGGCTCTTTCGGCTGATGGCCACAGTCTGTTGTGGCACAGTCGTCTCGGTCACCCGTCTACTCAAATAATAAATTCTTTAATGTCTCAATTAGGTTTTTCTTCCATTCATGTAAACAATTGTGAATCCTGTTCAATTGCTAAATCTCATAATTTACCTTTTACTTTATTTGAGAAGCGCACAACTGCACCTTTTCAACTTATTCATTCTGACCTATGGGGTCCTTCTGCTGTTCCTTCATTTGTTGGTTTTCGCTATTATATTTGTTTTGTGGATGATTTTACAAAATACACTTGGTTGTACTCACTAAAACACAAATCACAGGCATACACCACCTTTGTCACTTTTGAAAAAATGGTCAAAACACAATTCAATTCTCATGTTAAACTTTTTCGAAGTGACAATGGAAAGGAATATATCAATAACATATTTGGCCAGTTTCTGCAATCCCTGGGAATTATACATCAAACCTCCTGTCCATACACTTCCGAACATAATCGGGTGGCTGAGCGTAAGCATCGCCATCTCATTGAAACGGTGGTTACTCTTCTACATCAATCTCATCTTCCTGTCTCCTTTTGGGTAGAAGCTCTAGCCACCGCAAACTACCTCATTAACAGAATGCCCAGTCACACTCTCTCCAACAAATCACTCTATCAACTCCTTTACCAAGAAATTCCCAATTATACCCACCTACGCGTCTTTGGGTGTCTTGCCTACCCTTGGCTACGCCCTCATATTACTCACAAATTACAACCCCGATCCCGTTCTTGTATTTTTTTGGGCTATCATCCTACCTCCAAGGGTTATCGCTGTCTTGACCCTCAAACTCATAAAGTCTACATATCTCGTCATGTCAAATTTGTCGAAAATGAGTTTCCCTACGAGTCTATTTCCTCCTCCACAAATACATCATTCATTGGCGTCCTTCCCTTTTTTCAACATACTCACAGGGTCCCTCACCACCTTCC
Source organism: Solanum arcanum (assembly GCA_027789145.1). NCBI lineage: Eukaryota > Viridiplantae > Streptophyta > Magnoliopsida > Solanales > Solanaceae > Solanum > Solanum arcanum. The sequence goes on along the minus strand of CM050942.1, from coordinate 56,830,889 downwards.
CCCACACCTCCACCCACTACCCAACCACCCCTCATCACCCCTTCGACCGTCACCCACAATACACCCGCAACCACCACCCACACTCACAACCAACCCGAACCACCCCATACCCACAACATCTCCAGCCCGATCCATTTTGGGTCCTTCCCGGCCACCCTTGAATCACCACCACCCATACCACCCCCCAATACTCATCCCATGTTAACCCGTGACAAATCCGGTATCTTTAAACCCAAAACCTTTCAGGCTACCATACTACCAAATACACCCCTTCCCGATAGTGAACCAACAACCTACTCTGTTGCCTCAAAAAATGCTTATTGGCGTCATGCTATGGATGACGATTTTAAGGCTTTGACTGATCAGAAAACTTGGGTCGTTGTACCTAAGCCCCATGGTCGGCACCCAGTGGGCTGTAAATGGGTGTACAAAATTAAACACAATGTAGATGGCAGTATTTCCAGGTACAAGGCTTGTTTGGTTGCTAAAGGCTACAATCAGGAGTATGAACTTGATTACTCCGAGACATTCAGTCCTATTATTCGGCAAGAAACCATTCGCCTGGTACTGTCACTCGCCGTGCGCAACAATTGGCTCATCAATCAGTTGGATGTTTCCAATGCTTTTCTTCATGGCATGCTTGATGAAACTATCTACATGACGCAACCACCGGGCTATGTTGATCCCCGCTTCCCTCAACATGTTTGCTAACTCCAGAAGTCTCTGTATGGGCTCAAGCAAGCCCCTAGTGCTTGGTACACACGTCTGAAAATGTTCCTCCAGGGACTCGGCTTCACGTGTTGCGTACACGACACGAGTCTGTTTACTCGACATTCAGCACACGGTACAGTGCTGCTTCTTGTCTATGTAGATGATATCATTATTACATGATCTACTGCAGGTCTCATTCAGGATGTCACTCGAGCTATGCATACTACCTTCAAAATGAAGGACCTTGGCCCGTTACATTATTTTCTGGGAATGGAGGTTTCTCGGACAGGCAGCGGCTTGTTTCTTCATCAGTCAAAATATGCTCGAGATCTGTTGCAGAAAGCTGGACTGGAAAAATGCACCAGTCAACCAACACCGATGGCAGTCTCTTTGTCTACGAATGGAGCCGACATTCGCGATGAAGTTTAGGCCGGCACCATGACTGTGCAGTATGTACCCACTGAAGAACAATCGGCTGATATTCTCACCAAGCCTCTCCCAAGCCGACAACACGATTACCTCAGTTCCAAGCTTCCGTTCGCTTCTGCTCAGCTCAGCTTGAGGGGGGATAATAACAGATAGTATTAAATAAATAGTATTAAATAATATTAGTATTTACTGTGTACTAATCCTAGTCCTATTAGGATTAGTACTCCTTAATCCTAGTCCTATTAGGATTAGTACTCCTTCCTATATGTCCTATATATATCTCCCATGTATTCCCTTATTAGTTCAACACTTCAATACAATCAATATTCCTTCAGTTTGGTTTTCTAAGTAAGGTCTAACCGGGGGGGGGGGGGTTAGCAGTATGTCAGGGGTTCATCAGTGTTACATAATATGTGGTGTCTTTGTATATAATATTACATCAAATTTGCATGAATTTCTGAGATTATTTTGGATTTCTTTTCCTTATTTGTTAACCTGTTCATATTTAAAGGTTAATTCTTTGAGGGATGATATATAAATTTCCCCATAACCTTTATAACATAAATGTCGTAGTTGTGTCCGTTCACTAGAAACTAATAGGAAAAAGAGTTTAAGTTCTACACATTAACGATGTATAAATTGTTTACGCAAAAATTAACTTACTTAGAAAATAAATAAAGCGTTCTAATTACCAATTATAAAGAATTGAAAAGAGTAATTTTTTTAATGGAGCTGAGGTTCAATAAATGCTTCATTTGCCTGACCATATTCATTCAGAAGTGTTATAGGGTATTTAAATTGTAATTCGAAATAAGATTGCAGATACATTTTAGTTCATGCAATATAATTGAGTGTGCTCTGACCACAATGTGAAATGATAAATTTCAATATTATTCGCACATTGCTCGGGTATGTATACTAGTTACCTTAGTATTAGCAACATAAAAAAAACTTACATCATCTGTTTCCAAAAAACCATCAATTTCATCAAATATTCATCATACAAAATAGTAATTACTTATAATATTTCTCTATCAAGAATTCAAAAGCATCCACAAAATAGTAAAATTTATGTCACAAGTACAACAACAAAATATCATATTCCAAAGGAAATAAGATAAAACAACTACTCTAAACTATCTCAGTTTTTGGATAAGCATTTGTGGCTTGAAAGTCGTCCCCCATGATAGTCTTGAGCGAATAAAAGCTTAGAATGTATTTAGTTGATGTAATGACATCACCATCAATATTAACCACCCTGAACTTCTTCATTTCTGGGTTGTACCAAGCTTGTTTTGAGTGACTTTGAAACAAGATTTCTCCATCCTTCCAAATAAATATTGGTTCAAAACTACAGTTAACCGTACTATGTGGAATAGATTCCACCAAAATGCTATTTTTAGTCCAAGATTTTGCAATGACATACTCTTTCATCAAACATATATTAATATTAACATTCAATCTATGGATATTATCAGTCAAACACAGACACTTCCCCAACTCTACTAGCCTAAAGTTCGAAGATGGAGTTTCCAAGGAGAAGGCAGGGACTTGATCTTTTCTATTTCAACATCAAAAGAGTAAATGTTGTCAATTTTATTGCTATCCGTCCAATGAAGAGCAGCATTGACATTAGCCTTGCCAAATTCATACCATACATGACACAGAATTTAACCCACATTTCTCCATTTCTCGTAAGCTCCAACAGTATAAACCTCCAATTGTGATGCTCTAGTATCATCCTGAACCTTTCTATCAACTAATCTCAATACTTTATACTCTCCAGAGACATCGCTAAAGCAAAACCCATAAGTAACTTGACTAATACTTATCTCCCATTAGGGCATTTCAAGTTTGAAGTACTTACCCAAAAGAGGATTGTTAATGTAAATCGATTGATTCTCAATGTGTGTCAAACACCCACCAAAAAGATTAATCCATTATAAGAACCAACTAAAATCATACTCCATGGATGGAAGTGAAACTTAGGGGTAACCTGAACGGTTTTGTTACATTGGTGAACATAATAATCATACTCTACTTTGAGTTATAGAAGCAAAGGATTGCACTGACCATCCAAAACAAAATGTTGGGGTAATTAAGGGATCTTACTTGATGCATGTTAAAAAACAAAGGATCAGAAGTTAAAAGGCTATACCGGAGATTACAACAGATCTACTTGGAAATTGGGCTTGATTGGCAATCATTTCAATCATGATCACCCATGGAGGATCCATAATTCTCGTGACATGATGAGAAATTCTACTTCCTTTACAAAATGAACTTTTGACGTCTATGATTGTCATTTCCTTTGAACAAAAGGGTTTGATAGTTTTGATGGTTATGGTCGGTATAACCTTCATATATAGTGGACTCCAAGATTTTAGAAATTTTATTTCAAGCCAAAATGACAGTAGATATTGACTAGTTAAAGTTGGCTGACTTCTTGAAAAATATTGAAGGAAAAAATTAAATGCCACATTCTGTTATCATCCTTTTGAATGACTTCTTGAAAAATATTTTAAGGAAAAAAACTAAATGTTACTCTCTATTATTCTCTTTTTGAATGACTTCTAGAACTTAACTAAAATAAGTGAATATTTGATCATTTACCTTTTTTAGACATTAGAATAAGATATTATCAATGTTTTACGTATTTAGATGGAGTTCATTAATAAAATGTAAGAAAAAGGGTTAAAATTGCCAGTAAATTATGTGAGATAGACCATTTATTTCCTCCATTGCATATTGGGATAAACGATGCCCCCCACTGTGATATATCCGAAGAGACTACTATTACCCTCAAGAGTTAAACAACCCATATTTTTAGTGACGTGACTAGCCACATGAGACTAATCCCTCCACCTAAAAAATATGGGCAAGTAACTGGACCTTTAGTGGCGACAAAATTGGTTGTAACAAATTTTCAGAATATCGCCACTCAAAGGGTTTTCATTGATTTTAATATATCTTTTTAAGAATGTTTGTATGATAGAAAACATTCTATTGTTCTACTCCTTTTACTATCTGTAGTAAATATATGGATGATAATAAGGATAAAAAAATAATGTCTCTTAATTAGTATATGTTTGTGGTTTCCTTATTATAAAAAAATTGACTATATCTTTTATTTTCCATGCAAATCTATGGCGTAACCAATAATCTATGGCGTAACCCAATGGTGCTGAGGCAGGGAAGAATGAGGAGCAATAGTTTGAGGTGAAGCTTGTTTAGTTGATCCTGGTTGATCCACATAGATCACCTGGTCCAATTTTCTTCAATAAAATATTCATTTGATACATCACTTTATTTATGCCTTGTGAAGATGAAGTCTTTTTGGAAAATACTTTAAACTGTATCACATGTTTTTAATTAATATTTTGTTGAGTTGATTAGTTATGGGAGTAAATTGGGAATTTATTATATATTGAAAAGGGTATTCTAAATTACTTTGTATACAAAATCTAATTGAATTAAGAGAATCTTTTCCTTTTTATTCTCAACATATAATATTTTCTAAAGATACATATCCTTAATCAAAACATGACTGTGTAATACTTAGAAAATTCCTAAGTTAAGATCAATTCCTAATTTTGAGAAGTGTAATGGATGTAAATTAAGGTTGTAGACAAAGAAATTTTATTGATAAATCCATATTAAATTTGGATAAATCATAAAAAAGAAGGGAAGAAAAAATGGAAGCCAGAAAGATGACAAATTTGCTCTTTTGAAATTTGTATCAGATTTATATTTGGTATCTTTTTTACATTTAATGAAATTTTTTTCCCCATAATTTTCTCTTTTCTTTAATTAATTATTTATATTATTTAAAATTAATTAAAATAAATAAATTCATAACTAATACCATGGAAAACAAAAATAATGGCATTTTTAATAAATAATGAAACTATTGCTAAGGAATCCGACTAAGAGCTAAAATATTATTGTTCTAAAAAATTTCCTTTATTTTTTGGGTGAATGTATTTTCTTTTTAATAAATTAGAAAATTTATACTTCGCTAATTTGGGCTTTTTACCCAAATTCAATTAAACAAGCCCAGAGTAAACGGCCAACCCATCCCCGACAAGCCCTCAACATTCTCCATATATTCATGTCCCTTACGATTAGGGTTTCCTCATTTGCCACTCCATTTAGCTCCCCTTTCCTTTCGCCTAATAAACTTAAATGCTCTCGCCTTGGATGATTCAACATCTTTGCCTCCTTATCTGGGTAATTAACAATGTCGCTTTAATTTTGGATCGAGTTTGAACCTCATTTAATCTGAGATCTCAATTCAGGTGGAAGGTATATCTTTTCTCTTTATTTCTTAGTTTTTTCCCATGTTAGACGTTTAATCGTAATTTTCATTTTTGTAGGTTTTTTTTACAATTGATTATATTTATGATTTCTCTTTAAAGGAAACACTTTATGTGATGTCATTTATAAATTTTGCATTTTTATTTTTCCGATTGCTGTTTATTTTCTTTTATTTTTGGTACTTCTTTTGTTTTGTTTTACTTGTAGTTTTACTATGATTATGGTTAAAATTTGTAATTTACTATCTATATGTATGAAAATCATCGGTGCCGTAAAAAAATCATAATTTGGCTTTTGAGTTGTTTTGAGTAACTTCTATTTAGATCTGATATGAATTTGTCAAGATTGATTGCATTATCATGATGTTTAGTGAATTTCGGATTTTTTTAAGCTTCAACTTTTATACCTTTCCAATTCAACTGAATTCACATAGAAAATCTTAAATAACTTCATATCAATTGTTATATGTTATATGGTTGGTTCATTGAGCTTGTTCAAGAATATATTTGATTTTAACACTTGTTGATTTAAGGGTGGGTTGATGAAAGAACTAATTGAGAATTAGGGTTCTAAATTTATTCCATTAAATACTTCCAAACATAACTCACTAAAATGGAGTGTATATATTAGCGTATGTTAATAATGTCATTCCTCTTGCATTAAATATATTTGATTTTGTAATAAATAACTTTGAATTAATAGTTGCATAAAATTAAATTTATTTATGTCTTTGATGATATGTTCAAGACTTGATACAAATAATATTTATTCTTGTAGGTATACCAATTAATTTTTATATCGAAAATACATGTGACAATATCTTCAAATTTCTTTTTGAAATTTCAATTTAGGTTGTCGTTTAAATAGATGGACAGATGAAAATCATAGTTGAAGGAGCTTGTCATGAGGCAAGTGATTCAAAATCCCTAGGATCTGAGCTCGCGGTAATTGTATATTTATTGATATTAATCTTCCATTGTCATTGCTACATAATAAGCACTGCCATCATTTTTTCGATATGGTTCGTCTATTTGGTTACATTAAAATTCAATTAGTAGGTACTAATTCATTTAAAATCATTCTTATGATTAAATTAGTATTTCCAAGTAGTAACTCATTTAAAATCAATCTTATGACATAATTATATGCATGAGTGAGTTCTCCATTTGTAGTTTCACTTGTAGTATTAATTCAACTATATGTATTGACTATCTTTGGGTGATCTTATAATTATTGTGAACTAGTCTGAATTTGAGGATTTAGGACTACTTTGATTTAGGGTATTGCTTGAGCTGATATTGAATTTTTGATTTAAAGTTAGAAGTTAGTAATTGAAGTGTTTTGAGTACAAAATAGATGTTTGAATGTCATGAATATATTGACCATGAGTATTTTTTATCTTTTCTATTAGTAATTGATCAAGTGTTTTGATTTTTGAGTGTAAGTGAATTGTGTAAATATTATTTAGTTGGGAATTGATGAAGTGATTTTCAAGTTAGAGAATTTTTAAATTGAATAACTAACTTAATTAGAACTTATAATTTATTATAATTTATATTTGTTATAAGTTAAACTTAATTAGGAATGTGAACTTGATGAATATAGTATGTTTGCACCATATGGCCAAATTATGGGTGAAACATGATAATAGAGTAGAACATTATAATATGGTTGAACATTGATAGGATTGAACATGATAGGATTGATGAAATGATCAATGGTGCTTTGAAAGTTCAAGGTGGGCTGGAACTCAAATAATATTTTGATGTAGCTCCTAATGAAGAAGGAAGACGCTTATATGATAACATAGAAGAGTCTAGTCATCTTATATGTGAGGGAATATGAAAATAATAGGGTTCATGAAATGATCAATGGTGATTTCATGGTTCAAGGTGGGATGAAAACTGAACAATATTTTGATGAAACTCCTAATGAAGAAGGAAGACGCTTGTATGATCACATAGAAGAGTCTAGTCGTCCTCTATGTGAAGGGAGTCCGCATTTTTATCTAAGAGTTGTCAATGACTCTCTTAGGACAAGTATAGATTCGCCCCATGGATCTTGGGGGTCCAACATTCAACAAAATATTTAGAATTTATTGTCTACCATGCAAAGTTTCAAGTTTCAACAAATTGAGAATCAGTGTGATTTACATAAACATATAGTCCAAGATAAAAATAATGATTTCAGGTTAACTAACAAAATTCAACCTACATTTAGCTCGAATTCCAACCATGTAAAAAGAATTTTCCGTTGAGATATCATTAGAAAATACGTTTAATTAGAAGAGTATGCATGGACAAGAAGTTACATTTCTCAGTCGCAGACGATTTTGAACATTTGAAGTTGAAGGACTACAGAAGAAATAATTTGCTAATACTAGCATATGACATTATTATGCTGCTTGGACTCTTTAAAAATATCAATGGATGTGTGTCTTGTTCTAAAAAAGTAGTGTAATTAATAGAATAAGACACATGTGCAACCTCAAAAGTGAAAAATTTGTACAACTTAGCATATGATTACTTAATACATAAAGTGACTTTCAACTTTTTAAGTAGATGTTTAAGTTAAGTTGCTTTTCGTGAATGAAGAGGAGCACTTGAACTTCCTGCTTATCTTTATTTGTCTTATATTATAATTGAGTTTTTCATTATAGTTTGTCTAAAAAATAAAATCCATAGAACATCTATTAACACATGTGCCTCAGTCCCAAGTAAGTTAGGATCATGACTAAAACATAAAGTAGATTTCTATTGTACCCGTTGGTATATGTTAAGTAGATTTTTCTAAAAGAAGAGAATGGCCTGGATGTGTATCTCCCTAATTCAGATCTACAACATGTCTAAATCTAGATGAATCTGGAAAATGATCCATAATAGCATTATTTTACGACCTTCGTCTTCTTCCTGATCCTCTTCCTCTTTCTCTCCCTAACCTACCTCATCCCCTTTGAGTATTACTACTTGAGATGTTGTGCTGATTCAAAATTTGATCATTATCAACAAGTAGTGTAGCACTTTGATGGATGAAATTGATTTCTGCTTTCTTCTTGAACTTGTAACAGCGACAACAAGAGGAGGAATGTTATCAAGTTCAAGGAGAAAGCTGAAATAAGTATCTTCCATTGCAAATACTACACTACTTGTTGATGATGATCAAGTTTTGAATCAACACAACATGTCAAGTAGTCGTACTCAAAGGGGATGAGGTAGGTGAGGGAGAGGAAGAGGAAGGTGAGGAAGTTTTCAAAATAATGCTAATGTTTATCATTTTCAAGATCCATCTAGAGTTAGCAATCTTGTTGGACAACAATTAGGAAGTTTAACCATTCCTCTTCTTTTAGGGCAAAGCTACTCAACATAATCAACAGGTACAATTGAAATATACTTTATGGATTAGTCACGATCCTAACTTGTTTGGGACCGAGGCACATGTAATAGTAGTTGTTATATGATCTTTTTTTTGAACAAACTACAATGAATATTACAATTATAATTGACATAATTAGATAACGGAAAACCAGCCAGGAAGTTCAAGTGCTCCTCTTCTTTCAGGAAAAGCTACTCAACTTAAACAGCATGTACTTAATTATTTGAAATCTACTTTACGATTTAAGTAATCATATGCTATGTTGTACAATTTTTTCACTTTTGATGTTCCAAATGTGTCGTATTCTCCAAGGTTACATTAGTTTTGAGAAACACAACACACCCATTGACATTTTTATATAGTCTTGGCAGCAAAATTGAGTCATGTGCTAGTACTAGTAAAATTAGCCCCGCTTCTTGCCGAAAATATTACAGAATTTTTAAAATCTACGGGTCATTAAAAATAAAATATTATATTATCTTAAATACAAGATTATGCAGTAAAAATCATTAATAATGTAAAGGAAAATAAAAATTATGACATCTTATCATTTATTCTTAATAACATAAGCACAAATTAATGACTGTAAAAATAAGTACTAGGATTTGTAATAATAAGAAAAATGGTGTCTCTGAGCCACTCAACATAAGCAAAGTACACAAATTCAGAATTTTCGTTGTTCTAAAATGAGAGGAAATCCCTCTATTTATTGACAACAAAGGGTAGTTTGAACAAATATTTATTGTGTCTTATCGGAAATGTTACAACTATTTGGAAAAGTTGCAACCCTACTGTAAGGTCACAAACTTTCATTAAAATCACCACTTTTCATAAAAGTCTCAACTATTCATTGAAGTCGCAACTTTTCATAAAAGTCATAACTTTTCATAAAAATAGCAACTTTTCATAAAAGTCAGAAAATTTCATAAATCTCACAACTTTTAATGAAAGACGAAGGCTAGTTTTGGAAATTAATAAGTAAAAAGAAAATTTTGGTTTTTGATGGCGTCACGCAGACGATCCTAAGGTTTTCTTTATATAAATATATGATATGATATATGATGATTAACTAAACAATGCATATCCCTCATTTCATATTTGCATTTTCTATTTTCAAATTCATTAGATTTGGGAGTTTTCTTAAGTTGCGTATTAAAGTTACCTTTAGTTCTCTCTTCACGATATTCATGAGCAATTTCCCTTTTTTACCCCACAATACTATCTAGATAAAAATATAAGGGGCTTCTGTGAACGGATTCAATTTGCTTTCCTGTATCAGTGGGTTGATTTCTCACCAACCTAATTATTTATTTATGACAAGTCCAAAAAAATGTAAAATATTCCGCAGTTGTAGAGAATTGAAGAAATATCTCCATAATGGGTATAATAGGAGAGAGAAGTCTAGAAATATTCTAGAAAAGGTAGTTCTAGTACAAAGATATTTAGAAATATTCTAGAAGAGATCTCTATCTAGATTCTTCCTGTTGGATTTTAAAAAGGTGTGAATGGAAAATGAAGAGTTGCGACTTTTATGAAGAGTTGTGACTTTTATAAAATTTTGCGACCTTTATGAAAAGTTGTGACTTTTACGAAAAGTTGTGACTTTTATGAAAAGTTGTAACTTTTATCAAAAGTTGTGACTTTTATGAAAAGTTGTGACTTTTATGAAAGGTGATGACCTTTCTGAATTATTGTGACTTTTCCAAAGGTTTGTGACCTTTCCGGTAAGGCACAATAAGAATCTTTTCGCACTACCCTTTGTTTTCTATAAATTCATGGATTTCCTCTCATTTTAATATAGAATTCATGTACTTCTTCTTCAACTACTAAATCTAACATTTAAAGTGTACTTTACTGCCGTTAAGTGGTTCGCTGACACCGGAGTTTTGGTATCTATACTCTGGTGATTGAGATCATTTTACCTTGGGAGGTCATATTCCAAATCAAACCTCAGATACTATAGGAGAATAATTTCTTTAAGGGGACTGTGAGTTCAGTGCACTTGATCTTTTTCATATTAAAAATTTTCCTGATTCTGGCACGTGTTTTATAAATTTTAGATTTGTGAATTAATTTCAGTTCTTCTATTCTTTCGTTCTTCACTAGTTCATTAAACTTGGTAAGTTCGTGTTTCTGCAAAGTTTATTGGAATCAGTAAGATTCTTTAGACACATATTAACAACAATTCTCTTTAAGAAAAATAATTTAGTATATTTTTTTTAAATTTCTTTCTGACTCTAGTTTCGCTACTAGTTTTAATTTTCTAGTTGTGAAAATGTTATTAAACTTTGTTGTCTTACAAAGATGTTCAAAGTTTTGTTATAAGCATGTTTGAAATACAAGGTGAACAACACTTTCATCACCTTCTATAAATAGAGATGATCCACATTTATTGGTAACCAAGTAAGAAGCATGTAAGCAAGATAGCAAACAACAAGTGAGTGAAAAATATGAGAGAGTTGATAGAGTGTAATGCAAGAAATGTTGTGTGTAACAATTGTAGGACCGAAATGAATCTTTACTTTACAATAATAAAATATAATTTGTGAGAAATCGATTGTGTCCTTAAAACCAAAAATATACAACAAGTGATTCCAGAGAGTCTGGTGGATAAAGAAAGGTAGAAACTCAAAGGAAAGAAGATCCTACAAGCTACTATTGGAGGCAACAAATTCACAAGGCACTAATCAATGGTGGATTTTGCTAACACTCTCAATTGTGTTGAGAATCTCAACACAAGCAACTTTCTGAACACAAGCAACTATCTCAAGTTGTTTGAGTGACATGTTATCTATGTTACCGATAGTTTCTCACATATATTTAGCGAGCTTGTTACTTTTAAGCTTTGATATACCTTTAAGCCATCCTATCTAAACACAACATAGTTTCCTGAAGCTATTAATTGTGACACTTATAATAAGTTTTTTGACACAAAAGTAAGTTCTTTTTATGCATAGAAAATGGTAGATTTTAGAAGTTCTACTTGTGCCGAGCTCTGATGTGACACGAACATCATTTTGCTAATATGGGTTATTGTCCTTTTTGAATTATTTGCAGTCACCACTACTTGACTGCCTTTGTACTCTCTCGTGTTGATGAACTTTTTCTCAGCACTAGTCATTTTCATAACCAACTAGTTTCTTGCAATCTCCTCTTCTTTGTTACAGTGTTAAAGTAATAAGATCCTCCTCTTCTTTGCAAATGCAATCTACGTTCAGATAGTTTCTCACAATCAGCTATCTCATGTTTTTACAGTGACAACTAATCTATGTTATGACATCCATACCAACTTATGTGGTAGTTGATAAAGTACCAATTCACATACAGAGAAGATATATTCAAAATGTGAAAATAAGAGTCCATGGAAAACAAGAGTACATGAAACTCTAGAATCCTTTCAAGGGAGACTCTAAGAATCTCTAAAACCTTAACTAAAAAGGATGGCATGAATGAAATGCTCAAACTCCAAATATATTAATGCAACATTGGCAGAGATGGTCAATAATAAAGAGACTACTACCTTTAAATAAGCTTAAAAGAGTAGGGATCAGAATAATCAAACAAAGATGAAGATTCTCAAAGGTCATGGATCGGTGTCATGGTGTTTGTAGAGTTTTAAGAATAGCTCACAACAAAAGCAAAGAACACATTAAGTTGGTTATTAAGGTTTAAACGAAGTGGGAAAATACCATAAGACCCTTGAGTTAGTTGTTGTCGGACCAAACGACGACCTGGACTGACGGGCCGTCATTCAATCGACTTTCCATCGTTTGGGTCCGTAGGTTGGGTCTGTTCGACAGGCCTTTAACAAAACAGACATAATTTTTTACTCGGAGGTTTGATTTTGGCAAAATGGTGGTTATGGAAAGCTAATTCAATTATCTATAATTTCATAGGTCATGGGACACCTAATTCATTTTGTGCAACGAGTTATGATCATTTTAAGTTGACCCAACTACATTTTCCCCCTAACTGTCTTCTAATTTCCACCTACGGTCCGTAGGTCCTTCCACGGACCATACTGGTCAATCGTGGTTCTTATCAGAGAGTGGGTAAATACTGTCTTGATCGATGGATACAAACGGACCGTAGTCTGACCTACGGACCATAGGTATGTGCAGCATGGGTCGTGCGTCTTGGTGGAGTTTCAGTGACAATCGACGGATGTGCAGCATGGGTCGTGGGTTAGGCTACGGTCCGTCGATTGCACCTGCAGATTTTTGAAAATCTGATTTTCTGTCTCTTTTGGATATGGGGTGTTACATTATCTCCTCCTTGGGAACATTCGTCCTCAAACGAAGACTAAACTATCTGAAATAGAGGGAGAGGGCTGCAATCCCTACTACTAAACACTGAGAAATGAGTTTTTGACTGAATTGAGTTCCAAGAACATGCAAATACACTAAAAATGCAAGTACAAACTGAGGGAACATGATACTAGGCTGAATTTATGTATGAATGACTGAAAATCTTAAGACGAACTATTACCTCAAGTTGTATTGGAATTGGAAGGAAAGAGGTGAGGATACTTGGATTTCATGGCTTCTTCTGCTTCCCAAGTAGCTCCATCTATGGACTGACTCCCCCACAAAAAACCTTGACTGAAGCGACTTATTTATTTCTCAACCTTCTAACCTGACGGTCAAGAATCTCAACTGGTACATCCTCATAAGAAAGACTATATTTCACCGCCACACTCTATAATGGCACTACAGAGGCTGGTTCACCCACACACTTCTTCAACAGTGAGATATTGAAGATCGGATGTACTACTGCTAACTCTGCAGGCAACTCTGGTTGATATGCCACCTTGCTAACCCTTTTCAAGATCTTGTAAGGGCCTACATATCTAGGACTGAATTTCCCTTTCTTGCCAAATCTCATCACTCCGTTCATAGGTAACACTTTCAGGAAAAACCAATCATCAACTTGGAACTCTAGTTCCCTTCTCCTTACATCTGTGTAAGATTTCTGACGACTCTGGGCTGTGTTAAGTCCATCTCTAATGAGTTGCACTTTATCCATAGCATAAAAGAATGAATCTGGCCCTATCAAAGCTGCTTCACCTACTTCAAACCAACTAATAGGAGATCTACCTAAGCCCATATAAAGCTTCATAAGGGGCATCTGAATGCTGGAATGATAACTATTGTTATAAGTGAACTCAATAAGAGGAAGGTGATCATCCCAACTACCCTTGAAATCGGTCACACAAGCCCTCAATATATCCTATAGGGTCTGAATGGTACACTCTGCGTGTCCATCCGTCTATGGGTGAAATTTTGTGCTAAAGTTAACTTGAGTACCAAGACCCTTTTGAAATGACTTCAAAAATTGAGAGGTAAACTGAGGACCTATATGTGATATAATAGACAATGTAACCCCATGCAATCTCAAAATTTCATTAATGTAAAGCTTGGCATAGTCCTCTGCCGAATCTGTAGTCTTGATCGCTAAAAGAGCGAGAAGACTTAGTCATCCTATCAATTATCACCCAAATTGAGTCATGTTGCGTGTATGAGGTAAACCTTAGATGAAATCCATATTGATCACTTCCCACTTCCAAGTAGGAATATCTATCTCTTGAGTCATACCTCCTGGTTTTTTATGTTCTACCTTAACTTGCTGTAAATTGGGGCACTTTCTCACAAAATCTGCTATATCCCTCTTCATGTCATTCCACCAGTAGAGTTCTTGCAGATAACAGTACATCTTAGTTGCATCTGGGTGAATAGAATATCTGGAGTTATGTACAAGGATATGCTTTCTCAACTCACCCACATCAGGAACACACAATCTACCCTGATAGCGAAGTACACCATTTCCCCCTTGGGAGGAAATCTCCATTCTCTAATTGTGTACTACACTCCTAAGTTCAAGAAAGATTGGATCACTGTCTTGCTTTTCCTTAACATCCACTACCAAAGAAGATTCTGCCCAATTCTGAACTGTCAGACAATTTTGTGATATTTTCATTAGGCGAACTCCTAAGCGAGCAAGTCTGTGAACGTCCTTCACTATCTCCTTCCTTTATTCCTCAACATAGGATACACTACCCATAGATAAGCTGCTAAGAGCATCTTATACTACATTCTCCTTACCAAGATGATAATGCACACTCCTTAACGAACTCAAGCCATCTCCTCTGGCGAAGTTTCAACTCTTTTTGGGTGAACACATACTGAAGGGTCTTATGATCAGTGAACACATCTACAAGAACACCATACAAGTAGTGTCTCCATATCTTGAGTACAAACACTACTACTTAAAGCTCGAGGTCATGGGTTGGGTAGTTCTTCTCATGAACCTTAAGATATCAGGAAGCATAAGCTATAAACTTATCTCGTTGCATATCATACACAATCTAGGCCAACTCTGGATGCATCAAAATAGATAACATACCATATGATCCCTCTGGTAGAGTTAAGACAGGAGTTGTAGTCAATCTAATTTTTAATTCTGCAAAAATTTTCACACCATCATCTGACTGCTGAAACTTGACAATCTTATGAGTTAACCTAGTCAATGGTGAGTCTATGGATGAAAATCCTTCCACGAACCTTCTGTAATAAACCGCTAGACCTAAAAACTTCTAATATCTATAGCAGAGGTAGGTCTAGTCCATTCTTTCACTGTTTCTATCTTCTGTGAATCTACTCAGATCCCTTCGCTAGATATAATATGACAAAGGAAAGCAACGGATTGCAACCAAAACTCATATTTTCTAAAATTAGCGAATAACTGACAATCCTTGAGGGTCTGTAGAACAATCAAATGACTCGCATGTTCATTCTCATTCCTCGAGTAAATGAGGATATCATTAATAAAGACGATAACGAACAAGTACAAGTACTACTTGAACACTCTGTTCATCAAATCCATGAAAGCTGCAGGAGCATTGGTTTGTCCAAACGACATAACTACAAATTCATAATGACCACTCCTAGTTCTGAAGGATGTTTTTGGAATATCACTATCTCTGATTCTTAGCTGATGATAACCCAATCTGAGGTCTATCTTTGAGAAATGACTAGTACCCTGATGTTGGTTAAACAAGTCATCAATCCTGGGGATGGGATACTTATTCTTGATTGTGACCTCGTTCAAGTGCCTATAGTCGATGCACATTATGAGAGAACCATCTTTTTTCTTTACGAACAACACTGGTACACCTCATGGTAAAACACTAGGTCTGATGAAGCCCTTATCTAGAAGGTCTTTCAATTGCTCTTTCAATTCCTTAAGCTCTGCCGGAGCCATTCTGTAAGGAGGGATAGAAATAGGTTGGGTATTTGAAAAAAGATTAATTCCAAAGTCGATTTCCCTATCGGAAGGGGCTCTAGAAAGATCTTATGGAAGTACTTTTGTAAACTCACAGACTACTAGAACTGACTGAAGAGTTGGGGTTTCATAGCTAGAATCATTAACCCGATATCATCTTTCTGTCCTTAAGGTAAGAAATGAATCGACCCATAGGCGCTAAGCTTCTACCCTGCCATTCTAAGATATGGTTCATGTGGAAACCGAAGACAAACAATCCTAGTTCTACAATCAACTAAGGCATAAAAAGAATGTAACCAATCCATGCCTAGAATTACATCGAAGTCTACCATTTCTAACTCTACAAGATCTGTTGAGATGAATTTCTGAGTGACTGTGACAGGGCGATTTCTGTATACTCGTCAAGCTATAACTACGTCATCAACTGGAGTAGAGACTGAGAAATGTTCAAAGAGAGTTTCTGGACTGACACTGAATTGCACTACTATGTAAGGAGTTACAAAGGATAGAGTATCCCCTAGATCTAACAATGTATAAGCATCAAGGTTAAAGATTCGTACCCTACCAATGACTACATCAAAAGAACCATAGAAAATTTGATAAAAAAGTCTCATTTCTCTTTCTGCTATTTGACTTTATGTTTACCATCTTGCTGGACTAAAAAAAAGAAACATTTGAGTATCTCTTGATCCTACCGAGCCTGAAGAGCATACAACCTGTTCTGACGCTGATCGCCACAATGTACCAGATGAGTTACCCTGCTGAGTTAGGCTACCTGCTGGTGCTTATGAAGTTGTTGACTGAGTTGTACCATTACAACCTCCTTGACCCTTTCTAGCATGTGACCAGACTGACCGCACCCAAATCATCCTTCTTTTCCTGGGAGACACTCGCCCTGATGGTTCTTACCACACTTAGGGTAAGTGGGGTAAGTCTTGGTGCTTGAAAAACTTCCCTGAGACTTAGAGCGTGGTGCTCTAACCTTCTCGTCATACCTATTCTTGGAGGATGGAACACTAGCCAACAAAGGGGCTGGAGCTGAAAACTTTTGCTGACTCTGCGAGTGATTTTCACCACCCGATTTTTGCTGAGAAAGTGATAGTTCCTAGTCCTAGACTTATTATTCTCCTTATCCTGTTCCCTAAGTATATCACCCTCAACTTGATGAGCATGAGTCATAAGCCTAGAGATGTTCATATCTCCAAGAAACATAGCATTTCTATACTCAATTTTCACCAAATTCGGCACTCCATACAAGAACTTATTCATCTGAGCCCTGGAGTCAGCAACCATGTGCGGAACATACATGGTGAGTTGGTTAAATTTTAGCCCATACTCATGGACCGTCATGTTTCCCTGCTCAAGTTCATGAATTCCTGAGCCTTTGCTTCTCTCAACTCTATTAGGAAAAACCTATCCAGAAAGGTATTACTAATGGAAACCAAAGTAATAGGAGTTGTATCGTTCAACTGAATGTACCAGATATGAGCAACATCTTTCAACTGGTATGATTCCACCTTAAGTCGATCATTCCTAGTGACTTGCATAACCTCAAAGATCTTCTTGATCTCATCCAAGAAATTCTGAGGGTTCTCATTAGTTTGTGATCCTAAGAACTCAGGCGGATTCATCCTAACAAAGTCACGGACCCTTGTTGCTGCTGATCCACCATTTGCGTTCAATGGAGCATGAACTTAATTGTTCTGGTTGGTCATACCCTGAGCCAACATTTGTATAGCATTTTTGATCTCAACATTGGAGACTTCCTGATCTGGGGTCGGATGAGATGTGTTTGCATTCTTGGCATTCATATTACTACAGTTAGCTCTACCAGGAGGCATGATCTAAAATGTAGAACATCAAGTTAGAATGGAATTAGATCATACCTTACGCACGCTAAGAGTAACAAGAAAGTGAAGTTTTCCTATAACACTTTATAGCCTCCCTCTATTTAGATGTGGTGCACTTCACAACCATGAAAATGACTCTTTTTAGTGTTGTTTTTCAGACATCCTAGAACACTCAAACCTAGTTCTTTGATACCAAATTTTGTTACACCCCGAGCTACCCCCGAGACGCAGACACGAAACCTAGGACCATAAGTGATCCCAAGCTAACCCTGTTGGCATGATCATGAGCATACTAAATATAATAAAATGTATACGGAAGCTAAATCATAATTTAAACTGAAAAGATGGGGAATACCCATAATCTATAATTGATACATTTGAAAATAATGGGTTTAATACAAAGGAAATATTAACTGAATAGTAAGTTGAAACTAACTATGTCTGAAATAAGCCTCTAACTGACTAAAAACGTTGGAACAAGCCCAGCTAAGTCTAGCAAAAACTTAAACTAAATGACTAAAAGACAGAAATGAACTCATGACTATTGTCCTCGGAGAATGAGGACTCACCACTAAATCTGCTCAACTGGATATTGGGAAGCAATATAAGCGTGATCTAGATGCTAAGAACTTGAACCTACATCACGAGAAGATGTAGTTTTCCTATGTGTCAGTACTTGAAGGTACTGAGCAAGTAGGATAGAGTAAATCTAAAATGATACAAAACTGAACAAGCTCAAAAGCAAGTATATAATATGAACATGATATAGATTTTGAATGCTGAGTTAACTAAAAAAATGACAAATTTATAACATGTTGAAACTGAATACTGAATATACTAATAAATGGTCAATGCAGTGAAATCTGACTGATCTATAGGAGCTACTAATAACTGATAATAAAACCACATGAGCTAAATGTGGAGTCCAATTTATATGCCCCATCGAGAGGACCCAATATACCCTACAAGAGGTATAAAGGCATGCTGGCGTGATCACTAAACTGATGCCCACATAGAGGACTTACAACCTACTTGTCTAGTAGCTCTGGGACTATTGGGTACGTTGAACCCTTGTCCAACTCGGTATTAATGCTACTACCAATGAATTATGTAACTATCTAATTATAATTGAGTTTCTGTAAATAATGGATTGCTCCAAACTGAACATTCAAAGTGAGATGCAACAATTAATCTGGTAATTATGCATTTATAACTGAAGCATGTATATCTGAAGTAACTGAGATATTTGACCTAGCATGTGTAATTCAAGAACTAAGGAAAAACTTAGGTAGGGTTCTAAAATTCATTCGATAAACTGAATAATAACATGGAAAACTTATTTGGAACATATAAATAATTCATTCATGAAGTTCTATTGAAGTTCAAGAAACCCTAGGTCTAATCATGATATTGGAATGAAGAATCTGACAGAAAACTAAGGACCTAATGGGTAAAAGAAACCCACTAGTGAAATCCACATACCTGGTGATGAAATTCATAGATAAATATTCAGATTTTGACGCTGGAACTGTCGGAACCTTGTTGCGTTCTTGAACTAGTGTTCTTGACCTTTTCCTCCTTTCTTGCTTCTAATTTTCTAAGTTTTTATTTATGATTTTGACTAAGGTAAGTTTTTAGTTATGTTTCTAGGCTTAAACTTACTAAAATTTGATGATTTAGGGTGTAACACCCCGTAGCCAATATAGACCAAAACTCAGTTTTTCAAAAAAAATCTGCAGGTGCAACAAACGATGACATCGACGTTCCATAGGAAAGACGACGGTCTGTCCTTCACAACCGTCGATGGTATCAGAAACTCTCAAAAATTCTGCCGGGAAAAATTTGTTAAGTATTAATTGACATACGGACCTACGGTCCATAGTTTGTGACCGTCGATCGAGACCCCCATTCACCCACTCTCTGACAAGAGCTATGGATGACCAGCACGGTCTGTAGGTGGAAACTTTGCAGACACTTAAGGGAAAATGAAGTAAGGTCTACTTCAAATGATCATAACTCTTATCACACAATGAATTAGGTGTCCCATGACCTAGCCGCTGACAGATAATTTAATTATCTTTCCATAGCCACCTACCTTGCTAAAATCTGACTTTTTCGAGTAAAAAGTTATGCCTTTTTTAGTAAAGACTTGTCGAAAAGGCCCTGAGGAAGGACCCAATGACGAGGCGTCGGGCAGACGACAGACAGTCAGTCTTGGCTGTCGTTTGGTCCGACAACAACTTTCTATGGGGTCTTTTGACCTTTTCCACTCCGTTTAAGTCCTAAATTACATCCTTTTTGCCCTAAATTGTCATATTTTATTCAGTTTAATCTTAGAAACATAATTAAAACATACTAAGCCAAATCATTAAATCAAAAGTTAAAAAACTAGAAGTAAGAAGGAGAAAAATCTCAAGAATCCTAGTTCATGAATGAAACAAGTGTCCAGCAATTTTAGCCACAAAACTTGAGTATTTTTCTGTGGATTTCATCACCATGTATGTGGGATTTCACTAGTGGGTTCCTTTCTCCCATTGGGTCCTTATTTTTCAGTCAGGATCTTGATTCCCATATCATGCTTAGACCTAGGGTTTCTAGAATTACAGCAGAACTTCATGATTTAGTAAAAACATATTTTCCAAATCAGATTATCATGTTATTACTCAGATTATTGCATGAATTCAGAACCCTAGCTTTGTATTTCTTTAGTCCTTGAATTACACATGCTAGGTCAGATATTTCAGTTATTCAGTTATACATGCCTTAGTTATAAATACATAATTACCAGATTAATTATTGTATTCTCAGTTTGCATGTTCAGTTTTGAGCTATCCAGTATTTACATAAACTCAAACATAATCAGTAAATTTACATAATTCATTGGGTGTAGCATAATACCGAGTTGGGATAGGGTTCAGCGTACCCAAATAGTCCTAGAACTACTAGCAAAGTAGGTTGTAAGTTCCCTCTGTGGGCAATCAGTTTAGTGATCACACCAACATGCTTTTATACATCTAGCAGGGTATATTGGGTCCTCACGATGGGGCGTATGCATCAGACTCCACATTTAGCTAATCTGGTTTTATTATTGATTATTAGTAGCTCCCACAGTTCAATCACACTCTCCACATTGAACATTTATTAGTATATTAAATATTTAGTTTCATCATGTTATAAATTAGTCATTGCATCCAACTAGCTCAAAATTCAGTGTATCATATCAGATTATTGTACATGTTATTTTCCTTTTTCAGTTATGTTTTATTTCAGCTTTACTCTATACTACATGCTCAGTACCTTTCAAGTACTGACGCATACGTGCGCTACATTTTATCGTGATGTAGGTTAAGGTTCTCAGCATCCTGATCATGCATAGATCGATTTCCTGATCTCCAGTTCAGCAGATTCAATAGTGAGTCCTCATTCTCCGAGGACAACAGTCATGAGTTTCATTTCAGTCTTTAGTCATTTAGTTTCCGTTTTTGGTAGATTTAGCTGGGCTAGTCCCTGTATTTCTAGTGCAGTTTAGATTTTTATTTCAGACATAGTTAGATTTAACTTAGTATTGAGTTAATATTTCCTTTGTATTAAACTCATTATTTTCAAATATCTGAGTTATAAAATATGGATATCCCCCATATTTTCAGATTGAATTATGATTTAGCTTCCGCATCAGTTTATTATCTTTAGTATGCTCATTATCATGCTAGCAAGGTTTAAGGAAAAAAATAAAATGTTACTTTCTATTATTCTCCTTTTGAATGACTTCTAGAAGTCAACTAAAATAAGTGAATATTTGATGATTTACCTTCTTTAGCCATTTGAATAAGATATTATCAATGTTTACATTTTTAGATGAATTCCATTAATAAAATATACTAAAAGGGTAAATATTGCCCCATAAATTATGTGAGATAAACCATTTATACCCTCCAATACATATTGGGATAAATGATGCCCTCCACCGTTATATGTCCCAAGAGACTACTATTACCCTCAAGAGTTAACGACCCATATTTTTAGTAACGTGGCAAGCCACGTGAGACTTATTCCTCCACCTAAATAATGTGGGCAAGTAAGACTAGACTTTTAAAAGCGACAAAACTGGTTGCCATAAATCGCCACTAGAAGGTTTTTCATTGATGTTAATATATATCTTTAAGGATATTTGTATGATAGAAAACATTCTACTGTTCTACTCCTTTTACTATCTATAGTAAATATTTGGTAGATACTAATGATAAATAAAACATGTCTCTTAAATAGAGTATGTTTGTGGTTTCCTTATTATAAAAAAAATACACTTTATCATTTCTCTTCCATGCAAATCAATGGCGTAACCGCGCTAAGGCTGGGCAGAATGAGGAGAAATAGTTGGGGGTGAAGCTTGTTTAGTTGATCAGGGTTGATCAACATAGATGACCCGGTCTAATTTCCTTCAATTAAATATTCATTTAATACATCACTTTATGTATGCCATGTGGTGATCATGTCTTTGTGGAAAATACTTTAAACTGTATCACAGGTTTTTAATAAATATTTTGTTGAGCGGATAAGTTATGGTTGTAAATTGGGAATTTATTAGATATTAAAAAAAGTCTTCTAAATTACTTGGTAAGCAAAATCTAATTGAATGAAGAGCATTTTTTCCTTTATTATTCTCAACATAAAATACTTCCTAATATACATATCCTTTATCAAGACATGCATGCGTAATACTTAGAAAATTCCTAAGTTAAGATCAATTCCTAATTTTGAGAAGTGTAATGGATGTAAATTAAGGTTGTAGACAACGAAATTTTATTGATAAATCCATATTAAATTTATATTAAATCATAAAGAAGAGGGAGGAATAAATGAAAGATAGAAAGATGACAAATTATGCTCTTTTGAAATTTGTAATTGATTTATATTTGTTATCCTTTTTACCTTTTTTGAAATTTTTTGTTCCATAATATTATCTTTTCTTTTATGAATTATTTTTATTCTTTCAAATTAATCAAAATAAAATAAATACATAACTAATACCATAGCAAACAAAAATAATGTCATTTTAAATAAATAATGAAACTATTGCAAAGGAGTCCGACTAAAAACTAAAATATTATTGTTTTGAAACATTCCCTTTTTTTTGGGGGTGAATGTAGTTTATTTTTAATAAATTAGGAAATTTATCCATCTTAATTTGGGCCTTTTATCTAAATTCAATTTAAAAAGCCCAAAGTAAATGGCCAGCCCATCCCTGATAAGCCCTCAATATTCTCCATATATTCATTTCCCTTACGATTAGGGTTCCTCATCCGCCACTCCACTTTGCTCCCCGTTTTTTCCACCTAATTACTGAAATGCTCCCGCGTTGGATGAATCAACATCTCTGCCTCCTTATCTGGGTCATTAACAGTGTTGCTTTAATCTTGGATCGAGCTTGTTCTACATTTAATCTGAGATCTCAATTCAGGTGAAAGGTATATCTTTTCTATTTGTTTCTTATTTTTTTCCATGTTAGATGTTTAAATTTAACTCCTTTTCGTTTATGTTGGTTTCTTTAGTAGTGATTATATTTATGATTTCTCTTAAAAGGAAACACTTTTTGTGATGTCATTTATTAATTTTGCGTTTTTCTTTTTTCTGGTTGTTTATTTTCTTTTTTTGTACATTTTTAGTTTTTATTACTTGTATTTTTACTATAATTATGGTTAAAATTTGTAATTTATTAGATATGAAGTTTATCTTTTGGTGTATGAAAATCATCGGTGTCGTAAAAAATCATTATTTTTCTTTTGAATTGTTTGAATGATTTCTATTTAGATCTGATATGAATTTGTCAAGCTTGATTATAGTATCATGATGTTAAGTGAATTTTGGAATTTTTTTAAGCTTCAACTTTTATACCTTTCCAATTCAACTGAATTCACATAAAAATCCTAAATAACTCCAAATCAATTGTTATATGCTATATGGTCGGTTCATTGAGCTTGTTCAAGCTTTTATTTGATTGTAACACTTGTTGATTTAAGGTTGGGTTGATGGAAAAACTAATTTGAAATGTTCTAAATTTTATTCAATTAAAGACTTTCAAACTTAACTCAGTTAAATGGAGTGTATATATTAGTGTATGATAATCATGGTGTTCCTCTTGCATTAAATATATTTGATTTTGTATCAAATAACTTTGAATTAATAGGTGCATACGAATTAAATTTATTGATATCTTTGATGATATTTTCAAGACTTGATAAAAACAATATTTATTCTTGTAGGTATATCAATTAACTTTTTATCTCGAAAATACATGTGACAATATCTTCAAATTTCTTATTGAAATTTCAATTTAGGTAGTCGCTTAAATAGATAGACAGATGGAAATCATAGTTGAAGGAGCTTTTCATGAGGCAACTGATTCAAAATCCTTAGGATCCGAGCTCAAGGTTATTGTATATTTATTGATATTGATCTTCCATTGTCATTGCTATAGAATGAGCACTGACATCATTTTTTCGATATGGTTAGTCTCTTTTGTTACCATTTAAATTCAATTAGTATGTATTAATTCATTTAAAATCAATCTTATGATTTAATTAGTATTTCTAAGTAGTAATTCATTTAAAGTCAATCTTATGACTTAATTATATGCATGAGTGAGTTCTCTATTGGTTGTTTCACTTATAGTATTAATTCAAATGTATGTATTGACTATCTTTGGATGATCTTATAATTACTGTGAACTAGTTTGAATTTGAGGATTTAGGACTAGTTTGAATTAGGGTATTGCTTGAATTGATATTGAATTTTAATTTGATGTTAGAAGTTAGTAATTGAAGTATTTTGAGTACAAGATAGATGTTTGAATGTCATGAATATATTGACCATGAGTTCTTTTTCTTTTGTATTAGTAATAGATCAAGTGTTTTGACTTTTGAGTATAAGTGAATTGTGTAAATATTATTTAGTTGGGAATTGATGAAGTGATTTTCAAGTTAGATAATTGAGGTTGAATTACAACTTAATTAGAACTTATAATTTATTATAATTTGAATTTGTTATAAGTTAAACTTAATTAGGAATGTGAACTTGATGAATATAGTATGTTTGCACCACATGGCCAAATTCGGGTTAAACATGATAATAGGGTTGAACATTATAATATGGTTGAACATGATAGGATTGATGAAATGATCAATGGTGCTTTGACGGTTCAAGGTGGGATGGAACCCGAACAATATATTGATGTAGCTCCTAATGAAGAAGGAAGACGCTTATATGATCACACAGAAGAGTCTAGTCATCCTCTATGTGAAGGGAATATGAACATAGAAGGGTTCATGAAATTATCAATGGTGATTTCAAGGTTCAAGGGGGGATGGAACCCGAACAATATTTTGATGAAGCTCCTAATGAAGAAGGAAGACGCTTGTATGATCACATAGAAGAGTCTTATCGTCGAGTCCGCATTCTGCCTTGTCAGTTGTGGTTATATAATATATATATATATATATATATATATATATATAAAGGCAAGACACTTATATGATCACATAGAAGAGTCTAGTTGTCCTCTATGTGAAGTGAGTCCGCATTTTTATCTAAGAGTTGTCAATGACTCTCATAGGACAAGCATAGATTCGCCCCATGGATCTTGAGGGTCCAACAGTCAACAAAATATTTAGAATTTATTGTCTACCATGCCAAGTTCCAAGTTGCAACAAATTGAGAATCAGTGTGATTTACATAAACATATAGTCGAAGATAAAAATAATGATTTCAGGTTAACTAACAAAATTCAACCTACATTTAGCTCGGATTCCAACCATGTAAAACGAATTTTCCCTTGAGATATCATTAGAAAATACGTTTTATTAGAAGAGTTTGCATGGACAAGAAGTTACATTTCTCAGTCGCAGACGATTTTGAACATTAGAAGTTGAAGGACTACAGAAGAAATAATTTGCTAATACTAGCATATGACATTATTATGCTGCTTGGACTCTTTAAAAATGTCAATGGGTGTGTGTCGTGTTCTCAAAAGTAGTGTAATTTATAGAATAAGATACATGTGCAAACTCAAAAGTGAAAAATCTGTACAACTTAGCGTATTATTACTTAATACATAAAGTGACTTTCAACTTATGAAGTAGATGTTTAAGTTAAGTAGCTTTTCCTGAATGAAGAGGAGCACTTGAACTTCCTGCTCATCTTCCTTTGTCTTATATTATAATTGAGTTTTTCATTATAGTTTGTCTAAAAAATAAAATCCATAGAACAGCTATTAACACATGTGCCTCAGTCCCAAGTAAGTTGGGTCATGTAAAGTAGATTTCAATTGTACCTGTTGGTATATGTTAAGTAGATTTTTCTAAAAGAAGAGAATGGCCTGGATGTGTATCTCCCTAATTCAGATCAACAACATGGCTAAATCTGGATGAATCTGTAAAACGATCCACAATAGCATTATTTCGCGACCTTCCTTTTCCTCTACCTCTAGCTCTAACTCTACCTCTACTTCATTCCCTTCAAGTACTACTACTCGAGATGTTGTGTTGAATAGAAATTTGGTCATCCTTAACAAGTAGTGTAGTATTTTTGATGGATGAAATTGATTTCTGCTTTCTCCTTGAACTTGTAGCAGCAACAACAAGAGGAGGAATGTTATAAAGCAGAAATAAATATCTTCCATTGCAAATACTACACTACTTGTTGATGATGATCAAGTTTTGAATCAATACAACATCTCAAGTAGTAGTACTCAAAGGGGATGAGGTAGAGGTAGAGGTAGAGGTGAGGGAGAGGAAGAGGAAGTTTGCAAAATAATGCTAATATTTATCATTTTCAAGATCCACCTAGAGTTAGCAATGTTGTTGGTCAACATCCAGGAAACTTAACCATTCCTCTTCTTTTAGGGCAAAGATACTCAACATAATGAACAGGTACAATTTAAATATACTTTATGGATTAGTCACGATCCAAACTTATTTGGGACCGAGGCGCATGTAATAGTAGTTGTTCTATGGATTTTTTTGGGAAGAAAGTATAATGAAAAACACAATTTCAATTGATATAATTAGATAAAGGAAGACGAGCCAGGAAGTTCAGGTGCTCCTCTTCTTTCATGAAAAGCTACTCAACTAAAACAACATGTACTTAATTAATGGAAATCTACTTTACGTTTTAAGTAATCATATGCTATGTTGTACAATTTTTTCACTTTTGATGTTCCACATGTGTTGTATTCTCCAAAATTATATTAGTTTTGAAAAACACAACACACCCATATTGACATTTTTATATAGTCCGGGCAGCATAATTGAGTCATATGCTAGTAGTAGTAAAAATATTCGTGCTTCGTGCCGGAAATATTATGAAATTTATAAAATAATATTTAAAATTTATGGGTTATTAAAATTAAAACACTATATTATCTTACATACAAGATTATGCAGTAACAACCATTTATAATGTAAAGGAAAATAAAAATTATTACATCTTATCATTCATACTTAATTTCATAAGCATTAATTAATGACAGTAAAAGTACATACCAGGATCTGTAATATAAGAAATGGTGTCTCTGAGCCACTCAAGAGCAGCAAAGTACACAAATATTTAATTGTGAAGAAGAAAGAGGAGGTTCAAAATTTTCGTTGTTCTAAATGGAGAGGAAATCCCTCTTTTAATTGACAACAAAGGGTACTTTGAACAAATATTTATTGTGTCTTATTGAAAATTTACAACTATTTCGAAAAGTTGCAACCCTACTGTAAGGTCACAAACTTTCATAAAAATCACAATTTTTCATAAAAGTGACAACTATTCATAAAATATGCAACTTTTCATAAAAGTCGCAACTCTTCATTAAAGTTGCAACACTTCATTAAAGTCTCAACTTTTCATAAAATTCAAAACCTTTAAATAAATGTCACAACTTTTAATGAAAGATGAAGGCTAGTTTTGGAAATTAATAAATAAAAAGAAAATATTTATTTGTGATGACTCCATGTAGACGGGCCTACGGTTTTCTTTTATATAAATATACTAGATAATTTGCCCGCGCTTTGCGCGGTCATAAATAATAATTGAAATGAACTTGCAAAGATAATTTCTTTTCTAATATCCATAAATTAAAAATAATAGCAAAATAGGTTCTTAAAAACATATTAACAATATTTCAACATGAATTTGATTATTTGTCATTATCACATAACTCAAGAACCTCTAATGATTGAATTACATACAAAATAATAAATCATTGGTTCTTGAGTAAACATTTAAAGGGAAATAAAGAAGAAAAAAGAACTCAAAAATGAAATAACGCTTGAACATGAAGACAATTATAACTTTTAAACTTGTATAATGAATTTCGTCAATTGAAATGTGAGAATGTCATATCTATGTTAAAAAAATACATGTAAGCTTATAAATATCTTTAAGTTACAAAATTTAATACAGAATATTAAAATGTGAATTCTTAAAACTTAGTACAATAATTATTTTCTGCACAATGAATATACATATTATATGTGTATATGTTCAATATAACCGGAGACAATAACTTTGCAGATACATAAACAACAGAGTTTAAAATAGATACTAAAAAATAACAATTAATACCATAATCATAAATTAAAGAGTGTAAAAAACATACCAGAATATGTAAAAAATAAAATGAAATAGAAAGAAAAAAATTGAGTCCACTTAATGCACAATGTGCCCTTAAAACTATTCTCCTTCAATATTAGTGGTATAATGAATTACATCCTCTCAAGCTGAAACGATTTTATTCACAAACTTATTGATAAAAAATTAGTGTTGTTAGTAAGTCACGCAATAGGAGCAAAGTACCCAAATGTTTAATTTTGTGGAAGTAGAAGAAGAAGATCAGATTCTTTGTTATTTTAAAATGATAGACAAAAACAATGTTCAGAAAGATTAAGGGCCCAAAAGTCTAAATAGGGGGTGAAAGATTTCCCATCTCATTGGGGGCGAAAAACGAATCAACATCTCGATGTGACGCAGCCCTTTCGATTTTAGTTGAGAATATTTAATTTTGCGGAAGTAGAAAAAGAAGATCAGAATTTTTGTTATTTTAAAATGAGAGGAAATTCCACTATGTATAGACAACAAAGGGTAGTATTAACAAATTCTTATTGTGACTTATCAGAATGGTTACAACTATTTGAAAAAGTTACAACGCATCGGAAAATTCACAACTTTTCGTAAAAGTCGCAACTCTCCATTAAAGTCGCAACATTAGATAAAAGACACAATTTTTTATAAAGTCACAACTCTTTATTTAAGTCACAACTCTTTATTTAAGTCACAACTCTTCATAAAAGTCACAACTCTTCATAAAAGTCATAACTTTTAATAAAAATCGCAACTCTTCATTAAAGTAACAACTTTTCATAAAAGAAAAGGCTAGTTTTGAAAATGAATAAATTTACAAGCAAATTCTTGCATGTGGTTGTTAGGACCGAAAATAAGCAGGTGTTACGCGGAAGCTAGCAAAGCAAACCTCGAAAGACCACGAGTAAGAAGACAACGAGAAATATCCCAAAACACACAAAGATTTAACGTGGTTCGGTCAATCGACCTACGTCCACAAAGGAGATGAGCAATCCACTATAAATATGAGAGTACAAAATACATAGGGAATCAACCTCAACCAATTCACTCGGAATACATGGGAGGTTCACACAAGTGATAACGTATCAAACTTGTGACTCATAAATTCTCCCTCTAACCAAAACTCTCAAAGCCCTTAAGACTACATTGTGAATGTTGATTAAGTTAGAAGGAACATGTCTCTATTTATAGAGTCCTAAACCTTTTCCTACCAGAAAAAGGATTAGTCAATTCAAAACCTTTTCCTAAAAGGAAAACCTATTTATGGTAAGAAATAAGGGCAAATAAAATCCAACAAATCTCCCCCTTGGCCTGAATTTCTGACAAAATATATTTGTCCACCTTCTTGACTTAATATCCAACAAAATCTTCATTACTATCAAAAAAGGTTGTGGCTAGAACTACACCCGTCAAGATGAACACCTCTCTCTAACCTAGTTCAATCAACTATTATCGAACCACTGTACCTGACTCCATCATTGAATTTGGCTCTCATACCACTTGTTAGGACCAAAAATTAGAAGGTGTAAACGCGGAAGCTAGCAAAGCAAACCTCGAAAGACCACGAGTAAGAAGACAACGAGAAATATCCCAAAACACACAAAGATTTAACGTGGTTCGGTCAATCGACCTACGTCCACAAAAGAAGATGAACAATCCACTTTAAATATGAGAGTACAAAATACAGAGGGAAACAACCTCAACCAATTCACTCGGAATACATGGAGGTTCACACAAGTGATAACGTATCAAACTTGTGACCCATATATTCTCCCCCTAACCAAAACTCTCAAAGCCTTAAGACTACATTGTGAATGTTGATTAAGTTAGAAGGAACATGTCTCTATTTATAGAGTCCTAAACCTTTTCCTACGAGAAAAAGGATTAGTCAATTCAAAACCTTTTTCTAAAAGGAAAACCTATTTATGGTAAGAAATCAGGGTAAATAAAATCCAACAGTGGTGGCGCCATGTAGGCGGCCTAGGATTATCTTTTATATAAATATATGATGATATGATATATGATTATTAACTAATCATTGCATATCCCTCCTTTTGAATTTGCATTTTATGTTTTCAAATTCATTAGATTTGGAATTTTAGTTAGGCTTGTGTCTTGAAGCTACCTTTAGTTCTTTCTTCATGATACTCGTGAGCAATTTCCTTTTTTTTGCCACAATACTATTCATATCTAGATAAAAATATAAGGGCTTCTGTGAAAGGATTCAATTTGCTTTCCTATATTAGTGGGTTGATTTCTCACCAACCTAATTATTTAATTACGACAAGTCCAGAAAAATGTAAAATATTCCAGAGTTGTAGAGAATTGAACAAAGATCTCTAGAATGAGTATTCTGGAGAGAGATAGCTAGAAATATTCTAGAAGATATGTCTCTCTAGATTCTTCCATCACCTCCTATTAATAGAGATGATCCATATTTGTTGGTAACCAAGTAAGAAAGTAAGTTGTCAAAGCATGTAGGCAAGATAGTAAACAACAAGTGAGTGAGAAATAAAAGTGAGTTGATAGAGTGTGATACTAGAAATGTTGTGTGTAACAATTGTAGGACCGAAGTAAATCATTACTTTACTATGATAAAATATAAGTTGTGAGAAATTGATTGTGTCCTCAAACCAAAAATATACAACAAGTGGTACCAGAGAGTCTTGTGGATAAAGAAAGGTAGAAACTCAAAGGAAAGGAGACGGTGACATAGAACCTAGGACCACAAGTGATCCCAAGCTAACCCTGCTGACATGATCATGAGCATACTAAAGAATATAAACTATTGCGAAAGCTAAATCATACTTAAAATGAAAACATGGGGAAATACCCATATGCTAAATCTGCGATATATGAAAACTGAGGAGTTTAATGCAAAGAAAATATTAACTCACTACTAAGTTGAAACTAACTATGTCTGAAAATAGACTCTAAACCGGACTAGAAATACTGGAACAAAAGTAATTTCTTTTTATACCTAGAACATGGTAGATATATTGAAGTTCCACTGTTGCTGAGCTCTGGTGTGACACGAACATCGTTTTGCTAATACGAGTTATTGGTCTTTTTGAATTATTTGCGGTCACTACTTGACCGCCTTTGTACTTGCTAATGTTGATGATCTTTTTCTCATCACTAGTCATTTTATAACCGACTAGTTTCTTGCAATGTCCTCGTCTTTTTTATAGTGACAAGGTACTAAGTTCCTCCTCTCTTTTCAAAGGCAATCTATGTCCAAATAGTTTCTCACAAGCAGCTATCTTAAGTTGTTACAGTGATAGCTAATCTATGTTATGACATCAATAACAACTTATGCAGAAGTTGATAAAGTACCATAATGATAGTTCAAAGAAGTTTCCCTGCCAGATAAAAAATGAATTGGAGCAAAAGGTACCATATAAGCTTGAAGAAGAAGGACAAGGAAGTGAGAGAACACTTGAACAAGAGGTATGTGAATAATATAATTCACATACAGAGAAGATATCTTCAAAATGTGAAAATAAGAGTCCATGAAAAACTAGAGTACATGAAACTCTAGAATCCTTGCAAGGGAGACTCTAAGAATCTCTACAACCTTAACTAAAAAGGATGGAACGAATGAAATTCTCAAACGCCAAGTAAATTAATGCAACATTAGCTGAGATGGTCAATAATAAAGAGACTACTACCTTTGAATAAGCTTAAAAGAGTAGGGATCAGAATAATCAAACAGAGATGAAAATTCTCAAAGGGCATGGATCGGATGTCATGATGTTTGCAGAATTTTAGGAATAGCTCACAACAAAAGCAAAGAACACATTACGTTGGTGTTGAGGGGGAGAATTAGGATTTCATCAAAAATTAGTTGTTTATTTAAGATAGGTTAAGGAAAATCTAAAATGTTTCCTAATTGTAGAAAATTGAAGAAAGATATCCTGAATGAGCATTCTAGAGAAAAAAGTCTATAAATGTTTATTAGAAAAAGATATCTAGTAAAATTCTAGAAGAGAGTAAGTAGTATATCTCTCTCTAGATTCTTTCATCACCTCCTAAAAATAGAGGTAGTCCATTTGATTTGTAACTAAGTAAGAAAGCAAGAAGAAAGTCATCAAGATTGCAAACAAGACCAAGTGTTCTAGTAAATAATATTTGTTGAAGCAAGTATCAAGTGAATGATCGAGATTCTAAGATCGAAACACGTCCTTACTTTGATATAATGGGATTAAAGTTCTGAGAAAATGACAGTGCTTGCAACAAAATACATCCAATAGACAGTCTTCTTTCTTAATGATTTAATTTTTCAATAATAACTAGTAATACATATTAAATATTTAAAGAATATTCAATGTATATGAATTGTCTCTAGTAAATTGCAAACTTTTAAATGGTAATTCGAAAAAGAATCCAAAGAGTTCTAGTTTAAAATCAGTAAAACTTAAAATCCCATATCCGCCTCACATAACTTCTATTCAATTTCTATGGGACGAAGCTCAAATTCATTAACAATTAGTCCACCTTTGTAAATACATGTCTTATTAATCAATCTTGCTTCAACATGACCACCAATGCCTTTCTTGCTATTAAAATATCACAATTTTACTTCCATCCATCACCTCTCATATTTGGGATACCCCCACTTCCTTGCAATCTTACAAGGTGCACAATGTTAACCCGGTTTTAATATCAATTTCACTCTCATAATTAACAAATCTAATACTTGATTTAGCAGATTTAAGTCCATTGAACCTATTTGCCATCTTGAACACCAGAAAAATATATTCTGTCTTTGGTGACAATATTTCAATGTCTATTGTTCCACGAATATCCAATCGACATATAGAGACAATAAATGCTACTTCAGAGAATCTGCAAAACATTTGCAAGATACTCTTGTAAAATTAAATTATAATTTTCTAATGATATATATTGCTGTAGATCTTTAGTAGGTGTACCAGATGCAAATATAATTAGTGGCCTTTGGGTATCTACTAGTTGTACTTTAAAAAAATAGAAAAAAAAAAAGACAAAGTAATACATAGTATTATTTATGCAATTTAATTTCGGACCATGTGAGGTTGCGCAATATAAAGACAATTATTTGTGGGGATAGTTAAGATGTTCCTATTAAAGACATCTCCTTTAAAGGGTGTGCACTACCTTTCTCAAAATGCAAAACAAATGTTTACCTTTTTTGTTAAATAAAATCTCTCAAGGGAATACATATCTGTAGATGTGTAAATATTTGTATCACTGTAAACAATTGGCTTCTAACAAGCTAATTACTAACTGAGTTAACAACTACAACTAACTGACTAACTATGTGCATAAATATATTGTCAATACACCCTCCCCCCCCTTTCTCAAGTGGGATATGAGGCCTTCATAGCCAACTTGAACATGATGCAAGTTTGTTTTACACAACTTTGGTGAGTAGGTCAGCCAGTTGATAACATGATGAAGGGATAAAAGACCACCTTGGAGCTTATTTCGAACAAAATGACTGTAAACTTCTATATGTTTGGTTTTCTAAGTAAGGTCTAACCAGGGAGGAGTCAGCAGTATGTCAGGGATTCATTCGACGAAGATTAAAGTAAGAGAGTAAATTGGTATGTAGTTATGAAAGTCGAAAATGAAGAATGAGTAAAATATCATATATTACTATAAGTGCAAAGAGTTTGACCAAAAAGTAGATTTATCATTTTAACCCTATAGTTTTAATAAATATTAATTTATTATAAATCATATCATATATATATATATATATATATATATATATATATATATATATATATATATATATATATATATATATATATATATATATATATATATATATATATATATAGGAGAATCTTAGCCCCTGCCTATGTGGCTCAACCACAGGGCAGAATTCTCCTTTTAATTATTTTTTTTCCAACAATACCCTTCCCTACCAAACATTCACACCACAATTCTTTATTTAATTATTTTACTACCAACATAACTCTTCCCTCTATACAGTCATACCCGTTTGGAAACAACGTACACCTATCTAAACAACAGGTCTCTTCCCTACTCTCACCACACTGCCGCAAATAACTCCCACATCAATTCAACTACCAAACCTTCACCGTCCCTGCAAACAACCTCTAATTCCCTTTTCTATTTTGTATCTCTGTCCAACTTCCTCCTCAGCACTGACTAAATCCTGCACAATCCAACAAACATTAAAATCCTCATATAAACACCTCCAACTGAAAGAAATCCCTACAATAGACCCCCAATACACATCTGTTCCTACACATATGCACTCTCAATCAAGGTATTTTATGTAGCATATACTATTAATTTAAGCATAACATCAATTGTTTCTAATGTCACATTGCCCACCTCTGCCTTTAATTACATTCCATCATGACATCCTCACTTAATTTATTTTCTTCACATCTTCCTCTTCATGTGTTCGAAACTTCTGTTTGTGCCTAAAGCACCATACTATTTCGACCTCCTCTTGCTTCTTCAAATGATAAAAATTCTTCATTGTCAGTTTATCCATGTAGAGTTTCTCATTGTTGGGTTCTCAGACTCCCTCTTTCTCTTAACTTCTCGACAATTATATTTTCTAGAGAAACAATGTCAATTTCTTGTGAAGTCTTAACACTAACATAGGATCCAGTGTCCCACTCTCTTATTATCTCATAGATAGATATTTTGGCAGTTTAAGAACTTTCAAAAATCATATCCTTTGTCTTTAAGACTTCAATATAGTCTTATTCCTCCATCGATCTCTACTTTCTCCATCTTCTTCCAAAATTTGCTCTGAGTCATTAGTTGACCTTGATATTTTCAATGATTGAACATGCACTTCCACTTCCAGTTTCACTCTCCTTGGCTCGACAATATTTCATTGTGTGTCCTACTTCGCCACAACAATAAAATCTGAGAGACTTCTTACCAAAATAGTTAGAACACTCATCATTCTCTCTAGGTGAGCGTGAATCACCTGAGGATTGAGATTATGGCATATCTCCTATTTTTCTTTTAATGTTTCTCCTGTCTGCTGCAAGAGCATCTTCATCTTTGTATTTGACAAACACACTAGCCAATTGCTTGGCTACTAATTCCAGGGACGACAATAAATTTTTAAATTCCTCCAAGATTGGTTGTTGAGTCCATCCTTGAATCGACGTAAAAAATGGAATATATATAGGTTTTAGTCCACGAATTACTATTCTTCTCATTCGTGCTTCCGAAATAGCCTCTTCCCGATTCAACAAAGATATCTTAGAATATAAGTTCTTAATCTTCAAAAAGTACTCGACGATAAAAAGGTTACCTTGAGTGGTGTTATCCAATTCATTCTCCAATATTTGCAGCCGAGCATCATTCTTCTTGTTGAACAAGTGATCGAGGGTCCTCCATATCACGTGAGCTGATTTACACTTTATAACGTGATCAAATAAATCGGAGGAGATTGTCCTCTTCAGAATGAACTCCGCCTTCGCATTAACCTGCTTCCACTTCTTGTATGACTGTTATTTTCCGGTCCGTCAGCAGGAGGACTTGTGTCATTCGCATTAACAACATCCCACAAATCCTCTCCCACAAGGTATTATTCCATACATGTCTTTCATACCTTCTAATTGGACTGATTCAACAACTCCATCCCCAGCCCATTAACACGACCACTAAGTTCCATATCGACAAATCAGTTGAATCTACCACTAACCCAATCTTGAATAAAATTCAAAAGTCAATAAATAACTATGGCTCTGATACCATGTAGAGAATAGAAAAATAAGAGTATAATTAGGGAACCTTTCTGCTATCCCAAGATCGTTAAATAAGATCAGAAGATACAACCAAGGAAGATGAAGCTAGAAAGGAGAAAGAGTATTTTGGATTAAAGTACTTTGATATAGAAGAAGACTATTTGATTTAGGTTTTGGGTTGATTATAAATTACAATGGTCACCCCTACATATACTAGAGTAGGGATGCTTCTAGAAATTATTCTAGATTGATCTACAAGAAAAATCATGATGACTTATATCTTCTAACTATTTAACAAGAATCTAGATTTTTCTACAATTCACTATAAATATCTACTTCTCTAGAACATCTACACAATTCCTAGATACATCAAGTATTTAAAGTACTACTCTACATAACTCTAGAAAGTTCTTTTAAATATTTAGGATTATTTATACCTCCATAAGTCATCTTTATTTTTCACAGATTCAACTATCAATGGTTTTGAAAGCAATGCCTTATGTTTTAATAAATTATAATGCCATGTTTACCTCAACTCAGCCCTCATACTGCCAATTATTTATTCAATCGTCAATTATTTACACTTTCAATTTTAATTTTCTACTAAATTTGTCAATGTGCAATTTAGAATTTTCAGCAAATTAGTATGTGTTCTGGTTTAATTTTTAATTTAAGTCGGCCTGTGAAAGTCCATGTGTGTTAACCAAGAACATCATCTTTTATCATTTGTACCTCTTTCAACAACTCAAGTTGCAACAGAGTATGCATAAAATATGTTGCCCGGACAACTTCAACTTTGAATTAGTTATTTTAAATTTATTAAATGTATATTATAACTTTCAAGAATTTAAAGATTAACAACATAAGATACCTAAATATGTTGTCCGGACGAATCCATCTTTGAATTAATTCTTTCACATTTATAAAATTCATATTATCAATTTCCAATAATTTGAAGATTCAAAAAATAAGATACTATAATGACATCATGTTGTGACTCAGAATCACAGAATTTGACCTTTGACATTATAAAGTTCAGCCCTCATACAGTTTGATTGCTCAACATAGGCGAGCATCCTAAGCATCTAGCTGCCTTTACGAGATTTTATAAATAAATTGAAAATGACTTGACTAAATTTAAAATGTTTGATGTCCTTTAAGCTTGGTGCATCTTATTTTTTGTGGCACACATCTTTTGTTGTCAATCTGTGTTACGAAAATCAGAAATTACTGATTGTAATAAATTATTCAGAAACATGAAGTAACTGAGATTTTTATAACCAGTAAGTAAGATGAACAGAAATTTATTTGTAAAAAATAATTGAATCTGTAAAAACATACCTGAATCTGGAATACTCTTTTTGATAGTTTAGGAAGAAAATCAAGTCCACTGAATTCACAGTGTCCCCTTAAGGAAATTATTCCCCTCTAGTATCCGAGGTTTGAATTGGAATATAAACTCCCAGGGTAAAATGATCTTAATCAGTAGAGTATAGATACCAAAAACTCTACTGTCAGCGAAGTACACGAAGATATATGTGTTTTTAAGAACAAGGAAGATCAGAAAATTCGTAGGGAAATATTCTGAAGACTGAATGGTATTTATAGGCAAGAAGAATATATTCTGAAAGGTTGCAACCCTTTTAGAATTGACGCGACCATTAATGAAAGGTAGCAAACTTTCAAATGGTATTGACTGTTCCTGAAAGTTGCAACCTTTCAGAACAGTCATGGCGGGAATTTTTAAATATAACGGAATTTAAAACGGGTCACGCGCGCGGATCCGAGTCGGTTCGGGTTAACTAAAAAGTTGAAAACATTCGGTTAACGTCCAAAAAATTATCTCTCGATCATTTGTCAAAGCCGAAGCCGAAGCGAGCGACGACGGAGGCGCGAGGGGGATCCCTCTTTCCAACCCTTTTAACAATTAATAGGAGTGTTTATTTATTTAAACTCTCTTATTTTCATTTCCATTACCGATGACGGACTATTACCTTTTTCATTAAAGCATTAGAGGAAAATTCAAATTCCAACCTTTCAAGTTCTAAACTTTTCAAATTCCTCTTCTTCCCTCTATTTCCCATCAATTCTTGCTATATAGCCAACATCTTCGGCAAAAATTAATACGTTATAGTCTAAAAACAATATTGTTTGTAATCTAATATGCAGAGGTAATCATTATTGATGTTCACTTGATGTGCGTATTCAACTAATGCAATACTATGATATACTTCTCTTTTAAACGTCATTCAGAATGCAACCTAAACAAGATAATGTTCACGAATATATGACACTGATTTTTGTGTCTATTTTCACAATCATTTGCTAATGATATTTTAACTACCAAAGGCCAAAATGTATCAATTTCAATAATTAAAATAACAATCTGGTGGAGAAGTGTACTTTACCATGCCAAAACTACAGTTTTGTTGGGACAATATTTATACCCATTTGATGTTAAAGCTATCTCCAGTGCAAAGTTCACAGGCTTGAATTTACAGAAAAAATTAAAATATACTGAAATCATGTTCTAACGCAATAATTTATATTTTTAGTTAAGATTTTATCTATCATACTTCATCGTGGTCGTGAAATAATCCTCATCGAATATGAAAGACAAATTCATGGACAATTTTGATATCTTTGTTTTTTTCCTAGCTCTACCAGTTATTTGGTGTATTCAAACATGCTGCCCAAAAAATCAAACGGGTAAAAATAGAGTGGTTTTTTGAATCTGTTTAATTATAATATATGGAAAGACCCATGCCTATTCAATTCCAAAACAAAATAACATACTAACACACATAAAAACTAAATGTCTCTATGATATTTACACCTTACAATTCTTTTTTTAAATTGCACATCATATAAATTGTCCGACAACACAGGCTTCGTTTCAATTGTATACATAAATATATGTAGATACCCAGGGCTACAAGAGCCCTATACATTGAAATATAAACCTGCTAATTAAGCCTACAACTGCCCTCTTAAATATTTAAGACTCGATTTGAACGTCTGGTATGACATTATCTTCTCCTTGACATTTTGAACATATATGGTCGGGGTATTTTTGTCCAATAATTTTGCAATATCTCGTCAATAATTCTTCTGAAATAAACCCTTTCCTTAATGCTCTTGTTGTTGGTTTTTGCTCTGGCTTGAGTAGACTAAGTATCCATTGGCGTATCTCTTCCATATCTTGTTTTCTGATTTCTTTAGAATTTGAATATATCATAACTTGTTCTCGTACATAAAAAAAAAAAAGTATTTGAATTTTGTGTCGGCTGAATATCAGTCATATGTAAAAAGTAATAATTTTTATTTTTGTCGTGTTGTGTCGGCTGTAAAAAGCCAATTGTAAAAGTCATAAAGAAAATAGTGTGTATGTCGGCCATAAATAAAGAAGAGGCCATTATGTAAAGTAGTAATAGTAAGTATTTTGTTTTCTTGTGTCGGCCGAATATAAAAAGGCCAAGTGTAAAGTATGTGTCGGCCATCTTTGGCCAAAAGTCTGTAAATTTTGTGTATAAATAGAGGGTTTCCCCTCATAAATAAAATCATCAATCTTCCATCTTCCTCTTCTCTCTACAATTTCTCGCTTCCACCCCTCCATTGGTATCAGAGCTATTTAATTAAATAAGTATGGAAAACAAATCAACTATGTCCGAAGATCTACAAAAACAGGTATACCATTTTATATTTATGAGTAGCTAAATTAATTTATTCCTGAAAATCTCTTGTTAATTATAATTGTTTATCATGTTTGAATAATGTTATAATAACCATCTTTAGAAAGTTTGCTACAGAAATATTCTTTGAATAAGTATGCCCAGACTATGCCATCCTAAGGTTGAAACCGGTAGGCAGAGAAGGCCGTTTAGGGGAGTAAACAAAGTTGAGGCGCTGTTAGGGTAACTAACCAAAGAAGAAAGCTGTAGTAGTGACCAGACGAGATGATTATTAAATCATTATTTTTGCATAATAAGCAAGTATAATTTATTAAGAGGTTGGAAGGAATAAAATTTTAGTGAAAAATGAAAATAATAAAAATGGAAACATACCTATTAGACGATGATGTTGATTATAAGATATTATTATTCTATATATTAAAAAGTCTTAATACTGATATAAAAAGAGAAATTTATAACAAATTATTAACATATGAAATAATAGAAATAACAACCCAAGGTTGGACTGAGTTAACTATATAAAGTATAGAAGATGAACTTCACTTTGACATATATGATTTATATGATGATTTAGATATTGGAGACTAAATATGACTGAACATTGGCTAAGGCGATATGGTAGAAATTACAGGTTAAAAAAGATTAAATATCCAGAAAAATTAAGCAAGATTTTTAAAATATTATATAAAAGGTTATGATAAATAAAAATAAAAATACTAAAATAACAAAAACTAAGATAGACAAAAAAGTACGAAAAATATGGAAAAAATTAAAATCCTTATATATAGAATATCAATTATCACAACTAGTCAAAACAGATAATGATAAAAAAGATCATTTGATAAATATAATTTCAATGTTTTCTATTTGAAGAAACAATATGAACAAAGAAAAATATAAACAACAATTAATAGAAAAAATAATGGAACAAATAACTGAAAAAGAACAAGAATTACAACATAGAAAAAGAAGGTTAGAAGAAAATATATTAGCAGGAGTATGTAATAAATCAATACTAGCACAAAGAAAAGATATATCCATGTTAAAATTAGAATTAGATTGTCTTGAATATGAATTACAACATAATATAATACATAGATCATAATGAACAAAGAAGAGTTTGCGATGAGACGAAAAACATATGAAAACCAAGATGGAATGATAATAAAAATAGTATTTTCAAATTTAGGAAGAAGATACAAGAAAATAGGAAATAACTTATACTTAATGCTAAAAAAAAAAACAAAGAAAATTAGAAGATAGTTTAACAGCTATGGAAAGAATAACAAAAGAAAATGAAGAAATAGATAAATCGAGAGAAATTGAAAAAATAAAAACACAAGCAATACAAGAAGTACAAAATTTAGAAGAAATAAAAATACAAGAAT
Organism: Solanum arcanum; assembly: GCA_027789145.1. Classification (NCBI taxonomy): domain Eukaryota; kingdom Viridiplantae; phylum Streptophyta; class Magnoliopsida; order Solanales; family Solanaceae; genus Solanum; species Solanum arcanum. The sequence goes on along the minus strand of CM050942.1, from coordinate 56,789,496 downwards.
AAGTGAATTAGAAAAAGAATTAGCTAGGTTAAAATTATTATATGAAAATAAACAAAAACAAAAAGAAAAAGATAAAGAGCTAGAATTAACAAATGAAATAAAACAAATGGAACAAAAACTGAATGAAGATCTAAATGAAGATATTGAAGTAAATGAAATAGATGGAAATGAAAATGACCAACAATCGAAATAAGCGATATAAGTGAAACATATACAGAAATTCTAGAACAGATAAATAAACCGAAAAAATTAGAAATAAACACAGGAGATATGAATAGACCAAGTACGTCAAGAGTTAAAACCCCAGATAATAGTCCCAGAAATAGTCCTAGAGTTAGTCCTAGGAGGACACCACCAACTTATTATACAGAAAGCTATCAACAATCAGACAGAAATAATGCAATATGGAACAGTAGACTAAATAAAAATTGGACACCTAAACCAGCAAATGAACAATACAATTTCTTAGATTTAGATTGTGTCGCAGATATAAATAAAGCAATATTATTATGGATAGGAAATATGTCTAAACAGTTAATAGATAACAAAATAGAAACAGCGAAAACACCAAGATACATAGAAAGAACATTCGTAGGAACAACAAAATTATGGATAGAAAATCTACCCTCGGAAAGTTTAGAAGTACTTAGGAATGATAAGAAAATGGATGGATCCAAGATCAAAGAACAAATATTGATATACTAGATAAATATGAATCAAAGAATAAGAAATGAATTTGGAGGTATGACTACAGATATAAGAGAACAAAATAGAGAAAAAATAATAAATAGACAACTTATGACAAAATTAGCTATATGTAAAATGTGTTACTTAGAAGAATATACTTGCGCATTTAAAGAATATTATTACAAAGCTAAATACAATTTAGACGAAGCAAAAGAAATAAGAAAACAATATTATGCGAAATTACCAGAACCATTTAGTACAAACGTAATAAAGGATTGGAATAATGAAGGAATGGTAGATACTTTAGGATTTAGAATAAAATTTTTAAATCAATGGTTCATACAACTATGTGAAAACCAAAAAGAAAAATTGAAAATGGAAAAAGTATTAAATAAAAATTTATCATGTTGCAAAAATAAAATGGCACCACAATTTGGATGCACAACTAAAAAACAAAAATCTAAAAGATATAAAAATTATAGAAAAAACAAAACTATATATAAATATAAACAACCAAGAAGAAGGTATTATGTAAAAAACCATAAAATAAAAAGACCATACAGACCAAAAAGAAAAATATCCCAATGTACTTGTTATAATTGTGGAAAGATAGGACACATAGCTAAAGATTGTAAATTACCCAAAAATCCAAAAAGAAAACAAATAGCAGAATTAATTATAGACAATGAAAAATATATGCAAATAGAGTACATAGATTATGAATTAAGTGAAAATGATAGTATATATGAAGTATCAGATATAGAAACTGAGAATGAAGAAGAAAATATTAACATAGATAATAACGAAACAGATGAAGAAATATAATGTCTGAAAATAAAATAAAAATAATATCTAAGAAAGAATATCAAGATGAAGAATCATCAGAACAGAAAATTATATTTGATAATACGATATTTGAACAAATAAAAGGAAAAGAATTAGATTTAAGTGTTGAAAAAGTACTAGAAATACCTATTTTAAGAAATTTGTTTAAAAGACAAAAAGAAGAATATTATGTAGTTAGTCAAAAAGAGCATATCATAGATTGTAAATACACAAGAGGAAAAGCATATATACCTATAATAAATAAAAGAATGATAAACAAAGAAATACAAGATATAAAAGCTAAAACACCAATAAAATATGTACATTTAGGAGGAACAGAAATATTAATAAAAGCCTGCTTTAGAGAAGGAATAGATACACCTATAGAAATATACTTAGCAGATGATAGAATTGTACACCCTATAGAAAAAAGCGTAATTAGTGCAAAGAAAAGGAAACTTGATATATCAAAAATTTAAGTTTACAATAAGTGCTAATTATACAATATCATTAATGATAAAAATATAGATAGATCATTAGTTCTATATTGGAAAATATCCTGAATAGAACTAGCACTGTGAAGCAAATTATTTACAAAGAAGATGTAAAAATCTATATATATTAACAACGAAGCATAAAATAACAAAGAAAAATAAAATTAACAAAATAAAAATAGAAAATCCTTTTGAAAAAATAATTCTTTGTAATAGACAATAATGACTATAGCTATAAAGAAATTGATATAGAAGAAGATTTAGAGATAGTAAAAGAAAGATTAAGCACTTCAAGCGTACCAAATACATTGACAAGAGCTACCTCATCAAGGATGAGTACATCTAAAAGAAAATATGAAATTCCACAAAGCTTATTGGATAAAGAAGAAATAACACCATATCATTATTTCATAACAGAATAATAGACCAAAGAAAATATAAAATATTAATAAATACAGGACAAGAAGAAAATTATATAACAAGAGAGTTAGTATTAGAAGAAGAAATTATAAGAACAGGATATACATGCCTGGACTACCCAAAGTGAGATAGTAAACACGAATGAAGAAACAACAGAAAAGAAATAATTATAGCAGGAATACCCTTAGTAATACAATTCAAAATATACCAAGGAGATCATAATATTACATTAGGAATAAAATGGTTAGAAAAAGTTAAACCATACAACATAGAAAATGAACAATTAACAATAACTTGCCAAAATAAGAAAATAATTATAAAAAGGACAAAATGATTAATGAAAATATTTATACTTGCAAAAATTATAGTAGAAGGATATCACAATGTATATTATACCCTATGATAGATACAGGAGCGAGAAGCGAATATATGTAAATATAATTGCTTACTGGAAGATAAATGGGAAAAATTAAAAACACCTATGGTAGTAACGGATTTAACAATGAAGGAAGTATGATTAAATACAAAGCAAAAATATAAAAATACAAATATGGGATAAAATATTAACAATAGAAGAAATGTATAATTTTGAATTTACTACAAAAGATATGTTATTAGGAATGCCATTCCTAGATAGATTTTATCCACACATAATAACAAAAACACATTGGTGGCTTACTACACCATGCGGAAACAAGATAGGAGCAAAAAGAGTAAATAATAAACAACGAAAACCTATGGAATGGATAAAAGGAAGTGAAAAGATAAACCAAGAAATGGAAAATATAAATAATAAACAAATAACGCAATTAGAAATTATTATATTTGCTATAGACAAAGTCAAATTAATTAATGAACAACTAGAACAATTATATAGTGAAGATCCATTACGAGGATGGGAAAAACATAAGACAAAAGTAAAAATTGAATTAATAGATGAAAATAGCATAATAACACGTAAACCATTAAAATATAACTTTGATGATTTAAAAGAATTTAAAATACATATAGATGAATTATTAGCAAATAATTACATACAAAAAGCAATAGTAAACACACAAGTCCAAAGCATTTATAGTTATAAAACATAGTGAACAAAAAGAGGTAAAAGTAGAATGGTCATAGATTATCGTAATCTAAATGCTAAAACCAAAACATACAATTATCCAATACCAAACAAAATACTAAAAAAAAGACAAATACAAGGATATAATTATTTCAAGAATTTGATCAGAATCAGATTTTACCACCTAAAACTAGAAGAAGAATCTAAACAATTAACAAAGATTCACAAGATCTGCAAGGTTTCTATGAATGGAATGTTTTACCTTTTGGATATAAAAATGCACTGGTAGATTCCAACATTTTATGGACAACTGCTTTTAACTTGACTAGAAATCTGTATTGTATATATAGATGACATATTGTTATATTCTAGAACACAAGATGAACATATAAGATTATTGGAAAAATTTATACATATAGTAAAAAATGCAGGTATAAGCTTAAGCAAAAGTAAAGCAGAAATTATGAAATCACAGAGAGAATTTCTAGGAATACAAATAGATAAGAATGGAATAAAAATGCAAACACATATAGTACAAAAAATAATTACTATTGATGAAAATATAGATACAAAAAAGAAATTACAATCCTTTCTAGGATTAGTAAATCAGGTAAGAGAATATATACCAAAATTAGCGTAACATCTAAAACCATTACATAAAAACTTAAAAAGATGTAGAATATCATTTTGACGATAAAGATAAAAACATATAAGAAATATTAAGAATTTATGTAAAAATTACCAAAACTATATTTTCTGATGAAAATAAAACATTTACTTATATTGTCTAAACAGATTCGAGTGATCATAGTTACGGAGGAGTTTTAAAATACAAATATGAAAAAGAAAAAATAGAACACCATTGTAGATATTATTCAGATCTTATCTGAAGCACAGATAAAATGGGAAATAAATAGAAAAGAATTATTCGCATTATATAAGTGTTTATTAGCATTTGAACCATATATTGTTTACAACAAATTTATTGTAAGACAGATAACACACAAGTAAAATGGTGGATAACAAAAAGTTAGATGATTCAGTTACAACAAAGGAAATAAGGAGATTAGTATTGAATATATTAAATTTTACATTTACAATTGAAATAATTAAGATCGACAAGAACCTTGTTGCAGACTACCTATCAAAAAAGGAACTCAAACTGAACAAGATACAATAGAAGAAATACTCAAAGCAATTACTACACTTTCTACGAAGGTGGGCGGTATGGGAAAAGAGTTACAAAATCTGAAAGCTAACATCGTGACATGACTCTAAAAATGCGAGCTACGTCATTATTGGACGGTAAAAAGCCAGAACTAGAAGGAGACAATGGGAAACTCCATAAAACCCATGACAATGTTTGTTTAAATGCAGCTACAGCAAGCACATCTACAACAAAAGGAGCCAGTGGAATAAGATATACAAATTTAAATATGAACAAAATCTTCGATAAACCATTTATTCCAAAGAACCAAAAAGACTCATTATTTATACCACCACAAATACATACTTACTTAGAAAGTTTGAACCAAGATAAAAAAGCCTACAACCACATAACCCGCTCATATATTGAAAACCTTTATAAAATCCAAAATTATCTAAACTCAACACCTAGATCTCCAACTACCAAAGACCCTAATACTGATTTTACAACCCAAAAGCTACAAGGATATAATAAGTTAATAGCAAAACCAGGTACCAATGCAAATCTAGTAAAAACGTGTTATAGTTATGGATTACTTAGTACAGTTTATACCCAAACAGGAGATGAAATATCTACCATACCAGAGCTATACAAAGCCTTTATGAACTATAAAAGAATTACTAAAGGAACATTGTTTTATATAAAGTTTTATTCAAAGACCAAAGAATGATATTATTTGATGAGATAAAACCAATTATACAAGTTATAAAGATTTGTCTAACCTGAGATATGATCATTCCGGAAGATATCGGAATACAGCAAGAAATACAAAAGGTTGAGATACGAATTCTACGCCAACAAAAGAGTTATAGGGATAGCAACTATCCTAAATGAACTAACTAACAATTATTTAAACGGAAATTCAGTATGGAGCTATTATATGCGAGAACAAGTTATGATATATTCAAATTCTAAAGAAATCAGAGAACAAGATATGGAAGAGATACGCCAATGGATACTTAGTCTACTCAAGCGAGCAAAACCAACAACAAGAGCATTAAGGAAAGGGTTTATTTCGTAAGAATTATTGACGAGATATTGCAAAATTATTGGACAAAAATACCCGACCATATATGTTCAAAATGTCAAGGAGAAGATAATGTCATACCAGACGTTCAAATCGAATAAAAAAGTATTTGAATTTTGTGTCAATTTGAATATCACCATATGTAAAAAGTAATAATTTTTATTTTTGTCGTGTTGTGTCGGCTGTAAAAAGCCAATTGTAAAAGTCATAAAGAAAATAGTGTGTATGTCGGCCATAAATAAAGAAGAGGCCATTATGTAAAGTAGTAATAGTAAGTATTTTGTTTTCTTGTGTCGGCCGAATATAAAAAGGCCAAGTGTAAAGTATGTGTCGGCCATCTTTGGCCAAAAGTCTGTAAATTTTGTGTATAAATAGAGGGTTTCCCCTCATAAATAAAATCATCAATCTTCCATCTTCCTCTTCTCTCTACAATTTCTCGCTTCCACCCCTCCATTGATGGCCGACACATACTTTACACTTGGCCTTTTTATATTCGGCCGACACAAGAAAACAAAATACTTACTATTACTACTTTACATAATGGCCTCTTCTTTATTTATGGCCGACATACACACTATTTTCTTTATGACTTTTACAATTGGCTTTTTACAGCCGACACAACACGACAAAAATAAAAATTATTACTTTTTACATATGGCTGATATTCAGCCGACACAAAATTCAAATACTTTTTTTTTATTCGATTTGAACGTCTGGTATGACATTATCTTCTCCTTGACATTTTGAACATATATGGTCGGGGTATTTTTGTCCAATAATTTTGCAATATCTCGTCAATAATTCTTCTGAAATAAACCCTTTCCTTAATGCTCTTGTTGTTGGTTTTTGCTCTGGCTTGAGTAGACTAAGTATCCATTGGCGTATCTCTTCCATATCTTGTTCTCTGATTTCTTTAGAATTTGAATATATCATAACTTGTTCTCGTACATAATAGCTCCATACCGAATTTCCGTTTAAATAATTGTTAGTTAGTTCATTTAGGATAGTTGCTATCCCTATAACTCTTTTGTTGGCGTAGAATTCAGTATCTCAACCTTTTGTATTTCTTGTTGTATTCCGATATCTTCTGGAATTATCATATCTCTGGTCAAACCAATTTTTATGACTTGTATAATTGGTTTTATCTCATCAAATAATATCTCTGCTGGTCTTTGAATAAAACTTTATATAAAACAATGTTCCTTTAGTAATTCTTTTATAGTTCATAAAGGCTTTGTATAGCTCTGGTATGGTAGATATTTCATCTCCTGTTTGGGTATAAACTGTACTAAGTAATCCATAACTATAACACGTTTTTACTAGATTTGCATTGGTACCTGGTTGTGCTATTAACTTATTATATCCTTGTAGCTTTTGGGTTATAAAATCAGTATTAGGGTCTTTGGTAGTTGGAGATCTAGGTGTTGAGTTTAGATAATTTTGGATTTTATAAAGGTTTTCAATATATGAGCGGGTTATGTGGTTGTAGGCTTTTTTATCTTGGTTCAAACGATGTTCCTAACGCCTCTTGCTAAATAGGACGTACTGTCCTTCACAAATGTTTAGACACGTCTCTTCGCAAGCGGGGTTACAAAACAATGCGTCTCTTCCAAACGTTGCAAACCTCTTTCAAGTTCCCTCTCTGTCTATATAATGCCTACCAATCTCCAGTCACCCATTATTGATCACATCTCTCTTTATTCCCGAAAAGAACGCAAAACTTCTTTTTCTCTCATATAATTGTTATGGCATACACACTTATTTTAGATTTGGATACCTCAAGGGATAACTGGTTGATTAAGGTACGAGTTTGTAGGATGTGGGAATTTAAAAACTACAAGCGAAGCAACGAGATGATAAGTTTGGACATGATACTTATTGATGAAAAGGTACTACCCTTTCACTTTTACGTTATACGACATTGTTGGATGGTCTGGTTATTGGGGATCCACTTACGAATTAACATGTAACAGGGTACTTTGGTACACGCGGTAATCTGGAGAAACCAAGTCAACAGGTTTCGTGCTAACTTACGTGAAGGATCTGTAATCATTATTAGAAACTTTAAGGTATCTGAAAGTATTGGTGAATAGAGACTCGTAAAGTCCGATGTTAAAGTCACTTTTCTGCAGCTCACTGCGATACAAACAATACAGGATGATACTGTTAATATCCCGTCAAATGGCTTGCAGTTTATTAAGAAAAACATTATTCGCTCAACGATTAATAATAACACCTTCCTAACAGGTATACTTATACATATCATTTATGTGACACGCATTCATCTACATACTTACTTAATACAGTCTATCTTGAACTTGTAGATGTGGTTGGATGCATATGTGGAATAGGTGATCTTGAGAGTGTTGGTTCGAAATGGAATAAACGTGACCTACACATTCTTACTGATCCGTAATTCGCTAATGTCATAAGATCATTTTCACTTATATTCATTAATCCCAAATAGCACTCATAACACTAACATATAATATTTTTTGTTTTTGCATGATAGGTCTGCGAAAACTAAATAACGCTGTGAGGGGGACTTTGGAGAAGGATTTTACCCGTACCTATTCCCCCTCCCCCCCCCCCCCCCCGAGTCCGGACAATACATAGTCATTGTTAGGACAACAACAGTGAAGGAATTCAGAGGTAAGTACTAACACAGACCATATCCATGAATAACTCTTTAGACATCATTAACTCATCCTGACTTATAATGTTTGTTTATTCTGTATCAGGTAAAATTACTTTTGCCACCACCGCTGCAAGCAAAACGTATGTTAATCTTCCAATGGCAGACGTCACCTCATTGATTCAAAAGTTTGCAACCAAAACCATTCAGAAACAAATAATTGAGAGTGCAAATGGAAGGAACATACACATTGACGAGGCAATGTTCGAAAACAGGATGACTATTTCAGAGTTACAGGATTCGTACTAGAGTCAACGACATAGATGTTAGTTCCCTAACAACTTTTCCAAAATTATGCTTAATACAATGAATAAACCCACTTCTTCCGCATGTTTATCTGATGGTTGTTTATTTTCCAGGAATGTATCGTCACACTACAGGCACAAATCGCTGAAATAGATACCTTTTTTAATTGGCATTACATATCATGCAACTTATGCAACAACAAAATAGAACCGACGGATGGAATGTACACATACCATAAGTGCGTGAAGAAGTGTGATTTCCCGTTGGTTAGGTATGGAAACACTAAACAATCTACCACATATTAGCTTCGAAACAAGCACTAATATTTTCACCAAATACAGGTACAAGATACACATTAAGGTAAAAGACAATGGTGGGGAAACAACTTTGGTTCTTTTTAATGGTGTTGCCGAAAAGTTGCTTGATACTTCTGCTTTCAAGTTGCTTAATCGGTCAACCCACGATGATAACGATGTCCCATCACAAATTGAGAGCCTTTGTGGCAAGGACATTGTATTTAAACTAAAATTTACCAACTTCAATTTGAAAGAAGGTCTGGAAAATTATACAGTCACAAAAGTGTTTGTGCCGGATGAAGATTTAGAATTGCAACACCGCATTAACAAAGAAAAAAAGTGTAGTTATCATTCACAGTTCAATACATACCTACTTTGTACATACATTATTGATCTGCAGAAATAACCTCGAACGTACACCGATGTAATGATTTTTCCATTTATTCCTACAGGATCAACTCCTAAAGGAAGAAATAGCAAAATAAAAGGAGCATGTTGCCGGAGGTCCACACAATAACGACTCAGAAGAATAACTCGATGAGGTGGAAGACACTTCAACAGGCAACACAGTAGTGTATGCAAGAAACCAGAACAACAAACCCAATTGCAGCCAAACATTTTCAACTACAAACATCAAAAAGAGGAGAAACATTATCGTGCAGAACAACAAACATATCGCAGGACTAACCAAAATAGAGTCACAACTTGACATTCCTTACGAGGAAATTTCAGAGCCTTACAACATTCAACCAGAATCTAAGATAAAGTAGTATAATTAAGCCAACTGTGGAATAAATAGAAAACCTTCAATTGGTAATTATGTTTTAGTTGTATTACATTAATTAGGGTCAAGGAGAAATGAAAGACATAAACGCTCCGAACGAATGGAAATCAGATGGATCTAAGACCAGCGATTTTACCGGAAGAAGATCAGGATGACGCACAAGAACCCATTTTGAAGAGAAGAGTCTCAACTCAAAAACTAAAAAAGAAGAGAATCGTATACATAGAGGACCACGAAGAAAGCTTTTCTCCCACCAAGACAAATGCCAAATGGAACATTCCTTAGTTCACCAAAGAAGTAGATTCTTTCAAGATGTGTATTGACTATGTATTAGTAACTACAATAATGACTTTCACTAAATATAATGTTGCATATGTAGATTATTCAATACAATTATGTTATTTTGTGTTGTTAAATCGAATGTCAATCCACAATGTTTACTACATACTACATGCTATTATATCCGTCATGCAATGCGTGAGTGGTAATGATTAGCCAAATTGTCTTTTGATCAACTACCATAGTAAACACAACCTCCCCACTCCTTCTACAAGTAAATGAAGCCACAAAACCAGCATGATCAGAAGTTCCAAGGACATAGCGGGGTCCATATCCATCGGATATACCATAGTATCAATAAAAATTTTATAACACATGAAATTACAGTAACATTATTGATAAAATGATTGAAGAAGTTCATAGAAGATGATCATATATATGTTAAATCAACCTTTCTAATTTCATCATTTTTTATTTTAAGAAGATGTACTAAGGTAATGCATTATTTTATTATATCTTTGTGATGGATGATTTATGATTCTCAAAGAATTTTGTAGTTTGTTCATCTTCAATTGCACTTGCTAATGTTGTTTGAGGCCAATTTTACTTCAACAATATGTGATTGCACTTATCTTCATTCACTAGAAAATGATAAACTTAAATTGTTTAAAGGATTAAGTACTGAATGGATTCAGGCATATTCAACTAATTTGGGATGTGAGATTTAATTTCCAATTGCAGCATCTTCTTACAACACATGGATTTATCCTTCCTATAAATGATTATTTAATCATGTAAAGGTGTATCTTACAATGTTCTGTGCCAATTGGAGCTCAACTTTTTTATCCTAATTGCAATGGATCTCCAAAGGCGGTGGAAAATTCACTGTATTTATTATGTGGCAAGTTTGATATTGATTTCTTTTTCTACACCCCAAAAATGGTATGTATGTGATTAATGAATCGTATATTTTGTTGAAGCAGCTTCTTATAACGTAAATCTTGCGATGTCAAATAAAATTTTAATTCATCAACTTAGTGCAATAAAGACCGTGAACTTTCAATTCCATTATATATTTACACTATAGCTTATTTCAATTTAACAGCTGAAAAATTGACATTCATACATATTTTCAAAGTACATAATCAATAACAAAAGTGTATTTAAGGTGAGAGTTAAGTATACCTAATGTATGAGTTTATTCTACCCTAAACTATGTAAGTTATTTTTAAAAACACTTGTTGAATCTTTCAGAACCAGATTACATTAAATACACGACGAACAATTTCATTAATTTTATGAGTGAAGGAACACATTAATATGAATGGAACTGTACCGGCACAACCGCTTCTGCAAGTGTAATCATATATTAATACACAGAAAAAATTATATATTGTTACACGGTAAAATCCAAAGGATGTGTCCTTTGGCATAAACAGAAACTGTCAACTGTCAGTTATTTTGGTAACTGTAACTGCTCCACAAAATAATTTAAAATGCACCTCACATTTATAATATACTAGCTTCTGGATACGCGCCACTTGGTGTGGCCATATAAACAAAAATATTTTTGTGAAGATTGTATATTAGCAATATTTTTAAGTTATATTATGTGTTATAAAATAGAAAATACAAATTACATGTTCTTAAATTGATAAGCATCCTATAAGGTGTTTTTGTTTCTAAGATTCAAAATGCAAAACTATACAACTACAATATTTAAATGAATAAGTGAAATGTTATGTGCTACGTAAATGAAATATGTGTAAAATCAGTAACATATAGAAATTTTTTACAGTAAAATTAATGTCGTGTGTTGCACATATTAAGCCCTAGCAAGGAAATTAAATAATAAGTGTCATGAGTGTATTCTTCACTAAAAAATTTCTTTGACGAATCCAATAACATCGATAGCTAAAATTCTTGCACAAATCCAACAACGTTCGTAGCGTATTTTAATAGCCTTTAACTTTGACATTGATTGAGAAAAAACAACTCAGAAAAATGATATACTCTTCTTTACAGCCCATAAAAACGGAGAGGGGGCTTGAGGAAAATGAAAATTATTCTTGGCTTTATATAATACTTTCACTTTAAATGATTAATTAGTCCCTTTAGCTTCTTTTCATGTATTCTTTGAAAATAACATGAATTAATATATTAATTATGACATTCATTGTATTGAAATCTACAACTTTTAAGATTCTAGCAAAGTAAAGGTAACTGCTTCTATATTTTAGTTAATGTGCAACTTAAATCTCTAAATATTTGCTCTCATTAACTAAAATTTGTCTCCTCATTTTCTTTAACATTTAGATTATTTAATTTTCGTAACTCTTCAAATGTTCTCAATTCATTAATAGTAAAAAAAGTTTACTGCTCAATATTTTTCAAAAATAAAATGATTAAATATGAATATAAATATTTTTATTTAGTATAGGGATAAAATAGTAATTCAACTTTACATCTTGGAGTTTCCCACTTATAATATAATATGATATACAAAGGTAACAAGCACAGAAACGATGTGTACGTTGTTAGACTAAGTCACAGACTCATGCCTTTCACTCCAATCAATTGAAATATAATCAAAACTACTGTGAAATTTGATTACAACACACTGTAATTACATAGCCTGCAATTTAGTCGGACCCATACTCCACAAAAGTCACATCCATTAGTGTACTGTCTCCATCTTCGTCTACAACCACAACAGTGACACATTGCAATCGGGATTGGATCGGCAATTCTATCAAAGTGCCCGAGGTACTGGGAAAAAATCTCCACATTTTCACTTCGTAATCCATAACAATATTGTGAAAATCGTGGAAAAAGACAACCTTACGGAGATACAAGTGGACACAAGTTACTCTTATACAACAATATAACAAAGGTCCAACTCAAACCCATTGAACATCAAGACAATACGAATACATGCTACCATACATCAATGAAATGTTGCCTATGTGCAGATAAGTAATTCATACATCATAGTGTGCACCCTCAGACTTGCCTCTAGAATGAAAAAATACATCCATCGATACGGTGAACTGTACCTAATAATGGGTCATTTAACTATAGTGTCTCTGACTTTTATGCTACTCATTATGCGAATACAGAGGTCTCTGCTACCTAAAATTATAAACTGCAAAACTACGGATTGAATGAAAATAAGGCTATGCTCAATATTGCTCTATTTAGCATTAAGCATGATGACAAAAATAAAACACAATAACCAACAATCGAGTGGATAATATACAAACAAAAAAATTAGTAATTTAAGTATAGTATGAACTACTAAGTACAAACTATGTTAACTAAGTTCAGTCGGTAGGTGTACAATGTTATCTTTACTGTATCCATTATTATGCACAAATAACATACTTTTGACTATTGTGTGAAACAGGCCAAATGGAATTGATCACACACATAGTTAGAGAATTCAAAGACTGTTAATATACCCACAGAGATTATATTGCTTCAACAACTACTGCCGGATTTAGCGCCACGAAGATTTTCAAGATTTCAAAATGAAAATGATGACACTACAAAGACAGACGAAATAAAGCATATCAAAAGATTCAGGGGCCATTATTCTAGATTGAAGAGAAAGCTCACATTAATCAGCCACAAATAAAAGCACGAACCAATTAAAAAAATGCAGCAACTTCTACACTTTGTGAAAGATTTACAAATTTGATGAACGTATCAAACTTTGCGCCACGAGAAATGATGCACCGGATGTATGGTAAGCTGATATTATTCAATATTACTATGTATTTACCACACCTCAATGAAAAATGGACCTTACTTGCTAATACATAACCATGTAGAACAGTAACATAGAGCAAGCCAGAGGATACATTAAACTGATTATAATTAACCCAGTATGATAACACTTTATAGGTAACCATTGGGCAGAGCCATCTGAATAACCTGTAGCGGGGAGAAGAACAGGCTCAATTTCCATTTATACACCAATTGATCACATCAGTCTAATTCCAATCCAGAATTCAAGTACGTATCTTCTGCCTTGGCCAACGTTATTATTGCATACAAATGTTTCAATTAATTGAAAACTAAATTATGTGGTAGATGAATATTCAACGCCTTTAAAATTGGGACAGCCAACATACACCTGTCAACATTGTGGCGCCATTTTATGGTATGAGGAACGGACAGACAAAAGTAAAAAAACGAGACAACCAAAATTCACATTTTGTTGTATGGAAGGCCGAGTTCAGCTACCATTACTTAGTCAACCTCCAATCTACCTGAAAAAAACTAATAAGCACAGAATCTAGACAACTGGGTATAACTTTTAGGAAGCATATTCGAATGTATAACTCCATGTTTGCATTTACATCCATGGGAGGCCGAGTAGACAAATTAATCAACCGTGCTAAAGGACCTTACGTATTAAGGATCAGTGGTCAAAATTATCACCACATTGGCTCACTATTATCGGAACATGGTAAAAATCCTCAGTTTGCCCAGCTCTATATATATAATACTGAGAATGAGATCGATAATTGAATCAATACTATGCGCCATGAAGAAGTGGAACCACAAATTGTAAGGGGAATATCTGAAATGCTTGATGACCATAATGTTTTGGTAAAATCATTCCGAATGGCAATGGATAGATATCTAGAACAACCAGAATCTGTATTCCATCTGCGCCTCCTAACTGAAAGGAGCAACGATGGCTGACAATACACCAACAACTTCAGAAGTGGCAGGATTAATAATTGGTGAACTTACAGATGCTAACTTTCAGCGTGATGTTATTGTAGAACATCGGAAAAATGGTCTACAAAGAATCACAAATTTACACCCATCTCTCATGGCCATGAATTACCCATTAATACACCCATATGGAGAAGATAGATATAGACTTGGTATTCAGTTGGTGGATTTGTGTAACAAATCATTCGCAAAGAACAGCTTAAACATGAGGCAATATTATTGTTTTCGAATAAAACAACGACTTAATGAAGGACACACACTTCTACAAGCTGGAAGATTGTTACAACAATACATTGTGGATGGTTATATGGCAATTGAAGAAGAATGATTTTGGTATACCCGAAATAATCAACCAAAACTACGAACAAAGCTTTTTGGGGCGTTGATGGATGCTATTGTTCGGGGAGATTCTGATTGTTCAAGGGTTGGGAAAACAATTATACTACCTTCATCGCACATTGTGGGACTACGATGTAGGGCACAAAATTATCAAGATGCAATGACAATATGCAGGTGGCATGGTTACCCAGATTTGTTCCTTACGTTCACTTGCAACCCAAAATGGCAAGAAATAAATGAAATGCAAAACTTGATATCACAAGAGAATGATGGAAGTCGTGTGGATATCATATGTAGAGTTTTCCAGATCAAGCTGTTTCAACTAATGCAGCATCTTAAAAAACAAAAACCCTTTGGAAAAATTGTGGCATGTAAGTACCGTGTATTACATATTTTACATTACATTATAACTTACTCGTACATTACACAACATCAAAAAAAGAGCATTTCAATAACATCGAGTACGCATTCCATTATACACATATATATTACTTTCATTAACAAACGTCCAAATTGTTTAACAAAAAAACTCTCTACGCAGGTATATATACAATTGAGTTTCAGAAAAGAGGATTACCACATGCGCACATACTGCTCTTCCTTCATGAGACATTAAAAACCCCGTCAGCAGATCACATTGACAGAGTAATATCAGCAGAAATCCCTGATGTTGCACAAGACTCGGCTGGCTATAATGCTGTTAAAAACTTTATGATTCATGAACCGTGTGGTGACTTAAATCTAAAATGCCCATGTATGAAATAGGGCAAGCGCATAAAACATTTTCCAAAGAAATACAATGACCATACCAATTTTGATATGGACGGATTCCCTAATTATAGGCGAAGGAACACAGGTATTAGAGTTACAAAAAATGGAGCCAAATTGGACAACAGATATGTTGTTCCATACAACAGGAACTTGCTTGTTCAATTTGATGCACATATAAATGTTGAAACATGCAATTACTCAAAGTCAGTGAAGTACCTATTCAAGTATGTTCATAAAGGGTCCGATAGAGCAATAACAATAATAGAAAACAATGAAAATACAACGGATAATGATGAGATTAAATAATACCTGGGCTATAGATATATATCGGCTACAGAGGCTTGCTGGAGGATTTTTCAATTTGACATACATCACAGGGAATCTGCAGTTGAGCGACTACCTTTATGTTTAGAGGGACAAAACACAATAATATTTGAAGAATCAAGGAGGGCTGAATGCGTCCTGAGCAGACCTGATATAGAAAAAACAAAATGCACAGAATGGTTCGAGGCAAACAAAGAAAATGCAGATTCTAGAGAGCTAACATATTCACATTTTCCAACAAGATGGGTATGGAATGCAAGAGAGAAAAAATGGACCAGGAGGCAGAAGGGAAGAACAGTTGGGAGAATCTACTTTGCGCACCCCGCTAGTGGAGAACGGTTTTATATGCGCAGGATGCTTAATTTTGTCAAAGTATGCACTTCCTTCCAAAGCATAAGAACAGCCAATGGAATAGAGCATAAAACATACCCACAGGCCTGCTACGCATTAGGTTTATTAGATGATGATAAAGAATAGAATGACTGCTTGGTAGAGGCTTCGGGTGGGCCACTGGTAATGAATTGAGACATCTCTTTATAACGATTCTAATGCACTGGCAAATGTTAGATACAAGACAACTATGGAAGAATAACTATGAAATATTATCAGAAAATATAGAAACGAATCAGAGAAAGAGATTGCACATGAAAGATTTACAATTACATGATAAGCAAATTGAGGTGTACACATTGGTTGGGGTTGAAAGCATCTTATTGAAGATGGGCAAAAGTTTGAAAGACATATTGGCATGCCACATCCATATTCGTCATTACTTCGCACTTTAGGCAACCGCCTAATAAATCAGTAGCTCGACTATGACACAGTTGCCCTTAGACGGGAGCAGAAAAAATCCTATGCACAATTGAATAGTGGTCAATTGCAGGCATATGATGCAATCATAACATCTGTATGGAATGAAGAAGGCAGATTAATATTCATTCATGGACACGGTGGTACTGGCAAGACCTTTCTATGGAATACAATAATTTCACACCTCCGATCACAATCAAAAATAGTTCTTCCCGTTGCTACTTTTGGTATAGCAGCTTTGTAATTACCAAATGGAAGGACAACACATTCACGATTTCATATTCCATTGGATGTCACTCCAGAGACAACCTGTGATATAAATCAAGGAAGCCAACTAGCCGAACTTTTAAATAAAACTTCACTGATTATCTGGGATGAAGCGCCAATGGTAAATAAATTATGTTTTGAAGCGTTAGACAAGACCTTGAGGAACATAATACGAGACAGGTATGAAAATAGCGCAGATAGGCCTTTTGGGTGCCTAACACTTGTATGTGGTGGAGATTTTTGACAAATACTACCAGTTATTCAAAAGGGAACAAGATCTGACATTTTTGACGCAGCCCTGAATTCCTCTCCCTTGTGGCACTTTTTCTCTATTTATGAATTGAAGGAAAATATGCGTTTGAGTCGTGGAAAACTAACAAGTACGGGGCCACAAAAATATCAATGTTTGACAAATGGTTGTTGCATGTAGGAGAGGGATCAAATTATGATGCAGAAAATAAGGACATGATTAAACTGTCACATGATGTTTGCATTGAACCATTTGGCGATCCTATCGGATCCATTGTGGAAGATGTATATCCATCGCTATTGCAGAAGTACAACAACCCAGAATATTTGAAAGAAAGGGCAATACTCACACGTAAAAATGAATTGGTACATGAGTTAAATGAAATAATTATGAAGATGATACCCGGGGAATAAAGAACATATTATAGCTTAGATAATGTGTGTAAAGAAAGTGTGAACACTAACAAGGAAGATATATTGTACCCAACTGAATTTTTAAACAACCTGCGCTTTCCAGGGATCCTGAACCATGACACACAGTTAAAAGTAGGAATCCCTGTTATGCTTCTGAGGAATCTAAACCAAACAGAAAGCCTTTGTGTTAGGTAGTGGAGTCTGATTAATATATATAACTGTTTACGCGGTTTAGCCTCCGCGGTGAAGTTGGCAGGGGGTTATGGGAGGCGGGAGCCCCCCATTTGAAGGCAGGGTTCGGGGCAGCGCCCCGACCTAAATTTTAGGCTTTCCTATTTATTCTTTATTTATTCTTTGTAACCAAAAATACTCTGATTTATTAATATAAATATACCTCACCGCCGTGGAAGTTTACTTACGGGGTGTTACCACGAAATATTGGGTTTTCTCTTTCTCTCTCTAGATCTCATGTCTCTTTCTCTTGAAAGTTCTTGTGTTCTTCATTCATTTAGTGTGTGTGCGTGAATTCGATCATAACATTTGCAATGGAACAAGATTAGTCATCACAAATCTTGGTATTTGGTCAGTCAGCGCTACTATCATTTCAGGTAAGAACCTTGGTTCACGTGTCACAATTCCAAGAATTATTTTTTCATCGAACGAAACAAAGTGGCCATTCAAGTTACAAAGGCGAAAACTATCATTAGCCACATGTTACGCTATGACAATCAATAAAAGTCAAGGACAAACACTAAATCAGGTAGGCCTATATCTACCAAAACATGTATTCACACATGGACAACTTTATGTAGTCGTATCCCGAGTAAGGACAAGAGAAGGATTAGTTGTGTTAAATGCGGATGGGGAGACAGAAGAACAAGCATTCATTAAGAACATTGTTTACAAAGAAGTCTTCTAGAATGTATGGCCTAGAGTGGTACAAAAAGAAGAGGTATTCTTTTTAATTTGTGTTTTTCAAAGGCTATCAAAAAGTAACTTTCAAATATACAATTCATAACAACCATTTCACAATGTCATACATTCAGATACATAGAGATACAACTAATTAATCATGAGGGAGATGGAAGCCAAACAAGGACGCCACAAAAGGTACAACATCAGGCATACATAAGAACGAGATCAAACAGGTATGGTCGATAAAAATGACCACTAAATTTTCAAATAATTGTTACGTAATCGCTCCCATATCTTTATCGGAGAAGCCAATACAAACATGTAACATTAGGCGTAGTTCAGCTGATCGAAAGGCTTTTTAGATACTTCTGGCGTCTATACATATATCTACAACAATTTGTTATTGCCCATTAATCTGTTACTCTTTTCTGTGCCTCAATCAAGTATATCATTGTCAGGTAAGAAAAAATTTCTCCTCAAATCGTTGGTTGATCAATAGGCACGGTCATTAAAGTACTCTGAGATTGTTGTTTAATCCATAAGTACGGTCAGTAAAGTAAACTTTCTATGTTTTACTTCTTGATTCTGCTTGAAAGTATGCATTATAAGTCCTTAACAATTTATTATCATTGTGGTCCGCATGCTCGGATCTTTGTCAAATACGAAAGGTGTTAGCAATGTTGTGCCTAATGTTTGTCTTTGATATGCAGCTTCTAACACAAGTATATTGGAAACTTTTACACCAATATGATCCTGCACTGTTCATGTAGTCCTAAAAACTCCATTATGATTTTAATGGAGGAACTTTTTTTAATTGTTCCAGAAGGAGCTTGTCATTGGTTTATCTTCCTCCCATTTACTGATTGAAGTCCTTTTTTTGTTTAAACTACTAAGTTTTTGTGTTAAGTCATTGGTATATTCACTGCAATTTCTCTATTATTTCCATCTAAATAACCATTTAGGGGACCACATGGACCGGGGGCTTCCAATTTTTCTCTATATAAACAAAAGGAAAAATTGTATATATTAATATATTTTAAAAAATAATTACTGATTTTAGCGATACTTTTTGTTTATTACCATTTATAGCAATGCTTTGTTAAATTTGTAATATGTATTAAAAGTGAATTATGTATGCAATATATATGAATTATAATTGTTTTTTGAAATATATCATGTTTGTTTGGTAAATAATTGTCACATTGTATTATAAGTGTATTAAAATGTGTGATAAATGTATTATTCATCATTAAATTTGTATTATATGTGAATAATAAATTGTTCTCTATAATATGTATTTAACTTGTATTATAAATGAATTAAAAGTGATCAAGTGAATAAAAAATATAATTGCTATATATGGTAATTATTTTTTTATTATAGTATATTTATGTAAGTTTCCCTAAACAAAACCCATGAGCTGCATTTCTTACACAAAATACAAAGTTGCCACCATTTTATTAGTAACAAACTGAAAAGCAATTCAACTTTCTCTTATATTCTTATGGATAATCAGCACATCATATCATATATCATCATATCATATATCATATATCATATATTACTAAAAGTGAGAACCTCTAAAGTGAAAAGTGAAATTACCATTTTATCCCTATATTAAATTAAAATATATAAATATCTAATTAATCAATAACTATTAAAAAGTTATCATATCATATTATACTAAATCTCATACTATCATTTAATACTTATTATTGTTATTATTTTTATTACTGTCTACGAAAAATACCCATAAATCATTGGCAACAAATTTAATATGTTCTTCACCAAATAAAAATACAGTAAAAAGATTGTTAAAAAGAACCTTTCACTGTGTACATTGAATCTGAAAGTAAAAAAGTTAATTCATTGTAACGACCTGTTTAGTCGTTTTGAGCAGCAGATTTTATTTCTGGAAAAACTGGCTGAGACGACGGATCCCACGACGGACCGTCGAGGGGGTCTCGTTCCAAAACACTTAGAATTCTGAAATTTGGGTACTGAAATCGACTCTCTGAACTTCGTGACGACATGGCAGGACGGACCGTCGTAGGCACGACGGACCGTCACAGACCTTTTGGTGAAATTGAGTCTCTGAACTCTGTGACGAAAGCAGCAGGATGGACCGTCGCAGACACGACGGGCCGTCACAGACTGCGTAATCCCAGGCTAGGTCGGATTTCTTTAAATGTTTTAAGGGACGTTTTGGACTATTCCTGCTATAATTATAAATTTAGTGAGTTAATGTTAATAACTTAACTACTTGAGGGTTAAAGGAGATAACCTTGAATTAATTAATGGGTTGATTTATCATCTTTTATACTTAATTATATGCTAATTAGGGTAAAAGGAAAAGGGGTTTGAATAAGAAAAATAGAAAGAACAAGAGAGGGAGAATCGATCAAGAGAGAGAGGAACGAAGAGGATAGCAAAGCTCTGGGGAAATTGCTTGCTTGATCACGAATCTTCGGTGGAGGTAGGTTATGGTTTTTATGCTTTTCATAGTAAACTCTTAATAGCGAATGATATGTATTGGGTAGTATTGTAAACCCTTCTATATGCTTAATTGTGTGCTTGCATGATGTGTTTATATAATTGTGATAAAATAAGCATGATGAAGCGATTGAATCCTAAATCTTGAAAACCTCTTGTTAATGATGATGCCTTGGTATAAAAGAAGGCTTGATGAACTAAAGTAATGAGATTGATGATGCCTTGGTAAAAGAGAAGGCTTGATGAACTAAAGTAATGAGATTGATGATGCCTTGGTATAAAAGAAGGATTGATGAATTAATAGAATGAGATTAGTGGAGCGGGTGTCACAAACCGACATGTAGAATTAGGGGATCGGGTGTCACAATCCGACACGTAGAATTAGGGGATCGGGCGTCACGAACCAACACGTAGAATTAGGGGATCGGGTGTCACGAACCGACACGTAGAATTAGGGGATTGGGTGTCACGAACCGACACGTAGAATTAGGGGATCGGGTGTCACGAACCGAAACGTAGAATTAGGGGATCGGAGTGTCACGTTCCGACACATAGTAGTAGGGGAGCGGAATGTCACGTACCGACACAAGAGGAATAAAGATAATGAATCTTGAAATTATGTTAATAAGTTCGAATGAAAAGAACCTATTTCCCAAATGAGTATGATATGGAGGCTTGAGTCCTCATGAGTGTACTTGGCGTTATTTATCAATGATTCTTGTACATGTTGTTGCTACAGATTGAGTATTGTAGTTGATTTATGATATGATCTGATATATACTATTTTCTATTTTGAGTTGGCCGATGATACCTACTCAGTACTTGTGTTTGTACTGACCCCTACTTGTATGTTTCTTTCCTTGTTATTTGTGGAGTGCAGCAAACGTGCCGTCATCTTCAACTCAACCGCAACTCTAGCCAGTCTTCATTACACCGGATTTCAGGGTGAGCTTATGCTTCTAGCTTGGACTGGATCCTCCTCTTCATGTCTTGATGCCTTGAACTCCCGGCATGGACTAGCTTTTTACTTATTTTAGCGTCTTAGATACTCTTAGATTAGTAATTTGAGGATAGATGTTCTTGTGATGATGACTTCCAGATTTTGGGGATAATAATAGTTATTGAGTTTTAGAAGTTATTTAATCAATGTTCATTAATAAGATTTAAGTCTTCCGCATTACTGTCTGTTATTATATTGAAATGTTGGGTTTTGTATTGGTTGGTTCGCTCACATAGGAGGGTAAGTGTGGGTGCCACTCGCGGCTCGATTTGGGTCGTGACATTCATATTTCAAAAATATTTAATGCATCTTTCAATTGCTTAATTGTTACATGTAATTATTTGAATTTTAATGTTTTGTTTCTCACATTTTTCATAGAAATAACCTTTTCACATTTTTTACAACATTCTATAAATTTGCACTTAAAAGAGTACATACATTCAATAATATTATTACACGGTCTATCAAATCAAGTAAAAGTTTTTCATTAGTTTTATTTTCACAGTTTATATCACTCTTAAAAGTTTTTCTCATCAGCATGCATCATCACCTATATTTCTCCTTTAATTTTAGGTTTCAATTACTGAATACTATTGATTTATGGTTTTAGCATTATATTATTTCATGATGAGAGCGTCGGAGGCAAAACACGTTATTATTTTGATAATGGGATGAGCCTTTATTTGGGTAGAGAAACATGTCGGCAGTAACTCGCATAAATTTTGTATGATATTCTTGCTTATTTTTTGAATGACTACTAGAAGTCAACTAAAATAAGTGAATATTTGATCATTTACCTTCTTTAGCCATTTGTATCATATATTACCAATGTTTTACATTTTTAGATGAAGTTCATTGATAAAATGTACGAAATTAAAAAGGTTTAAAATTGCCCGTGAATTGTGTGAGATAGACCACTTATACCCTCCATTACATATTGGGATAAAAGATGCCCCCACTATTATATATCCCAAGAGACTACTATAACCCTCAAGAGTTAAAACCCCATATTTTTAGTGACGTGACAAGCCACATGGGACTAGTCTCTCAACCTAAATAATGTGGGCAAGTAGGACTTGACCTTTACTGACGACAAAATTGGTTGCCACAAATTTTCAGAATATCACCATTAAAAGGGTTTTCATTGATTTTAATATATCTCTTTAAGGATGTTTGTATGATAGAAAACATTCTACTGTTCTACTCCTTTTACTATTGTAGTAAATATTTGGTAGTTAATAATGATACAAAAACAAAATGTCTCTTAATTAGTGTATGTTTGTGGTTTCCTTATTATAAAAAATTAAAGTAGACTTTATCATTTCTCTTCCATGCAAATCCATGGCGTAACCCAATGGTGCTGAGGTTGGGCAGAATGAGGAGCAATAGTTGGAGGTGAAGCTTGTTTAGTTGATCCGGGTTGATCCACATAGATGACCCGTTCCGATTTCCTCTAATAGCATATTCATTTGATAAATGTCTTTATGTATGCCTTGTGGGTATTATGTCTTTCTGGAAAATACTTTAAATTGTATCACAAGTTTTTATTAAATATTTTGTTGAGCTGATTAGTTATGGCAGTAAATTGGGAATTTATTAGATTTTTTAAAAAAAGCTTCCAAATTACTTGGTAAGAATAATCTAATTGAATGAAGCATCTTTTCCTTTTTTATTCTCAGCATATAATATTTTCTAAATATACATATCTTTTATCAAGACATGCATGTATAATTCTTAGAAAATTCCTAAGTTAAGATCAATTCCTAATTTTGAGAAGTGTAATGGATATAAATTAAGGTTGTAGACAACGAAATTTTATTGATAAATCCATCTTAAATTTGGATTAGATCATAAAGAATAAGGGTGGAAAATGGAAGATAAAAAGATGACAAATTATGCTCTTTTGAAATTTATAACTTACTTATATTTGGTATTTTTTTTACCTTTTTGTTCCATAATTTTCTCTTTTCTTTTACTACTTATTTGTATTCTTTCATATTAATCAAAATAAAATAAATTCATGACTAATACCATAGCAAACAAAAACAATGACATTTTTAATAAATAATGAAACTAATTCTAAGGAGTCTGACTAAAAGCTAAAATATTATTGTTTTGAAAACGTTTCCCTTTTTTTGGGTGAATGTAGTTTCTTCTTAATAAATAAGGAAATCTATACATCTCTAATTTGGGCCTTTTACCCAAATTCAATTATAAAAGCCCAAAGTAAACGACCAGTCCATCCCTGACAAGCCCTCAACATTCTTCATATATTCATGTCCCTTACGATTAGGGTTTCCTCATCCGCCACTCCATTTAGCTCCCCTTTCCTTTAACCTAATAACCTGAAATGCTCCCGCCTTGGATGAATCAACATCTTTACCTCCTTATCTAGGTCATTAACAATGTTGCTTTAATCTTGGATCGAACTTGTTCTTCATTTAATCTGAGATCTCAATTCAGGTTAAAGGTATATCTTTTCTCTTTATCTGATTTTTTTTTCATGTTAGATGTTTAAATTTAATTCCTTTTCAGTTTTATTGGTTTCTTTACTAGTGATTATAGTTATGATATTTTTTTAAAGGAAACGCTTTTTGTGATGTCATTTATTAATTTTGCATTTTTCATTTTCTGGTTGTTGTTTATTTTCTTTTTTCTTTGTACTTTTTTTTTTGTTTTTTTTAGTTGTAGTTTTACTATGATTATGGTTAACATTTGTAATTTATTATCTATGAAGTTTATCATATGGGTGTATGAAAATCATCAGTGCCGTAAAAAATCATAATTTAACTTTTGAATTGTATTGAATGAATTCTATTTAGACCTGATATGAATTTGTCAAGCTTGATTTCATAATCATGATGTTAAGTGAATTTAGGAATTTTTTTTAATCTTCAACTTTTATGCCTTTCCAGTTCAACTGAATTCACATAGAAAATCCTAAATTACTTTAAATAAATTTTTATATGCTATATGGTCGGTTCATTGAGCTTGTTCAAGCATTTATTTGACAGTAACACTTGTTGATTTAAGGCTGCGTTGATGAAAGAACTAACTTGAGAATTAGGGCTCTAAATTTTGTTCCATTAAAGACTTTCAAACTTAACTCAGTAAAATGTAGTGTATATATTAGTGTATGTTAATCATGTCATTCCTCTTGCATTAAATATATTTGATTTTGTATAAAATAACTTTGAATTAATTGGTGCATACAAATTAAATTTATTTATATCTTTGATGATATGTTCAAGACTTGATACAGATAATATTTATTCTTGTAGGTATACCAATTAAATTTTTTACCTCGAACTTACAAACGACAATATCTTCAAATTTCTTATTGAAATTTCGATTTAGTTAGCCGTTTAAATAGATGGACAAATGACAATCATAGTTGAAAGAGCTTGTCATGAGGCAAATGATTAAAAAATTTCAGGATCCGAACTCGAGGTAATTGTATATTTATTGATATTAATCTTCAATTGTCATTGCTACAGAATGAGCACAGCCATATTTTTTTTTGATATGGTTCGTCTCTTTTGTTACCATTTAAATTCAACTAGTATGTATTAGTCATTTAAAATCAATCTTACGATTTAATTAGTATTTCCAAGTAGTAATTCATTTAAAATCAATCTTATGACAATTATATGCATGAGTGAGTTCTCCATTTGTTGTTTCACTTATAATATTAACTCAAATATATGTATTGACTATCTTTGGGTGATCTTATAATTATTGTGAACTAGTTTGAATTTGAAAATTTAGGACTAGTTTTAATTAGGGTATTTCTTGAGTTGATATTGAATTTTTTATTTGAAGTTACAAATTAGTAATTGAAGTGTTTTGACTACAAGATAGATGTTTGAATTTCATGAATATATTGACCATGATTTTTTTTCTTTTGTATTAGTAATTGATCAAGTGTTTTTACTTTTGAGTGTAAGTGAATTGTGTAAATATTATTTAGTTGGGAATTGATGAAGTGATTTTCAAGTTAGAGAATTTAAACTTGTATTGCAACTTAATTAGAACTTATAACTTAATATAATTTGAATTTATTATAAGTTAAACTTAATTAGGAATGTGAACTTGATGAATATAGTATGTCTGCACCACATGACCAAATTAGTGTTAAACATAATAATATACTTGAAGATTATAATAGGGTTGAAAATGATAGGATTGACGAAATGATCTATGATGCGTTGAAGGTTCAAGGTGGGATGGAACCCGAACAATATTTTGATGTAGCTCCTTATGAAGAAGGAAGACGCTTATATGATCACATATAAGAGTCTAGTCATCCTCTATGTGAAGGGAATATGAACATAATAGGGTTCATGAAATGATCAATGGTGCTTATAAGGTTCAAGGTGGGATGGAACACGAACAATATTTTGAGGAAGCTCCTAATGAAGAAGAAAGACGCTTGTATGCTCACATAGAAGAGTATAGTTGTCCTCTATGTGAAGGGAGTCCGCATTCTGCTTTGTCGATTGTTTTTTGATTGATGTATATGATCACATTGAAGAGTCTAGTCCTCTATCTGAAGTGAGTCCACATTTTTATCTAAGAGTTGTCAATTGACTCTCTTAGGACAAGTATATATTTGCCCCATGGATCTTGCGGGTACAAGAGTCAACAAAATTTTTAGAACTAATTGTCTACCATGCCAAGTTCCAAGTTGCGAAAAGTTGAGAATCAGTGTGATCTACATAAACACATAGTCCAAGTTATTTCAGGTTAACTAACAAAATTCAACCTAGATTTAGCTCGGATTCCAACCATGTCAAACAAATTTTCCCTTGAGATATCATTAGAAAATACGTTCAATTAAAAGAGTATGCATGGACAAAAAGTTTCATTTCTCAGTCGCGGACTATTTTGAACATCAGAAGTTGAAGGACTACAGAAGAAATAATTACCTAATACTAGCATATGCCTTTATTATGCTGCTTGGACTCTATAAAAATATCAATGGGTGTGTGTCGTGTTCTCTCAAAAAGTAGTGTATTTTTAAACAATACGACACATTTGCAACATCAAAAGTTAAAAAATCTGTAAAACATAGCATATGATTACTTAAAACGTAAAGTGACTTTCAACTAATTAAGTAGATGTTTAAGTTGAGTAGCTTTCCGTGAATGAAGAGGACCAATTGAACTTCCTGCTTATCTTCCTTTATCTTATATTATAATTTAATTTTTCATTATAGTTTGTCTAAAAATAAAAGCCATAGGACAACTACTAATACATGCGCCTCAGTCCCAAGTAAGTTAGGATCGTGACTAAAATATATAAAGTTAGGATCGTGACTAAAACATATACTAGATTTCAATTGTACCTGTTGGTATATATTAAGTAGATTTTTCTAAAAGAAGAGAATGGCCTGGATGTGTATCTCCGTAATTCAGATCAACAACATGGCTAAATCTGGATGAATCTTGAAAACGATCAACAATAGCATTAAAATGCGACCTTCCTCTTCTTTCTCAACCTCTAGCTCTAACTCTACCTCTACTTCATGCACGTATTTCAATGAGAAAGAATAAAATCCAGAAGTTCACTTGATTAATCAACAAAGTCACCAACAATCAATTACTGAAATAAATTGAAGCCTAAAGATTCTCCAAAAGTGTACTAATAATCACCAAGTCTAATCCACAAAAGAAGCTAAAATAACCAAGAGTCTAACTATAAAAGAGTCTAATCACCAAAGAGTCTAACACCAAAAATGAGATTTTTCGAACTATTTATAAAAAACAAAGAGCTAATTAAAGGAGGACTCTATTTGCTGGAAATCTGTCAAAATGCGGTTGGGTCCTTCTTTAATTAGGTTTTTGTTTTTTTATAAATAGTTCGAAAAACCTCATTTTTTGGTGTTAAACTCTTTGGTGATTAGACTCTGTTGTAGTTAGACTGTTGGTTATTTTAGCTTCTTTTGTGGATTAGACTTGGTGATTATTAGTACACTTTTGAAAAATCTTTAGTCTTCAA
This sequence comes from Solanum arcanum, assembly GCA_027789145.1. NCBI lineage: Eukaryota > Viridiplantae > Streptophyta > Magnoliopsida > Solanales > Solanaceae > Solanum > Solanum arcanum. Next base: position 56,761,139 of record CM050942.1, on the reverse strand, counting down.
TTAATTTCAGTAATTGATTGTTGGTGATTTTGTTTATTAATCAAGTGAACTTCTGAATTTTATTCTTTCTCATTGAAGTAAGTGCATGAATTCTTATATTACATATTTGAATATTGTGAATATGACTATGGGTAACTAAACTCCATAACTAGGGTTGTGGGAAACATAGGCGAATAATGAGATAAAACCTAACTAAAATAACAATTCTAGAATAGTGTCTTGCATGTATTGATAATTCTTTTGCTAAGAAGTCTTTTTAACGGATGACCAATGTTAGAACTCGCCTTAATGCTACTTGCCGGACCAAGGAGGTAGATAATAGGAAAAGAATTATCAACATAGATTTGGTGTATACTATGCAATATGCTAGTATTGATTGGTACGAGGTAATAACTTAGTCAAATATCGAATACTATGCTTAATATGAGGTAAATGTAAGGGTTAGTATAGCAACACACGTAGCCGGACCAAGATGCGGAGTGAAATTTTCTAGATGCCGGACCAAGGATTTAGAAATACGTAACTTATCACTTTACATGCAAGATACTAGGAAAGAATTGTTATAGTTAGAATTATCAAGTTAGGAACATGTGGAGAACACATAAACCTTAGTTACTTTTATTAACTATATAAACTCCAACATTTGAATCTGTTAGTGGTCTACTTTGATTTAGCTAATTATTTTCATTCATTTAGAAATAAAAATCCCCCTTTTATTGTCTTTGCTTTCCAAGGAAATAATTGACTAAATAGTAGTAAGAATAGATTGAAGTTAAGTCTGAACTATTTTCCTCGTGGAAACGATCCCAACCTCATTAATAGGGTTCTTTACTTGATACGACCGCTTTACTTCTTATTTGAGAAGTAAGTTTGACCGTATCGGAAATGTTACAACTAAATTGGAAAAGTTGCAACCCTACTATAAGGTCACAAACTTTCAAAAAAATCACAACTTTTCATAAAAGTCGCAATTATTCATTAAACTCGCAACTTTTCATGAAAGTCACAACTTTTCATAAAAGCCGCAACATTTCATAAAAGTAGCAACTCTTCATTAAAGTCACAACTTTTCATAAAGTCAGAACATTTCATAAAAGTCGCAACTATTCATTAAAGTCGTAACTTTTTATAAAAGTCACAGCTTTTCATAAAAGTCGCAACTCTTCATTAAAGTAACATCTCTTCATTAAAGTCTCAGCTTTTCATAAAGTCAGAACATTTCATAATTGCCACAACTTTTAATGAAAGAAGAAGCCTAATTTTAGAAATAAATAAATAGAAAAAAATTATGATTTCTTGTAAGGCCACGTAGACAGACCTAAGGTTTTCTTTTATATAAATAATATGATATGATATGATATATAATGATTAACTAATCATTGCATATCTCTCCTTTTTGAATTTGCATTTTCTGTTTTCAAATTCATTAGATTTGGAAGTTTACTTAGGCTTGTGTATTAAAGCTACCTTTAGTTCTCTCTTCACGATACTCGTGAGCAATTTCCCTTTTTTTCCCCACAATACTATTCATATCTAGATAAAAATATAGGGGGCTTCTGTGAAAGGATTCAATTTGCTTTCCTATATTAGTGGGTTGATTTCTCACCAACCTAATTATTTATTTCCAACAAGTCTAGAAAAATATAAAATATTTTGGAGTTGTAGAGAATTGAAGAAAGATATCTAGAATGAGTAATCTAGAGAGAGAAGTCTAGAAATATTCTAGAAAATGTAGTTCTAGAGAAAAAGATAGTTAGAAATATTCTAGAAGAGATCTCTCTCTCAAGATTGTTCCATCATCTCCTATAAATAGAGATGGTCCATATTTATTGGTAACCAAGTAAGAAAGTAAGTTCTCAGAGCATGTAAGTAAGATAACAAATTACAATTGAGCGAGAAATAAGAGAGAGTTGATAGAGTGTGATGCAAGAAATGTTGTGTGTAACAATTGTAGGACCGAAGTGAATCCTTACTTTATAATAATAAAATATAAGTTCTGAGAAATAGATTGTGACCTTAAGCCAAAAATATACAACAAGTGATACCTGAGAGTCTGGTGTATAAAGATAGGTAGAAACTCAAAGGAAAGGAGATCCTAAAAGCTACTATTGGAGGCTACAAATTCACGAGACACTTATCAATGGTGGATTTTTCTAGCACTCACAATAGTGTTAAAAATCTCAACACAAAAAATTATCTGAACACAAGCAACTATCTCAAGCTCTTTGAGTTACATTTTATCTATGTTAGTGATAGTTTCTCATAAATTTTTAGGGAGCTTGTTACTTTTAAGCTTTGATATACCTTTAAGCCATCCTGTCTGAACACAACATAGTTTCCTGAAGCTATTAATTTTGACACTTATAATAAATTTTATGGCACAAAAGTAATTTCTTTCTATGCCTAGAACATGGTAGATATTTTAAAGTTACACTTTTGTTGAGCTCTGATGTGACATGAACATCGTTTTGCTAATACGAGTTATTGGCCTTTTCGAATTATTTGCGGTCACCACTACTTGACCGCCTTTGTACTCGCTCATGTTGACGAACTTTTTCTCATCGCTAGTCATTTTCATAACCGACTAGTTTCATGCAATCTCCTCTACTTTGTTATAGTGACAAGGTAATAAGATCCTCCTCTTCTTTGCAAATGCAATCTAGGTTCAGATAGTTTCTCACAAGAAACTATCTCAAGTTGTTACAACAACAGCTAAATCTATGTTTTGATATCCGTAACAACTTATGCGATAGTTGATAAAGTACCAAAATGGTAGTTCAAAGAAGTTTTCCCGCCAGATAAAAAATGAATTGGAACAAAAGCTACCATATAAGCTTGAAGAAGAAGGACAACAAAGTGAGAAAAAACTAAAACAAGAGGTATGTGAATAATATAATTCACATACAGAGAAGATATCTTCAAAATGTTAAAATAAGAGTCCATGGAAAACTAGAGTACATGAAACTCTAGAATCCTTGCAAGGGAGACTAAGAATCTCTACAACCATAACTAAAAAGGATGGCACGAATGAAATTCTCAAACGCCAAATATATTAAAGTAACATTAGCAGAGGTGGTCAATATTAATGAGACTACTACCTTTGAATAATTTTAAAAGAGTAGGGATCAGAATAATCCAACAAAGATGAAGATTCTAAAAGGGCATGGATCGGATGTCATGATGTTTGCAGAGTTTTGGGAATAACTCACAACAAAAGCAAAGAACACGTTAAGTTGGTGTTGAGGGGGAGTATTAAGAATTCATCAAAAATTAATTATTTATTTAAGATAGGTTAAGAAAAATCTAGAATGTTTCAGAGTTGTAGAGAATTGAAGAAAGATCTCTCAAGTGAGCATTCTAGAGAAAAAAGTCTATAAATGTTCTAGAAAAAGATATCTAGTAAAATTCTAGATAAGAGTAAGTAGTATGTATCTCTCTAGATTCTTCCATCACCTCCTATAAATAGAGGTGGTCCATTTGATTTGTATCTAAGTAAGAAAGTAAGAAGAAAATAATCAAGATAGCAAATAAGGCCAAGTGTTTTAGTAAAAATATTTGTTGGAACAAGTATCACGTTAGTGATCAAGATTGTAAGACCGAAACACATCCTTACTTTGATATAATAAAATTAAAGTTATGAGAAAATGACAGTGCTTGCCACCAAATACATCCAATACATAGTCATCTTTATTAATGATTTCATTTTTCAATAAAGCAAGCGATTCATTCTCAGATAATAACTAGAAGTTGAGCGACTAGTTGAGAAATTACCTCCTCCATTGGATTATAAAAGACAATAATCCAATATATTTGTTGGTCTTTATTTGTGATACAATCGACATATTGTTGAAATTACAAAAAAGGATATGATTATTTGGTCTAAGGCAGTAACTCTAAGGAATAACTTCCTCGTCCAGACATTCAAAAATATTAATGATGGTGGTGTGACAATTGCATTCGTAAGGTAATAACTGATGAAAGATAAAGAGACAAATTGGTGAAGCTTCTGCGCGCACTGGCTCTACTAATGCAGCTACCAAGGTGATATTATCTAAGTAATGCTCAACTCAAGGAATAAAACAAATACCCCAGGAAATTTTAGACCATTCAAGACAATCTTTATATTTTGCACTTGTTTATATATTGCAGGCAAAATTGATATGTTGCTTTTGCTTTTAGAAATAGTTGTTAGATGTGGAACATCAGAACAAATACCAGGCCAATTGCTTTAAATGATGGAAATGGAAAAGTAGTTCCTCATGAAAGACGATGCCTTGATAGTAGTGATAGTAACATAATTCATAGAATAGAAAAGTGAAATTAATTCGGAGAAATGAAAAGGCTCTTAAAACTGAAAGAGTCCTCATGCTTGCTAGCAAAGAAAATAATGTTAATGTGAGCAATGTGAAGGTTCATGGATTAGATCCTCTTGGATGAGTAAAATCACTTATCAAACATCTAAGGGGGATAACATAAATTAGGCAAAAAAAAATAGTCGATGTGATTTGCATGAGGATATTGCAAAAAAATCTAATGCATCAGAGAACTCCAAAGTCGCGCTTTATGATTTCAAGATTTTCCAAAAGAAAATATGTCTCAAGAAGATAACATCTAGTAATTGAGAAAACAATATGATTTAGGTCTGGTCTTCCTCGGGATCATTCAATAATATAAAAGATACATATTACTATTATTCTATTCTCAACTGGCCTCAGTTTGCTACTTCACCAGGACCCTGAATTTTTTATGACACCCACACAAACACCTAGTTTGTCTATAACGGATAGAGTACGATATTCCTTTGTTGGGTCCTTACATGTGTAGACACAAATCTCTTCCTAGTAGTGATCATTAGAGTCCTTGTAACATGGCCCCATTTTGGTGTTTGCTCTGGTTTCTTGTGTTTTGATAATAGTTTTCCTGCTTTGTACTATGAGGCTATGTTTTTTCCTTAAATTTAATTTCTTCAGGTCTAAATATTTAACAGTTTTCATGAGTTGTGAATTTGCTCATATTTGTTTGCTACTATTAACTCTGCATTATTTGGGTCCTATGAGGCGTGATTGAACGCCAATAACATGCTTTAGCTACTAAATACCCAAAGTTCTGTTTGTTAATAAGGATTCTTATGGTAGGTGTAACACGTATGCCAAGTGGGTCCTGAAGTGGCATTATGATTCTCATTGTCATTGATATAGAAGATCACTTGGTTGCATTTTGGTCTCTTTATTCCCCGTTATTGCATTAATGTTCTAATAAGAAAAGTGAAGGTACAAATATATAGTTGTCATAGGAATGTATAAAGCTCTATTTGTGCTATCATCTAATGACTTGGGTTTTATGTTACTGCATGCAGGTCAGTGGTTATGGTTCCAGATGCAAGGTTGGATAGTCAGTATCAGGTTTTGAATTCTTTACTTGATTTCAGCCCAGCCGATTGGGGATTGCATCCATTTGAAAATGCATCAACTAAACTCGATTTGTTTAGTTTGATCATGATCCTAAAGTTCCTAAACCGAGCCTATTATGAGTTGAAATTTTTGATTTTGGGGATTTGCCTCTAGTTGTTATTCATAGAATTTCAGCTTCAATTATTTATTTTAGATACTAAAGGTCCCTTAATTTTGAAATGAAGAAACTATGAATTTGTTGTATTGCAATTCATATATGTACGCATGAATGAAAAAGGTTAAAAATACCACTCGACTTTGTTTTTATTGGTTAACTATACCCCGCCTTCAAAATGAAGTTATTTTTACCCTTGCCATCTACAAACTTGTCACATGTACCCCTCAATTGGATGAAAAATTCTAAATCAACCAAAATAACACGGTTAATTAAATTAACCAATTTAAACACGGGCCGACCCAACTCGACTCACTGATCATTTAACCATCTCGTGTTCATCTTCATCTTTTTGGAATACATTAAAGCAAAAAACAATGGAAGAAAATCATATATTATTACAAGTGAGAAGCTCCTAATTTATAAGTTGAATTACCATTTTTCCCTTATTTCCTTCCTAAACTAAACTAATTATTAATATATAACTAATTTAATATTAAATAATCTTATTTAAATACATGCATCTAGACACAATGGTTCAAATACTAATTATTTAAATACTAAGTAATAATTATATTATATTATACTAAATACTAAAAATAAGAAGGTGTAAAGTCAAACTTTGAAAGACAAAAATATTTCATAGAAAACTGTTAGAAATTATTTCGTAGAAATTGTTAGGAATTACTTTTTTCTAAAAAAAAAAATCTCTATTCTTTCTCTATAATAAGTGTGGTTAAATGGATTAAATTTTTTATCCTTTCTCTATAATTAGTATAATTAAATATGTTGAATTATTAATAAAAACAATCAACCTCTCCTCTCCCCCATGTCTAAGATACCTAACTTCTGAAAATTAACTTAAACAACTTTTAAACTTTTCATCTTATCCTATAAATATTTAGCTATATAATTGTGTCATGAAAAAGTAATATTTGTTTACCACTTGCCTCTTGTTGATGTGAATCAATAGGCAATATTCATGTACTTTTTTTTTGTTTTAAATATTAATATTTGTTTCATCCTAATTAGAATGATATTTTGTATCATAGTTTTATCTTTCCATTTTAGATTGATTTTTTTGGTTAAGGGAGAAGGTATCATCAAGAACTCTACTCCCTATGTATTTCTTTTTACTATATCTATTGTTATTAAAGTCTTAAGAAGTATATGAATGTTGTATTTGTTATTATCTGTTTAATTTTTTTTTTGTATTCTTTACTGATTTATACTTCTTTAATTTAATCTACTATGAAATTATGAATGTTATAAGTCTATTTTTATTAGTGCCGAAATTACTAAAATGTGACTTTATAATCATTTTAAAATGTAGTTTTATATGAAAGAAATTCGTTTATCCCTTCCTTACTGATATAGTTTCTTTAAACTAGATACATATTTGTGTACTTACTATATGGAGCGTAATGAGAGATTATTAAGGATAAATCATATAGATATATTCATATTATCATATGCTACAGTAATATTATTATTTTTCCATATTTTATTTCTTGATGGTCGACGTAATATCCGATTAAAATGAATTTTATTTAATCAATAAAATATAAATTAGTAAAACTAATATTTTTAAGTCCAACATTTTCTATATAATAATTCAACTTTGTAATAATTCTATGGGACAAACGTATAACGCATGTTTCGAGAACTAGTACATTTTAAAGACATGAATAACATTTCCATAACAAAGGGCATTAAGTCAAATCCGATTAAGACGATACAAGTAGGCTTGAAACCTCAACCCCCCAACCTTCCTACTTCTCCTAAACGCTTCAACCTATTGCCTGCATAATCACTGTTCCGGTGTCATTACAAAGCCCAAGCAATTCATTCAGAAGCTGTCACGCCCGGAGCCTACACCCTGGACGTGGCCGGCACCTAACGACCATTGCTGGCCTAGAGCGAACCTTTGGACTAACTTACTTAACTCACTAGAAGACTTAATCATCTCAGATAAAGAATTAAAAGCATTCTCATAGGATAACTTAAACAATTGTCTTGGCCAGAATGACACTTAAGTCCCAATACTGTAAGATGTGAAGTATATGAAAAAGGAGACTCCAAAACTGAACTGCTACATTGTCTATGAAGCCTCTAAATTGACTGAGATGGATGTTGGGACAGACCCCACAATATCCTAATGAACTAAGCTAAAAAAAAGGAATGTCCTCTGGAATGCAAGGAGGCTCACCAAGTGACTTTGGAGTGGTCAACTGGATCAACGGTGCACTGGTTCTGATCCTAGTTACCTTCTTGATGAATACCATCTGGCATCAGTACATTGAATGAACGAGTATGCGAGTTGGAAAGTTAAATGATAACTTAAGCTTGAAGGCATTAAGATGAAGTTACCTGGGCTCTGCTCAACTCAAGAATATTCTTAACTCAAGGTATGCATATAAAGCAATTTAAAATACATGTGATACATATAAAACTTGTAAAACCATAAAAAAAAACTTAGTTCGTTAAAACATGCAATAACAAACTTAACTTTACTTATATATGAAAGTAATATAACTTTTGTAGGAGATTTTCTAACCGACAACGATCACTTGAGCCTATGTGATGATACAACGTTTTACCTCACGTTATACTATAACTTGTCATCGGTATAGGACCTTACTTAGTTTAGTGGATCCGCTAGATTAACTTACGTGATCATCTAAAAAGTATGACCCATTAATTCCCTATTGGCTTCATGGTTTACATGGAGATTTAAGCTAATATGAACTCTCATCCCCACATCGGCGCTCAATACTACTCCCAAGATATAATTTCGTTCATACTTTTAATAAAATTTCCTTCATTTGGGTTGAGATAATTTACTAAACCCTTTAGCTTTAAAAAGCTCCTTTTGGAATCAATTTTCCCCTTTTTGTTCAAAACTCTTTTCAAATTCTTAGTTTCCCTTTTTACTTATATGTGAGACATTTATAAACCTTTAGGGAATACTAAGTCCCCTTATAACTTTTGATAAATGAACTCAACTCTTGCTCTTTACTTAACTTGAACTCTTAGGGAATATCTTAGACCCTTTTTAGCGTTTGAGAATTTAACTAAACTCTTTACTCTTTGCTCAACTTGTAAGTTAAGCCTTAAACCACAGTTAAAACGATTGTTTAATATACATTTTAAAACATTAAAAACTTACTTTTGACTTGCTTCTTACTTTTAAAATTGACTCCTAACTTCTTTCACTTTGATCTTAACTTTCCTTGAATTGGATTATGGATTCAAGGATCATGATATCATGTTTATGGATGATTTCATAATTTAAGATGTATTTTAGAGTGTTGGATTCAACTAGGATTGATAGGTACATCACTTAGGAACTAGTTAGAAAGATAGGTAAAGAACGGGGTCTCTAGGGGGTCTTGGCACTCTGAGAGGCGTGGAGCGCCAGAGCCTGTTGGACAGACTCTGGTCTAAGGCGCTCTGGCTGGCGCAGCGCCCTAGGGTGTAACAGACTAGTCCTCCATCTTTTCTTCTCCGTTTTTAATCTCTAAGCCTCCTAAACTTCCATGATCCCACCCCAAACACTTGGGATCTCTAATATACTCAGTAATCAATAGTTTAGACCCAAAAACAGTTCGGAAATATAAATTAAATCTACTAGAGATACACTACAATCAAACCAACAAGATTTTAATGAATTTTCATCAAGAGTTCCCATATTCATCATTCAATATACTGTAACTTGCTGAAGTGAATGAAATTAGGGTGTGGATGAAAGGACCCAACACAGAATGATCTCACATACCTCGATACGGATCGCCCCCGACGAAATCAACGCAACAATCTTGGCATTCTTTGATATTTCTTGATCTTCCTCTTCTTTTTCCTTTTCTCCCAAGGCCTAAGCGTTCTTAGTTTTTCTATAACTGATTTGGGACTAGATTATACCCCTAATATAACCTTAAAATGAATTAGGAAGTACTAGGGTGAAAAGACAACTTTACCCTTACTAAAATTCGGATTGGATTTTCCTCAGCTCAACCGCCAACTTCCGAAAGGAATATCTCCCTCATACGACATTGAATTTTCACAAACTCAACGGATTTGGAAAGATATTCCCAAAGGCTTTCCAAATGTATAAATAACTCACCCAACTCCTCCTAAGTTGGAAGTTATGACTGTTTGAAAATGACAAAAACTCACTTTTGAAAGCTGGAAATTTTCCAAATTTCCCTGATTATTTTCAAAATCGATTATTCTTGGTTTCTTAGCTTATTCTTAGTTAGTTCAAGTTACGAGATGTTACAAACTCTTATGTCGTAAGCATAAGGTGTTTCAATCGATTTATCTCTCGTTCTTTGTATCGTCGTTCCAGAACCATTTTCACACATTAAAGCACCTTATATGCATTCACAAATTCCACAGTCCAAGATGCAATATTTTTCTGAAACACGTTACTACAGCTTCACTAAATCGTTAATTATTTCAAATTCTACAACATCAGTTCACAAATCAAAGTCGGCTTCATCAGGAAGACTATCAATGATAGTTAATGAGATTCCACGTCTAACATTACTTGAAGTATCCGATTTGGGGGAGGTTCTAAGGAAGAGAGTGGGGTATTCCCTATAATGGCAATGATGATGCTTGAGATGATAGTTGTGAGAAAGACGCAAAAGAAGGTGTGAAGCTTCAACGGTGATTTGATTTGATGAGTGAAGATGAACAGTAGGAAATATGGTGATAGTGAATAAATTAGATTAAAAAGTAAAATTAATATAGGTGGGTTAAATGATTAGTGGGCTGGGTCAGGTTAAAATTGGTCAATTTAAGTCAATCGGGTTATTTTAGATAATTTGAGATATTCCATCCAATTGAGGGGTATATGTGACAAGCTTGTAGTCTAAAGGGATAAAAATAATTGTATTTTAACGGTGAGGGCATAATCAACTAATAAAACAAAGTCGAGAGATATTTTTTAATCCTTTTAATTCCCTATTTCTTTTTATATATATGGTGAACTCCATTCTCCTAGGGATGAACATGACCGGGTTGGTTCGGGATTTTTAAAATATCATACCAAACCATTTGTGTCGGATTTTTGAATATATAAACCAAACCAAACCAACAAACTTAAATTTTTCAACTTTGGGGTTTTTTCGGATTTTTGGATTTTTCGATAAAGTTTTCATACAAACATATAGTTTACTTGCACTTCAAATATTTCTTTAGTCCTACTAAAATGCAACTATCTAAGTTATTTCTCTAGAAAATAACAAAAAATATGATATGATTAATGACACTAAAATATCCAACAAAAAAAGTAATAAAATTGCGTAAAAAATATTGCAACTTAATAAGTCACAATGAAATCGATCATAATTTAAAGTACTAAATCATGCTAAAAATAAGTTAAGTAAATATTAATTACATGACTAAACATTAAAAGAAAGTAAAATTATGTATTTTAATTGTCTATGTCTATGTAAAACTAAAAAACAAATATTGAATATTATTGTCAAGTTTTAGTGTTGAATTGATTTTTTTTGTATTAGTATTAACTAGTTAATTTGTCTGAGTTTCGCGCGGTCATAAATAATAATTGCATTGAACTTGCAAATAATATTTTTCTAATAATCATACATTAAAATAATGGGAAAATAGGTTCTTAAAAGAATATTACCAATATTCCAACATGAATTTGCTTATTTGTCATTATCATATAACTCAAGAACCTCTAATGAATGAATTATTCACGAAATAATAAATTATTGATTTTTTAATCTACATTAAAAGGAAAATAAAAAAGAAAATAAGAGTATGTACACATAGACATTTCGTAATAAAAAGAAGAATTTAAGTTGCATTAATTCTACAATTGTGATATATGTCTTAGGAGAAAATTAAAATTTGTTAACACATTAAAAAAGAAAAGAAGAAATTACGCTTGAACTTGAAAGCAATTATAACTTTTGATCTTGCATAATTAATTTCTTCAATTGATAAGTGAGAAATTTCATGTCTATGTAAAAATAGATAATATGTAAGTTTATATATATTACTTTTAAGTTATAGAATTTAATATAGAATATCGAAACATGAATTCTTACGACATAATACAATAATTAATTTCTGTACAATGAACATACATACTATATTTGTTTATGTTCAATATAATCGAGACAATAACTTTGCAGAAACATAAACAAAAGAGTTTAAAACATGAACTCAAAAATAACAAATAATATCATAAGCATATATTAATTAGTGTAAAAAAACATAGCATGATATGTAAAAATAGAATGAAATAGAAAGGAAAAAATCGAGTTCGCTGAATGCACAATGTCCTTTTAAGAAAATCAGTCCCCTCTATTACTAGAGGTTTAATGAATTACATCCTCTCATGATGGAATGATTTTATACACCAACTTATTGATACAAAAATAGTGGCAAATATTTGATTTTGCGATAGTAGAAAAAGAAGATCAGATTTTTTGTTGTTTTAAAAATGAAAGGAAATCCATCTTGTTTGAATGCAAAAAATTTTGATAATTGACAACTACATGAACAAATGAAAGAAATAGGTTGTTGGACGTGTTTCTTATAGAACTAATCCGACTTGGATAAGGAGAACCTCAACCTCGCGAATTAGAAGATATATACCTGTGGAAGCATTGCTTTTTGGACAAGCAACCAGTACAGAAAGTTTCCTTTTATAAAGTAGTGCACAACCAAGTTTAAAAAGGAATTAACATTCAATAATGTTTTCTTATTTAGTGAAGGAAAATTGCTTAGAAGGCAGGCTTTTTTGGTGTCTATTTAAGGACAATGGCACGTAAAAGAAAGAGTCCTACATAGACAAGGTTTCCTTGATGCGACAAACTTATGTTCTAGTTGAAGAAGGAGTTGAAGATGAGGTGAAGAAAAGTTCAAATTGAACTAGGAGCTATACACAAAAGAGGAGTCCTACATGAAGTAGGATTTATTGTTGATATAGGTTTTGGATTCAAGCCCAAATCTATAAATAGGGTGATAGTTTTGCTTGAGAAAAATTGCGCCTTTACATAGAGAGAAGATCAAAACACGATCAAAAGTTTGAGAGAGTTTTGCAATGTATTGGGGAGTGTTGCCAATTTGTGAGGAAAAATTGTAAGATTGTAATTAAGAGTTTTGATTACAATCGAGTGCGTGTAAGATTCATCTAACAAGTTTGAGAAACTTGACGGATGATAGAAGACTTAAACTTGGGATTATTTTTTTTTGTAGCTAGGAATTAGAGTTTATAATTTCTTAGCTAGAAATTAGAGTTTATAATTCCTCTAGGAATTAGAATTTATAATTCATTAGCTTACATAGGTTTGTAATCTTGTGTTGAGACTTGGAGTTAAATAAAGCGGAGTTAAATCTTACAGAGCTGTAGGTCGTACTTTATACCCTTATGAGTTGGAGTTTTCCACGATAAAATATTGTGTTTTTATTTTATTTGTTTCACAAAACGTAACTGTTGTAATCTGCAAGGAACATATAAAATATACTTGTTTCTTAAGCAAATTTGGGTGTCAGAATTCCAACAATTGGTATCAGAGCAGGTTATCATTGACTAGTCTAATAACTCAAGATAAAATCATTATGAATTCAGCACCTCCTCTCGGACACATGAAGGTCAACACATCAACAGACTACCACTATTCAATGGGAATTACTATGCATGGTGGAAGGCGAGAATGGAAGATTTTCAACAAGCCCAAGACTATGAATTATGGATGACAATTATTTATGGTCCCCTTATTCCTATGATGAAGCATGATGAAGGGAAAGTGATTCCAAAGCCCAAGGCACAATATGGAGAAGATGATTATAGAATGCCCGCAAAGAATCCTTGTATGTGGACTTGGACCAGACGAGTTAATCGCATCTCTGTTTGTACTACAGCAAAACAAATTAAGGACACATTGGTCAATGCACATGAATGAACTTCCTCGAGAAAAGAAAAAGAATTTGACATTGCTATTGATTGGGGAACATGTTCAAACAACACAATTGAAGATGATACAGAAGATGTTGCTTTGATGTCCATGGAGGAATCTGAACGAGAATCTGAATCGGACATTGATAAAGGGAGGTAGTTCTTTTTTACCTTAAAAATAAACTAAAAGCTTTTTCAAATAAAAATTTATCTTCCTTTATCCTAGCTCTCATGGATAATCTTCAAGAGTGGAATGAAAATAGTGATCATGTATTGACTTCCTTGACCAGTTTAAAATTTGAATATATTGATCTTGAAAAAGTTAATTTTGATCTCAAGAAAGAAAATCACATCCTAAAGGAACATGTACAACAACTTGATTCCTACAGTTTGGCTCTCAAATATGAAATACTGAAACAAAGTGTTACTGGGAATGAAAAAGAAAAAATTAGTGGTGATCAAATCAGATGTGACCAAGATATAATGAGGCTAAACAATGAACTTGTGAGGGAAAACAAATGGACTCAATCCTCAATGATTATGGCTCAACTCAGTAATAGAACACAACATAACACTACAGGTGGAATAGGTTTTGTTAAAGAAGTCCCTAAGAAACCTCTTATTTGTGCACACATTGTGGTAGTAGTGGTCACTCAAGGGGTACCTGCCCAATAGTTATAGCTCACATTGATAAGAACTTCAAAATTGGCTCAAATAGAAAACCAACCATGTTAAAAGAAATGAATCACGTCAAAGAAACAGGTTGGGGAAAAAGAACAAAATATAAAAATGTTTTACCAATTTGGATTTTAATAGATATCTGATTCATCTTTTTTTTCAATACAAAGGACCCAAGCTAGTCTGAGTTTCTAAATCTAACCTTTGAATTTGCAGGAAAAGCGACAGGAAGCAGTAACATTCAACAATTGAACATGTTGCTTTAGATGCATGATTAAATCTAGAAGAAATTCATCTCACTTGAGAAAAAAAGGAATGGATGAATAATATTGACTGAAAAAAGAGGGTTGAAAAAAAAAAGAGAAAAAAAAAGGAAAGAAGAAAAAGAAGAAAAGGGGAAAGAGTGAAGAAGCATGTGAAAGAAACATGTACTATGCAGTATTTAATCGTTATGTGCACTCAGATGATCAATCATTTAAAATTATGATAAGCCAGGGAAAACACTTTCGGAATGAACAATTTGGAACTTGGGGATGATTAAGGTCACATGAGTATCCCTCAGTGGCTAATGAACATTGCATACTGCCCTCTAATCATGAATTTTATGCTCAGTTTTGTACATTAAGTTGTATATCTCTATACTGCTTTTAAAGTCATGTTACTCATTTTTGCATCTGGCAAGGGAGAGAGACTTAGTAAAATTGAAGTAAAATTTAACATTATCCAGAGATCTAAGGTATGTGCACTACAATTATTCATGATTAAATATAAAGTCAATGCACTTGAACCTATTTCTTCCACTTGTCCCAAAAGATATTCATTCCCTAAATACTAGCAAAACAAATATCGTCTTAAAATCCTTATCCCAATGTGGTGGTCTATGGCTGAGATGAATTTGGTGGAAGACACATCTAATTTGGTGCCTTACAGAATATAGATTGAGAAAGTAGAGTGTGTTGGTTCTTAGGGGGAATCGTTTGGATTGAGTAAAGCCTTGGAGGATTTACCTTGTGAGGAGGAATATTTTGGAGACCCTACACTTGAACAAAGTTTACTTGTTAGGCTAAACTTGGGTGCATCTAGTGAGGGGGAATCGATGGGAGACCCATTTATCAAACCTAGTTTTTCTATTAGGAACCATATAAAGTGGGATTTCGGATTGATGTCAAAAAGTATTATAGTTGGTTCTTCCCCTGGTAGTACCATGTCCAGGGAACATATTTAGAGAAAATATTCTTTTACAAATGATATTCAAGAAAATTTGTTCTTCATACTTACTCTATTGAAATTAAAGATGAGTGAACTATTATTTTTGCAGAGATTCCTTAAAAGTAATATAAAAAGAGAAAAAAAAGATTGAGCGTGCATAGACCAAGGCTACCTTTGAAATTGAGAAGACTAATGATTTTGTTATCTAAAAGATATTTTTGCTGCTGAAATGACTTTTATGTATCCTCTCATGCCCGATCTTTTGATATGATCTAGCCACTCTAGCCTTTGACTTCCCAATATTTTTCTCATGAACAAGTGCTAAATTCTATCTTTTATTTTGATTAGATTTGTGGTGTATATGATTTTTGATTAATGCTAATATTGGGTTTGAATTTCAGGTTCATGTCTATCTTATCTGTTTGTGCAAACACTTTGCTATAGCAAACTGAGTTCTTGATTTTTTATGTGTTTGAGTAAATTATAGCTAGTGTCCATGAGTATTAAGTTTGCTTCTCTTAGTATGATATATGCCTTCACAGTGTTTTTTTTTTCCTGATGTCAAAAGTGGGAAGCAACTGCATATGAGTTATGTGAACCTATTCAAAGAAAGTATATGAAATTTGTCATAGTCAAAAAGGGAAATTTGTAAAAGTCTCGTTGTTTTGAAGTATGACAAAGTTAAGGAGTTGTAGCAGTAACATAGAAAAAGGAGGAAGATGTGTGTATTATTTGTTGTGTTCGTAATGTGCGTTTGTCATCATCAAAAAGGGAGAAATTATTAGAATGAGAAAGATTTTAAGAATTGACAAATACAGAACAAATGCAAGAAACAAGTTTTTCGATGTGTTCCTTATAGACCGAATCAGACATGGATAAGGAGAATGTCAACCTCGCGAATTAAAAGATATAACGATGTGGAAGTATTGCTTTTTTGACAAGCAACTAGTAGAAAAAGTTTTCTTTTATAGAGTAGTTCGCAACCAAGTTGAAAAAGGAATTAGCATTCAATAATGTTTTCTTATTTAATTGAGGAAAATTGCGTAGAAGGCAAACTATTTTGTTGTCTATTTAAGGACAAAGTCACATAGGATAAGGAGTCCTACATCGACAAGGTTTCCTTGATGCGACGAAGTTATGTTCTAGTTGAAGAAGGTTTTGAAGATGAGGTGAAGACAAGTTCGAGTTGAACTAGGAGTTCCACAAAAAAGAGGAGTCTTACATGAAGTAGAATTTCTAGTTGAAATAGGTTTTGGATTCAAGCCCGAATCTATAAATAGGGCGATAGTTTTGCTTGAGAAAAATTATCTATAAATAGGGCAATAATTTCTCTTGAGAAAAATTGTGCACTTACATAGAGAAAAGATCAAAACACGATCAAGAGTTTGAGCGAGTTTAGAGATTTTTTGGGGATTGTTGCCAATTTAAGAGAAAACAATTGTAAGAGTGTAATTAAGAGGTTTGATTATAGTGGAGTGTGTACGTAGAATTCTTCTAACAAGTTATAGAAACTTGACGGAAGGTAGAAGACTTAATCCTGGGGTTTTTTGTCTTGGGTAGCTAGGAATTAGAGTTTATAATATCATAACTAGGAATTAGAGTTTATAATTCCTCTAGGAAATAGAGTTTATAATTCCTTAGGTTACATAGGTTTGTAATCTTGTGTTGAGACTTGGAGTTTAATAAAGTTGAGTTAAATCCTACATAGGTGTAGGTCGTGGTTTTTACCCTTATGAGTTGGGGTTTTCAACGATAAAATATTATGTTATTATTTTATTAGCTTCACAAAACGTAACTGCTGTACTTTGCAACGGAACATATAAAATATACTTGTTTCTTAGGCGAATTTGGGGGTCAGAATTCCATCACCTCTATTTAAATATAACAAATGTAGTGTAAACAGATGTTTATTCTGTCTTAAAAAAAAGGTTACAACTATTTTGGAAAGGTTAAAACCTTCAAAAAGTTCACAACCTTTTATGAAACTCACAATTTTCTATAAAGTTGCAACTTTTCATTAAAGTCATATTTTTTTCATGAAAGTCACAACTTTTGATAAAAGTTAAAACTCTTCATTAAAGTCATATTTTTCATAAAAGTTAAAAAATTTCATTTAAGTCACGATTTTTCATAAAAGTCACAACTTTTGATAAAAATTACATTTTTTTTTATAAAAGTCACATATTTTCATCAACGAGGAAGCTAGTTTTTGAAATAAATTAATTTAAAAGGAAACTCTTGCTTTTGGTGACGCCATGTAGCCGGGCCTAGGATTTTCTTTTATATAAATATATGATTTGATTTTTATTTAAACCTTATTATAATCACCAACATGTATGGACTATAATATTTAATAAATCATAAAGAATTCTAACTTCCAAACACGATATAAATATATTAAAAGATAAAAACTATGAAAAAGTATAAGAGATATTCAAAAATTATATCAAAATAAGTATTTTTACGTATAAAATAAAGTTTTAAAATAATATATATAATGTCGGGTTGGTTTTGTAGCGGGTTGATTTTTTTTAGTTAAAACCAAACCAACTCAAATATAGTTGGATTTTTTTCTTACATCAAACCAATTCAAACCAAACCATTAGTTGAGTTTTTTTTCCAATTTGACTCGATTTGCAATTTGATTAGGTTTTCAGTTCGATTTTGTACGCCCCTACTCCCAATATTCAATTCCAAACAGGCAAGAAGCCCATTTTACCTATTAGGTTATCTCTCCCTTGTCATATGGAGTTGCATGTCAAAAGTCTAAAATGTAGTCCTCTACCTATTTAAAATGTCAACAGTCATAAATGTAGTTTTTTACATATTATAATTTAGTGTGCTTTATATGTTGAAAATCAATAAAAATAAATAAATGTTTGTCGTATAGGAAATTGGGTTGATTCATTTCAAATTTTCAACTCATTTGGAAAAGTATTGTGGCTCCTGAATCTAACAAGACTCGTAACATACCAATGACTATATCAATAGAATGAGCTAACACATGTTCTTATGTCTTCCGCCACCAATGCTAGATGAGGTACCCTATATTGAGTCAAGTGACATGCTAAAGTTTTAAGATGAGCCTGCTGATGAACATCCTTGCCCTTGCCTACCGTCGATGAGTAATTCCTTTATTTGTGACATGTCTAACCACATCCAAAGCACCCACCAGTGCCGACCATATATATTCCTGGATGATTTTACCCCCCCTCTACCAACCTACCCTTATTTTTTTTTTGTGTTCCAAAAACAAAATAAAAATTGTTTCGCAAAAAAAATACAATTATCCCCTCCCAGGGCCCCCCCCCCCCCCTCCACCAACCTACCCCTATTTTTTTTTGTTCCAAAAAAAAAATAAAAATTGTTTTCGCAAAAAAAATACAATTATCCCCTCCTAGGGACCCCCCCACCCCACACACACATACACCTTCGACCAACTTACCCCGAATTTTTTTCCATCAACCTATCCTTAAATTTATTTTGTTTACCAAACACAATTTATTTTGTTTTGTTTCATTTCACTTGTATTGGATGGATATGGATTCTTATGATAACCAATTTGTCCATATTTGCATGAGCTTAAATAGGTTGAAGACCACATTAACTCATTTAAGAAAAGAAAGAAAATATGAGTGATCCATTTTATTTAATATGATCAAAATGATTTCATTTCAATTATATCAGCTGAAATTGTCACCCCTAACTCAAAGAACATAAATCTTTGGGCGTTAACATTTTCACTTTTTTGTACCCGAGCAGTACTTTCAAACATAACATCCAAATGATAAGTTAAAAACCAAAAAATATTTCTCTATCTCCCCTCCCCTCCCCTCCCCTCCCCCGGGATTCATCAAACTCTTCTAGTATAAAACTAAAGCATAGAAGCTAACATAGATTAAATAGAGAAGAAAATTCAACATAATAAATATCAAAAGAAGGAATTTGTCTTCATCTTATTTTACCTTCTAAAAGTTAAAAGCGAAAATACGTAGGCCACAAAATTGGCCAGAAGGTAACCTTCAGGTAGAAAGAGGACATCCCAATTATTAAGGAATATATATTAAAGTTTTAAAGGATATTCGATGTATATGAATTGTCCGTAGTAAATTGCAAACTTTGAAATGGTAATCCGAATAAGAATTCAAAGAGTTCTAGTTCAAAATATGTAAAACATAAAATCCCATATCCGCCTCTCGTAACTTGTATTCAATCTATTTGGAATGAAGCTCAATTCCTTCAACAATTAGTCCACCTTTGTAAATACGTTTCATCTTAATCAATCTTGCTTCAACAGGACCATCAATGACTTTAGTGCTATTAAATATCCCAATTTTACTTCAATCCATCCATCTCCTCTCACTTTTGGGATATACCCACTTCCTTGCAATCCTATAAGGTGCACAAAGATGACCCGATTTTTAATATCAATTTCACTCTCATAATTAATAAACCTAATACTTGATTTAGTAGATTCAAGTCCATTGAACAAATTTGACAACTTGAACACCAAACTAAAAACATATTTTGTCTTTGATGACAACATTTCCTGTGTCTATTGTTCCACGAATATCCAATCGACGTATAAAGGCAAGATATGCCACTTAAGAGAATTTGCAAAACAATGCAAGAAACACTTGTAATTTTATTTTTTAAATAATTTTTAAGATATATAGGGATATAGATCTTTAGTAGGCGTACCAGATGCAAATATTAATTAGTGGGCTTTGGGTATCTACTAGTTGAACTTAAAAGAAAAAAAGAAAAAAAGACAAAGTAATACATGGTATTATTTGTGCAATTTAATTTTGCACTATGTGAGGTTGCACAGTACAAAATTAATTATTGGTGGGGGTAATTAAGATTTTCCTAATAAAGACATCTCCTTTCAAGGGTGAGAACTACCTTTCCTAAAATGCAAACAAATATTTACCTTTTTTGTTGAATAAAATCTCTCATGGGAAAACATATTTGTAGATATGTAAATATTCGTATAACTGTAAACATTTGGCTTCTAAAAAGCTAATAACTAATTGAGTTAACAACTACAACTAACTGACTAAGCTAACAGTTTAGCTAATCAACAACATATGACTAAGGTAAATAACTATATGCATAAATACATTGTGAATACACCCCCCTTCTCAAGTGGCATATGAAGCATTCAGAGCCAAACATGACGTAAGTTTGTTTTACAACACTGAGAGCTTTGGTAAGTAGGACAGCCAGTTAATTCGTGGTAAAAACATGATGAAGGAAAATAAGACCATCTTGGAGCTTATTTCGAACAAAATGACTGTAAACTTTTATATGTTTAATTTTCTAAGTAAGGTCTAACCAGGGGGGGAGTTAGCAGTATGTCAGGGGTTCATCCGACGAAGATTAAATCAAGAGAGTAACTTGGTGTATAGTTATGAAAGTCGAAAATGAAGCATGAGTAAAATATCTTTATATAAGCTGGATATAATACATCTATGTTCGATTTGAGGAGAGTGTTACATAATATGTGGTGTCTTTGTATATAATATTACATCAAATTTGCATGAATTTCTGAGATTATTTTGGATTTCTTTTCCTTATTTGTTAACCTGTTCATATTTAAAGGTTAGTTCTTTGAGGGATGATATATCAATTTCCCCATAACCTTTATAACATAAATGCCGTAGTTGTGTCCGTTCACTAGAAACAAATAGGAAAAAGAGTTTAAGTTCTACACATTAACGATGTATAAATTATTTACGCAAAAATTAACTTACTTAGAAAATAAATAAAGAGTTCTAATTACAAATTATAAAGAATTGAAAAGAGTAATTTTTTTAATGGAGCTCAGGTTCAATTAATGCTTCATTTGCCTGACCACATTCATTCAGAAGTGTTATAGGGTATTGAAATTGTAATTAGAAATAAGATGGCAGATACATTTTAGTTCATGCAATATAATTGAGTGTGCTCTGACCACAATGTGAAATGATAAATTTAAATATTATTCGCACATCGCTCGGGTATGTATACTAGTTACCATAGTATTAGCAACATAAAAAAAACTTACATCATCTGTTTCCAAAAAACCATCAATTTCATCAAATATTCATTATACAGAATAGTAATTACTTATTAATATTTCTTTATCAAGAATTCGAAAGCATCCACAAAATATTAAAATTTATGTCACAAGTACAACAACAAAATATCATATTCCAAAGGAAATAAGATAAAACAACTACTCTAAACTATCTCAGTTTTTGGATAAGCATTTGTGGCTTGAAAGTCGGCCCCCATGATAGTCTTGAGCGAATAAAAGCTTAGAATGTATTTAGTTGATGTAATGACATCACCATCAATATTAACCACCCTGAACTTCTTCATTTCTGGGTTGTACCAAGCTTGTTTTGAGTGACTCAGAAATAAGATTTCTCCATCCTTCCAAATAAATATCGGTTCAAAACTATAGTTAACCGTACTATGTGGAATAGATTCCACCAAAATGCTATTTTTAGTCCAAGATTTTGCAATGACATACTCTTTCATCAAGCATATATTAAAATTAACATTCAATTTGTGGATATTATCAGTCAAACACAGACACTTCCCCAACTCTACTAGCCTCAAGTTCGAAGATGGAGTTTCCAAGGAGAAGGCAAGGACTTGATCTTTTCTGTTTCAACATCAAAGGAGTAAATGTTGTCAGTTTTTTTGCTATCCGTCCAATGAAGAGCAGCATTGACATTAGCCTTGCCAAATTCATACCATACATGACACAGAATTTAACCCACATTTCTCCATTTCTCGTAAGCTCAAACAGTATAAACCTCCAATTCTGATGATCTAGTATCATCCTGAACCTTTCTATCAACTAATCTCAATACTTTATACTCTCCAGAGACATCGCTAAAGCAAAACCCATAAGTAACCTGACTAATACTTATCTCCCATTAGGGCATTTCAAGTTTGAAGTACTCACCCAAAAGAGGATTGTTAATGTAAATCGATTGATTCTCAATGTGTGTCAAACACCCACAAAAAAGATTAATCCATTATAAGAACCAACTAAAATCATACTCCATGGATGGAAGTGAAACTTAGGGGTAACCTGAACGGTTCTGTTACATCGGTGAACATAACAATCATACTCTACTTTGAGTTATAGAAGCAAAGGATTGCACTGACCATCTAAAAACAAAATGCTGGGGTAATTAAGGGATCTTACTTGATGCATGTTAAAAAACAAAGGGTCAGAAATTAAAAGGCTATACCAGAGATTACAACAGATCTACATCGAAAAATGGGCTTGATTGGCAATCATTTCAATCATGATCACCCATGGAGGATCCATAATTCTCGTGACATGATGAGAAATTCTTCTTCCTTTACAAAATGAACTTTTGACGTCTATGAGTGTCATTTCCTTTGAACAAAAGGGTTTGATAGTTTTGATGGTTATGGTCGGTAGAACCTTCATATATAGTGGACTCCAAGATTTTAGAAATTTTATTTCAAGCCAAAATGACAGTAGATATTGACTAGTTAAAGTTGGATGACTTCTTGAAAAATATTGAAGGAAAAAATTAAATGCCACATTCTGTTATCATCCTTTTGATTGACTTCTTGAAAAATATTTTAAGGAAAAAAACTAAATGTTACTTTCTATTATTCTCTTTTTGAATGACTTCTAGAAGTCAACTAAAATAAGTGAATATTTGATCATTTACCTTTTTTAGACATTAGAATAAGATATTATCAATGTTTTACATTATTAGATGCAGTTCATTAATAAAATGTAAGAAAAAGGGTTAAAATTGCAAGTAAATTATGTGAGATAGACCATTTATTCCCTCCATTGCATATTGGGATAAACGATGCCCCCCACTGTTATATATCCGAAGAGACTACTATTACCCTCAAGAGTTAAACAACCCATATTTTTAGTGACGTGACTAGCCACATGAGACTAATCCCTCCACCTAAATAATATGGGCAAGTAGGACTGGATCTTTAGTGGCGACAAAATTGGTTGCAACAAATTTTCAGAATATCGCCACTCAAAGGGTTCTCGTTGATTTTAATATAACTTTTTAAGAATGTTTGTATGATAGAAAACATTCTATTGTTCTACTCCTTTTACTATCTGTAGTAAATATATGGATGATAATAAGGATAAAAAAATAACACGTCTCTTAATTAGTATATGTTTGTGGTTTCCTTATTATAAAAAAATTGACTATATCTTTTCTTTTCCATGCAAATCTATGGCGTAACCAATAATCTATGGCGTAACCCAATGGTGCTGAGGCTGGGCAGAATGAGGAGCAATAGTTGGAGGTGAAGCTTGTTTAGTTGATCCGGGTTGATCCACATAGATCACCTGGTCCAATTTTCTTCAATAAAATATTCATTTGATACATCACTTTATTTATGCCTTGTGAAGATCATGTCTAATTGGAAAATACTTTAAACTCTATTACATGTTTTTAATAAATATTTTGTTGAGTTGATTAGTTATGGGAGTAAATTGGGAATTTATTATATATTAAAAAGGGTATTCTAAATTACTTTGTATACAAAATCTAATTGAATGAAGAGAATCTTTTCCTTTTTATTCTCAACATATAATATTTTCTAAAGATACATATCCTTAATCAAAACATGCATGTGTAATGCTTAGAAAATTCCTTAGTTAAGATCAATTCCTAATTTTGAGAAGTGTAATGGATGTAAATTAAGGTTGTAGACAAAGAAATGTTACTGATAAATCCATATTAAATTTGGATAAATCATAAAAAAGAAGGGAAGAAAAAATGGAAGCCAGAAAGATGACAAATTATGCTCTTTTGAAATTTGTATCAGATTTATATTTGGTATCTTTTTTACATTTAATGAATTTTTTTCCATAATTTTCTCTTTTCTTTTATGAATTATTGATATTATTTCAAATTAATTAAAATAAATAAATTCATAACTAATACCATGGCAAACAAAAATAATGACATTTTTAATAAATAATGAAACTATTGCTAAGGAGTCCGACTAAAAGCTAAAATATTATTGTTTTAAAAACATTCCTTTAGTTTTTGGGTGAATGTATTTTCTTTTTAATAAATTAGAAAATTTATTCTTCGCTAATTTGGGCCTTTTACCCAAATTCAATTAAAAAAGCCCAAAGTAAACGGCCAACCCATCCCCCACAAGCCCTCAACGTTCTCCATATATTCATGTCCCTTACGATTAGGGTTTCCTCATTTTCCACTCCATTTAGCTCCCCTTTCCTTTCACCTAATAAACTGACATGCTCTCGCCTTGGATGATTCAACATCTTTGCCTCCTTATCTGGGTTATTAACAATGTCGCTTTAATCTTGGATCGAGTTTGTTTCTCATTTAATCTGAGATCTCAATTCAGGTGGAAGGTATATCTTTTCTCTTTATTTCTTATTTTTTTCCATGTTAGATGTTCAATCTTAATTTTCATTTTTGTTGTTTTTTTTTACAATTGATTATATTTATGATTTCTCTTTAAAGGAAACACTTTATGTGATGTCATTTATAAATTTTGCGTTTTTCTTTTTCCGATTGCTGTTTATTTTCTTTTATTTTTGGTACTTCTTTTGTTTTGTTTTACTTGTAGTTTTACTATGATTATGGTTAAATTTGTAATTTACTATCTATATGTATGAAAATCATCGGTGCCGTAAAAAATCATAATTTGGCTTTTGAGTTGTTTTGAATAAATTCTATTTAGATCTGATATGAATTTGTCAAGATTGGTTGCATTATCATGATGTTTAGTGAATTTCGGATTTTTCTAAGCTTCAACTTTTATACCTTTCCAATTCAACTAAATTCACATAGAAAATCTTAAATAACTTCATATCAATTGTTATATGTTATATGGTTGGTTCATTGAGCTTGTTCAAGAATATATTTGATTTTAACACTTGTTGATTTAAGGGTGGGTTGATGAAAGAACTAATTGAGAATTAGGGTTCTAAATTTATTCCATTAAATACTTCCAAACTTAACTCACTAAAATGGAGTGTATATATTAGCGTATGTTAATAATGTCATTCCTCTTGCATTAAATATATTTGATTTTGTATCAGATAACTTTGAATTAATAGTTGCATAAAATTAAATTTATTTATGTCTTTGATGATATGTTCAAGACTTGATACAAATAATATTTATTCTTGTAGGTATACCAATTAGTTTTATATCGAAAATACATGTGACAATATCTTCAAATTTCTTATTGAAATTTCAATTTAGTTTGTCGTTTAAATAGATGGACAGATGAAAATCAAAGTTGAAGGAGCTTGTCATGAGGCAAGTGATTCAAAATCCCCAGGATCTGAGCTCACAGTAATTGTATATTTATTGATATTATTCTTCCATTGTCATTGCTACATAATAAGCACTGCCATCATTTTTCGATATGGTTCGTCTATTTTGTTACATTTAAATTCAATTAGTAGGTACTAATTCATTTAAAATTATTCTTATGATTAAATTCGTATTTCCAAGTAGTAACTCATTTAAAATCAATCTTATGACTTAATTATATGCATGAGTGAGTTCTCCATTTGTTGTTTCACTTGTAGTATTAATTCAACTACATGTATTGACTATCTTTGGGTGATCTTATAATTATTGTGAACTAGTCTGAATTTGAGGATTTAGGACTACTTTGAATTACAGTATTGCTTGAGTTGATATTGAATTTTTAATTTAAAGCTAGAAGTTAGTAATTGAAGTGTTTTGAGTACAAAATAGATGTTTGAATGTCATGAATATATTGACTATGAGTATTTTTTATATTTTCTATTAGTAATTGATCAAGTGTTTTGACTTTTGAGTGTAAGTGAATTGTGTAAATATTATTTAGTTGGGAATTGATGAAGTGATTTTCAAGTTAGAGAATTTTTAAATTGAATAACTAACTTAATTAGAACTTATAATTTATTATAATTTAAATTTGTTATAAGTTAAACTTAATTAGGAATGTGAACTTGATGAATATAGTATGTTTGCACCATATGGCCAAATTAGGGTGAAACATGATAATAGAGTTGAACATTATAATATGGTTGAACATTGATAGGATTGATGAAATGATCAATGGTGCTTTGAAAGTTAAAGGTGGGCTGGAACTCGAATAATATTTTGATGTAGCTCCTAATGAAGAAGGAAGACGCTTATATGATCACATAGAAGAGTCTAGTCATCTTATATGTGAGGGAATATGAACATAATAGGGTTCATGAAATGATCAATGGTGATTTTAAGGTTCAAGGTGAGATGAAAATCGAAAAATATTTTGATGAAACTCCTAATGAAGAAGGAAGACGCTTGTATAATCACATAGAAGAGTCTAGTCGTCATCTATGTGAAAGGAGTCCACATTATGCCTTGTCAGTTGTGGTTAGAATGATGTCTACATATATATATATATATATATATATATATATATATATATATATATATTATATGATCACATAGAAAGTCTAGTCGTCCTCTATGTGAAGTGAGTCCGGATTTTTATCTAAGAGTTGTCAATGACTCTCTTATGACAAGAATAGATTCGCCCCATGGATCATGGGGGTCCAACAGTCAACAAAATATTTAGAATTTATTGTCTACCATGCCAAGTTCCAAGTTTCCACAAATTGAGAATCAGTGTGATTTACATAAACATATAGTCCAAGATAAAAATAATGATTTCAAGTTAACTAACAAAATTCAACCTACATTTAGCTCGGATTCCAACCATGTAAAAAGAATTTTCCTTTGAGATATCAATAGAAAATACGTTTAATTAGAAGAGTATGCATGGACAAGAAGTTACATTTCTCATTCGCAGACGATTTTGAACATTCGAAGTTGAAGGACTACAGAAGAAATAATTTGCTAATACTAGCATATGACATTATTATGCTGCTTGGACTCTGTAAAAATATCAATGGATGTGTGTCTTCTTCTCGAAAAGTAGTGTAATTTATAGAATAAGACACATGTGCAACCTCAAAATTGAAAAATTTGTACAACTTAGCATATGATTACTTAATACATAAAGTGACTTTCAACTTATTAAGTAGATGTTTAAGTTAAGTAGCTTTTCTTGAATGAAGAGGAGCACTTGAACTTCCTGCTTATCTTTCTTTGTCTTATATTATAATTGAGTTTTTCATTATAGTTTGTCTAAAAAATAAAATCCATAGAACATCTATTAACACATGTGCCTCAGTCCCAAGTAAGTTAGAATCATGACTAAAACATAAAGTAGAATTCTATTGTACCCGTTGGTATATGTTAAGTAGATTTTTCTTAAAGAAGAGAATGGCCTGGATGTGTATCTCCCTAATTCAGATCTACAACATGTCTAAATCTAGATGAATCTGGAAAATGATCCACAATAGCATTATTTTACGACCTTCGTCTTCTTCCTGTTCCTCTTCCTCTTTCTCTCCCTCACCTACCTCATCCCCTTTGATTATTACTACTTGAGATGTTGTGTTGAATTAAAACTTGATCATTATCAACAAGTAGTGTAGCACTTTTGATGGATGAAATTGATTTCTGCTTTCCCATTTAACTTGTAACAACGACAACAAGAGGAGGATTGTTATCAAGTTCAAGGAGAAAGCTGAAATAAATATCTTCCATTGCAAATACTACACTACTTGTTGATGATGATCAAGTTGTGAATAAACACAACATGTCAAGTAGTCGTACTCAAAGGGGATGAGGTAGGTGAGGGAGAGGAAGAGGAAGAGGAAGAGGAGGAAGTTTTCAAAATAATGCTAATGTTTATCATTTTCAAGATCCATCTAGAGTTAGCAATGTTGTTGGTCAACATCCAGGAAGTTTAACCATTCCTCTTCTTTTAGGGTAAAGCTACTCAACATAATCAACAGGTACAATTGAAATATACTTTATGGATTAGTCACAATCCTAACTTGTTTAGGACCAGGCGCATGTAATAGTAGTTGTTATATGAACTTTTTTTTGAACAAACTACAATGAAAATTACAAATATAATTGACATAATTAGATAACGGAAAACCAGCCAGGAAGTTCAAGTGCTCCTCTTCTTTCAGGAAAAGCTACTCAACTTAAACAGCATGTAATTAATTAATTGAAATCTACTTTACGTTTTAAGTAATCATATGCTATGTTGTACAACTTTTTCACTTTTCATGTTCCAAATGTGTCGTATTCTCCAATGTTACATTAGTTTTGAGAAACACAACACACCCATTGACATTTTTATATAGCCTGGGCAGCAAAATTGAGCCATGTGCTAGTACTAGTAAAATTACCCGCTTCTTGCCGAAAATATTACAGAATTTTTAAAATCTACGGGTCATTAAAAATAAAACACTATATTATCTTACATACAAGATTATGCAGTAACAATCATTAATAATGTAAAGGAAAATAAAAATTATGACATCTTATCATTTATTCTTAATAACATAAGCACAAATTAATGACTGTAAAAATAAGTACTAGGATTTGTAATAATAAGAAAAATGGTGTCTCTGAGCCACTCAACATAAGCAAAGTACACAAACTCAGAATTTTTGTTGTTCTAAAATGAGAGGAAATCCCTCTATTTATTGACAACAAAGGGTAGTTTGAACAAATATTTATTGTGTCTTATCGGAAATGTTACAACTATTTGGAAAAGTTGCAACCCTACTGTAAGGTCACAAACTTTCATAAAAATCACCACTTTTCATAAAAGTCTCAACTATTCATTAAAGTCGTAACTTTTCATAAAAGTCAAAACTTTTCATAAAAATAACAACTTTTCATAAAAGTCAGAAAATTTCATAAATGTCACAACTTTTAATGAAAGACGAAGGCTAGTTTTGGAAATTAATAAGTAAAAAGAAAATTCTGATTTATGATGGCGTCACGTAGACGATCCTAAGGTTTTCTTTTATATAAATATATGATATGATATATGATGATTAACTAAACAATGCATATCCCTCATTTCATATTTGCATTTTATGTTTTCAAATTCATTAGATTTGGAAGTTTTCTTAAGTTGCGTATTGAAGTTACCTTTAGTTATCTCTTCACGATATTCATGAGCAATTTCCCTTTTTTACCCCACAATACTATCTAGATAAAAATATAAGGGGCTTTTGTGAAAGGATTCAATTTGCTTTCCTGTATTAGTGGGTTGATTTCCCACCAACCTAATTATTTATTTATGACAAGTCCAGAAAAATGTAAAATATTCCGCAGTTGCAGAGAATTGAAGAAAGATCTCCAGAATGAGTATTCTGGAGAGAGAAGTCTAGAAATATTCTAGAAAAGGTAGTTCTAGTACAAAGATATTTAGAAATATTCTAGAAGAGATCTCTATCTAGATTCTTCCTGTTGGATTTTAAAAAGGTGTGAATGGAAAATGAAGAGTTGCGACTTTTATGAAGAGTTGTGACTTTTATAAAATTTTGCGACCTTTATGAAAAGTTGTGACTTTTACGAAAATTTGCGACTTATATGAAAAGTTGTAACTTTTATAAAAAGTTGTGACTTTTATGAAAAGTTGTGACTTTTATGGAAAGTTGTGACTTTTATGAAAGGTGACGACCTTTCTGAATTATTGTGACTTTTCCAAAGGTTTGTGACCTTTCCAGTAAGGCACAATAAGAATCTTTTCGCACTACCTTTTGTTTTCTATAAATTCAGGGATTTCCTCTCATTTTAATATAGAATTCATGGACTTCTTCTTCAACTACTAAATCTAACATTCTAATTGTACTTTACTGCCGTTGGGTGGTTCGCTGACACCGGAGTTTTGGTATCTATACTCTGGTGATTGAGATCATTTTACCTTGGGAGGTCATATTCTAAATCAAACCTCAGATACTAGAGGGGAATAATTTCTTTAAGGGGACACTGTGAGTTCAATGCACTTGATCTTTTTCATATTAAAAATTTTCCAGATTCTGGTACGTGTTTTACAAATTTTAGATTTGTGAATTACTTTCAGTTCTTCTATTCTTTCGTTCTTCACTGGTTCATTAAACTTGTGTAAGTTCGTGTTTCTGCAAAGTGTATTGGAATCAGTAAGATTCTTTAGACACATATTAACAACAATTCTTCTTTAAGAAAAATAATTTAGTATATTTTTTAAAAAATCTGTTTCTGACTCTAGTTTCGCTACTAGATTTAATTTTCTAGTTGGGAAAATGTTATTAAACTTTGTTGTCTTACAAAGATGTTCAAAGTTTTGTTATAAGCATGTTTGAAATACAAGATGAACAACACTTTCATCACCTCCTATAAATAGAGATGATCCACATTTATTGGTAACCAAGTAAGAAGTAAGTTCTCAAAGCATGTAAGCAAGATAGCAAACAACAAGTGAGTGAAAAATATGAGAGAGTTGATAGAGTGTAATGCAAGAACTGTTGTGTGTAACAATTGTAGGACCGAAATGAATCTTTACTTTACAATAATAAAATATAATTTGTGAGAAATCGATTGTGTCCTTAAAACCAAAAATATACAACAAGTGATTCCAGAGAGTCTGGTGGATAAAGAAAGGTAGAAACTCAAAGGAAAGAAGATCCTACAAGCTACTATTGGTGGCAACAAATTCACAAGCCACTAATCAATGGTAGATTTTGCTAACACTCTCAATAGTGTTGAGAATTTCAACACAAGCAACTTTATGAACACAAGCAACTATCTCAAGTTGTTTGAGTGACATGTTATCTATGTTACCGATAGTTTCTCACATATCTTTAGCGAGCTTGTTACTTTAAAGCATTGATATACCTTTAAGCCATCCTATCAGAACACAACATAGTTTCCTGAATCTACTAATTGTGACACTTATAATAAGTTTTATGACACAAAAGTAAGTTCTTTTTATGCTTAGAAAATGGTAGATTTTTGAAGTTCCACTTGTGCCGAGCTCTGATGTGACACGAACATCATTTTGCTAATATGGGTTATTGTCCTTTTTGAATTATTTGCGGTCACCACTACTTGACTGCCTTTGTACTCTCTCGTGTTGATGAACTTTTTCTCAGCACTAGTTATTTTTATAACCGACTAGTTTCTTGAAATCTCCTCTTCTTTGTTACAGTGTTAAGGTAATAAGATCCTCCTCTTCTTTGCAAATGCAATCTACGTTCAAATAGTTTCTCACAAGCAGCTATCTCATGTTTTTACAGTGACAACTAATCTATGTTATGACATCCATAACAAATAATGTGGTAGTTGATAATGTACCAATTCACATACAGATAAGATATCTTCAAAATGTTAAAATAAGAGTCCAAGGAAAACTAGAGTACATGAAACTCTAGAATCCTTGCAAGGGAGACTCTAAGAATCTCTAACAACTTAACTAAAAAGGATGGCGTGTATGAAATGCTCAAACGCCAAATATATTAATGCAACATTGGCAGAGATGGTCAATAATAAAGAGACTACTACCTTTGAATAAGCTTAAAAGAGTAAGGATCAGAAGAATCAAACAAAGATGAAGATTCTCAAAGGGCATGGATCGGTGTCATGGTGTTTGCAGAGTTTTAAGAATAGCTCATAACAAAAGCAAAGAACACATTAAGTTGGTTATTAAGTTTTAAATGAAGTGGGAAAATACCATAAGACCCTTGAGTTAGTTGTTGTCGGACCAAACGACGACCTGGACGGAAGGGCCGTCGTTCAATCGACTGTCCATTGTTTAGGTCCATAGGTTGGGTCTGTTCGACAGGCCTTTAATAAAACAGACATATTTTTTTACTCGGAGGTCTGATTTTGGCAAACTGGTGGTTATGGAAAGCTAATTCAATTATCTATCATTTCATAGGTCATGGGACACCTAATTCATTTTGTGCAACGAGTTATGATT
Organism: Solanum arcanum; assembly: GCA_027789145.1. Classification (NCBI taxonomy): domain Eukaryota; kingdom Viridiplantae; phylum Streptophyta; class Magnoliopsida; order Solanales; family Solanaceae; genus Solanum; species Solanum arcanum. Next base: position 56,728,870 of record CM050942.1, on the reverse strand, counting down.
ATTTTAAGTTGACCCAACTACATTTCCCCCCTAACTGTCTTCTAATTTCCACCTACGGTCCGTAGGTCCTTCCACAGACCATACTGGTCAATCGTGGTTCTTATCAGAGAGTGGGTAAATAGTGTCTTGATCGATGGATACAAACAGACCGTAGTCTGACCTACGGACCATAGGTATGTGCAGCATGGGTCGTGCGTCTTGGTGGAGTTTCTGTGACAATCGACGGATGTGTAGCATGGGTCGTGGGTTAGGCTACGGTCCGTCGATTGCACCTGCAGATTTTTGAAAATCTGATTTTTTTTGTCTCTTTTGGATATGGGGTGTTACGTTATCTCCTCCTTGGGAACATTCGTCCTCAAACGAAGACTAAACTATCTGAAATAGAGGAAGAGGGCTGCAATCCCATCTACTAAACAGTGAGAAATGAGTTTTTGACTGAATTGAGTTCCAAGAACATGCAAATACACTAAAAATGCAAGTACAAACTTAGGGAACATGGTACTAGGCTGAATTTATGTATGAATGAGTGAAAAGCTTAAGAGGAACTATTACCTCAAGTTGGATTGGAATTGGAAGGAAAGAGGTGAGGATACTTGGATTTCATGGCTTCTTCTTCTTCCCAAGTAGCTCTATCTATGGACTGACTCCCCCACAAAAAACCTTGACTGAACCGACTTATTTATTTCTCAACCTTCTAACCTGACGGTCAAGAATCTCAACTGGTACATCCTCATAAGAAAGACTATATTTCACCGCCACACTCTATAATGGCACTACAGAGGCTGGTTCACCCACACACTTCTTCAACAGTGATATGTTGAAGATCGGATGTACTACTGCTAATTCTGCTCGCAACTCTAGTTGATATGCCACCTTGCTAACCCTTTTCAAGATCTTGTAAGGGCCTATATATCTAGGACTAAGTTTCCATTTCTTGCCAAATCTCATCACTCCTTTCATAGGTAACACTTTCAGGAAAAACCAATCATCAACTTGGAACTCTAGTTCCCTTCTCCTTACATTTGTATAAGATTTTTGACGACTCTGGGCTGTGTTAAGTCCATCTCTAATGTGTTGCACTTTCTCCATAGCATAAAAGAATGAATCTGGCCCTATCAAAGCTGCTTCAGCTACTTCAAACCAACAAATAGGAGATCTACACCTAAGCCCATACAAAGCTTCATAAGGGGCCATCTGAATGCTGGAATGATAACTATTGTTATAAGTGAATTCAATAAGAGAAAGGTGATCATCCCAACTACCCTTGAAATCGATCACACAAGCCCTCAATATATCCTATAGGGTCTGAATGGTACACTCTGTCTGTTCATCCGTCTATGGGTGAAATTTTGTGCTAAAGTTAACTTGAGTACCAAGACCCTTTTGAAATGAATTCCAAAATTGAGAGGTAAACTGAGGACCTCTATCAAATATAATAGAAAAAGTAACCCCATGCAATCTCAAAATTTCATTAATGTAAAGCTTGGCATAGTCCTCTGCCGAATCTGTAGTCTTGACCGCTAAAAAAGCGAGAAGACTTAGTCATCCTATCAATTATCACCCAAATTGAGTCATGTTGCGAGTACGAGGTAACCCTTAGATGAAATCCATATTGATCACTTCCCACTTCCAAGTAGGAATATCGATCTCTTCGGTCATACCTCCTGGTTATTGATGTTCTACCTTGACTTGCCGGCAATTGGGGCACTTACTCACAAAATCTGCTATATCCCTTTTCATGTCATTCCACCAGTAGACTTCCTGCAGATAACAGTACATCTTAGTTGCATCTGGGTGAATAGAATATCTGGAGTTATGTACAAGGATATGCTTTCTCAACTCACCCACATCAGGAACACACAATCTATCCTGATAGCGAAGTACACCATTTCCCCCTTGGGAGGAAACCTCCATTCTCTGATTGTGGACTACACTCTTAAGTTCAAGCAAGATTGGATCACTGTCTTGCTTTTCCTTAACCTCCACTGCCAAAGAAGATTCTGCCCAATTCTGAACTGTCAGACAATTTTGTGATATTTTCATTAGGCGAACTCCTAAGAGAGCAAGCCTGTGAACGTCCTTCACTATCTCCTTCCTTTATTCCTCAACATAGGATACATTACCCATAGATAAGCTGCTAAGAGAATCTAATACTACATTCTCCTTACCAAGATGATAATGCACACTCCTTAAGGAACTCAAGCCATCTCCTCTGGCAAAGTTTCAACTCTTTTTGGGTGAACACATACTGAAGGGTCTTATGATCAGTGAACACATCTACAAGAACACCATACAAGTAGTGTCTCCATATCTTGAGTACAAACACTACTACTTAAAGCTCGAGGTCATGGGTTGGGTAGTTCTTCTCATGAACCTTAAGATATCAGGAAGCATAAGCTATAAACTTATCTCGTTGCATATCATACACAATCTAGGCCAACTCTGGATGCATCAAAATAGATAACATACCATATGATCCCTCTGGTAGAGTTAAGACAGGAGTTGTAGTCAATCTAATTTTTAATTCTGCAAAAATTTTCACACCATCATCTGACTGCTGAAACTTGACAATCTTATGAGTTAACCTAGTCAATGGTGAGTCTATGGATGAAAATCCTTCCACGAACCTTCTGTAATAAACCGCTAGACCTAAAAACTTCTAATATCTATAGCAGAGGTAGGTCTAGTCCATTCTTTCACTGTTTCTATCTTCTGTGAATCTACTCAGATCCCTTCGCTAGATATAATGTGACCAAGGAAAGCAACGAATTGCAACCAAAACTCACATTTTCTAAAATTAGCGAATAACTGACAATCCTTGAGGTTCTGTAGAACAATCAAATGACTCGCATGTTCATTCTCATTCCTCGAGTAAATGAGGATATCATCAATAAAGACGATAACGAACAAGTCCAAGTACTTCTTGAACACTCTGTTTATCAAATCCATGAAAGCTGCAGGAGCATTGGTTAGTCCAAACGACATAACTACAAATACATAATGACCATACCTAGTTCTGAAGGATGTTTTTGGAATATCACTATCTTTGATTCTTAGCTGGTGATAACCCAATCTGAGGTCTATCTTTGAGAAATGACTAGTACCCTGATGTTGGTCAAACAAGTCATCAATCCTGGGGATGGGATACTTATTCTTGATTGTGACCTTGTTCAAGTGTCTATAGTCGATGCACATTCTGAGAGAACCATCTTTCTTCTTTACGAACAACACCGGTACACCCCATGGAAAACACTAGGTCTGATGAAGTCTTTCGATTGCTCTTTCAATTCCTTAAACTCTGCCGGAGCCACTCTGTAAGGAGGGATAGAAATAGGTTGGGTATTTGAAAAAAGATTAATTCCAAAGTCGATTTCAATATCGGAAGGAGCTCTGGAAAGATCTTATGGAAATACTTTTGGAAACTCACAGACTACTAGAACTGACTCAAGAGTTGGGGTTTCATAGCTAGAATCATTAACCCAAACTAGATGATAGAGATAAACCTTAGAGATCATCTTTCTGGCCTTAAGGTAAGAAATGAATCGACCCATAGGCGCTAAGCTTCTACCCTGCCATTCTAAGATTGGTTCATGTGGAAACTGAAGACAAACCATCCTAGTTATACAATCAACTAAGGCATAACAAGAATGTAACCAATCCATGCCTAGAATTACATCGAAGTCTACCATTTCTAACTCTACAATATCTGTTGAGATGACTTTCTGAGTGACTGTGATAGGGCAATTTCTTTATACTCGTCAAGCTATAACTAGGTCATCAACTGGAGTAGAGACTGAGAAAGGTTCAAAGAGAGTTTCTGGACTGACCCTGAATTGCACTACTATGTAAGGAGTTACAAAAAATAGAGTAGCCCCTGGATCTAACAATGTATAAGCTTCAAGGTTAAAGATCCGTACCCTACCAATGACTACATCAGGAGAACCATAGAAAATTTGATAAAAAAGTCTCATTTCTCTTTCTGCTATTTGATTTTATGTTTACCATCTTGCTGGACTAAAAAAAAAAGAAACATTTGAGTATCTCTTGATCCTAGCGAGCCTGAAGAGTATACAACCTGTTCTGACGCTGATCGCCACAATGTACCAGATGAGTTACCCTGCTGAGTCAGGCTACCTTTTGGTGCTTATGAAGTTGTTGACTGAGTTGTACCATTACCACCTCCTTGACCCTGTCTAGCAGGACAATCCCTCAACATGTGACCAGACTGACCGCACCCAAATCATTCTTCTTTTCCTGGGAGACACTCGCCCTGATGGTTCTCACCACACTTAGGGTAAGTGGGGTAAGTCTTGGTGCTTGACAAACTTTCCTGAGACTTAGAGCGTGGTGCTCTAACCTTCTCGTCATACCTGTTCTTGGAGGATGGAACACTAGCCGACGAAGGGGCAGGAGCTGAAAACTTTTGCTGACTCTGCGAGTGATTTACACCACCCGATTTTTGCTGAGAATAGTGATAGTTCCTAGTCCTAGCCTTATTATTCTCCTTAGCCTGTTCCCTAAGTATATCACCCTTAACCTGCTGAGCATGAGTCATAAGCCTAGAGATGTTCATATCTCTAAGAAACATAGCATTTATATACTCAATTTTCACCAAATTCGGCACTCCATAAAAGAACTTATTAATCTGAGCCCTGGAGTCAGCAACCATGTACGGAACATACATGGTGACTTTGTTAAGTTTTAGCCCGTACTCATGGACCGTCATGTTTCCCTGCTCAAGTTCATGAATTCCTGAGCCTTTGCTTCTCTCAACTCTATTAGGAAAAACCTGTCCAGAAAGGTCTTACTAATGCAAACCCAAGTAATAGGAGTTGTATCCTTCAACTGAATGTACTAGATATGAGCAACATCTTTCAACTGGTATGATGCCACCTTAAGTCAATCATTCCCAGTGACTTGCATAACCTCAAAGATCTTCTTGATCCCATCCAAGAAATTTTGAGGGTTCTCATTAGTTTGCGATCCTAAGAACTCAGGCTGATTCATCCTTACAAAGTCACGGACCCTTATTGTTGTTGATCCACCATTTGCGTTCAATGGAGCATGAACCCAATTTTTCTGGTTGGTCATACTCTGAGCCAACATCTATATAGCATTTCTGATCTAAACATTGGAGACTTCCTGATCTGGGATCGGATGAGATGTGTTTGCATTCTTGGCATTCATATTACTAGAGTTAGCTCTACGAGGAGGCATGATCTAAAACGTAGAACGTCAAGTTAGAATGGAATTAGATCATACCTTACGCATGCTAAGAGTAACAAGAAAGTGAAGTTTTCCTATAACACTTTATAGCCTCCCTCTCATTAGATGTGGTGCACTTCACACCCATGAAAATGACTCTTTTAAGTGCGGTTTTTCAGACATCATAGGACTCTCAAACCTAGTTCTTTGATACCAAATTTTGTTACGCCCCGAGCTACCCCCGAGACGCAGACACGAAACCTAGGACCATAAGTGATCCCAAGCTAACCCTGTTGGCATGATCATGATCATACTAAATATAATAAACTGAATACGAAAGCTAAATCATAATTTAAACTGAAAAGATGGGGAATACCCATAATCTATAACTGATACATTTGAAAATAATGAGTTTAATACAAAGGAAATATTAACTGAATACTAAGTTGAAACTAACTATGTCTGAAATAAGCCTCTAACTGACTAAAAATGTTGGAACAAGCCCCAGCTAAGTCTAGCAAAAACTGAAACTAAATGACTAAAAGACTAAAATGAACTCATGACTATTTTCCTCGGAGAATGAGGACTCACCACTAAATATGCTCAACTGGAGATTGGGAATCAATATAAGCGTGATCTAGATGCTAAGAACTTGAACCTACATCACGAGAAGATGTAGTTCTCATATGTGTCAGTACTTGAAGGTACTGAGCAAGTAGGATAGAGTAAAGCTAAAATGATACATAACTGAACAAGCACAAAAGCAAGTATATAATATGAACATGATATCGATTTTGAATGCTGAGATAACTAAAAAAATGACCAATTTATAACATGTTGAAACTGAATACTGAATATACTAATAAATGGTCAATGTAGTGAAATCTGACTGATCTATAGGAGCTACTAATAACCGATAATAAAACCACATGAGCTAAATGTGGAGTCCAATTTATATGCCCCATCGAGAGGACCCAATATACCCTACAAGAGGTATAAAGGCATGCTGGCGTGATCACTAAACTGATGCCCACATAGAGGACTTACAACCTACTTGTCTAGTAGCTCTGGGACTATTGGGTACGTTGAACCCTAGTCCAACTCAGTATTAATGCTACTCCCAATGAATTATGTAATTATCTAATTATAATTGAGTTTCTGTAAATACTGGATTGCTCCAAACTGAACATGCAAAGTGAGATACAATAATTAATCTTGTAATTATGCATTTATAACTGAAGCATGTATATCTGAAGTAACTGAGATATCTGACCTTGCATGTGTAATTCAAGAACTAAGGAAATACTTAGGTAGGGTTCTAAAATTCATTCGATAAACTGAATAATAACATGAAAAACTTATTTGGAACATATAAATAATTCATTGATGAAGTTCTATTGAAGTTCCAGAAACCATAGGTCTAATCATGATATGGGAATGAAGAATCTGACAGAAAACTAAGGACCTAATGGGTAAAAGAAACCCACTAGTGAAATCCACATACCTGGTGATGAAATTCATAGAGAAATATTCAGATTTTGGGGCTGGAACTGTTGCAACCTTGTTGCGTTCTTGAACTAGTGTTCTTGACCTTTTTCTCCTTTCTTGCTTCTAATTTTCTAAGTTTTTATTTATGATTTTGACTAAGGTAAATTTTTAGTTATGTTTCTAGGCTTAAGCTTACTAAAATTTGATGATTTAGGGTGTAAAACCCCATAGCCAATATAGACCTAAACTCAGTTTTCTGAAAATCTGCAGGTGCAACCAACGATGACATCGACGGTCCATAGGAAAGACGACAGTCTGTCCTTCACAATCTTCGATGGTATCAAAAACTCCCAAAAATTCAGCCAGAAAAAATTTGTTAAGTCTTGATTGACAGACGGACCTACGGTCCATAGTTTGTGACCGTCGATCGAGACCCCCATTCACCCCTTCTCTAACAAGAGCTACGGATGACGAGCACGGTCCGTAGGTGGAAACTTTGCAGACAAATAAGGGAAAATGAAGTAAGGTCAACTTAAAATGATCATAACTCTTATCACACAATGAATTAGGTGTCCCATGACCTACCCACTGATAGATAATTTAATTATCTTTCCATAGCCACCTACCTTGCTAAAAGGCCCTGAGGAAGGACCCAACGACGAGGCGTCGAGCAGACGACAGACCGTCAGTCTTGGCTGTCGTTTGGTCCGACAACAACTTTCTCAGGGGTCTTTTGACCTTTTCCACTCCGTTTAAATCCTAAATTACATCCTTTTTGACCTAAACCATCATATTTTATTCAGTTTAATTTTAGAAACATAATTAAAATATACTAAGCCAAATCATTAAATCAAAAGTTAAAAAACTAAAAGCAAGAAGGAGAAAAATCTCAAGAATCCTAGTTCATGAACGAAACAAGTGTCCAACAATTTCAGCCACAAAACTTGAGTATTTTTCCGTGGATTTCATCACCATGTATGTGGGATTTCACTAGTGGGTTCCTTTCTCCCATTGGGTCCTTAGTTTTCACTTAGAATCTTGATTCTCATATCATGCTTAGACCTAGGGTTTCTAGAATTACAGCAGAACTTCATGATTTAGTTAAAATATATGTTCCAAATCAGATTATCATGTTATTACTCAGATTATTGCATGAATTCAGAACCCTAGCTTTGTATTTCTTTAGTCCTTGAATTACACATGCTAGGTCAGATATTTCAGTTATTCAGTTATACATGCCTTAGTTATAAATGCATAATTACCAGATTAATTATTGTATTCTAAGTTTGCATGTTCAGTTTTGAGCTATCCAGTATTTACATAAACTCAAACATAATCAGTAAATTTGCATAATTCATTGGGTGTAGCATAATACGGAGTTGGGATAGGGTTCAGCGTACCCAAATAGTCCTAGAACTACTAGCCAAGTAGGTTGTAAGTTCCCTCTGTGGGCAATAAGTTTAGTGATCACACCAGCATGCCTTTATACATCTAGCAGGGTATATTGGGTCCTCACGATGGGGCGTATGCATCGGACTCCACATTTAGCTAATCTGGTTTTATAATTGATTATTAGTAGCTCCCACAGTTCAGTCACACTCTCCACATTGAACATTTATTAGTATATTCAATATTTAGTTTCAGCATGTTATAAATTGGTCATTGCATCCAGCTAGCTCAAAATTAAGTATATCATGTCAGATTATTATACATGTTATTTTCCTTTTTCAATTATGTTTTATTTCAGCTTTACTCTATACTACATGCTCAGTACCTTTCATGTACTGGCGCATACATGCGCTACATCTTCTCGTGATGCAGGTTAAGGTTCTCAGCATCCTGATTATGCATAGATCGATTTCCTGATCTCCAGTTCAGCAGATTCAATAGTGAGTCTTCATTCTCCGAGGACAACAGTCATGAGTTTCATTTCAGTATTTAGTCATTTAGTTTCAGTTTTTGGTAGATTTAGCTGGGCTAGTCCCTATATTTCTAGTGCAGTTTAGATGTTTATTTTAGACATAGTTAGATTTAACTTAGTATTGAGTTATATTTCCTTTGTATTAAACTCATTGTTTTCAAATATCTGAGTTATAGAATATGGTATTCCCCATATTTTCAGATTTAATTATGATTTAGCTTCCGCATCAGTTTATTATCTTTAGTATGCTCATTATCATGCTAGCAGGGTTTAAGGAAAAAAATAAAATGTTACTTTCTATTATTCTCCTTTTGAATGACTTCTAGAAGTCAACTAAAATAAGTGAATATTTGATGATTTACCTTCTTTAGCCATTTGAGTAAGATATTATCAATGTTTACATTTTTAGATGAATTCCATTAATAAAATATACTAAAAGGGTTAAATTGCCCCATAAATTATGTGAGATAAACCATTTATACCCTCCAATACATATTGGGATAAATGATGCCCTCCACCGTTATATGTCCCAAGAGACTACTAGTACCCTCAAGAGTTAACAACCCATATTTTTAGTAACGTGGCAAGCCACGTGAGACTTATTCCTCCACCTAAATAATGTGGGCAAGTAAGACTAGACTTTTAAAAGCGACAAAATTGGTTGCCATAAATCGCCACTAAAAGGTTTTTCATTGATGTTAATATATATCTTTAAGGATATTTGTATGATAGAAAACATTCTACTGTTCTACTCCTTTTACTATCTATAGTAAATATTTGGTAGATACTAATGATAAATAAAACATGTCTCTTAATTAGAGTATGTTTGTGGTTTCCTTATTATAAAAAAAATACACTTTATCATTTCTCTTCCATGCAAATCTATGGCGTAACCGTGTTAAGGCTGGGCAGAATGAGGAGCAATAGTTGGGGGTGAAGCTTGTTTAGTTGATCAGGGTTGATCCACATAGATGACCCGGTCTAATTTCCTTCAATTAAATATTCATTTAATACATGACTTTATGTATGCCTTGTGGAGATCATGTCTTTGTGGAAAATACTTTAAACTGTATCACAGGTTTTTAATAAGTATTTTATTGAGCGGATAAGTTATGGTTGTAAATTGGGAATTTATTAGATATTAAAAAAAAGTCTTCTAAATTACTTGGTAAGCAAAATCTAATTGAATGAAGAGCATATTTTCCTTTATTATTCTCAACATAAAATACTTTCTAAGATACATATCCTTTATCAAGACATGCATGCGTAATACTTAGAAAATTCCTAAGTTAAGATCAATTCCTAATTTTGAGAAGTGTAATGGATGTAAATTAAGGTTGTAGACAACAAAGTTTTATTGATAAATCCATGTTAAATTTAGATAAAATCATAAAGAAGAGAGGAAAAAATGAAAAATAGAAAGATGACAAATTATGCTCTTTTGAAATTTGTAATGGATTTGTATTTGTTATCCTTTTTACCTTTTTTTAAATTTTTTGTTCCATAATATTATCTTTTCTTTTATGAATTATTTGTATTCCTTCAAATTAATGAAAATAAAATAAATACATAACTAATACCATAGCAAACAAAAATAATGTCATTTTAAATAAATAATGAAACTATTGCGAAGGAGTCCGACTAAAAACTAAAATATTATTGTTTTGAAAACATTCCCTTTTTTTGGGGTGAATGTAGTTTATTTGTAATAAATTAGGAAATTTATCCATCTTAATTTGGGCCTTTTACCCAAATTCAATTTAAAAAGCCCAAAGTAAATGGCCAGCCCATCCCAGATAAGCCCTCAATATTCTCCATATATTTATTTCCCTTACGATTAGGGTTCCTCATCCGCCACTCCACTTTGCTCCCCTTTTTTTTCACCTAATTACTGAAATGTTCCCGCGTTGGATGAATCAACATCTTTGCCTCCTTATCTGGGTCATTAACAGTGTTGCTTTAATCTTGGATCGAGCTTGTTCTACATTTAATCTGAGATCTCAATTCAGGTGAAAGGTATATCTTTTCTATTTGTTTCTGATTTTTTTCCATGTTAGATGTTTAAATTTAATTCCTTTTCGTTTATGTTGGTTTCTTTACTAGTGATTATATTTATGATTTTTCTTTAAAGGAAACACTTTTTGTGATGTCATTCATTAATTTTGCGTTTTTCTTTTTCTGGTTGTTGTTTATTTTCTTTTTTTTGTACATTTTTAGTTTTTTTTTACTTGTATTTTTACTATAATTATGGTTAAAATTTGTAATTTATTATATATGAAGTTTATCTTTTGGTGTATGAAAATCATCGGTGCCGTAAAAAATCATTATTTTTCTTTTGAATTGTTTGAATGACTTCTATTTAGATCTGATATGAATTTGTCAAGCTTGATTATAGTATCATGATGTTAAGTAAATTTTGGAATTTTTTTAAGCTTCAACTTTTATACCTTTCCAATTCAACTGAATTCACATAAAAATCCTAAATAACTCCAAATCAATTGTTATATGCTATATGGTCGGTTCATTGAGCTTGTTCAAGCTTTTATTTGATTGTAACACTTGTTGATTTAAGGTTGGGTTGATGGAAAAACTAATTTGAAAATTAGGGTTCTAAATTTTATTCAATTAAAGACTTTCAAACTTAACTCAGTTAAATGGAGTGTATATATTAGTGTATGATAATCATGGTGTTCCTCTTGCATTAAATATATATGATTTTGTATCAAATAACTTTGAATTAATAGGTGCATAAAAATTAAATTTATTGATATCTTTGATGATATTTTCAAGACTTGATACAAATAATATTTATTCTTGTAGGTATATCAATTAACTTTTTATCTCGAAAATACATGTGACAATATCTTCAAATTTCTTATTGAAATTTCAATTTAGGTAGTCGCTTAAATAGATAGACAGATGGCAATCATAGTTGAAGGAGCTTGTCATGAGGCAACTGATTCAAAATCCTTAGGATCCGAGCTCAAGGTAATTGTATATTTATTGATATTGATCTTCCATTGTCATTGCTATAGAATGAGCACTGACATCATTTTTTCGATATGGTTAGTCTCTTTTGTTACCATTTAAATTCAATTAGTATGTATTAATTCATTTAAAATCAATCTTATGATTTAATTAGTATTTACAATTAGTAATTCATTTAAAGTCAATCTTATGACTTAATTATATGCATGAGTGAGTTTTCTATTTGTTGTTTCACTTATTGTATTAATTCAAATGTATGTATTGACTATCTTTGGATGATCTTATAATTACTGTGAACTAGTTTGAATTTGAGGATTTAGGACTAGTTTGAATTAGGGTATTGCTTGAATTGATATTGAATGTTAATTTGAAGTTAGAAGTTAGTAATTGAAGTGTTTTGAGTACAAGATAGATGTTTGAATGTCATGAATATATTGACCATGAGTTCTTTTTCTTTTGTATTAATAATTGATCAAGTGTTCTCACTTTTGAGTATAAGTGAATTGTGTAAATATTATTTAGTTGGGAATTGAAGAAGTGATTTTCATGTTAGATAATTGAGGTTGAATTACAACTTAATTAGAACTTATAATTTATTATAATTTGAATTTGTTATAAGTTAAACTTAATTAGGAATGTGAACTTGATGAATATAGTATGTTTGCACCACATGGCCAAATTCGGGTTAAACATGATAATAGGGTTGAACATTATAAGAAGGTTGAACATGATAGGATTGGTGAAATGATCAATGGTGCTTTGACGGTTCAAGGTGGGATGGAACCCGAACAATATATTGATGTAGCTCCTAATGAAGAAGGAAGACGCTTGTATGATCACATAGAAGAGTCTTATCGTCCTCTATGTGAAGGGAGTCCGCATTCTGCCTTGTCAATTGTGGTTATATATATATATATAAAGGCAAGACCCTTATATGATCACATAGAAGAGTCTAGTCGACCTCTATGTGAAGTGAGTCCATATTTTTATCTAAGAGTTGTCAATGACTCTCTTAGGACAAGTATAGATTCGCCCCAAGGATCTTGGGGTCCAACAGTCAACAAAATATTTAGAATTTATTGTCTACCATGCCAAGTTCCAAGTTGCAACAAATTGAGAATCAGTGTGATTTACATAAACATATAGTCCAAGATAAAAATAATGATTTCAGGTTAACTAACAAATTCAACCTACATTTAGCTCGAATTCCAACCATGTAAAACGAATTTTCCCTTGAGATGTCATTAGAAAATACGTTTAATTAGAAGAGATTGCATGACAAGAAGTAACATTTCTCAGTCGCAGACGATTTTGAACATTAGAAGTTGAAGGACTACAGAAGAAATAATTTGCTAATACTAGCATATGACATTATTATGCTGCTTGGACTCTATAAAAATGTCAATGGGTGTGTGTCGTGTTCTCAAAAGTAGTGTAATTTATAGAATAAGACACATGTGCAACCTCAAAAGCGAAAAATATGTACAACTTAGCATATGATTACTTAATACATAAAGTGACTTTCAACTTATTAAGTACATGTTTAAGTTAAGTAGCTTTTCCTGAATAAAGAGGAGCACTTGAACTTCCTGCTCATCTTCCTTTGTCTTATATTATAATTGAGTTTTTCGTTGTAGTTTGCCTAAAAAATAAAATCCATAGAACAGCTATTAGCACATGTGCCTCAGTCCCAAGTAAGTTGGGATCATGACTAAAACATAAAGTAGATTTCAATTGTACCTGTTGATATATGTTAAGTAGATTTTTCTAAAAGAAGAGAATGGCCTGGATGTGTATCTCCCTAATTCAGATCAACAACATGGCTAAATCTGGATGAATCTGTAAAACGATCCACAATAGCATTATTTTGCGACCTTCCTTTTCCTCTACCTCTAGCTCTAACTCTAACTCAACTTCATCCCCTTCAAGTACTACTACTCGAGATGTTGTGTTGATTAGAAATTTGGTCATCCTCAACAAGTAGTGTAGTATTTTTGATGGATGAAATTGATTTCTGCTTTCTCCTTGAACTTGTAGCAGCAACAACAAGAGGAGGAATGTTATAAAGCAGAAATAAATATCTTCCATTGCAAATACTACACTACTTGTTGATGATGATCAAGTTTTGAATCAATACAACATCTCAAGTAGTAGTACTCAAAGGGGATGAGGTAGAGGTAGAGGTAGAGGTGAGGGAGATGAAGAGGAAGTTTGCAAAATAATGCTAATATTTATCATTTTCAAGATCCACCTAGAGTTAGCAATCTTGTTGGTCAACATCCAGGAAACTTAACCATTCCTCTTCTTTTAGGGCAAAGATACTCAACATAATCAATAGGTACAATTGAAATATACTTTATGAATTAGTCACGATAAAAACTTATTTGGGACCGAGGCGCATGTAATAGAAGTTGTTCTATGGATTTTTTTGGGAAGAAAGTATAATGAAAAATGCAATTTAAATTGATATAATTAGATAAAGGAAGACGAGCCAGGAAGTTCAGGTGCTCCTCTTCTTTCAGGAAAAGCTACTCAACTTAAACAACATGTACTTAGTTAATGGAAATCTACTTTACGTTTTAAGTAATCATATGCTATGTTGTACAATTTTTTCACTTTTGATGTTCCACATGTGTTGTATTCTCCAAAATTACATTAGTTTTGAAAAACACAACACACCCATATTGACATTTTTATATAGTCTGGGCAGCATAATTGAGTCATATGCTAGTAGTAGTATAAATACCCGTGCTTCGTGCCGGAAATATTATGAACTTTATAAAATAATATTTAAAATTTATGGGTAATTAAAATTAAAACACTATATTATCTTACATACAAGATTATGCAGTAACAACCATTAATAATGTAAAGGAAAATAAAAATTATTACATCTTATCATTCATTCTTAATTTCATAAGCATTAATCGATGACAGTAAAAATACATACCAGGATCTGTAATATAAGAAATGGTGTCTCTGAGCCACTCAAGAGGAGCAAAGTACACACATATTTTATTGTGAAGAAGAAAGAGGAGGTACAAAATTTTCGTTGTTCTAAATGGAGCGAAAATCCCTCTATTAATTGACAACAAAGGGTAGTTTGAACAAATATTTATTGTGTCTTATTGGAAATTTACAACTATTTCGAAAAGTTGCAACCCTGCTGTAAGGTCACAAACTTTCATAAAAATCACAATTTTTCATAAAAGTGGCAACTATTCATAAAAGATGCAACTTTTCATAAAAGTCGCAACTCTTCATTAAAGTTGCAACACTTCATTAAAGTATCAACTTTTCATAAAAGTCAAAACCTTTATATAAATGTCACAACTTTTAATGAAAGACGAAGGCTAGTTTTGGAAATTAATAAATAAAAAGAAAATATTTATTTGTGATGACTCCATGTAGACGGGCCTAAGGTTTTCTTTTATATAAATATACTAGATAATTTGCCCGCGCTTTGCGCGGTCATAAATAATAATTGAAATGAACTTGCAAAGATAATTTCTTTTCTAATATCCATAAATTAAAAATAATAGCAAAATAGGTTCTTAAAGACATATTAACAATATTTCAACATGAATTTGATTATTTGTCATTATCACAGAACTCAAAAACCTCTAATGAATGAATTACACACAAAATAATAAATCATTGGTTCTTGAGTAAACATTTAAAGGGAAATAAAGAAGAAAAAAGGAACTCAAAAAAGAAATAACGCTTGAACATGAACACAATTATAACTTTTGAACTTGCATAATGAATTTAGTCAATTGAAATCTGAGAATGTCATATCTATGTAAAAAAAAATACATGTAAGCTTATAAATATCCTTAAGTTACAAAATTTAATACATAATATTAAAACGTGAATTCTTCAAACTTAGTACAATAATTATTTTCTGCACCATGAATATACATATTATATGTGTATATGTTCAATATAACCGGAGACAATAACTTTGCAGATACATAAACAACAGAGTTTAAAACAGATACTAAAAAATAACAATTAATATCATAATCATAAATTAATGAGTGTAAAAAACATACCAAAATATGTAAAAAATAAAATGAAATACAAATTAAAAAATTGAGTCCACTTAATGCACAATGTGCCCTTAAAACTATTCTCCTCCAATATTAGTGGTTTAATGAATTACATCCTCTCAAGATGAAATGATTTTATTCACAAACTTATTGATAAAAAATTAGTGTTGTTAGTAAGTCACGCAATAGGATCAAAGTACCCAAATGTTTAATTTTGTGGAAGTAGAAGAAGATCATATTTTTTGTTATTTTAAAATCATAGACAAAAACAATATTCAGAAAGATGAAGGGCCCAAAAGTCTAAATAGGGGGTGAAAGATTCCCCATCTCATTGGGGGCGAAAAACGAATCAACATCTCGATGTGACGCATCCCTTTCGATTTTAGTTGAGAATATTTAATTTTGCGGAAGTAGAAAAAGAAGATCAGAATTTTTGTTGTTTTAAAATGAGAGGAAATTCCACTATGTATAGACAACAAAGGGTAGTATTAAGAAATCCTTATTGTGCCTTATCATAATGGTTACAACTATTTGAAAAAGTTACAACGCATCGGAAAATTCACAACCTTTCGTAAAAGTCGCAACTCTCCATTAGAGTCGCAACTTTAGATAAAAGACACAATTTTTTATAAAGTCACAACTCTTTATTTAAGTCACAACTCTTTATTTAAGTCACAACTCTTCATAAAAGTCACAACTCTTCATAAAAGTGATAACTTTTAATAAAAGTCGCAACTCTTCATTAAAGTCACAACTTTTAATAAAAGAAAAAGCTAGTTTTGAAAATGAATAAATTTACAAGCAAATTCTTGCATGTGGTTGTTAGGACCGAAAATAAGCAGGTGTAAACGCGGAAGCTAGCAAAGCAAACCTCGAAAGACCACGAGTAAGAAGACAACGAGAAATATCCCAAAAGACACAAAGATTTAACGTGGTTTGGTCAATCGACCAACGTCCACAAAGGAGATGAGCAATCCACTATAAATATTAGAGTACAAAATACAGAGGGAAACAACCTCAACCAATTCACTCGGAATACATGGGAGGTTCACACAAGTGATAACGTATCTAACTTGTGACCCATAAATTCTCCCCTTAACCAAAACTCTCAAAAACCTTAAGACTACAATGTGAATGTTGATTAAGTTAGAAGGAACATGTCTCTATTTATAGAGTCCTAAACATTTTCCTACCAGAAAAAGGATTAGTCAATTCAAAACCTTTTCCTAAAAGGAAAACCTATTTATTGTAAGAAATCAGGGCAAATAAAATCCAACAAATCTCCCCCTTGGCCTGAATTTCTGACAAAATAAATTTGTCCACCTTCTTGACTTAATATTCAACAACTTGCTTCTCCTCTCCATAATCTCCTTTGCAAAATCTATGTCTCAACACAGAGAACCTCTCTGAAACAATTTCTCCAACAAAATCTTCATTACTGTCAAAAAATGTTGTGGCTAGAACTACACCCGTCAAGATGAGCACCTCTTTCTCACCTGGTTCAATCATCTATTATCGAACCACTGTACATGACTCCATCATTGAATTTGGCTCTGATACCACTTGTTATGACCGAAAATTAGCAGGTGTAAACGCGGAAGCTAGCAAAGCAAACCTCGAAAGACCACGAGTAAGAAGACAGCGAGAAATATCCCAAAACACACAAAGATTTAACGTGGTTCGGTCAATCGACCTACGTCCACAAAGATGATGAGCAATCCACTATAAATATGAGTGTACAAAATACAGAGGGAAACAACCTCAACCAATTCACTCGGAATACATGGGAGGTTCACACAAGTGATAACGTATCAAACTTGTGACCCATAAAGTCTCCCCCTAACAAAAACTCTCAAAGCCTTAAGACTACATTGTGAATGTTGATTAAGTTAGAAGGAACATGTCTCTATTTATAGAGTCCTAAACCTTTTCCTACGAGAAAAAGGATTAGTCAATTCACAACCTTTTTCTAAAAGGAAAACCTATTTATGGTAAGAAATCAGGGCAAATAAAATCCAACAGTGGTGGCGCCACGTAGGCGGCCTAGGATTCTCTTTTATATAAATATATGATGATATGATATATGATTATTAACTAATCATTGCATATCCGTCCTTTTGAATTTGCATTTTATGTTTTCAAATTCACCCTTTTTTCACCACAATAATATTCATATCTAGATAAAAATATAAGGGCTTCTGTGAAAGGATTCAATTTGCTTTCCTATATTAGTGGGTTGATTTCTCACCAACCTAATTATTATTTACGACAAGTCCAGAAAAATGTAAAATATTCCGGAGTTGTAGAGAATTGAAGAAAGATCTCTAGAATGAGTATTCTGGAGAGAGATAGCTAGAAATATTCTAGAAGATATGTCTCTCTAGATTCTTCCATCACCTCCTATTAATAGAGATGATCCGTATTTATTGGTAACCAAGTAAGAAAGTAAGTTGTCAAAGCATGTAGGCAAGATAGCAAACAGCAAGTGAGTGAGAAATAAAAGAGAGTTGATAGAGTGTGATACTAGAAATGTTGTGTGTAACAATTGTAGGACCGAAGTAAATCATTACTTTACTATGGTAAAATATAAGTTGTGAGAAATTGATTGTGTCCATAAACCAAAAATATACAACAAGTGGTACCAGAGAGTCTTATGGATAAAGAAAGGTAGAAACTCAAAGGAAAGGAGACGGTGACATAGAACCTAGGACCACAAGTGATCCCAAGCTAACCCTGCTGACATGATCATGAGCATACTAAAGAATATAAACTATTGCGAAAGCTAAATCATACTTAAAATGAAAAGATGGGGAAATACCCATATGCTAAATCTGCGATATATGAAAACTGAGGAGTTTAATACAAAGAATATATTAACTCACTACTAAGTTGAAACTAACTATGTCTGAAAATAGACTCTAAACTGGACTAGAAATACTGGAACAAAAGTAATTTCTTTTTATACCTAGAACATGGTAGATATTTTGAAGTTCCACTGTTGTTGAGCTCTGGTGTGACACGAACATCGTTTTGCTAATACGAGTTATTGGCCTTTTTGAATTGTTTGCAGTCACTACTTGACCGCCTTTGTACTTGCTAATGTTGATGATCTTTTTCTCATCACTAGTCATTTTATAACCGACGAGTTTCTTGCAATGTCCTCGTCTTTGTTATAGTGACAAGGTAATAAGTTCCTCCTCTTCTTTTCAAAGGCAATCTATGTCCAAATAGTTTCTCACAAGCAGCTATCTCAAGTTGTTACAGTGATAGCTAATCTATGTTATGACATCCGTAACAACTTATGCAGGAGTTGATAAAGTACCAAAATGATAGTTCAAAGAAGTTTCCCTGCCAGATAAAAAATGAATTGCAGCAAAAGGTACCTTATAAGCTTGAAGAAGAAGGACAAGGAAGTGAGAGAAAACTTGAACAAGAGGTATGTGAATAATATAATTCACATACATAGAAGATATCTTCAAAATGTGAAAATAAGAGTCCATGAAAAACTAGAGTACATGAAAATCTAGAATCCTTGCAAGGGAGACTCTAAGAATCTCTACAACCTTAACTAAAAAGGATGGCACGAATGAAATTCTCAAACGCCAAGTAAATTAATGCAACATTAGCTGAGATGGTCAATAATAAAGAGACTACTACCTTTGAATAATCTTAAAAGAGTAGGGATCAGAATAATCAAATAGAGATGAAAATTCTCAAAGGGAATGGATCGGATGTCATGATGTTTGCAGAATTTTAGGAATAGCTCACAACAAAAGAAAAGAACACATTAAGTTGGTGTTGAGGGGGAGCATTAGGATTTCATCAAAAATTATTTGTTTATTTAAGATAGGTTAAGAAAAATCTAAAATGCTTCCGAATTGTAGAGAATTGAAGAAAGATATCCTGAATGGGCATCCTAGAGAAAAAAGTCTATAAATGTTTTTTTAGAAAAAGATATCTAGTAAAATTCTAGAAGAGAGTAAGTAGTATATCTCTCTCTAGATTCTTTCATCACCTCCTATAAATAGAGGTAGTCCATTTGATTTGTAACTAAGTAAGAAAGCAAGAAGAAAGTCATCAAGATTTCAAACAAGACCGAGTGTTCTAGTAAATAATATTTGTTGAAGCAAGTATCAAGTGAATGATCGAGATTTTAAGATCGAAACACGTCCTTACTTTGATATAATATGATTAAAGTTCTGATAAAATGACAGTGCTTGCAACCAAATACATCCAATAGACAGTCTTCTTTCTTAATGATTTAATTTTTCAATAATAACTAGTAATACATATTAAATATTTAAAGAATATTCAATGTATATGAATTGTCTCTAGTAAATTGCAAACTTTTAAATGGTAATTCGAAAAAGAATCCAAAGCGTTCTAGTTTAATATCAGTAAAACTTAAAACCCCATATTCGCCTCACATAACTTCTATTCAATTTCTATGGGACGAAGCTCAATTTCAATAACAATTAGTTCACCTTTGTAAATACATGTCTTCTTAATCAATCTTGCTTCAACATGACCACCAATGCCTTTCTTGCTATTAAAATATCACAATTTTACTTCCATCCATCACCTCTCATATTTGGGATACCCCCACTTCCTTGCAATCTTACAAGGTGCACAATGTTAACCCGGTTTTCAATATCAATTTCACTCTCATAATTAACAAATCTAATACTTGATTTAGCAGATTTAAGTCCATTGAACCTATTTTCCAACTTGAACACCAGATAAATATATTTTGTCTTTGGTGACAATATTTCAATGTCTATTGTTCCACGAATATCCAATCGACATATAGAGACAATATATGCTACTTCAGAGAATCTGCAAAACATTTGCAAGATACTCTTGTAAAATTAAATTATAATTTTCTAATGATATATATTGTTGTAGATCTTTAGTAGGTGTACCAGATGCAAATATAATTAGTGGGCTTTGGGTATCTACTAGTTGAACTTTAAAAAATAGAAAAAAAAAAGACAAAGTAATACATAGTATTATTTATGCAATTTAATTTCGGACCATGTGAGGTTGCGCACTATAAAGACAATTATTTGTGGGGATAGTTAAGATGTTCCTATTAAAGACATCTCCTTTCAAGGGTGTGCACTACCTTTCTCAAAATGCAAAACAAATGTTTACCTTTTTTTTTAAATAAAATCTCTCAAGGAAAAACATATCTGTAGATGTGTAAATATTTGTATCACTTTAAACAATTGGCTTCTAACAAGCTAATAACTAACTGAGTTAACAACTACAACTAACTGACTAACTATGTGCATAACCAACTTGAACATGATGCAAGTTTGTTTTACACAACTTTGGTGAGTAGGTCAGCCAGTTGATAACATGATGAAGGGATAAAAGACCACCTTGCAGCTTATTTCGAACAAAATGACTGTAAACTTCTATATGTTTGGTTTTCTAAGTAAGGTCTAACCAAGGGAGGATTCAGCAGTATGTCAGGGATTCATCCGACGAAGATCAAAGTAAGAGAGTAACTTGGTATGTAGTTTTGAAAGTCGAAAATGAAGAATGAGTAAAATATCATATATTACTATAAGTGGAAAGAGTTTGACCAAAAAGTAGATTTATCATTTTAACCCTATAGTTTTAATAAATATTAATTTATTATATATATATATATATATATATATATATAGAGAGAGAGAGAGAGAGGAGAATCTTAGCCCTGCCTATGTGGCTCAACCACAGGGCAAAATTCTCCTTTTTATTATTTTTTTCCAACAATACCCTTCCCTACCAAACATTCACACCACAATTCTTTATTTAATTATTTTACTACCAACAGAACTCTTCCCTCTATACAGTCATACCCGTTTGGAAACAACGTACACCTATCTAAACAACAGGTCTCTTTCCTACTCTCACCACACTGCCGCAAATAACTCCCACGTCAATTCAACTACCAAACCTTCACCCGCCCTGCAAACAACCTGTAATTCCCTTTTCTATTTTGTATCTCTGCCCAACTTCCTCCTCACCACTGACTAAATCCTGCACAATCCAACAAACATTAAAATCCTCATATAAACACCTCCAACTGAAAGAAATCCCTACAATAGACCCCCAATACACATCTGTTCCTACACATATGCACTTTCAATCCAGGTATTTTTATGTAGCATATACTATTAATTTAAGCATAACATCAATTGTTTCTAATGTCACATTGCCCACCTCTGCCTTAAATTACATTCCATCATGACATCCTCACTTAATTTATTTTCTTCACATCTTCCTCTTCATGTGTTCGAAACTTCTATTTGTTCCTAAAGCACCATACTATTTCGACCTCCTCTTGCTTCTTCAAATGATAAAAATTCTTCATTGTCAGTTTATCCATGTAGATTTTCTCCTTGTTGGGTTCTTAGACTCCCTCTTTCGCTTAACTTCTCGACAATTATATTTTCTAGAGAAACAATGTCAATTTCCTGTGAAGTCTCAACACTAACATAAGATCCATTGTCATACTCTCTTATTATCTCATCGATAGATATTTTGGCAGTTTCAGAACTTTCAAAAAACATATCCTTTGTCTTTAAGACTTCAATATAGTCTTATTCCTCCATCGATTTCTACTTTCTCCATCTTCTTCCAGAATTTGCTCTGAGTCATTAGTTGACCTTGATATTTTCAATGATTGACCATGCACTTCCACTTTCAATACATCTTCATAAATGCTTTCTTTGTAGAGGTTTTTATTAGCATATGTAGTTTCAGATACTACCTGTTCAAGATCTTCTTCTTTGATTTTTTGAATAGCAGGAACCATGTCATCACTGGAAACAACCGCAAAAACTTCTTGCTTTATGCCGACAACATCAATTTCTTGCTTCTCCGTGTTATCGGCTATAATATATTATATATCTTTGATCCAATCACTTTAGATTGATGGAAATCATGACATCTATTGTTCGAGCCTCAGCTACTAAACATTTTCCCCACTCTTCTTCTTCTTCAGAAACTTTTTGATCCATATTGCTCTCCTTGGCTCAACGATATTTCATTATGTGTCCTAATTCGCCACAACAATAACATCTGAGAGACTTCTTACCATAATAGTTAGAAGACTCGTCATTCTCTCTAGGTGAGCGTGAATCACCTGAGGATTGAGATTATGGCATATCTCCTATTTTTCTTTTAATGTTTCTCTTGTCTACTGCAAGAGCATCTTCTTCTTTGTTTTTGACAAACACACTAGCCAATTGCTTGGCTACTAATTCTAGGGACGACAATAAATTTTTAAATTCCTCCCAGATTGGTTGTTAAGCCCATCCTTGAATCGACGTCAAAAATTGAATATATTCAGGTTTTAGTCCACGAATGACTATTCTTCTCATTCGTACTTCCGAAATAGCCTCTTCCCGATTCAACAAAGATATCTCAGAATATAAGTTCTTAATCTTCAAAAAGTACTCGACGATAAAAAGGTTACCTTGAGTGGTGTTAGCCAATTCATTCTCCAATATTTGCAGCCGAGCTTCATTCTTCTTGTTGAACAAGCGATCGAGGGTCCTCCATATCTCGTGAGCTGATTTACACTTTATAATGTGATTAAATAAATCGGAGGAGATTGTCCTCTTCAGAATGAACTCCGCCTTCGCATTAACCTGCTTCCACTTCTTGTATGACTGTTATTTTACTGTCTGTCAGTAGGAGGACTTGTGTCATTCCCATTAACAACATCCCACAAATCCTCTCCCACAAGGTATTATTCCATACATGTCTTTCATACCTTGTAATTGGACTGATTCAACAACTCCATCCCCAGCCCATTAACACGACCGCTAAGTTCCATATCGACAAATCAGTTGAATCTACCACTAACCCAATCTTGAATAAAATTCAAAAGTCAATAAATAACTATGGCTCTGATACCATGTAGAGAATAGCAAAAGAAGAGTATAATTAGGGAACCCTTCTGCTAGCCCAACATCGTTAACTAAGATCAGAAGATACAACCAAGGAATATGAAGCTAGAAAGGAGAAAGAGTATTTTGGATTAAAGTACTTTGATATAGAAGAAGACTATTTGATTTAGGTTTTGGGTTGATTACAAATTACAATGGTCACCCCTATATATACTAGAGTAGGGATGCTTCTACAAATTATTCTAGATTGATCTACAAGAAAAATCATGATGACTTATATCTTCTAACTATTTAACAAGAATCTAGATTTTTCTACAATTCACTATAAATATCTACTTCTCTAGAACATCTACACAATTCCTAGATACATCAAGTATTTAAGGTACTACTCTACATAACTCTAGAAATTCTATTAAATATCTAGGATTATTTATACCTCCATAAGTCATCTTTATTTTTCACGGATTCAACTATCAATGGTTTTGAAAGCAATGCCTTATGTTTTAATAAATTATAATGTCATGTTTACCTCAACTCAGCCCTCATACTGCCAATTAATTATTCAATCGTCAATTATTTACACTTTCAATTTTAATTTTCTACTAAATTTGTCAATGTGCAATTTAGAATTTTCAGCAAATTAGTATGTATTCTGGTTTAATTTTTAATTTAAGTCGGCCTGTGAAAGTCCATGTGTGTTAACCAAGGACATCATCTTTTATCACTTTGTACCTCTTTCAACAACTCAAGTTGCAACAGAGTATGCATAAAATATGTTGCCCGGACAACTCCAACTTTGAATTAGTTATTTTAAATTTATTAAATGTATATTATCAACGTTCAAGAATTTTAAGATTAACAACATAAGATACCTAAATATGTTGTCCGGACGACTCCAACTTTGAAATAATTCTTTCACATTTATAAAATGCATATTATCAACTTCCAATAATTTGAAGATTCAAAAAATAAGATACTATAATGACATCATGCTGTGACTCAGAATCACAGAATTTGACCTTTGACATTATAAAGTTCAGCCCTCATACAGTTTGATTGCTCAACATAGGCGAGCATGCCTAAGCATCTATCTGCCTTTACGAGATTTTTTAAATAAATTGAAAATGACTTGACTAAATTTAAAATGTTTGATGTCCTTTAAGCTTGGTGCATCTTATTTTTTGTGGCACACATCTTCTGTTGTCAATCTGTATTATAAAAATCAGAAATTACTGGTTGTAATAAATCATTCAGAAACACGAAGTAACTGAGATTTTTAGAACCAGTAAGTAAGATGAACATAAATTTATTTGTAAAAAATAATTGAATCTGTAAAAACTTACCAGAATCTGGAATACTCTTTTTAATAGTTTAGGAAGAAAATCAAGTCCACTTAATTCACAGTGTCCCCTTAAGGAAATTATTCCCCTCTAGTATCCGAGGTTTGATTTGGAATATAACCTCCCAGGGTAAAATGATCTTAATCAGTAGAGTATAGATACCAAAAACTCTACTGTCAGCGAAGTACACGAAGATATATGTGTTTTTAAGAACAAGGAAGATCAGAAAATTTGTAGGGAAATATTCTGAAAACTGAATGGTATTTATAGGCAAGAAGAATATATTCTGAAAGGTTGCAACCCTTTTAGAATTGACGCGACCATTAATGAAAGGTAGCAAACTTTCAAATTGTATTGACTGTTCCTGAAAGTTGCAACCTTTCAGAACAGTCATGGCGGGAATTTTTAAATATAACGGAATTTAAAACGGGTCACGCGCGCGGATCTGAGTCGGGTCGGGTTAACTAAAAAGTTGAAAACATTCGGTTAACGTCCAAAAAATTATCTCTCGATCATTTGTCAAAGTCAAGCGGCGAAGCGGCGGCGACGCGAGGGTCCCTCTTTCCAACCCTTTTAACAATTAATAGGAGTGTTTATTTATTTAAACTCTCCTATTTTTATTTCCATTACCGATGAGGGACTATTACCTTTTTCATTAAAGCATTAAAGGAAAATTCAAGTTCCAACCTTTCAAGTTCTAAACTTTTCAAATTCCTCTCCTTCCCTCTATTTCCCATCAATTCTTGCTATATACCCAACATCTTCGGCTAAAATTAATACGTTATAGTCTAAAAACAATATTGTTTGTAATCTAATATGCAGAAATTATCAATATTGATGTTCACTTGATGTGCGTATTTAGCTTATGCAATACTATGATATACTTCTCTTTTAAACGTCATTCACAATGCAACCTAAACAAGATAATGTTGACGAATATATGACACTGATTTTTGTGTCTATTTTCACAATCGTTTGCTAATGATATTTTAACTACCAAAGGCCAATTTGTATCAATTTCAATAATTAAAATAACAATCTGGTGGAGAAGTGTACTTTACCATGCCAAAACTACAGTTTTGTTGGGACAATATTTATACCCATTTGATGTTAAAGCTATCTCCAGTGCAAAGTTCACAGGCTTGAATTTACAGAAAAAATTAAAATATACTGAAATCATGTTCTAACGCAATAATATATTTATAGTTAAGATTTTATCCATCATACTTCATCGTGGTCGTGAAATAATCCTCATCGAATATGAAAGACAAATTCATAGACAATTTGGATATCTTTGTTTTTTTTCCTAGCTCTACCAGTTATTTGGTGTATTCAAACATGCTACCCAAAAAATCAAACGGGTACAAATAGAGTGCTTTTTTTAAACTGTTTAATTATAATATATGGAAAGACCCATGCCTATTCAAGTCCAAAACAAAATAACATACTAACACACATAAAACCTAAATGTCTCTATGATATTTACACCTTACAATTCTTTTTTTAAATTGCACATAATATAAATTGTCCAACAACACATGCTTCGTTTCAATTGTATACATAAATATATGTAGATACCCAGGTCTACAAGAGCCCTATACATTGAAATATAAACCTGCTAAATAAGCCTACAATTGCCCTCTTAAATATTTAAGACGATGTTCCTAACGCCTCTTGCTAAATAGGACGTACTGTCCTTCACAGATGTTTAGACACGTCTCTTCGCAAGCGGGGTTACAAAACAATGCGTCTCTTCCAAATGTTGCAAACCTCTTTCAAGTTCCCTCTCTGTCTATATAATGCCTACCAATCTCCAGTCACCCATTATTGATCACATCTCTCTTTATTCCCAAAAAGAACGCAAAACTTCTTTTTCTCTCATATAATTGTTATGGCATACACACTTATTTCAGATTTGGATACCTCAAGGGATAACTGGTTGATTAAAGTACGAGTTTGTAGGATGTGGGAATTTAAAAACTACAAGCGAAGCAACGAGATGATAAGTTTGGACATGATACTTATTGATGAAAAGGTACTACCTTTTCACTTTTACGTTATACGACATTGTTGGATGGTCTGGTTATTGGGGATCCACTTACGAATTAACATGTAACAGGGTACTTTGGTACACGCGGTAATCTGGAGAAACCAAGTCAACAGGTTTCGTGCTAACTTACGTGAACGCTCTGTAATCATTATTAGAAACTTTAAGGTATCTGAAAGTATTGGTGAATAGAGACTCGTAAAGTCCGATGTTAAAGTTACTTTTCTGCAGCTCACTGCGATACAAACAATACAGGATGATACAGTTAATATCCCGTCAAATGGCTTGCAAAACATTATTCGCTCAACGGTTAATAATAACACCTTTCTAACAGGTATACTTATACATATCATTTATGTGACACGCATTCATCTACATACGTACTTAATATAGTCTATCTTGAACTTGTAGATGTGGTTGGATGCATATGTGGAATAGGTGATCTTGAGAGTGTTGGTTCGAAATGGAATAAACGTGACCTACACATTCTTACTGATCCGTAATTCACTAATGTCATAAGATCATTTCACTTATATTCATTAATCCCAAATAGCACTCATAACAGTAACATATAATATTTTTTGTTTTAGCATGATAGGTCTGCGAACACTAAATAACTTTGTGGGGGGAACTTTGGAGAAGGATTTTACCCGTACCTATTCCCCCTCCCCCCCCCCCCCCCCCCCGAGTCCGTACAATACATAGTCATTGTTACGACAACAACAGTGAAGGAATTCAGAGATAAGTACTAACACAGACCATATCCGTGAATAACTCTTTAGACATAATTAACTCATCCTGATTATAATGTTTGTTTATTCTGTATCAGGTGAAATTACTTTTGCCACCATCGCTGCAAGCAAAACGTATGTTAATCTTCCAATGGCAAACGTCACCTCATTGATTCAAAAGTTTGCAACCAAAACCATTCAGAAACAAATAATTGAGAGTGCAAATGGAAGGAACATACCCATTGATGAGGCAATGTTCGAGAACAGGATGACTGTTTCAGAGTTACTGGATTCGTACTAGAGTCAACAACATAGATGTTAGTTCCCTAACAACTTTTCCAAAATTATGCGTATTTATCTGATGGTTGTTTATTTTGCCAGGAATGTATCGTCACACTATAGGCACAAATCGCTGAAATAGATACCTTTGTTAAGTGGCATTCCATATCATGCAACTTATGCAACAACAAAATAGAACCGACAAATGGTGTGTACACATACCATAAGTGCGTGAAGAAGTGTGATTTCCCGTTGGTTAGGTATGGAAACACTAAACAATCTACCACACATTAGCTTAGAAACAAACACTAATATTTTCACCAGATACAGGTACAAGATACACATTAAAGTAAAAGACAATGGTGGGGTAACAACTTTGGTTCTTTTTAATGGTGTTGCCGAAAAGTTGCTTGATACTTCTGCTTTCAAGTTGCTTAATCGGTCAACCCACGATGATAAGAATGTCCCATCACAAATTGAGAGCCTTTGCGGTAAGGACATTGTATTCAAACTAAAATTTACCAACTTCAATTTGAAAGAAGGTCTGGAAAATTATACAGTCACAAAAGTGTTTGTGCCGGATAAAGAATTGCAACACCGCATTAACAAAGAAAAAAAAAGTGTAGTTATCATTTACAGTTCAATACATACCTACTTTGTACATACATTATTGATCTGCAGAAATAACCTCGAACGTACACCGATGTAATGATTTTTCCATTTATTCCTACAGGATCAACTCCTAAAGGAAGAAATACCAAAATCACAGGAGCATGTTGCCGGAGGTTCACACAATAACGACTCAGAAAAATATCTCGATGAGGTGGAAGACACTTCAACCGGCAACACAACAGTGTATGCAAAAAACCAGAACAACAAACCCAATTGCATCCAAACATTTTCAACTACAAACATCAAAAAGAGGAGAAACATTATCGTGCAGAACAACAAACATATAGCAGGATTAACCAAAATAGAGTCACAACTTGACATTCCTTATGAGGAAATTTCAGAGCCTTACAACATTCAACCAGAATCTAAGGTAAAGTAGTATAATTAAGCCAACTGTGGAATAAACAAGAAAACCTTAAATTGGTATTATGTTTTAGTTGTATTACATTAATTAGGGTCAAGAAGAAATGAAAGACAAACACTCCGAACGAATGGAAATCAGATGGATCTTAGACCAGCGATTTTACCAGAAGAAGATCAGGATGACGCACAAGAACCCATTTTGAAGAGAAGAGTCTCAACTCAAAAACTAAAAAAGAAGAGAAGCGTATACATAGAGGACGATGAAGAAAGCTTTGCTCCCACAAAGACAAATGCCAAATGGAACATTCCCCTACTTTAATGTAGATACTATTAGTTCACCAAAGAAGTAGATTCTTTCAAGATGTGTATTGACTATGTATTAGTAACTACAATAATGACTTTCCCTAAATATAATGTTGCATATGTAGATTATTCAATACAATTATGTTCTTTTGTGTTGTTAAATCGAATGTCAATCAACAATGTTTACTACATACTACATGCTATTATATCCGTCATGCAATGCGTGAGTGGTAATGATTAGCCAAATTGTCGTTTGATCAACTACCATAGTAAACACAACCTCCCAACTCCTTCTACAAGTAAATGAAACCACAAAACCAGCATAATCAGAAGTTCCAAGGACATAGCGGGGTCCATATCCATCGGATATACCATAGTATCAATAAAAATTTAACAAAACGCATGAAATTACACTGACATTATTCATAAAATGATTGAAGAAGTTCATAGAAGATGATCATATATATGTTAAATCACCCTTTTTAATTTCATCAATTTTGATTTTAAGAAGATGTACTAAGGTAATGCATTATTTTATTATATCTTTGTGATGGATGATTTATGATTCTCAAAGAATTTTGTAGTTGGTTCATCTTCAATTGCACTTGCTAATGTTGTTTGAGGCCAATTTTACTTCAACAATATGTGATTGCACTTATCTTCATTCACTAAAAAATGATAAACTTAAATTGTTTAAAGTATTAAGTAGTGAATGGATTCAGGCATATTCAACTAATTTGGGATGTGAGAATTAATTTCCAATTACAGCATCTTCTTACAACACATGGATTTATCCTTCCTATAAATGATTATTTAATCATGTAAAGGTGTATCTTACAATGTTCTGTGCCGATTGGAGCTCAACTTTTTTATCCTAATTGCAATGGATCTCCAAAGGAGGTGGAAAATTCACTGTATTTACTTATGTGGCAAGTTTGATATTGATTTCTTTATCTACACCCACAAAAATGGTATGTATGTGATTAATGAATCGTATATTTTGTTGAAGCAGCTTCATATAACGTAAATCTTGCGATGTCAAATAAATTTTTAATTCATCAACTTAGTGCAATAAAGACCGTGAACTTTCAATTCCATTATATATTTACACTATAGCTTATTTCAATTTAACAGATGAAAAATTGACATCTATACATATTTTCCAAGTACATAATCAATAACAAAAGTGTATCTAAGGTGAGAGTTAAGTATACGTAATGTATGAGTTTATTCTACCCTAAACTATGTAAGTTATTTTTAAAAATACTAGTTGAATCTTTCAGAACCAGATTACATCAAGTACACGACGAACAATTTCATTTATTTTATGAGTGAAGGAACACATTAATATGAATGGAACTGTACCGGCACAACCGCTTCTGCAAGTGTAATCATATATTAATACACGAAACAAATTATATATTGTTACACGGTAAAATCCAAAGGATGTGTCCTTTGGCATAAACAGAAACTGTCGACTGTCAGTTATTTTGGCGACGTAACTGCTCCACAAAACAATTTAAAATGCACCTCACATTTATAATATATACTAGTCTTTTCTCACGTGCAACGCACGTGTACCCTATTAATTAATATTTCATTTTTTTTAAATGACACGAGTATAAAATATATAAATGAGGCATAAAGTAGGTTTTATAGAAAAATAATCATAAACTTGAAACAATGAAGGGTGACATGTATACTCCAAATTTTGTGAATTAATTGAAACGTCAAGTAATATTACCCTATTATCAAATATAGATATGAGAACCATATATTTATTCATTGGTCATTTGTATTACATACACTTGTATTATATATATATGCATGACTTTTCAATTTAATTGGTACCATAAAAGTGAGGTTCAACCATATTATTTTAATTGTTACCATAAAAGTGGCATTACTACGATGACTTTCTGAAAGTTAATGTCTCTATGATCCTATACTATGTGTTGACAGTAATAACTACATTTCTTAAAGGATGAAAAAGTTCGTCAAAGAACCAACAAAAATTGAAATCCTAAGATAAAAAAAATAGAAAACTATCACATAACCTATAAAATTGAGCAATACCTCGAGAATACATTTCAAAATTACTAAAAAATAGTCAAAAAATAAATATGAAGAAACATTCAATGATACAACATATGAACAAGACCACACAAAAATAAAATAATAACTGTGTAAACCTCTTCTAGTCTAGATTGAAACCATAATGAGGCTAAGCATATCAAATACCATAAAACCAATAAAAAAGTTGATATTCAAAGAATACATCAAAATCTAATATTAAGAAAGAAGAATCAAAAGCAAATAACACTAAAAAGATCACACAAAATTAACAAATTGTATTACAGATTCTTAGCACAATTTGATGAAAACAAGATCAAAAACTTAAAGAAAACATATTAAAATACAATAAACAAAATCAAGATTAAATAAATAAAATAATAAAAAAGAAAAAACATAAAGATTTAATATGAATGAAATTACCTTTAGTGTCTATCCTACTTCTTGTATATCTTTTCTTTATTAACAACAAAAGGTGATAAAGAAATAATCACTGACACAGTCCCAAACCAAAATTAAATTGTTTTTGATAAAGAAGAATTGATATACACATTTATTAAGAAAAATACAACTTTTGGTCTTTCCTCTTCTTGTAACTATTTCCCAAAAGAATTTGAACCATTGTGTCTAGAGGCATGAATTTAAATAAAAAAATATTATCTAATATTAAATTAATTATGTATTAATATTTCTTTAGTTTAGAGATAAAATAAGGGCAAAATAGTAATTCAACTTTTAAGTTGAGAGCTTCATGCTTATAATAATATATGATGATATGATACAAACGTAACAAGCACAGAAACGATGTGTACGTTGTCAGACTAAGTCACAGACTCATGCCTTTCACTCCAACCAATTGAAATATAATCAAAACTACTGTGAAATTTGATTACAACACACTGTAATTACATAGCCTGCTGTTTAATCTGACCCATACTCCACAAAAGTCACATCCATTAGTGTACTGTCTCCATCTTCGTCTACAACCACAACAGTGACACATTGCAATCGGGATTGGATCGGCAATTCTATCAAAGTGCCCAAGGTACTGGGAAAAAATCCCCACATTTTCATTGCGTAATCCATAACGCTATTGTGAAAATCGTGGAAAAAGACAACCCTACATAGATACAAGTGGACACAAGTTACTCTTACACAACAATATAACAAAGGTCCAACTCGAACCCATCGAACATCAGGACAATATGAATACATGCTACCATATAGCAACGAAATGTTGCCTATGTGCGGATAAGTAATTCATACATCATAGTGTGCACCCCCAGACTTGCCTC
Organism: Solanum arcanum; assembly: GCA_027789145.1. Lineage (NCBI taxonomy): Eukaryota > Viridiplantae > Streptophyta > Magnoliopsida > Solanales > Solanaceae > Solanum > Solanum arcanum. The sequence continues at coordinate 56,696,206 of CM050942.1, read as the reverse complement.
TAGAATGAAAAAATACATCCATCGATACGGTGAACTGTACCTGATAATGGGTCACTTAACGATAGTGTCTCTGACTTTTATGCTACTCATTATGTGAATACAGAGGTCTCTGCTACCTAAAATTATAAACTGCAAAACTACGGAATGAATGAAAATAAGGCTATGCTCAATATTGCTCTATTTAGCATTAAGCATGATGAAAAAAATACAACACAATAACAAACAATCGAGTGGATAATATACAAACAAAAAAATTAGTAATTTAAGTATAGTATGAACTACTAAGTACAAACTATGTTAACTAAGTTCAGTCGGTAGGTGTACAATGTTATCTTTACTGTATCCATTATTACGCACAAATAACATACTTTTGACTATTGTGTGAAACAGGCCAAATGGAATTGATCACAGACATAGTTAGAGATTCAAAGACTGTTAATATACCCACAGAGATTATATTGCTTCAACAACTACAGCCGGATTTAGCGCTGCAGGATAGGATGCTGCCACGAAGATTTTCAAGATTTGAAAATGAAAACGATGACACTACAAAGACAGAGGAATAAAGCATATCAAAAGATTCAGGGGCCATTATTCTAGATTGAAGAGAAAGCTCACATTAATCAGCGACAAATACAAGCATGAACCAATTAAGAAAATGCAGCACTACTACACTTTGTGAAAAGATTTACAAATTTGATGAATGTATCAAACTTTGCGCCACGAGAATTGATACACCGGATGTAAGGTAAGCTGATATTATTCAATATTTACTTACCACGCCTCAATGAAAAATGGACCTTACTTGCTAATACATAACCATGTAGAACAGTACCATAGAGCAAGCCACAGGATACATTAAACCGATTATAATTAACCCAGTATTATAACACTTTATAGGTAACCATTGGGCACAGCCATCTGAATCAACAGTAGTGGGGAGAAGAACAGGCTCAATTTCCATGTATACACCAATTGATTACATCAGTCTAATTCCAATCCAGAATTCAAGTACGTGTCTTCTGCCTTGGCCAACGTTATTATTGCATACAAATGTTTCAATTAATTGAAAACTAAATTATGTGGTAGATGAATATTCAATGCCTTCAAAATTGGGACCGCCAACATACACCTGTCAACATTGTGGCGCCATTTTATGGTATGAGGAACGGACGGACAAAAGTAAAAAAACGAGACAACCAAAATTCACATTTTGTTGTATGGAAGGCCGAGTTCAACTACCATTACTTAGTCAACCTCCAATCTGCCTGAAAAAAGACTAATAAGCACAGAATCTGGACAACTGGGTATAACTTTTAGAAAGCATATTCGAATGTATAACTCCATGTTTGCATTTACATCCATGGGAGGCCGAGTAGACAAATCAATCAACCGTGCTAAAAGACATTACGTATTCTGGATCAGTGGTCAAAATTATCATCACATTGGCTCACTATTATCGGAACATGGTAAAAATCCTCAGTTAGCCCAGCTCTATATATATAATACTGAGAATGAGATCGATAATAGAATCAATACTATGCGCAATGAAGAAGCGGAACCACAAATTGTAAGGGGAATATCTGAAATGCTTGATGACATAATGTTTTGGTAAAAGCATTCCGAATGGCAAGGGATAGATATCTAGAACAACCAGAATATGTATTCCATCTGCGCCTCCTAACTGAAAGGAGCAACGATGGCCGACAATACAATACACCAACAACTTCAGAAGTGGCAGGATTAATAATTGGTGAACTTACAGATGCTAACTTTCAGCGTGATGTTATTGTAGAACATCGGAAAAATGGTCGGCAAAGAATCACAGATTTACACCCATCTTTCATGGCCATGAATTACCCATTAATACACCCATATGGAGAAGATAGATATATATTTGGTATTCAGTTGGTGGATTTGTGTAACAAATCATTCGCAAGGAACAGCTTAAGCATGAGGCAATATTTTTGTTTTTGAAAACAGCAACGACTTAATGAAGGACACACACTTCTACAAGCTGGAAGATTGTTACAACAATACATTGTGGATGGTTACATGGCAATGAAGAAGAAAGATTTTGGTATACCCGAAATAATCAACCAAACTACGAACAAATATTTTTGGGGGGTTGATGGATGCTATTGTTCGGGGAGATTCTGATTGTTCAAGGGTTGGGAAAACAATTATACTACCTTCATCGCACATTGGGGGACCACAATGTAGGGCACAAAATTATCAAGATGCAATGGCAATATGCAGGTGGGATGGTTACCCAGATTTGTTCCTTACATTCACTTGCAACCCAAAATGGCCAGAAATAAGTGAAATGCAAAACTTGATATCACAAGAGAATGATGGAAGTCGTGTGGATATCATATGTAGAGTTTTCCAGATCAAGCTGTTTCAACTAATGCAGCATCTTAAAAAACAAAAACCCTTTGGAAAAATTGCGGCATGTAAGTACCGTGTATTGCATATTTTACATTACATTATAACTCACTCGTACAATACACAGCATCAAAAAAAGAGCATTTCAATAACATCGAGTACGCATTCCATTATACACATATATATTACTTCCATTAACAAACGTCCAAATTGTTTAACAAAACAACTCTCTACGCAGGTATATATACAATTGAGTTCCAGAAAAGAGGATTACCACATGTGCACATACTGCTCTTCCTTCATGAGACATTAAAAATCCCGTCAGCAGATCACATTGACAGCGTAATATCAGCAGAAATCCCTGATGTTGCACAAGACTCAGCTGGCTATAATGCTGTTAAAAACTTTATGATTCATGAACCATGTGGTGACTTAAATCTAAAATGCCCATGTATGAAATAGGGCAAGCGCATAAAACATTTTCCAATGACTTACAATGACCATACCAACTTTGATATGGACGGATTCCCTATTTATAGGCGAAGGAACACAGGTATTGGAGTTACAAAAAATGGAGCCAAATTGGACAACAGATATGTTGTTCCATACAACAGGAACTTGCTTGTTCAATTTGATGCACATATAAAAGTTGAAACATGCAATTACTCAAAGTCACTGAAGTACCTATTCAAGTATGTTCATAAAGGGTCCGATAGAGCAATAACAATAATAGAAAATAATGAAATTACAACACATAGTGATGAGATAAAATAATACCTGGACTGTAGATATATATCGGCTACGGAAGCTTGCTGGAGGATTTTTCAATTTGACATACATCACAGGGAATCGGCAGTTGAGAGACTACCTTTAAGTTTAGAGGGACAAAACACAATAATATTTGAAGAATAAAGGAGGGCTGAATGCGTCCTGAGCAGACCTGATATAGAAAAAACAAAATGCACAGAATGATTCGAGGCAAACAAAGAAAATGCAGATTCTAGAGAGCTAACATTCAGATTTTCCAACAAGATGGGTATGGAATGCAAGAGAGAAAAAATGGACCAGGAGGCAGAAGGGAAGAACAGTTGGAGAACGGTTTTATATGCGCATGATGCTTAATTTTGTCAAAGTATGCACTTCCTTCCAAAGCATAAGAACAGTCAACGGAATAGAGCATAAAACATACCCACAGGCCTGCTACGCATTAGGTTTATTAGATGATGATAAAGAATAGAATGACTGCTTGGTAGAGGCTTCGGGTGGGCCACTGGTAATGAATTGAGACATCTCTTTATAACGATTCTAATGCACTGTCAAATGTCAGATACAAGACAACTATGGAAGAATAACTATGAAATATTATCAGAAGATATAGAAACGAATCAGAGAAAGAGATTGTACATGAAAGATTTACAATTACATGATAAGCAAATTGAGGTGTACACATTGGTTGAGATTAAAAGTATCTTATTGAAGATGGGCAAAAGTTTGAAAGACATAATGGCATGCCACATCCATATTCGTCATTACATCGCACTTTAGGCAACCGCCTAATAAATGAGGAGCTCAACTATGACACAGTTGCCCTTAGACGGGACCAGAAAAAATCCTATGCACAATTGAATAGTGGTCAATTTCAGGCTTATGATGCAATCATAACTTCTGTATGGAATGAAGAAGGCAGATTAATATTCATTCATGGACACGGTGGTACTGGCAAGACCTTTCTATGGAATACAATAATTTCACACCTCCGATCACAATCAAAAATAGTTCTTCCCGTTGCTACTTCTGGTATAGCAGCTTTGTAATTACCAAATGGAAGGACAACACATTCACGATTTCATATTCCATTGGATTTCACTCCAGAGACAACCTGTAATATAAATCAAGAAAGCCAACTAGCTGAACTTTTAAATAAAACTTCACTGATTATCTGGGATGAAGCGCCAATGGTAAATAAATTATGTTTTGAAGCGTTAGACAAGACCTTGAGGAACATACTACGAGACAGGTATGAAAATAGCGCAGATAGGCCTTTTGGGGGCCTAACACTTGTATGTGGTGGAGATTTTTGACAAATACTACCAGTTACTCCAAAGGGAACAAGATTTGACATTTTTGACGCAGCCCTGAATTCCTCTCCCTTGTGGCACTATTTCTCTATTTATGAATTGAAGGAAAATATGTGTTTGAGTCGTGGAAAACTAACAGGTACGGGGCCGCAAAAATATTAACGTTTGACAAATGGTTGTTGCATGTAGGAGAGGGATCAAATTATGATGCAGAAAATAAGGACATGATTAAACTGCCACATGATGTTTGCATTGAACCATTTGGCGATCCTATCGGATCCATTGTGGAAGATGTATATCCATCGCTATTGCAGAAGTACAACAACCCAGAATATTTGAAAGAAAGGGCAATACTCACACCTAAAAATGAACTGGTACATGAGTTAAATGAAATAATTATGAAGATGATACCCGGGGAAGGAAGAACATATTATAGCTTAGATAATGTGTGTAAAGCAAGTGTGAACACTAACAAGGAAGATATATAGTACCCAACTGAATTTTTAAACAACCTGCGCTTTCCAGGGATCCTGAACCATGACATACAGTTAAAAGTAGGAATCCCTGTTATGCTTCTAAGGAATCTAAACAAAACAGAAAGCTTTTGTGTTATGTAGTGGATTCTGATTAATATATATAACTGTTTACGCGGTTTAGCCTCCGCGGTGAGGTTGCCAGGGGGTTATGGGAGGCGGGAGCCCCTCATGTGAAGGCAGGGTTCGGGGCAGCGCCCCGACCTAAATTTTAGGTTTTCCTATTTATTCTCTATTTATTCTCTGTAACCAAAAATACTCTGATTTATTAATATAAATATACCTCACCACCGTGGAAGTTTACTTACGGGGTGTTACCATGAAATATTGGGTTTTCTCCTTCTCTCTCTAGATCTCATATCTCTTTCTCTTGAAAGTTCTTGTGTTCTTCATTCATCTAGTGTGTGTGCGTGAATTCGATCATAACACTTTGCAATGGAACAAGATTAGTCATCACACATCTTGGTATTTGATCAGTCAGCGCTAACATCATTTCAGGTAAGAACCTTGGTTCACGTGTCACAATTCCAAGAATTATTTTTTCATCGAACGAAACAAAGTGGCCATTCAAGTTACAAAGGCGAACACTATCATTAGCCACATGTTACGCTATGACAATCAATAAAAGTCAAGGACAAACACTAAATCAGGTAGGCCTGTATCTACCAAAACATGTATTCACACATGGACAATTGTATGTAGCCGTATCCTGAGTAAGGACAAGAGAAGGATTAGTTGTGTTAAATGCGGATGGGGAGACAGAAGACCAAGCATTCATTAAGAACATTGTTTACAAAGAAGTCTTCTAGAATGTATGGCCTAGAGTGGTACAAAAAGAAGAGGTATTCTTTTTAATTTGTGTTTTTCAAAGGCTATCAAAAAGTAACTTTCAAATATACAATTCATAACAACCATTTCACAATGTCATACATTCAGATACGTAGAGATACAACTAATGAATCATAAGGGAGATGGAAGCCAAACAAGGACGCAACAAAAGGTACAACATCAGGCATACATAAGAACGAGATCAAACTGGTATGCTCAATAAAAATGACCACTAAATTTTCAAATAATTGTTACGTAATCGCTCCCATATATTTATCGGAGCAGCCAATACAAACATGTAACATTCGGCGTAGTTGTAATTTACATAGCTATTGTATGACTTTGTATAAATACATAACTTGCACTTGCTGCGGAAATGTATGTACACTTACAATGCCATTTGTCTACAAAGAACATGTTTTATTATTAAATATGATCATTTATTTACTTGTTAAGCACGACGTCATACTACTACACCGGAGGTGAAGAGGCATTAAAGCAAGTATGACGCACAGAAAAAGGACAATTGGAAATACAGACGATATGAAGTACAAAATATAAAAAAAAACAATTACAACATTAATATATACAAGTAGTACAACATACAAACTAATATATACATGAATTAGTTTATTTACATATACATCGCGACTAACACTTTCAACAGAAAAAAGTACAAAACGTGCGTACTAATCAGCATTGTATATATATTCCATTACGAGCATATGATGCATACAAATAAATGCATCAGTTTATAAAATAAAAATAGGCCAATAAATATACCTAAAACTAAATATATTACTGAAAAACAATAAATTACAATCCGCGCGAAGCGCGGGATCTTTACCTAGTTAGTTGATAATTCCAGACCTAATTTAATACTCCAGAAACCAACCGTTGTCTCAGAATCATGATTCAACGTAAAAGAAACGTAGAGTTTATTCTCAATCATCAGCCTTATCGTTCAACGTAACAGAAACATAGAGTTTCTGCTCAAACTCCTCAATCAGTGCTACAGACCTTTCCAGCCGCTCAAGTCAGCTGATCGAAATGCTTTTTAGATACTTTTGGCGTCTATACATATGTCTACAACAATTTGTTATTGCCCATTAATCTGTTTCTCTTTTCTGTGCCTCAATCCAGTATATCATTGTCAGGTAAGAAAAAATTTCTCCTCAAATCGTTGGTTGATCAATAGGCACGGTCATTAAAGTACTCTGAGACTGTTGTTTAATCAATAAGTACAGTCAGTAAAGTAAACTTTCTATGTTTTACTTCTTGATTCTGCTTGAAAGTATGCATTTTAAGTCCTTAACAATTTATTATCATTGTGGTCCGCATGCTCGGATCTTTGTCAAATACGAAAGGTGTTAGCAATGTTGTGCCTAATGGTTGTCTTTGATATGCAGCTTCTAACACCAGTATATTGGAAACTTTTACACCAATATGATCCTGCACTGGTTCATGTAGTCCTAAAAACTCCATTATGATTTTAATGGAGGAACTTTTTTTAATTGTTCCAGAAGGAGCATGTCATTGGTTTATCTTCCTCCCATTTACTGATTGAAGTCTTTTTTTTGTTTAAACTACTAAGTTAGTGTGTTAAGTCATTGGTATATTCACTGAAATTTCTCTATTATTTCCATCTAAATAACCATTTAGGGGACCACATGGACCGGGGGCTTCCAATTTTTCTCTATATAAACAAAAGGAAAAATTGTATAAATTAATATATTTTAAAAAATAATTATTGATTTTAGCTATACTTTTTGTTTATTACCATTTATAGCAATGTTTTGTATGCAATATATATGAATTATAATTGTTTTTTGAAATATATCATGTTTGTTTGGTAAATAATTGTCACATTGTATTATAAGTGTATTAAAATGTGTGATAAATGTATTATTCATCATTAAATTTGTATTATATGTGAATAATAAATTATTCTCTGTAATATATATTTAACTTGTATATAAATGAATTAAAAGTGATCAAGTAAATAAAAAATATAATTGCTATAAATGGTAATTATTTTTTTATTATAGTATATTTATGTAAGTTTCCCTAAACAAAACCCATGAGCTGCATTTCTTACACAAAATACAAAGTTGCCACCATTTTATTAGTAACAAACTGAAAAGCAATTCAACTTTCTCATATAATCTTATGGATAATCAGCACATCATATCATATATCATCTTATCATATATCATATATCATATATTACTAAAAGTGAGAACCTCTAAAGTGAAAAGTGAAATTACCATTTTATTCCTATATTAAATTAAAATATATAAATATCTAATTAATCAATAACTATTAAAAAGTAATCATATCATATTATACTAAATCTCATACTATCATTTAATACTTATTATTGTTATTATTTTTATTATTGTCTACGAAAAATACCCATAAATCATTGGCAACAAATTTAATATGTTCTTCACCAAATAAAAGTACAGTAAAAAGATTGTTAAAAAGAACCTTTCACTGTGTACATTGAATCTGAAAGTAAAAAAGTTAATTCATATTCCAAAAATATTTAATGCATCTTTCAATTGCTTAATTGTTACATGTAATTATTTGAATCTTAATCTTTTGTTTCTCATATTTTTCATAGTAATAACCTTTTCACATTTTTTCCAACATTCTATAAATTTGCACTTAAAAGAGTACATACATTCAATAACATTATTACACAGTCTATCAAATCAAGTAAAAGTTTTTCATTAGTTTTATTTTCAAAGTTTATATCACTCTTAATAGTTTTTCTCATCAGCATGCATCATCACCTATATATTTTCTCCTTTAATTTTAGGTTTCAATTACTGAATACTATTGATTTATGAGTTTTAGCATTATATTATTTCATGATGAGAGCGTCGGAGGCAAAACACGTTATTATTTTGATAATGGGATGAGCCTTTATTTGGGTAGAGAAACATGTCGGCAGTAACTCGCATAAATTTTGTATGATATTCTTGCTTATTTTTTGAATGACTACTAGAAGTCAACTAAAGTAAGTGAATATTTGATCATTTATCTTCTTTAGCCATTTGAATTATATATTACCAATGTTTTACATTTTTAGATGAAGTTCATTGATAAAATGTACGAAATTAAAAAGGTTTAAAATTGCCCGTGAATTGTGTGAGATAGACCACTTATACCCTCCATTACATATTGGGATAAAAGATGCCCCCACTATTATATATCCCAAGAGACTACTATAACCCTCAAGAGTTAAAACCCCATATTTTTAGTGACGTGGCAAGCCACATGGGACTAGTCTCTCAACCTAAATAATGTGGGCAAGTAGGACTTGACCTTTACTAACGACAAAATTGGTTGCCACATATTTTCAGAATATCACCATTAAAAGGGTTTTCGCAGAATTTTAATATATCTCTTTAAGGATGTTTGTATGATAGAAAACATTCTAGTGTTTTACTCCTTTTACTATTGTAATAAATATTTGGTACTTAATAATGATACAAAAACAAAATGTCTCTTAATTAGTGTATGTTTGTGGTTTCCTTATTATAAAAAATTAAAGTAGACTTTATCATTTCTCTTCTATGCAAATCCATGGCGTAACCCAATGGTGTTGAGGCTGGGCAGAATGAGGAGCAATAGTTGGAGGTGAAGCTTGTTTAGTTGATCCGGATTGATCCACATAGATGACCCGTTCCGATTTCCTTTAATAGCATATTCATTTGATAAATGTCTTTATGTATGCCTTGTGGGTATTATGTCTTTCTGGAAAATACTTTAAACTGTATCACAAGTTTTTATTAAATATTTTGTTGAGCTGATTAGTTATGGCAGTAAATTGGGAATTTATTAGATTTTTTAAAAAAGGCTTCCAAATTACTTGGTAAGAAAAATCTAATTGAATGAAGCATCTTTTCCTTCTTTATTCTCAGCATATAATATTTTCTAAATATACATATCTTTTATCAAGACATGCATGTATAATTCTTAGAAAATTCCTAAGTTAAGATCAATTCCTAATTTTGAGAAGTGTAATGGATATAAATTAAGGTTGTAGACAACGAAATTTTATTGATAAATCCATCTTAAATTTGGATTAGATCATAAAGAATAAGGGTGGAAAAATGGAAGATAGAAAGATGACAAATTATGCTCTTTTGAAATTTATAACTTACTTATATTTGGTTTTTTTTTTACCTTTTTGTTCCATAATTTTCTCTTTTCTTTTACTAATTATTTGTATTCTCTCATATTAATCAAAATAAAATAAATACATGACTAATACCATAGCAAACAAAAATAATGACATTTTTAATAAATAATGAAACTAATTCTAAGTAGTCCGACTAAAAGCTAAAAAATTATTGTTTTGAAACGTTTTCCTTTTTTTGGGTGAATGTAGTTTCTTCTTAATAAATAAGGAAATCTATACATCTCTAATTTGGGCCGTTTACCCAAATTCAATTATAAAAGCCCAAAGTAAATGACCAGCCCATCCCTGACAAGCCCTCAACATTCTCCATATATTCATGTCCCTTACGATTAGGGTTTCCTCATCCGCCGCTCCATTTAGCTCCCCTTTCCTTTAACCTAATAACCTGAAATGCTCCCGCCTTGGATGAATCAAAACTTTACCTCCTTATCTAGGTCATTAACAATGTTGCTTTAATCTTGGATCAAACTTGTTCTTCATTTAATCTGAGATCTCAATTCAGGTTAAAGGTATATCTTTTCTCTTTATCTGATTTTTTTTCATGTTAGATGTTTAAATTTAATTCCTTTTCAGTTTTGTTGGTTTATTTACTAGTGATTATAGTTATGATTTTTCTTTAAAGGAAACACTTTTTGTGATGTCATTTATTAATTTTGCGTTTTTCATTTTCTGGTTGTTGTTTATTTTCTTTTTTCTTTGTACTTTTTTTTGTTTTACTTGTAGTTTTACTATGATTATGGTTAAAATTTGTAATTTATTATCTATGAAGTTTATCATATGGGTGTATGAAAATCATCAGAGCCGTAAAAAATCATAATTTAACTTTTGAATTGTTTTGAATGACTTCTATTTAGACCTGATGCGAATTTGTCAAGCTTGATTGCATTATCATGATGTTAAGTGAATTTAGGAATTTTTTTTAATCTTCAACTTTTATACCTTTCCAGTTCAACTGAATTCACCTAGAAAATCCTAAATTACTTCAAATAAATTGTTATATGCTATATAGTCGGTTCATTGATCTTGTTCAAGCATTTATTTGATTGTAACACTTGTTGATTTAAGGCTGCGTTGATGAACGAACTAATTTGAGAATTAGGGCTCTAAATTTTGTTCCATTAAAGACTTTCAAACTTAACTCAGTAAAATGTAGTGTATATATTAGTGTATGTTAATCATATCATTCCTCTTGCATTAAATATATTTGATTTTGTATAAAATAACTTTGAATTAATTGGTGCATACAAATTAAATTTATTTATATCTTTGATGATATGTTCAAGACTTGATAGAGATAATATTTATTCTTGTAGGTATACCAATTAAATTTTTTACCTCAAACTTACAGACGACAATATCTTCAAATTTCTTATTGAAATTTCGATTTAGTTAGTCGTTTAAATAGATGGACAAATGACAATCATAGTTGAAGGAGCTTGTCATGAGGCAAATGATTAAAAATTTTCAGGATCCGAACTCGAGGTAATTGTATATTTATTGATATTAATCTTCCATTGTCATTGCTACAGAATGAGCACAGCCATATTTTTTTCTATATGGTTCGTCTCTTTTGTTACCATTTAAATTCAATTAGTATGTATTAATTCATTTAAAATCAATCTTATGATTTAATTAGTATTTCCAAGTAGTAATTCATTTAAAATCAATCTTATGACAATTATATGCATGAGTGAGTTCTCCATTTGTTGTTTCACTTATAATATTAATTCAAATATATGTATTGACTATCTTTGGGTGATCTTATAATTATTGTGAACTAGTTTGAATTTGAAAATTTAGGACTAGTTTTAATTAGGGTATTTCTTGAGTTGATATCGAAATTTTTATTTGAAGTTAGAAATTAGTAATTGAAGTGTTTTGACTAATGGATAGATGTTTGAATTTCATGAATATATTGACCATGATTTTTTTTCTTTTGTATTCGTAATTGATCAAGTGTTTTTACTTTTGAGTGTAAGTGAATTGTGTAAATATTATTTACTTGGGAATTGGTGAAGTGATTTTCAAGTTAGAGAATTTAAACTTGTATTACAACTTTATTAGAACTTATAACTTAATATAATTTGAATTATTATAAGTTAAACTTAATTAGGAATGTGAACTTGATGAATATAGTATGTCTGCACCACATGACCAAATTAGGGTTAAACATAATAATAGACTTGAAGATTATAATAGGGTTGAACATGATAGGATTGACGAAATGATCAATGACGCGTTAAAGGTTCAAGATGGGATGGAACCCGAACAATATTTTGATGTAGCTCCTTATGAAGAAGGAAGGCGCTTATATGATCACATATAAGAGTCGAGTCATCCTCTATGTGAAGGGAATATGAACATAATAGGGTTCATGAAATGATCAATGGTGCTTATAAGGTTCAAGGTGGGATGGAACCCGAACAATATTTTGATGAAGCTCCTAATGAAGAAGGAAGACGCTTGTATGATCACATAGAAGAGTCTAGTTGTCCTCTATGTGAAGGGAGTCCGCATTCTTCTTTGTCGATTGTTGTTAGATTGATGTATATGATCACATAGAAGAGTCTAGTCATCCTCTATGTGAAGTGAGTCCGCATTTTTATCTAAGAGTTGTCAATTGACTCTCTTAGGACAAGTATATATTTGCCCCATGGATATTGCGGGTACAAGAGTCAACAAAATATTTAGAACTTATTGTCTACCATGCCAAGTTCCAAGTTGCGAAAAGTTGAGAATCAGTGTGATCTACATAAACACATAGTCCAAGTTATTTCAGGTTAACTAACAAAATTCAACCTAGATTTAGCTCGGATTCCAACCATGTCAAACAAATTTTCCCTTGAGATATCATTAGAAAATACGTTCAATTAAAAGAGTATGCATGGACAAAAAGTTACATTTCTCAGTTGCGGACTATTTTGAACATCAGAAGTTGAAGGACTACAGAAGAAATAATTACCTAATACTAGCATATGCCTTTATTATGCTGCTTGGACTCTATAAAAATGTCAATGGGTGTGTGTCGTGTTCTCTCAAAAATTAGTGTATTTTTAAACAATACGACACATTTGCAGCATCAAAAGTTAAAAAATCTGTAAAACTTAGCATATGATTACTTAAAACGTAAAGTGACTTTCAACTAATTAAGTAGATGTTTAAGTTGAGTAGCTTTCCCTGAATGAAGAGGACCAATTGAACTTCCTGCTTATCTTCCTTTATCTTATATTATAATTGAATTTTTCATTATAGTTTGTCTAAAAATAAAATCCATAGGACAACTACTAATACATGCGCCTCGGTACCAAGTAAGTTAGGATCGTGACTAAAACATATAAAGTTAGGATCGTGACTAAAACATATACTAGATTTCAATTGTACCTGTTGGTATATATTAAGTAGATTTTTCTAAAAGAAGAGAATGGCCTGGATGTGTATTTCCGTAATTCAGATCAACAACATGGCTAAATCTGGATGAATCTTGAAAACGATCCACAATAGCATTAAAATGCAACCTTCCTCTTCTTTCTCAACCTCTAGCTCTAACTCTACCTCTACTTCATCCCCTTCAAGTACTAATACTCAAGGTATTGTGTTGATTAGAAATTTGGTCATCGTCAACAAGTATTGTAGTATCTTTGATGGATCAAATTGATTTCTGCTTTCTCCTTGAACTTGTAGCAGCAACAACAAGAGGGGGAATGTTATCAAGTTCAAAGAGAAAGTAGAAATAAATATCTTCCATTGCAGATACTACACTACTTGTTGATGACGATCAAGTTTTGAATCAACACAACATATCAAGTAGTAGTACTCAAAGGGCATGAGGTAGAGGTAGTGGTAGAGGTAGAGGTGAGGGAGAGGAAGAAGAGGAAGTTTGCAAAATAATTCTAATGTTTATCATTTTCAAGATCCATCCAGAGTTAGCAATGTTGTTGGTCAACATCCAGGAAGTTTAACTATTCCTCTTCTTTTTTAGCAAAGCTACTAAAAATAATTAACAGGTACAATTGAAACATACTTTATGATTAGTCAAGATCCTAACTTATTTGGGATCGAGGCGCGTGTAATAGTAGTTGTTCTATGGATTGTTTTTTTGAAGAAAGTATAATGAAAAATGCAATAATGATTGACACAATTAGATAAAGGAAGACCAGCCAGGAAGTTCAAGTGTTCCTCTTCTTTCAGGAAAAGCTACTCAACTTAAACAACATGTAATTAGTTAATTGAAATCTACTTTACGTTTTAAGTAATCATATGCTATGTTGTACAATTTTTTAACTTTTGATGTTCCGCATGTGTTTTATCTCCAAAATTACATTAGTTTTTAAAAACACAACACACCCATTGACATTTTTATATAGTCTGGGCAGCATAATTGAGTCATATGCTAGTACTAGCAAAATTACCCGTACTTTGTGTCGAAAATATTACGGAATTTATAAAATAATGCTTAAAATTTATGGGTCATTAAAACTAAAACACTAAATTATCTTACATACAAGATTATGCCATAATAATCATTAATAATGTAAGGAAAATAAAAATTATTGCATCTTATCATTTATTCTTAATAGCATAAGCATAAAATAATGACTGTAAAACACATACCAGGATCCGTAATATAAGAAGTGGTGTCTGTGAGCCACTCAACACAAGAAAAATACACAAATATTTCATTGTAAAGAAGAAAGAGGAGGTTCAAAATTTTCGTTTTTCTAAAATGAGAGAAATCCCTCTATTTATTGACAACAAAGGGTAGTTTGAACAAATATTTATTGTGTCTTTGATACGCTCAAACTTACTTCTCAAATAAGAAGTAAAGCGATCGTATCAAGTGAAGAACCCAACTAATGAGGTTAGGATCGTTCCCACGAGGAAAATAGTTCAGACTTAACTTCAATCTATTATTACTACTATTTAGTCAATTATTTCCTTGGAAATCAAAGACAATAGAAGGGAGATTTTTATTTCTAAATGAATGAAAATAATTAGCTAAATCAAAGTAGTCCACTAACAGATTCAAATGTTGGAGTTTATATAGTTAATAAAAGTAACTAAGGTTTACGTGTTCCCCACAGGTTCCTAACTAGATAATTCTAACTATAACAATTCTTTCCTAGTATCTTGCATGTAAAGTGATAAGTTATGCATTTCTAAGTCCTTGGTCCGGCATCTAGAAAATTTCACTCTGTACCTTGGTCCGGCTACGTGTGTTGTTATACTAACCCTTACCTTTACCTCATATTAAGCATCATATTCGATATTTGACTAAGTTATTACCTCGTACCAATCAATACTAGCCTATTACATAGTATACACTAAATCTATATTGATAATTCTTTTCCTGTTATCTACCTCCTTGGTCCAACAAGTAGCATTAAGGCGAGTTCTAACGTTGGCCATCCGTTAAAAAGACTTCTAAGCGAAAGAATTATCAATACATGCAAGACACAATTCTAGAATTGTTATTTTAAATAGGTTTTACCTCATTATTCGCCTATGGTTGCCACAACCCTAGTTATGGAGTTTAATTACCCATAGTCATATTCACAATATTCAAATATGTAATATAAGAATTCATGCACTTACTTCAATGAGAAAGAATAAAATCCAGAAGTTCACTTGATTAATCAACAAAGTCACCAACAATCAATTACTGAAATTAATTGAAGACTAAAGATTCTCCAAAAGTGTACTAATAATCACCAAGTCTAATCCACAAAAGAAGCTAAAATAACCAAGAGTCTAACTATAAGAGAGTCTAATCACCAAAGAGTCTAACACCAAAAATGAGGTTTATCGAACTATTTATAAAAAAACAAAGAGCTAATTAAAGGCGGACTCTATTTGCTGGAAATCTGTCAAAATGCGGCTGGTCCTTCTTTAATTAGGTTTTTGTTTTTTATAAATAGTTCGAAAAACCTCATTTTTGGTGTTAAACTCTTTGGTGATTAGACTCTATGGTAGTTATACTCTTGGTTATTTTAGCTTCTTTTGTGGATTAGACTTGGTGATTATTAGTACACTTTTGAAAAATCTTTAGTCTTCAATTAATTTCAGTAATTGATTGTTGGTGATTTTGTCGATTAATCAAGTGAACTTCTGGATTTTATTCTTTCTCATTGAAGTAAGTGCATGAATTCTTATATTACATATTTGAATATTGTGAATACGACTATGGGTAACTAAACTCCATAACTAGGGTTGTGGGAACCATAGGCGAATAATGAGGTAAAACCTAACTAAAATAACAATTCTAGAATAGTGTCTTGCATGTATTGATAATTCTTTCGCTTAGAAGTCTTTTTAACGGATGGCCAATGTTAGAACTCGCCTCAATGCTACTTGCCGGACCAAGGAGGTAGATAATAGGAAAAGAATTATCAACATAGATTTGGTGTATACTATGTAATATGCTAGTATTGATTGGTATGAGGTAATAACTTAGTCAAATATCGAATACGATGCTTAATATGAGGTAAAGGTAAGGGTTAGTATAGCAACACACGTAGCCGGACCAAGATGCGGAGTGAAATTTTCTAGATGCCAGACCAAGGATTTAGAAATACATAACTTATCACTTTGAATGCAAGATACTAGGAAAGAATTGTTATAGTTAGAATTATCAAGTTAGGAACCTGTGGAGAACACATTAACCTTAGTTACTTTTATTAATTGATTAAACTCCAACATTTGAATCCTTTAGTGGTCTACTTTGATTTAGCTAATTATTTTCATTCATTTAGAAATAAAAATCCCCCTTTTATTGTCTTTGCTTTCCAAGAAAATAATTGACTAAATAGTAGTAACAATAGATTGAAGTTAAGTCTGAACTATTTTCCTCATGGGAACGATCTCAACCTCATTAGTTGGGTTCTTTACTTGATACGACTGCTTTACTTCTTATTTTTGAAGTAAGTTTGACCGTATCGAAAATGTTACAACTAAATTGGAAAAGTTGCAACCCTACTGTAAGGTCACAAACTTTCAAAAAATCACAACTTTTCATAAAAGTCGCAACTATTCATTAAACTCGCAACTTTTTATAAAAGTCACAACTTTTCATAAAAGCCGCAACTCTTCATAAAAGTAGCAACTCTTCATTAAAGTCACAACTTTTCATAAAGTCAGAACATTTCATAAAAGTCGCAACTATTCATTAAAGTCGTAACTTTTTATAAAAGTCACAGCTTTTCATAAAAGTCGCAACTCTTCATTAAAGTTACATCTCTTCATTAAAGTCCCAGCTTTTCATAAAGTCAGAACATTTCATAATTGCCACAACTTTTAAAGAAAGAAGAAGGCTAATTTTAGAAATAAATAAATAGAAAAAAATTCTGATTTGTGGTAGCGCCACGTAGACAGACCTAAGGTTTTCTTTTTATATAAATAATATGATATGATATATAATGATTAACTAATCACTGCATATCTCTCCTTTTTGAATTTGCATTTTCTGTTTTCAAATTCATTAGATTTGGAAGCTTACTTAGGCTTGTGTATTAAAGCTACCTTTAGTTCTCTCTTCACGATACTCGTGAGCAATTTCCCTTTTTTTTCCCCACAATACTATTCATATCTAGATAAAAATATAGGGGGCTTTTGTGAAAGGATTCAATTTGTTTCCTATATTAGTGGGTTGATTTCTCACAAACCTAATTATTTATTTCCAACAAGTCTAGAAAAATATAAAATATTTTGGAGTTGTAGAGAATTGAAGAAATATATCTAGAATGAGTATTCTAGAGAGAGAAGTCTAGAAATATTCTAGAAAATGTAGTTCTAGAAAAAAGATAGCTAGAAATATTCTAGAAGAGAGATCTCTCTCTAGATTGTTCCATCACCTCCTATAAATAGAGATGGTCCATATTTATTGGTAACCAAGTAAGAAAGTAAGTTCTCAGAGCATGTAAGTAAGATAACAAATTACAATTGAGTGAGAAATTAGAGAGAGTTGATAGAGTGTGATGCAAGAAATGTTGTGTGTAACAATTGTAGGACCGAAGTGAATCCTTACTTTACAATAATAAAATATAAGTTCTGAGAAATAGATTGTGACCTTAAGCCAAAAATATACAACAAGTGATACCTGAGAGTCTGGTGTATAAAGAAAGGTAGAAACTCAAAGGAAAGGAGATCCTAAAAGCTACTATTGGAGGCTACAAATTAACGAGACACTAATCAATGGTGGATTTTTCTAGCACTCACAATAGTGTTAAGAATCTCAACACAAAAAACTATCTGAACACACACAACTATCTCAAGTTCTTTGAGTGACATTTTATCTATGTTAGCGATAGTTTCTCATAAATCTTTAGGGAGCTTGTTACTTTTAAGCTTTGATATACCTTTAAGCCATCCTATCTGAACACAACATAGTTTCCTGAAGCTATTAATTTTGACACTTATAATAAATTTTATGGCACAAAAGTAATTTCTTTTTATACCTAGAACATGGTAGATATTTTAAAGTTCCACTTTTGTTGAGCTCAGATGTGACATGTACATCGTTTAGCTAATACGATTGGCCTTTTTGAATTATTTGCGGTCACCACTACTTGACCGCCTTTGTACTCGCTCATGTTGATGAACTTTTTCTCATCGCTAGTCATTTTCATAACTAACTAGTTTCATGCAATCTCCTCTACTTTGTTATAGTGACAAGGTAATAAGCTCCTCCTCTTCTTTGCAAATGCAATCTAGGTTCAGATAGTTTCTCACAAGCAACTATCTCAAGTTGTTACAACAACAGTTAAATCTATGTTTTGATATCCGTAACAACTTATGCGATAGTTGACAAAGTACCAAAATGGTAGTTCAAAGAAGTTTTCCCGCCAGATAAAAAATGAATTCGAGCAAAAGCTACCATATAAGCTTGAAGAAGAAGGACAATGAAGTGAGACAAAACTAGAACAAGAGGTATGTGAATAATATAATTCACATACAGAGAAGATATCTTCAAAATGTGAAAATAAGAGTCCATGGAAAACTAGAGTACATGAAACTCTAGAATCCTTGCAAGGGAGACTAAGAATCTCTACAACCATAACTAAAAAGGATGGCACGAATGAAATGCTCAAACGCCAAATATATTAAAGTAACATTAGCAGAGGTGGTCAATATTAATGAGACTACTACCTTTGAATAATTTTAAAAGAGTAGGGATCAGAATAATCCAACAAAGATAAAGATTCTAAAAGGCATGGATCGTATGTCATGATGTTTGCAGAGTTTTGGGAATAACTCACAACAAAAGCAAAGAACACGTTAAGTTGGTGTTGAGGGGGAGTATTAAGAATTCATCAAAAATTAATTATTTATTTAAGATAGGTTAAGAAAAATCTAGAATGTTTCAGAGTTGTAGAGAATTGAAGAAAGATCTCTCAAGTGAGCATTCTAGAGAAAAAAGTCTATAAATGTTCTAGAAAAAGATATCTAGTAAAATTCTAGATGAGAGTAAGTAGTATGTATCTCTCTAGATTCTTCCATCACCTCCTATAAATAGAGGTGGTCCATTTGATTTGTATCTAAGTAAGAAAGTAAGAAGAAAATAATCAAGATAGCAAACAAGGCCAAGTGTTTTAGTAAAGAATATTTGTTGGAACAAGTATCAAGTTAGTGATCAAGATTGTAAGACCGAAACACATCCTTACTTTGATATAATAAAATTAATTTATGAGAAAATGACAGTGCTTGCCACCAAATACATCCAATACATAGTCATCTTTATTAATGATTTCATTTTTCAATAAAGCAAGTGATTCTTTGTCAGATAATAACTAGTAGTTGAGCGACTACTTGAGAAATTAACTCCTCCATTGGATTAGACAAGACAATAATCCAATATATTTGTTGGTCTTTATTTGTGATACAATCGACATATTGTTGAAATTACAAAAAAGGATATGATTATTTGGTCTAAGGCAGTAAATCTAAGGAATAACTTCCTCGTCCAGACATTCAAAAATATTAATGATGGTGGTGTGACAATTGCATTCGTAAGGTAATAACTGATGAAAGATAAAGAGACAAGTTGGTGAAGCTTCTGCGAGCACTGGCTCTACTAATGCAGCTATCAAGGTGATATTATCTAAGTAATGTTCAACTCAAGGAATAAAACAAATACCCCATGAAATTTTAGACCATTGAAGACATGTTAGGATCGAAAATAAGCGGGTGTAAACGTGGAGCTAGAAACGCAAACCTCAAAAGACCACGAGTAAGAAGACAACGAGAAATATACCAAAAGACACAAAGATTTAACGTGGTTCGGTCAATCGACCTACGTCCACAAAGGAGATGAGAAATACACTGTAAATATGAGAGTACAAATACATAGGGAAACAACCTCAACCAATTCACTCAGAATACATGGGAGGTTCACACAAGTGATAACGTATCAATCTTGTGACCCACAAGTTCTCCCTCTAACCAAAACTCTCAAAGCCCTTATGACTACATTGTGAATGCTGATTAAGTTAGAAGGAACATGCCTCTATTTATAGAGTGCTAAACCTTTTCCTACCAAAAAAAGGATTAGACAATTCAAAACCTTTTCCTAAAAGGAAAACCTATTTATGGTAAGAAATTAGGGCAAATAAAACCCAACAAATCTCCCCCTTGGCCTGAATTTCTGACAAAATAAATTTGTCCACCTTCTTTACTTAATCTTCAACAACTTGCTACTCCTCTCCATAATCTCCTTTGCAAAATCTATGTCTCAACACAGAGAACCTCTCTGAAATAATTTCTCCAACAAAATCTTCAATACTGTCAAAAAGGTTACGGCTAGAACTATACCCGCCAAGATGAAAACCTCCTTCTAACCTGGTTCAATAATCAATTATCGAACCATTGAATCTGGCTTTGATACCACTTGTTAGGACCGGAAATAAGCAGTTGTAAACGCAGAAGCTAGCAAAGCAAACCTCAAAAGACCACGAGTAAGAAGACAACGAGAAATATACCAAAAGACACAAAGATTTAACGTGGTTTGGTCAATCGACCTACGTCCACAAAGGAGATAAGCAATCCACTATAAATATGAGAGTACAAAATACAGAGGGAAACAACCTCAACCAATTCACTCGGAATACATGGGAGGTTCACACAAGTGATAACGTATCAAGCTTGTGACCCACAATTTCTCCCCCTAACCAAAACTATCAAAACCCTTAAGACTACATTGTGAATGCTGATTAAGTTAGAAGGAACATGCCTCTATTTATAGAGTCTTAAACCTTTTCCTACAAGAAAAATGATTAGTCAATCCAAAACTTTTTCCTAAGAGGAAAACCTATTTATGGTAAGAAATCAGGGCAAATAAAACCCAACAAATCTCCCCCTTGGCCTGAATTTCTGACAAAATAAATTTGTCCACCTTCTTTACTTAATCTTCAAAAACTTGCTTCTCCTCTCCATAATCTCCTTTGCAAAATCTATGTCTCAACACAGAGAACCTCTCGGAAACAATTTCTCCAACAAAATCTTCAATACTGTCAAAAAGGTTACGGCTAGAACTACACCCGCCAAGATGAAAACCTCCTTCTAACCTGGTTCAATAATCAATTATCGAACCATTGAATCTGGCTCTGATACCACTTTGTTGGGAAATACAAGGCACTAACAAAGAATGCCTGACAGGATAACAGCGAAAGAATACCCAAGTGTATACTTTCCCTTTTTGATTTGAACCAAGAGAAGACAAACAACCACAAGCAATATGATAGTTAGGCATCAGGTAATTCAATCAAACAAACATAACAAGGCAATAATAAACCAATCACACAAGACACCAAGATTTACGTGGAAAACCATTCGATGTGAAGAGTAAAAAACCACGGGACCAAAAGCTCCACTATAATCACAAAGATTTACAATATTGTTCTCCAAAATTGGCCACAAAAAAAGTGCCAAACAACGAGCAATAACAAAATAAGATTGCACCAAATCTAGAGAATTAAAGGAGCAAAATCACCAATTTCGCAGCTACTGTTAACGACAGCAAAACTAAAGCTGCAGGCCACCAAATCCAACTCTGTCAGTTCCTACGCAAAGACTGAGATGAAGATAATATGCTTTCCAAAAATCAGCTCAATCGGACAAGAAATGAAGCGGGAATCGCAATTTGAAGTTGGCTGTTAGGGCTGAATTTTGACTGCGAAAACTGCTCTCTTTCTCTCTTTTTGGCTGCTAAAAAAAACTCTCTGTGTATATGAAAATAAGACCTAAATAGGTTTATATTTGCCTCATAAGAATGGGCCTATGGGCAAAAATGGGTTGGTCCAAATTGGGCTTTTATTTATCCACATAGGAAGGGAAAAAGACCCATAACCCAACAATTCTCCCCCTCACGACTATGTGGAGGAGACCGCCATCCCGGCGACCATGCAACAATCTTCAAACATCCCTCTTGGCAAAGCTTTAGTCATCATATCGGAACCATTGTCATTTGTATGAATCTTTTCAAGCTCAAGCAACTTAGAATCCAACACATCTTGAATCCAATGGTATCTCACATCAATGTGTTTAGACCGACCATGGAACGTAGCATTCTTGCCAAGATGTATAGCACTTTGACTGTCACAATAAAGCACATACCTCTCTTGAGCACAACCAAGTTCCCCCAAGAATCTCTTCATCCAAAGCAATTCTTTACAAGCTTCAACGACAGCAATAAGCTCAGCTTTTGTAGTAGATAGAGCAACACATTTTTGCAACCTAGATTGCCAAGACACAGCTCCCCCTGCAAAAGTAACCAAGTACCCTGAAGTAGACTTGCGAGTATCAACATCACCAGCCATGTCTGAATCAGTATAACCACAAAGAATAGGCTTCCCTATACCAAAACACAAACTCAGACTAGAAGTGCCACAGAGATATCTCATAACCCACTTCACAGCATTCCAATGTTCTCTTCCCGGATTAGAAAGAAAACGACTAACAACTCCAACAGCGTGAGCAATATCCGGTCTTGTACAAACCATCGCATACATCAAGCTACCAACAGCTGAAGCATAAGGAACTTTCTTCATATCTTCCTTCTCATCATCACTAGAAGGACACTGTTTCGTGCTCAATTTGAAGTGCATAGCTAAAGGTGTACTGACAACCTTAGCTTTGTCCATACTGAATCTGTGAAGTACTTTCTGAATGTACTTCTCTTGTGATAATACCAATTTCTTGGCCTTTCTATCACGGACAATCTGCATGCCAAGAATCGCTTCTTTGGTCCTAAGTCTTTCATAGCAAAAGACTTACTCAACTCTTGCTTCAACTTCAGATCCTGCAAGTATTATGACCAACAACAAGCATGTCATCAACATAAAGCAACACAATAATAAAGTCACCATCAGAGAACTTTTGCACAAAAACACAATGGTGCGAAGAAGTCTTCTTGAAGCCTGTTGACTCATAAACGAACCAAACTTCTGTGCATTTGCTGGGAGCTTGTTTCAAACCATACAAGCTCTTCTTCAATTTGCAAACATAATTCTCTTTACCCTTGACTTCAAAACCTTCTGGTTGCTCCATATAAATTTCTTCATCGAAGTCACCATGGAGGAAAGCAGTTTTAACATCCATTTGCTCAACCTCTAAATCTAGACTTGTAGCCAAGCCTAGAACCACACGAATGGATGACATATTCACAACTGGAGAGAATATTTCATCAAAATCAACTCCCTTTTTCTGATTAAATCCCTTGACAACTAATCTAGATTTGTACCATGGAACTGGATTACCATCTTCATGTTTCACCCAAAAAACCCACCTGTTTTTCAAAGCTTTTCTGTCTTTAGGTAACTTAACCAAATCAAAGGTATGATTATCATGCAAGGATTTAATCTCATCTTCCATAGCATCAAACCACCTTTCTTTTTCTTCACTTTCCATGGCCTCATCAAGACTCTCATGTTCTCCCCCGTCAGTCAAGAGTACATACTCATTGGGAGAATAACGAGATGAAGGAGTTCTCTCTCTACTGGATCGTCTGAGAGAACTCTCTGGAGCATCTATAATTGGTTGTTGGACAACCACATCATCTTACACTGGAGCATCAAAAACATCATGCCGGTCATTCTGAACATGATCACCATCTTCATTATCAACTTGATTTTCATCATGATGAAGATTTTCTTCCGGTGCAATAGTCAAAGGAACTGGATCAACATCAACTAAGCTCTCACTACTCTGAAAATCAGCCTTGTCAGCTTTGTCAAAATCTTTAATTGTTTGGTCTTTAAAGAATACAACATCACGGCTTCTAACAAGTTTCTTCTCAATAGGATCATAGAAACGATAGCCAAATTCATCTTGACCATAACCAATGAAGATAAACTGCCTAGTTTTAACATCCTACTTTGACCTTTCATCCTTAGGAACATGTACAAAGGCTTTACACCCAAAGACTCTAAGATGATCATAAGAAACATTCTTACCAGTCCAAACTCTGTCAGGGACATCACCATCTAAAGCAACAGCAGGAGATAAATTGGTAACATAAGCAGCAATATTAAGTGCTTCTGCCCAAAAGGAATCTGACAGTTTAGCATCTGAAAGCATACATCTAACCCTCTCAACTAGAGTTCTGTTCATCCTCTATGCTAAACCATTTAATTGAGGAGTCTTTGGAGGAGTTTTCTGATGCCTAATACCCTGCTCTCTGCAATATCTATCAAAAGGACCAATATACTCACCACCATTATCTGAGCGGATGCATTTCAATGTCTTCCCTGTTTGTCTTTCAACCAAGGCCTGAAAACTCTTGAACACATCAAGTACTTGATCCTTGGACTTCAAAGGAAACACCCAGATTTTTGCAAGAATGATCATCAATAAAAGTCACAAAGTAAAGTGCACCACCATGAGATCTTACCTTAAAAGGACCACACAAATCAGAATGTACCAACTCCAGCAAATCAAGCTTTCTTGAAGGCGGATGACTCTGAAAAGAAACTCTTTTCTGTTTACCGGCTAAGCAATGAACACATTTCTTCAACTTCGCTTGTTTCACTCCAGAAAGCAAATTTTTCTTAGCCAAACTATCAATCCCCTTCTCGCTCATATGACTCATCCTTCTATGCCATAACTCTGATGAAGTATCATTCTCCACCAAATTCACTGAGTCTCTGCACATGGAGCCCTGAAATACATACAAGTTAGACAACTTGTCACCACGGGCCACAACCATCAAACCTCTAGTAAGCTTCCCCTGGCCAACACCAAGTTTATTAACATAACTCTCATCATCAAGATATCCCACAGAAATCAAATTCAAGCGAACATCTGGAGCATGCTTGACATTATTGAGAACTAGTTTGGAACCATTGTTACTTTCCAAACAAACTGTCCCAATGCCAATAACTTCAACTTCATGATTATTGCCCATTTTCAACGTTCCAAAATTACCTGGAGTATAAGAAGAAAATAATTCCTTCTTTGACGTGACATGAAAAGTAGCACCAGAATCAACAAACCATCTAGACTCATCACGAACAAGATTAATGGCATTTGCATCACAAGAAACAAGAAGATCATCATTAGCAACAACAGCAACACGATTTTCATTATCGCCTTCTCTCTTTTGTTGTCTCATATCTCTCTTGTGCTTGTAACAATATTTCATGATATGCCCATTCTTGTGGCAATAGTCACATGTAATATTCTTGTATTTAGACTTTGACTTGCTTCTACTTTTACCTCTATCATTCTGACCTCTGGACTTGTTTCTCCCCCTATCTTCAATAACCAAAACATCAGAGTGTGAAGCTGAAGAAGATGAGGCTTGAGATCTTCTTCTCATTTCTTCATTCAAGACACCACTCTTAGTATATTCCATGGTTACAACACCACTGGGAGCAGAATTAGTCAAAGAAACTCGAAGAGTTTCCCAAGAGTCTGGCAGAGTATTAAGAAGCCAAAGTCCTTGTATCTCATCATCAAACTTTACACCCATTCCGGACAGCTGGTCAAGAGCACCCTGAAAATTATTAATATGATCAGAAATAGGAGTGCCCTCTTTATAACTGATATTCATTAATTGTTTCAATAGGAACAACTTGTTGTTGCCAGTCTTCAAAGCATAAAGTATCTCGAGCTTGTCCCACAAACTTTTGGCATGTGTCTCATTCACAATATGATTTCTAACATTATCTTCAACCCATTGTCTAATATATCCACAAACCTGCAGATGCTCAAATTCCCATTCTTCATCATTCAAAGACTGAGGCTTATTAGAAGCAAACACAGGTAAATGCATCTTCTTGACAAATAGAAGATCTTTCATCTTGCCTTTCCAAATATGATAGTTACTACCATTTAAACACACCATTTTGCTCATATTTGCCTTCATCATTCAAAACGACAATCAACAATAACCAATGCTCTGATACCACTTGTTAGGATCGACAATAAGCGGGTGTAAATGCGGAGCTAGCAACGCAAACCTCAAAAGACCACGAGTAAGAAGACAACGAGAAATATACCAAAAGACACAAAGATTTAACGTGGTTCGATCAATCGACCTACGTCCATAAAGGAGATGAGCAATCCACAGTAAATATGAGAGTACAAATACAGAGGGAAACAACCTCAACCAATTCACTCAGAATACATGGGAGGTTCACACAAGTGATAACGTATCAATCTTGTGACCCACAAGTTCTCCCTCTAACCAAAACTCTCAAAGCCCTTATGACTACATTGTGAATGCTGATTAAGTTAGAAGGAACATGCCTCTATTTATAGAGTCCTAAACCTTTTCCTACCAAAAAAAGGATTAGACAATTCAAAACCTTTTCCTAAAAGGAAAACCTATTTATGGTAAGAAATTAGGGCAAATAAAACCCAACAAGACAATCTTTATATTTTGCACTTGTTTATATATTGCAGCCAAAATTGATATGTTGCTTTTGCTTTTAGAAATAGTTGTTAGATGTGGAACATCAGAACAAAAATTGAGCCAATTACTTTAAATGATGTAATGGAAAAGTAGTCCTCATGAAAGACGAAGTGTTGATGGTAGTGATAGTAAAATAATTCATACAATAGAAAAGTGAAATTAATTCGGAGAAATGAAAAGGCTCTTAAAACTGAAAGAATCCTCGGGCTTGCTAGCAAAGAAAATAATGTTAATGTGAGCAATGTGAAGGTTCATGGATTTCATCCTCTTGGATTGAGTAAATCACTTATCAAACATCTAAGGGGGCTGATGTAAATTACGCAAAAAAATAGTCGATGTGATTTGCATAAGGATATTGCAAAAAATATAAAGCATCACAGAACTCCAAAGTCGCGCTTTATGATTTCAAGATTTTTCAAAAGAAAATATGTCTTAAGAAGATAACATCTAGTAATTGAGAAAACAATATGGCTTTGGTATGGTTCTTGGATTCAGAGCACTCCTTCAGGATCATGATTTTTCCTTCCTCCTATTTTGGGGTTTTTGTCTTGACTTTCAAGAATCTCTTTGAACCTATCAACACGGCAAGTGCTTCCTGGTGTTCTAACTTTCTGTCTGATTTGTAATCTTCCTCAGGATCATTCAATAATCTAAAAGATACATATTACTATTATTCCATTGTCAACTGGCCTCAGTTTGCTACTTCACCAGGACCCTGAATTTTCTATGACACCCACACAAACACCTAGTTTTGTCTGTAACGGATAGAGTACGATATTCCTTGTTTGGGTCCTTACATATGCAGACACAAAACTCTTGCTAGTAGTGATCATTAGAGTCCTTGTAACATGGCCCCTTTTTGGTGTTTGCTCTGGTTTCTTGTGTTTTGCTAATAGTTTTCCTGCTTTGTACTATGAGGCTATGTTTTTTCCTTAAATTTAATTTCTTCAAGTATAAAGTTTTAACAGTTTTCATGAGTTGTGAACTTGCTCATGTTTGTTTGCTACTATTAACTCTGCATTATTTGGGTCCTATGAGGCATGATTAAACGCCAATAACATGCTTTAGCTACTAAATACCCAAAGTTCTGTTCGTTGGTAAGGGTTTCTTCTGGTAGATGTAACACGTATGTCAAGTGGGTCCTGAAGTGGCATTAAGATTCTCATTGTCATTGATATAGAAGGTAAATTGGTTGCATTTTGGTCTCTTTATTCCCCATTCATTGCATTAATGTTCTTATGAGAAAAGTGAAGGTACGAATATATAGTTGTCATAGGAATGTATAAAGATCTAACTGTGCTATCATATACTGAATAGGGTTTTATGTTACTGCATGCAGGTCTGTGGTTATGGTTCCACATGCAAGGTTGGATAGTCACTATCACCAAGTCGCTGACCAGATTTTGAATTCTCTACTTGATTTCAGCCCAGCCGATTTGTAAATGCATCAACTAAACTCGATTAGTTTAGCTTGATCATGATCCTAAAGTTCCCAAACAAAGCCTATTTTATGAGTTGAAAATTCAGATTTGGGGGTTTGACTCTATTTGTTATTCATAGAATATTCAGCTTCAATTATTTATTTTAGATACTAAAGGTCCCTTAATGTTCAAATGAAGAAACTATGAATTTGTTGTATTGCAACTCATATATGCCCACATGAAAAGGGTTAAAATACCCCTCGACTTTATTTTTATTGGTTAACTATACCGTTGCTGTTAAAATGAAATTATTTTCACCCTTGCCATCTATAAAATTGTCACATGTACCCCTCAATTGGATGAAAAATTCTAAATCAATAAAAATAACCGGATTGACTTAAATTAACAAATTAAAACCCGGCCCGACCCAATCCGACCCACTAATCATTTAACCCACCTATGTTCATCTTCATCTTTTTGGAATACATTAAAGCAAAAAACAATGGAGAACATATATTAAATACATGAATAACATTTCCATAACGACGGGAATTAAGTCGGATGCGATTAAGTCTATACAAGTAGGTCTAAAACCTCAACCTCCCCAACCTTTCTACTTCTCCTAGACGCTTAAATCAACTGCCGCCGTAATCATTGTTCCGGTGCCATTACAAAGCCCAAGCAATTCGGTCAGAAGCTCTTATGTCGTAACCATGTGTTGTTTTAATTTATTTATCTCTCATTCTTTGTATGATCATTCCAGAACCATTTTAACACATCAGAACACCTTATCTGCATTCACAAATTCCACAGTCCAAGATGCAATTTTTCTGAAACCCATTTCTACAGCTTCACTAAACCGTTCATCAGTTCAAATTTCACAACATCAGTTCACAAATCAAAGTCGGCTTCATCAGGGAGAGTATCAACGATAGTCAATGAGATTCCGCATCTGACGTTGTTGGAATTATCCGATTTGGGGGAGGTTATAAGGAAGAGAGTGGGGTATTGCCTATAATGTCAATGATGATGCTTGAGATGGGAGTTGGGAAAAGACGGAAAAGAAGGCGTGAAGCTTCAAGGGGGATTTGATTTGATGAGATGAAGATGAACCGTAGGAAATATGGTGATGGTGAATAAATTATATTAAAAAGGAAAATGAATATAGGTGGGCTAAATAATTAGTGGGTCGGATTAGGTTAAAATTGGTCAATTTAAGTCAATCAGGTTATTTTAGTTGATTTGAGGTTTTCCATCAAATTGAGGGGTTTACATGACAAGTTTGTAAATGGTAGGGATACAAATAACTTTATTCTAATGGCAAGGGCATAATCAACTAATAAAACAAAGTCGGGATATATTTTTAACCCTTTTCCCTATTACTTTTTATATATATGGTAAACTCCATTCTCCCACTATTCAATTCCAACAGTCAAGTGTCCCTTTTTACCTATTAGGTTATCTCTCCCTTGTCATATGGAGTTGCATGTCAAAAATCTCAAATATAGTCCTTTTCCCTTTTAAAATGTCAAGAGTCATAAATGTAGTTCTATACATTTTATAATTTTTTGTGCTTTATATGTTGAAAATCAATTTTAAAAAATGATTGTCCTGTAGGAAATTGTGTCGATTCATTTCAAATTTTCAACCCTATCTTGAAAAGTATTGTGGCTCCTGAATCTAACAAGACTCATAACATACCAATGACTATATCAGGGGAATGAGCATAACACCTGTTCTCATGCAGTCCGCCCCCACTGCTAGATGAGGTACCCTATATTGAGTCAGGTGACTTGCTAAAGTTTAAGTTGAGTCTGCTTGTTGAACATTCTTGCCCTTGCCTACCGATGGGCAATCCCTCAATATATGACATGTATGACCAAATCCAAAGCACCCACCAGTACCGGCCATATATATTCCTGGATGATTTTACCACACTTCTGACAAGTAAGGAAAGTTGATCCACTAGAAACATTGTCCTAGAGCACAAGCAGAAGATGGGGTTGGACTTGAGTATTTTTGACAAACATACCTCTAAATTCTTTTTTCTTTTTCATAAACAAAAAAGAAAAATTGTTTTTGCAAAAAAACAAAAATGACCCCCCTCCCCCACCTTCCACCAACCTACCCCAAAAAAATTTAATTTTCAAAAACAAAATTAAATTTATTTTTGCAAAAAAAATAAATTATCCCCTCCCCGGGCACCCCACCCCACCTTCGACCAACTTACCCCTAATTTTTTTCTACCAACCTATCCCTAAATTTATTTTGTTTACCAAACACAATTTTTTTTGTTTCATTTCACTTGTATGGGCTGGATATGGATTCTTATGATAACCATTTTGTCTATATTTGTATGAGCTTAACTAGGTTGAAGATCATATTAACTTATTAAAGAAACAGAAAGAAAAATTGAGTGATCCATTTAATTTAATATGGTAAAAATAATTTCATTTCAATTATAAGGGCTGAAATTGCCACCCCCAACTCAAAGAACATAAATAGGGCATTAAGATTTTCCCTTTTTTGTACCCGAGCAATACTTTTAAACATAACATCCAAATCATAAGTGAAGAGCCAAAAAATATTTCTCCATTCCCCCTCCCCTCTCTCCCTCAAGATTTCATCAAACTCTTCTGGTATAAAACTCAAAGCGTAGAAACTGACATATATTAAATAGAGAAAAAAATTCAACATAATAAATATTGAAAGAAGGAATTAGTCTTCATCTTTTTTTACCTTCTAAAAGTTAAAAGAAAAAATACATAGGCCACAAAATTGGCCAGAAGGTAACCTTCAGGTAGAAAGAGGACATCCCAATTAATTAAGGAATATTATATTCAAGTTTTAAAGGATATTTGATTTCTTCTAAGGTGCCGGCGGAGTCCTAAAAGCAACATCCGCCGATCCCTAGTCGGCATCGTTTATGGTTGAGACTAGGACGGTATCTGATCGTCTTCGAAGAGGGGAAAGGTTCCATGTGAACGGCACTTGCACATGGGTTAGTCAATCCTAAGGGTCTCATAACTTGTATTCAATCTATTTGGGACAGAGCTTCATTTATTCAACAATTTGTCCACATTTGTAAATATGTTTCTTCTTAATTAATCTTGCTTCAACAGGACCACCAATGCCTTTCTTGCTATTAAAATATCCCAATTTTACTTCAATCCATCCATCTCCTCTCATTTTTGGGATATCCCCACTTCCTTGCGATCTTACAAGGTGAACAATGTTGACCCGATTTCCCATATCAATTTTACTCTCATAATTAACAAACCTAATACTTGATTTAGCAGATTCAAGTCCAATGAACCTATTTGCCAACTTGAACACCAAATTAAAAATATTGTTCTATCTTTGGTGAACACATTTTTGTGTTCATTGTTCCACGAATATCCAATCGACGTATGGAGGCAAGATATGCCACTTCAGAGAATCTGCAAAACAATTGCAAGAAACACTTGTAATTTTCTTTTATATAATTTTTATGATATAAAGGGTTATAGATCATTAGCAGGCGTACCAGATGCAAATATTAATTAGTGGGCTTTGGGTATCTAGTTATCTACTAGTTGAACTTAAAAGAAAAAAGAAAAGAAAAAAAGACAAAGTAATACATAGTATTATTTATGCAATTTAATTTCGCACAATATAAAAATAATTATTGGTGATTATAGTTAAGATGTTCCTAATAAATACATCTCCTTTCAAGGTCCTGAACTACCTTTCCTAAAATGCAAACAAATATTTACCTTTTTTGTTGAATAAAATCTCTCAAGGGAAAGAATATCCGTATTTGTCGCTGTAAACAATTGTCCTCTAACAAGCTAATAACTAACTGAGTTAACAACTACAACTAACTGACTAAGCTAACAGTTAAGCTAATCAACAACATATAACAAAGGTAACTAACTATGTGCATAAATTCATTGTCAATACACCCCCCCCCCCTTTTAAGTGGGTTATGAAGCCTTCATAGCCAACTTGAACATGATTAAAGTTTGTTTTACAACAGTGAGAGCTTTGGTGAGTAGGACAGCCAGTTGATCTGGGGTAAAAACATGATGAAGGGAAATAAGACCACCTTGGAGCTTATTTCGAACAAAATGAATGTAATCTTTTGTATGTTTGGTTTTCTAAGAAAGGACTAATCAGGGGCGGAGTCACCGGTATGTCAGGGGTTCAACCGACTAAGATTAAGCAGGACAGTAACTTGGTATATAGTTATAAAAGTCGAAAATGAAGCATGAGTAAAATATCTTTATATAAAGCTGGACATAATACATCTATGTTCGATTTGAGGAGAGTGTTACATAATATGTAGTGTCTTTGTATATAATATTACATAAAATTTGTAGGAATTTCTGAGATTATTTTGGATTTCTTTTCCTTTGTATAACCCTGTTCGTATTTAAAGGTTGATTCTTTGAGGGGTGATATACAAAATTTCCCCATAACCTTTATAACATAAATGCCGTAGTTGTGTCCGTTCACTAGAAACTTGTAGGAAAAAGAGTTTAAGTTCTACACATTAACTATGCATAAATTATTTACACAAAATTTAAATTACTTAAAAAATAAATAAAGAATTCTAATTACAAATTATAAAGAACTGAAGAGTCTAATTTTTTTTAATGGAGCTCAGGTTCAATAAATGCTTCATTAGCCTGTGCAAACACACTCACTTAGACACGAGTAACATTCAATCAAAAATGTAATTGGATATTTAAATTAAAATTAGAA
Source organism: Solanum arcanum (assembly GCA_027789145.1). Lineage (NCBI taxonomy): Eukaryota > Viridiplantae > Streptophyta > Magnoliopsida > Solanales > Solanaceae > Solanum > Solanum arcanum. The sequence goes on along the minus strand of CM050942.1, from coordinate 56,663,096 downwards.
ATAATACGGCATATGAATTTTAGTTAATGCAATATAATTGAGTGTGCTCTGACCATCACTATAAGAAAACTTTGAATTAAATGGGGATATTCCTCGGAATTAGTATGAACGTTCGCAGGAAAACTATTAAAATTTAATTTTCTTGCGAATTTGCATACTAATCAACATGTAACTCACAGTTTTTTTGTAGTGCACAATGTGAAATGATTAATTTAAATGTTATTCGAACATTGGTCGGGTATGTATACTAGTTATGTTAATATTAACAACATAAAAGAAAAACTTACATCATGTGTTTCCAAAAACCATCAATTTCATCAAATATTCATAGTATAGATTTGTAAAATCTTATTAATATTTCTCTATCGAGAATTCAAAAGCATCCACAAAATAGTAAAACTTTATAGTAGAAGTACAAAAGCAAAATATCATATCCCAAAGGCAATAACAGAAAACAACTACTCTAACTATCTTATTTTTCGGATAAACATTTGTGGGTTGAAAGTCGTCCCCCATAATAGTCTTGAGCGAATAAAATCTTGGAACATATTTAGTTGATGTAATGACATCATCGTCAGCAGTAACCACTCTGGACTTTTTCATTTCTGGGTTGTACCAAGCTAGTTTTGAGCGACTTCGAAACAAGATTTCTCCATCTTTCCAAATAAATATCGGTTCAAAACTATAGTTAACCATACCATGTGGAATAGATTCCACCAAAATGCTATTTTAGTCCAAGATTCTGCAATGTCATACTCTTTCATCAAACATATATTAATAATAACATTCCATCTGTGGATATTATCAGTCAAACACAAATAGTTACTGTCACGCCCCGAGCTACCTCCGAGACGCAGACGAGGGACCTAGGACCACGAGTGATCCCAAGCTAGCCATGTTGGCATGATCATGAGCATACTAAAGATAATAAACTGATGCAGAAGCTAAATTATAATTTAGAATGAAAATGAAATACCCATATGATAAAACTAAGATATATGAAAATTGATGAGTTTAATACAAAGAAGTTATTAACTCAATATTAAGTTGAAACTAACTATGTTGTAAAATAGCCTCTAAATGGCTAGAAATCCTGGGACAGGCCCCAGCTAAGTCTAGCAAAATTTGAAACAAAAGGACTAAAATACTAGAAATAACTCATGAATATTGTCCTCGAAGAATGAGGACTCACCACTAATTCTGCTGCACTGAAGATCGAAAATCTATATAAGCATGATCTGGATGCTGAGAACCTGAAATTACATCATGAGAAGATATAGAGCACGTATGCATCAGTACTTGAAAGGTACTGAGCATGTAGGATAGAGTAGCTGAAATAATACATAACTGAAGAAGCACAAAAGCAAGTATATGATCTGAACATGATATAGATTTTGAATGTTGAGATAATTGAATGTAATGACCAATTTATAACATGCTAAAACTGAATACTGGATATACTGATAAATGATCAATGCAGTAGAATTTAACTGATGTATGGAAGCTACTAATAACCGATAATATAACCACATGAGCTAAATTGATGTATACGCCCTATTGAAAGGATTCAATATACCGTGCCAGAGGTATAAAGGCATGATGGTGTGATCACTAGACTAATTCTCACATAGGAGACTTACAAACTACTTGGCTAATAGTTCTGGGACTAATAGGGTACGCTGAATCCTAGTCCAACTCAGTATTATGTTACTCCTAATGAATTAAGTGATTAATTTATTATGACTGAATTTCTGTAAATACAGGATAGCTCAAGACTAACATGCAAACTGAGAATGCAAAAATTAATCCGATAATGATGTATTAATAATTGAGGCATGTATATTTGAAGTAACTAAAATATCAGACCTAGGATGTGTAATTCAAAGAACTAAAGAAATACATAGCTAGGGTTCTGAAATTTATGTGATAAATTGAATAATAACTCTACAATCTGCTTTGGAACATATATCTAACTAATTCATGATGATCTTTTGTAATTCTACAAGACCTAGGTCTATTCATGATAACAGAATCAAGAACTGACGGAAAACTAGGGACCTAATGGGTGAAAGGAACCCACTAGTAAAATCTCACATACCTGATGATGAAATCCACGGAGAAATATTTAGATTTCGAGGCTGAAACTGCTGGAACCTTGCTGCGTTCTTGAGCTGGGGGTCTTGACCTTTTTCTCCTTTCTTGCTTCTAATTTTCTAAGTTTTGATTTATGATTTTGACTTAGATAAGTTCTTATTATAATTCTAGGCTTAAACTGACTAAAATATGATGATTTAGGGCTTAAACGACGTATCTTAGTGGTTAAACGAACTAGGAAAAGACCAGAAGACCCATGGAATTTTTGTTGTAGGACCATACGACGACTGGACTGACAAGCCGTCATTCAATCGATGGTCCGTCGTTTGGGTTCGTAGTCTGGGTCTTCTCGACATGCCTTTACTAAAACGGGCATAACTTTTTACTCGAAGGTTGGATTTTAGCAAACTCGGTGGATATGGAAAGATAATTCAATTATATATCATTTAATAGGTCATGGGACACCTAATTCATTTTGTGATAAGATTTATGACCATTTGAATTCGGCCGAACAACATTTTCCCTCTAACTGACTGCTAACTTTCACCTACGTCATACCTACGAACTGCAGATCGGACTAGGGTCCATGTTGGTCATCCATAGTTCATGTTAGAGGTTGGGTCACTTGAGTCTCAATCAAGGGACACAGACCATAGATCGTAGTCTTATTTACGGACCGTATGTGTATCCATGGATCGACACTTAGTCTATTTTTTCTGGGCTAAGTTTTGGTAGAGTTTCAGTGACAAAGGACGGATGCGCAGTACTGGACGTAGGTCAGACTACGGTCCATGGATAGTGACTGTCGATTGCACCTGCAGATTTCTAATAAGCTGATTTTTGGTCTGTTTTGGATACGGGGTGTTACAGTTCCCCAACTCTGCTAGCCTCAAGTTTGAGGATGGAGTTTCCAGACCAGGTGGAGCAGGCAGGGACTTGATCTTTTCTGTCTCAACATCAAAGGAGTAAATGCTGTCAGTTTTTTCCTATCCATCCAATGAAAAGCACCATTGACATTAGCCTTGCCAAAATCATACCATACAGGACAATAATTTCCCCCACATTTTTCCATTTTTCGTAAGCTCCAAGAGTATAAACCTCCAATTCTGATGCTCTAGTATCATCTTGAACCTTTCTATCAACTAATCTCAATACTTTATACTCTCCAGAGACTTCGCTAAAACCTATAAGTAACTTGACTAACACTTATCTCCCATTTGGGCATTTCTAGTTTGAAATACTCACCCAAAAGAGGATTTTTAATTAAAGCGAATGATTCTCAATGTGCGTCAAACCACCCACCTAGCAGATAAATCCATTACAAGAACCAACTAAAATCACACTCCTTGAATGGAAGTGACACTTAGGGGTCACCTAAACAGTTTTGTTACATCGATGAACATAATAATCATACTCTGCTTTGAGTTCTAGAAGCAAAGGATTGCACCGACCATCCAAAAACAAAATTGTTGGGGTAATTAAGGGATCTTATATTGTGCATGTTAAAAAACAAAGGGTTGAAGTTAAAAGGCTATACCAGAGTTTACAAACATCTCTACATCGAAAAATGGGCTTGATTGGCAATCTTGAAAGAATTTCAATCATGATCACCCATGGAAGATCCATAATTCTCGTGAAAAGATGAGAGATTCTACTTCCTTTGCAAAATGAACTTTTAACGTCCATGACTGTCATTTCCTTTGAACAAAATGGTTTGTTAGTTTTGAGGGTTATAGTGGACTCCAAGATTTTAGAAATTTTATTTCAAGCCAAAATGACTATAGATATTGACTAGTTAAAGTTGGATGACTTCTTCAAAAATATTTAAGGACATAAATATTAAATTCTACTTTCCCATATCATTGAGGGGATTAAATTTCTAAAGGACGCTCAGTGAATTTTGTGCACTCGGATAGTTCTCTTTATTTTTCTTTTCATCTTTTATTATATATTGTTTGCTAATCTGAATACAGGAGATAACATCTAGCAATGTCCATAACCACCTAGTCTTTACAATAAATGAATAACAACTTGCTTCCACTACTAGCAAAAGACTGAAGATTCGGATGACAATGTAGTACAATTTACAACTAACTTTGTATTATTAATTTCTGCATTACCAATTCTTGTATTACAATCTAAGTATTATAACATCTTTCTAAACAAAATGACTCCTAAGTTACATATGACAAAATCTGCAGCTATCACACACTCGTCCAAGAGCTTACACCATCTCTTTTTTTACCGGACTTTCGTCTAACATCTGTCCTGCAAAAGGAAAATGAACAAAATATATAGCAAACACCTATTTCCTCAACGTGATCGACTACCCCATGTCTCCTCGGATGACTTCTAAACACAGTTATTGTTGGGTTCGAAAGTGATTAGGGTGTCATACAGAAGCATACAATTGAAAATCATATGTCAATAAATTAGGCGACACATAGAACTATACTAAAGATATGTTATGACCAATAAGCCTGCATAATTAAAAACTAATTAAAAGCATCGAAACTATAGAGAGAAAATCTATCCATAAAAAAAAGTGTCTAAATGACTATATTGTGGATTCTATTGTGTTATGGTATGAGAATATGGATTTTTAAATTTATAGATCTCCAAACTTTTTCTCTAAAGAAAGACTAAATCAAATATTAAAGAAAATTATATTTTTCTTTCTAGAAAAGTTAAAGCATTTATGATAATACTCTGATTTTACTTCAAAAGAATTTTTTTTTTATATGAGGTAAGAAAATCAAGGTAATACTCTAACCATACTACCAAAAGGCAAAATAACAAACTAAAACAATCATTGTGCTGCATGATATGCTAGTTGTTAATCTAAAGAATTTGTAATTGTTTATAAAAACATGTGGTTTCATTGAACACTCAGTAATTATGACCTTAGGCATATATAGTTTATATGAAAGTCCTCTATGATCTACTTAGAAGTTGTGATCTATAGCTGTAGTAACACTTCTTTAACTATATCTATGTGTGAATTGTTTCTAGCTTGGGTGGAATATTGAGGTTTTGATCAAGTTTACCAATTCAATCCGATATATCATGTAAATAGCATGTGAAAAAAAAAAAGAGAAAGGAATTAACTTCCCGGTCATAAGAGAAGCTCGTAGCATGAATCACCTCTAAGGTACAAAAGACTAGGAACGTACTTCATAACATGATCTAGACGCTTATTATATAATAGAAGATTAGATAGTATGGTCTTTCAAAACATAGGTGCATACGAAAGGAATACTTCAATATCAAACAAGTTGGTTAAAGTCACGGGACATAATAAAAGAAACTCTGTATCATGTAAGGATGGAATGCATCTAACTATTAGGCATTTTGGCAAGGATGTTGTTATGATAATACTTACATATGGTCTAAATCCGGTTTCCAGATTGGTATCCTAGAAGGATAGCCACTAAGACAACAAGGACAACAACCTGCAATATATTTCAGAGGATAAGAAAATATTCACTGTATTTAGGGAAATCGTATTTAAAGCATGAAGAAAACAACAGCTAAAGACTCACGAAAGTTGAATTGTAATTAGGTCCACTCTTGATTACGAAAGATTTCCTGGTGATCATTGGCAGGTGCATTAGCTGATATTCATAAAAACTTCGGAAAAATACTAGGATATGTAACATACCTCTTGTTCAAGGTTCCCGAGTTTTTGCAAGTTCTCAAGATCACTTCAAGCCTCTTTAAAGTTTTTGCCACATGTGGATCTTTAAACTCTACCTAAAACGTTCAACCGATCGAGTTGATTAACTAGCAGAAGTTTTTACTTTTCACTACGAAATGGAACTTTGACAAATATTTGGAAGAAATTGAAGATGATGGTGCATATATAGCTTATTGACCATCGATATGATTTTAAATACTAAACGAACATAACATCGATATCAGCCCATATAATTTGTGATAAGATTGTTTAAAAGGTTTCTCATTTAAGTAGCTTATTCATATAATTATGAAATGAACAATGTTGCGTGGAGGTAAACTTCTCTGATGGACCATAAACTAGATGTTAACCACTTTGATGAAAATAACAGAGAGACTGGCCTTATTTTGGGTTTTCTTCAACTACCAGATACCTAATAAATTTGCACAAGCTGTAGTAGTTTGTCATTTGTGCTTGTTTCAGTATTTTTATGACATCTTCAAATATGAATGCATCCTTCGTGGAAATTGTTTTTGTATTGGATTTGCACCTATATGATCTGATTAACATGATTAGACAGGACATGACACAGTTACAGCTTACCGAGGACATGACTTGAGGTAAGAGGTTGTGGAGGACACAAATTAGGGAAGAAGGTTAGTGGATAGTAGAGTGTTGTCTTGCTTAGCCTTTCATACTTATAGTCATAGTATTTCTCATGTACTTTCTTGTTCGTCGATTTTTTCTTCTATCTACTGTCTCTTGAACTTTGATATCGCACTATTTTTGTTGTAGTTAATATTCCTTTTTCTTTCGGAATATTTTGTCATGTTTCTTTACTTGTGTTATATCCGTATTGATATTCTTTTCTTTGACCTGAGGGTCTAACAGAAACATACTACTATGTGCAATATTACACTGGTATATCCATAACGACACAACCGAACATGAAAAACATTCTATGTGTGAGTACTTACACAGAAATATGAACAAATAGACAAGCACACAACACGTGGGAGAATTATGCAGAAAAATAACAATGTAACCCTCAAAATGAGCAAGTGACTAGTGACTACAAGAATAAGAAAGTATCATACCTTGGATTTCAGAATACACGAGAAGTCGAAGAAAGCACCATATACATCTGCCATGTTCCTGGTCCGATCAATAACCTGGGCGGTGAGACCTAAAAAAGAAGAACCTAAGCATCTTAATAACTGCCAGTATGATGGTAAGGAGAAGATGGCAACAAAGTTAAATGAGAGTGAGGCTACAAAAGTTGAAGGAAAGCATTAACAAATTTGCAGACTTTCAGGGATCAGATCAATCATAAAACAGAAATGGTAAACCAATAGCGTATGAAGTAGCATGACATGTGTTCTAACCGCGTCTCATTTTTACAACTCCTCTGAAGACTTCAATGTTGTTATAGCACTTTGCCAGGGTCCCAATTGCCATGACCTGATAACGTAAGAAAATACTTAGGCAATGCACACTTTCAGAAAAATGGTAAAAACAATTTCTTTTGGTACAAATATAAACCATTGAATCCCCTTAACATAGGGAAGCTTTTAGGTATAGCATTTTTTTTTCCAGTTTTTTAATCCTCTTGTTAGAATTCCTGCCTCAGACACCGGCTTCAGCAAATTTCTTAGATTTCCTGTTAGTATTTTTTAACAGATTACCAAACACAGGTGCACATTAAAATCTGAGACACAAGTTTTGTGATAGATGTCAAGAACAAGAGCTAAAAGAAAATGAAAAGACCTGTGGAATAGCACAGAATCGAAAGATAGCAGGATCCCGCAGTGTAGACAAGAAAGTCAAACAATCTTCTATATGTGACAAAGCATTAGTGACCATTTCATTCAGGCATTGCACTGCCTTGACAGAGTTCTCTTCATACTTCAAATCCTGAGGCACAGTCAAAAAACAATGAATCCGATATTCGGAAGAAAACATCAGTGTCTACTATGATGTATTCCAGGTAATTCAGTATCATGAAATTGATTAATATGTGAGTTGAATAAAATTACCTCGAGCTTGTCAACATATTTACTCCAAATCTGACGAGGCCAAAACATACGACATTTGGGTACTTCATTTATGTCTTCTAGATAATCTCTAATGATATTTGTTTTCTGCAGTATATTGCAAACATTGTAGTTACTGCAAAAACACTCAAAGATGATTACTTTACGGGTGGCTTCCATACATGTTACGATCAACACCTGAAGAAATAATCCCATGGAGTTGCAGAGAGAATCTGAAGCTACATCTTCTTTTCCAGAGGCATGGAAAAGTTTTGATAAGCCTAATCCAACTAGCCCAGCTACATGGTGACAATATTCATCATAATCATCAATTGATTCAACCTGCCGAAGATAGAATACTAGTGAGTAACTCGTATAAATACATTTTAGTGAAACTAAAACCACCTTCATATTTTTGGTTAACGGTGGCCGAGAAAGGAAATGACATGAAACAGGAAAGCTTGAGAGATCAAGGCAATTCATATTAACACAAAATGGAAACAAGTATAAAGTTCATAGCTTTGATCCTTTCTCATTTATATATAGTACTTATTGCATACCTCCTTGTATATAAACTTTGCCATTCCTGCACCCATCCTCATGGTAATGTCCTCGATTGCTTCCTTGTATCTGCAACATTATAAGAACATAACACTCATTCATAAACTACGATCACGACATTCAGCACATACCACCAGTTTGTAGAATGAGAAAATGTAGAAATTGAGAGAGAAGAGAGAAGAGAGAATAGAGAATTTGGAATTTTATATTGTGAATATTGTTGCATTATTCCTCACCCGATGTGGGAGGAATACTATTTATACTAGCATTGTTCCTCACCCGATGTGGGAGAAATACAAATGAAAAAATAGTAACAACTTTCTAACTAGTAACAACTTTTCTAACTAACTTTTAACTAACCACTAACAGCATTAATAACAAACTAACTACAATTAATTATCTTAACTAACTACTATCTTCAATAGTCCCCCTCAAGCTAGATGTATTGAAAACATTTAATACACCTAGCTTGGCCAATAAGAAGTCATGTTGAGATCTTCCTAAGGCCTTTGTTAACAAATCTGCTTGCTGCTCCTTAGTATTGATATAGCTTGTTTTAATCAATCCTTGTTGTAACCTTTCACGGATAAAATGACAATCAATCTCTATATGTTTTGTACGCTCATGAAAAACTGGATTTGCTGCTATTTGCATAGCAGCTTTGTTGTCACAATGTATGATGGCTGGTTCATGCACATTCATTCCCAATTCCTTGAACAAGTTATTCACCCAAACAACTTCAGCTGTTAATGTTGCCAAGCTTCTATATTCTGCTTCTGCAGAACTTCTAGACACTGTATTTTGTTTCTTAGACTTCCATGCTATTAAGGATTTCCCATACTTCAAGAGGTAGCCAGTCACTGATCTTCTGGTGTTTGGACATGCAGCCCAGTCTGCATCACAAAAACCAGTGAGCTGTGCTTGTTTATCAGCACTCATGAGTATCCCCAGACCTGGTGCTGTTTTAACATATTTAACTACCTTTAATGCTGCATTCCAGTGAGAAAGTGTTGGCTTTTGCATGAATTGACTTAAACACTGAACTGAGAAGGCAATATCAGGCCTTGTGTTAGTGAGATATAGTAGTTTACCAATCAACCTTTGATATCTGTTTACATCAGTAAATAGTTCATCATGAACATCTGGCATATAATCAGCACTTGTAAGCTTCATGTTTGTTTCCAAAGGTGTCAAAGATGGTCTAGCTCCTGATAATCCTGTTTCTGAAATTAACTCCAATGCATATTTCCTTTGATTCATTACTATGCCTTGTTCTGATCTGCAGAATTCTATCCCCAAGAAGTACCTCAATTCTCCCAAATCCTTTATTTTGAAGTGAAGATGCAGAACCTGCTTTGTCTCCTGTATCAGTGCAAGATCATTTCCAGTAATCAACAAATCATCCACATAAACTAACACAATAACTAGTGCTGACTTCTTCCTCTTTGTAAACAATGAGTAATCCAAATGACTTTGTATGTATCCAGAATTCAATAATGCATCAGTGAGCTTAACATTCCATTGCCTAGATGCCTGCTTGAGACCATATAATGACTTTTTTAGTTTACAAACTTTATGCTCCCCCTTGCTGATGAAACCTTTAGGAAGTTCCATATACACTTCTTCATCCAAATCACCTTGTAAAAAGGCATTGAAAACATCCATCTGAAATATTTGCCAATTTTCAGCAGCTGCAATTGCAATAATAGTTCTAACAGTAACCATTTTCACAACTGGTGAAAATGTTTCCTGATAATCAACTCCCTCAGTTTGACTGTATCCTTTAGCTACAAGCCTAGCTTTGAACCTGTCTATCTCTCCAGTGGCTTTGTATTTTATTTTAAACACCCATTTACAGCCTATGGCATGTTTACCTGAAGGTAAAGTCATAACCTTCCATGTACCATTATCTTCTAATGCATCAATCTCTTGTTTCATAGCTTCTACCCATCTTTGATCCTGGATAGCTTCTTCATATGTTTTGGGTTCAACTTCTGCTGACATTGTACTCAAATATGTCTGATAAAATCCAGACAAATGACTATATGACACATAGTTAGCTAAAGAATGAGGATGGACTGAGTTAGTCAGATGAGTAACATAGTCTTTCATCCACACAGGTGGATAAGACATTCTTGAAGAAACTCTGGGTGCAGGATTAGACACATCAACTATATTGTCATCATCATGCTCTTCAGTAATACTTTCAGAAACATGCTCAGTGGGAACAAGTGTTTGTTCAGCATGTTCATCTGAAGTTTCAACATTTGAAGGAGTATGAACTCCAGTAATGTCATAGTCACAAAATGGCTGCTCAATGAATATCCTCACATTCTCATCCTTCAACTGACTGAATGGAAATATGTGTTCTTTGAAGACTACATCTCTGTTCACAACAAACTTCCTTAGAGCCAGGTTATATAGCATATATCCCTTCTGAGTCAAAGAATACCCCATCATAACACATTGATCAACTCTGGAAGAAAACTTATCTTCCTTAACAGCTTTAGTTGCATAACATAAGCATCCAATTGTTCTTAGATGATCTAATTGTGGCTTAGTCTTGTGGAAAACTTCATATGGTGACCTTCCCTGCAACACACTTGTGGGCATTCTGTTGATCAAATATACAGCAGCTAATACACATTCACCCCAAAATTTAATAGGAATGGACCCTTGAAATCTAAGAGCCCTAGCCACTTCAAGAATGTGTCTATGCTTCCTTTCCACCACTCCATTTTGCTGTGGAGTGTGTGGACAACTACTTTCATGAACAATTCCTAAAGAAGTAAACAGTGTTTTACATTCATTGTTAAAAAACTCTGTGCCATTGTCTGATCTTACTCTTTTGATTTGCTTATCAAACTGAGTTTTTACCAACACAAAAAAGGACTTCAAGATAGCAAGCACATCACTTTTATGTCTTAGTAAGAACAACCAAGTCACCCTTGAATTATCATCCACAACAGTCAAAAAGAATCTAAAACCATTATGAGTAGTATGTCTATATGGTCCCCATACATCAAGATGAATGAGATCAAAAACATCATTAGTTCTAGAACTACTCATAGGAAATGTAAGTCTGGTTTGTTTGGCTAATGGACATATGGGGCAATCATCACACACCCCTGCAGGAACACTTTGATACAACTGCTTTAAGACCTTATATGAAGGATGTCCCATTCTGTAATGCCATATCATAAACTGTGAATTTGCCTTATTCATGGACCTTTTGTCATCAACATTTGCTGCAATTGTCTTTTCTTCTGCAGAACTTCTAGGAAAGTAATACAAACCATCATTTTCTCTACCAATCCCCTTCACCTTTCCATTGAAGAGGTCCTGAAATATGCAGAATTCAGGAAAGAATTGAACAGAACACTTTAACTGTCTTGTTAATTGGGATACTGATAATAGATCATGTTTGAGTTCAGGGACAACTAGAACATTTTCAAGTTCTTCATTAGCTGATATCATGCATGCTCCTGATTGTGTCACTAATGTAGTTTGACCATTAGGCAGGTAAACCTTTCTTCCTGTATTCTTGTTGTTTCTGCTAATCTTATCTAAGTTTTCAGATTTAGATGTCATGTGACATGTAGCTCCTGAATCCACTATCCAGTGACCTTTCTTGCTAAACATATTATGTTCACTACTTGCATTCATAGCATCATCATGACTCCCTCTTCTATCACATTTTAGTAAAGAGTCAAAATCATTGGAAATACCTGCCATGTTGACCTCAGCCTGCCTTTCTTCATTCAATAGCTTCATTATCTTTCGATATTGTTCAGGAGTGTATGTTGATTTCATTGCCAGTGCTTGTAAGTTTGTTCGAACAGAATTGATATCATGTGATCCTTGATCATTTTTGTCTCCTTCATTAACTACTCCAAACACATCTTCCTCACAATTTTTATCAACTTGTACATTGTTTGCTATACCTTTTCCTTTGTTTGTATTAACTCCAGTATCTGATTTCCTTTTGAACTTCCAATCTTCAGGATATCCTACCAACTTGTAACAGATATTCTTAGTGTGTCCATGCAACTTGCAGTGCTCACAGAATAAGTTCCAATTTACCTTCTTCTTACCATTGTAACCTTTGTCTCCATCACCACGACCTGTGTTTCTATAACCATAACCACTTCTATTATATTCATTTTTGTCTCCATCTCCACGATCTGTGTTTCTATAGCCATAACCACCTCTGTTTGCATATAATGCTGTGGCTTCAATTACATCTCCTCCATTTCTTAAGCCAGAAGTGATCCTTTGATTTTCATCTGAAACTATCATGGCATATGCTTTGCTAACAGTTGGCAAAGGATTCATCATCAATATTTGACTTCGTGCAGGGCCATAGATCTCACTTAAGCCCATCAGAAATGCAAACAATCGCAGATAATGCATATGATCCACATATATTCTAGATTTATCACAATTACATGAGGGAGGTGGAACAAGTGCATCAAATTCATCCCAAAGCAACCTCAACTTAGTAAAATAGGCAGAAACAGTTAGATTACCTTGATGAATTGTACATATGTCCCTATGAAGTTGATATACTCTAGAACCATCCACCTTATCAAATCGTTCCTTCAAATCTTCCCACACCATTGCAGCATCTGAAGCATATACGATTCCACTTAATAACTCTTTCGAAACTGTATTCATGATCCATGCTAAGACAAACGCATTGCATTTTTCCCACTGTTCTTCCAACTCAGGCGTATAATCACTTTTTTTGCATGATCCAAGCACAAAACCAAGCTTGCTCTTAGCTCGGAGGTTTATAATCATCGATCTACTCCACAATGAGTAGTTTTCTGAACCAGTAAGTTGAACTGTAGTCAGTACAGATCCAGGAGTGTCTGAAGGATGAAGATGAAGAGGATGATTCCTCTTTGATTCCACCATTTCGAGTGTTTCTGCTGCAGGAACTGATGCAGACGATTGAGCCATTGGTACTGCACTTTCGATCACCATTGCAAGCTACTGAAGCTCTGTTTCTGCTTGTCTTCAAAATCAGAATCAAACTATTAGATTGAATCAAAAAATCATTGATTCACAGCTCTGATACCATGTAGAAATTGAGAGAGAAGAGAGAATAGAGAATTTGGAATTTTATATTGTGAATATTGTTGCATTATTCCTCACCCGATGTGGGAGGAATACTATTTATACTAGCATTGTTCCTCACCCGATGTGGGAGAAATACAAATGAAAAAATAGTAACAACTTTCTAACTAGTAACAACTTTTCTAACTAACTTTTAACTAACCACTAACAGCATTAATAACAAACTAACTACAATTAATTATCTTAACTAACTACTATCTTCAATAGAAAACTACACTATTTCAGATTCAACTACAGACATATCACGTCGATATAACATCATACATAAATGCTCTCGATTCTCGTTTTGCAAAACTGGTTTGAACAGTCGAGGAACAAAAACTACATATTTATAGCTTGTTTCTCATGTATTGACCAAAATATCAACTTGGCATATGAAGTACTCATTAAGCATTGCTGGTTAATAATCATATCGAACAGCAAAATTCAAAAGCAGCCGTTGCTAGGTACAAACTCACTGTTTCCCTAACTCCAGAAAAGCAGTTGAAACATGATGGAATTGATCCATAAGAACCTTGTAGTCCTTCGTACCGCCTAATATATGAAAATTGGAATTAGCAAACCAGTTTATAATACTACGAAATTATATTCGAAAAACAATTCATGAGTACAGTGTAAGGCGCTGAAGGAAAAAATGAAACAAAAGGAAAGCGAAGCCACTATTTAGATAAAGAAGCTGCAGTAAACTACAGAAATCTAAATAATATCTTGCTTCTCCTTTTTTTCCTTTTTAATTTACTTTTTTGGGGGAGAGTTTGGGGCGATGAGAGGACAAACAATATTAACAATGTCTTAATGGAAGACGACCGCTTAAAGTCAGAAGACTCACATGAAAAATGCCATTCACGATCATAAACATGTCGATGGAAGGACATCAAAATAGGAACTTTCACCTCTGTCGCTACACTGGTATCATCCTCTGTCCAGATTACGAACATCAAAATGTGAATAAGTAACATGACTCCAAGAAAAAGAATGCACTTAAATATCAGTCAAGTTGTGTTAACCAACTTGTTTATCTGCATTCAAGGCTCAGTAATTGAACATACCGACGGTGTCAAGCGCTCGCAGAACCAAATAGAAAATGCATATCTGCAAAGATAGACAGAAATTATAAGAAATCACCTTCACAATAATAGTAGTAACATCATAGGAAAACATATTTTTCTAGACCTATCAATGAAACAATTCAAATTTGGAGCTTCATTCTGATAGACTAAGAAGAAGCAGGAAAATATATAGTTCCTCAACATTTTTCGCAATTGAGCGAAAATCCAAATCTCTAAACTGAAGAAAATATGATTTCTCTGTGTCAAGATTAAACATACATGAAGATTGACTAACATTCCATCTGGATGAGAAAAGTTGCAACTTATACTATCAAAATTTTAATTTTAAAAAATGGAATTAGTTGTAGATGATCTGAAATCCAAATACATTAGCATTACTTTCTAAATAGTCATAATATCATCAATCCTCTAAACATTATTAGAATGTGCATAAAATTTCAACGCGGAATGTTCAATTAAATAACAGTAGGCGCATTTTTGAGCCAAATTATGAACAATAAATACATTTTTGAACCAAACTATTAACAAAGGGCAATTTGGCATAGTTTAAAAGCAATTTTGAGTCTTTTTTTTTCCATGTTATTATATTGGCCATGTATATAGGAAGTGGATGATTGAATTTAATCTTACAGCATCACGAAGCTCGACAGGAAGCTGTTGAATGACGAGAGAAAAGCTACGAGAGACCTTGTGAAGCATGATGTAACAAAAGGCCCAATGTGGCTGTGAAGGGATCTGTTTTTCGGCATATTGTGCCGCTACCTTCAGCTTCAATAATGGATAAATATCTTCAGGATGCTTCAGAATTGCACGTAAGATCCCCATTATTATTATTATTATTATTTGATCAATAAGAGATTCACATTCTAATCACATCTACATATATATACATTCATTAGTTTGAGGAATGTTTGTGTGATGAGGATTGAGGATCATATACATATTTGTTCGTTTGTCAGTTGAGCTTTTCCCTCCCTCCCATTTTATGTAAACGTGTTACTACTATATGAAGGGAAGCTAAAATGTTCTTTGGTTTTCAATTGCAATTTTTTCAACATTCTTCTAAATATTCTGAAAATTGACTTATTGTAGATGTTTTTAAGTCAAGATAATTTTAAAATATTTTTAAATTATTTGGTTAAAATAAAAAAAATATTTTTAAGTACATTTTTTAAAATCAAAATAATAAAAATAAGTCAAAAGTATTTTTTCTTCTTCTAGCCACTAATGACTTATTCTTCTTCCTTATTTCTTCCTTCTTTTCTTCCTCCACCTTCTTCTTCTTTTTCATGTTCAAAGCTCAAATATTAAAATTAAGGTACCACAAACATGGATCATTAATGCATCTAAAGACTCAACCATTTAGAGCAACTAATATCAAATTTTTGAAATTGTTTAGAGGAGATTTGATGTAATAGAAATCTCATGTATTGATAAATTTGAAAAGAACTTTTTGAATAGAAAATGTAATATTTTTTTTATCTCATTTAATATAGAAATCATTGCAATAATTGAGAAATGGACGAGTGTTTAGTTAATTGTAGTATCTTTTCTAGTTTCTTATGTGGCTATCTATTTTGTTGTTCTAGCTCATTTATATTCTGACGATTATCATGAACCAACAATTTCTTATATTTATTTAATTTTATTCCCCTTTTACTATTATTATTATCTTATTATTAAATATTCTAATAAAGTCTCTCAAACGTCCAAATATTCTACGCAAAATCTATTATGTGTTTATTAAAAAGGTCACATTTGTTTTTTGGTGCCTTCCTTCAAATTTCAAGCACTAAAACTAATCAACATTGTTTTAATATTATCACATCAAGTTATCAAATTCAGTGCAACACTATGTTGATATCATCATAGTTTTTTTTTTTAAAAAAATTAGTTAGTCAAGCTTTATTATTCTAACTTTATATTGTAGATTTTTCATTGAAAATTTACATTATTTGCATTTTTACTTCATATTTTTTGCGTATATTCTTCCTTTCCAAACCTCATTTATAAGATTACACTGAATATGTTATAATTATTCAATTTATATATGTCAATGGAATCTCCCTATGAAGTTTGACTTTATGCCCCAAATTTGTTGAGACCGGCCTGAGTACAACATGAATATCTTATGTCCAAACTTAGTGTCTTCAAGACTTCAACATATTTTAGTAACACCAAATTTGAGAAGAAGTGTGGAGCAATGACCTTATATTTTGTTTTAGGGGTTCTTAATTGATGGACTCTGCTTATCTTCACCACTTTACTATGGATTTCAAGTTTCTTAGGGTGTGTTTGGTATGAAGGAAAATATTTTCCTAGAAAATGTTTTTTTTAAAAAAACAAGTAGATTTTTTAATTATTTTATCATGTTTGTCGGTGAGTAGCAAATATTTTTAGTGTTTGATTTACGAATGAAAACATTTTTGAGAAATATCTTTTATTTTTATTAGACTGAAAAATATTTTTTTAAAACTTAATTTTTTATGTGGGGAGCAAGTGAGGGAGAGGTCGAGAGTAGGGGTGAAAAATGAAATTTTAAAGTTTTTGAAGTTGAAAATACATTTTAAAAACAAACTTATATTTTTTTCGAGAGGTTGGGGAAGAGGGAGGCTGTGAGGAAGGTCGTCGATGGTAGGGATGAATAACTAAAAATTTGAAGTAGAAAATTTTTTTTTGAAAAATAAACTTAAATTTTTTTTTAAGGGGATAGGGGGCTAGTAGGGGAGGCTGATTGGAGGAGGGCGATGGTAGTGGGTGGGTGGGTGGGATAAAAAAAAACTGAAATTAAAAATATCTTTTAAAAATAATTTTATATTTCTTTTTTTTGGGGTGGGAGTGGAGGTGGGGGGTGGGGTAGGGGAGAGGATGTGGTAAAAAAATATATAAAATATTTTTAAAAACAAGGTTTAAATTTTTATTTTTAATTTTATTTGGAGGAAGGGGGGGGGGGGGGTTGAGGTTAGGGACAAAATAAATTAGTTTTTTCAACAAAAATCATTGTATTTTGAAATTGAAAGAGAGTTTCGAAAAATGTTTTCCTGAAGTTTTAAAGGGAAATCATTTTTCTTAAATTTGACTTTAATTTTTGGATATGTTGTAGACTTAAGATTCTGTTTTCTATAGAATCAAGTCGTCTTCATTCGAGCTCGCCTACACCATTAGAAAAGTTTTTGTGAAACTCTAGAAATATGCAAAACAATAATGACAGAATTAAAGACCAACTTCAAAAATTAATTCTCGTTAATCTATTAAAAGTTTTATCTTGATTTTTGGATCTGTTGTAGACTTTCATGTCTTGTTTCTATAGAATCAAGTCGTTTGTCATTTAGAATCTTCTACGCAAAGATAGAGACGTTTTGACGAGACTGCATAGAGCTATAAAAACGGAAGAAGACAAATTTGATAGCAAACTTCAAAATTAATTAATCAATTCACAAGGGTTTTGATTTTGAATTTCGGGTTTGTTGTTTCCCTCTGGGTCTAGCTTTTGGAACATCAAACGAATCATGATTCTGACATTTTTACAACAGGTTATGAATTTTCTAGTGCAGATGTGTTGTACTGAAAAATAGTGACGAAAATTGAGTTTGATATGCCTCATGACAAGCAACCGTTGTTAGATCAATGTGTATTTACAGAAATCAAAAGTACATAAATTGTATTCTTACAAATTATGGAAAAGGCATAATACATATATTGGACCCTAAACTTGACTTAAAATTTTAACTTTGACCTCCAACTTTCATAATGCACAAACAGACACTTTAACCATCCAACTTTTAAATAAATAAACACATGAGTCATACATGAAAAAAATACACGTAGGATACCACGTAGGACAAAAAATGACATGTAGGACATGTATGTCTATTTGTTAAATTTTATACAAGTTTAAGTGTCTACTTGTGCACACCCAAAGTTGAATGGCATAAATGTGATTTGAAGCCAAGTTAAAAGGCATATTTATGTATTATGCCTATGGAAAACACATATTTGAAACAAATTTATGGTAAATTTTTCTAGGAACCAAATTATGGTAAGTATCTAAAAAAATCAAGTTATGAAACATTCCATTGAAATCAAACATGGAAAGTTTTGAAAGACTCCAAAATATATGTATATCTATTTCACGAGCACTTCAAGCCTTGTTTTAATAGGTTTGACAAGTTGGACACCGCAACAAGCAACAAGCAACGAAGCATGGGGCAATTGTAGACAGTGAAATTTTATTAATAAACCTATACAAAATTTGAATTAAATTTTAAATTCATGATACATTGACCAAGTCAGATTACCTGTTAATAAAGTCAGATTAATATTTAAATCAAAATCATATGACTTAAATTTAGTTCAATTTATATTTGGGTCAATCTATTAAGTTGACCATATGAGCCCAATTCATGTTCTTCAAGCCTAGTGGTCAAAACTGTTTAGACCAAAATATCTCTAAAGCCTATCTATAGAAGTCTTCATAAGACCAAAAAGAAGACAGAAGAAAAAGAAGACAGAGACACATACAGAAGAAATACATTGAGAATCGTTGCTCTTCAGTGGTAATCTGGAAGTCATCCGCATACAAAGAAGTCTTCCCTCCCAGTGTTGAACACAAACATTTGATCTGTGAAGAGAAGAATCAGGGGATTACACATATGTTATTAAAGATCTAATAAAGATTGTAACCTTCGCATAAATTTAAATACAGATATTGTTGTTTGCTTGCTATTTTTCTTTCATGTTTGTTGTATTTCGGGGACGAATCTTTGCATCTAAAGTTTCGTCATAAAATACAGCAAACATGAAAGGAAAATAGCAAGCAAACAACAATATTTATTTTTGAATTTTTGCGAAGGTTACAATTTTTGTAAAATCTTTAATAAAATATATGTAATCCCCTGATTCTTTACTTTACGGATGTTCTTGATTTGATGAACTACTTGCGGCTCAACACTTGGAGCGATTACTTCTTTGTATGTGAAAGACTTGCATATCACCACCGAAGAGCAAGAATTCTCTATGTATTTATCTCTATGTCTCTATATCTTCTTTTTCTTCTTTCTTCTTTTTGGTCTTATGAAGACCTTTTTATATAGGCTTGAGTTAGGGCTCGAGGGGTATTTTCTTCAAGCAATTTCGATCCCTGGGATTGAAGAACATGAGTTGGGCTCATCTTATTAACTTAATGGACTGACTTAAATATTAATTTGACTTTATTAACCAATATAATTTGACTTGGTCAATATATCATGAATTTATGAATTAATCTGAAATTTAATATGAATTAATAATAAAATTTCACTGTCTACAACATGTTCTATTGATAATATTTTCTCAACGACATTTCACTTCATAATTTTTTCTATTTATTCTGAGTGGTTTGATGAATCAAATATGAATTATTTTTTGCGTCTAACACAAGGGTCACCCTAAAAGGAGGCTAATGAACTCTTTGCTTTAGGCCAAAATGTTTTAGTAAAATAAGCATTTATATATGTTTTTCTCTTAAATAATATAAAATTTAAACAAAATAAAAAACATAGAAAAACTGGCGACTCCTGATATTAGATAATATCTTAGAATAACAAAATAGATAATATTCTAGAATTTTAATTAAAATACTCACATCTTCATATTAGCAAATAAAATTCTATATAACATCATCCAATAAATTGAATTGCAAATAAATGATTCACATCTCATTAATGTTGATCAATATAAATATTACCACAATACTGCATAAATTATTGTTTCTAATCAATCCGCGATTTAGTGACAATAAAAAAAATTGACACAAAATATGTAAGGTGTTAAATAGCGACGACTTAAAATTTGTAGTGAATAATTTAACTATTTGCTACGAAATAATTCATAGCTAAATACAATTTTATTTTTGGCTACAATTGTTTATAATTAAAAGTGACAACTTACAAAAGAAATAATACATGTGGTTTATAAGAAGTATACAGGGTTCATTCATTATTATCGAGGGAAAATATTAAAACCAACGAACTCAGATGATTTTGTAAAAATTAAAAAATTCAATACACCAATTTTCTTAAATTATGCAAGTATAAAATGCATTAGTTGAAGAACATAATCCAAGTTACAAGTACTGTGAGTGGGGTACGGTTCTACCACTAGATCGCTAATATTTATTGTTTTCACACTTTTGTTTTTTATTTGATACACTTGCATTGATAAAAAGAATGCGAAAAAAAAATACCCAAGTCTTTGTGTTTTTTTTTTGTGTGTCTATTGATTTGTGATTGGTGAACTGCATAGACTAAGTCGATCTATTTGCTTTTGTCTATAACTATGTACATATATATTCCACATACCTACATAGAGCAACTATACAAAGATAACATCGACTTACAAAATTAAACTTCTTAAAATTGCAAAATATTTCATGAATTTCTATTAATTTTTTTCATCATTGTGAAATTGAAGTAAAAAATAAAAGAAATGAACCAACTAGGATTTCAAATATATTATGATGAAGTATCATAGTTATGAGTATCAATATATTTTTTTTCAAAACAGTTGATTTACTGATCAAATTGAGTCGATTATTCAATTTTTTAAATAAAATTGGAAGTTTGTACTGAATAATTTTAAAATTTATAAAAATAAATAAATAAATAAAATGACAGAATCATACTGCATATATTTAAAGATATTTTAAAAAATATATAGTTTTATTAAAATATAATCTAAATTTGAATTAATTGTGGGTAGTAAATTTTCATGCATTTGTGTATGAGTATAAACAATCATATAATATAATAATTTTATAAAATTTAAATTTAAAAGAAGTGAATGAAGTAAAAGATAAAGATATTTTAAAAAATATATAGTTTTATTAAAATATAATCTAAATTTGAATTAATTGTGGGTAGTAAATTTTCATGCATTTGTGTATGAGTATAAACAATCATATAATATAATAATTTTATAAAATTTAAATTTAAAAGAAGTGAATGAAGTAAAAGATAAAATAAAAATGAGAGACAAGAGAGAGTTGGTTAGATAGTAAGCACTTTCCACTTCCAACCTCAAGGTTGTGAGTTCGATCCCCAAGAAAGCATAATGTGCGAGCTCCTGGCCAGCGGTTAAAAAAAATAGAGATGTTGTGATACAAGTAACTTCCCTTTCAGTTATTCCCTTTAAGGGCAAAATATCGCTCAATTTGCTATAGTAGGGCCCACCGAATTGTATAAAAAATTTCTCCCAAAACAAAACCCTCCTTTTTCTCTTTCCCCTTCATATTATACAATCTCTCCTTCTTTTCTTCAATTTCTCCTTAATTAACTCCACGAATTCAATTTTAAATTTTCAACTTCTCTAGCACATCTTTGTGGTTTACTAAACTATTTCAAAAAATTTAGGTGCCGCCCAAAAATTCATCTAACTTTATCAATTTTTGTTATTTTTTTTCAATTTCTTCAAGCTAATTTTTCACTTCACTTCATAATCCCTTCAGATTTTTGATTCAAACAATGGATGTTCAATCTCCATCGAAGAGATTCACAAGAGGTATAACATTGCATGTTAAAAATAATGTTGAACACTCGTCGCTTTTCTTGGGTCTAACTCATGATTTTGAGGATATTTCAGGTTCAATGTCTAAATCGAACACCATGCAAAAGATCAGATCCAAATTGAGGATTGACCCAACTAGATTTGTGGATGCAGGTGTGAAAGATCATGCCGATGTTGTTGTTGGGTCAAGTAAGAAAATGAAAGTTAAAATTGACGTTTATGCAATACACAATGATAAAAATGAAGCTGTTGGTTTTGGTTCATTCGAGCATCATAAGGTATATGTATAATCATTGTCTATCTATTTTTGTGTTGAATCATGTATTATACTGCATGTTTATACAAATGTGGTTGTATAAATGTACAAATGTATAATCTATCTTAGTATTTGTTTTTGTGTTTGTGTTGATTCATGTTTTATACAATTCTGGTTTTATAAATGTATAATCTAACTTAGTATCTGTTTTTGTGTTTGTGTTGATTCATCTCTTATGTCGTCTGCTTATACAATTGTGGTTGTATAAATGTATAATCTATCTTAGGTATATGTATATATCTAAATAGGTATATGAATAGAACTGACAAAATTCACATAACATACAACAATTTCATACACTTAAACAACAGTTTCAACCTTTATATACACAAATTAAAACTTTATACAAATATTCAATTCGCGAAAACATACTAAATAGGTATATGTATATAATTAACAAATTCGTATAAACATACAATATTTTCATATACTTATACAATTCACCAAAAAACACTAAATAGGTATATATATATATATATATATATATATATATATATATATATATATATATATATATATATATATATATATATATATATATATATATATATAACTGATAGATTCGTATAAACATTCAACAATTTCACATACTTATACAATTCGTATAAACTAACAGTTTCAATAGCTTGATCAATTTTTTGAACTGACTACAATGGGGTTCTTTCGATTAAAGGAGACGAAGAAGGAATGAAATTATACTGAAACACAATTCGCGTGATTGCTGAGATTTTTTCCTTTTTCATCCAACCGAAAGTACAAACTTTTCTAATTTGAAAAATTAAAATGTATAAATTATACAAAAAACACATCCGTGGCAAACTACAATTTTGCTACGGCATGCAATTTTTAAAGCTTTGCAAGCGACAAAATTTTTAATTTTATATTTACTATACATAAAATTTGCCCTAATTATCCCTAGTTAAGAACAAAATAATTTTTTGTATATAAAATATAGTCATTAGTGATGGAATTAGATTTTGTTCAACTACGAAACACATATAACTTTAGAGACAATGATTTCGTCACTGATTGAAGCAAACTAATTAGGGATGATATCGGTAGTAATAATATTTTTAGTAACAAAGCATACTATTTATGACCAAAAAAAACATTTAGGGGTGATTTTTCTTTTTGTAGTTAAACTGCACTAAATTATCTTTGTATACTTTTAGAGACACATTAAGTGACGACTGAGTGACGAATTAATTTTCGTCTCACAAGATTTTTGGTGACGAAATATGATTTATAAATGACGAAATAATTTGTCCCTGATAATCAAATTTGTTGTAATGTATTCACGTTGATCCACATTTTGTATTTGGATTAGACCAATGTTAAGGATACATATGCTTATCTATTTTTAAGCATCTCTTATCAGACCTAGTAGACCAAATACAAGGATATACTATGATTGTCAAATTTGTCTAGAAATAATTCCATTTCAACTATAACTTCTTTGTAATTGTTAATTTAGTATCTATCATAAAAATAGTCACTTGTCCCTAACATGATTCAAGTAACATTTATGCTATGTCTTTACAAAGATCAAGTCGTTATTTTATAATTGAAAGGAGTTCTAACCACACAGTACATGATATGATTTGATCATGTAAGTAGGAGTGAGATTGCAATATGGAATTTCAAAGGTCATTCTCACATCACTGTTTCAATATCTACAGAATATAGTTCAAATGCTAAGGTAGAGCATTTATATTCACCTGCTAATATCTTTTCATCTTCGCCACTTGCACAGACATTCTAACCAATGGAATTCATAACTTTACCAAGGTAAGACAAAAACATACATATTAACTTTTACAACTAGCACAACATTTTCACATTTGTGGGAGAACATTCTTAAACAGAATATATCTACTTATAAATTCTCAACATTTATGCTTACATGTACAGATATTACAAAGGACAAGAAGTAAAAAGGCAGTATACAATATCGCTAATAAAATATTTCATATGTGAGACTGATTTTATATTCAAGCTAGTATAAACTAACAACCTAGAGAGAAGAAGTACACTTGAACACTTTTCTTGAAACAAGAATAATAGACAAAGGAACGTCCAGTTACTCTAGCAGGACTCCTCCGACACTATTACAATTTCAAGTAAAGAGACACGAACATAAACGAGGTTACAAAATTGTACTGATGAATTATCAAAGTATTATAAGATTGCACAGTGCAACAAGTTAAATTCCCTCAAGGCAAAGAATGTTTTTACTGTTTTTTTGGTTTTGAGTTTCAGAGAATGGAAATATACTAGATAAAAGTTTTCTTTCTTTCTCCATTTGCAATCAAGTGCTAAAAATATATGGCAGTAAAGAACTTGCACTAGTCTACAACTAAAGTCACAATATCAGAATAACAATATTTACGAAGAAACAATATCGACACTAGTGATAAAACAATCAACAATGCATCCTATGTATTCATTCCCTAGAAGATTTCAACTTTTCATAAATAATTATAAAAAAAAACTACCAGCAAACGAATTAAAGCAAATAACTAGCAGATTCATCAAACTTCATAAATACATTTAAAAACTCCTGTAAGATTCTAAACGAATTATAGCAAAAACCTAGTAGATTCACCCAACTTCATAATGAAATTAAAAAAAACCTATCAGATTCCAAACGAATTAAAGCAAATAACTAGAAGATACACCCAACTTCATATATAAATGAAAACCCTACCAGATTTCAAACAAAGTAAAGCAATGAACTAGCAGATTCTTAGGTGAATAAGACTAACCAACTCAATTTCACATAGGAATCAAATTAAAGCATATGAAGAAACCCTAAAAGATATCAAATTTTCAAGAACATAATGGATTCACATACCTGAAAAACCTCATAAGAAAGCAACTATTTCTCCTAGTGCTTCAGAAGTCAACGATTTTGATACTATGTGCTTAAACAATACCGATGTTGTCCAAGTCTCAGGTCTCTTACATAGTGCAATACTCTAAACAACAAGAAAGGAAAAGGGAAAGTTGTTGATAAGCTCTCCAAGCCGATGGTCACCTCGATGAAGGTGGGTTAGGTTTAAAGAGAAGTCTCCAAGAGCGATCTGGTTTGGAAGAGAGAACTTGTTTTGGAAGAAAGAAAAACATCTCTAAATATTTACTCAATAAAGGCAACAAATTTAGCTATGAAATTATATATTCGTCGCTATATATTATTTTGTTATAGAATAATTAATAACAAAATTCTTTAGCTACGATTCAATTTTGTTGGTAAGACTTTAAATTGTTTTATAGTTTAGCAACAAACGATTCATGCCTATGACAATATTTTCGTTGCGAAATAAAGGCGCCAATTTTTGGTGCCAAAAAAAAGTACAAATTTGACTTGTTGTTGCTAACGCTAGTTTGTCACTAGTGTGGATACCAAATTTATTTTATTTTTTAGCAACATACACATTATTTTGTCGCTAATCAGTCGTTAGATAGCAAAAATTTATGCTTGTCGCTAGATATTTGTCACTAAACGATGTCTTTTTTGTAGTGAAATTATTAATTCAAATTATATGTCATAACCATAATTTATTTTCTTTGTAATATGCAGCAAACATTGCATATTTTTTGCCATCCCATTTGTATACCGAAATATACATGCATGATCCATTTGTATATCGAAATATATAAATAGACTGAAATATACAAATGCAGGACCCATTTTTATATTGAAATATACAAATATATGACCCATTTGTATACCGAAATATACAAATGCAGGACCCATTTGTATATCGAAGTATACAAATGTAGGACCCATTTATATACCAAAATATAAAAATACATCCAAATACATAATTTTTATGCATATGTATATCGAAATATACAAATTAATAGTTATAACAAACATAAAGTTTGCATAGCACAATTATACAAACTATAATTATAACATACAAATATAACTTTTTATGTTTGCTAAACCTAAAAATTTGCGCATTTTTTGTGTCTAACACAATGGTGACTCCAAAAAGAAGGCCAATGAACTCCTTGCTTTAGGCCCTAAATGTAACACCCCGTATCTAAAACTGACTAGAAATCAGCTTTTCAAAAATTTGCAGGTGCAATCGACGGAACGTAGTCTGATATATGGCCGGTACTGTGCATCCGTTGTTTGAGTAGCCTAGAAGATTTGACTAAGTGTCATCCGTAGGTCAGACTACGATCCGTAGTCTGTGTCCGTCGATCAAGACCCCATTTATCCACTCTCTGAAAAGAACCACGATTGACCAGTACGATCTGTAGATGGACCTATGGATCGTAGGTACGACCATAGGTGAAAATTAGCAGACAGTTAGGGGAAAATGCAGTTGGGTCAACTTCAATTGATATTAACTCTTGTCACAAAATGAATTAGGTGTCTTATGACCTATGAAACGATAGATAAATGAATTAGCTTTCCATTGCCACCAAATTTGCTAAAATCATACCTCCGAGTAAAAAGTTATGTCCGTTTTAGTAAATGCATGTCAAACAGACCCAACCTATGGACCCAGACGATGGACCATAGATTGAACGACGGCCCGTCAGTCTAGATCGTCGTTTGGTCTGACAGCAATTAACTCAGGGGTCTTTTGATCTTTTCTCACTTTGTTTAAACTCTAGGATACGTCGTTTTGACCCTAAATCATCAGATTTTAGTCAATTTAAGCCTAGAAACATAACAAGAATTTATCTACGTCAAAATCATAAATCAAAACTTAGAACATTAGAAGCAAGAAAAGATAAAAAGCTCAAGAACCCTAGTTCAAGAACGCAACAATGTGGAATTTCACTAGTGGGTTCCTTTCACCCACCGGGTCCCTAGTTTTCAGTCAAACTCTTGATTCCCATATCATGATTAGACCTAGGGTTTCTAGAACTTCAATTGAACTGCATGAATTAAATAGTTATATGTTCCAAATCAGATTACCGTGTTATTACTCAGATTATTGCATGAATTTCAGAACTCTAGCTATGTATTTCTTTAGTTCTTAAATTACACATGATAGGTCAGATATTTCAGTTACTTCAAATATACATGCCTTAGTTATAAATGGATGATTACCAGATTAATTATTGCATTCTGAGTTTGCATGTTCAGTTTTGAGCTATCCAGTATTTACTGAAATTAAGTCATAATGTCTAAACCACTTTATTCATTGGGAGTAGCATAATATTGAGTTGGACTAGGGTTCTGCGTACCCAATTAGTCCCAGAACTACTAGCCAAGTAGGTAGTAAGTCCCCTCTGTGGGCATCAGTTTAGTGATCACACCAGCATGCTTTAATACCTCTGGCAGGGTATATTGAATCCTCTCGATGGGGCGTAATCATCGGACTCCGCATTTAGCTCATGTGGTTTTGTTGTCGGTTATTAGTAGCTCCCACAGTTCAGTCAGACTCTATTGCATTGACCATATTTACAGATCAGTTATCATTCAGCCTCAGCATGTTATAAATTTGGTCATTGCATTCAGTTAGCTCAGAATTCAGTATATCATGTTCAGATTGTTATATTTGATCTTGTGCTTGTTCAGTTATGTTTTGTTTCAGCTTTACTCTATCCTACATACTCAGTACCTTCAAGTAGTGACGCATACGTGTGCTACATCTTCTCATATTACAGGTTCAGGTTCTCAGCATCCAGATAGCGCTTAGATCGATTTCCGATCTCCAGTTCAACAGATTCAGTGGTGAGTCCTCATTCTCCGAGGACAATAGTCATGAGTTTCTTTTCAATATTTAGTCCTTTAGTTTCAGTTTTTGCTAGACTTATTTGGGGTTTGTCCCAGCATTTCTAGTCAGTTAGGGGCTTATTTCAGACATAGTTAGTTTCAGCTTGGTATTGAGTTAATATATTCTTTGTATTAAACTCATTAGTATTTCAAATATCTCAGTTATTGAATATGGGTATTTCCCATCTTTTCAGTTTAAATTATGATTTAGATTCCACATTCAGATTACTATCTTTAGTATGCTCATGATCATGCCAGCAGGGTTAGCTTGGGATCACTTGTGGTCCTAGTTTTGTGTCCGCGTCTCGGGAGTAGCTCGGAGCATGACACTAGATTTTTTAGTAAATAGTTATTTATATATTTTTTTCGCTTACATAATATAATATTTAAACAAAATAGAAAATAAAAAAATATAGAAAAATTGTCTGCCCCTGATATTAGATGATATTTAGATTTAAAAAGGTAGATAATTTTCACATCTTCATATTAGAAAATAAAAGTATGTACAATCTAATAAGATGAATGCAAATAAATGATTAACATCTTATTAATGTTGATCTATATAAATATATCCAGTAACGTAAATTAAAGACTTCATTCTTTAAGGAAACTATACCATAAATAAAAGTTTAATTTACCTAAATCTCATAGTGTTAAAAAGTTGATTACATTATTTCTCTACTCTTTTTCAAATTATAAAAATCTCTTAAAATTTATACTTTTCGGATATATAAGTGGATACTCTTTTCCCAATTACAAAAATTTCTTACAATTTATGCATTTCGGATACGAGAGGGGAGGAAGTATAAGAATGAAACAGAGAGAGGGGGGATACATAGAGAGGGATGTCTCAGAGATAGGAGGGATGTTCCCAGAGAAGGATAGAGATGTATCAACTAGAGGGGAGTGATATATTTGAGAAGAGATTTTCAAATTTATTTAAATGATATGGAATTTTAGAGATCACAAAAAAAATAAGAGGTGTATTTACATATTTTTTCTAAATAAAAAGTAGGACAAAAAATTAAGCCTATTACTTAAGAATTACTTGAAACTACTAATTTTATTGACTAATCTTAATCAAATAATGAGGGATTTTAATAGTAGATATATAGAGACATCTCTCCAAAAATGAATAAAAATATCAGAATACTATTTCATTTTTTGTACCATTATTATCAAGCTACCATCAAATTACAAATGTCTAGGAATGATTTGTTCATTCTATTTTAAAACTTAAATTTTTTTTCTCCACGTGCATATTTCAATATATAACTCGAAAATACATGATCTACTCAAACATTAAACCATGTCATTTGAGCTAGACGTGGGGTGAACAATAAGTCATTTGAAATTTTATTGAAACACATCCTCAATAAGTCTAAATGTTTTTACTCTTTAGATGCATTATTTTAAAGATGTTCCAACTCAAAATTGGTTATACTAGAACAAATAGTAGATGTTGGTCAGCATTATAATATTAATATTTTATATTAATTTGCTAAAAGAAATTGGATAGTGTTGCATTTGATGTAAGTTGTCCGTTGGTAGATAATTTATTTGTCTTAATCGTTGAGGCAGTTAATTACTTGGAGTATTACTCCATTTGGAGTTAATGCTGATGTTATGACCATGTCTTAACCGTTGGGGCATCTTGATCATTACTTCTCCATATTATGTCTCCATTGTTTCATTCTTTATTTCTCCTTATTCTTTGTAATTTATGTAGCATATGTAACATGTAGACCATTTATTGTCACTATTTACAACACAATGTATCTTCCTATTCAATGCTAGGAAGACTTCTTCTAGTATAAATAGTGGTGATCTTCATTTGGTTTCGTACACACAACACACAAGAGAATATAGAGTTAAAGAGTTAGTCAAAAGAGAGTTCTTATTAGTTGAAGGGAGGTGTACTTTTTTGTGGAGTTCTGGACTCAACTCTTGTCCAGAGTTGTTGAGGTATATTTTCTGAAGGTTTTTGTATCCTAGAGGGGACAAGTCAAAGAGGAATACTGCTAGACAAGTGAAAATGTGTACTGCAGAGGGCTTGAATCTCCGTAAAGAGAGCGAGACATACGTGCCTCAGCCTGAAGAGATTTATTTTCTTCATTTTATTTTCAATTGTAATCTTGTACTTTTTGTTATCTTGTAAGTTTTCACTAACCATTTTAAGGAGATTCACCATGGCTACAACTGAAAAAATTGTGGATGTCTAGATGGGAGACCTTAACAAGCCATTTCGGTTCAATGGTAACCATTTATAAAGATGGAAGAGTAAAGTACCTTTTTACTTAAGTCTTCTCAATGTTTCTTCTGTTTTAACTGAGAAGAATCTGAATAAAGTAGACATCACCTATGAATGATGATGAAACTATTTCTCACCTAGAGAAAGTGGAAAAGTACGATGGTGATTCCTATACATGTCGGTAATATATTCTTAATTGTCTATGTGATAATTTTTATGATTATTATGATAAAAACTTACTCTAACGTTAAAAAAATTGAAAAGCATTGCACAGTAAGTATGATTCTGAAGAGGCAAGGGCGAAAAAATGTGCGGCTAGTAGATTTTTTCATTTTCAAATGGTGGACAATAAATCGGTGGTAGATCAAGCTCAAGACTTTGTCATGGTTGTTGTAGATCCTAGGTCCGAAGAGGTTAAAATTGGAGATAAATTAATTGTTTGTGTCATAGTAGATAAACATCCACCATCTTGGAAGGAATTTCAAAAAACTATGCACCACAAACAAAAGGAAACCTCTCTTGAAACCTTAATAATGCATGGGAGAAGAAACAAGAGTCCAAGATGCAATTTTATAAACCAAAAAGAACAACATCATTATGAAGGTAAATTAATTACTTCTAATAATGCTACTCTTGAATCTCATAAAAATACTTCTTTGAAGCCTAAGAAGAAAATTTTCAAGAAATATAATGGTAGACCTCCAAAGAAAAATAATGGTGAAAATAACCTAGCACAAAATCAACAAGTTCAAGAAAAGGGACCGTGCTTTGTTTGTGGCAAGAGTGGTCATATTGCTTGATTTTGCAGATTCCAGAAATGTGGTCCTAACCCTCAGCCAAACGAAGAACATTTCGTGGCGGTGATTACCGACATAAACATGATTGAGAATGTTGATAGATGGTGGATTGATTTTGGTGCAAACAGTCATGTCTGTTATGATAAAGACTGGTTTAAAAAATACACTCATTTTGAGAAGTCCAAAACCATCATGCTTGGTGCTCACACTACTCAAGTGCTTGGAAAGGGAGGGTATTACTTCAGGAAAGATATTAACTTTGAAAGATGTACTTTATACTCTTTCTATGAGAAAAAATTTGATGTCAAGTTTTCTTCTTAATAAAGCAGGTTTTAAACAGATTATTGAATATGATTAATATGTAATAATGAAGAAGGGTATTTTTGGAGGGAAGGAATATGCATAAGATAGGATGTTTCTACTTTTGTTTATATGATTTTTTCTATCAATTTTTGGCATGCTCGTCTGTCTTATATTAATTATTGTTATGTTGGAATCATGAGTAGTTTAGGATTAATTTCAATGGTTAAAAAGAATTTCGAAAAGTGTGAGGCTTTTGTAAAGTTAAAATCATTAAACGGCCTCAATTTCAAGTTGAAAGAAAAACTGATTTGTTAGAATTAGTTCATACTGATATTTGTGAACTTGGTTAAATTCTAACTATTGGAGGTAATAGATTTTTTATCACTTTGATTAATAAATTTTCTAAGTTTACATATATTTACTTTATGAAAAATAAAAGTGATGCTTTTGAGAATTTTAAAACTTATTTCATGAGGTTGAAAATCAGTAAAAAAATAAAAAGAATTAGAAGTGATAGAGGTCGTGAATAAAGTAAAATGAGTTAAATTCTTTTCTAAGATCATTGGAATCATTCATGAAACTACTCCTTCTTACTCTCCTTCATCAAATGGAGTAGCGGAAAGGAAAAATAGAACTTTGCTTGAATTAATTAATGTCATGCTTATTATGTCACATGCACCTTTAAATTTTTGGGGTGAAGCTATTTTAACTACTTGTTATGTGTTGAACTGTGTGTCTCATAAAAAGTCTAAATTGACACCTTTTAAATTGTGAAAAGGTTACAAGCCAAGTTTGGGGTATCTAAGAGTTTGGGAATGTCTAGCCTTGGTGAGGCTAATGGATCCCAAGATTACAAAGTTGGGTAAGAAAGTTACTACTTGTGTTTTTCTTGGTTATGCTTCAAATAGTACAGCCTATAGATTTTTCAATCTTGAAGATAACATTGTGATAGAAATAGCTGATGCTATATTTCACTAAAATAAGTTTTCTTTTGATTCTAAAATAGTGGGCGTCAAAGGATTGAACAAAATATTTTGTCACTACCTAGTGCTTCTACTTCTACTTTGAAAAATAAAGAAGTTAATGATTTTGAGTTAAGAAGAAGTAAAAGAGCTAGAGTAGAAAAAGATTTTGGTCCTGATTTAAATGTTTTTAATGTTGGAGATGACCCTCTAACTTTGAAAGAAGCATTATGTTCACATGATTCTATTTTTTGGAAAGAGGTTGTAAATGATGAAATGAAATCTCTAATTTCTAATAAAACTTTAAAGTTTGTTTATTTTCCACCATTTTATAAAACTATTGATTGTAAACAGGTCTTACGAAAAAGTTGAAACCGGGTGAATCTATTGATAAATATAAGGCTAGGCTAGTTGCAAAAGGTTTTAAACAACTAGAAGGCCTAGAATTTTTTGATATTTTTTCTCCGGTAACAAGAATTACATCCATAAGACTTTGGTTGTTGTGGCTGCAAATTTTTCAAAAAATGTCAATATTTTAACATTTAAGAGGGCTCATTAGCAACACTTTCAGTATTTAGTAGAAATGTCAACATTTTAGTTTGTTATCTATCTTATTTATGTTTTTATTATTTTTTTTATTTAAAGAATATAATTATTTAATAAAAAAAGGTAGAAAATTAAGGAAGAGAATATTTCAAAAAAACGTAAGGATCACTTAATTTTCTCATTAGTTACATTTTCAAATAAAATTTAAACTTTGTTCTCTTTTTTTTCTCCAGAATTTTTACCTTTTTAAAATTATATTCAGTCCACAGTATATTCTATTTATATTCATTATAGTTTTTTATTAGTTTGTATTCATTCCAATAAGTATGTCAAATGTATCTATATAGTCATTTAAGAAATATATTTGTATTCATATATTTTTTTTCCCTCTGTAGTTACTTTTTTGCTTAAAAAATCTTGTATATATTCATTTTAATATGTATTTTATTTGTATTTCTCTTTATTCTAGTTTTTATTTAGAATTTTGTATAATAATATATAAAATACAAACAATTAGTATGATGAAAAAGTAAAAATGAAATATAAAATTGAAAGAAATAATTGAATATTTGGTGTAATTATTCTTAAACAAAATACATAACTAGTTGACATACATTTAGAATAAATACAAATTAAAAAAATGTCAAATTCATAAACTATGCAACATAATTTTTGAATGAATACAAATATTGATTGTATACATAAGATTTTAAATACAAATTGAGAAAGGATACAAAATTCTGAATTTTTTTTTATGTATATAAAAAGAAACTAATAGGATTTTGTTCTTCATGAAAATAATATACATATCTAATTAGTATACATTTGGAATGGATTCAATTAGGAACAAATACAAGATTCATAGCTATACAACAAGAGATTTTGAATGAACATAAATATTAATAGCATACATACTAATTTGAATATTAATTGAGAAAGGATATAAAATTCTAAGAAAAAATTACAAAAACAAATACATAAAAATTTCATAGCATACAACACAAATCAAACAAAAGTTCATTAATAAATCTGAAATGTAATATTCATGTAAAATTTATTCATAAATTATTGAATATCTACAAATGTAAAAAAATATAAAGGAATGAAAAAAAATAATACATTATCAAAATTAACAAAAACTGACCACAAAATACAATAATAAAATAACAACTGAGTACAAAATACAAACTAATAAATATTGCACAATATACATAACAACAAATTTATAAATATACTCAGTACACATTGTTGAACAAATTTTTATTTAACTTCAACTCAACATGCAAAAATTTAAACATGTAAAACATATTGAAATAACTCTTTATCAACAATTTGGTCTTCGCCGTCATTTTCTTGTACCCTACAAGTTACGTTTTCAATCTGAATTTGATGAAGACATTATTCTTGTCGTCTCTCTTCCCTAATTTTTAGAAGCAGATCTTACAATATCCGTTATTTCTTGAGTAATACATAGATTAAATGATGAAAAATCACTAGAAATCCTTTTACTAAGATGAATAGTCTCTCTTAGAATCATTCTTTGAAGAGTGTTTTATAGTTCTAAACGAGAAAAATCCTACTTTCATCAATGATTTAAACAACAATAAAATCAGAAAATAAATCTAAAAAAAAGATGAAAATACCTTAATTAGATGAATTTGTGTGAATCCAAATTTTGAAGATAAAAAAGAACTTTAGGTAGAAGATGATAAAAAAAATTGGAGTTGAAGAGAAAAAGGATTTGAAGGTTGAATAGAAACATGAACATTAAAATATGGAGAGAGAGAATTTTATTTTTTTTTACTTATGGGATAAATATGGAAGAGAGAGATATGGGAAAAATTTGCAGATTTTGATTTTTTTTTAAATTAAAATAATTTGGGAAATGTGAACTATGGATATACATAGAAATGTAAATAAATTATTTTTAGGAGATAAAATAGGGGTTTAATTAGGATACATATTCATTTTCAAAATAATGACATTTTTGACATTTTAACTAATATTTTTAAAGTAGTGAGTTTTTTTACTAATTAAGTTATTGATTTTGACTAGTTTGTTAATTTTTCCTTTTTCATTTGCAAATTCATCAAATTGATGTAAAAACTGTTTTGTTAAATAGAGACCAAAATGAGGAAATTTATATGAAACAACCAGAGTCTTTTGTTGAAGCAGGCTAAGAAAGCAAAGTATGTAAACTTACTAAATCCCTATATGGCTTGAAACAGACACCAAAGCAATGGCATGAAAAATTATATTACTGCATGATTGAAAATGATTTTAAAACAAATGAGTGTGACAAGTTCATATATCATAAGTCTTGGAATGATTCACATGTAATTATTTACATATATGTTGATGATTTGTTGATCTTTGGCTCTAACATGAATGTTATTGATGAAGCTAAAAATATTCTTAGAAACCATTTTGATATGAAAGATATTGGTGAGGCAAACTTTATTCATGGAATAAAAACAACAAGAACATGTGATGGAGTTTTCCTTGACCAGTCACATTATGTTGAGAAAATATTTAAAAAATTATATCTTTCATAATTGCAAGCATGTTGTTACTCCTTTTGATTCAAGTGTTCACTCATTTATTTTTGAAAGTGAAAATGATGTAATAAATCAAAATCAATATGCTAGTATAATCGAAAGTTTGAGATATGTGATTAATTGTACTAGGTCTGATATTGCATATGCAGTAGGAGTACTTTGCAGGTTTACAAGCAAGTCAGGTAATGAACATTGGCATGTTGTAACAAGAGTTATGAGATATTTAATTGGAACGAAAAATTATGATTAGCTCTATAAAAAATATCTTGTTGTACTTGAAGGCTTTTGTGATGCAGATTGGAACACTTTATCATGTGATTCATGTTCTACCATTGGTTATGTCTTTACTTTAGGTGGTGGTGGTGTTAGTTGGAGATCAAAAAAGCAAACTATAATTGCTAACTCTACCATGGAGGTTGACCTAATTGTTTTAGCATCAACTAGTGAGGAAGCGAATTGGTTAAGAGATTTATTGTTTCAAATTCCTTATTTTGAAAAATCAATTCCTCCTATTTTAATTTATTGTGATAGCACCGCTGCGATTGGTAGAGTTCAAAACTGTTATTACAACGGTAAATCTAGACCTATAAGGAGGAAACACAATGTAAGATCGTATTTAACAAATGGTACCATTAATGTTGATTATGTCAAATCTTTGATAATCTTGCAGATCCTCTTACTAAGACTTAAACAAGAGAAAAGGTCTGGATCACATAGAGGGGGATGAGATTGAAGCCTACAAATCTTTGAGTCATATATGAGGAAACCCAACCTGGGGACTAGAGATCCTATATCCTGGTACAAAGGGAAAAACTAATCATATGATGACTTATTGTAAAAAATGCACTATCTTTTTATTCCCTCCCTATGATGTGAGTGCATTATTTTCTGTAGTTTGTGAAGGTTGAGTTGATAAAACTCTTAATGAATATTTGTAGCCCGTATGGGTGGAGTGTTAAGCTAACAGGAGTACTCTCGACTGATTTCACCTATGTGATGTGTGGAATAGGTTGCTTTCGATGAGAATTTGTCTAATTCTCAAAAGCACTCATGAAGTCAGGATAGCACATGGACATAACGTGTTGGCTTTAAAGCTCATGTACACACCTTGATTATTATATGTGGATAGTAATATATTATTTTCCTTCAGCATTCATAATTCAAGTATGAGATTACTGCGACTCTGAAGTAAAAGTTATTGTTTCACTAAGTGGCGGTTCAATACAGAGCACACCTTCATTATGCATAGTACTCGTTCTTCTGCTGATAGACTCTCTAATATAATATCAAAAATGAGTAGGGAATTGTTTGATTGTTAGAATTTTAATCACTACAAAAGAAACCTCAATTACTAACAAAAAAATTCATTGGTAAACTGATCAAATCGATTGGCAAATTGAGTTACCAATCAAATGCCAACTTATATTAATTCATTGCTAAAAAGCTCGTCAGTAAATATTGCCAACTGATTTTAATTTATTGGTAAACTTACCAACCGAAAAATCAGTTGGTAAACACCCAAAGATGTTGTTACAAAATTTTATAATATGGCCCTGAAATTTCCGTTGATAGATTTACCAAGTTATTTTTGGTTAGTATATCGTTAGTACCTTTACTAACGAATTGAAAAGGAGCGAGTAAATTTTTTTCTTCATGTTTCGATTCATATATTGGTAATTGGTTGGTAATTTTAGTAACAAAAAAATTTGTACTGGTAATTTGTCAATAATTAAATATTTTTTTTAATTTTTTTTTTGTTTTTCATCCTGTGTTCGGTACCCACATTGGAGCCCGACTAAATCTGGATTCACACCGAAAAGTTTCACATTGGGTGGTAAAGCACTCCCTAACAATTAACAAATATGATTATAGCCAACAGGAATCAAACCTAAGACCTCTAGTTTAAAGATGCAGGAGTAATTACCGCTACACCATAAATATTGTTTGTAATAAATTTAAAATACATTAGTATGAT
The DNA here is from genome assembly GCA_027789145.1 of Solanum arcanum. Classification (NCBI taxonomy): domain Eukaryota; kingdom Viridiplantae; phylum Streptophyta; class Magnoliopsida; order Solanales; family Solanaceae; genus Solanum; species Solanum arcanum. The sequence continues at coordinate 56,625,527 of CM050942.1, read as the reverse complement.
ATTTATTTTTCTAATAAATTTACTAATTGATTGTTAATTTATTGGTAATATATCATACAAGGTCAATGTTAGCTTAGTAATTGATTGACAATATGTTCAAAATATTATTAACTGAATAATTATTCAATAGTAAAATATTTATTAGTTTATTGCATTTAAAAATCTAAGAACACAAATATAAATTCAAAAGTATTAATCAATTTTGTAAATCATATTTGAATGAAACAATGTCAAATCTATGATAACAAGTTAAATTAATCTCAATATGACACATATCATTATATCAAAAAATTTAATTTTAGCACATTTACAAAAAATATTGACCAAGTATAAATTTTGGCCAAAAGTTAAAACGCCTGACAACACAAACTGAAAATGAAAGTCTCAAAACCTGAAAGAACCATCTTGTTAGATATAAAAATGACCTTTCAAAACTAATCGAACTGGCAACTTCCATCAGATCACATTTATAAAAAATTCTAAGCAAAATTAAATTTTTCCCAAAAGTTAAAAGTAAAATCGCCTAATGGTAAAAACTGAATATGAAAACCTCAAAATCCAAACCAGTCATCCTATAAAGCGAAAAATGACCTTCCATAGCTACCGCGCTGACGAAATTCAAATTTGAGCATGTTTTCCAAAAAAATGACCTAATTCAAATTTTAGTCAAAAGTTAAAAGTTAAAACGCCTAATGATACAAACCAAAAATAAGTCTCAAATCCCGAACCAACCATCCTAAGATCAAAACTGAACTTATATGGCTAACTGCAGTGATAAAATTTCAATTCGAGCACGATTACAAAAAATATTTACCAAAGTGAAATTTTCGCCAAAACTTAACAGCTAAAATGCCTAAAGACATAAACTAAAAATGGAAGTATCAAAATCTGAACCCTCTATCTTATTACATCAAAAATAAATTTCGCATCTAACTATCTTATCTGGGAACGTTATCAAATATATTGACCGAAGTTAAATTTTTGCTAAAACTTATTTGTTAAACACCTAATGGCACACAGTAAAAATGAAAGCCTCAAAACTCAAACCAACCATCCTACTAGATAAAAATTGACCTTTGCAGTTAATTACGCTAACGAAATTCTCATCTGAGCACGTTCACAAAAATATTGACCAAAGTCAAATTTTGTCCTAAACATAAAATTTAAAACACATAATGGCACAAACAAAAATGAAAGCCTCAAAACATGAATCAACCTTCCCGTTGGATAAAAATGATCTTTCGAAGCTAATGACACTGACAGAGTTCTAATTTGAGCCTGTTAACCTAAAATATTCAACAAAGTCAAGTTTTGAACTAAATTTAAAAGTTAAAACGCCTAATGACACAAATTAAATATGAAAGTCTCAACACAAGACGCTGATTTACTAAAAAAATTAACTTCAATTGGTAATTTACCAACTATTAAATATAAGTTAGTAATTAATAATTTACCAATAAATTTTATCAGAGTTGGTAAAAGTTACCAACTAAACATTCATAAATAATATTACAAACTAATAATTAATATGTTGGTAAATTTTACTAATGGATTAGTGATCGATTGGTATATTACCAACTATTTTAACGATATAAGTAATATACTAATTACAATCTTTATACGTCGGTAAAATATCCAACTAATTTGATATTGATTGGCAAGTTTACCAACAGATTACATTTCGTTACTAATTTACCAACACATTTATATTTGGTTGTTAAATTTAGCAACACAATATTGTCGTTAATAAATGTTTGGTTAGTAATTTATTGGTAATATGTTAACAAATTATATAAACAACTTTTTGTCATATATACCAACCGATATATACTTCCTTGGTAATATTACCAACAAAAGGTGTGTGTTAGTAATATTTCTGTTGGTAATCCATTGAGAGAAAGTTGTAAATTTGGCACTATTTTTTCCCGTCGTATTTATCAACTAAAATAATTAGTTAATAAGATTTATGTTGATAATATGTTAGAATTTCGTTATTAAGTTTTAAAATATTATTCAATTAAAAATATGTTGGTAATTTGTTAGTAGAATACTAAATAACGTAAGTTATTAGTAAAATATGTTTGCAATTAGAAGTTTTTTTTAAGTGAATATTTGTTATATTAATTTGCACCTTTGTCCATTTGGCAATATTTATCCTAACTATGTGAGGTGAGCATGTTGCATGCATTTTAGGAGTTGCAAACATCATTCTTAATGTGACATTTAATCTATTGTCTGTTGGGTTTCTTGGCAGGTATGTAATGGTTAACTAGAACCATTATTTCTCCGTAACATTTCAATCTTTATTCCCTCATTATTCTTTGTAATCTAAATAACATGTGTAATTCCTAAGGCCATTATCTTCACTCTTCTACAACATTATCTTTCTATTCATTTCTAGGAAAACTTTTTCTAGTATAAATAGCGGTGGCCTTCATGTGGTTTGAGACACAACACGCAAGAGAAAAATATAGAGTGAAAGAGTTAGTCAAAAAGAGAGTTCTTATTAGTTGAAGGGATGTGTTTTATTTCTGGAGCTTTGGACTCAACTCTTGTCCACAGTTGTTGAATTATACTTTGTGAAGGTCGTTGTTACCTGGAGGGGACATGTCAAAGAGGACTACTGTTGGACCGGTGAAAAAATTTGTTGCAGTGGGCTTGAATCTCCTTAAAGTGAGCGAGATATCTGCGTCTCAACCTGAAGAGATATTTTTCTTCATTTTATTTTTTAATTGCAATCTTTCAATTTTATTATCTTGTAAGTTTTTCACTAACATTTTTTGTGGAGTTTTGGACTCAACTCTTGTCCAGAATTGTTGAGTATAATTTGTGAAGGTTGTTGTATCCTGCTGGGAACAAGTCAAAGAGGACTACTGGACCGATGAAAACATTTGTTGCAGTGGCCATGGAGTTAGTTGACAACAAAATTTTGAATGTGGGATTGCTATTAGTTGCAACCCTTTTGGTAGAAAAACTCAGACCTAAATAACTCACACATTTATGCTAACTCAGAACAAAACCCATGCGTAACATTTTCTTGCGCATTGCAAGAAAAGTTAATGCAGATCCAATTGACAACAGTTCCTCATTAACCATTTTCTTGTTCATCATGTTCCATTGGCCAACTTGTGGCAGACAATCTTTTTCTCAGCCATTATGGCCAGTTGTGATGCTTAGAGAGGAGCATTCATAGCTTGGAAGTGTTTACTTTGAATTTATTGAACAAGAAAATCACATTCTTCATTGATCCAGAAGTTCCTCGCCAATAGTGGTGTCTTATTTTCTTAGAGAAGATGATGAAGTGGTCAAACAAAGAGTATCAACATTGATTTTGCTATGGAAAAAACTATGAAATTGAAAAATTAAGGCTAAGAATGATTATTTTGAGTTTAAATTTGGGGAAGATGACATAAAATGATAAAATAATTAATAATAAAGAAAAATAATGACACATGGCACCTATAAACTGGTCCATGGCAGTAAAAATAATGCATGACGCGCCTCATGTGTGTGGTAACAACTCAGACTAGGAAATTGGTCAAAATGGTCCATTTACAAAGAAATTAAATAGTTCTGTGGGGTGATAGGACACTTTAAAAGTTAAGATGTCTTAATAGAAATACAGGACAACTTTGATGGTGTCTTTATGTCTTTTCTCTTTCTTCTCTGCTCCTTTACTTTCTCAATACACTAATTACATATGATGTACTTCGTTTTCCATGCACTGACATAGAGGGTTACTTGTGTGTATTCGCATATCTTTCCTTTTATGACATTTTTAGAGGCAAATAAACTTAGGTGCTTTTTTGGAATTGACTGATAGGCATGTAGTTTTCTATAAAATAAGCGAGCGATATGCAGCATCGATCAAAGTAAAAGAGTAGTCACTGATGATCATTTTACATTAGTTCTCTACTTGATAGTATTTTTTGTTGTTATTGTTGTACGACTTCCTAAGTTACTAGTATACATGACTATTTTGATCTAGTTAATTTTATTTCGATAATTGTGTCTTACATTTTATTTTAAGGAAATTATTCTAAACTAATATACATGACCCGCTCAAGTTATTTTAATATATAAAAATATTTAAAACTTAAAATAATTAGATTTATCGTCTATTTAGTGATGTATATTTTAAAAGTAAGAATAGTAATCATTAACATATTTATTTAAGCACATTAACTTAATATTATTAATATTATATATCATAATTTTCATAGTATCGTACATGACACACACATATTTGGTGCAACAAGATCCTAAGCCTATATTTGATTCAGGGAAATGCATAAGTACCCCCTCAACCTATGCATGAAATTTCAGAGACACACTTATACTATATTAAGGTTCTATTACCCTCCTGAACTTATTTTATAAATAATTTTCTATCTCTTTTAAATATTTTATCATTTTTTTAATAAAAGGTTCATCCATCTTTTCTTAAAAATTTGATAACATATTTAAATTTTTTTGATCAGTTTAATTTTAGTTGACGTGACCTCTTGTCAAATGTCAACAGATGGACCCATTGGTGCTACTTTTTAACGGTCAAATTTGATGATTTTACAAAAATAAAACTATATTAAATTGTGTGGCCTCTTATTAGAGGTTCACGTGCCAAAACTAATAGACCCAATTCAATTAAATTTAAAATTGAAATCTGACTCATTAACACCATACCCAACCTACCCTAACTCATTTATTTCTTCTTCAAACTCTTCGATTGATCAAATAATAGATGAATTCATCACTATACATGGTAGAAGAAAAAGGTGGATTCAAAATATTAAAGGCTTAAAATATTGTGTTCAGATAGATTTAAGGGTCTAATCGACAAAGGAAAGAATAGAAGGATTGATCAACCGATAAACAGATTTAAATATAAAAGTCTTTCAGGTCATTCGGCTAAATATTAAGCAACCAAGAAATCGACATTGACTTGTGCAAGAAACGATAGAAATAAGAAGCAAAAAATGAAAATAAATGAAGTTTAATACAACCCAAGTGGAACCATGGATTACAAAATCATACCCACGAGTGTAATCACAATCAAAATATTGGAGTAATTAACTCTTTTGGAATTATCATCTAAAAATATAAACGCGAAAAAAAAAAATTCAACAGTTCTCTAAAAAATTTAAAGAATTTACTTATTTGAAATTATAAAAAAATTATTTAACAATTTATTTATTTTGAAATAGAAAACATAAACGAGTGAAAGTATATTTGAACTCTTTTTGTTTAATTATTGATGTATTGTTTGTCACGTGAGGAAGTTATTATTTGATGCAATTATTCAATGCACTCGACAAGGTCACACTTAAATATTTGTGTATGTGGATCTTAGATTTGCCGTTCACGCTTTGGACTATCTTTTTCGGGTGCTGCTTTTTGTTGTCCTATTTCCACATTTCTTTTTCCAACTATTCCCTTTCGATACCAATATTAAGTATTATTGGAGTAGTCCAACTTGGGAAAGTAACATTTTTGGATTATGAGTTTCAGAAAGTTATATTATTGCTCTTTTTCTATCTATTTTTGTTTGTTTAAATGAATGTTCATTTTTAGTTGTTTAGTTTTTTTTTTATAAAAAAAAGTAATTTATTTTTATTATTAATTATAGTTATTTCTTAGAATTTATTTTTTAAAACATTGAATTTATTATATTGAAAATGTGAGATAAGAAAATTGTTATATTATTTATGAACAACTTTCACATATAGCAAACACAAAATTCATATTTGTATGATATAACAAAGTTTGCATAATTGCACTCCATAGCAAACATATATATGCATAATTCATTATATATATATATATATATATAGTCTTGGTCGTTCTATTTTGTAGTTCTCATATTATTAAGTTCTAGTTTTAACTTTTTTTTTTTTTTTTTTTTTTTTTTTTTAAGGATTTTTATGGACTCTGTCCATTCATGAATCTATTTTTACTGTTCATCTCTTTCTCTTAGCTTTTGTTCTTAAAATTAATTTTCTTTAACTCCACCCCGGATTTGGTCATTCATAGTTCATCCATGAACTTTAACTGACTCCCACAATTTCCTAGGAATTTACAAGTTAATCCATCAATAATTTTAAGAGGCTAAGAGACTAACCATATACTAAGTAAAATAGATTCATGATAATATATACTTAACAAAATATAAAATATATAAAACTCATGTATTTACATAAACTTAACACACATAATTTACATATATGGGAAGTTGTACTAGAAACAAGAATATGAAAACTTACATTATTAGAGCAGTGAAGTTTCCCTTCTGAAACCAGAAAAGCTTCAAGCTTTCTTTAAACAAGCTTTAAAAAATACTTAAAGAACTAAAAACTGAAAATCTTTTTGCAATGTCTAAAAGATAGTTTTTTGAGAAAAGGTTGTACTGGGAAATTTTTGAGAGCGTTTGTAGTGAGTCTTTTCTTTCTTGGCTTTCTTCTATCTCTTCTTGTATTGATAACTTCTGCTTTTATAGGTGTCTTCGGACTTCAAACTCCGGATTTCAAATGGAAAAGAAAGGGAATCTTATCACTTCAGCCGGGTACACATTTGGGCCCCATCGTCACGTGAAGTTATTGTCCCTTCTTCTTGCATTATTGTTTCTGGAATCTGATCCTTTATCTTATCTCTTTTCTTGAATACGACTGGCGTCAACAGCTTTTTCCACATGTGTGTGGTAGTGAGTAAAGTGGGACTCACATTTTTGACTAAAGAGGCATCCCTCTTTTTAAATATAATAATATGATAATATATATATATATATATATATATATATATATTCTCTTTTTCTTTTTTTTTTTTTTTTATGTGTCTAAATTATGCAATGCAATTGAATCAAAACTTGCTCCTGAGTCATCATCGTTTGGGTCTTGAGCAAATTGTATTGAGTCTTCAAAATTATCTGAATTATTTGGGTTAGGAGTAGAAATTTGTCTTGGGCTTTGTATAGGGCTTGGGTTTATATGTTTGTCTTTTTCTTGTTTTTGTTTGAGTAGTTTTTCTACTGATCTGGGTTATTAGGAATTCTAACTCTTTATTTTTTGGGCTTTTTAACTTTTCGTCTGATTACGGTTAAATGAGAGTGGTAGTTTTCTTCTTGAAGATGAGCTTTCGTCTTTCTCACTTTTTGGCAAAGTAGCTGACCATTAACGGGTTTGAGAAGTCTTTCTGGCCACCGTTTGAACGGACTAGTTGTATCATCATCCGATCTGGTGGATTTCTTAGCATTGATGGGAATGCACACCCATCTCATCCATTTTTGTTTGGGATGGAAAACCGTGTATCTGTCTGAGTTTGTATATTCTTACCTTTGCTTTCCAGTTTCTTTGAGTCTTTCTCGAGCTTGGCATTTTCTTCTATTAAGGCTTCATTTTTAAATTTAGCCTTTTGAATGCTTCAGTCATGGATGAGCAATGGTCGCAAAATATAATTTTGTTTGTGTCTTTTTGGATGTTATACTGTGGGATTTTTTCTGGATTCTGTCTGAGAGCTGGAGAAATATAATAATTTGGTCCTAAAATTCCTCTAGCATAGTCTAAAGCTTCTGTAAAATCATTAAAGCCTTTGAAGAGTGGTTTATGAAAATCTTTGATTGAGTCTAAAACTTCTATCCATGTTTGGAAAACACCATTTGTCTTACCATGAACTACTACATAATATTTAAACATATTGTCTTTATTTTTACTAGTAAAATAGTATCCTAAAGCATTTAGAACAGCAATTATGTACTTAGTGTCTTTCTTATTATGTGCTATCCATATGTTATCTATAAGACATGTCTGTTGTTTGTCTAATTGACAGTTAGGTAAATGTCTAAAAGTTAGGTTTGACGGTCCATATGCAATTAAGTTTTGTAATCCAAATTGCATTCTTTCTACTCTAACATCGTCAATTTTGTCTAATGATTTAAAATGTAAATTAGCTAATCTTGTGCCTTATAAGAGTGCACTTAGGCTTGAGGTTGAAGGTTGAACCTTTTTACCTTTGTCACGATAGTAGAGGTCTCATTCGTAAAATTTAAACTTTAATTAGTAATCTACTTAATTGATCTCGCTATATTATTATTATTTCCTTTAATATGCTCAAAATTTATAGAAGGGTAAATAGATATTGTATCTAAAAATTTTAACCATCTTCTTCTACTGCTAGTTTTATCATTAATTTTTTGATGGAATTTTACTATTGCTTCACAATCTGTTCTTACTAATATTTCTGGTTTATTTAAAATATAAATTCTAAAACTATCTAAACCATATATTACTGCTAAAATTTCAACATCTATGCTAGCCTTATTTCCTTTTTCTTTAAATTTTCCACTTTGATAGGCGCATATCTTTTCTTCTTGTTTAATGCTATATTTATGTGGTTTTGATTTTAGTACTGCACCCCATCCTTCAAAGCTTCCATCTGTTTCTATTATTAAATAATCTGTTTCTAGTGGCATATTTAAATCAGGAATGTTTTTTATCTTTTCTTTTATTTTTTGTACTAATTTTATCTCTTCTATATTAAAATTTCTTTGTCCTTTATTTCCAGTCTTAGAATATAATGGTCCTGCTATTTTTCCTAAATCTTTTATAAAAGGTCTTGCATAATTAACTATTCCTAGAAATTTTTGTAATTCTTTTAAATTATTTAATTTATCTGGCATATCTAATGCTTTTTTAGCTATATGAGGTTGTAATTTAACCTTTCCCTCTCCTAAAATAATTCCTAAAAAATTTATATAATTTTTACATAATTCTATTTTCTTTTTACTAATTATTATTCCGTTATTAACAAATAATCTAAAAACTGTTTCTAAATGTCCTAAATGCTCTTTTATATTTCTACTAAATACTAAAATATCATCTACATAAACTAAAACAAATCTTTTATATTCTCCAAATATTTTATCCATTTTTCTTTGGAAAATTGGAGGTGCTGTTTTTAACCCAAATGGCATTACTAACCATTCGAAATGTCCTTCAGATGCTTAAAAGCGATCCATTCTATCTTGTCTGGATGCATCTTTATTTGCCAATATCACGATTTACAATCAAATTTACTAAAAATTGTTTTTCCTTGTATTCTATTTATTAATTCTGCCTTTGTCTGGTAGTTTATATCCGTCTGTTTCTAGTGTTGTCATTTAATCTTTTATAATTTATAACCATTCTAGCTTTTCCTCTAATTATTTCACTATGATTTCTTACCATAAATCTTTGTTGATCTATGTTTTGAAGTTGATCTTCTTATTACTCCTAATTTTAATAGTTCTTTAATTTGTATTTTAAAATCTTCTAGATCTTGATTTGTAGCTTCTATTGAGGCGCTTTAATTACATATTACGGATTTATTATGTCTAGTTTACATACTTCATGATTATTTTCCCAATATTTTAAAGGTTTTCTCCTATTATTTCTATTTCATCTAAAATTTTTACTATATTATCTAAGTCTTGTTGATTCTTTATTTCTCCTATTTTCTGTATTCCTGTCTTAAAGTTATATAGTTCTGTTTCCATTTCTATTAAAACATAATTTTTATTAATTATTTCGTCTTCTTCTTCTATGTCTAGTATATTTTCATATAGTATGTTACAATTATTTTTAATACATTCTTTATCATTTTTACAATTTTCACAACATTTTTCTTTTTGTCTTAATTTAGTTTCAATTTTATTAGTTAAAACTGAAGTATAAGTAGTATTTTTCATAAAAAGTATTCCGTCTCTGGTTATTAAAGTTCCTCCTTTGTTATGTAATATAAAATCTAGTCCTAACACAAAATCTACCCTTATATCCAGATCTCTTACCCATATTTTATCCATTTTATAAGTTGGTTTATAAAATTCTGAACAAGTATTTAAGAAACTTATTTGAGCTTTATCTATATAATGTCTATATATATTATGTGTTCCATCCATTTGCATGGCTGCAAGTGGTTTTTCTAAAGTTTTTATTAATTCTATGGGTACAATTTTTTTATTTAGAATACTTTTAGTACATCCTGAATCTATTAATGCTAAAGTCTCTATTTCATATTTTCCAATATTAAGTTTTGCTAATATTTTAATAGTATTTATATTTTTGTCTTCATTACATATTAAAGTATTAGATTCTTCATTCATTAATTCTTGATTATCTACTGGTTGTTCCTGTTGTATATTTTTTCCCTTTTCTAACCTTACTATTCTTTCTTCTAATTCTTTTATTTTTGCTTCTAGTACTAGTACTTTTAAGTTTATTAGAGGTTCATCTGTGTATATTTCTTTTCTTTTCTGAGTTATTATTCCTAATTGAGTCTCTATGCAATTTATACATCCTTCAATAAAACATTTATTACATTTAGCTCTTTTATGTTTGCTTGGGTACCATTTACACCAATTACATGGATTACTATCTAATCCAGTATCTTTTTCAAAATCATGTTCACATTCTATTATATTCATAAAATTTATTTTTAGATTATCTATATTCAAGTCTTCTATTCCTATTTCATTAATTAATTCTTCTCCTTCTGAATTAGAAGAATCTTCTTCTTTGTTATTCTCATCTATATCAATACTTACTATAGAGTAAATACTTTCATTGTCTGACATATATTCGTCTACATTTAATAATGCTTCATTAAATTCTTCTACTAGTTGTGCATTTCTAGTTTTAGCATTATATCTTTTAGGACAAGTATTTGCTAAATGTTCTATACTTCCACATGTAAAACATTCCAGCTTGTTTTTATAATTTCTATCTGTTCTATATTTTCTAACATGTCTATCTCTATTTAAATATGGTTTCCTTGCTGAGGATTTTCTAAGAAAATATCCTTTCCTATTATATCTCTTATTATTTTGCGGATGGTATTTTTTATATCTTTTCTTTTTATATTGGTCTTTATCATAACTTTGAGTTGTATATATTATGTCTTTGCTGTAAATTCATTTCATTCTGCTTTTAGTTGCTTTTGTATTTGTAAATTAGTACATTTTTCTTGTAGTATTTCCATTATATGTTGTATTCTATGTCCTATTGACCATTTAGCTTGAGGGTTTTGTATTACTCCCTCTCTTTTAGTCCATCTTTCTTCTATTTCTCTTCCTAAGGCTCCTGGTAGTTTATTAAATAATTTTTTGCCTAAGTCTTGATCAAAAACATTTCCACTGATTGTACAATAATAGAAGTAATCGTTTAAAAATTTCTTTATATAATACCAATTACTTATAATTAATTGTTCTAATTTTATTACAGCATTTCGTTGTAAGGCTAATAATCCACTATTTGGATCTTCTCCTGTTATTAATGTATGTACTTTATTTGTAAAGTTATAAGGATTTGGTCCTAATGACACTAAATACTGAAATTCTGATGGGAATTCTACTTTATAGGCTTCCCATAAAGCTTTAGTTGATTCTCCTAAGAATGTTTCTAAGTATTTGTACATTGTTTCTGCATCAGTTTCTGTATAATTTTTTATAAAATCTGCTACTACTATTCCTTTCCATAAGTCTATTACTGAATTCCACCTTTGTGGATCATGTGCTGCTATATTTAAGATTTTACCTTTACTTCCTCCCTCTTGGAGTATTATTGGTTCTTCTATAGGCATTCTTTTTCCCATAGGTTTTACTTCTATTGTTGGAGTATCTCCTTGTCTATATACTCTTCTTCGTGGTATATTTCCTGTGCTATTGTCTGCAGTATGTCCTTGTTCATTTGTTCGTTGAAATGGACTACTAGAACTAGCTGTTTCCATCAATTCTTTCTGACTAAGTATAGATTCTAATTCGGATATTTCACTATCATCGTCTTGTATTTGCGTCATTATATTATTGCTTTTTTCTAATTTATCTTGTAAATCTTTTTCTAATCTATATCCTTTATTATCATTTCTTTGTTCACATACTTTAAAATGAGATATGGTCTGTTCTAAATTTAGGTCTTTTAGTTTACATCCTTTTACATGTAAAAAGTCTATTATTATTTTCTTTGCATATTTCTTTCGCTTTTTCTATATTTATATCTACTGCATAATCTTCTTCTAATGTTTTTTCCATATTCATTCCTTCTAAAGGCATTTCTTCTATAGTACTTTCTTCTTCAAAGTCTTTTTGAGCTTCATAATTATAGTCTGTAAATCTAATTGAAGGTTCTCCTTTAGAATTTGTATATATTAAGTGAGCATCTGGTGTTAATACTTCTTTTTCTTTAAAGTCTCCTAACTTCCATTCTAATCCTGCATATTCTTCAGGGTCTATTTTTATTGGTTTTATTAATTTTATTCCTTTATTTCCCATTACTTCTACTACATCGTTTATTTGTAGTTTAAATCTAGTATTACTATTATACATCATTTTTCCTAAGAATCCTACACATATTAATAAATTTTTTCCACTACTCATTTCTTCGTATCCTTTGGTTTGTATTCCTATTTTTATTTGAGTTCCAAATTCATTTAAATTCATCATAAAGTCTGGACTTATGTAGAAAATTCCTCCATTATTAGTCATGTCTACTTCTGTTAATCCTATAATTGCCTTTTTTATATCTGACCATCTATTATCGTATATAGTAATTAATGCTTTTGTTCCTAAATTTTTTCTAGTTAATCCTTTAATTCCTATAACTATTAATCCTATATGCATTAAATCTTTTTTAACATATTGTATTTCCTTTATAGATTTAGTATTTACTAGTGGTAATGATACTGAATTTTTTCCTATCTTGATAGTTGTTCTTCTCTATAGTGTCTATATAATTGAGATTTTGAATTTGTATTATATAGTACCTTTGGATTTAATAATTTTAATTGATTTTGTTGAAAAATTTGTATATCTTTATCTGTGTCTATTATTTCTCCTAATTGTTGATTATTTTCTTCCCTTGTTTTTCTATTTAATATTTTTNATATAAAGTTATTACTTATTTTATTGAGTGTAACTAGGTTACGGTCTTTTATCTCTTGATCTAGTTGGAAAAACGTCCATTTTTTCTGTTCTTTTTTAATTATTTTTTCTTTTTGAGGAGTAATTTCTATTTTATTTAGTTTTTCTATTAGTTCTCCTATTCCAGTTGTATCTATATTCTTACTTTCAAATTTTTCTTTGTAGTTTCTATCTATCTTATTATTTAATGATAATAAAAGTGATATTATTATATTATTTTGTTGTATGATAACTTGATCTGATTTTGATGACGGGATAAAATCTTTATAGTCGATGGAAGGGTTATTCTTTTTTCTATTAATTTTTGTGCTTCTTTATTTGTTTCTGCTTCTATTAAATTTATCATGAAAGAACTATTTCTTTTATTGATTCTAATTCTATTTTTATTTCTTGTATTTTTATTATTAGTGTATTACTAATTTCTTCTTTAGATTTGTTTTTTAATTCGTTTAATTTTCTATTTAAGTCTATTCCTTGTTCTTTTAAGAAGTCTAGATTATTTTCTATTTTGCTAAAAAGCTGTTTCTGCTTATTATGTATTTCTTCTTGTTCACTTAATATCTTTATAATTTTATTATTTGATTCTTTTAATTTTTCGCTAAGATTAATTATAAAGTCTATTAGAGTATTGTATTGAGTATCGTGTGTATGTAAAATATGATTTCCGTTTCCAAAGTTACACTTAATTGTACTGTCTGGTTTTACTCTTTGGAATCTTTTTTCTGTTTGGATCTGTAAGTCTAAATAGTCTATATTCTTTGATGAAGCTATTTTTACTATGTATTTTTTATCCTAAAGTTGTTGCTTTATAACTCTCCTGAAAATATATTATTCTTTTAGTTACATATTCTATATCTCTTTCAAGCCCTTGTACTTCCCATTTTAAATAATTTATATATTCTTCGTTATTTACTGTTTTTTCGAAATATTTGCCTTTTGGTGTAAAAAATTCGTTTTCGTATATATATATGTAAGCTTCTATAGATTCTTTTATTCTTTTTAATCTATTTCTTTCTTCTATATGTTGATATCTTCTTATATTATGAAGTTTTACACTCCAAAAACAGGGCATACACTTCATAAAGTATGTTTTAGTGGGATATTTCTAGTTTTAAGGTGTATTATTAATTTTTGTTCTAACTTTCGAGCTTCAATAAATATGTAATCTAAATATTTAGTTATTTCTCTTTTATCACTAGTTATTTTTAAGTCTTCAAGTAGTAGGTTTGCTTTAAAATATAATTCTTTTAGTTCTTTTTTAATTTTCTTATATTCTTTAGTATTTCTATGTGGTCTTCTCATATACTTTATCCTATAGAATTATAATAATAAGGATTATTTTTAATTACTTTAACTGATGCAGAAACAATGTACAAATACTTAGAAACATTCTTAGGAGAATCAACTAAAGCTTATGGGAAGCCTATAAAGTAGAATTCCCATCAGAATTTCAGTATTTAGTGTCATTAGGACCAAATCCTTATAACTTTACAAATAAAGTACATACATTAATAACAGGAGAAGATCCAAATAGTGGATTATTAGCCTTACAACGAAATGCTGTAATAAAATTAGAACAATTAAGTATAAGTAATTGGTATTATATAAAGAAATTTTTAAACGATTACTTCTATTATTGTACAATCAGTGGAAATGTTTTTGATCAAGACTTAGGCAAAAAATTATTTAATAAACTACCAGGAGCCTTAGGAAGAGAAATAGAAGAAAGATGGACTAAAAGAGAGGGAGTAATACAAAACCCTCAAGCTAAATGGTCAATAGGACATAGAATACAACATATAATGGAAATACTACAAGAAAAATGTACTAATTTACAAATACAAAAGCAACTAAAACAGAATGAAATGAATTTGTAAAGACATAATATATACAACTCAAAGTTATGATAAAGACCAATATAAAAAGAAAAGATATAAAAAATACCATCCGCAAAATAATAAGAGATATAATAGGAAAGGATATTTTCTTAGAAAATCCTCAGCAAGGAAACCATATTTAAATAGAGATAGACATGTTAGAAAATATAGAACAGATAGAAATTATAAAAACAAGCTGGAATGTTTTACATGTGGAAGTATAGAACATTTAGCAAATACTTGTCCTAAAAGATATAATGCTAAAACTAGAAATGCACAACTAGTAGAAGAATTTAATGAAGCATTATTAAATGTAGACGAATATATGTCAGACAATGAAAGTATTTACTCTATAGTAAGTATTGATATAGATGAGAATAACAAAGAAGAAGATTCTTCTAATTCAAGGAGAAGAATTAATTAATGAAATAGGAATAGAAGACTTGAATATAGATAATCTAAAAATAAATTTTATGAATATAATAGAATGTGAACATGATTTTGAAAAGATACTTTGGATTAGATAGTAATCCATGTAATTGGTGTAAATGGTACCCAAGCAAACATAAAAGAGCTAAATGTAATAAATGTTTTATTGAAGGATGTATAAATTGCATAGAGACTCAATTAGGAATAATAACTCTAAAAGAAAAGAAATATACACAGATGAACCTCTAATAAACTTAAAAGTACTAGTACTAGAAGCAAAAATAAAAGAATTAGAAGAAAGAATAGTAAGGTTAGAAAAGGGAAAAAATATACAACAGGAACAACCAGTAGATAATCAAGAATTAATGAATGAAGAATCTAATACTTTAATATGTAATGAAGACAAAAATATAAATACTATTAAAATATTAGCAAAACTTAATATTGGAAAATATGAAATAGAGACTTTAGCATTAATAGATTCAGGATGTACTAAAAGTATTCTAAATAAAAAAATTGTACCCATAGAATTAATAAAAACTTTAGAAAAACCACTTGCAGCCATGCAAATGGATGGAACACATAATATATATAGACATTATATAGATAAAGCTCAAATAAGTTTCTTAAATACTTGTTCAGAATTTTATAAACCAACTTATAAAATGGATAAAATATGGGTAAGAGATCTGGATATAAGGGTAGATTTTGTGTTAGGACTAGATTTTATATTACATAACAAAGGAGGAACTTTAATAACCAGAGACGGAATACTTTTTATGAAAAATACTACTTATACTTGCTTTTAACTAATAAAATTGAAACTAAATTAAGACAAAAAGAAAAATGTTGTGAAAATTGTAAAAATGATAAAGAATGTATTAAAAATAATTGTAACATACTATATGAAAATATACTAGACATAGAAGAAGAAGACGAAATAATTAATAAAAATTATGTTTTAATAGAAATGGAAATGTAACTATATAACTTTAAGACAGGAATACAGAAAATAGGAGAAATAAAGAATCAACAAGACTTAGATAATATAGTAAAAATTTTAGATGAAATAGAAATAATAGGAGAAAAACCTTTAAAATATTGGGAAAATAATCATGAAGTATGTAAACTAGACATAATAAATCCAGAATATGTAATTAAAACTGCCTCAATAGAAGCTACAAATCAAGATCTAGAAGATTTTAAAATACAAATTAAAGAACTATTAGAATTAGGAGTAATAAGAAGATCAACTTCAAAACATAGATCAACAAAGATTTATGGTAAGAAATCATAGTGAAATAATTAGAGGAAAAGCTAGAATGGTTATAAATTATAAAAGATTAAATGACAACACTAGAACAGACGGATATAAACTACCAGACAAGACAGAATTAATAAATAGAATACAAGGAAAAACAATTTTTAGTAAATTTGATTGTAAATCAGGATATTGGCAAATAAAGATGCATCCAGACAGTATAGAATGGACTGCTTTTAACTGTCCTGAAGGACATTTCGAATGGTTAGTAATGCCATTTGGGTTAAAATAAAGACCTCCAATTTTCCAAAGAAAAATGGATAAAATATTTGGAGAATATAAAAGATTTGTTTTAGTTTATGTAGATGATATTTTAGTATTTAGTAGAAATATAAAAGAGCATTTAGGACATTTACAAACAGTTTTTAGATTATTTGTTAATAACGGAATAATAATTAGTAAAAAGAAAATGGAATTATGTAAAAATTATATAAATTTTTTAGGAATTATTTTAGGAGAGGGAAAGGTTAAATTACAACCTCATATAGCTAAAAAAGCATTAGATATGCCAGATAAATTAAATAATTTAAAAGAATTACAAAAATTTCTAGGAATAGTTAATTATGCAAGACCTTTTATAAAAGATTTAGGAAAAATAGCAGGACCATTATATTCTAAGACTGGAAATAAAGGACAAAGAAATTTTAATATAGAAGACATAAAATTAGTACAAAAAATAAAAGAAAAGATAAAAAACATTCCTGATTTAAATATGCCACTAGAAACAGATTATTTAATAATAGAAACAGATGGAAGCTTTGAAGGATGGGGTGCAGTACTAAAATCAAAACCACATAAATATAGCATTAAACAAGAAGAAAAGATATGCGCCTATCAAAGTGGAAAATTTAAAGAAAAAGGAAATAAGGCTAGCATAGATGTTGAAATTTTAGCAGTAATATATGGTTTAGATAGTTTTAGAATTTATATTTTAAATAAACCAGAAATATTAGTAAGAACAGATTGTGAAGCAATAGTAAAATTCCATCAAAAAATTAATGATAAAACTAGCAGTAGAAGAAGATGGTTAAAATTTTTAGATACAATATCTATTTACCCTTCTATAAATTTTGAGCATATTAAAGGAAATAATAATAATATAGCAGATCAATTAAGTAGATTACTAATTAAAGTTTAAATTTTACAGAATGAGACCTCTACTATCAGACAAAGGTAAAAAGGTTCAACCTTCAACCTCAGGTTTGGCAGACTCTTATAAGGCATAAGTATTAGCTAATTTACATTTTAAATCATTAGACAAAATTGACGATGTTAGAGTAGAAAGAATGCAATTTGGATTACAAAACTTAATTGCATATGGACCGTCAAACCTAACTTTTAGACATTTACCTAATCACAATTAGACAAACAATGACATGTCTTATAGATAACATATGGATAGCACATA
Source organism: Solanum arcanum (assembly GCA_027789145.1). Lineage (NCBI taxonomy): Eukaryota > Viridiplantae > Streptophyta > Magnoliopsida > Solanales > Solanaceae > Solanum > Solanum arcanum. The sequence goes on along the minus strand of CM050942.1, from coordinate 56,607,552 downwards.
ATAAGAAAGACACTAAGTACATAATTGCTTTGTTCTAAATGCTTTAGGATACTATTTTACTAGTAAAAATAAAGACAATAAGTTTAAATATTATGTAGTAGTTCATGGTAAGACAAATGGTGTTTTCCAAACATGGATAGAAGTTTTAGACTCAATCAAAGATTTTCATAAACCACTCTTCAAAGGCTTTAATGATTTTACAGAAGCTTTAGACTATGCTAGAGGAATTTTAGGACCAAATTATTATATTTCTCCACTCTCAGGCGTAATCGGAAAAAATCCCACAAAGATAACATCCAAAAAGACACAAACAAAATTATATTTTGCTGACCATTGCTCATCCATGACTGAAGCATTCAAAAGGCTAAATTTAAAAATGAAGCCTTAATAGAAGAAAATGCCAAGCTCAGAGAAAGACTCAGCAAACTGGAAAGCAAAGGTAAGAATATACAAACTCAGACAGATACAGGGTTTTCCATCCCAAACAAAAATGGATGAGATGGGTGTGCATTCCCCACTGAATGCTAAGAAATCCATCAGATCGGATGATGATCTGACTAGTCCGGTTCAAGCGGTGGCGGTAAAGACTTCTCAAACCCGTTAATGGTCTGTCACTTTGCCAAAAAGTGAGAAAGACGAAGCTCATCTTCAAGAAGAAAACTACCACTCTCATTTAACTGCACAATCCATTTAAAAGTTAAAAAGCCCAAAAATAAAGAGTTAGAATTCCTAATAACCCAGTGTAGAAAAACTACTCAAACAAAAACAAGAAAAGACAAACATATAAACCCAAGCCCTATACAAAGCCCAAGACAAATTTCTACTCCTAGCCCAAATAATTCAGATAATTTTGAAGACTCAATACAATTTGCTCAAGACCCAAACGATGATGACTCAGGAGCAAGTTTTGATTCAATTGCATTGCATAATTTAGACACATAAAAAAAAAAAAAAAAAAAAAAAGAGAATATATATATATATATATATATATATATTATCATATTATTATATTTAAAAAGAGGGATGCCTCTTTAGTCAAAAATGTGAGTCCCACTTTACTCACTACCACACATGTGGAAAAACTGTTGGGACGCGTCGTATTCAAGAAAAGAGATAAGATAAAGGATCAGATTCCAGAAACAATAATGCAAGAAGAAGGGACAATAACTTCACGTGACGATGGGGCCCAAATGTGTACCCGGCTGAAGTGAAAAGATTCCCTTTCTTTTCCATTTGAAATCCGGAGTTTGAAGTCCGAAGACACCTATAAAAGCAGAAGTTATCAATACAAGAAGAGATAGAAGAAAGCCAAGAAAGAAAAGACTCACTACAAACGCTCTCAAAAATTTCCCAGTACAACCTTTTCTCAAAAAACTATCTTTTAGACATTGCAAAAAGATTTTCAGTTTTTAGTTCTTTAAGTATTTTTTAAAGCTTGTTTAAAGAAAGCTTGGAAGCTTTTCGGGTTTCCCGAAAGGGAAACTTCACTCTGTTCTAATAATGTAAGTTTTCATATTCTTGTTTCTAGTACAACTTCCCATATATGTAAATTATGTGTGTTAAGTTTATGTAAATACATGAGTTTTATATATTTTATATTTTGTTAAGTATATATTATCATGAATCTATTTTACTTAGTATATGGTTAGTCTCTTAGCCTCTTAAAATTATTGATGGATTAACTTGTAAATTCCTAGGAAATTGTGGGTCACTGAAAGTTCATGGATGAACTATGAATGACCAAATCAGGTGGAGTTAAAGAAAATTAATTTTAAGAACAAAAGCTAAGAGAAAGAGATGAACAGTAAAAATAGATTCATGAATGGACAGAGTCCATAAAAATCCTTAAAAAAAAAAAAGAAAAAAAAAAGAGAAGTTAAAACTAGAACTTAATAATATGAGAACTACAAAATAGAACGACCAAGAGTGAAGGAGTACTGAGTAGGACTGTACAACATTAAGAAAAAACCACTTGAAATACATTTTTGTCGAAACAATACATTTTTATCGAAACATCACCCTATTTTGGTATATATATATATATATATATATATATATATATATATATATATATATATATATATATATATATATATATATATATATATATATAATTGAAGCGAATAGTATGTAACGAGAAAGAGAGAAATTTTATATAATTTGAATTTGTATAAAACAAGAAAGAGAGAAAGGCAAAAGAGACTTGGGCAGGAAAATATTTTTATTGTATAATTACAAGTGTACAGGCCGATTTATGTACAATTTGAATTTGTATAAAATGAAAAAAAGAGAAAGGCAAAAGAGACTTGGACAGAGAATATACAATTGAATCGAATTGTATAAAACAAGAAAGAGAGAAATTATATACAATTTGAATTTGTATAAGATGAGAAAGAGAGAAAGACAAAAGAAACTGGCATGGGAGTACTTTTATTGTATAATTATAAGTGTATACGACGAAAATATATGTATTTACATGTGTATATACAATTTTCTCTCGCTTTATACAAACAGAAACATAATTTATACATTTCGTTTCTGTTTGTATAAGCGAGAGAGGTGAGGGTGGCGAACGAGATTAAGGAGAGTGGCGACTGAGATCTGGAAGAAGGGAAAGAGGGGAACGAATATATATGTATTTGTACAATTTCCTCTCGCTTTATACAAACACAAACGCAATTTATACATTTGTGTTTGTATAAAAAGCGAGAGGGGCGAGTGAGACTGCCACCAAACGAGAGTGGCGAGCGAGATTCCACCAAGGAAAGTGGCAAAAATAGCTATATTTTGCTATAGAGTACAATTAAATCAAAGTATATCTATAATATTTAATTTGAATTAATAGTTTGCTATTATATACAATTTTCTCTTATTTATTAGTACTTATTTATTATTCAAAATCTTGTATATATTTCTTCATAAATTTATTATAATATATATAAGGTTTTAATTAAAGCTATTAGGTTTGATTGAACTTATTACCACAGATTTTATCTGGAATTGATTGGTGAATTGTTTATAAAATTAGAAAAATTTTCACATATAATTACTCAAAAATAGCTTAATTATTCTCCATAACTATAGTTTGATAATTATAATTTGTAGTTACATGTTATAAGGAGGAGAAAGGCGAGCGAGACTGGGAGAGAGAGGAGAGAGGTGAGAGAGGGCAAAGAGTGGGAGAAGGTGAATTGTATATGTATATCACTTAGATAATTGTATATTATACATATGCATTTGTATATATCGCAAATGAGATTGGGAGAGATAGGAGTGAGGCGAGCGAGAATGGGAAAGGGAGGAGAGAGGCAAGTGAGATTGGGACAAGAAGGAGAGAGGTGAGCGAGAGAGAGCAGAGAGTGGTAGAGAGGTGAATTGTATATGTATATTAGTTAGATAATTGTATATTATATATGCATTTGTATATATAGCAAGCTGATTAGGAGAGGGAGGAGAGATGCGAGCGAGATTGGGAGAAGGAAGAGAGAGGCGAGTGAGAGAGAGGTGAATTATATATGTGTATCGGTTAGATAATTGTATATTATACATTTGTATTTGTATATTCTAGTGAATTAAACATATACAAATGTGGCTAATTATACAAACTCGAAGTCAGCCCACGTGATCAATATATAATGTTAGTCGCAGTGGTAATTATAGCAAACTAAGCTATGATGAATAATTAAGAAGTATAAGTTTGCTTAACCGCGTAATTTCTTATAAAATTATATGTACTTAAAAATTTGTAGTCATAAATATTTATTTATAATAGAAACACGAAGATCAAAATTTAGGTTATTTCAATACCTTATTTTGAACGGTGGTTTGATCATCCGATAAAATTGTACATGTATTAAGAAGAATTTTATAGTTTCACACAATGTAAGGCTTTTATATAAGGCATAATACATAAATTAGTCATCTAACTTAGCTTCAATTGACATCTATACCCTCCAACTTTAGTATGCATAAGTAGACACTTAAACTTGTATATAATTGAACAAGTAAACACACATGTCCTACATGACATAATACATGTAGAACGCAAAATTGTCATGTAAGACACCAGGTAAGACTAATATGTTTATTTGTTCAATTATATACAAGTTTAAGTATCTATTTGCGCACACTCAAAGTTAGAAGATATAAATGTCAACTATCAAGCTAAAAAAACATATTTATTTATTATGTCTTATGTAATTATGAAAATCAAATATAACTTAAAAAATCAAATGGCAAATTCTAATAAAACTTTAACTACAATATCAATTTGATTATATATTTGGTAAAATACATAAATATGTTATTTGACTTAGTTTCAACTAGCATCTATGTCATCCAACTTTGAGTGTATAGTAGATAGTTAAAGTCACAATACATAAACATGACTATAACTTAGTTTCAACAAACAATCATATCCTTTAACTTTGACTGTGCACAAGTAGGCACTTAAATTTGTATAATATTGAACGACACAATACATGTAGGATGCCACGTAGGATACAAAATTGACATGTAAGGTGTCATGTAGGACAAATGTGTCTATTTTTCCAATTTTATATAAGTTTAATTGTCTACTTGTGCACAACCAAAGTTAAGAGTCATAGTAGCCTGTTGACGTTAAGTTAAGGATTATGTTTATATATTAATTTTTCTAAAAGACATAATACATATATTGGACCCTAAATTGGTTTTAAATTTTAACTTTGACCTCCAAATTTCATAGTGCACAAATAGACACTTTAACTATTTTACCTTTCAATAAATAAACATGCGAGTCCAACCTGACAAAACGTGTGAAATGCACGTATTAAGCGCGCGTGAGGAGTAATTTTTATAGCCCACAACGATAAAAAAATACTGAAATGACAATTCTACCCCTCCTCGAATTTCGGTCAATCTCCGGCAACCCAAAATCCCCATTCATTTTACCATCCGTTCTCCTTCTTTCTCCACACCGGAGAACAACCCATGAAGCGAACAAGCTTCGAGCTCGCAAAATCCACCAAATACCCGACCCCAAACCCATCTCAAACCAAACACAAAAACAGCAACCAAATGACCCCAAAACACTATGAAAACACACCCAACAACCACAAAAAACTTAAATGAAGAAGTCTGCCATCAACAAACCTCTAAGCTTCGTCAAACAATGAGCTCCAAGCTCTAAAACCCATTAAGAGGAATTAATTTTGATTCTTGTATATAAACTAAAATTAATTTTGATTTTTTTTAGTTCCAAAAGCGACGTGTAAAGTAATTAACTAGTTGGCAGTCTTGAGTGGCTCATTAATACACGTTGGAGCGATTGCCTTTCACGCTCTTTAACTGTAAAAATCACATGTTTATTTATTGAAAGGTAGGATAGATAAAGTGTCTATTTGTGCACTATGAAAGTTGAAGATCAAAATTAAAATTTGAAGCCAAGTTTAGAGTCTAATATATGTATTATGTCTTTCTAAAATTGAATAAGCAGACACATATATCGTAGATGACATTATACACGTATGATACAAAATTATCATGTATGACATTATGTTAGATGAATACATCTATTCATTCAATTTTGTATCAATTTAATCTACTTGTATACCCTCAAAGTTGGAGGTCATAATTATCTATGGAAGTTAAAGTTGAATGAACACACATTTATTTATGGCATAATACATAAATGTGCCCTTTAACTTGGTTTCGAATTACATTTATGCCCTTCAACTTTAGGTGTGGACAAGTAGACACTTAAACTTATATAAAGTTGAATAAATAGACACATATATCCTACATGTCATTTTTTATCCTACGTGTATTGTATCATGTAGGACTCACATATTTATTTATTTAAAAATTAAATAATTAAAGTGTTTGTTCGTTCGTTATAAAAGTTTGAACTTATGTGTTTATATTTCAAATCTCTCGTTTCAAATGACATGCCTTAAACGGCCCTTATTGTACTCATTTTGGTCGACGTAAATTGAAGTCGTGACAGTGATGTCGAACTCTTTGGGTCCATTGTCAGAACAGTAGCCCCCATACAGTTGCTAACAAGCATATTGAAGCTGCTGCTTTTTCTCTTCCATCAAAGCAACCGCCAATATCTCCAAATCCCATTTTATCTTCATCTTCCTTCCAAAAAAAAAAAAAAATCCTAAATGTCAATGTGTTTACAAGCCATCAATCTCAATACTTTCACTTATCAATCTCGAACTCGAATCCCAATACGGAATCGAACTCTTGTCAATGTCAACTCTCACTTGCGAATTTATCCAATCTGCAATATTCGCAAGGGAATAATCACTGCTTGCTCAGCTCCCAGCCAGGAAATTTTGCAGCAAAAACTGTCTGATGAAGATGAGACTAATGCAGAAAGCTCAGATTCAGTGGAAAATGAACAAAAAGTGGTGGTCGAATTTTCTGCGAATGAAAGCATTTGGAATCAAACGGTGGAAATTATCAAGTTTTCAGGGCCAGCAGTTGGGCTTTGGTTATGTGGACCTTTGATGAGTCTTATTGATACAGCTGTTGTTGGTCAAGGAAGTTCCATTGAACTTGCTGCTCTAGGTAATTTAGAAATTAAAAAACTACTACTCTTTTATGATAAATCAAATTAGGTCACCTGACCACATCTTAAATCCTTAACTCGTTGTAGTTTATCAGTTATATATGAATTTTATATTGGGAAAATTAGACAAAATATCCATTGAATCAAATTTTCTTACCCAAAATAACCTATTTGTTAGTTGTTACCTAAAACAGCCATTCGGCTAAGCTTGATTTCAAGGGAAGTGCACTTCTCTTATTTTCTATTTATCTATTGCTGATTTTGGCTCTAGAATAAATATTATATTAACAAAGTATCTGATACAAAGTTATACATCATAAATACATGGTTATACAATATTTATACATTACATATACATATTGCCATTTTGTTGCCAGGAGAGTTAGGTAAAAAGCCCTTTTAAACTTGTGATTTTTGGATTTTAAGTTATGTTTGAATATGCGTTTTACTTGAAAAAGAATTGAAGTTTTGGGAGCGGAAACCCCCAATTGAAATCAGATTTTGATTCAAATTTCATGAGGAAACAAAAATTTGAAGATAAACTACTCTCTAACTCTATGGCCAAACTCTAACTTAAAGTATTTACCTAATTGAAAGTATTTGATAAGCATGAAAAGTACTTTTAAGTGATGAAGCTAACTTTAGGACTATTTCTTTCTTGGGGATTTTTGTAGCTTAGTTAGTTGGCTACCTGAACTTTCAGCTTATTAGTGAGGGTTCGGTTCCCACTTTATAATCGCCTATCCCATTTCCCCTTCTCCTTTCCCAATTTTCTTTTTTCAAAAGGACTATTTCTTTCTTCTTTAAGCTCACATAAGCAAAGTTGTTAATGTTATATACTCATTTCTGCTAATGGTTCAGCTAAAAACTTTTTCATTGGCAGGTCCCGGAACCGTCTTTTGTGATAACACAAGCTATATTTTTATGTTCCTCTCAATAGCCACTTCTAACTTAGTTGCTACTTCACTTGCACGGCAGGTAATTTTTTTGGGAATTGCTGTTGTACTACTTCTTAATGGCTGATATTTTTACCTTATTTTTATGAGCATCATCTTGTTTCTGGTGCAGGACAAAGCTCAAGTGCAGCATCAGATATCTATCTTGATTTTCCTTGGGTTGGTCTTCGGTGTTTTTATGTTTTTCTGTACGAGATTATTTGGTGTTCGTGCACTAACTTGTAAGCAATTCTCATACTTCTTTTGACTGGTGGATGTATCAAGTGCGAGATTGATATCTTCAATCTCCTCTTTTTCTCTCAAATGTGACATATTTCACTTAACAGCTAATGGATTTATTTACATGACTTTCAGCTTTTACTGGAGGCAAGAATATAGAAATTATAAAATCAGCAAACACTTATATCCAGGTTATACTTCTGTACATTTTATTTATTTTTTTATATTGAGGAACTTTATTATAATATAATTAAAAGAAAACCTCACAGAGATAAGTACAAAGTAAGGGGGCTAGACCTTACCTTACCAATTATAATGAGGTAAGAAACCTCTACTAATTAACCCGCATGAAAAAAATAAGAGCTAGAGAAAACTAAGTAATCTATGATCATCACAGAGCTTATAATACACTCTATGATGATATTGCAAATGGGGATGCTTAAGTAGTGGAAAAGAATAAAATCCAAGATGAAATTTGAGTAATTAAACTCAACTTCGTTTTACAAAAATATGAACTGAAAAAAATACATTGCCATTCTAAAGTAACTTGGAGTATTTTCCTCTTGTCTTCCTCTTCATATCAGTAGGTGCCTCGGAACAACTCCTCAGTCATCTTACCATCCCAACTATTTTTCTTCCATGCTTCTTTTTGTTATTGCGTTGTTAACTAGGATAAGTATTTGCATCCATAGCTGCATTTACAAAACAATAATTCAACATATTCTCTTCTTCACTTTCCTCAAAGGTGTCCTCATCTTGTAGGTTAGCAAATCTATTTGTGGAGAAAGAACTACAACCAACATCTAGTAGTTGCTTATTTGTGTTAATAGGCACAAGAGAAGTCAACTTTTAACACTAGAACTCACCAAAGCATAAAGAAGCTTTTCATCACCAACAAAATTTTTTTGAACATTAGTACCTGTTAAACCAATTGTCACCCTATATGTAATGGAGATGAATCACTGGTAATGCCACTACCCTTTGGCACAAAAATTGGTGCTTCGGGGATCAATTTTCTATGAGTTGTGACATGTTCATCCTCTCCTTCCACCCAGTCGACCCATTGACTCTAACTTGTAACACGTTTTATCCCACTAGAAGTGATCAAATAATTTGTCGAACTTGAGATATTGAAAAAACTGGTAGAAATCATATTCAACTTAGGATCAACACGAGACTTAACTAGAGAGGCTCCTGGAGAACCAATTTGAGCTCTATCATCAACCGTTACCCCTGCTTTATCAACTATATTAGACTGTCCAAGTTCTCTTATTTGCACCACATAAGTAGCACCAGTTTGAGCTCTATCATAGTTTGCTTGTTCTGAAAATCTTTTAATCTTTCTTTATCCCTTTTGTCATCAACGTGTTAATTGAGGAACACCGATGCTTTTCCTGTGTTTTGGTTGGTGATATATTAGATCTATTTTTCAGAGCGAAGGACTTGCTTGGTGGTCAATTCGATATATCTATAGAGGCCAAACTATATCTAATATTCGAACAGTGTTCAGTTCTGTAAACCATCAAATGACACAGATTTGGAGTCTTAGATGGAGAATTTACCCCTGAAAAATGTGAACTTTTTTGCTCCAAAGAGAAGAATAACTTGGTGGAGGTAGAAAAGTTGAGAGTCAATTGAATGATTGATTAAAAATTGTTTCTGAATGTTCTTCTTTAAGTTGTTAAGTTTTGGGGTTTTGTCTGTCCTAGTGGACACTTGCAGTCATGCAGATAGATACATAGTCATTTGATAAACATTGTCAATTTATCTTGATGTAGAAGGTATTTAACTTGTGTACCGAAAACGAAGTAACAATTTTCTAGTATAATCAAGTTATGTTATTGTGATGCTTGGTGTCTTTAAGCTTCATGTAAACTAAATGGTCGATATTATGGTGATAGATTCGAGGCTTGGCATGGCCAGCACTGCTGGTTGGTTGGGTTGCCCAAAGTGCAAGGTACAATTTACCTTTTCTCAAATATCTTGTTACATATTGATATTTTCCTTTAGAGGTTGTTGAGTAGAATCTATTGGCCTCTTACTGATTGGAGGTCTTTGTTATTCTACTACATCTCGTTCTTCCGTATTAGAAGCTTTGTTTAGATTAAAACACTAGCATATGTCTCAGGTTTGATTCTTTATCACTTTCTATGTTTTTCTGTAAGCTAATTCCGACATACATCATTTATCAAGGTTCACTGTTTTCTACTTCGTGTTTTGCTGCATGTGCATCTTGACGATGTAGGAGATCATTTGTTGCATATGTTAAGCACTCCTCTTCTCTTTCTTCTCGCCAAATTTCATATTTTTATTGAGTTGTATATATTAGGGATGAGTTGCTCTAGAAGACTTATATTTATCATTTCTAGGTGAATTAATATTCCTGATTTCACATACACATAACAAAGTAAAGGTCGTTGTAGGGTCTGAGAAATCTTACCATATTCTGTTCCCAGCTAGAAGAGAGATCTTTCTTTTCACAGTAATATGATATGTAAACTGTTTGTCTGGAAAAAGTGATGTTAAGTTTGTCTTTAGATCACTTTTGAGGTGAGAATGGTTTCTGTTGTTCTGACATTATGTATTACTTTGTTCAGATACTTACATTATTTGATCAGTTTAGCCACTTTGTGATATATATTTATTGCTCATTAATGTGCAGTCTAGGCATGAAAGATTCATGGGGACCTTTAAAGGCTTTGGCAGTTGCTACTGTTATTAATGGTGTTGGCGACATAGTCTTGTGCAGAGTCTTCAGTTATGGTATTGCTGGAGCCGCATGGGCAACAATGGTGTCCCAAGTAAACCACTCATTCCTACCGAGCCCCTTATTTTATCCCTAATATATTTGATGTGCTCTTCATCACTCTATCTCTTCTATCTCCATTTTCACACATCTTAGAACAACCTTCCTAGATTGGTAACATCGTTTTAGGTTGTTGCAGCGTATATGATGATCGAAGCACTGAACAATAAAGGCTATAAGGGTTTTGCTATATCTGTTCCCTCAAAAGATGAACTTCTGCAGATATTCATGATTGCCGGCCCCGTGTTTCTTACAATGATGTCAAAGGTTTGTGTGAATTGACCGCATTCTCATTTGGTGCCGAAATCATATTTTATGAGAACATCTGATATTATGCTGAACTACAGGTCGCATTCTACTCTCTACTGGTCTATTTTGCTACCTCCATGGGCACACAGACGATTGCTGCTCATCAGGTATGATAATTAACACATAATGTTCTTTTGAAGTATTATTCTCAAATGTACTTTATTTCTTCATATTCCCATTAACAGTGCATATATATGACCACTAACATATTGCCTTTTTATCTAGGTCATGGTACAACTATTCATGATCTGTGCAGTATGGGGTGAGCCTCTCTCGCAAACAGCACAATCATTTATGCCCGAATTGTTATATGGAGTCAACCGAAATTTGTCAAAGGTTATAATCTTATTTTGGTAAAAATCACAATATCCTGCATGGTAATAGGTTTTGGCATCCATCTCCTTAAATTTTGAATATGGTACCCACATCCATCATGACTCACTGGAGAATCAAATGCTTTTAGTACAGAGTTCTGTCATTATTCCTTATTACAGTGCTCGATAAGATGAATATTTTGAATCAGGCCCGAGTGCTGCTGAAGTCCCTAGTAATTGTTGGAGCATCATCCGGAACGGTATTAGCATCTGTTGCAGCATCGATTCCATGGTTATTCCCCAAAGTCTTTTCATCTGATCCTCAGGTTATACGTGAGGTAATTAGTTCTATAATATCCTCACATTTCTTTTCAGTTTATGACATAGCATTCTAGACATGAAATAGATGATTGTTGACACATTTTGCATTTGTAAGGATGTTCATCCTCTTCCACATATTTACCAGAATAACACTGAAGCAAAGAGAGAAATGATTAACAAACATGTTCACAAACAATGATTGAACAAAAGAAAAAAGGCGAAAGGAAATGAGTTATTTAATTTCTTTGTTATACTTGCTAGTTATTGTGATGCCTGATCATTAATGGATGATTATTTATGTCTACCGTGTAATGCTGCACCCTTTAGTTACACCTTCATCTTTCATCCTTGTTAGGTTTAATAATGATTAGGATAAACTCATATGCTCAAAATTAGGAGACATTAAACTTATTAGTCTGAAGCCTAATTGATACAATCAGAAGGTGATGGAAGGGTATTGAGCTCTTGTGCTCTTCACATGATTCAAAAATATGATTGTCTGATTCTCATGAGAATTTATCTCTTTTCTATGGATGCAGATGCAAAAAATATTGCTGCCATACTTTATAGCCCTATTTGTGACGCCCAGCATTCTTAGTCTTGAGGGAACTCTGTTGGTATGCTTTCATACTTTCTGTCAAGACTTTCTTTACTCGTTATTTCGATTTCTTAAGCATGTTAATTAAACAACAGATAGTTTTTTCCTGTTCATACGATCATACCTATTTTGTGCTTGTAAGAAGATGCTATATTTCAAGTTTATCGAGGGTGTTAAGATATTGTCCAAGAGTATTTCAACTATTAGATTGTGTGTAAGATAATAGTCAAGTATTGTAGGTAATGTGTAATAGTCAAATATTGTAGGTATGGTAGGTAACCTATCTGTTAGGATCAAATCCACACACACACACTTGATGAATGAAGAACACAAGAACTTTCTTGAGAGAGAGATGAGAGATCTAGAGAGAGAAAGAGAGAAACCAATATTTCGTGCTAACACCCCGTGAGTAAACTTCCACGGCAGTGGGGTATATATATTTATAAATCAGAGTATTTTTTGTTACAGAGAATAAATAGTACAGCCTAACATTTAGGTCGGGGCGCTGACCCGAACCCCCCCTTCGGATTGGGGGCTCCCGCCCCCAATAACCCCCGGCAACCTCACCACGGAGGTTGAACCGCGTGAACATTAATATATGACAGTACATCAAATATTAATCAGGCTCCACAACCTAACACTATCAAGGATATGCTCTTGACCTTTTGTGTCTAGCTTTGTATATATATTCTAGGTGTAATCTATCATTTTGTGTATGAAGCGAAATACACTTGCATCATTTATCATGGTATCAGAGCCTCTGCTGTTTTTGTAGAGTCTCAAGTTGCCTTTCCGGTAACTATCCCGATAGATCTTCCTGTAACTATTCCGGCATCTTCTTTTACTAGGAGCCACTTCGGCAGATTTTTTCTGCCATCTCAAACTTTCATTCCAAATTGTGAGGGTCAATCATTAATTCTAGTCTTACCCATCACGTCTCCTATAATCTTCGGCAATCGTAATACTTTTCCAGCAAAAACAGTCACTTCATAGGCTGTTCCTGTCTCTTCTTTTTTCGGCAAATTGCTGGTTCAGTTCCAATCTGAAAAAGGTCTCAACCAGATCTCCAGTCATTCTTCTGTTTCATCCTTCTTCTTTTTCCAGTAAACTTCTGGTTCAGTTCCGATCTCAACCATATCTCAGTCATAAAGAGGAAGTGAGTTCTTCTCTTTTTCTGTTTCGCATTCTTTTGACCAATCACCTTTTTTTGTATTTCATCTAGTTGTTGAAGCCATAATGTCAGAGAAAGGTGAGTCTCTAATTGAAGTCTCCGAAAAAATTGAATCTTCAGGTGATTTCAGATCAATGTTTTCCTCCATTTCAAGTTCTCATGTTATTACTACTGTGAAGTTGGAAGGTAGTAATAATTACACACCATGGTCTTCATCTGTTGAGATGTGGTTTATGGACAAGGATATGAGGATCATTTAGTTAAAAATACTAGTGATATTGTTGTTTGTGAAAGGACTTAGTGGACTCGAATCAATGCTCAATTATGCAATCTTTTATGGAACTCTTTGGATCCTAAATTACTCAAACTATTTCGATCTTGTAAAACTTGCTATAAAGTTTGGACTAAAGTAAGACTTTGTATACGATATGAAATACAACGTATTTACAAGGTTGTCTCAGACTTAGTCCAACTGCAGCAGAATAATCAAGATATGGCAAGTTATTTAGGACAGATAGATACCTTGAAAGATCAATTTGGTTCTCTCATGCCACTCTCTGAAACTGTCACCACACAGGAGCAACAAAGAGATAAGTTCTTTATGGTTTTAGCACTAAATGGACTTAGATCTGATCTGACTCTGGTAAAAGATCAAATCTTGGCAAGTTCCTTAGTTCCTTCCTTAATCGATGTTTCAGCTCGATTATTGCGTATTGGTTCAGAAACAATTGAGACCAATAACGTTGAGACATCTGTAGTAGCTGTGAAAACTGACAATTCCACAGAAACTAAATGTTCATCAAAGGGGGAACAGTAGGAACTCTAGACCCTATTGCAACAAGCCAGCCATACTCGACAATCTTGTTTGAAATTGCATGGTCAACCACCACGTACTAACAATCGGAGTACAGCTCACATGGTTAAAACCCATAAAGACACAGATGGTCAACTGGCCAATTCCATTACTTTGTTTGGAGCAGATTATAGTGACTACTTGCAGTATCAAGCAGCTACACGACAATCACCTTTATCTGGAACCTCACAAAATGGTAATTCCTTTGCTTGTCTAACTAGGTCTTCACCTACTTGCCCATGGATATTAGATTCTGGTGCATTTGACCATATCTCTGGTAATCAAAATCTTTTTTCAAATATCATTTACTCCACAACCCTGTCTGTAGCTACCCTTTTGCTAATGGATCAAGAACTGCAGTAAATGGAAAAGGGGACGTGCAACTTCTTCCCTCAACACCTTATCTTCATGATTTCTAACCACAAAACCCAATGGTTGCTCAACATAAACTTCTTCTTCAAGATATCCATTCAAGAATGTCGATTTGACATCTAGTTGATGGATCTTCCACTTCGTTTCCGCCGCTAAAGAGATCAACAGACGGATCATCTCCATGTGGGCGACAGGTACATAAACTTCCTCGTAGTTGATGCCATGCCTTTGTTTGTAGCCTTTAGCCACAAGTTTTGTCTTGTATCTTTGTACTTCTCCATAGGCATTTTTCTTCACCTTATATACCCATTTTACTCCAATTGCTTTATGATCTTTGGGAAGGGTTGTTAACTCCCAAGTGTTGTTCTTCTCTATTGACTGGATCTCCTCCTCCATGGCTTGTCTCCACCTTTTGTCAGTAACAGCTTCATCAAAATTCATTAGTTCATTGTCAGCAAAGAAATTACACAAAAAATCCAAATTAGTAATTTCTTCTATATCATCATAAAGTTCTAGGATGCTCCTCATCCTATGTGGTCTTTCATTTGAACTCTCTTCAGAAAACGGAGATACAACATTTGCTGGTGAAGGAGGCCAGGGTTGCATCTTGTGCAGGTGCAATGGTTTCATGTTCTTCTTCATCTCCGAAGTATGGAAGAAAATCATATGTTCTTTTCTTTCGGAGTCTCCCAATTCTGTGGTGCTTCTTCATTGAATTCAATATCACGACTCACCACCACCTTGTTATTGCTTGGATTGTACAATTTGCAGCCTTTTGAGCTCGTGTCATATCCAACAAACACATACTTGACACTTCGATCGTCGTCAAGTTTAGCTCTCCTTTGATATGGAACGTGAACATATGCTATGCTCCCTAAGATTCTCAAGTGCTTAACACTTGGCTTTCTTCCGCTCCATCCTTATTGAGGCGTTTGATCTCGTATATTTTCATTGGAGACCTGTTGCTCAAATAAACTACACAAGAAACAGCCTCGGCCCAAAATTCTTTTGGTAGATGTTTAACTTTCAACATACATCTAGCCATATTAAGAATTGTTCTATTCTTTCTTTCTTCAACTCCATTTTATTGGGGTGAGTAAGGTACCATTAGAGGGTGATGAATTTCATGAGATTGACAAAAGTCATAAAATTCTTTTGATGTGAATTCGCCTCCTCTATCGGACCTTAATGCTTTTATTTCGTAGCCACTTTTTTTTTCTACAAGTGCTTTGAAATTTTTAAAGGCAACAAAAACTTCAATTTTTTTGCTTCAAGAAGTATACCCAAGTCTTTCTACTGAAATCATCAATAAAGAGCAAAAAGTATTTTCTTTTACCAAAAGAAGGTGGATTGATCGAAATACACACTTCAGTGTGTACAAGTTGAAGTGGCTTACTTGTTTTTGATATAGTCTCCTTTGGAAAACTCCTCATTGCATGTTTTTCAAGAAGACAAGCTTCACACAATTGATTTGGATGGTTGATTTATGGTATCCCGTCAACCATGTTCTTGTCTCTCATTGATTTGAGCGCTTCAAAGTTCAAGTGTCCAAATTGCATGTGCCAACACCATGAGTCATCAACACATTAGCCATCAAACACTTCGTATCGATGGTTTTAAGATTCAAAGTGAACAACCTATTCTTTGTCATATGAACCTTAGCAATTAATTTGTTGCTTGAATCTCTAAGCCAAAGATTCATATTTTTCATATTAATATCATATCGTTTTTCACAAAGTTGACCACAACCTCTGAATGATTGGTAACTCTTATCTTCATTGTTAATATGATTGGTATAACTTCTTCATCTTCCTCGGCATCCACGGGCTCGCCATTGTCCATTTCCTTTGTAACTTTTCTCACCTTCAAATCCTTTGAAGGATGCATGGGTTTTAAAAAGTTGTTCTACTGGCTCTTCTTTTCTCCTTTTCATTTTCTCTTCGTCAGGGTTACGAAAGGCGCTCGCCTCGTCGCCAAAGGCGAGAGGCGAGGCGAGGCGAAGGTCCATCGCCATTATCAGGCGAGGCGAGGCGAGGATAATAAGGCGACCCATGGCGAGCTGTGGCGCTGAAAAGGCGAGATAAAAGGCGGCGCCTTTTTGATTAAAAATTTTTGACTTTAATAAAATTAGTCAAAACTAGGGTTTTTTTTACTCTCTCTCTCTTGCGATCGATCGACTCTCTCTTCTTCTCCATCGCGACTCTTCTCCTCATTGCCGCTTGACTTCTCCTTCTCCTCGCTCTCCTCATGACCTCATTGTCCGCCTTGACTTCTCCTTCACCCTCGACGACTCTCTCTTCTTCTCCTCGCGCCTGTAAGCGACCCTCATGACCTCATTGTCGCCTTGAGTAATGTTTTCGATTTTCTTCTTCTTCAAATTTTTACGTTCTTCTTCTTCATTTTTCGTTCTTCTTCTTCATTTTTTTTTTCGATTCTTGTTCTCGATTTACATTTCTTTTTGTTTACACTTTATGTTAGCCACGCACTAAGTGCTTATCGCCGTGTAAAGTGTAAATTTTTTTAAAAAAATTCTTTTCCTAATTATTTATTCCAATATTTCTAACAGCGAATTAATTGAATTTAATAATCATGGCGGATGCTAGCAAAAAGACATTCTATTGGTTTTTGAATTGAACATTTGCTAATATGTGTTATTGCTATTAAGACTTTGGATAAAATATGCAATTAAATATTTTTAATTTTTGGTATTAATTGGCGCCTTTATTCAAAAAGGCAAGCGCCTCGCCGCTCGCCTCGCCGCGTGGCGAGGCAGGCCCTTGTCGCCTTTTGTCGCCTCTCGCCGTCCACAACACTGCTCTTCGTGGGCTAGTAAAGAACCTTCCAATTGTTAGACTCCTCAATAACACACATCACATAATCAAATTTAGGTGTTAAAGAACAAAGGATCTTTTCTATCGCACGCACATCATCTACTTCCTCCCCGTATCTTCTTAGTTGATTTACGACAACCATCAATCTTGAATAGAAATCTGAAATGGATTCGGATTCTTTCATTTTTAAAACTTTAAAGTCATCCCTTAAAGTTTGAAGTTTTATCTTTTTCACTTTATCAACTCCTTGAAGAGAATTTTGTAAGATCTCCCAAGCTTTTTTTAAGGTGGTTGCATCAGCCACCTTCTCAAACATGTCATTGTCCAAACATTGATGGATGAGAGTGAGGGCCTGTTGATCTTTCTTTCTTGTTTTTAACAAGACTTCTTTTCATTTGAGGACAAAACTTCCTCATTAGCGGGTTTTGTATACCCTTTGTCTACAATGTCCCAAACATCTTGAGAGCCAACAATGACTTTCGTTCGTAGACACCATTTTTCATAATTTTTTCTTGTGAGACGGAGGTACTGAAAGGATAACGGACTATTATTTGCCATGGCTCTACCCACTGTTGCTTTTCTATTTTGGTATGTCCTTACAAGTGAGCGTAAGTGCTCTATTTATAAGAAAAATTCTGCCCATTTGATGTCACTGATGACATCAATGAAAACTAACTATTCAAACTTGTAGTTAAACAACTTTGACATAAATGTGGTAGCCAATTTTCACAAAATTTGGCTGTCAAACTTTATCTAAATTCTACCAAACTTTGACTACCTACTTCCACAAATGTGCCTACCAACTTTCACATTGGTGGCTACTAATTGGCTAGTAATTTCAACAAGTATGGCTGCCAATATTTTATTTCCACAAGCCACATATGTGAAAATTAGTAGCCACCAATGTGAAAGTTGGTAGCCATATTTGTGGAAGTAGTTAGTCAAAGTTTGGTAGAATTTAGGTAAATTTGGTAGTCAAATTTTTTGGAAATTGGCTACCACATTTATGTCAAAGGTGTTTACCTATAATTTGAATTGTTAGTTTTCATTGATGTCATTAGTGACATCAAATGAGCAGAATTTGTCTTATAAATAGAGCACTTATGCTCACTTGTAAGGACACACCAAAAATAGAGAAGCAATAGAGAGTAGAGAGACTAATCCACAAACTACTTCTTAATTTATGAGAAAATAATGCGCAAGTAATAATATTGTGAGTGGAACAAAACTCGTGAACCTGGGTCCTTGCGTTGCTGTGACGAAGCTCTACGTTTTTTCTCCAATAACTACTGCTCTCAAGATGATATATTTCGTGAATATGCAATAGCTATCGATCTGACTTTGCTGAAAAAGTTCTCTTGATTTTTGTTATTGCAAGGACACTTTTTTCCTTCAACTTCTTGATCCTTTTATAGAGTTTGCCTTCAACTTCTACAAGGAAAGGAATTACAAATCCTTTTCCTTCTTGAATTTGTCTATATTTACTTCTTTCCTTATTTGACTTGAATTGTAACTTCTTTATTTCTTTCCTTTTTTGACTTGAATTGCTACTTTTTTATTTCTTAGCTTCTTTATTTCTTTCCATATTTGTTTCCTTCTTTTTGTTCTTTATTTCTGCACTTTTTCTACATTGCCGCAATACGTTTTCTTCTTTGCCGCAATCTCTCATAATTGTACATGTCATTTGCAGATAGAGTACACATACGACAACAAGTAGTGAACCATGCCTTTACTATATCAATCATCAAAATCACTTTATATGTTCTCCTACTTCCCAACATTTTCCCCCTTTTTGATGATGATAAACAATGTTTTATCACACGTCTAGAACTACAAATCATCAAGACTTTTTTTCTATCATCAAAACTACAAACATCATGTTCTCTCATTCCCCAGCAGGTTTCATTTATTTATCTTTTACGAAATCATAATGAATACTTAACACATTTTCGCGAGAAAACTATATAATGAGCAGACTATTAGGCAACTTCGGCAAAAATGTAACTATGTGAACACTGATCCAACAAGCTAAAGAGAAGCTCTAGTATAAAGTTAAAGTGATAAGCTCGGTTGAGTAGGTAATACGTAGAAATTGTGAGAGAGTGAGTGAGTGAGTGAGTGAGTGAGTGAAAGTGAGAGAGGAGAAGGGGAGGGAGATGATGTGCTGCTTGTTAATTCTTCCATCCACAATTACTTGTTCACCATATTAAAAGTAGATGACCACTTTAACTTGTCCATTTGAAAAACTAAGATTTAATTACCATTTTTATACCTATTGTGCTCTTATTATTAAATACTAATTATTTTCTATATTCATTTCCCCAACATTTTTGGATTTATACTAGATGGCTTGTAATAATTAGCGGTGCTATAGAAAATTATAATTTTTTAAAGGAATGTGCCAATTCAAACATGGACGGAGGGAGTATTTGTTTGCATTTAACCAAAGCTTATTCTAATAAGATTTGATTTTAAAGTTCTAGGTTTCTGTATCGGCTGTCATACCTTATCCAAAATGTCAATAACATTTAAGCATTATTTAATCTTCAATTTGATTGTGGACATATTTACAAGGGATAATGCACAAGTACCCCTTCAACTTATGCCCAAAATCTCAGAGACACACTTATACTATACTAAGGTCCTATTACCCCGTGAATTTATTTTATTAATAATTTTCCATCCCTTTTCGGCCTACGTGGCACTATTTTGTGGGTCCAATGCTGGTTGACTTTTTTTTCAAGTTAGTGCCACGTAAGCCGAAAAGGGGTAGAAAATTACTTATAAAATAAGTTCAGGGGTAATAGGACCTTAGTATAGTATAAGTGTGTCTCTGGGATTTCGAGCATAGATTGAGGGGGCACTTGTGCATTTTCCCTATTTACAAACATTTTATTCCTTTCATCAAACAACGGAAAAAAATAAGAAACATATAAAGTAATAACTATAATGCTCTATAGAAATCCTTTTCTTGAAGTTTCTTTTGTATATGTAGTAATTTATGTTTCTTTACCTGTAAAAAGGGTAACAGTTTTCTCTATGTTATTTGTTCTTTTGAGATCATATTATCTTCTGTTTTTAGTTTTTCTGTTGCAATTATAGCACATGCATCAATTTTTTCCTTTTGTTATTATTATTATATTTTGAGAAGCCTTTTATCTTCAACATCATGATTTTCGAAATCTATTAATTCAGGCTGGACGAGAGTTGAAATTCATAAGCCTATCAATGAGCTCGATATTTGTGTTGTCTTCTGTTCTCCTCATGGTACGTTCAGTTTCATTTCGAACTTCATGGTGTATTGGCAAGTCAAGTTCTTTAAGCCTTAGACTGCCATTTTCCTGTACTAGACCTTCGTATCTCGAATTCAATCTGTTTTATTTTTACCCCTTTCCTTCTATACAATCCAATAGTGAAGTAAAACTATCTAAGCAAACATATGCACTGAAGTTGAAACATATATTTACATTATCACATCACTTATAAGGCAATTACCGTTAAATCATCATGATAACTAAGCATTAATTAGTACTTCTAATTACTAATATGATAAAAACGATTTACTGGCCTGTTAAAATAGGCTACAATTCATGGATAGTGTAAAGATCTTTACACAGGAAGGATTATGAGACTAAATTTATCCTATGTTTGGTTAGAGATATTTGCTAAAATTGTTATATTTTTATATGAATATCTTATTGATATCACTTTTTGCATATAGAAGGTGGATAAATTATTAAGGTCATAGTCCTAGTTTTAAATTCAAGATTTAAACTCTACGAGTTCAACTTTCAAGGTCATAGTCCTAGATGAAGTGTTCATTCATGTATACTATTTGTTGTAATTTTAACAAATGCTTATGCATAAATCTCTACTCTGCCTCAAAAGTACCAGGTTCAAATAAATCGAGTACCACTATATTGCATCTGCTCGTGTGTGGGTTATCCTGATTTGGTTTGAACAAAACGACTCCTAAGTTCATATGAACTTAAACCATTTCATCGTTTTAACATTACCCCTTAATTGTTTGTTTGAACCAGCTACTAAGCAGTAAAGGACTTGGTTTGTCTGGATGCTGGTTTGCCCTTGTTATTTTCCAATGGGTAACATTTTATGACACTCAACAAACTTTTATGCATTCTTTTTCATTGTAAAATCGACTGATCGATGCCCTTGTTGTTTCCCAGTCTCGATTTTTCATGGCTCTACGAAGGCTCACCTTGTCGAATGGCATACTCTATTCAGAAGAGGCAACACAGAATGAGTTGCAGAAGTTGAAAGCTGTATAGGTTTCTCATTTTCTTACAACAAAATGTTATATTACAACAGAAAGAAATGGAGATCAGATGGGATCCAAGTCTTCCCATGGGTACAATGTATATTGTATACCACAAATTTGATATTCATTAAGTGGTAATATTAGCATACTTCTTTTTTTTTTTTTTTTGGAGGGTCTAAAATGCCCTTAAACTATGAGAATTGGTATAGTAATATAGATAGCAGGTGCCTTGTAAAATTAGTATTTTATCATTTTTCCCAATGATCTTTTTTTTACTAATAATGCACTTTAAAAATGCTAATATGAAATGTAGGAGTAGTCTTGTTTGCGTGTTTCTGTCACACTTGCCTCCTCCTAAGCTAGAGGTCAGTCAGATATTATGGGAAGTTGCAATGATTAACTAATATTATTTAGATAATAGAATTTTAAGAATTGATATAATATTTGAAGTAAAATAATTAAATTCATAACTAGTTTCTAAATCTGGACCCAATAATTTGGCCAAGTCACGTGAGATGAAAAGTGAACAGTACGAAACAACTGACACATAACTACTGCAATGATGGCTTTAACAAGAATCATATGAAAAAATATGGGAATTGGCAAAGTATAAGGGATATGAGCATTGAAGGTTGCATGTGAACCCA
This sequence comes from Solanum arcanum, assembly GCA_027789145.1. Classification (NCBI taxonomy): domain Eukaryota; kingdom Viridiplantae; phylum Streptophyta; class Magnoliopsida; order Solanales; family Solanaceae; genus Solanum; species Solanum arcanum. The sequence goes on along the minus strand of CM050942.1, from coordinate 56,585,317 downwards.
CAGCTCATGACTTAAAATTATAACCTTGGCAATCATCAATATTGCTTTGAAGGACCACATGTTGTGGTGGGGTGGGGGGTGGGGGGGAGGGGGGTGAACCATGTGCACTTCAAACTTGGAAACAGGGTCAAAATGATAGAAGCTGGCCATATAAATTAAAAACCTTAGGTGATATTTCTATTGGTTAAGGCGAAATCAAGATTTAAGTTATGAATTTGAAAGGTATTATTGAATTCATAGTTATTGAATCGTATATATTTAATGAATTTTGTAATATAAACACAAGCAAAAATATTTAAAGTTTTATCTTTGTTCTTCTTTATTTGTCTGAGTTTTAATTGGTAAGTGGAGTTATTTGTTATTTATATTGACAAGAAGTTCTAAGGTAGCATTTGAGGTACATGCAAACTCATGTTAACAAAATCCTTTGGAGAGGATTTATAGCCAATTTATGGTACACATAAACCATGGTCACTTCTTCAAATTATGTATTTTATGTGTATATTTCTTAGAGTTGATTTAGCATAGCATCTATTGGCTTTCATACTTTAAAAAGACTAGAAAGTGCATTGAATTAAATATTAAGTTATTTATCTAGAAGAATAGGAATCTATTCATATTTAGGGTAAAAGAGAGAAGCTTGGCATATCAATTCTTGGTTTCTACTCCATCACATAACACACAAGTTTTTGGGAAGTGTTAAAAGCGTAGGTTGGAGTCCTATATTAGTTGGGGCCTTGGGGGATGAATTGTAGTTTGCGTATACGGATTTATGTGATTCTCTCTTTATGAGCTAATTTTTTAGGCTGAGTTAATTTTAAGTATAATTTTTGTACATAAAATAGTGTAAATGGATTTTAAAGTTGATTAAAATTGCATATTGATCGAAAAATGAACTTATGGTCAATAACTTGGCTAGTTTTGAGGTTGAATCAAATTGATGTATCATTCCCTTATTTGTTAAAACCACTCAACTTTATTGGGTGTGGTGTGGGTTTGATTTAATCAAAGAAGATAAACTTTATGTTATATATATATATATATATATATATCCGTTCTCTTTTTTTATTTTATCATTAATCTATGGACATCTCTTGATAAATAATATTTTAATCCATATCCGTTTTTAGAGTCTAGATTTAGTTGAGACTTTCCCTTCTTGATTGCCTTGTCAAGTGTTTAACTAAAACTTACTCCTCCTTATTAATTTTATATTATATTTCACCTCTTCTTTATTTTTATATTTTTGTTTAATGATCCAGTTGGAATTAGGTGCAAAGATAGGTTAGCAAGACAAGGACTTCTCATCCATTTTTCCTTCTTGCGTTTTTGTTTTGTCACAATTCAGACTTGTAAATAGATTTATATTCAGTTTGTTTTACTTCATGTTTTAAATTGGTATTTATTTTGTACTAGCTTCTGGATACGCGCCACGCGCGTGTGGCCATATAAATAAAAATATTTTTGTGAAGATTGTATATTAGCAATATTTTTAAGTTATATTATGTGTTATAAAATAGAAAATACAAATTACATGTTCTTAAAAATGATAAGCATCCTATATGGTGTTTTTGTTTCTAAGATTCAAAATCCAAAAAACTATACAACTACAAAATTTAAATGAATAAGTGAAATGTTATGTGCTACGTTTATGAAATATGTGTAAAATCAGTAACATATAGAAATTTTTTACCGTAAAATTAATGTTGTGTGTTGCACATATTAAGCCCTAGCAAGGAAATTAAATAATAAGTGTCATGAGTGTATTCTTCACTGTAAAATTTCTTTAACGAATCCAATAACATCGATAGCTGAAATTCTTGCACAAATCCAACAACGTTCGTAGCGTATTTTAATAACCTTTAACTTTGACATTAATTGAGAAAAATCTGCTCAGAAAAATGATATACTCTTCTTTACAGCCCATAAAAATGGAGAGGGGACTTGAGGAAAATGAAAATTATTCTTGGCTTTATATAATACTTTCACTTTAAATGATTAATTAGTCCCTTTAGCTTCTTTTCATGTATTCTTTGAAAATAACATGTATTAATATATTAATTATGAGATTCATTGTATTGAAATCTACAACTTTTAAGATTCTAGTAATGTAAAGGTAACTGCTTCTATATTTTAGTTAATGTGCAACTTAAATCTTTACATATTTGCTCTCATCAACTAAAATTTGTCTCCTCATTTTCTTTAACATTTAGATTATTTAATTTTCATAACTCTTCAAATGTTCTCAATTCATTAATAGTAAAAAAAGTTTACTGCTCAATATTTTTCAAAAATAAAATAATTAAATATGAATATAATATTTTTATTTAGTATAGAGATAAAATAGTAATCCAACTTTACATCTTAGAGCTTCCCACTTATAATATAATATGATTATTTCAAAACAAAATAGTGTAGAACTCAAGAGTCTAATACATGTATATGTTGTTTTCTAGAAAAAATGTTACCTATAAGATATATATGAGTGTAGGATAAAATTTTATGAAGCATTTTGGATAATATATTTGTCTAATTAAAGGGTGTCTAAGCTCGTACTTGGCTTGATTTTCGCTCTAGTACAATGAAATAAGAGAATTCATGATTTTAAAATGAATTAAATTAAATATCTACACGTCTTCCTTAAACTTGACTTCAAACATCATTTTGAAACATCAATTTAAGCTAGTGTTTGGCCATAGATTTCTAAATATTCTTGATAAATATGATTTGAGTGAAAATTGGGGTGAAATTTCACTATGTGTTTGCGAAATATATTTCACTTTTTTAGAAAAATATGATTTATACCCATTAAGTTTTAAAAACTATCAAAACTAATTATAAGTTTGTATTACAAGTCAATTGAATATTCGTTGCAACAATAACAAATAGTGTCCACGACACTAGACCAATGTGGTAGTTTAGAGTGAGTGCAACAATCAGCATTTCATACATCGTGAAGTAGACAAAGCACGTGACTTTATTACCTTGAGCTATTTTTTCATTATTTTCATCAACAACCATATCGTCATTTAATATTTCATCACAACTTTGGTGTTCACGTATAAAATTATGTACTACAATGCAAATAACTACTATAGAGGGTGTTATTGTTAAAGATAAAAGTTTGGCGTAAAATTTCAAATTTCAAAGGATCCTAAATAATGAGATTTGATTCAAACTAGTATTTGAAAATTTGGGCTATTTTCCAAATAATGACAAATTGCATGGACAAACATTATTTGTCAAATTTCCCAAATATTATTTGGGAAATCTATGGCAAACGGGCCCTAAGTCTTTTTCAATTGAACACTCTAATTACATCCCAATTTTTCGAGTCAATTCATTAAATGGTCACCCATATTGTGGAATTGCCTTGAAATATCATTTATGTTTCATTTAGGACCAAAATATCACCCAACTATCATTATTTTCCTTCAAATATACTTGACACTTCAAAAACATCATTCTCTCCTAGTTGGCATGAAATGTCATTAAAATTTTTTTTTAATAATAGACTAATTTAATTCATTTAACTAAAATAATGATCATATCATTTTTTATTTTTTAAATTAATTTATTAAGAATAAATTTTCATATTTAAAATCTTTTATCATAATAAAACTTTTTATTTTTTATGTTATGCAGAATACGTTTTTAGAACGTACTATAATCTCATCAATTTTGAATACTTATAAACACATACATTCAAAAGAATATTGATTTACAAATAATTCATGAACGGTAATTTACTTTAAGTAATCATAAATTGTATAATGAATCAATAATATTAAAGATCGATTAATTATTAAAAAAATAATTATTTAGCTGCTTCGAAATTCATATATACTTATAATATCGTTTTTAAAAAGAAATAGTAGGTGAATAATATTATAGAAAATAAAACTTTAATCTTTATTTATCAGTATATAAATCTCACATAATATTATATTATTGAATTATATCAGGAAATTCAATTAATTATTAGTTTATTTATTGATGTTTAATTGTATGAAAAGTTATAATATATTATAATATAAAATATAAAAGAATAAAAATAAAAGATAAAATTAAAAAAAGATAAATAATAATTTTCTCTTTCTACCAATTTTTTTGTCAACCTTACAAATTTATCTAAATACTTTTATAAAATAAATTGCTTAAAATTTTCAAATATTTTGGTTAGGAATTTTAAATTATCAGGTAATAATTGCACACACAAATTTTTCATTGAATTTTGTTGGTGACAATATATAAAGTTACTAGACTTTTAAATTTTTTTCTTATAATCTTCATAAATTCTCTTGTAATTTATATATTTATTTTGTAGAGACATAAATTTATAAATTGAATAGGTCCATTGTTTTTCAAAACGATGATTTAATGATTTGACATATCAACTAAAATTTAAGGAGACTTTTGAGGTGTTTAGTATTTCTAATGGATAAAAAATATAATATTATTCACTTACTATTTTCTTTTTAAAAACGATATTGTAAGTATATATGAATTTCAAAACACCCAAATAATTATTATTTTAGTAATTAATCGACCTTTATATGATTGATTTATTATACAACTTATGATTAATTGATGTAAATTAGTGTTCATGAGTGATTTTAATATCAATATTTTTTTGAATGTAAGTGTTCACAAGCATTCAAAATTATAAAAATTATAGTACATTTTTAAAATGTATTCTTCGTAACATAATAAAATAAAAAGTTTAATTACTACAAAAGATTTTATGAAAATTTATTCTTACTAAACTAATAAAAAAATTATAAAATTATATGATCATTATTTTAGTTAAATGGGTTCAATGAAATAAATTAGTCTATTATTAAAAAAATTGATGGCATGTCATGCCAACTTGGAGAGAGTGGTGATTTTGAAGTGTCAAATATATTGATAAAATGGCACAGCATGACACCCTATATATTAAATTAGCAATAAATAACCCACTTTTAATTTTTTAGTAAAAAAAAGACTTTGTTTTATTTATTTGGCATTGATAATTATTTTTCTTTTCTTTTAAAATGTATTTTTGTACTCCTAATTTTTCTCAAACACACGTTCTCAATAATTATTGTTCTATTATCCCTATTTTATCTCTTTTTTTATTTTGTCAACATTTTAAAAATAGAGTTCTATCTATTTTTTGACTCCTTTTTTTCTTCCCAGGATTCTTTTCATAAGTAATTCTCTCCCTAATTTTCAATCTTTTTAATTTAATTTTTTTATGAAAATCAGATATAACAATATGTTTTTTCATGGATACTTCTAAAAATCATCTTTATATATAATCTCGTTCTTGTCAAATTAATTGTTGAATTTCATGCTTTGTAGAATTGAAGTTTCTTCAATTTTGTTTTGCGGAAATTTAGGTTATTCAACCACATTTTTATTTTTTTTTCTTTCTAAAATCATTTTCATATGTATATTTGCTTCTCTTCTAAATTTTCTTTTACTCTCCTTAATTTACTCTGTCTATGCAAATAAGATATAATTGTATGTTTATCGATTGATCCTTCCAGTAATTTCTTTTAATATATAATTATGTAGCATTTCTTGCACCATTAATTTTGAAATTTGGTGATTTGTGGAACTAAAGTTTTTAAAACTTTTTTTGGTGAAATTTAGGTAATAGTTTTTTGAAAATTTTGTTCTCAATTTCATGGGTATGAAAGATTCTCGTAAGATCTTCGCAAAAAATCAGAATGTTGATTTTGTTGAACACAACCCAATGTATACCAATGAATTCCAATCTCAATTTAAATTAAGGTATACAAGTTTATTACGTGAATACAATTCACTGAATCACGATGAATACGAACTAATGTATACATAGTGTAGTTACTGTAACATAAACAAAATCCATGTACAATTAATGAATCAAATTTATATATGTATTATACTAATCTCATTCTTGTATTCATTATAGTAGTATTTATAATTGATGGTAATATTCTTATGTATATAGTATAAAGTTTATGTATGCATGCTACGATTAATGTGTACATCAATAAAATTTACACGCCTATTTTTATGAATATTTTTTTTGTGTACACATATTTTTTATGTATACATTATGTAATCACAACTTTAGTTATTGTATAATTTTCACATATGTATTATTACAATTTCTAATAAAAAATTAGTTAGTATTATTTGATTAATTATTGTCGATTATGTGATAATTAATATACGTTGCAGCATTAATAATATATTTTTTTACCTTAAATGCAGTCACAATCTTTTAATAAGTTACTAAATTTTTTTTAACAGATTCATTCCTTAAAACTTGTTGTAACCTTTTTTTTAATGGGTTAATTAATAAGTATATATATTTCACTTCTTAAAAGTGACAATCGGTTTCTAAAAAACTAAATTATTTGTTGATTGCTAAAAAGTAATAATTAAAATTACAATCAAATATATCTTTATGTTTTTGTAAATTGAGTTACTGTTTTTTTAAAATAGACGGTTAAATAAAGTTGAATTTGAGAAGTTAAAGAAATAGAAAAACTAACTTCCTTTATTATAGGAGTTAAAAACAAGGAAGATAAAATAATCTCACATCTCCTTAATTAATGTGAGTTGGTTGCACATGATTAAAAGAAAAAAACTACAAAAAGTTGGTTTTTGTTATGAAACTATATGAAATTAGAAGAAGAAGAAGAAAGTAGGAAGAAAAGAAAAGACTTCTTATTTCTGTTGAAGTATATTTAGGATTCATAGTTCTTTCACCAATCTTATTTACAATGAAGGAAAACCCTTTATTTATAGGGAAAAACCTTACTTGGTCCCCAAGTAGGATTCCTAACCATATCCTACTAGGACTCCACATAATTAGACATTCACTATAATACAAATTGTTTATAACACTCCCCCTTAAATGTCGGTAGATTATGTGCCAACCCAGTAGGAAAAAATCTAGTGAAGGAAAAAGAGTACACATATCTAATAATACGCATTATAGATGCCTCATTAAAAACCTTACAGGGAAAACCCAATGGGACAAAACCTTGTGAGGAAAAAAGAGTACATCGCGTATTAACTCCCCCTCATGAAAACATCAATTCAGAGACTAGAATCTTCATTTTCCAAGCTTGTGCACTATCTCTTGAAAGTTGTAATTGGTACAAACTTGGTGAATAAATCAACAATAATATTACTTGAACAGACCTCTTGCATGTTAATATCACCATTCTTGGGAGCTTGTGAGTATAGAAAAACCTTGACGAAGTATGCTTTCTTCTATCTGCTTTTATAAATCTTCCCTTCAGGGTCAAAGATTTCTGCAAGTTCCTTACTTCAACTTCTTTAAGCAAATAATATATTGCCAAGAGTTTCAATTCTAGTCATCAACTTGCATAATAATAATTGTATATTCTCTATGCATTTTGAATTTATTTAATCCTTATGAGGATGATAAACAAGCTTTCCAAGAACTTGTATATGCTTTAGATTTTGAACCCATTGAAAATTTTCATATCAATTTCGTCAAGTAACAACATTTAATATTAGATGTATGACATCTTCTAGTGCCTAGATTGCAAGTCAAATAAGCTTTACGCTTACCAAGATGCATCATTCCACTTTTCACTTGATTATTATTTCTACATAAGCATGCTTTAAAAGATGTAGAATTCATATCCTCATAATCTTTTACAATATTGCGCGCTATTGTATCAAAGATATCGTCAACGATATATCATTTTGTATCGATTCACAATACGACAAAACTTATTGAGATCTCATCACTTCATTATTTTAGGTAGTTACCCCTCTCATGAGGTTTCATAAAGTGTTATGTCGTAGGCTCTCCAAGAGCACATTGTCTCCTTATTATGATCATTTTGATTCTTTGATCCTCCCCCTTTTTCAAGGATTATTTTATTTAGAATTGATTAGTCTATCACGCTTCATGCATGTCATATATTTTATCCTTAAGAGACATTCAATAGATATATTTACAACTCTTGTGTTGCTTCTAGTCTCCCCCTTATGTTAGACAAACTAACATATATCTCAATCTTTTGGAGAATCTATCTTTGTGCATCATTATATATTCGTTGATTATATACTACATATCAAAATAATCAGATGAAAAATATTAGGTCCCTGACCATAAATCAACAGAAAGAAAATATGATCATAATTTGTTGGTTTGATGCGTACAATTACTTTTGTATGCGGTATCATATTTCAGATCAACACATGGAACTTTACTTTCACAAGCAATGATTTCACTATCTCAGACATTTAATGTCACAATATCTTGAGTATTTATCAATATTATCAAGATAAATTATCTTGATTACATATTTTGAAATTGTGCTTTTAGCTCAATTATTTTTGCACAAACAATTTTATGAATGTCAAACTACATATTGACAACAAAAATACATGTGATTATCTTATAAATGCATCCTTTCATCATGTCACATGATAGGTGAACGGACTCATATTCACCTTTTATACTTTTCAGAAATTAGAGATTTAATCTCAACATTAGTTGATCCAATCAACTTGTCATGAGAACAAATAACAAAAGATTTCTTGAAGAATCTTCTAGTTTTTCAATGTATGTCCATTACTCAGTATGCATATCTTTGGGATGATCAAATTATTCATGTCAACTAATAAAATTATTAGTACTCGTAAACTCCAAGTTTACTACGTCATGTGCCTTTTCCTTTAGTAAATTTTTTATTTACTATTATATGACTAAATTTCAATTTTATTACTCCAAGAGTAATTTTCAGATTTATTTCTTCTCAATTACTTTACCCTTTAGGTGAGCCGTGATCCCATCATTGAATGAACTAATGTGAAGAAAATTGTGCATTACACATATTATTTGTGCCAACATTTTTGCAAACATCAAGTTGAGAGATAATAATAGACACACGTGAGACCATATAGAAGAAACATTTGTTAGGACCATTAAATATCTAAACAATCCAATTAGTGGGTGACTAGGTCCACAAATATCTGTATACGTTCCTATAACGCAGAAAATTCCATCTCAACTTTCGTTTATGGTGGTCCCATAATTAGCTTACCTTGCTAACAAGTAGTATAAGAAAATTCACCATTTAAAAGAATTTTTAGTTTCTTCCATGAAAGTCCATTTTAATTTTTCATAATTCGTCTAAACATTATAGACTAACGATGTCCAGACAATCGTGTCAAACTAAAAAAGTACTGAAATTAGTAAAACTTCTTATTTACCATAGAATGTGCCTCAATTACATTAATTCTTGTCCAATACAAGCCCGAAGATAAAACATGAAACTTTTCTATAATACATGTCTTCTTAGAGACATTCTTGGTGATACCACATCATTGACCAAGGTCGAAATCTTTCTCATGCCTAGCATGGTGGCTTACACCTCATTCCCTTTAGAGAATAGATCAATATTTAGCATTAATCAGAAGTTCTCATTCTTCATGAATAGAACACAAACATGTGAGCTTATCAAATTATGATAGCTTTAGTACCTCATTCCATATTTATGTGCATTATTCAATCACTTGTCTTCTTTCAGACATATTATGCACTAATACCACATTCACTTTTGTAATGGAGTAAAGTCAGTAAATTTCATGACTCTTCATCTAAAACACATTAGTTTTTCTTTAGTCATTATTATATCGTCAATATGGTGCATTAAGACACAAATTCAACGTCTTATCCATATAAAAGTGTCTTAGGTCATAAATCGATGGGTCTTGAACCCAATATTTTATCATCATGGTGCATCAGAACTTTAACCCAATGTCTTACCCTCTTTGTGCGATTAGACATAAATCCATCGTCTTATTCTTTTGGTGCGATAAAACTTAAATCTATCGTCTTACCCACAATGAGGCTCAACCTCAAGCCTTCAAAATAATTGTAATTTTACCACTTTTGATGACCATTAATATGATCGTACATTATAGTTATACACAGAATTGATATTATTGAATTCTTATAATCAACATTAGTAGTTAATAAATATAGCTTAATAGATCACATATCTCATATAAAGGTTGAAAACATACCTTTCACTAAATTGTGCTTATTCAATTATTAAAATAAATTAAAAAATTCTCTTCCCAATTGATTAAAATTAAATATATAAAAAGTCAACAAGTCTCTTTAAATACTTACTTTAGATGGTACCTCCAGATCTGTAACGTAAATAATTATAACATAAAGATAAATCATACCTTGAAGATTTAAGAATCTTATTGCATAACTTATTCAAGATCTCTTTTGCATATTTTCCGTCTTCTTCATAATTCTTTAAGAATAGAACAATCGTGCTGATAACGTGTTATGAAACTATATGAAATTAGACGAAGAAGAAAGTAGGAAGAAGAAAAAGACTTCTTATTTTTGTTGAAGTATATTTATGATTCATAGATCTTTCACCAATCTTATTTACAATGAAGAAAAACCCTTTATTTATAAGAAAAAAACCTTACTTGGTCTCCAAGTAGTATTCCTAACCATATCATGCTAGGACTCCACATAATTAGGCATTTACTATAATACAAATTGTTTATAACAGTTTTGCTTTTTTTTAGGCTAATAGTGCTAATTTTATTTTAGGCTATTAATTGCTAATTAATATTGGGCTATATATTGCCAATTATATTTAATAATTGTGTGTCTGTGTCAATTCATCAAGTATATTTGGAGGAAAATAGTGATAGTCGGATGATATTTTGGTTCTAAATGAAACATAAATGATATTTGAAGGCAATTCCCTTAACTTGGGTGACTATTTAGGAAATCAACTACAATTATTCCTAATTAACATCCTCACGTATTTATCAGATCAGAAAATCTACTCATTTATTGGGTCATAGATACTTATGTTCAATAATGACATATGAAATGTACAAAATTGAAGTATTCAATAGATATAAACTTAATTGAAATGTCTGAATGACGTTTGAAGCCAAATTTAAAAGTTCATATAAATTGAATTGAAATATTAAAATGACGATTGAAGCCAAATTTAAAAAGTCGTATAAGTATTTGGCTAATCAATTAAGTAAAGAGTATAGTAGCATTCATTAGTAGTACAATAATTATTTAATTAGGATAAATCATTTATTTTATTTTCTTGTGTTATTTTTTGGATATATATATATATTAAGTAGTCTTTATCACTACCAAAGTCTTTGAAGAAAATATTCTGCCAACTACAAAAACACATGCTTGGAATCAAGGTACATCATCTTGATTCTTGGTCACCACATGATGATTATGTCACCGGTACCTTAAATAATTGTTGAAACTTCACCACATGCTTTGTTTTTTTTCTTGGTTATCCATTTAGATTCGCAAAAATTTCATATTCAGATTAAACGCCTCCTCACAAATTATAAAGATGATTTCTTATTTAGGAGACTCAAAGTATTAACTATTCTACTATTCATCTACTTATGTCGATGATAAAATTTAATATTCTAATTGAGTATAATTATAATTTATTAGAAAAGGATATTATGTATTTTTTATTTCTATGACGTAGAAAATATATCTTATCACAAAAGTGACTCACGTATATTTTTATTGTTACACCAATAATAAAGATATCATCTCTAGATTATAAAATTAAGAGATATATTAATTCTATATCACAAAATTTATAAATTAGGTTCATCATTTTTTTTTCTTTTTTTAGATGATCAAATGATGTTTAGAAGTTTGGGTATTATAAGTGTAGATACAACATTTAGGATCCAATTCCTCTTTATTTCTCTTTTCTAAATTTTCTTTAAATTCTTGTTTGGATTTGGGAATACATGACACAGGCAAGACTTAATTAATCAAAGAAAGTCCCTAATAATGATTTATTTAATAAATACAATATATTTTGTTGCAAAATTTATTGTAATCCCGCCATATTAGTAACATATTTTCTATGTCTTATAGATGAACATCTTATTAAATACAGTTATTATATATTTGATCACTTATCAAATCAGAAAAGAATTAATTAAAAAAAACATGATTTCCCCTATAATTTGTATGGCTTTTATATGTGAGCAATCCACAATTATATATTCACAAAAAAAAATTTAGAAGAAATTAGTCAATTTATTGATAATTTTTTAATGCTCATGTAAATAAAAAGTATTCATCTAATATCCTATAGAGGAATTTATCTCTCACATAAATATAGTAGAAAACAATTCTTTCATCCTACTTTTTTCCTTTCACAGCATTCAATGTTCAATTATAGGCGAAAGTTCGATCTTATAGGATAACTCTACAATAAACATAACTTTTAGTAGCAGACAAATTTTTATCGGTATTAGTTTATTATTATTGAACTTAATTTTATTATAAATTTTAAAAATATTTAAAATATATTAATTATTTCAAAATATATATAATTAACAATAATTAAATTATTATTATTAATTAATTATTATTTTTTTTGGTTTTTATTTGGTGTAATTTCCATGAGGAAAAGCAAAGTCCAATTAGGAAATCACTAAAAATTTGTTTGGATAAACTTAAAAAAAATAATTTTTTTAGTTGAAAATAAAAAAATTAAGTTAAAATAACTTTAAATTAAATTTTTTTAAAAAAATCTACTTTTAATTTTTGACTTATTTAAAATTATACCGTAACCTCACTTTTTCATTATTTTGTCCTATGAGTCACTTTTTTATAGGCATTATTTGGCCTATTTTGTAATTTTTCGAACTCTTGATTTGACATTTCTATAACTTTTCCACATACATGAATTAATTTATCTCCCACACTAAAAATGTGAAATTAATTAATCCCAAACTACCCATAAAACTTGGCTAGTATGATTTTGCCATTAGTGCCGTCATATAAATACCCCTTTGTCTAATAATAATTGGTTATAGAGATGTGTATGAGTAGATTTGAATTGGTTATTGCTCAAATAAAAGTCAAATTAATTTAGTTAATTTTAAAATTATTAAAATTAAATTAAATCAAATATAGTGTATATCTATTAATTTGGTTCTTATTGATTCAGTTTGGTTCGATTAAGAAATAATTTATTCAAAATGTGAAAAAGTGACAATAATTTACTAAAAATGAAAAATGGTTAGAATGACTAATGTTACATAATTTTTTATCACTGAATCTACTGAGAATAAAGTTTCAAGATTCACTATTTTTAACCTAAAAGGAAGAGACTGTGACATTTTCAACCCCACAAAAAAATGTCATAAACACTATATACATGAAAGTCGAAATCAATAAGATAAATATTCTCACCTTGTACATTTTCGCTTTCATAAGTAACTTATGTTGAAGAAGTAGGAAGCAGACGATTGGAAAATGTCAAAGGAACATGTCCAACGCAGTTGACTGGCATGTCTACAACAACTGTTGATGAAGAAGGAAGCTGATGATTGTAACATGTCGAAGAAACAGGTCTAATGAAGTTGACTGGTGAGTTTACAACACTGTTGAAGAATTAGAGTCGCACTACAATTAGACTACCTATGTTAATTAGGATTATACTTCGTGTAGAACTATATTATGACTAGGATTATAGTACAACTAGGATTAGATTATTTATAATTTCATTATTATTAATATAATAGTAGTAGTAGATATTGTAGTAGGACTCTAAGTATAGTTAACTTAGACTCTACAATTATCTCCTATATAAGATTTACTAACTCAACATTATTTTTATCAATACAGCAATACATCAATACAATTCTTGATCTTTGATCTCTCTAATCCTAAATGTGAGATTTCTACAACTTATAATTAATTTTTTTGATGAAAAAAAAAATGCAAGATCTTTAAAATTATTTACAAAAAATAATATACCGTTATAGTTTGTTGGTTTGATTAGGTTATTTCTTCAATTTTTTTTCGAACAAAATCATAATCAAATTAAATACTATCAATTTTTTTTAAAAAAAAAAAAACAAACCAAACCAACCCAAATAGAATCAATTTATTTAATCAGTTTGGTTCAATTTTTCAGGTTTGATTGGTTTTTATCCAAACGATGAATATCCCAATCGTCCACATGACTTTACACACAAATTAAGAAGCAGTAAATGATAGAAGTAACTTTATCAAACCATCCTCATTAAATATGGGTCATCTAAATATTCAAAACTGAATAATATTTAATAACAAAGATAAAATATACACAACATAATAAATTATTCATTGATTTTATAAACTGAACATATATTATTGAATATTTTAAAATAGTATTGTGAACAAGTAAAAATAAACGGAAAGAGTGATAACTATCATTCATCCTTTTTATTAAACGGAAAAGGGCCTAAAATATCCTCAAAATATTGAAAATTGTACAAAATTACCCTCCATCCACCTATTGGCTTCAAAATATCCTTCCCACCCACCTATTGGGTCCAAAATACCCTTGTCATCCACCTTTTGGTTCAAAATTGACCACTTATTTAACGGTTTTATATTTAAACTATTTAAATATTTTTTAAAATACGTGGTGCTCAACTATTTATTATAATTTAATTTATTAGTATAATTTATAAATCAATCAATTAACCACCCATTACTAATTAAATTCCTCTTATGAAACCCGTCACATTATCAATGCAAGCTACTGCCAATCGAGTGTTTTTAAAATTTATAGAAGTAAATTATCATACATTCAAGTGGCTAAATAAAAATCACCGATAAACTTAAAAGTCTGACTATTTCATCTTAATTATTCTTACGTCTCAATTTTGTGATGTTACTTCATAGGTAATTTTTTTTCAAAATAATATATTAAAGGTTTTAAAACAAATCATAACTATTTATAAAATTATATTTGTAAAAAGTGCATGAATTAATTCGGGATGTATTACTTCTTTACCTTTAATCATAAATTTATAATTCAATCTTGAAAGAGAATCCTATTGAAAGTCTCATCCTAAATAAGCGGCTCAACCTAAATTTAATTGGAGCTTAAATTCAGTCTCGAATAATTTTGGATGTCATTTTTAGGAATCTATAATTTCATCGTGTTTTAGTAGTGTTTATGACGATTTTGATATTAAAATTAGATTATTAATTGAGTGAGGTTTAGTTAGTAATGAGTGGGTAGTGGGTTGATTTATAAATTATATTAATAAATTAAAATTATAATCAATAGTTGAACGCCAAGTATTTTAAAAAATATTTAAAGAGTTTAATTTTAAAACAATTTAAAAAGTGGTCGATTTTGAACCCAAAGGTGGATGACAAAGGGCATTTTGGAGCCAATAGGTGGATGAAAAGGGCATTTTGGAGTCAATAGGTGGATGGAGGGTAATTTTGTACCATTTTCAATAATTCAAGAATATTTTAGGCCCTTTTCCGTTTATTAAAAGATAACTATTGATTAATTATGTAGCTAAATAATAAAATTGATTATTTAATTTAGCGGCTATTATCCAAAACAAATTACTATCTATGAATAAGTTGACGGTGAAGTTGGCATACAAGTTCAACTTCTTCCTTTTTTTAGTGCCCACAAAAGAATTATATGATAAATAATTGTTTCATCATGATTTCTTAATAACTTTGAGTTTCACTTTATAATTATGATTAAATCAGAGCAGAAATCATCACTAAATGATTATTAATGCACAGTATTTACTAAAGTAGTGATGATTACATATCGTTAATGAGTAGTTAATACTGACAAACACTTGAACAGAGCCTTTAAATGGACATACAAACCTAATTTATATTTTTAATTAATGAAAGCGTAGAAAACCCCTTCTGAAATTAAATAAGTTCGTTGAGTATGATGGTATGTGTGATATATAATATTTATTGTATTAAAAATAATAATGAATTTGATTATTGTGATTGCTTAGAAAATCTATTTTATTATATTAGTTAGATAACGATTATACTAGTTCAATGTATTTTAAAATTTTTTTGTCAATGTTCCACGATATTTATGTATTATTGCTTCATAAATCACTAACGTTATTTGTGAAAATTAGCTTTGTGGTAAGCAAACTCATTTATTTTGCAATGTATAGATGAAGTTTTGTAACGGTTTTAAAAATTATCACGTGATCAAATTTATTAATCATAAAAATAATAGAAGTTAGGATTGATACTAATTCTAGTCTTTTTATTTTCTTGCGTAACATGTTTTTACACCTCGTTCGTTGAGGCTTTTGAGTATTTCATCGAAACATACATTTAAATTTAATTATAAGAATGAATTACAATCCATTGTCCTAATATGATTATTCAATCAATTTTTATTGCTTGAAATACTATTCAAAGTCCAAATGATATGATTCCTTTACTTCATATTTTATAGGCCTAAGTCATCTCTAGCCACTCAAAGTTGTCCGCATAATTCATTTAGACACTTCAACCAATCCTTGTGTCAATTGAACATTTTATTTGTTCAAAAGTCATTCCTATTAGACACAAAATGTTGACATGGCAAAACACGTGTAATTCACTTTCCTTGAGCGCGTTAATTTATTAAAAATAATATTTTTCATTTTTTTCTTAATTTATACCCCTAAGTTATTTTTAAAAAAATAATTAACAAAAAAGAAGAAGAACAGTTGTATTCTTCTTCCCTATTTCTATCAACCCCACTCCAACCCAACCCCCATACCCATGCACCAGTGGTTATCTTCTTCCCCCACCATTCTAATAATTTCAAAATTCTTAGCATCAGTGGTTATCTTCTTCCCCAACCATTCTAATGGTTTCAAAATTCTTAGCATTTTGTTTCATTTGTTTTTTCATTTTTTGTAAAAAAAATCTGCTAATTTAATATGTGAGAAGAAGAAAAATTCGAACATTGGAGTTAAAATTGATCGATATTCGTCTATCTCTATTTCGATCACTCCGATTGAACAAACATCGCCACTCATTAATTTATTAAAGATGATATAAAAAACTCAACATACTTTCAATATTTCTTGGTCATGAATCTTAAAAATAATTTATTGACGTTTATTTATTTTCACAAAAATCTCAAAACAAATGGAGAATAACAGATGATAGGAGAATAAATTTGAACGGGAGATTTTTATTTTTGTTATCTCTGTTATCAATGGTGGCTGCCGCGGTTACTAGGTAGAGGAAGAAGAAAGGTCAAAGGGTTAGGCGGGAGTGGGGGAGATTTTCTTTTTAAATATTTTTGTGATTAATAAATAAAGGGAAACTATTTTTCGTTTTTTTAAATTAAAAAATTATATTTTATTGCTAGATTGGGTCCATGTGCCAAGTGTCATAATTTTATTTGTCATTTTTTTAAGTCAATGCGCGTGAATTACACGCAAAATATTTTAAAAAAAAGTTTTCGTTTTATGTTCAATAGATACATATTCTTTAATATTAAAGTGTCTAATAGGTAATAGTCGTTGAGGTGTCTAAGTGAATTATGCGAACAACTTTAAGGGCCGCATATGACTTAAGCCTATTTTATATAAATCAATTTTTTTTATGTCATTTTCAAGTGATCGAAGACTTTTTCTATTAGGTGAATTTTTTTTCGATGGTCAAACATATTATATATGACAGATAGAGAGGGCTAGGTGAATGAATATTAAGACATGTTACTTTTGTAAGAGTTTTAAGGAAAATATTTAAATGATTTTTGAAAGGCGTAACAGAAATCGGAAAGAACAAGTCAAAGAAAGTTGGTTCATAAATCGATACAAGTATGAACTTCATCGTGAAGTGGTTGAGATCACTCTTTCTAGAGGAAGAAATTTGTGTACTAATCGCTTGCTCAGCTTCTATTTCCTTCACTCGATAGATGCTATTTGTTAGAATAAATTTCTTATTGCTCTAAATAAACTACATGACTCAAATAGCATGTTTCCAATACCTCCACTTCTCATACTGAATGTCTAAATTGACTTATTTATGGTGACTCTTAGCTTTTGAGTTATAAAAATATATAGATAAAAAATAATTTTCAAGGATGAAAAAAACAAACAAAATATACATAGATCAAAGGAAAAATAATTCGATCATATTATAATTGTATACTTAAAAATCAATTTTATCAATAATTATTTTACAATCGAATTTCTGAAAAACAAACAAAATTTGAATGAAGAAAGGCCTCCTTATGACTAAAGCAAAAAATACTTGTTATGGGGGTCATGTGTTGGTATTTGTCTTTGTCTACTAGGTCATTATCCATAGTACATATAAAGACACATCGTCACACCCTCAATCACATGAACGCTAGTATCTTTCTCTTCATTTCTAATGTTCTTTTTTTTTTTTTTTGGTTACTTAGTAATCAATATGGATTGAAATTATTGTTATAGTATTAAATGTTATAGAAGATTTTATATTACTGTATATTTAGTAGTGTATTTTAAAAGTATATATATACTTATATGGATACATTATTATTTTTATAATACAATATTTATAATATTCACGTGAACACATATGTACCTTTAAAATACATTACTAAATAGTGCAGAGGATAAAAGATCATTTCCAAAATTTGATATTATTACAAGAATTCCGATTAAAGTTCAAATATACTTCATAATTATTCCCCTTATTTAAACATAGTGTTAAGCTTATTTTTCGAGTTAAAAATATCAAGAGAAACGATACAAAGTAAAAAATTAAAAAAATTTAATTATCAAAAATAACATCTCATTTTTTTATTTGGTAAAATTATAATAAATATATTATTATCATTGCTATAGATGAATAGTTGGGAAAACTTTTGAATAAAAAACAAAAGATGAAGAGCACATTCTCCCAACTCCAAGGCCAAATTCAAAAAAAAAGGCACTACTATTTAATTAATTTAATAAATGTTGTCGGGTGTTGCGCGGAGTGTGATTTTCCATGTTCACTTCACACACTACACACATTCAATTAATACAAGTTTTATTATTTTTTCTTTATATTCCTCCCTTTTTGCCTCAAGTTGATTTGACAATTTGTTTTATAAAAGAAATTATTTGTTAGAGATTTATATTTTTAGAAAAATTTAAATTTAATTATTATTATTTTATTTTGTTACTTAATGATGAGGATATTTTTATTTGTTAAAGAAATAATAATTCTTCTATTTAAGTTGCTTCTATAATTTTAAAAACTATATAATTTTTTAAAAATAACGTTACATTTTATGGTTTTAAATGCCTTGTGAAAAGAGACTTTTTTTCCAACAGGCTAAAATTAACGAGACAAATAAATTAAGCTCAATTATTTCCGTTTATATGTCGTTTTATTACTAATAATAAGTGGTTTATAATATTAGTTATTTCAAAAAATCAATACATAAATAACATTATTTTTTCAGATTTTATCCTTACAAGTTATAAGTTTTAGCTTTAAAAAGTATGAATTTGACCAAATATAAAAAAATTAAATGATTAATTCAGATCAATTTAATTAATAAAAATAAATTAATTCTGTTTAATTAAATAATTTCAAGAAAACACTAAATAAGTGTACAATAATTAATTTCCCTAATTTCTAAAAAGAAGTGAAATTTAAGAAGTAACATATAATAGAAATAGAGGAAGTAAATAATACTCCGTGTCTTTTTATACATCACTTTTTATAAATAGTTGGATTGTAATATTCATCATTTCATAAAAATTAATGCTTAAATTATTATATACTTCCTATTATATTTTTGACAAAGTAATTAATTAGTCTTAAAAATATATACTTTGACCAACCTAGGAAAACTAATAAGTAATTAATATTCAATGAATTACTTTATACATTGATTAATTACTCTCTCCGTTCAGTATTCTATAAAATCTTATTATTAAAATAAATTTAAAAATTTAAGTCATTCAAATGGATTTTAATTTTTAAAGTCTAACATATTTATCATTTATTAAAAAGTTGACTTAAGAAAATATTAAAGAAGCATAATGAATTAAAATGTGACATATAATGCAAGTATAATCTAAACGTATAAAAAGAAATTGAAAAAATAATAAAGATTAATAAAATGAAAATTTATTTTTGAATATAAAAATTAATTAAAATAAAATGGAGGTAGCTATATTACTAAAAATGAAATTTTTACAAGTTAACCAAATTGAAATAACAGTGGAAGTCCCTACCTTGTTTGGTCACTTTTACATTGATTTGATGAATTTTGAGTTCTCAAATAAAAGCAGAGCGCGGCCAAATCCACTTCTCTTTACGTTACCGTAACAAGTTAGGCCCCAATTACACACCACTTAGGAACAAATTTTTATTGGGAGGGTCGCTCTCGAATAAATTATATAAAATATAATTTAAATTAAGTCAAAATTATAATTTGAGTTTTAAATATCAGATGAAAAAATTAAAAAAAAAACACATTCGGCACATATATGAAACCATATTAATCAGTGTATGTCCTTCATTATAAATCTCGAATTTAAATTTTGAGTATGATTTTTTTTAGTGAAAATTACGTTCCTTGAATAAATCGTTGATAAAAAGTCTTGAATGTGACTCTTAGGTATGAATAAAATTTTATTGGGAGCGTGATCTTTAAATTTGTGTATGATTCAAATTTAGTAGAGACTTCAAATGAGCTTTTGACATCGTATGGGAAATTTTAAAATTAATAATATGAATTTGTCAACATGATTTGCTAGGTAAAATGCGTCTATTCATTAATTTTATATTATGATAATTTAAATATATGTTTAAAGCTTTAAAACATAAATATTAATAAAGACCAATAAATAAACATATAAATAAATAGAAAAACATATATTAATCATTATGCCTAAATTAATATTATATTAGGTAGATGTATAAGAAAATATTTTCACGCATCCAACCCGGATTAGAATTTTTAGCTCAATGGTCTTTTTAAGATTAGAGCGAATTAAATTGTTTGGCTTAATACTTTTAAGGTTAAGTAAAGTGATTGATAAATATAAAAATAATTTAAAATAAATTAGAAAATATTTGACAAGTTGTGAAATAATTCAAAATAAATTTAAAATTAAAAATAGGTCTCTTTTGTCTTTTATATTTTTGAGTCAAAAGTAATTTAGGTTTGATTTTTTATTTTAAATTTAAAAATTAATTTTTTTAAGTCAATTCGATCGAGCTTTAATTATTGTCTTATTCAACAATGTTGTAAGGCTATTTTGTTATATGACAAGTTATTTTTTATTTTTTCAATTCCTCCATATGATGTTTGATATCTGTATTGAAATCTTATTAAATTAAATTTCATACAAAGGGAAAATTTCACGTAGAACAAGTTATTATAACATAAAAATTGGAATTATATTGGTTGTAGGTTTTAGCTAAAATCAAAATAAATTTGTAACAACATTTTGGGATTATGGTTGTATAAAAAATGAGATTATAACCTTGGAATTATAATCTAATACTATTATTATGAAAATAATTTTATTTTAAACTAATTGAGTTCTGAGGTTTGAGCATGATAATTTTTAAAGTTTTCGAACTCAATAACGATGGCGATTGCAACCTTCTTATCCAATTTGCATTTTTCTTCGATGGATTTATTTCTTTAATAATGGACTTTTTCCTTTTTAATTTTGTAGTCATTCTCTTTTACAAAATTTTTATATATTTACGTAGTTAGTGCTTTAATTGGAGGCACAAGATTAAATTGGAAAAGAAAATCTCCGTGGAAGTCATTTCTTACTCTCTACTAGTCAAAAGACCTGAAACATGTGATATTTTAGTTAATTTTAATGATCATTTTTATATTTTGTCAGTTGGAATTAATCAAATTATACTTGATTCTTATTCAATAATCACAATAATACGATACTTTCTTTTAAGGTCTTAGTTTATGTGACACGATATGATGAGATATTATATTTTAAAATAATATTTTTTTAAAAAAATTATATTTATTAAATTATTTTTATTTAAAATCAGATATAATATATAAATATATCGTTTAACTTTATGTCAAGAGGACGCACGTTTATGTCTATTTATTCAATTTAATACAAGTTTAAGTGTCTATTTATACACACACAAATTAAAAGATATAAAATATGAAATAAAGTCAAATTACAACATATTTATATATCATGCCTTAAAGTTATTTTAATACTTATTTTAAATTGACTTTTTTTTACAATAAATATTTTGAAGATACGGTTGAAATAATGCTATTAAATAATTGTCAAATAAAGATTGTGACATTTTTCTTTTTAATGATTCTCCGTTATTTCATATTAACTAAATTTATGAGGCAAATAAATATTTATTTAAGTAAAATATTTAAAAACATAAATTAAATCATACTTTCTATTATTGTCTTTTGTGAAAGTGTAATTTATCTCATAAAGAATATGTTAAACAAAAAGGAAAATATGAAAAGAAATTCAAATATCTAATCTTAAAACGTAAACAATAAAAAAACTCAAAAATTTCACTAAATATGGAAGAAAAAAACCCAGATAAACTGAAAAAAAAAATACTCTCACATCCCATCTAATTTATGTGACACTTTTCAGATTTCAAAATTCAAATAAGTTTTTCTTTAGTCATAATTTTTTTATAGATCTTTTACACATTTTGAATTATTACTTATTGTAACTATAATATTTATTATGTAATTTATAAATATATAAATGTCATGTCAATCCTGTTATCAAATTTTTCTATCATACTTAAATTATTTGACTTTTGAAAAACGAAAAGTCTCACATAAATTTAAACAGATAAAATATAATTATAAAAATGAAGCACCTTAAAAAAAATTAAATCCCCAAACCCTTATAGAGTGAATAGACAAACTTACCCTTCCATTATTTTAAATTTGAAATTCGACTGTATCATCATCAAAAATAATTCAAACTCACCTCACCTTCACCATTGTTTGTTCCTCATTTCTCACTCCTCCACCTTCTCTCTTCTTCTTTTTCTTCTTTCTCTTAAAGAAGAAGTAATGAAGTTTCACTATTTACACACAGACACACAGTGAAGTTGAGTCAACTAAACCATTGAAGCTTCTCTCTCTCACTACCATTTTTTTTTTTGAATTCTTCATCCATATTGATGTTTACTGCAAAATGTGCATTTGCTTCAGCTTGAACTTCAGCTTGAGCTGGATTGTTAATGGCATCATCATCATCATCGAAAGGGAGAAGCAGTTCACCATTTCATTACCGTAAACCTTCAACTCCTTACTCTTCATCTTCTTCATCTTCATCTTCAATCATGAACGGTCGGATGTTGCCACGATCATATTCTTCATCAACGACGTCGTTTTATGGCTCTGGGAATAGCTACAATTCCAGATCCATGACTCCGAGTCATAGTCGTTCCGATTCGGTGTACTCACAAGGTTATGAAAATCGTACGCCGGTGAGTTATCCATCCGAAGAGGAGTTAATTGATGAACCAGCTGATGAGTCTAGATCCGGAGATAGCATTTCTGTGACGGTTAGGTTTCGGCCAATGAGGTGAGTTCTGGATCTGGTTTAACTAATTTTAGATGTATGTACAGCTGAAGTTTAGGGGACAATGTAGTTAGTATTTGAATTGGTCTGATTATGGTGACAGTGAACGAGAATATCATAAGGGCGATGAAATTGCGTGGTATGCAGATGGTGGTAAAACTGTGCGGAACGAGTATAATCCAGCTACAGCTTATGCATTTGGTACAGTTCTACGCTCATTTGGGTTTATCTTAATTCTGATTCTACTAGCTGTGGAAATTCTCCTAGATTTTGGGAATTATATTTAATTTATGGATGGGTTGGAAAGTAATTGATTTGGAATTAGATTTTCTTTGAAGTTCATATAGTTATTTTGGTAATGTTTGCTTTGATGCTGGGTAGATAGAGTGTTTGGACCTCAAACAAATACTCAGGATGTTTATGAAGTAGCTGCTCAACCTGTGGTTAAGGCTGCAATGGAAGGAATACATGGTATTTTTTCTTGGGACTGAACTGTTATTATTTATGTGTGACACACTGTGCTGTCTGATTTAATTGCATTAATCTGTTATTTTTTTTTTTGTATTTTGACATGAAACCTACTGATTATGCAGGCACAGTATTTGCATATGGAGTTACAAGTAGTGGAAAAACACACACTATGCATGTAAGTTAATTTCCTTTTGTGTTATATCTTTTTTTCCTTGAATTGAAAGAAAGTTCTCCGACTCAGTTACAGTGCAATGAACTGTCTTGGAACTTTTGGTTGTTAACTATTGACAAAGCTGCTGCCCTGTAATACTGCATAATCTTTATATTTGTTGCATGTTTTGTTGAATCACGATGGTTGAATTATTATTTCTTGCTTCATTTTCCTCAATTGAAGTTTTTCTCCTCCCCGTCCCACTCCGCCCAAGTGCACAAGTTATTGTTAGCTGAATGTTAATATTTGGGATCTTGCTTTCAACAGGGAGATCACAATACTCCGGGCATAATTCCTTTGGCGATAAAAGATGTTTTTAGCATCATTCAAGATGTAAGTTAGCTTGGAAGTTTACCTCATTCTGAAAATTCGGTGCTGCTCTTTTTTTTTTTGGTCTAGCATGCCACCTTAGAGCAATATGGCATTATTCAATTTCCTCAATACCCTTCCATGAGGATGGAGGAACCATGCTTTTTTCAAGTACTAATTGATTATTCCACGGAAAGTGTAATCTACTCTCACAATTTTCAGACTCCTGGACGCGAATTCTTACTTCGAGTGTCGTATATTGAAATCTACAACGAGGTTAGTATGGTGCACATCAACAAATATTTTCACATACAATGTAGTGAGATTGATTAGAAAGAGTAATAACCATTATGCTTTGCATGGTTGTTCCTGCATAGATAAGTTTCTTGCGATGCTACATGCGTTTAGATTTTGAGCTCATGTGCTTCATAGCTGCATCATAAACTTCTCCGTTATAAAGTGAAATAGTGCTAAGTGTATATTTAGCATCTGTCTTTACGAACTTGCCACCTCTAGACATTTCTAACTTCTCCATACCAATTTTTACCACAATTTAATTTTGTACTCTCCGTATTTATGATGTCAGGTTATCAATGACTTGCTGGATCCTACTGGCCAGAATTTGCGTGTCAGGGAAGATGCACAGGTTTTTGTGCTAATAAAATTTGCTTTTTAGGGGCACTTGACAATGCTTTTTCTATTTGTTTCTAAAAAGCCAGATTTTCTTGAAGTTATGATTCTGGTCATCTTGATGTTTCTTTCTATATATTTTATCAGAAGATGAGAATATTGTTTCATATGAGGGATCTGGATGTATCGCTGTACCTGTAGACAATCATTTAAGAAAATAAAAAACAATTGCACAAAAATAATGATATCTCTGAACTGGTCGTCACTAGCTTGTGAATTAATTTAGCTTGTACTGTTGTACACCTCATAAGTATCTTGAGTCTCTAGTACCCTAAAAGTGAATCAAGAAACAAACTGAAGCTAACATACGTTGCCTCCATATTGTTCTTTTCATCACCTATGCTATAGTTCCTAAGGTTTCCTCTAGCTTTTCTACCTAGATATTAGGTTTAGGTGTTTGTGCATATTGGTTTTTTCACCACCTAAGCAACAGATCCTGATTTTTCTTCTCTATTTTTTCCTTGTTACTGATGTTTATGCTGCTGTTTATAGTTGATTCTAGTATTAGTATAGTCCTTGATATTTCATACATGACTTTAATATTCAGGGTACTTATGTTGAGGGTATAAAGGAGGAAGTTGTTTTGTCACCCGGCCATGCTCTTTCATTCATTGCTGCCGGGGAAGGTAATTATTCTATATGTTCCAATTCTTTCTCTCCAAACCCATTGGTGACGGCCAAGGGCATGTTGCAGACAATTTATATTGATTTTTATCTTTTGTATTGCAGAGCACCGTCATGTTGGTTCAAATAATTTCAATTTGTTCAGTAGCCGTAGTCACACGATATTTTCTTTGGTAAGTAGCACAAGATGGTTCGTTGTTATACAATTGCTTTGTTCAACCTGAAATACTGCTAAGTTACTGTTGAGAAATATGTGAATCTGATTATTAAGTGGCTGTTAATTTAATGGGGTGCTAACTTGATAATCATCCTTGGGAACTCTGATTGGTGATTGGATATATTTCATCAGAAGTCTATGGAAGCAAGTTCTAAAGTACATAAGGGGATTGAATTACCGATCTTTATGTTTGTTATGAACAGTCCATTTCTCTGGAATATCTATCCTGGTTATTAATATATCGTATACTATCTATTTCTCTAATTATATCAGAGTCTGTGGTCATAATCTTGAGTTTGGTTACATTATAGTTCTTCCTCCCTGCTTAAAATTTTCAACTTTTACATTGTGCTTGGTTTTTGTAGTCCTATCTTATTATGTCCACTTCCTTGCACATTTTGCAGATGATTGAAAGTAGTGCCCATGGTGATGAGTATGATGGAGTGATCTTCTCACAGCTCGTATGACTACTTTCACTGTTTGTTCAGTATTCAAATGTCAACGCTTACATTAGCATCTCACTCTTTTTCTCTTTTTGCCCCTTAGAACCTGATTGATTTAGCAGGGTCTGAGAGCTCTAAAACTGAAACAACGGGATTACGGAGAAAGGAAGGATCATACATAAACAAAAGTCTGCTGACTCTAGGAACTGTATGTACTCTAAGCATCCCTCATTGAGCATTTCTGTCATGGTTCCCTACTATAATTGTATAATGGAATTGTTGACATAATTCAGTTTCTCATCCTTGCTTGGCATAATGATCGACATTCTACTTTTCAGGCTGTGCTAAAGATTATAATAATCTGATTGTAAAGCTGATGCATTGATTGTGCTCTAATGTATTAGGTCATTGGAAAACTGAGTGAGGGGAAGGCATGCCATGTTCCTTATCGAGATTCTAAACTTACTCGCTTACTCCAATCATCCCTCAGTGGACATGGACATGTTTCTGTGAGTATGATGGGTGCATACAAGGAGTTCTATCTATTCTGCGCATCTCTTATTTTTTTCAGCCTTAATGATACGGAATTGTGCATCTTTAGCCTCTTAGCTCCACATTCTTTTTCTCTTAAATAAAAAATGAGGCACACTTTTTCCATCTGATATTAACGGTTCTTGCTGTGACATTAAATGTTTCATAGCTATGATGGCTAATTGTCCCCTTTTTTTTGTCATCTGCAGCTCATATGTACTGTTACTCCTGCTTCAAGCAATATGGAGGAAACACATAATACGTTAAAGTTTGCAAGTAGGGCTAAACGTGTTGAAATTTATGCATCACGCAACCAGGTTTGCCCTTTTAGCAACACTTCTGTTCTGTAGAATTGCTGTAGAGAAGGCTGACAGTTCTATATATAATTATTTCAGATAATTGATGAGAAGTCTCTGATTAAGAAATATCAGAGGGAAATATCATGTCTGAAACAAGAACTTGATCAGCTAAGAAGGGGGATGCTTGTGGGTGTCAATCATGAAGAAGTTTTGAACTTGAGACAGCAGGTATGATTTAAAGTTAAATGATGTTTTGAACTACAGGTAGATGAGATTGCGTCAAATTAATTGCATGTTTAATATGTACCCTATTAGCTTCTTTGGAGTGTTCTTCTTTTAACCTGAATGGATTCTGTACTGAATTACTTATTCTTGTTCATTTTACAGTTGGAAGAGGGACAAGTGAAAATGCAATCAAGATTGGAAGAGGAAGAGGAAGAGAAGGCAGCTCTACTTAGTCGGATACAGAGGCTAACTAAACTGATCCTTGTTTCTTCAAAGAATTCAACTCCTGGTTATTTGGGTGATGTTGCTGGTCAACAAAGGAGTCTGTCTGCTTCTGAAGATGATGTATGCTTCTCTTTGTCATATTATCATGTGTTGTTTTTTTCAATTCCAATCTTTCTTTGCTGAGTCTCTGTGCATAATTTCTAGATTTTAACCTAGATGATTGCTTTAAGATTCTGCAATTAGTTATGCACTGTCAAAGATGGTTTATCTAATCATTGCTGTATCCTCCATTCAACTGGCTATACTCATTATTATTGGAATGGAATATAAACTATTCCTCTCATTGTTTCTTTTCCTTCCAGTTATTATTTGGACAGACATTCTTTGCCTTTATTTGATCTAGGATAGAACTCTTGTGTATTGAAATCTTCTATTTTTGACCATCCCTTCAGAAAATGGACAGTTCTCTGCTCGCAGATAGCGAGAATCAGAAAGACCCTTCGCCAGATAGTTCTGATTTAAAACACCAAAGATCCTCTAGCAAGTGGAATGATGATATATCACAGGCTGGAAGTACCATAGTATGTTGTCTCTGCTTTCTCTTTGTTTCACAATTTATTCACTTTTAAGTGGAAGCTGCTTATTTAGTTGTTCATAATTCAATTTGCCAACTGGGTGCATGTGAATCTTAATCCTTTTCATGGACTCAAAATATTTGCAAGTCAACACAGCAGTTGATCTTATTCATTAAGGTGAATTTATTTTACTGAAATTTTGCAAATTCTAAGACAGTGCTGAGGTCTACTGAAGCTTTAAGCACAAAGCACAAATAAGGCACACATTTCTGCGGTGTAAATGAAAAAAATAATCAAAAGAGTATTTGGAAAGCAACTGAAAGCAACTCTATTCTTAAATAGCATTGTAAGGTCAAATGAATAGAAATGTATGAGCAAAACTACATCATCAAGTTCAGAACTCATTTTCAAATTTGGTTAGATTAAGCATGATGCAAATTTAAGTTTATTTCAACTTTTTTCTTACTTTCTATCACCAAATTTCTGAAATAATTTTCATAATCATTTCTATTAACATCCATTTAGTTTCCGTTATAATTAAAATGTTTAGTTACCATTTATACTTGCCTTTAGTGCTGCCACTTCTGAAAGAGCACGCCTTAGCATATTGGTACATGTACTGAAGCACCGCCTAAGCAAGGTGAAATGCTTAACCTTTGATGCACCTAGCTTCAGGGCTTATATGTGCCTCAATCATGTATTTCACCAATAAATTCCAGCCAAGGTCATTTTCATTGTCCAGAATTTGAATTAGCTATTTACATATCTTACAGAAGTTTCAAATTAGACAAACATCGATCCAGATATGAAATTTGATTACTCAACAATTTTGTATCAGGATTGAGAAGTGTGGTTCTGTAACGATATGATAGTTTCTTATGTGCCAATCATGTTCGACTAATGGAAATAGTTTTTTGGATAAAGAATGGGATAAGGACGGTTTATAAACCATGCCTCCCTTATCAGGAATTTGGTTTAGCTTTACGCGGGGATACAGCTCCTTACACATGTTAGGCGTTCGACTTCTTGGATCACAATCTCATGGATGCGACATGAAAATACTATTTTATCCTTTCTATCTTGGACTTAGCATTCACCACAGCTTATGCCATCTCACTCACCACCTTAAGCATGATTGATTATCAGCTGTCTCCCTTTTTCTTACCTAAATTTGTTTGTTATTTCTTTTACTTTAATTATAATAATTGTATACATAATAAGACATATTTTTGAAAGAAATTTACAAACACATATCATCTACATAGTACATACCAAACCAACTAGACAATTTACCCAATCAAATTGACAATCCCCTAGGCCCCTATAAATGAGAATTTGTTAAACGAGTTATATAGCTGACATCAACTAGCTTTGATTTATTGGTTGATATTCCCCGTCTCTCCCAATTCGTTCACGATCTCCTTTTCTACTGATTCCTTCGCTATGATCTAATAGTGTTATAACCCACTTTTAACTTTCAATTGACTAAATGATTCTTTGGGTTTGGGGAAATGCTTATTTGCTTATGTCTAAAGTCAGTATAGCTGGAACATCTTTCTAGTCCTTCGTCAAATGCATTGAGCAAATTGTATGTGGGGCAGCATGATTATTTTGCCTGTTTGTTTGAATACAGGAAGGTATCTCAATGTCAGATGAAATGGACCTCCTGGCTGAGCAAGTTAAGATGCTTAGCGGAGAGATTGCATTCAGCAGCAGTACATTGAAGCGGCTGATGGAGCAATCTGTAAATGATCCTGAGAGTTCAAGAAATCAAGTATATATCTGCTGTTATTCTTTTCAATCCTCAACACAATTTGATGGTTAAGTTGAATGGGACAATGATTTGTTTGACTGCTATAACCTTCTGCAGCTATTTAGGGTCTCTTTTAAATTTTCTTCCAAAAGGCAGTCTTTCTACTATTCTACCGTTGGATATAAATTTATCATTTGATTCATATCAAAAAATTCTAGGTTCTGTGTTTCTGTTAAGTTTCTAACTTATTCTCTTCTAGTGTCATTACCAAAATGATAAAGCATCTACAATATTTGAAGTCCCCAGGCTTTTCACGCCATAATCACAGGAAGAGTAGCGATGTGTTCTTTATAAATGTTCTGTTCTTCCTTATGTATGCAGCAGTAGAATGAAGTTACTTATTTGTTTATATTGTTTATGTAATTGTGTATTTGTGCTTGGGATCAAGACTCTTATGCTAACCCCTATGACAGATTGAAAATCTAGAGCGTGAAATCCAAGAAAAGAGAAATCAAATGAGGATGCTGGAACAGCGCATTGTTGAAAACGGTGAAGCGTCAGTTTCAAAAGCATCATTAGTTGAAATGCAGCAGGTGACCTCGTGTTATCCTTTTCGGCCTCATTGTTTTTCTTTTTTCTTTCAAATTTGTGTCTCATATTTCTGTCTTTTAGCAGACTCTGATGAAATTGATGACACAGTATAGTCAAACGGGCTTTGAGCTTGAGGTTAGTAGCAGATAAGAGTTTATTGACGCCTTTTTCCTTTTAAGAAAACACAAAGAAGACAAATCTAAGAAATTTTTCATTGTTGTCACAATCTGAGTAGCTATCTCTATCCGAGTTGTTTACAAGTTGATCCTCTGATGCAGATAAAATCAGCAGACAATAGGATTCTTCAGGAGGAGCTGCAAAACAAGGTCAGATAGCAGTGTTATTTATCTTCACTGCAAATCAAATATTTGTCACTGCTATTTGTTCGTCTTATATTGAATTTCAAGCTACTAGTTACTTTTTCCCAAGAATAATGTGGCTGTTATCTTTTCATTGTTTGCAGTGTTCAGAGAACAAGGAACTGCAGGAAAAGATATATCATCTTGAGCAGCAGCTGCTTTCAGTCAAGGCTGAAAAGTCATACCCATCAGTGGAACAACGTGTATCTGCTGAATATGTTGATGAACTTAGAAAGAAAATTCAGTCCCAGGTGATTTTTATATCATTTTTCTAGCTATAAACTTGGGCTGCATCTTTACCTATGGACTTGAGTGGACTGGTGCCCTTGGAACAAACTTTTGATACAGATAGTGTCTATTCCAAGGCCTTAAACCACTCCTGGCAGTCTATGTTGCATGGGTCTTCGATGTGATGAACATACTTCTTTTCTTTTCTTAATATAATTTCTCTATAGATGGTCTCTCTTCGGAGTCGTATCAATATTTTAATTAAAGATAAGTTACACAAGAGGAGGGATCATGTGAACCTGTGATTCCTCCAGAGTCTAGATATGTCACATGTACAAACCTCCTTGCACCTAAATGAATTCAAGTGAACACTCTAACAATATTCCTTGTATTGGTGAACACTAACAATATTCCTTGTATTATTGTTCTCTGGTGTAACATGATTATGCATTATATAACAATCCCTTTATCATTATTCACTTCAGAAACAAATCCTCCATATAATACCCGTATAAAAGTAAACAACCCCTAAAGGTCATAAGAATCTTATTCAAACTCACTCTATGTAAATCCACCAATGTAACTAGTGGAGACCTTGTTTATTCATGCTTTGGAGGTCCTTAAGATTAGAATATAAAACATGATGATACGTCAAGACAAAAGATGTTTTAAGATATGTCCGTCAGAGGAATTTGAATGATCTGATAAGTCCATCTATCAGGTGTACCTGTTCTCTTCTTTCTTTCCTCATCAAATGCTTTATGCTTTTGTGGTGCATAGTTTGTTTCAAATCTTTGTTGTGACTAACTATCTGCAATTTTTCTGTTCCGTGTACTTCTAGTTAGAATTCTTTGATTCTGTTAGTTGGATCCATCCCAATTATCAGATTGAATCTTACTAACTTCTTCATATGATGTTATGCATATTTTTTCTGTCTTCACCTCACAGTCACATTATTGACATTGCATTTTCTCTGGATGAGTTTGTATCACAGATCTTATATATTGTTTTACAATTTGTGCAGGATATTGAGAATGGTAAACTAAGGCTAGAACATGTCCAGATCGTAGAGGAAAATAGTGGGTTACATGTACAGAACCAGAAATTGTCTGAGGAAGCTTTGTATGCTAAAGAATTAGCATCTGCTGCTGCTGTTGAGCTTAAAAACTTAGCTGGTGAAGTCACAAAGCTCTCATTACAAAATGGAAAACTAGAGAAAGAGTTGTTGGCTGCTCGAGACATGTTGAACTCTCGAAGTTCCATTGCACTAACAGGTAACGTTGGAAACCGAAAGCATGGTGAAAACCTACGAACAGGGCGTAGAGGTCGGATCTCTGGCAGAGGAAGTGAAATTCCTGGAGCGATTCATGATGACTTCGACACTTGGGACCTTGATCCTGAAGATTTAAAGATGGAGTTGCAGGCCAGAAAACAGCGGGAGGCAGCTCTGGAGGCTGTCTTGTCTGAGAAGGAAGTTGTGGAAGATGAGTACAGGAAAAAGGTTGAAGAGGGAAAGAAAAGGGAGGCAGCCTTGGAAAATGATTTAGCAAATATGTGGGTGCTTGTTGCTCAGCTGAAGAAAGAGGCTGGTTCTAGGCAAGATTCAAAGCTGGCAGCTGAAAGGCAGAATGTAGAAGACAGGCTGAACGATGTAAAAATCAATGATATCAACCAAAAGGAGCCAAACCTCGCTGATAGCCTATCCGTGAATCATACAACTGACATTGCTGAGGTTCCCAAGGAAGAACCACTTGTTGCTCGCTTGAAGGTAATTTTAATATCAATTTCTTTTCACTTGTCTGCACAGATACTTCCTCACTTGTTTGTGTTCGAACGTATCAGTTCGTTCATTTTATAACTAAATTTTCTTCTTTTATTTGTTTAGTTACCGATATCCTGGCATCACAGGGTACTAATTCTGAAATTTTTCATAGAATCACAAGTAGAAGCAGCAACGTTAACTTATTTTTACTGTCCTGTATGACTATCTCTCTGACTTTTTATGCTACCCCATCCCCCTTGATGTTTCATTGGGTTGTAGATTTTTATTTGTAGCGGTGGAGAAAATAGAAATTGGCACTTGGAAGTTAGTTTGATCAGGAAAAACACAATTTTAATTAGTCAAATGACTGACTTCTTGAATGTTTCTTTATGTGTCTTGGTTTCTTCAAAAATTCAAAAATTCTATGATCTACTTCCTATTCCTGCAGGCTCGAATGCAAGAGATGAAGGAAAAGGAACATAGGCACTTGGGGAATGGTGATGCGAATTCACATGTATGTAAAGTGTGTTTTGAGTCACCCACTACTGCAATGCTTCTTCCATGCCGCCATTTTTGCTGTAAGACTCCTTTTTCATCCAAGGCTCGTAATCTCTTATCTCTCACTATATAAGCTGTTTTAATGGCATGAATTTTGCAGTGTGCAAGTCATGTTCCCTAGCCTGCTTCGAGTGTCCCATATGTCGGACAAAAATTGTGGATAGGATTTTTGCGTTTACTTAAATATTGTTTTTCAAGCCATGAGTATGGTGAAGAGAAGGGTAATTGCTCATCCTCGTACTTCCTTCCATTTACAGTTCGCTTAAACAAAATGAAATTTCTTACTTCCCTCCGTCTTTCCTTTACTGCAGGATTTCATTGTCAACTCACCATTTCAGTGTCATTCTTTAATTAGTTCAGTTTGTAACCTTATAATGATATAAAATCATTTTCCCTTGTTACTTGACAAACTGTAAAATAAGACACCCCAAAAGAACTGCAGGAAAGGATGTAAATGAGTAAAATCTGAAGGTTTCATGGAGTTGCTGTGGCATATTTATTTTGATCTCTTGACCTTCAGCTGCAATGTATAGAACAATACAAACTACCATATAGTGTTTTGTCTGTATATTCTAGACAAATGGTCAACACTTTTTGGCTCTCTTTTTAATTTACAATTTTGCAACTTTACTGGATATAAATTATTTTATTTTATTTTCTTGGTTATCATAGCATCAAGGAAGTTGTGTGGAGAGATCCATTAAAGGTAAAGCTAATGCAATTTTGAAGATGCTTGAGCCTTGAAATATTTACGAGTTAAAAAGTTGCAAGAAAAGCTAGCATAACTTAAAAGATGTTGACCATTTTGTCATCTCATGAAGAATGCTGCAATACGTATTGATTATTATTTGTTCATTTCAAACTACATATATTTGTTAAAGAGTCAAAAAAGGTTTATATTGGTGGTTAATAAGATGGTGAACTCCTTATAAGGCTTGAATAATTCTTCGCATCAGATGCTAAGCATTAGATTTAATTTTACAATATCTTTGAGCTATGTTAACGAATTCAACTACACTAACTTTAAAAAATCCTACCAATTTAAGAATAAACAATTCTATTATTACTACAAAATAAATATTAATGACTTTAACCGTTATTCAATTTTAGAGCAACATTAGCCTAAATTGTCATTTTTATGGCTAAAGTTAGAGTGCAAAGTCTAAAAAGCTCTCTTGTTGGTAGCTTCAAATGCAATGTCTCCTCAACAAGTCCAAAGATCACTTATCAATCATCTCCAGATACTTATACTGTTCTTTTTTCTTTCTTTTTTTTTTTAAAAAAACAAATTCTTTAATACAATTTTATTAAAGCTCTAATGTCCATAGAAAATTAATAAATTCAAAGAAACATCTTTATATGTTAGGCATAAAGCCAGATTGGTTCCCCTTCTTAAAAAGTTTGCGGCTCAATCCTTAAAAATCTTTTTTTTTTTAAAAAAAAAGAAAAAAGAAGAAGAACTAAATAGGAAAGTCATTTAAAAGCCATCGTCCACAATAAGTGGAATTAGTAACCCATCGTTCATGACAAATAGCTATGATATTGAGTTGATTTTTTAAAGTTAAAATTAAATCGATTCATTAATATAGTCAGAGTTTTTTTTTTCTTTGAATCTCTTTAGGTACGAAGTCGTCTCTGTTAGGAAGTATTTTACCTTCGTCTCACTGTTGGACTTTCTAATGCGAATCCATATTTAGTCATGGTATCGAACTCAGGTGAGAAACTAAAAAAAGTTAAAATTTATTGATCGCTAGGGTAATTTATTTGTTTACAATATCAATATATATAATTATAAATTAAATACACATAATGTTGGGTTTATTGTATAGTGCAAAGTAATGAATTTTTGGTCTAATGTGAGTTATTTTTATTCTTCAACATCCCTTCTCACGTCTAGGATTGGACACTCAAGCGTGAACAATTTAATTTGGCTATTCAATATTCGGTGAGATGGATCGTACTTTAATACCATGTAATTAAATAAGTGGTCATTGGATCCAGTCCTAAAAGCTAGTCAAAGTTAAACTCATCCCAATTTATGATTTATTGATGTTGACCCCCATATTTAATTATTCATGAACGAAATGTCTGAGGCGTAAGACTAAGAGTTAAATTATCCCATATTGGTGAGATGAGAAAATGATGGACTTAACTCCTTATATAGAGTTGAGTAACACCAACTTTATGAGCTAGTTTTTTAGATTAAGTTTGATCTAAAATTCGTTTCTTTATATATAAAAATATAATATAAAGTTATCTTATTTTGCTGGGTCATTTATAATTCAGGGTAAGGAAAATATTTTTTTTTGTAAAATATAAGTTTATCTCTTTATATTATAATATTTTATAAAAATATATTCTATGATTTTAAAATATTTATTTCTTATGAACGATATGCTTAATTTTTAAGAATAAAAATTTTAAGATCAATCTTTTTAAAGAACAAATCGTGCTGTTAAAAGATTCTTTGCCTTGTCTAGGAGTAGTAAGGTAAGGATATATTCCAATTGATTGGGGGTATGTATCTTTTTTGATTTGGTTAGTGTGAATGTGTCTTTAGCATAAAAGGTTATTATGAACATGTCACATGTGCAATCCTATTTGCTTTTCGGCTTCTAGTTGTGCAATATTATTATATCATCTACAAAATCAATAGATGCCCACACAATAATCTTTTCCATTTAATTACTATTTCATTTGAGGAACAATTATTTTCTATATTCATCATTATAATAATCATAGATTGTTCCTTTTACATGTATATCCATCAATACCCACTAGTCAATTGCTTATAAGCTAAGGTTTAAATTTATATTATTATAAAGAGTTATTCATAATATTAGTAAGTTTTAATGCGACATAAATTTATTTTTTGTATCATAATATCTCATAAGTTATATTTCAGTATAATTTCAATTGTTAAAGAAATGATTGACAACAATGAGGTTTCTGATTCAAAACTCTATGGAAATAAAAAACACTTGGAGATTCTTAATTTTCATCCGTCTCACCCTTGGTGGATGGAGTTATTTGACACCAGTTGTTGTATGTTACTGGTGAGAGTTGGAATTAGTTGAGGCGAATGGAGTTATTTGGTACCAACTGTAGTTTGAAACTGGCGAGAGTTGAAATTAATTGAGGTGCACGAATACTGATTCATACACCTTAATTATTAAAAAATTTGCAATTTTACTAATTAGGAGTTGTTATGTTTGGATTTAACTCATTATAACCACTAAAAATAGGGAAATTCATACTCAATATGCATAGGTAAACAAAATGATTTAATAAATTTCATGAGATGCAAGATAAAAGGACCTACATCATGGATGTGCTTAAGAAAGTAACAAATTAATGAACCCTAACTTATAAGATAGTCACATGCATTAAAAGTTGAAAAAGGACAATGCTACTATACCTACTCAATTATTTAACAATGAGAAAATAAAAATACTTTTTAACACATGTACAAAATAACCATCTTCTTTAATCCTTTTTTCTTCTGTAAACTCTCTACACATTTTTTTAAATATAAAAGAGTGTAAATTTGGAGAAATTGATCAGAATTATGTTCAACTTTATACATACAAGAAGGGGACAAGTATAGGTGATAAGTACTCATGGGTACTGCCTACATTTTATTGCATAATTTCTTTGTTTGTCTATGAATTCCCAATTTAATAAAACTCAATGTAACACGTTAACTTTTTCAGTAACACAAACTAATACAATTAAAATATTGTCCAAGAGTTATCCTCTAATAAAAAAAATAAAAAATAAAAATTAGTGACAGTAATATTATTATTAGTATACTGTATTTAGCGATAATTATAAATATGAATATTTATAACAAGCACCTTATACAAATGTCGCTAAAAATTTTAGTGACTAAATACAATAACAATATTAACTTTTTTATCATTAACTATTGTTACGACAATGAATATTATCGCTAGAAGAGTATATCTATCTATTGTTCCTAAATCTTAGTGTAATATTTTAAATGGACACATAGCATTGAGTTTAACATAATAAACAACTATATAAAAAGATTTTATATCATCAAGTCACTCGAAAACTTCTGATTTTTTACATCAAATATTCTGCATTAGTAATTACCTATACAAAATAATTGATCTATTATAGTAGGTAAAATCTAAGTTGTTTAGTATCATCGCTAGAAGAGTATATCTATTGTTACTAAATCATAGTGTAATATTTCAAATGAAATATATCATTGGATTTAACGTAATAAATAACTATCGTAAAAAGATTTTATATCATCAAATTACTCAAAAAATTTTAATTTTTTACATCGAATATTACGCATCAGTAATTATCTACAACAAAATAATTGATCTATTATAGAAGGTAAAATCCAAGTTGTTTAGACTTAGATGTATGAGTGTGGATCTAAAAGTTGAATCTTTCATAATATGAATTTTAAAATATGCCTGCAAAAATCACTGAAAAAATGATTCAAATGTACAAATTAAAAAATAGAGCTACACGCTAAATTATGAGATATTATGTTAAAAATTTATAAAATATTTAATTTCGAGGAGAATACGAAAAGAAGATAAAAGGAAAAGGACGGACATATATAGTAGTTCTATATACAAGCTATTTCATTTTCTTCATTAGCCTTTTGTTTTAGATATTTGCTTCGAATTTCTCTGTTTATTTTGATCAAAGTATTCAATATTGATCGATTAAATTTGATATAAATCTGAAACTCACATTCATAACTACAAGTTTACAATCATATATCATACCATATTGCAACGAATACGACATTAAAAATGAAGATTCTAGCTAACTTCGGATATAATATCATTGGTGGTGTTTAAAGAAAAACTTCATTATATATAATTTACATTTTGACAACAATTAGCCGGCAAAGAAACGGATAATGCGGAGAAAAGTGACTTTGGAGTTGATAAACAACCAATAAATTAGACATAATTAATTAATTCCCTATAAACACAATGTGGTCACAAGAAAGAAATTCATGAAAAAGACAAACTTGTAGAAGCATATCATAGTAATTAAAATTTCATACCAGAGACAAATAATTCTTCATTGGAATTCCAAAAAAATACAACTATTCCCCTTTCTCTTCTCAATATATATACATATACACACTAGTGTATCTCATTATGTTTATTTTTCCCAATGTGTATTATTTTACTTTGAGGTAAATAGCCCTTTTCTCAGCTCAAACTTAGTTTAATTTAACTGATGCTGGATTGAAGCTTACTACGATATTTGTATCTTAGTCTTTTCTGGACAACCTTTAATCAGAGAAAGAAAATTATATTCTACATCAAACTTAGAGAATCTCTATATATTCTACACGGAAAAACACATTAAACACAGATCTAATCGAATAGTAGCACTATGGTTAAGAGAAAGTTCCAATATCTATTGGAACACTACAATAAAAAGTGTGTTAAATCAAAAATAGACAGTAAACGTCTTTAATATGAACACTTTATTCTATACACTTGGAATGCACATAAAAATATATAGCTAGAGTGATATAAGATCTAGCTAGCAATATACATGTTGCTCAATCCTTCAAAATGAAACTACTTTTATAGAGCCCAACATATCAGGCAATATTTTTGAAGAATCCGAACAACAGAGACAAGCAAATATCCTTTGTTTTAGGATGATTTTGGGTATTGGAATAATTGCATACCAGGCATGAAAGTAGGGTAAGTAGTAGATATTGGTGGTGTGAAATTTGTAAGTTGTTGTTGTTGGTGAAAGCCTCTTGAGAAAGTTTGGTTAGGCATATTGTTGCCTTGATCATATAATATCCCTTTAAAAACATGTCCTGCTATGTTCACTGATGTCTGATAGGCATATTGATCAACCATATTGTCTACTGAACTCACTCTGACACAACGAAAAATCGCCGGTAAACTCACTTCTGATGGAAGTTCTTCTTTTTCATCTTCACCACCTAAAGCTTGTAAGTAGTGTTTCAAAAGTAAATATACATTGAAAATTGAGGGGAAAAAAATAGAGTAATGATCAATTTCTATACTATTAAACTAGTGTTTTGACCTTTTGAATCAGATTTTGAAAGTTTATCTTTAAATATCTGTTTAGTCATAAAATTTGATATACTTCTAAAAATTCCAAAAACTAGCTCATTTCACTTCCAATCATAAAGCCTAAATTTTTTTTCCCACAAAATGCATGTTCAAACTTCAAAAACTCAAATTTTCAACTTTATCTTAGCACATAGTGTATCTTAGTTTTTCAACCCTTTTGTCCCTCTTTCTTCAAGATCTTTTCAAGTTTGAATTTGATCATGTGAAAATTGGGTTCTAATTCCACTTTATATTTACTATAACATATATTTTCCATTTCTTCATTAAAAAGGAGGATCAAGAAGGACACACTTTTTAGTGAACTAATTATCATGTGAAGTTACTAATCTCATTTTCTATAAACAATTACATATTAATATTTTTAAAATAATTTTAACAGTGCACAAAATTCTTGAACTCCCCAAATGTGTATATAGAAGTTAATTATATAGCTAGTAAAATTAATGTAGCACTTCTTTTTGGTCTTTTTTCTATGTTGAGGGTGCAAGAAGTGTGACTACTCCTCCATCGATCTAACATTGATCATATAAGATGAGTCAAAAGATAATTAAGATTAGTATATATGTCTAGACTAAAATGACAAATCCCAGATTTTTTATTAAACGGTTTAAAATATATGAAGAAGTAAACACACTTAAAAATAATTTTAATCATATATAAATAACATAATTTGAATTCCCTGGTATATCAACAAATTGTACTATCTAGCTAGGGTTTGAAGGTAGTAATATTCACGAAGACATATATATATATATATATATATATATATATATATATATATATATGATTGTATTCAATTACAATTACAAGTACCTGTTTGTAATAGCGCGCGATTTTGTCGATATCTTTTAGGGTTTGGTTGTTGAAGAGTTGAGATTGGATGATGATGTCTTGAACGCCTGGTAGAAATAGGTATCCAAGTGCTTTTAACATGAGTTTGACATTGATACCCTCTAGTTTTACAACAAGTTCTGCATCTAAAATACAAACAATCTTTTTTAGCTTGATTTCCACAGTCTTCACATCTTTTGTTATTTGATGATGATATAACAATTCCTTCATCTTCTCTCATCATCATTTTCTTTCACTTATTATTGTTATAACTTTCATATTTTCACTAATACTATTGGGAGATACCTAACTTTAATGACTTTCTTCTATTTCAAGAGAGGGTTTTTTTTCATGGCTCAAGATAATAGTACTATATGTTTGGATGAGTCTTTTCTTCTTTATCAGTTAGAAATGTACCTTTTCATCTACTCCCAATTTTAATTTTCTTGCCACCAAAAAGAAAAAGGATTTTTTTTTTTTTTTTGGAAAGGACACATACTACATAGCATCATGTGGATGTTCCTTTCTAATCCTCTGTCTAATTAGAATTTGAAGTTTATGAATTTTAAATTTATTATCAAACTTATAGCTCGTTTTGCTTATTAGATGATAGAATCAAAATTTAAAATTGATGAATTTTAAGTTTATTATCAAACTTATTACTCCTTTTACTTATTAGATTTTTTAATGATTTTTTAATATAAAAATAAAGTTAAATTAAGTAAAAGTTATTGGATCCAGTCAAACTTGTCTTTGGTATTCATCATTAAGCCATATACATAATTGGAGCTATCATAGCTCAAGGGTGGTTTTGATTTATCCAAAATTTTGAGACGATGAGTGCATTATTATGAATATGTGGATGTAAGATATAAATTTGATTGATTTGGAATTTAAATTCTTATACTAAAATCGATAAAATTATAGGTTCAAAATTAATTCTTATATCTATTCAAATGGTATAATATGTATTACGTATTAAAGGTATTGAGATCTGAATCAATTCATTATATGTCATATTTATTACTACTAGTTTTAGTATACACATTTAGTTTAATTATATAAAAAAAATTACAATGCTAAAAAAATATAGGAATTTGTAATGTGACAAACTTGGAAATTTTTGAAGATTAAAGCCATCTATATAAAGGCTACAAATAATCACTTAGAGATGAGTACCTAATTTTAGAAAGAAAAATAAAATAAGATAGATATCAGATTCAAATTTCTAACCTCACTTAACAAGTCACTCAATCACCATCGTATAATTAAATGATACTTTAGTGTGGATAATACATTTATATTTAAAGATTTATTTAAAATACAACACTACTATATATGATTTCATAAGGGTAGCGCTGTAACCTCCTCTTGCATACGCCCCCAGTGATCCTGGTCCGATGCATAATCTTTATCGAAAAATTATGAGATGTAAAAAAATTAAATATTAACTATTATGAGTGTATGATATTTAATTTTATATAACATTTTTTAAATTTCTGACTGAGTCAATGAGTAGAGGAAACCTACTAACTCTGACTACAATAATTTTACATTTTATCGTAACAAGAAGGCAAAAGAAAGGATATTATTTTTTGTTCAAGCTATAATTACTTCGACTATTGGTAGCAGTAAAAAGAAAATAATGAGAAGACAAAGACAAGGGACAAAAGCTTATTATTTGCAAACAGGACTACGTACTACTTAAAATGTAAAACATCATATAAATTATAATTGTTGTGCCTGAAAAATAATTACACCACATATTTATTTATGTGCATTGTGGATGAATTTAAAAAGATTTCAATAATATGAAATATCTCAACGGGTGGTTTGAGAGTCCGATATTTAAACGAACACTTTTTGAATCTTAAACATTAAAAGAGATCCTCTCTAAAAACACACATCAAAACGAACAGTTTGCTCATTTATGGTTAAACTACAACTATCATATTTAATTAACGTCATAGTCTCTATTATCTCCAAATTCATCCAAACCAATATTATACAAATCTTAAAGGTAGTTCGCCCACAAATGGCCGAACTATAATTCTTTTCGTTAAGCCCACTCACATGAATATATGTCTCTTTCTTCAACAATAAATATGAGTTATTCATTCCATATTTTCTCATTCATCTTCTATTTTTTCGTACTTTATATTTTAATTTTTGATGTTTGTATATTTGATTGAATCGGATGTTTGTAAACGTAAAGAGTATAAAATAAAAACATCGAGGACTCCAAGAAATTTTGATTGTAAATTTTGGAGTTGTGCCCATTCAAAGGTAAGAAAATTAAGTTGACCACTTCAAAATGTTTGGATATTTAGCTGAATTTTATTTTGTTATTTCAATAAAAATGATAAATACGATTGTAATTATTTAAAATTTATTAAATATAAATCATAAAATAATTAGGATTATATAAATTTATGA
Source organism: Solanum arcanum (assembly GCA_027789145.1). Taxonomy (NCBI): domain Eukaryota; kingdom Viridiplantae; phylum Streptophyta; class Magnoliopsida; order Solanales; family Solanaceae; genus Solanum; species Solanum arcanum. Next base: position 56,542,442 of record CM050942.1, on the reverse strand, counting down.
ATATATAAGTTTATCCTAAGAATTGAGGTTTTAGCTAGACGTCATAAAAAGGTAGAATACGTTATGGATTAATATAATTGGAATAATTATTTAAGTCCAATAAATATGAATTTAATTAAAGTCCAAATTAATTGATTTGAGCTATAATAGATGAGCCCAGTTTGCTAAGCCCAATGTAATCTCATCTAAAAGGTCATTTTGGTGTCACGTGGTAAATGATGTGTCATGCCAAGTCAAATAAAGAAGCCAATAGGATCATGACACGTGTCAAAATGACAAACCCGCTCCACAAAACACATATCACTTAAGTCTGATGGACAAGAAGAAAACTTGGCCCTATCATAACTCCTCTTTTCCAAAACTATAGATATAGGTCTTCATAATTTAGAAAAAGGACCATAAATTCTATACAAGAAGTTAGAGAAAGCTCGTGGATCAAACATCATAAATTTCTCAATAAACTACAAATTTAAGCATTCAAGTTCAAGAATGATCAAGATCAAGAGACCACCGAATTCAAGAAGCCCTTGAATTCAAATAAAAGTCAAGATAAAGTTCAAGTCCAATGAAGATTGATAAACAAGCTCTAAAGCCCTTGAACCCAAGATCAAGTTCAAGACAAATTCAAGATTAAACTCAAGTACCTTGAATCTATATTTGAAAATACAAATTCAGAGAAATCATAGAGATTGTGACACCCGCATTTTGAAATCAATAAATATGATTGTTGCGATATTTTTTCGTTCCTGACTATTATTTTCTCAACTCAAATTTTATCGTCTACAATAATTATTTTCGATGGATAGAAAACATGCTCATAAATGAAACTAACATTATTCTTTTATAGGTAAGGAATTCCTCTTTCGATGGTGATACAATGACTTCACATATTAATATGAAATTTGTAGAAGATAGAGAACCTTCTAAGGTTATTGCTAAAAGAATTATAAGAAAAACCAAATGAGAATGTATTACAAATTTCTGGAGTCAACAGTACTAAGCGTCATAGATTTGATATTTATCAAAATAATGTGTTTGTAAGTTAGTGAATGTGTCGATGATTGTTACATAATTCGCCGTCTTTTGGTGATGGCCGGTCGTTGACATGGTTAAGTGCTATCGTTCGTAAAATTCCTATAGATTTATTATAGAGAGCATTTCTAAATCATCTTTTAAAAAATAAATTGCTTCATCAATTAATTAACTAAGCCTTTTTATTTCAACAAAATAGAATATTTATTTGCAAAAATAGACTAATTATAATAATTAAAAATTAAATGACCTTAAATTGGTAATTCAAAATATGTGCTCAATTAATTTTCAAATAGATAATATATGATTGATTTATACGAATGTACTATACTTGAAAGTTAGAACAATATGTAAGAAAGTGTTTTAAAATATTCTTCAAATAAAATAGCAAAATAACGCCAAAATTATTTTAAAACTATTATTTATCTTTGAAAAGATTTATTTTCAAATTCTTGAAATTAACCAATGGAACTTTTTTAAAAAAAAAGTAACAGTAAGGTTTCAAAATAAATAGGCAGTGACATAAGTCTTAATTATTGGGTGTAGGTGACAATTATGTGATTAATGATTAAGGATTGTGGAGTTGCCCTCAAGTTTATAAGGTGACAGTTTGGTCCATTGAATTAAATGAAGGGTAAAAGGGTAAATTGACTAAAACCTAATTTAACCAATTTTGATGGTAATTAAAATTGGGGGAAGCCACTAGCAAGCTGTACGAAAAGAGGAAATAAAATATTTTTTCCCCACCTCTCGTCGTATTCTTCTTCTTTTTCGTTCTTGCTTGCTTGCTTGTCTTTCTTTCCGTTCTCTTTATCTTTTTATTCTTCTTTTTGTACATTATTGGTGTTGCCTGCTAGTCCTTGAACTTTTTTTTTTCTTGAATCAAATTTAACTAATTTAATCAGTGGACCAAATTTCGTTTGCTGTCAATTCCAATTACTTCATAAATGATTAGGGTCACACACATTGTTTTGATATGTAAAATTAATGAAATCATTCATCATCATCTGGGCACCTATAATTTTTTCAATAGTTTGCATTCGCGTTTCCACTAGATTGCTATATGTTGCAACATATGCACGTTCTGTTGGAAAAATTGCAATAGAAATGTCATATGTGACAACATATGTATATCATAAAATGATCTTTTGGGGGTTAATTCAATTAAATTGCAACATGTAACACTAACATATAATCTTACAATATGTCTAAGTACCAAATTATGGTCTAATACAACAACCTTCATCAATTCTATCAATTATTTTTACAAAGACTATCATACCACTAATTCATCGTACGATGACCAAGTAACTATATATGATAGTTATATAACACCCTTATAAATCGTTGTTTCAAGTGCTATAACATATTTTTATTGCATAATTTTGGTTCAAAGTACTAAAATTTGGCCCAATTTGACATTTTTCCATTCTAAATTGCTCAATTTATTGATTAAGACATCATTGAAATGACACATGTAATAACATATGCATATTCTGTTGAGAAAATTGCAATAGAAATATCATATGTGACAACATATGTATATCATAAAATGGTTTTTGAGGGTTAATACAATTAAATTGTCACCTAATTCAACATGTAACACTAATATATTGTCTTACAACATGTCTAAGTACATAATTATAGTCTAATATAACAACCTTCCTCAATTCTGTCAATTATATTTACAAAGATTATCATATCACTAGTTTATCATACAATGAGCAAGTAGCTTTATATGATAGTTATCACACCCTAGTAAATCGTTGTTCCAAGTGTTATAGCATATTTTTATTGCTTAATTATGGTCCAAAGTACTAAAATTTGGTCCAATTTGACATTTTTTCATTGCTAAATCATTCAATTTATTGATTAACCCATTCTTGAAGTGACATATGGGGCAACATATACACGTCCTATTGGAAAAATTGCAACAGACATGTCATATGTGGCAACATATGTATATCATAAAATGATCTTTTTGGGGTTAATTCAATTAAATTGTCACCTAATTCAACATGTAACACTAACATATAGTCATACAACATGTCTAAGCAAAAAAAAAAGTTCTAATACAACAACTTTCATCAATTTTATCAAATTATTTTTACAAAGACTATCATATCACTAGTCCATCATACAATGACCAAGTAACTTCATATGATGGTTATATAACACCAATCTAATTGTTGTTCCAAGTGATCAAACATATTTTTGTTGTTTAATTATGGTCCAAAGTACTAAAATTTAATCCAATTTGATATTTTTTCATTTCTAAATCGCTCAATTTATCGATTAAGTCAACCTTGAAGTGATATATGTGACAACATATGCACGTTCTGTTGGAAAAATTGTAACAGACATGTACATCTTAAAATGTTTTTTTTTTAATCAAATAATATTTCAAAAGGAATAATAACCCAACCATCATACAAAGAAATAAGTGATAAAAAATAATTAAAAAGTCCTAATTTAATACCAATAACTATTAAATTTTATCTTAAAAGATATCAACGATAAACTAGAAATAATGAGGGCAACAACGCTTTGTTGTAGAAGAAAATCGCAACATATTACCACTGATGTTGTAGAAAACATTGCAACAATTTGAATTGCAAAGAAATAATGGAATGTGAGAAAGAAAAGAGAAAAAAGATAACGAAAATTAGTAGTGGAAAAATGAAGGGACGATTGTTTTAGACATTTTTATTTTACTTTTTAATTTTTTTCGACAATTCATAGTGTTGACATCTATTGTCATATATATCTTTTTTGTTGGGGTACATGCAGATAATTCTATAGTTTTTTTTTTACAACAAGGTTATATATGTTGCCACAGACACCACATTGGTCACAATGAAATGTTGCCACATATCTTCTTTCTGTGACATATGTTACCACGTATCTCCTTTCTGTGACATATGTTGCTACATAGCTTCTTTATGTGACATATCTATGTTGTCACATATCTTCATTCTGTGACATATCTTCTTTACGTGTAATATGTTACCATATATCTTCTTGACGTGACATATGTTGTCATATATCTTCTTGTTGTGACATATGTTGCCACATATATCCTTTCTGTAGGGACACATGTAGATAATTCTGTGCTGTTTTTTTACAACATAGGTTATATATGTTGCCACATATATCCTTTCTGTTGAGGCACATGTAGATAATTCTGTGGTGCTTTTTACAACATGGGTTATATATGTTATCACATACACCACATTTCTTCTTTTTCATCATAATTAACATATGTTTCAACAAAAAGAAAATATTAAGATTATCAGCAAAAATAAACACTTCACCATTTGTTTTATACAACGTATCAACAAAATAAGTAATTCACAATGGTACACATAATCATCAATCTAATCAATGGTGGATATTGTTGCTTCACATTACAATTGATGACTTTGACTTTTTTTTCTTTTTCTCTTTCGCTTTCTTTTTCAATTTCTCTTTCTCCATCTCTAGGTCCTTCTCCTTCTTCTTGTTCTCCTTGCCTTTTGAATTTGAGTGTGATACAAAGCATTAATCATTGTCTTTTTCTTTCACTAATTATACATAGTGCTTAAGAAATATATTTTTCGGAAAAGGACCTAAAATATCCTTGAAATATTGAAAATGATACAAAATTACCCTTCATCCACCTATTGGCTCCAAAATGCCCTTTTTCATCCACGTATTGGCTCCAAAATACCCTTGTCATCCACCTTTGGGTTCAAAATTGACCACTTTTTTAATTGTTTTAAAATTAAACTCTTTAAATATTTTTTAAAATACTTGGCGTTAAACTATTGGTTATAATTTTAATTTATTAATATAATTTATAAATCAACCACTACCCACTCATTACTAACTAAACCTCACCCAATTAATAATCTAATTATGATATCATAATTGTCATAAACACTACTAAAACACAATTAAATTATAGATTCATGAAAATGACATCCAAAATTATTTGATTCCGAATCTAAGCCCCTATTAAATTTAGGTTGAGCCACTTATTTAGGAGGACACTTTCTTTCAAAATTGAATTAGAAATTTATGATTAAAGGTAAGGAAGTATATAAATCCCGAATTAGTTCATGCACTTTTTTTAAATATAATTTTATAAATATTTATGATTTGTTTTAAAACCTTTAATATATTATTTTGAAAAAAAGTTACCTATGACGTAACATCACATAATTGAGACGTAAGAATAATTAAGATGAAGATAGTTAGACTTTTAAGTTTATCGGTGATTTTTATTTAGCCAGTTGAATGTATGATAATTTACTTCTATAATTTTTAAAAACACTCAATTGACAGTAGGTTGCATTAATAATGTGACATGTTTATTAATTTAGAGGAATTTAGTTAGTAATGGGTGAGTAGTGGATTGATTTATAAATTATACTAATAAGTTAAATTATAACAAATAGCTGAGCGCCACGTATTTTAAAAAATATATTAATAGTTTAAATATAAAACCGTTATATAAGCGGTCAATTTTGAAGCAAAAGGTGGATGACAAAGGTATTTTGGACCCAATAGGTGGGTGAGAAGGGTATTTTGGAGCCAATAGGTGGATGGAGGGTAAATTTGTACCATTTTCAATACTGTAAGGGTATTTTAGGCCCTTTTCCGTATATTTTTTCAATCTCCTACACTTCAAATATTTATCGGACAACTAAACAAAACTATATTTCTTAAATCATATGAACAAAATGGTCACAAAAAGAACAACAAAAACAACAAAAAATGAATTTTCACTGAATGTTAACATTATTTATACATTTTCTCAAAATTATGATTTTTTGGATTTGTTAATTTTCTTTTTAAAACAATAAATAATAGGTACAATCACACTATTATACATTTTTCACATCTATAGAACAATTTATTCTTGATTAACCTAAAAAAAAAGCTTACTATTGTTCCAAAATTGTAAAATCTCTCAAAAAGAATGACTTACAACATTTTAAGTCAAACACATTTTTTAGTTCCGAAAAAGGAGAGACTCACGATTTGTCACAACCCAAAAATGGGCGTGATGGCGCTCGTCTTATCCCACCAAGACAAGTCAGCCTAAAACTCAACCATTATAATAAAATGCGGAAATAAAATATAAGTAACTTAATAAAAACCCCAAAACCTGGTAGTCACGTGTACAAGCCTCTAAAGTATTACAATTGATTCAAAAGAAAAACTCAAGTTTCAAATGAACTTGTTTCTAGAATAGAACAAGATCATAATTAAGGAGAAGAAAGTGTGCTGCGATGGAAACAGCTACCTGACAAATCTCCAAGAAACCTCAGACAAGGAGAAGGGAAATATTACAAAGTCCGGGCTAGTAACCTACAAAAAAATTTGTAGTAGCAAGGGTTGAGTACCAAACCACACGGTACCCAGCAAGTAAAACGTCTAAACACAAGCTAAGGGGATAAAATACGGGTACTCCTACCACCCCCAACCAAACCTCCACAACTACAACCTGCATTAAAATCAACCCAACCTAACAGCTCACAGTTTACATAGCACGTAGCTCAACAACAACACTTAGACAAATTACATATCCTCAACAACAACACTTCAACAAATTACATATCCTCAACAACAATACTTCAACAAATTACATATCCGCAATAACAAGCTCAATATTGATCAATCACAAGTTCCACAGAAAGGCAATAAGAAGATCAGCAAAATACGATATCAAGTTCACTAATGGTAAGTATGTGCAATGCAATGGAATGCAATGTCAAGTATAATGATGCATGTCTGACCTAGTGATACACACCCGCTATCTCTCAGTCCGGGACCCATCGGGGACATATCTGTCCATGCATCTGTCGCGGCGCACGACACGACCCTCGATAATAGTAACCATCGCGGCGCGCGATACGTCCCTCGAAATATAGTATCCATCGCGGCGCGCGATACGTCCCTCGAAATGGTACATCCTCTTAAGTACCCATTATTTCTCAATGCACATTACACTTGCCACAACCAATGCCTCAGAATAATGCAGATGACAAGTTCACACATATAATGAGGAGATGACCATTTTCATAACATCGCACAATTCGCAACCACACAAACATAAAGTTACATCAACAATGATTCAACAAGCCTTCAACCCTTTCTCAACACAACACACATAAACAATTAATCACATTGCCTTTTGTTATCCCCATTCTTTTCATCATTAGAATTAATCAATGTGGACAAGTCAACCCATCACCAATCCCGTTACTCCCAACATGTACCACAAGGACATACACGCATTTCATACACTTAACAAGAGTTTAGAAATCCACTTGCCTCAATTTTTCGAACAATCACTTCGGGACTTTAGCCTTCCTCCTTTGTTGTACTTTCAAATCAATACAATCTATTCAAATCAATAACCACAATAAGAGTTCAAATCTTACAACACTCATATTACTATTTGTTTAACTTTGACCCAACAATTTATCCAAATTTATAATAAAGTTTCTCAATCTTGATTCTAACTAATAAGTCAAATCTCATATTTCTTAAATTTCAAGTCAAGAGTTGAGTCATAATTTCTCCAAATACTACAACCCTAATAGTTTCCATATAATATAATTGTCCAATTATTATCCCAAAATGGCTATTGACGGCATATCAATATTCCATTGAAAATCTTGACATACTTTCAAAGAGAACACCATCAATAATTTCTAAAAAAATCCAATTACATATCTATAACTAGTTATGACGCTATCACTTTGACAAATTTCATAATAATTATAAAAAGATTTAAAGAAAATTAAACCCCAACAAATTTTCAGAATCTATATGTCACACATTAAATTCCTATATATTTAGTACCCACCCATTACCATTAACTTTCAAAACAAACTCACAAATCCTTTTTTTCTTTACAAACCTACAGTAACCCACTTCAATTTCCTATCTAACTCTTAACGAATTAAAAGTATTAATCAACATAAAACTTATCTTTTATACATGTATTGTTTCATCCACCAACAATAATAATTCATTTAATACCCTCTAGTCCATAATTATATGTAAATAACATGTGCACATGTACACGAAATCAAAAACTAGTTTCACATATTAGTGTAAATTATACACGTTTTAACTTAAAAATCTACTCAAATTACATTAAAAACTTAATAGAAAGGATGAAAATATTTACCTTGACGCCTTGAGATGAAAATATTGATTTTGCTCCTCTTTTTTTTTTCTTTTCTCCCTTTCTTTTCTTTTCTTCTCTGCATATTTCTTTCTGTTTTTTTTTTTCATATAAGCCGTCACAGGCTATTAAAAGGTTAGGGCACTTTGCCCCTTTTCTTTTTATTTTATTTTATTTATTTATTTAATTAATTTCCTTTTTTTTTTCATTATTATTAGCAACAAAATAATCTTTTATTAAATCTAAAATCATGTCACTCATTCTTATAAGTCATATAAATTAATTATAAAATCGACTAAAAAGGTTAATATAAAAATAATGGTTGAAATTTCTAAAACGACTAAAAGGGTCGTTACACGATTGGAGATGAGAAGGAAGATAAAATAATGGAGAATAATAATTTTTGTTTTGACAGTCGAACTTTCAAATTTTCTACGGAAAAAGAAAAAGAGAAAAGAGAATGTTGAGAGAAGAAGAGAAAATCCTATTTACATTTACTTTTTAAAAAAAAGAATGATTTAAATAGAATTATAAAAGTTAAATCGACCTAAGATAGATAAACTGATACAAACTGCATACTTCTCCCACAAAAAATTGAAAAAGCCCCAATTTCAGAGCAAAATCGAGAAACCCTAGAAATGATTAGGTCAGTGATGAACATCTTCAATCGACCGAACGTAGCCCTAAATCCACTAAATTGGGGGCTGCAACAATGGCGAGGCATAAGAGTGAAGGTGAGGAACAATAACCTAGACCAAGCTTTGTTTTTGATGCAGAGGAAAATGCAGTCTAGCGGAATAGAACGGCTGATTAAGCGCGAACAGCTGCATCACATCAAGAACTCGGAGAAGCGTGTATTGGCTCGTAAGATCCTTGAACGGAAAATCCGTTCTCAAGAACTCGCTCGGAAGCTCAAATCCATCCTTATCAAAAAAGTCAGGTAAACAAACTAAAGAGTATCTTGTTGATTATTCGATTTATGTGTGATTCATATCCTATTGAATGAGTGATTGTTGTAGGATGAGTTACAATCTAAAAGTAGCAGAGGTGGAATGAAAGATGGATATAGAGGGTTCATATAGGATATAGCCGAACCCAACTAATTTGTCATTGAGGTGTAGGTGTTGTTTATGTTGTTGCTAAAGTTAGCAAATGGTAATGGGAAAACTAGCAATGTAGTGGATTTTATACATGTTACATTTATTATAAACACAAGCTAGATGATATGAATGGATTGGTAATTTTGGCTAGAAGTCACAAAGAAGTTCTATCCCTCAAGGAGATTGGATGGTAGTGTAGGGGAGATTTCTACTGCTCTCAATGGATGGTGTGGGGAACATAGCAAACTTATTTTTTAAAAAAACAAATATATATTAATCATATGTTAAATGGCATGAACTAATTGTTGATAATGACTAGAATTAGCAGATTTAGTCACTTCCCTCAACATGGCAACATAAAGAAAAAAAATTAGAAAATTGAGAACCAAGGACTACTTCTGCTATGATGTGTAGAAAATTTACCTTTATCTCATTGTAAAGAAGTAGTTGGCTTGGCAATAAGCGTCAATTACTTTGGGTGGTTGGTTGCATATGGGTGTCTTAGTGTGAGGATGTAGGTTGCTCTACCTTCTGTCCGCAAGCTTCAGTTTTGGTTATTTAAGATGGATGAAAGTTATAACTGATGCTTAGTGCTAAAGAAGTTGATTGACTCATTAGCGACCAATCTCCAATTTATTTCACTACTTAAATAGGCAGGTGCATGTCTAATGTAACACAAGGTGTGGATAAAAGGTGTCAACCACTAAAGCTTTAATGCACAGTAATATCTAAATGTTGGAAATTGTAGGTTTTTAATCATTAAACTGTTCTTAGTGCCTTGAGATCAGGTGCATTTTACCTCAGCAATGACTGAAGGGGGAATTCATTTTAGAAATCGACTGAATTTTACTGTTTCCTTTTTGGTTCATAACTCACAAGACATATTTAAGTAGTTAATATCCGTTGCACTTTAACCTATGCAACAAAGGGATGAACTCAAGTATCCACATTTCATTACAACATGCTGATTATAAAGTGTGTAGTGCTCGTGTATGAGTGTTGAATTTTAGATATGTTCCTTGGGTTGAGATTTAGTGATTTCTATGCAAGTGCTTAGAGTAATGTGAAAAATCCATTGTCTTTTCCGTGTTTTTATTCCAAATTTGAATATGCAAGCTTCAAAGTTCAGGATTTTGCGAGCATTTCACCTAAATAAAGGGATTGGGCACGTGGTGAAATGCAAGCACTCTGGTCTATTGCTTAGTCTTTCTAACTTAGGGCAATATTCTTCCACTAGATGACTAAACTGATTCTGATGCACGTTAGCCATTTCTAGCTCTCGGGACTGAGGTAGGCCATAATGTGAGTAGTCTGATTGATATGCTCGGTAACAGCAGTTCTCCTATATAGATGATAATAGGAGCTACACTTGAGATCTTTAGCCCATAGGCCTAGAAAGATATAATGACTGTTTGCTTTAATATGGGGAGATATTCTTGGTAGTTCACTTTCTGTTTGATATTGTACTTTATAAGCTGAAAGGCAATTTTAAAATTGTTATCATTTGTTTGGTTACTGAAACAAGAAGATTTTTGAGAAGTTCTGCATGAATTGATTAGCTAGTTATGCCACATAACTGGAAGATGATGCATGTGGAATTTGCATCGTAGAATTTGGTCAACCACAAATGAATTTCCTTCAGCAATGCTCAGGATCATTTCTACCATTTGTATCATGACATGAAGATTTTGATCTCCCCTGTGCTACTAACTATCTTATGTCATCTTCACATGCTTATCTCCTTAATCCAGCAAATGGGTCAACTGTTTCTCTATTTCATCAAGGGAAATCTGTTTTTTTCAAATACGACAAACATAACATAAGTTGTTATGTCATTATTATTAGAAATTCAGTGAATTTGCATGGAAGTTAAATGACTTTGTGTCGCTTTCCACAAAAATACTTCAACTGTACTTTGACCATGTCACAAATTCCAATCCTGTAAATTTCTTCTGAGCATAATGCTCCAGGTTGTGCCATCACCCATCTTTATTTGAGAGACATCGAGTCTGGATCCCTTGTTATGTGGAAAAGAGCTGAGTAATGATCAATTAGAGTGGACGTATTGGGAAAATTGATAGTAGAGAATGGACGTAGTGGGAAAATTGATACTCCCTCCGTCCCATTTTATGTGGCACCATTTCCTTTTCGCTCAGTCCCAAAAAGAATGTTACATTTCCTTATATGGTAAGTATTTAAATGTACAATTCATTTTTACCCTTGTTGGTCCCACTTGATTCTAAAAATAGTACTCTAATACATTTATAATGAGAGAGAAAAGTGAGTTTACTTTTTTAAAGGGCAATTTAGTAAACATTTCAAAGTCTTCATTATTTCTTAAACTCCGTGCCTTGTCAAATGTTGCCACATAAAATGGGACGGGGAGGGAGTAGCAATTTATAGCAAGTATTTAGAGGGAATATTGTGAAGCTTTCAACGGGTGAAGGCTTTTCACTTCCCAAGTTCCCATTCACAAGGAGAGGGTAGGTGTTCTTAGTCTCCAACTTGAAAATAGGATCTTTTATCCATTGCAATCCCTTTGGTGTTGCTTGCTTTCCCTTCTCTCAAGTTTTGTGATGTGCGCGTAACTGCGTATGGAGCTTTGTATCTGTTGCCTACTCCATCCACCTTTCGCACTTGCCCAAGTGAACTGCATTTAAGATGATTACCATTTGCAGATGAAATTTACACATTGAATTGCAAAATTTTATTTCGAGCCATGGAAAGTCATTTGCTTGGTCATGGGGTAGCTAGTGAGTTGAGAAAACCATCAGAAATATTTTATGGAGGGTGATTTCATAGTGCGTAATATGGAGTATTTTGAAGGAGAAGAATCAGAGGTGTTCTGATGGAAGCACAACTCCACTTTATGATTTAACGTAGAGATGCTTAGTAAAACCTTTTTGATGGTGTAATCTTAGTGATGTCAATAATTCCCTTATATTTTTAGATTTTGTCAACTCCCTTGATTTTGGGTTTAGGAGGCCAAGTCATTTACAGGAGCTTACTTCTCTTTTTTAACTCAGCTGCATCTTCCAGATGCTTATGATGAATGTTGAATGAAAATCTGACAATTACATGATCAATCATCAAACAAACAAACATCACGAAAAATCATTTTTTGAGGTCTGAATTTTTCTTCCAAATGGAAAGCCTGTATAGCAGGATAATTGCTCGAAATTTTGTTTCCTGCTATTGTATCTTCGTTATTGAAGCACTTTTTTTTGGGACTGGAACCTGTTATAGTTCTGTGGGATTAATTGTATTTTCATTTTGTAAGCTTTCTTCGCACCTCTTCTTTTCTTTTGAACAACCTTTCGTCGCTCTTCTTTTATTGTCAATTTCCTGCTTATTCAAATTTGCTTTTGTTGTAATATTGACTTCCCTAACTACTATCTTGCAGGGGTTTATAAAGGAGGATTCCAGCAGAGCTTCCTTTACTAACTATCCCGACAATGGCAGGATGGTTGCCACAAACATCATTCTCTTGCACCTCCCTATGTGGGCTACACCTTTAAGAATAATGTTTTGCTTTTGATTTTCTATTAGATTTCTCATATACTTGATGTAGAAATACGGCAGGTGTTAGTGGAGAAGATCGTTGCTAGTTGCTGCACTATTTTTTTTTTCTGGTTCTTCAGACTAATGGTTAGTTTGATAAATTACTTCCCATTAACAATTCTTGGTTGGACAAAGCCAAATCTGGTCAGGGACCCTTGATGCCAAATTGGCTATAAAAATAGGATACAAAAACTTAAGAAGGACTACTTGATAGATTGCGTTATTTTATCCATCAACAAAGAGAGAAATTAAAGGATACAAAGAGATGCCAATAAATTTAAGAGAAGAAAAATAATGTAGTAAAGTAGTATATTATGTGAAACATTACATTGTTCTCAATTACAATTTTCAGCAAAATGGCATCCATATAAAGCTGAATTTTACTACATACCTATGTATTTCATAACCTTCAATTGTAGATTGTTGATTTGTCTATCAAACAAGCTGAGTGTTTGTTTTATCGTCCATTGATAGGCTCAAATTGAGCAAAAGTCCCTGATTTGTCATCAATGGGTTGAACTTCAGTAGGATTTGTATGTTGTTGTGGTGAAGAAATATGTTTGTTATCATTTGAAACATTAGCATGGGCAACTGTAGAAGGAGAAATTGGTGCAACAATTGCTTTGTTATCGATGTTTTCTGTCTTTCCTTGTAACGAGGCTTCTTGCATCTGCAACGCGTACTCCAAATTCCATAAAACATCACCCATTGTAGGTCTGTCAACACCATATTCAGCCAAACACTTCTCTGTTGCTTCGGCGAATTTCTTCATTGATTCTGGATCTATATGTCCTACAAGTGTTGGATCAATTATCTTGTCCAATAACCCTTTTCTTTTCCACTGCATTGCCCATTCTGCCAAATTCACTTGCTCTCTTGGTAATGATGGATTAATAGCAGGACGAGCACATAAGGCTTCAAGAAGCACAACCCCAAATGAGTAGACATCAGATTTGTCTGTCAACTGTTGCTTCCTAAAGTATTCAGGATCTAAGTAGCCAAAACTTCCCTTCACAGCAGTGCTCACATGAGTCTGTTCTGTTGTCGGTCCATCTTTAGATAGACCAAAATCAGCCATCTTTGCGACAAAGTTCTCATCAAGCAAAATGTTGGTGGTTTTGACATCTCTATGTATGATCCCAGTAGATGCACCCGTGTGGAGGTAATGAAGTCCGCGAGCAGCACCAATGCAGATATCTAATCGTTGCTTCCATGATAAAGGCGGCATGTTCTTTCCATAGAGATGATCTCTCAATGGACCATTTTGCATAAACTCATAAACCAATATCATCTCAGCACTTTCATCACAATACCCAATCAACGACACTAAATGTCGATGCCTCAACTTAGATAGCATCTGTATTTCTGTCTGGAATTCATTTATACCTTGCTCTGATTGTGGATTTCCTCTCTTGACAGCAACTTTTGTACCATCATCAAGTTCTCCATAGTATACATTTCCAAAGCCACCAACACCGATTATTTCACTAGGTTCCCAGTTCCTCGTGGCGTCTGACAATTCAGCAAAACTAAAGTACTGACCTAATCCCATGTTCTTTGATGAGAAGAATTGGCTCTTGCTTCGCGAAGATGATGACATGAATGTTGAATCACCAGCATGAACCGGAAGTAACCAAGACGAAAAACTATTCCTCTTTTGCCAATCTTGTGGTCTCTTCTGCCATTTAACCGCCATTGCACCCAACCCCACAAACGCTCCAAACATCATCGCGAATCCAACATAAGCCACTGTTCTACTTGGACCACTTTGTTTTTGTCCATCAACACCATATTCCCCATCCAAGCTACCAACAGAGTTATTCATCCGAAAAACCTCAAGGCCATTTAGAATCGCATTTCTGAAACCTTGAACATCATTCACAGGAGAAACACGTACAACGAGTGGGCTAGACACCATGGAAGAATCCACAACAAAATCCTTGTAAAAAGCTGTAGACAAATGATTTGTCAATGATGACAAATCTAGCCCAGAAATAGCCATCTTGTCATTGATATACACATTGAAATAGAGCTCATTAAGAGCTTTGCTAATAATATCACAGAAATGTAAACGAATCAAGTGAGGATATACAGTGTCGATATCCATACTCCATGATATGTTAAAATTAGCTATCGTAGTTTCTGAATCCGCCATTTTTACAGCAGAACTATAAACTGTTGGTGGCGCAATCAACGGAGAACCACCTGATGATTTCAAATAATTAATAGCAGAGGCTTGTGTTGATACCTCTGCACCAGTAGCATTGTTTCGAAATGGATTATCAGACATCCAATTTCTTCCAAGAGTATCGTTCGTTGAATCCAAAGCAGGACCACCGACATTAAGCCTATACATCGTCTGGAAATTAGTTTTAGAAAGATCAAATCTCTGTGAAACGGGGAATAGAACTGGAACAGAATAATCAAGCATTTTAGCAGGCACAGTAACAAACTCAATAGCATTAACAAACGCTACAGATCCTTGAGCTGGCTCAAATTTAATAGCAAAACGCTCTGAGGTAACGTTAACAACAAACTCCTTGACAATAGCCTCGTCTTTACCAATTTGAAAATCACGTAAAAGTACCAAACTATCTGTTTTAACAGAAAATTTAGCTGTTTTAAGATCATATTCTTCGTATTTAAATGGAAAGAAATGTAGTCTGATCCAATGTAACCCTGAAGTACTGGCATGAAACGTGTAAATAGCTTCAGTTGTGAAGATTTTCGCGTTTACATATAACGTTGAAGGAACGTTGATTTTGTCTGATGCACATGCTTGTATATCTTTACCAGTATAAGAAAGATATTTCGCGGTATTTTGATCAGGTTGAAAAGCCTTATTCCCCGGAAGTGTGACCGATGAAGTAGCACCACAATCGATGAGGAAATTATCTTCTGGAGTGAATACAGGAAAAGATTTTGCAGGTACAGCATCATCTTGAGCAATGACAAATGAATTTGTGATAGAAAAAATGAAACATATCAATAAAATACCCATAATATGGGTAGGGGTAGGGGTAGGGGTAAAGGGTAGGGGTGTTAATTTATGTTTTGTTTTCATTTTTAGACCCTTTGATAATTTTTTCCCCAAACCTTAAAAGATAAAAAGAAAGAAGAAGAGAAAAAAAAAATGAATGTGAGAGATTTCAATTGTGTGTAGTTTTGGCCATGTTTTTGGGGTGAAAAAAATATGCCAAGTTTATTTTTTTTTTGAATTTCTGTTAATGTTAGTTGCCTTATTTTGTTACATGTTTTAGTGGTTAACATGGTTATCTAGCGTTGTTTTCTCTCTACTCTTCGTTTTTTTACTTACCTTTTTTAGAAGTTATAACCTATTTTTAGACATTGTTTTGATCAAATTTGGAGCTTGATATATGATTGATTCGTGGAAAAGGGTTAAGAATGTCTTTTAACTATAAGAAATATTGTAAAATTATTTGGTCCGAACGTATTTTTATATGTAATGGATTGGTTTGGATTTGTCCATCAATTACAAAAAATAAAATAAATTTATTGTTTATCTTAGTTTGATTTCGAATTACACTTATTAGGAAGGGATTAACTTATATTTATCCTTCAAAACTAATGATATAATTCATTTTTTTCTATTAATCCTTTTATGTTAGGATAAAAAAATTCTATTTAAAAAAAAGGACGAATAATATGAAAAAGATAAACGAACATGAAGGTTCTTAAATATGTTGATCAAATTTTTTATCGTTCATTAAAAGATTTTATATTATATTTATTATTTTCCTCAATAATAGTTTATTTAATTATTACCCTAATATTTAGTTTGCAATATTACGTATTTACCAGATTTTGGACTTCACATATATGTATTTGGTGCGTCCAAATATATCTATATACATGTAGTTCGAATATATATAGTCTAATTTATTCTAAATGCATAATTTGACTCTTTCGCTTCCCTCTCTCCTATTTCGCTCATCTCTCTTCATGTGTGTGTTAAATGTCACATGGATGCCACATGTGCACGCCAAACACACTCCACCACCACATCGACAAATTAAATCCATAATTTCACTCTTTTCCCCCCTCATTTCATCTTTTCCTTTAGAAACAATACTTCTGTTATCGCATTTCAACATTCCCCCTTCTGATTCTGAGCTCCCCATTCCTCAAACAATTATCTATATAATCTATGAACTGCTAAAAAGATTATTGGTTCCTTCTTTCATATTTTTTCTCGCTGAATTCAATTTTGTACTACAATTCTAAATCACTAAAATATCAATACATTTCAAATTCATGCAATTCCATAAATAGTTAGGGCCACCAACTCACTTATCCGTCTTCAAATCAACAAAACTCACCCACCGAAAAAAAAGATACAAATGGAATTGAAGAAGCCCACAACAGAAGATCTAATAGAAAAAAAAAATGAAATTGAAGGTTAGGGTTTTCATTCAAAATTGGGGAAAGTTCAAAAGTTTAGCTAACGTTCAATCATAGATTATGGGAGTAGTTATAGAATATTTATCTATAGATTTTTGTTTGGCCATAATTGGGTTGCATTAGGGACCGGGTTTTAGATGATTTCATTTTTTACTGGTCATGGATAAACTTACGTGATATATTCGGTGTCATGGTGTATGAACTAAACAGAAGTTGTTTAGTATGGTATTCGGTGAGCATTATTTAAAAAAATCAAAATCGAATAATTGAAATGGGGAGAAAAAGAGTGAAATTAGAGATTTAAGTCGTCTATGCACGTGGAGGTGGGGTCTGTTTGGCGTGTGCACATGTGGCGTTCATGTGACATTTAACACACACATAGATACTTTCGTTAACTAAAAGGGTAGATGTGTCCCAATAGTTTGATGGAAATGGTTTTTTTTAGCCGAAATATAGTTTAAGGATATTTCGGATAGTTTAAGAGTAGTTTTGACCCTATTCCGTTATATAGATAATGTATAATCGTATATATATGATATACTACATTTTTATACATTGTTGATACAATAAAATATACAACATTTTTTCCCTCTCAATCAACTCAAAATTCCTTTAAAGAATCTCAAAATTTGGATATGATATGCTCTTCATGTTTCAAAGTCTTATTGATATCCTTGGGCTTTGAGCAAAGTCACAATTTAGCTTAAGCCCACTCAATTGCTACCTCCACTTTTTTCATTTTGTAGAAAGAAAAGAGTAGAAGATCACACTATTTCTGTTTCGTTTTCTGCAAGTCATTTGAATTTAGATTGGTGATTGAGAATATTCCGATGACGAGCGAGTCGGAAAATGTCCTCCGCCGCCGTACGGCATATGCTGAATTCCAGAAAAAGCAACTCGAGCAGAAGGAGCTAGATGCTCAGCTATGGGCAGGTAAAATTCTCTAAAAATCTCAAAACCCTACTCTTCCTGGATTCTGAACTTCATTTTGGTTACCTGATGAACACAAGCTAACCGAGGATTAATAGGCAGTGAATGCGTGCGCACATTATGTATAAATGTGTTTATACATGTATCTACATACTACATATGTGTACGTTTAGCTTGCCTCTGAAACTGTGGTGATCAGAACTTATCTTTTAGCTTGCCAGCTACTGAAATATTGGATTGATCATCTAAACTAGAACAGGATAAAAGGAGTTCTACACATAAGAGACGTTTTTAGTTGATGATTGTAACAGCAGAAGCTAATCGAGGATTTATAGGCAGTGAATGCGTGCACACATTATGTATAAATGTGTTTGTACATGTATCTATATACTACATATGTGTATGTTTAGCTTGCCTCTGTAACTTTGGTGATCATAACTTATCTTTTAGCTTGCCAGCTACTGGAATATTGGATTGATCATCTAAACCATAGCAGGATAAAAGGAGTTCTACACATGAGAGACGTTTTTAGTTGATGATTGTAACAACAGAAGCTAATCGAGGATTATAAGACAGTGAATGTGTGTGCGTGTGTGTGTTTATGTGTGTGTGTGTGTGTTTATACGTGTATCTGTATACTACACATATGTACGTTTAGCTTGTGCTGAACTGTGGTGTGCATAACTTATCTTTTAGCTTGCTAGCTAGTGAAATATTGGATCGATCCTCTAAAATAACAGGATAAAAAAGGAGTTCTAGTATCATCTCTATATACGCATAAAGAGGCGTTTTTAGTTGATAATTGTAACAAGAGAAGCTCCTGATACCAGAAATGTGGCAGAGAAATGAAGAAGAAAGAGATAGAGAGGAAATTAAGTTATTTGCCAACTCATAAAAAACCTAAGAGGTGTTTGAATTGATAATCCCTTGCTTAGATACAGCGATTTTTAGGCCTTACTAATTTTTGGTTTCTTGAGGGTAAGCAGGGAAGGATAGATGGTATGTCTTCCGGTGAGAGACAACTTCCCAAAAAGAAGAGAAAAGTATGTCTTCTGGCGAGAGAGTTGGTGTAAAGTTCAAGAATCCAAAGTTTCTGAATGAATAGGGGATTCATACTGACTGTAACTAATTTTGGATTGGTATTGAAGATTGATTGACAAATCTAAAGTCCCTGATTATACGAATGTCATGCAACCATCTTTTAGTATGATGTGTTTGCTTAAGTCATGATGTAAAAAATTACTAATTCCTGCAGAGCTTAGTTATATTGAAACCACCCTCAGGTTTGTTTTGGTGGCTTCTTTGTGGTGTTTCTCGCAATGTATGAATATGTCCATGTGCTTATGCTATGATTGCTTTTTGTAGGGATAAAACAATGATTATGGTGTGTTTGGCACGAAGGGAAATGCTTTCCTAAGAAATAAGTGATTTTCTTACTTACTTTTAGGTTCCGTGTAAATTTTTCTATAGGATTAAAGATCTTTCTAGTACTCTCCACAATTGTAATTAGGAATCTGTAACTTGTTGTGGCAGGTTCTGAATTTTGTTTTGGAATAGAATACTTACTTTCTTGTGTTTGGTGTGTAACAAAAATGTTATCCTCAAAAACATGTGTATATAATCTAGATAAATACTATAAAGATGGGGTGGGGTTGGTGGGGATGGGGATGAGGGCTATGGGGTGGGATGGGGAGAAGTGGGTTGGAAATAGGGGTGGGGTGTGTTGGAGGTTGGGGAGGAGACGATCACTGTAGAATGCTTTATATGGAACTTGTTTTTCTACTTCTGCTGGGGAAGTCTTCTTTATTATAAATTTTAAGGAACCTGTTTTCCTAAAGCATATGTTTTCAAAACTTTATTATAAGCATGGAGAAATTGAAAAATATTTTCCAACAAACACACCTTTAAGGAAAGAGAAAAAGAAATGAAAGATCATAATTTGGTTTAGAGAAATTCACAATGAGAGCAACTGTATGGTGTGAAGATCTCTAGGGTCCTTTGTTGTTCTTGTCGTTGGATGTTTGTCATTCAACAAGTGCTTTCACTTTCTTCTGATTAGCAAATGGCTAACTTCTTTCTACCTAGGTTTTAACAAAATGTTTGAGGCTTTGATACCATGTGAAAAGAGAAAAGAAGAATAATTCTTGTTGGATTAGTTGTTGACTACACATCACAAAGATTCATTATATTGGAATCTCGACGACTTGTAGTAACATAAGTAATTAGTTTCTATATCATACAAGATAAGTTACTTTCTTCCATTAATGTGCTACATGTCGTGAATGTTCACATATTTTAACATTTAACATCACTGATTCACTTGACTTTGTAGTTTCTGAACAATGAACTAAAGATAGTGAGCACTAAGCTCTGTTCTTGTTCATAGACAAGTCAATTTGAAGTGTCATTTATGCTCCCAAAGGTGTAGCCTAGTGGTCAATGATGTGGATTGAGCACCATGAGGTCTAAGGCTCAATTCCCAACAGGGACAAAAACATTAGGTGATTTCTTCCTATTTGTTCTGAGACGTGTTGCTGGTGGGAGGTGAAAGGTATCCCGTGTAATCAGCCGAGGTGTGCGAAAGCTGGCCTGGACCCCACGGTCACCAAAACAAAATAAATTGAAGTGTCATTTATGTGGTTGTCTGGTCAACAAGCATCTACTAGCTTATAACAATAACTTTCCGAGCTCAGTAGTGAATTCATGTTCAATTAGAAGGATTTTCAATATCTGTAACTTTCTGTTGTAATATTGAGCTAATGATGGAAAGCTTTAACGTTGTCCTACAACTTGCAAATCAATTTAAAGTTTAATTTTTAACCGATGACATTCAACACGTAGCGTATTTTATGTTTATTAAAGTATCTTATAATTAAGAAGAATGACTACATCTTTTCCTGCCTTATCAGAAACATTTTGCTTTGTACCGAGTTCATGACTCGGTCTGTAAAAGGACATCACAACTTCTCAAAACTACAGATCTTAAGTTATTCCTTCCTGTAATTCGTAGCTGTATTTATCTTTATGAAAGAATCTTAGAAATCAGAAACATTGCTACATAGTTTTCCTTACCAAAAACTTCTCACAGTTGGACCTCAAATTTATCTCTAGACCTATGAAGCAACATCATAAGTCTATGTAACCTTTGTATGTGGAAAGAGTTGACAAGGTTATCCACTGTATTTTTTTGGGTTTTCCACTGTTGTTTGATTTATGCTCATTTTTTGGAATGCAGCTCTACACCATAGGGTATCAGTGCTAGTGCTTCTTAACTAGTTCGAGTACAGGTTGCAAATGGTAATCATAGTTAATTTAGATATACTACAACATAATTGAAACCTATCATTTTGAAAGGGCTACTGCAAATGACGCCTCCCATAGGCAGTAAGATTTGCAAATCGAAATAGCATTGCTTTCTTTACCTATTTGAAGAAAGGAGAAACTGAACGAAGAATCAAAAGCGTTTTGTTTGAATGAGAAAATCAGTTTTATGGTTTAGGAGAAACATGTACGTTTGTAACCATGCCAAGAAAGATCAAAGCGGATGTTTCACTAGTAAAAAAATTGAGGGCCCGTAATTCTACTAGGAAATGGCAAGTTAAGAGATAATATTTTCCTGAAGAACTAGTTTTAATTGCGAAAGCAACTACAAACATAGAGAAGTATTGAAAGTTCAAGAGACACAGTAAACACAAAATGCTGTATCAATTATGAGTATTTTCTTCTGTTTTTAATTATGTATTTGATTATTAATACTTTAGAACATCAAATATGTTTTGATTATTAAGTCCTTGATTAAAAAAACATGAATGATTTTAAGTCTTGGAAAGCTATACTGTGTCACAATTTTTCTTGAAAAAAGGGGAAAAAATAGAAACTCTTTTCCTGAAGTATCTATGAGCTTTAAGCCTTGTCCAAATATCTATGACAATTTGGCTAAATTCTACAAGGTTTTTAACTTTGTTTAGGACTTAGGAGGCCTTTTGGAACAAGGATTTTGGATGGGCATAGGTGATTAGAGAACCTTAACTTTATTATGTGTGTTCTAATTATTATTGAATTCATCGGTATTGGGAGTATTCTTATCAGTATTTCAAACATACAGGGTATACACGTTCCTCTGAGTAAATTGCGTCTGGGCAGTTTATTCCAATATCTCTGTTTGAGGTTACTTTTTATGGTTCTTGTTCTTTTCCTAGTTTTTTTTTTCTCATTTAGGCTTATCATGTTCGCTTTTCTTTACTCCTTATTCTCAAAGGGTCCTGCACTATTGAGGTAGAGTTGTGATGACTTCATCATAAGATGTCATCAGACATCACCATTTTAGTGTAAATATCTATTCAAGATTTAAGGCGGATGATAACCTTTGCTTAGATTATTTATTCAAATAATTCGCTTTCTTTGTAATGATTCTCGATTGACCTCTTAAGTATTCTTTATAATTTTCTGCGGTAAAATTTCTGATAAGCCAGTGATTATGGTTTTGTCTGTAACTCTGTTCTGTACTACTTTCATATCAGTCAAAATGAGAGTTATTGTATGCGCTTCAATCGGTATATCATCTATAACCTAAATCCTTAGCTGTTTAGCATTGACAAACAGTGCACATCTTACATCACGAATTGGGAAATGAAAACTCAAAGGAATGAGTCTGCTTTGGGACAGCTAATTATGCTGTCACCGGTAATATTTCCTTTATGGTCACTGATTTATCTATTTATTTTGTTTCTTTTTATATAAGATGCCAAACAATTTTCTGTCCAAGTGCTAGTAACCTTCACTATATATCTATTGTCTTCCTGTGTTCAAATTGTTGTATAACTGATGCTGGTTGTAAAATTGTACATAGTGAAAGAAAATTTGCGTGCAGCCAAAAAGGAATATGGTAAAACAGAAGATGATTTGAAGTTGCTTCAGAGCGTTGGGCAGATCATAGGCGAAGTGCTCCGGCCTCTAGATGACAAACGCAGTAATACATTCTTTTCTAGTATTTCCGTTGTTTGTTGTCATTTTTTTGAGATCTATAGATTTTAAGGAGTAAAATTCCCCACCTCCCAAAATAAAAAATTATAAACATATATAATGATGAAGTGAGACCCTGAATACGAACCTTTATTCTTTTACCTAGAGAAGAAGTCTACTTCTAGACGTAACATTGTGGTTTTGTGCTGCAAAGATGGAAGTGAGCTAGTGACAAGTGGTGCTGTTTATAGGTTTTAATCATGTGTACATTGTCTGTACATACTGTTTATCCATATTCTTTTCTTTTCTTTAAGCTATGAACCATGCATTACCATATTTACTACTTATTCATCTTCATATTGCGTTCTATAGGAATTGTTCTGTTGACCCGGTTTTAAGTTGCTATTAACAAGTTGAAGTAATTTTTTGGATTAATTTAAAACATTTATTTTTCAGTGATAGTTAAAGTCGGTTGCGGTTCAAGGTATGTGGTTGGCTGTTGCAGTAAAATGGATAAGGAAAATCTAACTTCTGGCACTAGAGTGGTTCTCGATATGTCGACTCTTACAATCATGAGGGCACTCCCACATGAAGTTAGTGGTTATTTCTGGGCTAGTGTTGGGAACTTGTAGAAAATTATCATATTTATCCCACCCTGAGTTCCTTATCTTGAGTTTCTTATGACAGGTTCATCCTCTGGTGCATAATATGCTTCATGAAGATCCTGGCAATATAAGCTACTCTGCTGTGGGTGGACTGTCAGATCAGCTCAGAGAGCTGAGAGAATCAATAGAACTACCTCTGATGAACCCTGAACTTTTCCTCCGTGTTGGAATTAAGCCTCCAAAGGTGACTTGTTTAATATAATTTGACCATATTCTTGTGTCTCTGCATTTTCATGGTGCTTGCATAGTTGAAGTTGCTGATACTTTAAGTTTCTTCTGATGCTACCAAGTTTGTTCGTCTCAGGGTGTTCTTCTCTATGGGCCTCCTGGGACTGGCAAGACCTTGTTAGCCAGGGCAATTGCCAGCAACGTGGATGCCAATTTCTTAAAGGTATTATAGTAGAGGTTTTGGTTATTTCCTCCCTTTTCGAAGTATTTCATAATATCAGTGTTTATTTATAGTTTGTGAAAAATGCAGGTAGTATCAAGTGCCATTATTGATAAATACATAGGTGAGAGTGCGAGATTGATACGGGAAATGTTTAACTATGCTCGTGATCACCAAGTAAGGACTTCAATAACATCCTGGGTATACTAAATCCAGTGAACCACTGCTGGTACTGCCTCAAAATGTACTGATAGTTTATGTCTTTGTGTAAAGCCTTGCATCATTTTCATGGATGAGATTGATGCAATTGGTGGACGTCGATTTAGCGAGGGAACAAGTGCAGATCGTGAAATTCAGAGAACGCTCATGGAGTTGCTTAATCAGTTGGATGGATTTGACCATATTGGAAAGGTCTTAAGTTGATCTTAATTATATATCTCTAAGAAGATGATATATAATGGGAATTTCTATAGATTTATGATCTATGGTGGTGCACACTCGTCCCTTACTTGCAGTTCTTGTTTCTTGGATTGTACAAGAAGGATAATTCCTCAAAACTTGATTGTCTATCATAAAGATGATACATACTAAAAAGAAAGAGAAGATTGCTTAAATCAGGAGAGAATATAGGTTATTTGCTTGAGTTTAGCTTTGTTTACTGTGGTCTTCTGGCTTTCTGCTTTTATTTTTTATAGTAAAAAACACGTTGATGCTAAGTAGTTAATCTTTGTTCTGCTTGCAGGTAAAAGTGATTATGGCAACAAACAGGCCAGATGTTTTGGACCCAGCTCTTCTTCGCCCTGGTCGGTTAGATAGAAAAATAGAAATACCGTTGCCTAATGAACTATCAAGAATTGAGATCCTCAAGATTCATGCTGCTGGAATTGCCAAACATGGTGACATTGATTATGAAGCTGTTGTTAAGCTTGCTGAGGTGTGCTAGCAATGCTATGAAAAATAGTTTGCTTGTGTTGCCTAAGGGGGAGCTTTGACAATCTGTTTGTCCTCAGGGTTTTAATGGAGCTGATCTTCGAAATGTGTGCACTGAAGCTGGTATATCAGCAGTACGTGCAGAGCGTGATTATGTCATCCATGAGGATTTCATGAAGGTACGCACGTCTGGTTCTTCTTTTACAAGCTGTGTTGACTAGTTGGAGGGTAATTCAAAGTTAATTACAGGCTGTAAGGAAACTGAATGAAGCGAAGAAACTTGAATCAAGTGTGCACTATGCTGCCGATATTGGCAAGGAGTGAGGGATTTTTGTCATTTGTGTGATACAACCAACCCCATAGGACTATTGGAGTGTTCCAATATCTTAGTCTTTGCAATTGTAGTTACATATACTTACTTGTATTGCCCATATTCAGGAATTATGTAAAAAGCATTAGCATTAGGCACATTTGTTTTCCACTTATAGTTTGCGATGGATATGGTAAGGTGAAAGATTGGACGGAATATATGATATAATGCAGTTTGTGCGATTGAATTCTGAAATCATGTTAGATATTTGATATAGTTCAGCTTCATTTTCACATAGCAAATGTGCGAGGAGAAAATTTACTACATGTAATTTTATAAGTTGAGTTTGAAACTTTTGATTTAAATAAAGCATATCAATTCAATAGCAAACAAGTCATGTATAAAATCATTTGTTACGACTCTAACTAGAGTGATTTCCATTTTAGCTCAAATTGAAGTGACCACTTACATATTACAAGTAGAGGTGTACATTCGATTTTTTGGTTTGATTTTATACTATTCGGTATGAATTTTTTATTTTTGATTTTGAAGAAGTGTAACTCAATCCGAACAAAAATAAATTTTATTTGGTTGGTTTTTCTCTTTTTAGTTTGGGTTTTTTCGATTTGTTTAATCAGTTATGTCAATAATAAGAAACATAACAAAGTTACATTTGCAAATTTAAAAAAATATATATAAATTGAATTTCTTAATATACTTTTTTATATAAATCACAAATAAAACGTAAAACACAATACATAAAAGTATGTCAATTATAGATGTCCAAAAAGAAAGAAAATAAACTATATATATATATATATATATAATATTTGATTTTTGTTGTTTTTGATTTTTATTTTTCTAAATCCAAAACCAAACTAAAAAATCAAACAAAGTAAATTATAAATCTAAAATCAAACCAAGAATCCAAAAAATTAATCCAAATTAAAAAAAATAAAATCCAAATTAAAATTCAATTTAATCCAAATAGTGCACCCCCCTAATTAGAAGATACAATAAAAATCTGTTATAAACTAGCGGACTTTCTCACTAGTTATTTCTGCATTTATAATAATAATAAAAAAATTGGATTCTAAAAACATCAACAAACTTTCTTTTTTCAACACCAGTGCTTTCATTTGTTCTTTAGGCAAACTCGTTTCCCTTTGTAAATTTAAACTCAGATATCAAAGGACCTTAATCGGTGATATCAGAGCTTGCTTTCATCTCTCTGACCTGCTAGATACAGTTTGGTCATTTGGTAGCTAGTAAAATAACAAACCTGTTCATGTATTTTATTTTATTTTTTACAAATTCTACCAAGTGTAATAGCTAGTTAACAAATAAGATGTTAAATGTATAAAATTAGTACCATGTATATATAAATTAGAGCAATAATTAAGGGGTCACGGTTGCTGGTACGGAGCTCTAACTGAGTCAAATAAATACAAAAAGAATACAAAGTCATACAATGGCTGATGCTACTCTTAAGCATGAGTAGAACACCAAATATATGCTACTATATAGGTAGGGTAATAGAGATGAGCACTTTTAACCATATATATAAAATCTTCAGGACAATTTTTTCATGGGCTTGACATGTATGTAACCCAATAGAACATACACTGAAACAACAACTATTTTCAATCCAATTTGCATCTTCTTTCCTATTTAAACAAATTAATCATCCACCTTGTATTCTTCCCATTTTTTACAATGTATTACTTGCCTGCAAATGCATTGCATTTTCACCATCAAGATCATTGACTGCTTTCACCACTCTCTACAACCCAATAAGGCAGCTCAGAGAGCATACCCATGGTTATCTGCACAAGTGAATGCAATGTAAACCATTTGTCAGACAAGAGTATGGGATTTGGATTAACATCTATCAGAAATCCATAGCAAACCAACGATGTAAACATGAAGGGAGCTTTACAATAGTACTGGCTAAAATGTCTAAAGGGATTTCCTTACCTTTTATGTCCATAAAGAAACCTACTTCTTGTTAGATCTTGTCCAGGAGAACCCCCTCCTCCGAGTTGAAGGACCCTCGGAGTAGGATCTTGATCCCTTTGAACCGAAGGAGAAATAATGTCGTAGGAAGGGCCTCTTTGAAGGGCTCTTCATACTGGAACTGGAGCTCATCCTGGGACACCCTCCTTCATGAGCACTACTTTTCTGACGCTCTAACAGATCAACATTCCCACTAATATCACTGTCAACAATCCTGTTTCGAAATCTCTTTCTAGCTTTCAATTCTATCTTAGCTTTTGCTTTTTCATATATCTTCAAGGCCTGCTTCTCCCCAAAAGTACACACAGGGCAAGCTGGGTCATACCTATTGATTTCAGATGTCATATTCTCCAAGCACTCAGCATGGAAAACATGGCCGCAAACTAGAACAGCAACAGCAAGTTCATTCAATAGCTTTGCACATATGCCACACGTTTGGAGATCAAATGAAGATGACCCAGAACCTCGGCTAGTGGCCCTTTCACGATGGAAACCAAAGGATTCACTATCAAATGACCACCTATCTCGACGAGGATTTGCCAGGTCAGCAAAGCCAGGAGCTGACCAACCATCTGATGATCCACCATGAGAGCCCCTAGTTGAATCATTACTCCAACCAGGGAGGAGCACAAAGGAAGATGATTCTTCGGAAATTGAAAATGTAGGTGACTTCAGCCCTGGTACACGGCTATCAGAAACTTGCTGTCCAAGTTGGTGCGCTGAAGAATGGTGAGGCAAACATGGAGTAAAGCTAGCAGGAGGCAGCTGGCCACGTGATGATAAAGGAGATGCAGATAAAGATGAAACTGAGGGAGCGGATGGAGATAGCTTTACAGGAGAGGGGAATGAAAGTGCTGTTGAACCAGCGAAGTCTTTAACCTAATTATCAGAAACAAAAGGAAGCAGGAATGTCAAAAACTCACAGATATGCCATGAAATTGTCTTCAGAAATAAGAAAAACGCGCTGTTATTACCTCGGTCGAAGTCCTCTCAGCCAAGGGATCTGCAAAGGCAAATGATAATAGTCATTTTCCAAACGAACATATGATTTCCATCCATAAAGGGCCAATTATAGTTTCATAGTATATAGAATCTAAGGAGGAGAGTGAAAATAAAATGTTCTGTTATACTCGTCATTTAAAGATATGTCACAAGAGAATAATGGTTATGGCTTCCATAGCAATTTACACATCAACATCGTACCCAAAAAAATCTCTTAACAAACAGTATCGTCAGGGTGCAAAACAAAAACATATAATAGGGTATATAAAAGAACACAATCTATCTTTGGGGTAAATGGCCTCCAATAAAAATACGATGAATCAGTAGAAGATTTCTACCGTATGATATGCTGTAAAAATTTCATCACATTAAGAGGGCCAGAAGACTCAAAAATATATAGCATCAATCGCAAAATCATAGAACAATGCCTTTGGAAGAATTAAAGGCATGACAAATCAACAAAGAAAATTACAGTTGAAGATATCATGTCCCATCCTGACTACTTCCATCTGTATAAAGCAACATTCGAGAATGCTACGAGATGAGATCAACAAGATCCTCTGTTCTTATCAATGTGGCTGCTCATGACTCCTTCCAGCTTATAGAGGAACTAGTCTCTGGGAACACGCATTGAACGTTCATCTTAAAATATTTCATACAAATTTTGTATTGCAAATGATAAATTTTAAATGAAAATGCATTGAACATTTATCTTAAAATATTTAATACAGATTTTGTATTGCAAATGATAAAATTTTAAATGATACATATACTATTGGACTTTCTCTATGCTATAAAATAAAAATCAGAACACACAAAAAAGGTAACGACTCATAAGACGAGGTTAGAAACTATTGCAAATATGATGTTACTTTAGTCACATATGTAGTAATTCAACTTAACTGTTTCACTCTCGAAAAAGAACAAGTGTTGCATAAATTGGGACAAAGGAAGTATTAAAAAAGTCAAAAGAAAAAAAGGGAGGGGGGATGATAAGTACCTGATGGAGAAGAAAACTCAATAAAGTGTGAACATTTTAACCAAATGAAATAATAGAAGACTTATTAATGATTAGATGTTAGGAAAAGTAGAAAATACTCAATTAATTATGAGATGTTGGAGAGTAGAAAATGCTCCATTTTTTATGAGATGTTATGAGTAGTAGAAAAGACCCAATTTATTATGAGATGTTTTAACTTTTTTAAAATAAAAATATCATAGAAATTTTTCTACTTAATATAATTAATTAGTTTTTTTTTTACGACAAGGGAAACCTACAGTCACTACCCTTTTTGAGTGCGCACGGGGTAAAACCCTGCTCCTATGCAACAACTCGCAGACCACATAGGCGAGGTAACCCGCACTAGGCAAGCCTGGTGCGACGAGCTCGACCCAAAAGGCAAACCCCTTGCTTTCGCTGGCAAGGGGTTTCGAACTTGAGACCTCCAACATGGAAGTCCCAAGCTCAAACCATTGGGCCACCCCGAAGGGACAATAAGTTTTTTTATATATTATAATTTAGTGTAGGGGTAAATGGTAATTCAACTTTGTACTTTGGAGCTCCCCCCTTGCACAATATATATATATATATATATATATATATATATATATATATATATATATATATATATATATATATATATATATATATATAATTGTTCTCAAAAGTTATTCACCTCAATTGGATGAAAGGTTATGCAGCAGACCGCAGAGGAAGGAGGTCTGAATGTCTCTCACATTTTATATTCATATGATACTTTGATTTCTTTTGAAGCTGCAGAGCAATAAGTTTGTTTTTTTCAGAATGATTACTGGTCGTCATATTAATTTCTCAAAAACCTTCCTGTTTCCTGTAGACACTGTTCCCAACATTCCACGACTGTTCTACATCTTAAATTGCGAATCTGGGATTACCCTTGGGACAAAATTCAGGTCTATTTCTATTTGGGGCTGCATTCTAGAAGGTGGAAAAAAGACTTTCAAATCCAAAATGTCAATATCTTTCCTAGGGCAGTAGATTCATTGACATCAATTGTGTACTTAATACCCTACTAACACTATTCTCTTGTTTCCCTACCTCAGTTTGGTCATTGACAGATTGAACAAGCTGAAAAAAGAATATTCTTTGGCAAGGTAACAACCAGAAGAAGGTTAGTAGGGTAAATGGAGTCGCTGCAGATAAGAGATAGAGTGGTCCAGGAGTAAAAAGACTTGAAGACGTACAAAGAAGACTTATTATATGATGGTTGAGACGATCTAATAAAGGTACCAATGCCCTATGGAGGAGAATTGTGAAAAATATTCTTTACTAGATCACTAGATGACAAAACTAAGGACACTTTGCATGGCACAGTATGATGGAAATTCATTAGATCATTCTGGGAGAACTCTTTTCCAACACAAGATCACATTTGGAGGATGACGAACAGATGAACCTTGGGAAGACTGGGTGGTGACTTCTCCTCTCAAGGATCAATTTCCAGATCTGTACACTATCCGTCTCAGCAAAATGCTACTGCTGGATGACATTAAATTGTAACCTCATTCTTTACAGGACATTGTTATGTTTGGGAGATAGAAAATACATGTCTTCTGTTGTGACTTTTGAACCTAACAGCATGTTTACAGCTCTAAACAAGTCTGGTGCCCCAGAGTAAATGAAACATTCCATAGGTTTGTTCTCAGCCAATCTAGCTATAAGTAGTTAACTCCTCCTGACACAAGTTCGTAGCCATCCAAGGTGAATTACATTATTTAGTGGCAGCCAATGATGCTTAGCGCCTCACCCACCCAAATTCCAGAGAGGGGGGTTCCATCTATGCAGTAAATGCTCGTTATGAGAGGAGCAATCAGAGGATTCGAATGATCTATTTTTACACTGTACAGTTACCTCTCAGATCTGGAGTCCTTTTCTAAACATCCTGGGAATTAGCTTGTCAATGCATAACTCGACGATAGAGTTTCTAAAAATTTGGGAGTAAAAGAGATCTCAATAAAAATGCAATTTACGGTTGGAACACTATTCCTCAGGTTGTATGGTGGACAGACTGGATAGTGAGAAACTTTTATGGCAAAAAAAGGAGGCATACATAGCCTTGCAAGAGAATGCAAATGGCATTATTGATACAGTCAACTACTTAACATGAATCGCAACTATGTTTTGAAGCATTAACTTAGTGCTTCTTTGATATCAACAAAGATCAACCCTTGTTCATAAAAATTTCTGACTAAAAAATGACGGTCCAAAATAGAGAAGAAGTGTACTTTAGCAATCAATCTTCTCATAGTAAAGAGGTAGGATTGGCATTTCCTAAAGGTTGAGGAAAATAGCAGTCTACATAAGCAAGAAAATGAAAAGTACTCACCATATTTAACTAATGTTATACTTCACTCTAATAATAATACAAATGCAAGGCATATATATGAGTTATACAAGAAAACTTGGAGATTGCGAGTTTCTTTGAGAACAAATATTTGATCTCAGTAACAACCAACAACCCTATAATTAGGCAAGTGACAACTTAAAGTATTCTTTAACCTTTGATAAAGCAAGTGACAACTAACTTTTAATTTTAACAACCTTTCAAACAAAATAGTTCATATGCTCCATGATCTTAAAAAGTTGATCATAGCAGCACCACAAGAAGCATAAGAAACTACATTTTCAGCTAAAGCTACTAGCACCTCCCCAATTGGAGAACATACAAATAGTCTACATCTTCAACCCCCTCCACTATTTATCTTCATCATTTGATAATATCCTCTTATCAAGACAGAGTAGCCATCATTCACCACTGCCAGCAGCTCAGTCTTCTCTATGACAAATCTAGACATCTCAGAAGCAAGAAAGCTCACTTGTAGAGTACTAGACACCCAAACAAAATTCACAATAAAAAGGAAGCTCATTGTATGGATAAACAATTTTACATCCGAGAAGCGCACACATGCAACATATTTCATTTCGGTGCTCTCTAACTCCTATTTTTAGCCTAAAATCAACTCTATACATAACCCTTCTCTACATTTAAACCTAAAAAAAAATCTCTCGTGTGAGAATTTGGTCTGCTAGCATTAGCTGCTTAGTTCTTCCTGAAGAGGACTGGTGATCTTCGATAAAGTTTTGCCTTCACATTCCCCAAACAGGATGACAAAGCATCCACCATTATGTCATCCAATTAGGTATTCTCATATTTCACAAAGTTCAAAAAGAGAAGAAGAAAAAAGAGGTTCAAACTCATCATGTGCAATCAGAACTTGACATCTTTTTTCTCTTCAATTTGCATAATCACCTAATTGTTGTGTATCTATCCATTTTTTACATACAAAAGCAAAAGGAGAGCAGTGCAAGTACTAACCCAATAAAGGAAGTGAAAAGTTTCGATTATTTCTTTCAGAAACTGGTGACTTCTGCCATGCAAGTGATCTGAAACTATCCAATGGACTACCCTCTTCAGATGCATAGACTGTTCCTACAGTTGTTCCAGATTTAAATTCTATTCCATCATTGCCACCAATTCCATCAGAAGACCAATTTACTGGCGTCTCCTCCCCAGCCACTCGTCCCCGATTATCCCACCGAAAGCTCCACGTAGGAGACTGGCGGACATTTCTCTGCAAATTTTCACAGCTTGATCCATCTAGAACAGCTCTATCTCTGGCAGCAACACAGCAAGCGGAACCCATGCTTGCTTACACACAAAGCATACAATACTTAGGCAGCTATCAGTCAGACCAATGACAATGCCAGCATGCTACTTCATCTTCAAATACGGGAGTTAAATTCTCTGAAACAACAAAAAAAAATGAAGTCAAAAACTCGAAATTATCGAAAGCAAAGCACTTATGCATTTTAATATGGCAGCTAAATCTTTTTGGTACACAGAAACAAAGCAGAAATTATCCTTCATATCGAACAAATATAGCATGTGAATGGTTTGGGTCATAAATGCTTTCATACATGCCATATTTACTGGACACTTTGAGGGCAATTGAAGAGCCAATCTCCACACTCAACATGGATATTTTCCAGGTTGCTTGCATTGTTAAACCCATTCAAGTTTGGTACAGAGAATGCCATACATCATGCTTGCGCCACCAAGTCACCCAATACAACACTCTCTCACCCAATAGAATAAGATTTATGCAAAAAGTTGCAACAGCTAATGCTGAGAATCTAGGAAGAGATGCCTCTTAGAAGAGAAAAAATGCACTCATCGGAGATAACAATATAAAATTCCACTAGAAAATAAATTTCCCATTTTTAAAAGATCACTTTCAGCTCAAAACTGAACAGTGATTTCCAATTTTGTAAATTCTATAGGTCTAACATACTTCAACAACAAGGCATTAGAAGAGAATAATCCCATAAAAGAAAAAACCTTCCTAGTGAAGAATTACATACTACAGTCAACACAAACACTATTGTCAATGAAATCCTATTCACAGCATCTGATAAAACAGTAATTCTCCGCGTTAATAACTACAAAAAAGCACAAACCGAAAGAACTACATGCTGAAGAGTCACACAACCATTACTGTTCAGCAAAACCAAATTCAACAAATCTTTATAAACATGTTATCAGATCCAAGATCAAACTACACCTAAGATTCATTTCTCCAATTCTATTATACAAAATAAAAAACTCAATCACATCTAACTAATTTGCAGGAGAACACTATTACAGAGTGAGTCCCTGTTGCAGAAAAAAAAAACCTAAAAAATGTATCAAACACAACGAAGGTCATAGAGATCCCAAAAAAAATGATACAATAAAAATTAATCACCAATCATCTCCGTAGAAACCTCAGAATTTCCATTACTTATCTCTAAACCTAGTTAATCACACATATCCATTCTTGAAACAAATTCTACAGCTCAAACAAGTACATACAACGAATTCCAGAACATATAAACATATGAAATCTCTAAAAATACAAAATAAACCAATCAATCCTTACCGTGAAATTCGCCGGCCGGCGACGGTGTAGCAGAGAAATCAAGCGATTAGTGAAGAGAGAGGGGGATGGGGGGACTATATATGTATAGAGAGAGAGAGAGAAAAGTCAGGTCGTTTTAGACGGCGACATGCAAATGCTTATTGCGTTTTCCGTTTGGGGGTTACAAAATAAACCTAAGAATTTCACGGGAAGGATGGTTTCATTTAAACGGCGTTAAGTGACACGTGTAAGGGAATTGCTTTGTTGGTTAAATTGCCTCCTTTTTTGTCACTAAATTTGCAAAACCAGTGAGTTAAATATTTGGATCCAACTTTGTTTGAAAGGTCGTTACTTATCATTTCACTAATATCTTGAGAGAAAATATTGAAAATATTTTTAAATTTGATTTAAATTATTATTTTATTTAAAGGATTAAAATTTAAGTTTAAATATTTTTTTATTTGTTATGTGACATATCAAGTAGTTTCAAATCATTGTAAGAGCATGAGATTTTTAATTTTAATAAAATGAGAAAAGTGTTGAAAATATTTACAAACTTAATAAGAATTTAGGGTGTTTTTTTTTACTCACATTGCAAATTTGGTTTATAATGAATTTCAATCGGCTAAGTAAATAGATGTTTTTAATAATGTCAACAGTTTGGAGATGAAATTAATAACTCGTAGCGAGTATAGGGATATTTTCAATACTTCTCCCTATTATTTTTGATGAATGAATACTTAAATAAATTATATTTTTTTTGTTTTGATTTAAATGATGTAATTCAACTGAATATGAAATTTAAGAAAGAAAGAAAGTTTTTGTTAAAAATCTTCTGATCTAACATAAGTTATATATATTTGTGTGACTATGATTGAAACTTACGCTCAACAGATTGATGAGACTTGTGTCTTGTGTTTTAAGGCTTACACCTCACGTATAGCAATTCCTAAAACATCTCGCCTCACGCTTTGCATTTTAATATATTGTTACATTATGATTAACTATTGTAACAGAATTTTTTAAGGGGAAAATTTATAAATGCGTACCAAGTGGATAAATATATAGTTTACGGTATTATTACGTGCCTTTATTTTAGTTGTTGAAATAACTTTTCGTATTATGATTATTTTTTCATATGCATGTATATGGCACAATGAAATACATATATTTCAGATACATACGGATTAAATTAGGTGTTATTTGTTTTATATACACTATATTCAAGCGTGATTTGCATATATCATGAATGAAATACATTGTTTCTCTCACTTGACTCTCTCTCCCCTCTCGCTCGCTTCTCTCCTTATAATTTTATATTTCAAAGTATATTTTATATCAATAATACATATATCTAGTATTTTTGATACATATAATAAACTTGAAATTCAAAGAAATAATATATCTGACTTAAAATTAAATATAAAATTATTAATTAATAAAATATCATATAATTATTTAAAAGTGAATTAGTACTTACATTTTTCACCACTAGAAAACATCTTTTAATATGTTATTGGAAATAATTAAAAGTTTCTTTATAAAGTAATGGTCTAGTTGTTCTTTTTTCCATTATAAGTTATTGTCCAATATCCTTAAGTGAAAAAGACAAAATAATAAAATAATAAAAAAAAGAATGTGGTGGGCGGTGATTGATAGTTTAGTTTGAGAAATCAGTAGGCATTTAGTCAAAAGCCCAAATGGGAACACAAAATTTAATAAAATTGAAAAAAGAAAATGGAATTAACCAAAGTGGTACTGGTCAAAGCTATACCACTTAAAGTACGTTGAAAATTTGGACAAATTAGGCATATGTCAATATTTATTTTTTCAACGCCCAATATATATATATCACATAGTATTTATTTTCAAAAAAGAATTATATATATGTAAAGAGTGAGGGTGTACAAAATTAAATTGAAAATCAAATCAAATTGAATATTGAGTCACATCGAAAAAAATATTCGACTAGTGATTTGGTTTGACTTGATTTGGTATTGAAAAAAAAATTCGATTATATTTGAGTTGGTTTGGTTTTAACTAAAAAAAATCAATCCGAGACCAAAACAATCCGATATTATGTATGTAGTTTTTACAAAATTTTATTTTATACATAAAAATATTTACTTTGATATCATTTTAAAATGTTTCTTATATTATTTTATAGTTTTTATCTTTTGATATATTATTTCAAGTTTAAGACTTAGAATTCGTAATGGTCCAATAAAGATTATAGTTCATAGATGTAATAATTATAATAAACTTAAATTAAAATTAAATTAATACTAATGCAAAATAAAATCAATTGAACACTAAGAATGACAATATTATTGAATATTTGTTCTTTAATTTTACATTGATTTAGACAATTAAAATACGTAATCTAATTTTAATTTTCCTTAAATATTTAATAATGTAACTAATATTTATTAAACTTATTTTAGCATGACTTAGTATTTTTAAATTATGATTATTTTCATTATGAGTGTACAATATTTATTTTATATGTTGATTTCATTTTTATTTTCTATTGAATATTTTTGTTCATCAATACTCATCTCATATTTTGTTTATTTTTTTAAGAAACACCTTAGATAATTGTATTTTGGTTAGACTAAAGATATATTTGGAGCACGAGTTAATTATATATTTGTATTCAAACTTTATCGAAAAAATTCAAAAATTCAAAGTTTATTAGTTTGGTTTGAATTATAAATTTAAAATTTGACACAATGATTTAGTTTGGTATTTGAAAAATCCGAATCAATCCGAGGTTAAAAAATTTGAAAAAACCAATTTTTATTAGTTTGATTTAATTTATAAATTTAAAAAATTTACAGAAATATTTTAATTTGATATTTGAAAAATCCGAACCAATCGAATCACGTACATCCTTTATTAAGAGATTGAAAATCGACTCCTTTTGATAGAACAATTATTAGAGAAGTATCAAGTGTCTATTAAACAATATAAACTAAAAGAACGTATGTTGACATGATCAATTTATGATTTTGAATTGATTTTAATTTATAATCAAATATGTAAATAAATCGATATCTTTTGAAATTTCCACATTCAAATAATATAAAAAAGGGAGTGCCTCTTGGCTGGAAAAAAACAAATGTGAGTGCCACACAAGTACGACGTTAGTATATATAATAAAATAATTTATTATATGTGGTGTTGATTTTAACTCTCTACTTATTTAATTTATATAATATTATTTGATTAGATACAAAAAATTAAAATAAAAATATTTGTGCGATAATCATCTGAAGAGACCATTTGATAAACTTAATTCTCTTCTCTCTTTTTTTTTTCAAAATAAAAATTAGAATTGATGTACACAAATATGAATTTTTCGAGCGAATGGTATATTAAACTATTTGAGAATATTTCATATGTAAAATTTTGAGACTGTTTAGAGTTGAGTTTGAGTTGATTGAGATTGAATGATCAATATTTACTTCATGTATAGTGATTATATTCATTTTTTTGAATGTATCATAATATATAATCGATGTAAAATATTTGTGCTATATTATATAATCAGTATATAGATTTAATGACCATTAGCAAGATAGATTATATAATTAGTGTTATACTTCGTATTATTTTTCTAAGAAATTAGCTCAATAATGTATAAGTTTTGTCCCTAAGATAAAAATATTTTAAAAATATTACATAAATTTAAACGAAGATAATGCTTTTTCCTAATCTTTTTTACTCTATGAATATGTGGTGACTATGCATGCAAGCCATCTTTCTCCGTCTTAACAAGTAGCGCAATAAAATAATCATATCAATCATTATTAGCTTAATAGATTATAGAGTGCAATATTTAAATATAACATATAATTATTTTTTAGAGAAATTACATAGTTAGACATACATCACTATCAAGAGTTACATTTTGAGATAAAAAATGCTCCTATTGTTGTCCTAACAGACTACATATACCCTAAAAAATTAACATCCCACATTTTCATTGATTTGGCAAGCCACATGGAACCAATCCTTTCACTTAAGCATTGTCAACTAGGATTCACTACAAAAGAGCTAAACCTTTAATGGCGACAATAGTCGTGACAAAGCCCAGAAAATCGTCACTAAAGTTTTTAACATAATTTTGTGTTTTTTCTTCATTGTTTTAAAAAAAATGATATCAATTAAGTAGGAGTTTGAAGGCACTGTATGTTTTATTTTTATATCATATGTAAATGTACAAAATGTACAACGCTGCATTATATAGTTGGAGATATGAATCGAGAAGTAATTTTCATAATTTTTCATAATAATATTGGATGTTTTTAATATTGATGTTGCAAGTTATTTATTTTTAAAAAATTAGGTTGCAATCAAAAATAATTGTCATATTTTTTGTTGAAAAAATAAATTTTACTAGCGAATGGTTGTTGGAGTCTTAGCTGTCACTAAAAATCACTTATCACCTTTAGTGGCAATATTTTGGGATTTTGCGACTTTGTCGCCACTAAAGGTCAAGTTATTTTGTAGTGAATCTTAGTTGACAATGCTTAGTGGAGGGATTCGTCTCATATCTCCGCGTCACTAAAAAATTGGGGTGTTAACTCTTGAGGGTATTTGTGGTCTCCTAGGATAACGGCGGGGGTATTTTTGATCCCAAGATGTAATGGAGGGTATAAGTGGTCTATTTTGCATAGTTCAGGGGCAATTTTGACCATTTTCTGTATATACTATTATTACCTACACTTGCAAAATATTGTGTATCTTACCACTAATTAAGAATTTCCTATGCATTTTACACTTAGATACATGTATTCTTTCTATCAGATACACAAAAAAAAAAAGCAAGATGAACGAGATTAAAGAGAGAGAGAGAGACAAGCAAAATTTGTATATATTTCAAATACATGCGAGTTACACTAGATACACGTTGAATACATGTATATGTGTTTCCACTTGTGAAGTCATCTTTCAAGTTGGATGAGCATGTGACATAGCAGAGGCATAGGTGCGTTATGAAAATTGCATAAGCAAATTTTCCGTAAAATGTTTTCAATCGAAGAATTACTTGTTTCGACACAACAAAGTAAATCAAGTAAGAACTTCCCCATCAAGGTAGAAGTAAGGAAGAGGTAGACAATCCTTCCAAGAGAAACCAAGGCAGGTGAAATATTGCTCAGTCTGGAGAATTCAATAGTGTGGGTCCTTGCCACCACTGAATCAATCTAATACCACCAATATCATTTAGATTATGAATAATGAAAGAACCAATGTAACAAATTCGAAATTCTCATTATATTAATAAGACGAGAAACAAAATTACAACTTTATAATTGTGATTGCAATGCTCAAAACTATCGAATTATGAAGAAATCACTAATATTACAAGTAACTAAAAGATAGAGATAAGAACAGAGATGAAAAGCTTAGAGATGAAGTTGAGATTGCAAGTAGATATTTATTGTAACTAGAGATCTTGGGTTGGCCAGTGTTTCAGAAAAAGTTGTAACAATATATTTTTTGGGCTCCCAAATGTATCATCAACCGGAAAATTTTATGATGTTTAAGGTATAACCAACAATAGTTGTATGAGGGCACCATTTCCTTTGACAAGTGATTTCTGGTCCGTTTTTTAATTATCACACTTTCGCTTTTACACAAAAAAAATTATTATGAATGAGGCATAAATATGATGTGTTAGACAAAACTTGTATGACCCTCCATTTATTTTATGACAAGCGGATAATTGGGTTCCATTTGAAAAAAAAAATGATACAAACTCCTTTTTCTCTCTCTTCCTTTTGTGACTTTTCTCTCTCCTTTCTTACTACTCCTTACTTTCTAAGTATTTTTTTATTTGATTCTTTTTCAACCATTGTTTCAACTTTTGCATTTCTGTATTTTAATAATTTTATTCATGTTAAGTACGAAAAATATCCATAAATTGTATATTAATCATAATTTTTTTTCAATTTATACGATATATTTTATTCTTGAAATTCAAATTTGGTGAAATTTAATAAATATATTATTTTTCTACTTTCCTTACATGTTTCTTGGGAAATTATAGATAAAATGATAATTTTATTAATTTTTCATTGAAATACTTCTTTCGACTTTACAATTTTTTATTGGGGAAATGCATAAGTACCCCTCAATATATGCCCGAAACCCAGAGATACACTTATACTATACTAAGGTCCTATTATCCCCCTGAACTTATTTTATAAGTATTTTTCTACCCTTTTTTGGCCTACGTGACACTTTCTTGTAGGCCCAACTAGGGGTGGGCATTCGGTATTTCGGTTCGGTTCGATTTTTTTTTCGGTTTTTTCGGTTTTCGGTTTTTGTAAATTGCGTACCGAATACCGAACCGAAATATTTCGGTTCGGTTCGGTTTTTGTTAATTCGGTTCGGTTTTTATTAATTCGGTTCGGTTTTTTATTTTGGTTTTTTAATGGGCCTGTTTAGTGGGCTTTTTAAAATTTTAAACTTAACAATTTTTTCAATTTTTTGTTTGATTTTTCAACTTAATGGGCTTTGATATTTCAACTTAATGGGCTTTGATATTTCAACTTAGGGTTTCTTATTTTTTTAAAAAAAATTATTTAATATTAATAATTATTAAATATAATATAATTTATAAATTATAATATAATATTTCGGTTTAAACCGAAATACCGAATTCCAAAATAATATGTACCGAAAATCGAACCGAAATACCAAAAATACAAAAAATTAAACCAAATACCGAACCGAAAATCGAAATACCGAAACCGAAATTCTAAAAAATTTCGGTTCGGTTCGGTGTTTCGGTTTTCCGGTTTTTATGCCCACCCCTAGGCCCAACACTGATTGATTTTTTTTAGCTAGTGCCACATAAGCCGACAAGGAGTAGAAAATTATTAATAAAATAACTTCAGGGGGATAATAGGACCTCAATATAGTATAAGTGTGTCTTTGAGATTTCGGACACAGGTCGAGAGGGTACTTATACCCCCTCAACATATGCCCGAAATCACAGAAACACACCTATACTATACTAAGGTTTTATTACCCCCTGAACTTATTTTACTAATAATTTTCTACCCCTTTTCGGCCTACGTGACATTATCTTGTGGGCCCAACGCTGGTTGATTTTTTTTCAAGCAAAGGGGTAGAAAATATATATATATATATATGTAAGACAAAAATATAAAAAATCATAAACTAATTAGATTAGTTAAGAAAAAAACATTTGAAAAAATGAAAACAAAAAATATTTTGAAATAAGAGTAAAACTAAAAAAAGAAAAATATAGACTAATTAGGTTAGTAAAGAAAAAAATATTTTAATAAATACAAACAAAAAATATATTGAACTAAGCATAAAACAAAAAAATAAAAAACATAAACTAGTTAGATTTGTTAAGAAAAAAAATTTAAAAATGAAAACAAAAAGTACATTGAAATAAGTGAAAAACAAAACAAAAAAGCCTAAAAAGACTTTTAGTAGATGGCTCTTGTTGTAGATGGGTCCCATCTTATTTATCATTTAAATAAGAAATAAGTGTCAAAACACACCTAAATTATTCATTTTTTTGAGTTTCATATCTAAATTATCATTTTTTAGTTTGAGAAATATACTTCAATGGTGTGTGTAGTGCACTCTCTCTTT
This sequence comes from Solanum arcanum, assembly GCA_027789145.1. Taxonomy (NCBI): domain Eukaryota; kingdom Viridiplantae; phylum Streptophyta; class Magnoliopsida; order Solanales; family Solanaceae; genus Solanum; species Solanum arcanum. The sequence continues at coordinate 56,500,363 of CM050942.1, read as the reverse complement.
TATATGCAAAAATTTTAACACATGACATTTCACATAAATAAAATATTTTCTCTAGATAAAAATTAAATAATAAAAAGTTAATATTAATTAAAAATTAAAGATTTAACCATATAAAAAATTTAATTATTTTTCTTATCTCACTCCACCACCTTCTCCACGTACCCCTCCCCTGCGACAGTTCCATCCTTTTTTTTTTTTAAATATCATTTATAAAATATTTTTAAAAATTTCATATTTCATCCTCCCCGTCACCCTCACCCTCCAACCCCCCCCCCCCGATAGAAATTGATATTATTTTATTTTTAAAAATCTATCCCATCCTATTTAATTTTGACTCCTAATTTTAATTTTTTTACGTTTTTTTATTTTGTGTTAGATATGCACGTATATATATTTTTAGAAAAAATATTCTACTAGTGTACCGAATATAACATAAACAACTAATTTCTATCCCTTTTCGGCTTATGTGACACTATCTTGTGGGTCCAACGCTAGTTGACTTTTTTTTCTTCAAGCTAGTGACACGTAGGCCGAAATGGATTGAAAATTACTTATAAAATAAGTTCAGGGAAGATAATAGAAACCTTAGTATAGTATAAGTGTGTCTCTAAAATTTCGGGTATAAGTTGAGGGAATACCTATGCATTTTCCCATAATTATTCAATACATGCCATAGAAGTAGATAAAATTGATAATTATGAAAAAGAAAAGATAATTGAGTGTTTGATATATTTAAAACATAATTATTAATATTAAGCATTTAAATACATCAAGTGGTTATACAATAAATAAAATAAAAATATATTTGACAATTAAGAATTGAGTGATTAAAATTTAAATAATTTAAATAAATTGCATATTTTGTAATAAATAATACCAATTAGATTTTAGTAGATCAATTAGTTAAGACCAAATTCATAGTGACCCCCTATAGTTGGCACGAAGTTTCACTTAAACATTTTAACTGGACGATGTTCATTTTATACACCTCAGGTAGGATTTCGTTGTGTCATTTTAACACTTTTTAACAATCTCCTAAATTTACATTGTGCGTGTAACACACTCGCGAATAATATGATTTCATGACTAATTAAAGAAAGACACGTAATATTTAAGTACAAAATAATACTTTAAAAATACATTACCAAAAAAAAAAAATTTTATTCCAAAAATAATTAATAAAAGCATTTAATTTCTAAAACCCAACAAACTATCCCAGTCCTTCTTCCAATTTATTTTTGGCGCCTCCTTTTTACCCCCTAATTTCTTCTTCTCCTTCTTTTGTTTTCGTTTTTGTTTTGGGTTTTTTTATTAAATTCAGATTTTCATATTTTTTTCTTGTAGATTCAATTTGTATAACAATTTCATGCTTTTAATTGTGCATATAATATTACAATGCCTCCAAAAAGAATAAAACTATGAAAGGAGCACAGATACGAATGCTATGTATTATTTGTACGTTGTAGTTCCTCTCGTTTAGAATGAACTTGATGGGTGTGATAGATGTACAATGGTGTGTGACACTGAACTTGAAAGATTGCAATAAAAATTGTAATTGTTGGATCTAAAGAACAAAAATGAGAAGATGATGATGGTTGTGGTGATTTTTGAAACTGAAAAAATTAAAAAATTAATTTGAATGTATTAATAGTGATAAAGACAGCGGTGGTGAATGGATGGTGTGTGGTGGAGGAGAGAATGAGAAAGAAGGATAGTTTTGACTTTTTAAATATTATTTTTTGGCCTGAAAAAGAGCTTCTCCATGGTGATTTTGGGTGAATTACACTTGCCATGTCATATTAGCGAAAAGTATCAAAATGACACAATAAAATTTTATTTAAGGTGTCTAAAATGAACATTAGCTAGTTAAGGAATCTAAGTGAAATTTTATGCCAAATTTAGAAAGCTAACGATGAATTTGACCATTAGTTAACTACGTGAATATTTACTTTATTGGTGAGAGTTTATTTTTTTTTAATTTTACACTGTTCAATCGACTACATAAAAAAATTAAATTAAATTTTCTTAACATATTACTTTAATTTTTTCTAAAATAAAATAATATATATATATATATATATATATTTCAAAGTTTCTTTATTAATTAAATAAAATCACAATAAGAGTTAACAAGGAAAAAAACAGGAAAAAATGCAAGCAAGGAAGTAAAAAGAAAGAAAAGATTTGAATTGACAGAGAGAGAAAAGTTTTCGGGAAGGAAATAAGTACCGTATGGGTCCCACCTATTGCAAAAGGTAACCCAAAGAGGGCCACATGAACCGTTTGATTTTTCATACACTAGATTTTTCGATCTCTAACATATCCGAAATTCAAAATTTAATACCTTCAGAATCTTTCTAGATGATTTTTTGAAGTTAACTCTAGATTCTGTCATGCTAAAATTCGTCACTTTTTTACAGCCTGACATGTTCGTCGTAGAAAATTCATATCTCATTGTAGAAAAATCAACATCATGAACCGTATGATTTTTCAGAAACTAGACTTTTTGATCTCTAACATATTCAAAATTCAAAATTTAATACCTTCAGAATCTTTCTAGATGATTTTTGAAGTTAGCTCTAGATTCTGTCATGCTAAAAATTCGTCACTTTTTTACAGCCTGACATATTCGTCGTAGAAAATTCATATCTCATTGTAGAAAAATCAAAATCATGAACCGTTTGATTTTTCAGAAACTAGACTTTTCGATATCTAACATATCCAAAATTCATAATTTAACACCTTCAGAATCTTTCTAGATGATTTTTTGAAGTTAGCTCTAGATTCTGCCATGCTAAAAATTTTCAGATTTGTGTGACCCACTAAACATCTCGTGTCTTGACGTAGGAACATCGAAATCACAATCCACTTGGTGATTCCTAATCTAGACATAAAGGTCTACAACACATCCAAGATTCAAGATTTAATACCTTTCGAGTCTCAAACATCTTGACAGGTAACAATCTCTCCTTCACTTGTATTTTCTTTTTTTTTTTTTTGTAGATCAGCAAAAGAAATTTTATATTTTATGGAGGCTACATAATGGAAGGATTTATCACATAAAAATGTGCTTAAAGTCCATGCCTTAACAAAATAAATAAATAATACTCTCAAGGTGTTCTATGGCTCTGAATGCTTAACCAACTTGATGCTTTACTAGAATACTCTGTAATGCTCCCGCCTTGAAAATAACCTCAAGGTTTTACAAGGTCCCGAATGCTTAATTCACTTGAAGCTTTTACTAGAATACCGTGTAACGCTCCCCCCTTGAAAATAAACTCAAGGTGTTACAAGGTTCCGAATGTTTAACTATGAAACTTTATTAGAATACCATGTAATGCTCCCGCCTTGAAAATAACCACAAGGTTTTACAAGGTCCCGAATGCTTAACCAACTTGAAGCTTTACTAGAATACCGTGTAACGCTCCTGCCTTGAAGATAACCTCAAGGTGTTACAAGGTCCCGAATGCTTAATCAACTTGAAGCTTTACTAGAATACCGTGTAATGCTCCCCCCTTGAAAATAAACTCAAGGTGTTACAAGTTTTCGAATGTTTAACCATGAAGCTTTACTAGATTACCGTGTAACACTCCCGCCTTGAAAATAAACTCAAGGTGTTACAAGGTCCCGAATGCTTGATCAACTTGAAGCTTTAATAGGATACCGTGTAACGCTCCCCCCTTGAAAATAATCTCAAGGTGTTACAAGGTTCCGAATGTTTAACCAACTTGAAGACAAGGTCCTGAATGCTTAACCATCTTGAAGCTTTAATAGAATACCGTGTAACGCTCCCGCCTTGAAAATAAACTCAAGGTGTTACAAGGTCCTGAATGCTTAACCAACTTGAGACAAGATAAACTCGTGAAAAGACCAGTTTAAGGTGCAAAGGGACAAATATTGTCCACCTTAAGGCATGAAAATTTAAAGATCCTTTTAAAAATAAATTCGTCGGAACTCTAGCTTAAGGTGCAAAGGGACAAGTTTGTCCACCTTAAGGCATAGAAATTTAAAGATTCGTTGAAGGATAAATTCGCAACAAAGCTAGATTAAGGTGCAAAGGGACAAATATCGTCCACCTTAAGGCATGGAAATTTATAGATCTTTTTAAAGATAAATCCGTCGGAACTCTAGCTTAAGGTGCAAAGGGACAAATATTGTCCACCTTAAGGCATGGAAATTTAAAGATCCCTTTAAAGATAAATCCGTCGGAACTCTAGCTTAAGGTTCAAAGGGACAAGTTTGTCAACCTTAAGGCATAGAAATTTAAAGATTTGTTGAAGGATAAATTTACAACAAAGCTAGATTAAGGTGCAAAGGGACAAATATTGTCCACCTCAAAACATGAAAAATTTAAAGATCCTTTTAAATATACACCAGTGGAAGGTCAACTTAAGGTGCAAAGGGACAAATATTGTCCACCTTAAGACATGAAAATTTAAAAAGATTCTTTTAAGTATACATATGTGAAAAGGCCTAGCTTAAGGTGCAAAGGGACAAGTTTGTCCACCTTAAAACATAGAAATTCAAAGATCTATTGAGGGATAATCCGCAACAAAGCTAGCTTAAGGTGCAAAGGGACAAATCTCGCGCACCTTTAGGCATGGAATTCAATTACATACGCATTTGAGACTTCTACTTATATACTTGAAGTCTTATCTTCAAACTTAGAGTATTTGAATACTTCAACCTGTATACTTAGAGAATTTGGATACTTCAAATAATAAACTCGAAGAATATAAAGACTCCAATTTGCATACTTGATCTAATTTAAAGACTTCCACCATACTAATAAGAGATTCATATTTTATAAGGGTTTGCCCCTTCCATAGACCCATCAATACTTCGTGCAAGTCTTAAGTTTGATGAGACAAAAGATAAAAATAAAATATATATCGCTTTGACTTTCATGCAATAGGTCAGGTGAGAATATTTTTTTTTTACACTCATGCAACTGAACTTAGAATATGGTTCTAAGCGCCTACATGCCTCAATAAAGAGGATCAAGTCACAACGTAGTTCTGGGGATTTAAGTGATTATTCTTTTTTTTGGTTGTGCCGTACACAGTTTATACTCTTGCGGGCCAGGAGTGACATGCAGTTTAGGCTTGTACCTTAAGGAGCATCGTCTTCCTTCAAGGATAGTATCTCTTTAGAAATTTGGCATTAATAGGACCGATCCTTAAGCCATCAGCATCAACAAGCTTGTAAGCACCATTTGAATATGCTTCTTGTACGACATATGGTCCATCCCACTTTGAGGTAAATTTGCCCCCAGACTTGTGTTAGATTTTATTTGCTATGATTTCTTACCATAAATAGATTTTCCTTTTAGGAAAAGGTTTTGGATTGACTAATCCTTTTTCTGGTAGGAAAAGGTTTAGGACTCTATAAGTAGAGGAATGTTCCTTCTAACTTAATCAGCATTCACAATGTAGTCTTAAGAGCTTTGAGAGTTTTGGTTAGAGGGAGAATTTGTGGGTCACAAGCTTGATACGTTATCACTTGTGTGAACCTCCCATGTATTCTGAGTGAATTGGTTGAGGTTGTTTCCCTCTGTATTTTGTACTCTCATATTTATAGTGGATTGCTCATCTCCTTTGTGGACGTAGGTCGATTGACCGAACCACGTTAAATCTTTGTGTCTTTTGGTATATTTCTCTTTGTCTTCTTACTCGTAGTCTTTCGAAGTTTGCTTTGCTAGCTTCCGCGTTACACCTTCTTATTTTCGGTCCTAACAAGTGGTATCAGATCCAGATTTAATGATGGAGTCAGGTTCAGTGGTTCGATAATCGATGATTGAACCAGGTTAGAAAGAGGTGTTCATCTTGACGGGTGTAGCTGTAGTCGCAACCTTTTTTACAGTAATGAAGATTTTGTTGGAGAAATTGTTTCAGAGAGGTTCTCTGTGTTGAGACATAAATTTTGCAAAGGAGATTATGGAGAGGAGAAGCAAGTTGTTGAAGATTAAGTGAAGAAGGTGAAAAAATTTATTTTGTTAGAAATTCAGGCCAAGGGGGAGATTTGTTGGGTTTTATTTGCCCTGATTTCTTACCATAAATAGGTTTTCCTTTTAGGAAAAGGTTTTGGATTGACTAATCCTTTTTCTGGTAGGAAAAGGTTTAGGACTCTATAAATAGAGGAATGTTCCTTCTAACTTAATCAACATTCACAATGTAGTCTTAAGGGCTTTGAGAGTTTTGGTTAGAGGGAGAATTTGTGGGTCACAAGCTTGATACGTTATCACTTGTGTGAACCTCCCATGTATTCTGAGTGAATTGGTTGAGGTTGTTTCCCTCTGTATTTTGTACTCTCATATTTATAGTGGATTGCTCATCTCCTTTGTGGACGTAAGTCGATAGACCGAACCACGTTAAATCTTTGTGCCTTTCGGTATATTTCTCGTTGTCTTCTTACTCGTAGTCTTTCGTGGTTTGCTTTGCTAGCTTCCGCGTTACACCTTCTTATATTCGGTCCTAACAACTTGTGCGAAGTAATGATTGGTCTTCTTACCGCGAGAACTTGATCTCCAACTTGAAAGCACCTCAAGCTAACCTTCTTATTAAAAGCACGAGATAGACGAGCTTGATAACATTCAAGGTTTTGTTGGGCTTCTAACCTCTTTTCATCAAGTGCTTCTAACTCAGCAAGACGCAATCAAACATTTTCTTCCTCAGTGAGCCCTTCTTGAATAGCAAGTCTTAAGGAGGGTATTTGACTCTCGAGTGGCAGGACTGCTTCAACTCCAAAAGCAAGTGAATATGGTGTTGCTTGAGTTGGTGTGCGATGTGTTGTCCTATATGCCCACAAAGCTTCTTCCATTCTTTCATGCCAATCCCGTTTGGATTTGGAGACAACTTTCTTGAGCAGGTTGCATCGAGTCTTATTGAATGCTTCAGCAAGACCATTAGCGGCAGCATGGTACATAGAAGATTTACGCTGCTTAAAGTCAAAAAGATCACAAATCTTGTTCATTAACTTGTTATCAAATGGTTTGCCATTGTTTGTTATTATATAACGAGGGATGCCAAAGCGATAGATAATATTTACTTGGATAAAATTTGCAACATTCTCTTTCTTCACCTCTTTAAGAGCGACAACTTCAGCCCATTTTGAAAAGTAATCAGTTGCAGCCAAGATGTACAAGTGTCCACCAGAAGACTTTGGTAATGGTTCTACAATATCCAGTCCCCAAGCGTCAAATGGACAAGATACGATGGTTGGGTGCAATACTTCGGGTGGCTGATGAATGAAATTCACATGAAATTGACAAGCATCGCATTTCTTGGCATAATATAATAAATCTTTCACCATGGTTGGCCAGTAATACCCCATCCTTTTTATGTGAAAATGAAGTTTTGGTCCAAATTGATGTGATCCACATACTCATGAATATGCTTCTTGTAGAGCTTGAATCGCTTCTTCCTCTCCCAAACATCGTAATAACATACCCTCAAATGATCTTCTATATAATGTATCCTTGTAGTAAAGGAAACGAGGTGCACGACGACGTACGTCAGTCCTTCTTCTTGGATTTTTTGGAAGTATCCCATAACATAGGTAGTCAATTTGGGTTGTCTCCAATCTTCCTTCGCAACTTCAACAATGGTGACGATATGATCAAGCTTATTTTCAATATATTCTTCCTCATTTGACGGTGGTGCTATCCATTTTTGACAGATAGTTACTTGCGTTTGATCAGGAAGGGTTAGCGTTGAAGCTAGAGTAGCCAATGTATCAGCTTTCTTATTCTCTGTTCGACGCACGTGTTGAAGGGTTACATCCCCAAGCCATCTTATCAATTTTTGAGCATAATCATGATAAGGTCGCAATTCAGGCTTTTTTACCTCATAACTTCCTAAGAGTTGATTAATCACCAATTGAGAATCACCAAAGACCTGTAAATGTAATTGTTTCATGTCAACGACCATTTCAAGTCCAAGTATCGGTGCTTGATATTCAGCGACATTATTGGAGCAACATTGTTTTAGAGTAAAAGAGAATGGTAGAATCTCTTCTTGTGAAGTGATGAACATCACGCCAGCACCAGCTCCGCCGCGATGTGCGGCCTCGTCAAAGTACATTTTCCAAGGAGGTTGAACTTCAATTAACATCGCATCTTCATCAGGAAACTCATCAGTTAACTCCCAATCATTTGGTATAGGATGGTCTGCTAAGAAATCCGCTAGTGTTTATCCCTTCATGGTTTTTTCAGGGATGTACACAATCTCAAATTGTTGGAATTGGAGGTACCATCTTGCTAGTCAGTCACTAAGGACAGGTTTTGACATAACAAACTTGATGGAATTTGCTCTAGAAATAAGGCGGACAACACGAGCTTGAAAATAATGCTTCATCTTTTGAATTGGGAAGACCAGTGCCAAGCATAACTTTTCAATTGGCAAATAATTTATCTCATTTGGCGTCATCGTTCTACTTAAGTAATAAAGAACATTTTCTTTGCCTTCACTATTCTCTTGAGCTAATAGGGCTCCTACAGACCTTTCTTGTGCTGCAATGTAGAGTATCAATGGTTTTCCAGGTATAGGTGCTGCCAAAACCGGAGGTTTCGCTAGATACGATTTGATACTTTTAAAGGCTTCACTACATGTTTGGTCCCAATTAAAAGGAGCACCTTTCTTCATGAGATGACTGAATGGTTGACATCTCCCCGCTAAATTTGAGATGAACTTTCTCAAGTAGGCTAACTTTCCTTGGAGACTTTTTAACTCATGAATATCTCGAGGTTCAGGCATCTTTGATATTGCATTGACTTTGGCTTGATCAATTTCAATCCCTCAATGTCTCACAATAAAGCCAAGGAACTTGCCGGAAGTAACTCCGAAGGCACATTTCAATGAATTCATCCTTAGTTGATATCTTCGGAGTAACTCAAACACCATCCTTAAGTCTTTCAAATGATCACCCCTCTTCCTCGACTTTATTACCAAATCATCAACATAACATTCAACATTTTTATGGAGCAAGTCGTCAAAGATATTTTGCATAGTCCTTCGATATGTGGTGTCAGCATTCTTTAAACCAAATGGCATCACTTTATAGCAATAAATACCTTTTGGCGTGCGAAATGTAGTGAGTTCTTCATCTTTTGGTGACATGCGGATTTGATTATATCCAGAAGAACCATCCATGAATGACATTGCCTCATAACCAGTGGTGGCATCAATCATAAACTCTAGAATGGGAAGAGGAAACTCATCTTTAGGGCATGCATTATTGAGATCTCTAAAGTCAACGCAAACTCGAATTTGACCGTTTTTCTTCCTCACAGGAACAATACTTGAAATCCATGTAGGATATTTGACCTCACGAAAAAAGCCTGCCTCAATGAGTTTGTTAACTTCATTTTCTATCAATGGAATCAAGTCTGGTCTAAAACGTCTTTGAACTTGTTAAACTGGACGAGAACCGTTTTTGACTGCCAATTGATGGACCGCTACTCTAGGATTCAATTCAGGCATTTCTTTTTAACTCCAAGCGAATACATCTCTATATTCTTTGAGTATATTCATGTAAGCGACTTCTTCATCAATTTCTAGAAACGCACTCAAGTAAGTTGGCTTCGGATCTTCATCAGTGCCAAGGTTAACTTCCTTCAAAGGATCTATTGTGATCTTTACTCCTTCTTCAAGTTCTAGTGGAGCATCTTTAGCATCTTCCTCTTCCACAGGATCATTGTCATTGACTGATATATGACAACACGAGACAATATCTTCTACCTCTTCCACAATCTTCTTTTGAGGCAAAGAATCGTACTCATTTTGGATTGTAACATGATTTGAGGAACCTACACTTTCTTCATCTTCCTCGCGCTCTTTGGTGTAAACCACAGTATGAACCTTTGCCTTGAGTTCCTCTTTACAGGAAACCATAAGTTCCACTCGTCGCCTCATCTTAGAAGGAATCAAACTTCTGAAATCCTTTCGAATCAAATGGGAAGTAGGCTTTGTAACTTTCAAATAACTTCTCAGGTTCTTGTTATTCTTCTTCAGAGGACCTAACCTCTTAAACACAGAAATTCTTGTTGTCACTTCACCAAGTCGATCAAAGACAGAAGGCCTTTTATTGGGAGCAGTGACGTCATCTTTAAAAGTTATATGATTATTACTGGCCCTTCTTATGGAAATGCGAATTTGCGGCGGTTGGATATAACCTAGGCCTTCACGCGCTTTCCTAGTTGTATCTTCTGATGGGAGTTTCCCTAGCGCTGATGGCTCGCTAGGGTTGTCTCCGCCTTCACAAATAACTTGTAGGCATTGGGATCAAAACCTTTTCTTGTGCGCTTTGTAGGGAGAGTCATATCTAGCACTTGATCATGAGCGACTGACTTTTCTGGCAACTTTACAGACAAGTTTATTGCATCAATCCGTCTGATAGGAAGAGTTAGCCCTCTAAATGCATTTTCTTCAAGGTTAGATGGTTGATCTTGTTTTTTCTTCTCTTTTGGAACATAGCAAAGCCTAGAAGTCTGCTTCTTCTTTGAAGACAAGATCTTCCCTTCATTAAGAATGGGACAAGAGTCTTTAGTGTCAATTTTCACCTTTTCGATAGCTGCATCAATTATTTTACTTACGATATTATCAATCTTGATTGATTTGACGTCATTGGACTTTATCCCTTTAACAACATAACTTCTCATATAGAATTTCGCATCCGCAAAGTGTGTCTCCACTTCGATGAAAGGATTATCATCTGCAACTATCTTTCTTTCAATTCCACCTTCAAGATATTTCAAACATTGATAGTAAGAAGATGAGACAATTCTATTCTCATGTACCCAAGGCCTGCCAAGTAATATATTGTATGATGTCTTTGCGTCAATCACATGCATCCATGCGCTTGATCGCAAATCTCCCATGTGGATCTCTAATTTAATAGAGCCTATGGACCTCTGCCCGCCTTGATTAAATACTTGTATCAACAGACGACTTTCACTAAGTTCCCCAGTCGTGATGCCAAGTTCCTTCAATGTGTGGATAGGCAAAATGTTGACTCCAGATCCTTCATCTATTAAGATTCTATTTATCTTCTTCTCTAGCACATGACCCACCATATACAAATGACGATTGTGTAGTATTTCACCAAATAGAAGATCGTTATCTGTAAATGTGATTTTAGTATCACAGACATGTGCTTCTTGGGAAGAAATTTCAATATATTTTTCAGAAGATAAAAGAGATATCATTTCTGAGATTTCCCTTGTTTTTTTTCTTCTTTCCCAGGAGACACTTTTGATGAGGATTCACTCGTTGTTCCTTCTTTTACAGTAGGAGGCACCTTCATTGTTTGTTCTTTATTCACATTGAAACATGATGCCTCGACATTGCCTTGAGTAGGCTTTGTGTCGAACGAGCTGTGCAAGAATTCCTCTAGTCACAAGACGTCGGGATTTTTGGTAGTGATGCACTTCAACCTTGCCCTTTTGGGGCGCTTGATTGATTTTTGCTTCTCTGATTTCTTCACCATTTTTCCTCTAACCGGTTGCTCAGATAATTCTTTTCGTAAGCTTAACTTGTTGCGTCTTCGCCTAGTTACAAGAATCGAACCCTCATCACCATCTATGTAAACGTCCTGTTCTACTAGCTTTTCTTCATGCTTTTCAGAGATATACATTTGATCGGATCCAATGATCCAAACGTGATAGAGATCTGGTTAGAACTAGACTTCTCATCATCAAGGACAATTTTATTTTCGTTAACCAATTGCATCACTCTATCCTTAAAGACAAAACATTTTTCAAGAGGATGACTCACAAGTCTGTGATACTTGCAATAATTTGGGTCATCAGTTTTTCGAGCTTCATCGGGTCGCTTCATCCTGGCAAGTCAATGAGCTTTAACTCAAGCAATTCATCAAAAATTTCAAAAACGTTAGAATCCAAGAAGGGATACTTTTTTCCTTGCATCTCCCTCAGCGTTGACTTTTGATTTGAACGTGCTTAGAAAGTCGTTCTCACATTTTGTTTTACACCCTCATTTGTGGTGAACTTTGCGGGTGACACATTTACACTCATGGATTCTTTGTTGTCATTTCTAGGCAGAAACTTGCTCCATGTCTTGGGTTCTTGCTTGTCCCTTCCTTTGCGAGGATCATGGACAATAGTCATATCTTTTCCGGCAGATGACATGCTCAACTCCATATCATGAGCGCGAGTAGCTAAATCCTTGAAAGATTTTGGTTTTATTCCTTGCAAGATGTAAAGAAGCTCCCAGTGCATTCCTTGAATACACATTTCAATTGCAGAAGCTTCACTGAGCCTATCCTTGCAATTTAGGCTCGCGTTCCTCCATCAATTTATGATATCTATGACCGGTTCATCCTTTCTTTGGCGAGTATTCGTGAGTTCTACCATGCTCACCGTGCGCCTTGTGCTATAGAAGCGATTAAGAAACTCATGTTCTAGTTGCTTCTAACTATCAATAGAGTTAGGTTCGAAATCCGTGTACCAATCAAAGACATTTCCTTTTAGAGAGCGGACAAACTGTTTGACAAGATAGTCTCCATATGTTCCAACATTATTACATGTCTCCACGAAGTGCGCGACATGTTTTTTCGGATTTCCTTTTCCCTCAAATTGTTGAAATTTGGGAGGTTGATAACGAGCAGAAATTTTAAAGTTATCAATCCTAGTAGTGTATGGCTTAGCATACATTTGAGAAGACTTGGTGGATACTTCATACTTATATTTGATAGTGCCTTCAATAAACTCCTTCAAGCGATCGAGTGGGATCATTCCTTCAGAAGAAACTGACATCTCTTTAACAAACGGGGCTTTCTTAGCAGGATTTTCGATTTCTTGAACTTCAATGGCCTTTCCAGGTGCATGGCTCGCATCTCCATCTAAAAGTCCTTCTATCATGTCCATCAACTTGTCAATTCGAGATTCTTGGTGTTGTACATGATTCGTCAATCCTTCAACCAACTTCATCAGATTTGTGAGTTGTTCCTCAGGAGAGGAAGCAACAGTCGTCATCGTTTGCATGATCATTGGAGATGCAGGAGAGTAACATGGATTGTCGCGTAAGTTAATTTTCAGTGGAATCACATTACGCGATATTCGTGGACATGATTCACAAGTTGAATCACAGTTCTCCCTTGTGGTAGAGTTCTTGGAACCAGACTGCTCAAGTAGAGCCAATGTCTTCTTGATCCTTTTAGCAACACTACTTCCTTCTTCTAGAGAATTTGTGGAGGAACTTGATCCTTTTGGAGTCGAAGACCCAAAAACAGGTGTTGATGCAGATGACACTTGAAGCGTTTGTTGCCCTAGTGTAGCAGCCTTGCTTCTCTTAACAACCCCAAAACTTCCAAAGGTAACTCCAAGGATGTCTTAAACTTCAGTAGAGAACTTGGAGCTAGTGACCTTAGAGGAGGTTAATCGAGAGTTGTTGTTCATGGAAGTCATCTTGATATTCTTTGACGTTTGAAAAGTTGAGATGAGAGGTAGAGATTGTCCCACTTGGCGTGCCAGAATTTGTAGACAATAAAATTCGCGTCGAGAAAACAATAATCAAGAACGGAAAATTATTGCAATAATCGATTTTATTATTTCAAATGCGAGTGTTACAATCTCTATGATTCCTCTGAATTCGCCTTTTCAAATATAAATTCAAGGGCTTTAAAGCTTGTTCTTGAATCTATGATTAACTTGAACTTGAACTTTATCTTGATCTTGACTTTTATTTGAACTCAAGGGCTTCGAGCTTGTTCTTGAATTCGGTGGTCTTGATCTTGATCGTTCTTGAACTTGAATGCTTGAATTCTTAAACTTGTAGCTTTGTAGAGAATTAAATGGCGTTTGTACCACATAGTTTCTCTAGCTTCTTGTTTAGAACTTTCTGTCTCTTTTCTGAATTATGAGGACCCCTATTTATAGTTTTAGAATAGAGGAGTTGCAATTGGAATAGAATTCCGTTCAGCCAATCAGATTGAAGTGACATGGCATTTGAGCTTTATGGAGCGGGCTTGTCATCTTTGACACATGTCATGATTCTATTGGTTTTCTTATTTGACTTGGCATGCCACATCATCTGCACACGTGGCGTCAAGATGGGCTCTAGAATGAGATGAGATTGGGTTTAACAAATTAGGTTCATCCAATGTAGCCCAAATCAATTAATTTAGACTTTAATTAAATCCATATTTATTGAATTTAAATTTTTAACTCAATTATATCAATCCACAATATTTATTTGGATTAATATATTTATGAATTCAATATAATCTGAATCATTTTATAAATTTATATTTAATAAATTTTAAATGATAACAATAATATTTATACATCTCAACAACTCATCTTCTTCAATGAGTTGGGTATATTTTTCAATCTTTACCGGCTCAAATCTCCTCTGCACACTCTCAAATTTTAGATATGAACCCCTATAAATGTCAAGTCTTTAAAAATATTTTTACTCGAATTTTATAATTTGACTTCTGAAGCTTTTTACTAGAAAATTTCAATGGACTTCAGCTAAAATCTCCCTCTATACATCTAGAATTTTAGATATGTAGTACTCCCAATATTTCAATTCTTTTAATATATTATTCATTTAAAACAATTTATATTTACGGCATATCAACTTTTAAAATTTGAGCTTCGAAACTCTTCAACCACAACATTTGGACTTTCATTTGACTTGTTCTTTTTATTACTAAATAAAATGGTTGGAGGAAGACATTAATGGAGAAAAAATCAAAGGAGGGCAAGTAGAAAAATAAGGCTAGATAATAGATTGGCTACATCTAGCATTCTTCAAGTTTTGTCCATAATTTTGGCCCATTTAAAACTCATGGACCCGGTTCAAGGCCCAATTTAGCCAAAAACCAACTAGTTTTCCATTCACTATTAAAAAAATTTATTTGCACGGAGTGTTTACATTAAGCAAATGCATTTTTTATTATTATGTGATTTAATAAAATAAAATAAATTATAAATTTAAGCACATGTATTGATTTGATATAAACACCTGGTGCGGATAAATTTTACCCATTAACTATGTGTTGAAAATTTCATTTTTAAGTCATTATCTAGAGTTTTTGGTCCCCTCTTTAAGTTGTGCGAATAAAGAGTTACCGGCATATTATTTCTTCCTTCTCCTTCTTTCTAATGTGATCTTTTGAAGGAGAAACTATATAATTAGACATATTTCATTACCATATATATTATTAGTGATTATATTTTTAAATATAATGTATGTTATTAATTAAGAGTTTTATATCATATATTGAGAAAGATATACCTAGATATTTGTATTTTTGCAATAAGATACACTAAAATAGAGAGAGACAAGTGAAATATGGAGGGAGGCGTAAGAGATTTGTTATGTATTATAGATACATGCGAATCATACTAGATACATGTATCTGTATATATTTGGTGTCATTTTCATGTATTTAGGAGAAAGCGCGATGGAAGGAAGGTGAGCAAAATTTGTTATTTATCCTAAATACACGTGAATTCACTTGAATACAACGTATCTAGAACAAATACTGAATTTTGATATCACATATACACTAAACGTATTTGAGTGTATATAAATAAACACATCAAAATCTAGTAAGATTTGTAATAGTGCAAATTAGAATATATTAGGCATTTAGGTAAGTTATCCATTTTACATTTATCCTTCTAGTAACTTAGCCTAGAATTTAAATATTAAACGAGGTATGAGTCATGAACACCATATAATTAATTTGTCTTATCACTTTAGAAGAATCTTGGGACTCCAGGCTGCAAGCCAATAAAGGCCAAAAACTTGATTGAATTGAATCTTAGTGATTTTTCAAAGGGGACATGTCTTTATTGACATAATAATATATTTATTTGAAGCATAATATATTATAATTCTTAGATCAATGTCTTCCTTTGCTTTACCAGATTCTAGAAAAAAATATGGATCAAAAAAGCTTAAAATTATTCTCTTCGTTTCGATTTAGGAATATATAACTTGTTTTTCACTTAAATTTTTTAAAATGACACTTTTTTTCAAACCCCATGATAATTCGCAGCCATTATAATATTACCTTTTTTTAATTTATATGACATATCCTATTCATTTAATTCCTTATAAAAAATGACACATTTAAATTGAAAAACAATTAATTAACTTTACAAAATCAAATTTATTAAGAAGTTCTTATAATCATATAACTATTTGACATATCTAAGATTATAAGTGTAACGACCCGCTGGTCGTTTTGAGAATAAAAACTATTTTGACTCTTCCGTAAAATTTTAAATGGACTTAAACTATTTACTTAATTACTATTATCTGATTTGGGGTTAAATGGGTCAACTCTTTTATTATCTGATATTTTATACCCTTAAGTCACATAGAGGATAATATGTTAGTGGAGTTGTCACGTTTAAAAAAAACTCTGGTTTAGAAAAGAAAAAAGGTGGGGGCAGAAAATTTGTCGTAGGTGACAAGCTAGAGGAATAACCATAACTACCGCTCTTAAAAGCAAAGAATTTTTCATTGTTTTTTATTCTACATAAGGTATGCTGTCAGAGTAGTTGGGATTGATGTTGTCATTATATTATTATGTGAATAGGTAGTATCGAAGTGGAAACAACAATTGGTGTTTGTTCAAATTATTTTTAAGGAACGAAAATTTTATATTATTGTTATTAATTGCATCAACCTAAGGTGTATTAATAGCCATTAATGATCTATCATTCTGATGGTGGACATTAATAAAAGGGTTACTTTTTTATTTTATTTTCTTTTATATATATATATATATATATTTTAAAAGAAAAGTTAATTATTGTTGCATAGAAAAATTTGGTTCTATAAACTTGTGGGTTAGGTAGAAAAATTTAAAGAGGCAATGTAAACATGGTAATTTGTCATTATAAAAGAGTTAATCTTCGGCAGACAAAGATAACTGCAGAAAAAAATTAATAAACAAATAAATTGAATTCCGGATAGTTTCAATTGTTAAGGTTGGGTGTGAATGATTTGCGTAATTATTGGAAATTTCTAACAATTATTACTTTATAGTGGGAGTTTAATGTATGGATATAGAATTTTAAGTTTGGTGAGTTTTGAGTTAGGATAGACATATAGCATATGGGTGTCTACGGAATGATTTGCTTATAAATATTGCATAATTATTAGATTAGAAACGTTTTGAAACTTTGCGAAAAGAAAAGAAAAAATCGTGAAGATTTTTGGCACGAGGTTCGGCATTTAAGGTATGTTAAGACTTATAGACTTGTTGAAGGATATTTTTCCTAATTAAATATTTAAAAAAAATTGAATAGACAAGGGGTAAGGGCGAAAGGTGGGGGTCTCGTATCAATGGTGTGACGGGCATTGGTACGAGTACCAGTGTTATAAAAGGGAAAGTTACTACAATAGAATGTGGAATGTAATGTGAGAATGCAAAAGCATATTAGCATTAGCTGATATATTATTGACTTGAATCGTTGTGTGATGGTGTTTTCTTTATTTCACCCGTTTAGTTGTGATAATTGAGGTTATTATGTATTATATTGATATTGATTGATTGAGATGCATCATCATCCCCTTATATTGAAATAATATTGTGTACATGCATTGACATGTGATTAAGTATAAGTTGGGCACGTGGCGATCGTCCGTGCTGGGGATGGTGAGATGTTAGGATTACAATTTGGGCACGAGGAGACCGTCCGTACGGAAATTGTTTGATATTATAATAGTGCGTTGAGATCGTCCGCGCAGACACGTGGAGATCGTCTGTCTCAGTATATGGACCTCGCGAGTCCCCCATGGGTCATGAACTCTCGATGTATTCAAAGAGTATCATGTATATACGGTTGATAAAGTACTAGGCATTCTAAGACATATCACTCATGGCATCATATAGCATCGCATCTCATCACATCCTTCATTCTTGATGATTATGTGTTTTAATTTATGGTTGGAAATTACATATGTTTGATTACCTCTATTTGATGAAACTTGACTGGTGTATGAATTATAGACTTGTATAAGTAAAGAATTATTTTTTATATAAACTCCCGTCACTACTTTTTCGTTGTTGGTCAATGAGATATACTGAGTACACATGATTTCGAACTCATACTACACTTTCAATTTCGAGTACGAGCACATCTGTGAAGCATTTTGAGTTAGTGCTTGGATTGTCTTGGAGTTGTGGTGAGTTGCTTGGCTGTTCCGTGGCCCACACCTCCCTCTGTTTTTTACTTATTCTATTATTTTAGTATTCAAACAGGATATCCCTTATGTTTGATTTGACATTTTAGTTTCAGACTTCCATCGTATTTTAGAAACTCTTGTACTGATGACACCAATTCTTGGGTAGTATTTTTTTTTCAGTTTCCGCATTCGTACTTATAAGGAACTTAGTGTTGAAGATTTTTGCTAAGTGTTTATTTTTTTTACTCATTAGTTAGTTATGTTTGGTTAAATATGCTGGGTTGGCTTACTTATTGTTTGGGAACATAGGTGTCATCACGACTCGTGATTTTTGGGTCATGAAAAGTTGGTAATAGAGCCCTAGGTTCATCGATCTAATGAGTACAAGAGCAATGTCAAGTAGATTCTTGCAGATCGATATGAAGACGACCATACCTATCTTCGAAAGGCTATAGGAAATTTAGGAAATATTCTCTTCTTTCATTCACTATCGTGCACACTTGACCGTGTTGAGATTCTAATCTTGATATCTCATTATCTCAGATGGCGAGGACTCGTACACCAGCAAGTGGTGGTTTGAATCTTATTCCTGCGCGTGTTTCTGGGAACACTATCTGAGTTAGAGGTAGGGGACGAGCTCGAGGTCGGGGTAGTGGTCGTATTGCAGCACCTGTGGAAGGTCAAGTACCAATAGCTACCCAGGGCTGTGATAGGACCGTACCTCCTGATGTAAATGTTATTCATGGGGATGTGCATGATCATGTTGAGGGGTATAGGCCAGCTCATGCTCCACCAAGCACTATTGCCACCCAGTGCTTCAAGATACCTTGACTCGTATGTTTGGAATCCTCGAGGGGATGGCTCAGGCAGGAGCTTTGCCTGTCACTTCTGATGGCTCACAGACCCGTGTTGGAGGTCAGACTCCAGATCCAATAGTTGCTCCAGTTTCTCAGACTCCCAAGACTCAGCCAACCGTTGTTGTAGCTCCTCGTTTGGACAGTATGGAGTTTTCAGATATTGCATCACATCTGGCGAACAGACTTTCTATGACCATTGATGAGCAAAAGTTTTTGGGAGGTTCAGACTAATGAATTCTCCTACTTATACTAGTGCTTTAACTGAGGATGCATATGAATTTATAGTTAGTTGTCATGAGAGGTTGCATAATCTTGGATTAGTGGAATCTCATGGAGTTGATTACATAGCGTTACAGATAACTGGCTCTGCCAAGCAGTGGTGGAGGGATTATATTAGTAGTAGGCCTTCTGGATCCCCTCCACTATTTTGGACTCAGTTTTACTCAGGTATTTCTATCCAAATTTGTTCCACGCAGTGATAGGGAGCGCAAGAGGGCCGAGTTTGAGGGTTTACAGTAAGGTGGTATGTCAGTTACAGAGTATGAGGGTATATTTCGTGCCTTGGCTAGGCATGCTTCGATGATACTTCCCACAGACGCTGATAGAGTGAGAAGGTTTGTTAAGGGGATGATTATTCCGATTCGTTTAGAAGTTTCTTAGGTTGCTGTTTCTGGTGTTCCATTTCAGAAAGTGGTAGATGCTGCTAATGAGTTGGAGATGATTCGGCGTGAGGGATTTGAGCAGTGTAAGGGTAACAAGACTCGTTATTCAGGTGATTATGGTGGTACTACACCTAGGAGTCGAGGTTACTTGGGCAGAGGTTATCACCCTTAGTCCAGCAGACCCATTCATGCTGCTATACCAGCGTTTGAGGTTGGTATCTCTTCGAGCTCAGTGCATACTTCATAGGGTTCATCTTCTAGACCTGTAGTTCATGAAGGGCATTATGGTCATTCAGGTTCCTCTCATTAGCTTGCATCTTGTAGGGGTTGTTTTGAGTGTGGTGATATGGGACACTATGTGAGAGACTGTCCTATGACCAGGCGTTGTGTCTTACATGAGGGTTATCAGGCTTCGAGTTTCAGGGCTGCAGAACCTCCAGCTAGGGTGGTGGACAGAGTGGTAGAGGTGGTTCTTACTCAGATAGAGGTGGTTCTTCTTCTGGTCAAGGCGGGGATCATAGAGATTCACAATCTGAGGGAGGTCGTTCTCACTGTTATGCTTTTTTGGGTAGGCCAGAGGCTGAGGCTTCAGATGTTGTTATCACAAGTATTATTCCGGTTTGTCATCGACCAGCTACTGTATTATTTAATCAGGCTCTACTTATTCTTATGTGTCCACATATTTTTCTCCTAGTCTAGATATATTGTGTGAGTCTCTTGATTTGCCGATACGTGTTTCTACTCCTGTCGGGGATTCTGTAATTGTAGATCGGATGTATCGATTATGTATTGTTACCTTGATGGGGTATGACACTCATGCATATTTAAAGGTGTTAGATATGATAGATTTTGATGTGATTCTTGGTATGGATTGATTATCTTCTTACAACGCAATTTTAAATTTCCATGCCAAGACAATCACTTTAGTTATGCTTGGAATTCCTATAATAGAATGGAGAGGTTCTCTTAGTCACCCTCCTAAGGGTGTGGTATCATTTCTTAAGGCTCGTCAGTTGGTACAGAGAGGATGTTTGTCTTACTTGGCACACATTCGAGATACTAGTATTGAGACTCCTATGCTTGAGTCTATTCTAGTGGTGAGTGAATTTTCAGAGGTATTCCCGACCGATTTGCCAAGTCTTCCACCAGATCGTGATATTGATTTTTGTATTGATGTGGATCCAGGCACTCAGCCTATTTCTATTCCTCTTTATCATATGGCACCGACTGAATTAAAGGAGTTGAATGAGCAGTTGCAGGATTTGCTGAGCAAGAGTTTTATTAGACTAAGTGTATCTCCTTGGGGTGCTCCAGTGTTATTTATGAAAAAGAAATATGGATCTATGCGTATGTGTATTGATTATCGACAATTATACAAGGTAACCATCAGAAATAAGTACCCGATACCTCATATTGATAATTTATCTGATCTGTTGCAGGGTGCTTCAGTTTTCTCCAAGATTGACTTGAGATGTGGCTATCATCAGCTGAAGGTTAGGGCAGAGTATACCCCTAAGACACTTTTTCAAACACGCTATAGCCATTACGAGTTCCTGGTGATGTCTTTTGGACTGACTAATGCCCTTGCATCTTTTATGGACTTGATGAATGGAGTGTTTAGACCGTATTTGGATTCCTTTGTTATTGTATTCATTGATGATATATTGATATACTCACGCAGTAAGGAGGAACATGAGCATCATTTGAGGATTGTACTTGTTATTCTAAAGGAGAAAAAGTTTTATGCAAAGTTTTCAAAGTGTGATTTTTGGCTTAGTTCGGTAGCATTCTTGGGACATGTAGTGTCCAAGAAGGGTATCATGGTGGATCCTAAGAAGATTGAGGTGGTTATAGATTGGGTCAGACCTGCTTTAGTTACTGAGATTCGGAGTTTTTTAGGCATTGCAGGTTATTATAGACGGTTTGTTGAGGGTTTCTCATCCATTGCATCTCCATTAACTAGATTGACACAGAAGATAATGACTTTTCAGTGGTCTGACGAGTGTGAGGTTAGATTCCAAAATCCCAAGACTTAATTGACTACTGCTCCGATTTTGACCCTACCCGTGGAGGGAGAGGGTTTTATTGTATATTGTGATGCTTCTCGGATTGGTCTTGGTTGTGTGTTGATGCAGAAGGGAAGAGTGATAGCTTATGCTTTGAGGCAGCTGAAGGTTCATGAGAAGAACTACCCTATTCATGATTTAGAGTTGGCAATTGTTGTGTTCGCATTGAAGATTTGGAGGCATTATCTTTATGGTATGCATTATGAGGTGTTCATGGATCATCGTAGTCTCCAGTATATATTCAATCAGAGAGATCTCAATCTAAGGTAGCGAAGATTGTTGGAGTTGCTTAAAGACTATGACATGACTATTCTTTATCATCCAAGCAAAGCAAATGTAGTAGTAGATGCATTGAGTCGGAAGGCGGTAAGTATGGGTAGTCTAGCCATGTTACAGGTTGGCGAGCGTCCTTTAACAAGGGATGTCCAATCCTTAGCTAATAGCTTTGTGAGACTTGATATTTCAGAATCTGGTAAGGTGTTGGCTTATATGGAGGCTAGGTCATCCTTGTTGGAGCAGATTCGGGCTAAACAATTTAATGATGGTGATTTATGTAAGATTAGGGACAAGGTGTTCAATGGAGAAGCCAAGGCTGCAATTCTTGATAGTGAGGGATTTTTGAGGATCAAAGGTCATATATGTGTTCCTCGTATAGGTGATTTGACTAGATTGATCATGAAGGAGGCTCATAGTTCGAGGTACTCTATTCACCCAGGGGCTACTAAGATGTATCGTGAGTTGAAGAAGCATTATTGGTGGTGTCGTATAAAGAGGGACCTAGTAGATTTTGTATCTCAGTGTTTAAATTGCCAGCAAGTGAAGTATGAACACCAAAAGCCTGGAGGTGTAACTCAGAGGATGCCTATACCTGAGTGGAAGTGGGAGCGCATTGCTATGGACTTTGTAGTAAGGTTGCCACGTACCTTGAGTAAGTTTAATGCTATATGGGTTATTGAGGATCGATTGACCAAGTCTGCACACTTTGTACCAGTTCAGACTACCTATAACTCAGAGAAGTTAGCCAAGATCTATATTCGGGAGATAATTCGTTTGCATGGGGTTTTTATATCTATTATTTCAGATCGTGGCACCCAATTTACATATCCTTTCTGGTGGTCTATGCAGAAGGAGTTGGGCACTCGGGTGGATCTCAGTACAACCTTTCACCCTCAGACTGATGGTCAATCTGAACGGACTATTCAGGTTCTTGAGAACATATTACGGGCATGTGTGATTGACTTTGGTGGTCACTAGGATCAATTCTTGCCATTAGTGGAGTTTGCTTACCAATAATAGTTACAATTCGAGCATTGAGATGACACCATTTGAGGCTTTGTATGGTAGGAGATGTCGATCTCCAATTAGTTGGTTTGATGCATTTGAGGTTAGACCGTGGAGTACATATTTGCTGAGGGAGTCCTTGGACAAGATTAAATTGATCCAAGATAGACTTCTCATGGCTCAGAGTAGGCAAAAGAGTTATGCAGATAGGAAGGTTCGTGATTTGGAGTTTATGGTTTGACAGATGGTTCTACTTAAGGTTTCACCCATGACGGGTGTGATGAGATTTGGAAAGAAGGACAAGTTGAGCCCAAGGTATATTGGTCCTTTCGAAATTGTGGAGAGTATAAGTGAGGTGGCGTATAAATTGGCTTTGCCACCTAGTTTGTCAGGTATCCATCATGTATTTCATATTTCGATGCTAAAGAAGTATCATCAGGGTGATGCTCATGTGATTCAATGGGATTCAGTGTTACTTGATAAGAATTTGACTTTTGAGGAGGATCCGGTTACCATTTTGGATAGGCAGGTTCGAAAGTTGAGGTCAAAAGAGATTGCTTCAGTAAAGGTTCAATGGATGCATCGTCCCGTGGAGGAAGCTACATGGGAGACAGATTTAGACATGAGTAAATATCCTTGGCTTTTTTAGCGTTCAGGTGAGTTCTTTTCTTTATCCGTTCGAGGACGAACATTTGTTTAAGTGATAGGTGATGTAACGACCCACTGGTCATTTTTAGAATCAGATCTATTTTGACTCTTTCGTGAAATTTTAATCGGAATTTTAAAGTATTTATTTAATTACTATTACCTGATTTGGGGGTAAATGGGTCAACTCTTTTATTATCTGATATTTTATACCCTGAAGTCACATAGAGGATAATATGTTAGTGATGTTGTCACGTCTAAAAAAAACTCTGGTTTAGAAAAGAAAAGAGGCAGAGGCAGAAAATTTATCGTAGGTGACGAACGAGAAGAATAACCATAACTACCGCTCGTAAAAGCAAAGAACTTCTCATCCTTTTCTATTCTGCATAAGGTATGTTGTCAAAGTAGTTGGGATTGTTGTTATTATTATATTATTATGTGAATAGTTAGTATCAAAGTGGAAACAGCAATTGGTGTTTGTTCAAATTGTTTTTAAGGAACGAAAATTTTATATTATTGTTATTAATTGCATCAACCTAAGGTGTATTTATAGTCATTAATGATCCATCATTCTGATGGTGGACATTAATGGAAGGGTTACTTTTTTATTTTATTTTCTTATATATATATATATATATATATATATATATATATATATATATATATATATTATTTTTTATTTTTTTATTTAAAAAAAAAGTTAATTATGGTTGCATAGAAAAATTTGGTTCTGTAAATTTGTGGGTTAGGTAGAAAAATTTAAAGGGGCAATGTAAACATGATAATTTGTCATTAGAAAAAGAGTTAATCTTCGGCAGACAAAGATAACTGCAGGAAAAAAAATTAATAAACAAATTAATTGAATTTCAGATGCTTCAGTTGTTAAGGTTGGGTGTGAATGATTTGCTTAAATTTTGAAAATTTCTAACAATTATTACTTTATAGTGGGAGTTTAATATATAGATATATAATTTTAAGTTTGGTGAGTTTTGAGTTAGGATAGACATATAGCATATGGGTGTCTACGGAATGATTTTCTTATAAATATTGCATAATTGTTAAATTAGAAACGTTTTGAAATTTTGCGGAAAGGAAAGGAAAAGTCGTAAAGATTTTTGGCATGAGGTTCGGCATTTGAGGTATGTTAAGACTTTTAGACTTGTTGAAGGATATTTTTCCTAGTAAATATTAAAAAAATGGAATAGACAAGGGGTAAGGGCGAAAGATGGGGTTCTCGTATCAATGGTGTGATGGGCATTGGTACGAGTACCAGTGTTATAAAAGGGAAAGTTACTACAATAGAATGTGGATTGTAATGTGAGAATGCCAAAGCATATAGGCATTAGCTGATATATTATTGACTTGAATCGTGTATATACGGTTGATAAAGTACTGGGCATTCTGAGACATATCATTCATGGCATCCTATTGCATTGCATCTCATCACATCCTTCATTCTTAATGATTATGTATTTTAATTGATGGTTGGAAATTACTTATGTTTGATTACCTCTATTTGATGAAACTTGACCGGTGAATGAATTATAGACTTGTATAAGTAAAGAATTAATTTTTCGTATATAAACTCCCGTCACTACTTTTTCGTTGCCGGTCAATGAAATATATTAGGTATACGTGATTTCATACTTATACTACACTTGTTGCACTCTTTGTGGTGCAGATTCGATTCCGAGTACGAGCACATGTCATGGAACATTTTGAGTCCGAGCTTGGAGTGTCTTTTAGTTGTGGTTAGCTGCTTGGATGTTCCGTGGCTCATACCTCCTTCTGTCTTTTACTTATTCTGTTATTTTAGTATCCAAACATGATATCTCTTATGTTAGATTTGTCATTTTAATTTCAGACTTGCATCAAGCTCTTATACTGATGACTTTAATTTTTGGGTAGTATTTTTTTCAGTTTCTGCATTCGTACTTATAAGGAACTCAGTGTTGGAGATTTTTTCTAAGTGTTTATGTTTTTTACTCATTAGTTAGTTATATTTGGTTGAATATGTTGGGTTGGCTTACCTATTGATTGAGAACATAGATGTCATCGCGACTCGTGATTTTTGAATCGTAACAATAAGTTGCAAAAATTTTATAATCACCAAAATACTATAATATTTATCATCACAAATTTCAAAAATTGTCTTTTTTTTTAGAACTTCATATAAATCTAAATTATACCAGATCAATTATAACTCAAGGAGAATCTATTTTGTGCCCAAGTTGTGGTATGTTCCTTTTGATGAAAAGCAAAAGTTAGTGGTAGAAATTAAAGGCACCTAATTCTTCTTGCTATAGCAAGTAAATTTGTAGTAATATTCCATAATTCCTTGTGCAACAAAAGTAGATGGGGATATATATATTTTTTTAGAGAAAGATGATTGATATATGTGTTGCTCAAATTGTTTAACATTTTTGGATAATGGATAAAAGCTTTATGTTCTATTATATGCTTTGATTTCCTCCAAAAATGGTGCTCTCCACGTCCTTTTTTTTCCTTCCTTAGAGAGGAGAGGAATGATATTCTCTACAGTTTTATACCATCATATTCTCCAAATGAAATGACAAAAAGATTATTTTATTATATCATATTATATTATATCATAACATAAATGTGAAGTATTGTATATTCCGCTATGCTAATAGTCTCTTATAAATTGAAATAAAATAAGAATTTTAACTTTACAGATTTTGAATTTTAAAACTATAATTTTTTTTTTTTGAGTATTCAGACTTCTAATTCAGTCCCTAATTACAATGGTATATTATCAACTTCATATTATTTTTTGATATTTTCGTCTTTAATTATCACACTCCTTTAAGGAATTATTATATAGAAATTAAGAATGATTTTAATTGAATTACCTTTAATTAAATTACATATTTCTAAGTTGACATTGAGGTACATATCTAGTGCAAAAGGAATATAGCATAATAAAATGTCTTTGAAGAACAAGTAAGAATACTAAATACCTATTTAATAGAATTTTATAATTTGTAATAGAGAAAGATTGTTTTGGAACAATTTAATAAGGATAAATTTGAAAAATTAAACTAATATCTTTTTTATTAGGTAAAACATCACTTATTTTATATCAATATAAAAAGTTAGAAATATCAAAACATACTATTTTTTTGTCTTAATTTATGTGGCGTTGCACCATTGGGTATATATATATATATATATATATATTTAAAGACTTTAAAATTTTATGCCCCAAACAATAAATTTATACTCCATTAATACTGAAATTATAAATTATCTTATTAAATATTAAGTAATAATTTTAAATTTTAAGTATTTTATGTAAGAATGTATGATATGCTATTCGGAACAAACTGACAAAAAAAGTATGAATTATAAATTAAGATGGTGAGAGTATTGAGTATTAGCTTTTGCTATAATGATGTATTTTGATAGATCGGCAGAATTTATTGATTAAGAATATGATAACTAAGCAAAACAATAACACCATTTATGCGACTTAATATACTTATTTTACTTAAGATTAAGTTATAATTAATACACCAATCGTGCAATATTCTTTTATATTACTAACATAATTTAATCCATTAAAAGTAAATTATTTATTTCTTATTCAGAATTATCCAACTCATGATATAATATATAAATTAAAGTTACTTTGCAATTACTTTTTAGGCTTAAAGTCATATAGAGCTTGTTTGCATATTTCATTTGAACACCTCAAGTAGGGTTGGTACCTATTGAACACTTTTACCAATTTAAATTTGAACTATTTGAACATTTATTTGACAATCAACTAAGAGCCTGTTTGGCTCAGCTTAAAAGCTGGTCAAACTGACATAAAAGTTGATTTTTGACTTATATAGTTGTTTGACAATACTCAAAATAACTTATTTTAAGTTAAAAAAAACTTATTTAAAGCCAAAAGTTAAAAGCTGGGGTAGGGGTGCTTTTTTTTTTAAGCTTATAAGCTGTTTTAAGTTGACCACATTTTTACCTTTTTGCCCTTAATATTTTTATACAATCTCCAAATTATCCACATAACCCTAACATCTCTTTCTTCCATTTTCCCCTTTTCACGTTTGACATAGCTGCTGAACTTCTTTCTGTTCTTCCAATTTGAAGTGAAGATAAACCTTGAAGTAAGTTTTTCGATTATTTTTTTTGTCTTTCTTCATTTTCTCTCGATTAATGTCGATAATATGTTGAAAAATAAAAATTTATATTTCTATTATTTTTTTTTTATCTTTCTTCGTTTTCTCTCGATTGATGCCGATAATATGTTGAATTTTTTTTTTATATTTCTTTTAAAAATAATTTGTGATAATATAGAAATATGTGAATGATAGACAATTATTATAGACAATTATTATTACCTATGGATGAAACTAAAATAAATCTTAAATCGTTCTTTGGTCTATTCAAATTATATATCTTTAAAATCTATAATAAGTTTATATTCCTCTTATAAATAATTTGTGATGAGAATGAAATATGTGAATGATAACAAAATATAATTATTTATGGCTGTAAAATATAAATTAATGAACTTTTATTATGTTAACAACTTTTAAGGGTATTTCAGACATTTTGATTTGAAAAGCTGTTTATCAGCATTTATTTGCCAAACACATCAACAACTTTTTTTTTAACTTTAGCACTTTTATCCAAACGCATAACTGCTTATTTTAAAAATAAGTTTCAGCACTTTCAAAAGTACTTTTTTTTAAGCTACTTTTATTAAGCCCATCCAAACGGGCCCTAAAAGTATTATATGTGTGTAATACACTCGTTCTGACGTGGAAAATTAATGAATCAACGACATACATCTGGAATTTTGAGGGAAAAAAAAGAAAAACTATTTTAGAACCATGAAGAACCTTTGATTCGTTCATTGTGTTTAGTCTTTAACTATGCTGAGCTAAAGGATTGTACTCGTTCACAACTTCAACCATATATGAATGAAGCATAGAGAGATTTATAATCAACTAATCATTGAGCAAGTTGCTTCATAAAGGTCAACATGTGAAAATATGTTCAACTCCTTTATTCAAGTTATCGTCGTTCACTCACCGTCACCGTTACTGTCATTGTTGTTCCTCTTAATTCAACTATTAATTTTTTTAGGTCTATTTTTTTTAAAAAAAATACGATAATTTGGGTTAAGATGTTTATTTTTTATGAAAAACAATGGGAGGAATGGAACAATAGAATAGTGATAGAGTGGGTATCTTTTTTTTCCTGTGAAGAGATGATAATAATTGCCACATTTTTAAAAATGGAAGAGGAAATGTCGAGAATGGTAAGGGAGAGGAAGAGGTAGCCGAAGAAAAGAAAAGAAGAGAACAAAAGGGTAGATGATGGTGGGGAAGGCGGGGGCAATGGTGATGGTGTGGGAAGAGTTATGGCTATTTTAAAAAAGAAGAAGAAAGAGAAACAAAAAGAAGCTTAAATATTCCTCTACGCGCTCACTGTATGTGTATTACAAATTCTTTGCCATGTCAACGAAAAGTGCCTAATAGATACTAATTTTGAACAGTATAAGTGTTTAATAGGTAAAAACCTTAATTTAGGTGTTTAAGTAAAATATGTGTAACGACCTGTTTTGTCGTTTTGAGCAGTAGAGTTTATTTTTGGTAATAACTGTCTGAGTCGACGGATCCCACGACGGACTGTCATGGGCACGACGGACCGTCGAGGGTGTCTCTTTCCAAAACACTTAGACTCTGGAAAAAAATTGGGTACTGAGAACAACTCTCTGAACTTCGCGACGGAAGAGCAGGACTGACCGTCGTAGGCACGACGGACCGTCACAGACTCTTTAATGAATTGAGCCTCTGAACTTTGTGACGGAAGCAGCAGGACGGACCGTCGCAGGCACGACGGACCGTCACAGGCTGCGTAAACCTGACTGGGTCGGGTTTCTGTTAAAAGTTTTAAGGGGTGTTTTGGACTATTCCCGCTTATGATTATAAAGTTAGTGGTTTAATGTTAATAATTCAATTACTTGGGGGTCAAAGGAGATAACCTTGAATTAAATAGTGGGTTACTTTTGCCATCTTTTATACTTAATTATATGGTAATTAGGGTAAAAGAAAAAGAGTTTGAATAAGGAAAGATAGAAAGAACAGAAGAGAGGGACGAACGAGCGAGAGAAAGAGAAGAACGCAGCTTTGGGAAAGTAGATTGCTTGATCACGATTCTTCGTTGGAGGTAGGTTATGGTTTATGTTATTTCATAGTAAACTCTTAATAGCGAATGATATGTATTGGGTAGTATTGTAAAGTCTTCTATATGCTTAATTGTATGCTTGCATGATGTGATTATGTAATTGTGATGAATTAGCATGATGAGTCTGTTGAACCTTGAAACCTCTTTGTTAATGATGATGCCTTGATATAAAAGAAGGCTTGATGAACTAAAAGAATGAGGTTAGTGGATCGGGTGTCACGTTCCGACACCAGGATAGTATTAGTGGATCGGGTGTCACGTTCCGACACCAGGATAGTAGTAGTGGATCGGGTGTCACTTTCCGGCACCAGGATAGTAAAGGATCGGAGTGTCACGTTCCGACACCAGGATAGTATGGATCGGGTGTCACGTTCCGACACCAGGATAGTAAAGGATCAAAGTGTCACGTTCCGACACCAGGATAGTATAGATCGGGTGTCACGTTCCGACACCAGGATAGTAAAGGATCGGAGTGTCACGTTCCGATACCAGGATAGTATGGATCGGGTGTCACGTTCCGACACCAGGATAGTAAAGAGAATGAATCTTGAATTATGTTAATATACTCAGATTTAATGAACCTGTTTCCCAAATGAGTATGGTGTGGAGTCTTGAGTCCTCATAGATGTGCTTGGGTTGTGCCCAATGGTTATGGTACTTGTTGTTGTCACCTGTTAAGTGTTATGGTTGATTTTATGTTATTATTTGATATTTATTGCTCTCTATTCTGAGTTGGCCGATGATACCTACTCAGTACTTGTGTTTTGTACTGACCCCTACTTGTATGTTTTTCCCTTTGTTATTTGTGGAGTGCAAAGACAAGCGCATCTGCCGTCTTCAACTCAACCGCTACTCTAGCCAGTCTTCATCACGTCAGATTTCAGGGTGAGCTATTGTTCCTAGCTCGGACTGGATTCTCTCTCATTCATGTCTTGATGTCCTTGAAGTTCGGACATGGACCATCTGTTTTCTTATTTTAGCTTCCTAGACACTCTTAGATTTAGTAATCTGAGGATAGAATGTTCTTGTGGTGATGACTTCCAGATTTTGGGGATAGTAATTGATAAATTTTAGAAGTTATTAATTGGTTTCGTTAATGAGTTTTAAGTCTTCCGCATTATTTTCTGTTTATTATGATTGAAATGTTGGGGTTTAGATTGGTTGGTTCGCTCACATAGGAGGTTAAGTGTGGGTGCCACTCGCGGCTCGTTTTGGGTCGTGACAATATGCAAACAACTTTAAGGAAATCTGTATGACTTAATCCTACTTTTTAAGTAACCTAACGGTACAAATATTTTGTACATTATTATTACATTAAAATTAAACTATTCTACTTATTCTGGGCAGCCCGTCTAATTAATTAATTATTTAATTATTGGTAATAATAATTAGAGCCGTAATATGGGTCAAGTCTGTTTGACCGGCTTGGCCTAATCGGGAATTTAGTAGGGATTGACTAAGATTTTTGAAACCCATTTAAGAAAAAAATATTAGCATTGCCTGAATAAGTCTGTTGATTTGCGGGACTTGAAAAGTATAGGTAGGGTCGGCACGTGGGCCAATAAAAATTAATTAAAATATATAATATTGCATTAAAATTGAAAATTAAAGAGAATCCAAAGTCAAAACAATTAAGTTAATATTTCTATTTAGATATTTCTATTTTTATTGAAAAAACTTAATAAATATTATAAATAAAATTTTATTTGTGGATTTGATTAACAAGTAGTAGCATCAACATCATGTAATATTGTTTTGTCGATATTTATGATAATATTTTTAAATTATAATTTATAATTGAATTGAATTTAATAGCTATAAAAAATATAATTTCTATAAAAGTGACCGATCTGACAAATTTATAGCCCACGTATTTGTAAATTGAACCAATATTTTTTGGCCCATACAAAAAACAGGCTAATCCTGCTTTGACCCATAATATATTAAAATTTATATGATTTAGCCGGAATATTATGAGTTAGTCCATATTTAGTGCTCTAATCATTATATTATTGAATTTGGAAGGCTAAATATCTCTCTTCAGACCACCAACAGACACGATTGGACTATGTTAGACTAGTCAACTATTTGTACAAATTAATGCAAGTTTTTCAAATTTATTGCTAAATGATCTATATCACCAACTACTTGGTACTAAAATCTATAACAAAAGTTAGAAGAAATAGTAATCTAGTCAGAAATTTCACTAAAAATATTTATGCTTTGAATAATTAATTCTCCTTTTTACGAATAAATGTAAAATTTGTTATATCAAACTAGACAATATTAGTAATTGATTTTTTTGCATGAATCCAAATTTTAGCTTTGCTGAATTTATATTCGATTTATTTGAAGTTAACAGACATAAAAAAGAAGAAGAAAGAAAGTGAGAAGAGAATTCACCTAAAATGAAATTACTTTAATTTTAGGCTTCACATTTTTAGTGTGTCATTTGAGTAGCAACAAGATGTGCAAAGCAGAGAGCAAAATCAGAACTTGGCTTTTCTTAAGCCTTTTCGCTTTCAATTTTGCTAATATATAGAGGGAACTTTTAAGATTTATTTACAATCGAAGTATGAAACATTATGGCTATTGGAGATCGATCTCAGTAATCAACTAATTAATCTACAGAACTCGCAAATAAATTAAGTTATGAATATTATATTTAATTTTTTCTCAAAGATTTCAAATCACAATAAACGAATTCTTATCAATAATTTTTCTCTCTTAATTTAGTGTAAGACTCTCACACTTTCAACAAAAAACGGAAAATGAAGTAAATAAAAATAGTGTATTGACATATTTACTATGATTTGACGTTTTCTACTTTCTAATATATATATATATATATATATATATATATATATATATATATATATATATATATATATATATATATATGTAACGTGAAAATTCTCATTGGAAGTTTTCTTTATTATGAACTTTTATTTTGGCTCTAATTTATAAGGAATATCCATTTTTATTAATTGAGAATATGCTATAATTTGTTTTGTGTTGGCTGATTGATTATACCAATATTATTGTCACAAAGTCCAAAATGTTGACACCCAATTTTGACCCGCGTCGGTATAATTTAATTATCGAGCTTCTTAAATTTCCAAACAAAGTTAAAATAATTAGTTTCATAAATTTAAAAATATATATATGTATATATATATATATATATAAAGTTCGCGTTATTTTGAATAATTTTGTCGTTTCTTATAACTTTAGATAATATATTTATTTTACATAATTATGTATATAGTTTGTATATCTTATGATTATTCAAAAAAACCCATCAAAATATACATTTAAATGTTTTATTAAACTACTTTAATTTAAATTATAATTATACTTTTGAATCACCTTTTACGATTTTTAATAATTATTTTATTAAATAAAAGCTCGTTAACTGGTTAATGCGAAATTCGTCGGTTTAATTAGTTATTTCTTTAATTAATCCAGCAGCCCATTCCTTTTACTTAATCCCCAAGCCCACCTTTGTTTGTTTATTTTCAGCCCAATTGAATTCCCAAGCCCAACACCTCCTACCCAAATTCCCAAACCTCTTTAATCTTATAACCCGACCCAGCCCCAAACTCCCTTTCCCTTTCGACCCGGCCCCCACCTGCTCTCTTTCTTCTTCCCAGACGCGCCCCCGTAACCCCAAAAATGTAACCCACGCGAAATCCTTCCCTCACGCGATTCTCGCCTCCCTCGCCTCTCCCCTCACGCGACCTCTCTCCCCACGCTCTCTCGAACCTCTCTTCTTCTTCCTCACGCGACCCCTCTCCCATACGCGACAAATTTCCTCTCTCTCCTCTCCTCTCCCATCGCGTGAGCAAAAGCGATCAAAGAACGAAACCTCAGATCTTCCCTTGTCGTTTCTCGCGCAGGTCTGGAGGGCTGAAAAGCTGTCCTTGGCAACGAGATGGCGCCACGAAGCGCACAAAGGACAATGGGTTAATCTCGACCCTCCACCTCTTTTCCCGCTCGAGTCTTTCTTCTGGATTTTCGAATTTCAAATTCGAAATGGACCCAGATCGAACGAGAATTCCTCTCTACATATACTACCTTCCTGTGTCTGCCAAGGGAGGGGGGATTCTGAAAAAAAAAAAAAGAAAAAGAAAAAGAAAAGGGATTCGGCTTCCCTTTCTGTTGGTGAGCAATTTTTGGTTGAAAATTGAGAGCCGAAATTCATCTCCCTCTTCGTCGTTTTATAACTGTTAGCTGACGTACAAAGCAGAGGCTGCGTTTTGGTTTGTTTGCGATATCGCTTCTTCGTTCCGGCGACGCCAGTCTCTTTAAGCGCTTGTTCGAAACAGTTCGCGTTGGAAGTCGTCGCTCATCCTGCTCGTGTCGTCTCGTTCGCTGCTCTCAAAGAGGTAATAACTTTTATGCTTTCTGTATCTTTTGGTTTGGCGAAATGTTTCGTCTATGAAGTCGCTACCTTTGATTGTGTTGTTGTTATTATTTTTTTTATTTTTTTTTTCTCGTTTCATGAAGTCGGAAGAGTCCTGCTCATCCTTTCCAATGTGATGTTTCTTGAATGTCGTTGATTTCTCTTCATCTCCATAGTTATCCGGAATTTTCCGATGATAGTTGTCTGTTTCCAACAAAGTTTAGTTGGTATCGTTACATCCGCTTTGTTCTTAAGGATGTTTATTCGCTTTCTTTAGTGTGTAGGTCTTTGTCTCGCATCAAGTGATTGGTAAATGGGAATTAGTTGTTAAATTTTTTTTTTGTTAGTTCTTGATATGCTCATTTGCGTTGAGGTTTGTATCATAGAGGTAGTACGATGTGTTACGTAGTGTCGAAATTTAGTGTTTTCGGTGACATGAATGAGAGAAAGGGATAATCCCTTTAAGCTAAGTCTGCAGCTTGTTGTGGTTCACCGTTGAAGGGCCTCTCAATGTCGCTTTTTCATAGTGGCGTTTTTCATAGTGAAGTCGTTAGTCGCTTGTTTCTTTTGCTCTCTTTAATCGAGTCGTATTTATTTGTCACCGATTGCAGATCATATAGTGTGTTGTTTGCTCGCTTTAAAGTGATCTAGTAGTTCCAAGAAGATCTTAGACTTGGACTCTATCGCATGTCAACTAAATCAATTTGTTTGGCACACGTCTTATTTTATGATTTCTTTCTTTTACTATGATTGCTTTAGTTGGTCAGAACATGTAGAAAGTTATCAAAGAGTTAGGATGTGGTATCTTTGGGTTGAGTTGGATCCTAATTCAATGTGTTGCCCTCACTATAATGCTTAGGCACTAGCATATTTTGGTTTTCTATTTCCGTCTGCTTATATCAAACATATATGAATGACTACTTACAAGTTTACATCTTTTGTCACATGTGAAAATTCATATCGAGTTCACCATGAACTCCCACTCAACCACCTCCTGCATTTTCGAGAAATCGTAAAAGCTCGAAATCCTCTCCATTGAGTCAACCCGTCAAAGTCAAGGATCGCGTAAAAAGATTGAAGAATTGAAGAAGTTGGAAGAAGAGAGGCCGGAAGATTTCCTATTTATTTTATATTGTATTTTTATTTTGTAATGGGTATAAGCCCCGTCGCTTTACTTTCTCGTATTTTATTTTGTATGTTTAGACTAGGACAGGTGCGAAGAAAAAATGGGTCAAAACCCCAAAATAGGTGGGTCCAAAACTCGGTCAAGGTGAACAGAACCCGAGTTTGGACCCAATCTCTCTCTCTCTCTCCCCCTCCCCGGTTACTTGTTTCATATGCTTTGTGGATTATCGTTAGTTTTAGAGTTAGAAAAACTCCAAACCCCCTTCAACGCCCTTTGCTTTATTAAATTTAAAACTAAAAATTGAAGCTTCAAAGCGATAGACGTTTCAAAATTCATAAAGTTGCTTAGAGTTAAGGTTTAAAAGTTCAACTTTAAGGGAAAGTTAAAAACAATAAATGTTGCAAAACTTGTAATTTGCCTAATTGAAACTTTAATAAGTTCAACTAAAAGTTTGCAAAAAGTTAATAAAATAGTCAAATTGTTAATCGTCGGATAACCGTAAGTTAACGGAATGTCTTAGGTGCCTTCAACACCTTCCTAAGACACTAATAAGGATCCCGAACCCTCTAAAAATAGTTCCAAAACGACTTTTTCTGTTTAAGTTGTTTAGAAACAAAGTTTTCTTGATTTTTCTCAAAAATTAAGTGGCGACTCCTAAAAGTCGAAAATAAAACAAACTCTTTTCAAAATCTAATTTTTCGATGAAACAGAAATGGCGACTCCGCTGGGGAGTTTGGAGGATTCTAACCTTAAGATTAACGTAATTGATTATTTGTGATTTAGTGTTTAAGTGTTTAAATTTTTCAGGCTTTAAACTGTTGCATGCATAACATACATACTTCCGTCAAACGACACTTATTACATTTCCATTAAAGGACGATTATGCGGGTTCGCAGTCGTTCGTTAACCAAAAATCTTCTCGGGGCACCCTGACGAGTGTAGTTGACTACTTGATAGTCAACGATCGTTAATTGTCCCAGCTCAAGTAGTCCGCTTGGGTTACCCATTCTACTCTAAATACAAGCCACTCTTAGTCAAACTAGGATAGAGCGAAACCCAAATCCCAAAAAAATAGCGCATTGGCCTAAGACGACCCGACACCCAAGGAGTGTCGGGCCCATTAGAAGACCACCTTGAGTCCAAAACGGCCCACGGCCTAAATGGACATTCATGCTTATATGTTTAAATTTGAAGGATGTATACGGTGTTCGAGAAATGTTTCAAATAACGTATACATCCCTCAAATCGCTAGGCCCACCCTTGGCACAAAAGGGTCACATATTTGTTTAGTAAGTGCAATATTTGTTTATGTGCTTATGTGTTTACACCTATATGTGATATCTTATCTTGTATTATTTATCTCCTCCAAGCACTAACATATTGGTCTGTTGAGTTTTTTTCATTTTACAGGTATTTAAAAACTGCTCTGTGTTGGTTGATCATCCGTATTTCACAAGGTCTAAGGCCCCTAAAGATTCCTTACCCAATCAAATTTGCAAAAAAGAAAAGACAACAATGGGGGATAACAATGATGAGATTGACATGAATGATGTTGCCGTGGCTCAACTCGCCGCCGCTGATAAAAATGAATTGATTATGCAGTTGATGCAACAAATCGCCGAAATGAGGGTCGAAATACAAAGAATGCAAGATTTGCCTCCAAGAGATGGAAGACCTCCACTCCACTTTCCTCCCTCAAGCACGGAACAAGTGCAGAACCTTCTCTCTAACCCCACTCAAAATCCTCCAACCATTAACTTAACTATCCCCAATACCCGTCACGCCACCACATCGTGTCAGGAACCACATCATCCTCACAATACCAATCAAATCCTTCATCTCCCTCAAAACCAAAATACGAACAATAGTCAAACCTCCCCCCATCTTCAAAACCAAAATACTGATCCTTTAAATTTCCCCCAAAATTATCAAGCCACTCAAAATACCCAGAATCCCTCCATTGTTCCACCCATACCTCAGAAAACTACTTTTCAAATCCCAATTCCAAATGAACCTTATGCTAACTGTTCCGAGCTTGATCAGTATAAGGAGCAGGAGAGAGAGTGGAGGTCAAAAGAAGAGGTAGTCAAGCTGAATATGAAAGAAGAGATTAGGAAAGCCATGAAAGAGTTGCACTATATTTCCGAAGTCGATGGATTGAGCTATAAGGATTTATGCATCCATCCGAATCTCGACCTCCCAGAAGGGTTCAAAGTGCCAAAGTTTGTCACCTTTAATGGAACAGGAAATCCTCTAGCGCATCTGAAAGTTTATTGTGATCAACTCGTGGGAGTTGGCAAAGACGAAGCATTATTGATGCGTCTCTTCGGTCGAAGTCTAAGTGGAGAAGCTCTGGAGTGGCTTACATCACAGGAGCTGAAACAATGGAAAAGTTGGAATGCGCTCGCAAAGGATTTCACGGAAAGATTTGGGCATAACATAGAAGATGCCCCAGATCGCTACTACTTGGAGAAGATCAAACAAAAGTCTACAGAAAATTACCGAGAGTACGCTTTTCGTTGGAGAAAAGAGGCCGCGAGAGTTCAACCTCCAATGCCCGAACGTGAGATCACCGAAATGTTCATTCGTACTCAAGAGCCTGAGTACTATGAAAGAATGTTGTCTATGATGGGACAAAAGTTTGTCGAGATTGTCAAAGTTGGAGAAGCTTTGGAAGATGGTTTCAAGACTGGAAAGCTCATCAAACTTACCGCATTGCGCTCTAATGGAAAATCTGCTAGAATCAGTGATATGGATAAAGGAAAAGGAAAAGGGGAGGAGGTAAGTATGATCACGGCTACTCGTACGAGGTCAGCTTCTCAAAGGAAATATCAAAACCATAATATCAATCAGGGAAAATTTCCTCGCCCAAAATTCAGGAAGGCTCCCAAGGTATTTACACCATTAAGGGAATCTCAAACTCAACTTTATGAAAGGTTGAGAACAATGGGTATGCTCCATCCTATAGAAGGAAGACCAGCCAATCCTTTGGGAAAATTTTACAGAGCTGACCATAGATGTGCTTATCATTCAGGAGCCGTTGGACACGCATACGCAGAATTGTTCAACTCTGAAGCACAAGATACAAAACATGATCAACAACAACTTGATCAATATTGAGGAAACCACCTGAATGGGTGACAAATTGGATACTCAAGAGTGAGTACAAGACTTTTCTGAACTGAGTCATTTGAAGATATTCATCATCAAAGGTCGAGAAGAAGAATGCCCAACGTTGACCAAATTTTGCATATGAAGTTTGTTACCTTTCTTTTGAAAATGTATCGCACATTTCTTACCTGAACTACGTCTGACCTGAATTCTCGAGAACGAGATACGTAGGCGGCCTATGTCGGCTTCGGTCACCCCATTTATTCCTTTGATCAATTCTTTGTTGGAACTACGTTCGACCTGAATTCTCAAGAATGAGATACGTAGGCGGCCTATGTCGGCCTCGGTCGTTTCTTTATCAAAACTTCCTATTTTTGGTTAATCCCTGAGATGGGAACTACGTTTGACCTGATTCCTGCCTCAACGGGATACGTAGGCGCCACAACGGCTCGGTCATAATACCCAGTAAGATTTCCATTTCTCTTCATAAGGGAAACTGGGACAGAATTTTTGAGAGGATCTCAAAAATTCATTTGAAGTTGGACTTCTTTAACATGTCAAAACAGAAGACCAGAATTCGACGGAGTTAGCTTTGGGTGGATCTCAAAAATTACGACAATCTAGCTTGCAACTGGGACAGAATTTTTGAGATGATCTCAAAAATTCCAGAAATGTCATTTGTTACTTATTGAGGTAAACTGGGACAAAATTTTGAGGAGGGGCCTCAAAATTCCAGAATGAGCAACCTCAGAGTTAATAGCGCAAGTTATGAGAGTTCCTATATATTGTAGACCGGGACAAATTTTGAGGAGGGTCCTCAAAAATTCCATCAAATATCTCATATAAAGGACATGCGAGCATGTAAGCCAACTGCAGGAAGGAGCATGGAGACAAGACCAACACAGATCAGTCCTTCAAACTAAGAATTTTTCTTTGGATGCAGGAACATTGAAGTCACAAATGGCTATACAAAGCTGTCAAGAATGACAAAAGGCGTCATTGCACCCATCGTGGACTCATCAACAAAACCTAGAAAATCTTCCATCTCATTTTATCTCTATTTCTTTATATTGCCTCGGGTGATTTATAAACAAATCTCCTTTTATCTTGCAGGAACATTAAGGCCGAACACTGACATGTTCTTTCAAAGTTTCAAGAAGCAAAGTGCGAGAGGATCGCTAGCTTTGAGTCATGATCAAAGATTTGAGTTGGACTCATCATAGCTTGATCTGGATAAGTCAAATGACTCAATCTAGTTCCTCAACTTTACTTTTATCCTTTACTTCATCATCGATACTAATGTTTGGTGTCGAGCTTTGCAGGTGAAAGTCAAGTCGTATATTTAAAGCGACATTCAAATTTTGAAGATGATTAAAGTGACACTGATTTAGAAGTGTTGCCAGGGAATTTGCCGAGTCCATCACATCAGAAAGATGATGGTGACCACAATATCTCCTTGACAGTCAAATTATCGAATTGTCACAAATTTTCGATAAATGATTAAAATGACTGCAACAAACTCAAATTCTGCTGAGTTTGTCAAGAAAGACGAGTGTGTCTTTATTTTTCATGTGAATGAATTAAGTCATTCACCTCGATAATTCTTTCTTTTAAAGAATAGAATCATAGTCGCGACGTGCATAAACGTCAATTTAGTTTTTGGTATGTTTGTCGCGTAGTAGTTTCGGCATACTTTGTTTCTTGAATATGTCAGAGTCATAATTCTTATTTGTTGGGTATCCACCCCATAAGTGGATTATATGTCTTGATTGGCCAATCAAAGACTTTAGCATATGGTTTGTTGGGCGAGCCACCCCATAAGTGGTTCGTATACATTGCTTTTCCATTTCAGGTTTCTGTTTTGAATCATATGAAATATTATCGAGCGTCCACCTCGTTACAGTTGGACTATTATCGAGCATCCACCTCGTTACAGTTGGAATATTATCGAGCCATCCACCTCGTTACAGTTGGAATATTATCGAGCATCCACCTCGTTACAGTTGGAATATTATCGAGCCATCCACCTCGTTACAGTTGGAATATTATCGAGCCATCCACCTCGTTACAGTTGGAATATTATCGAGCATCCGCCTCGTTACAGTTGGAATATTATCGAGCATCCACCTCGTTACAGTTGGAATAATATCGAGCATCCACCTCGTTACAGTTGGAATAATATCGAGCATCCACCTCGTTACAGTTGGAATATTATCGAGCATCCACCTCGTTACAATTGGAATATTATCGAGCGTCCACCTCGTTACAGTTGGACTATTATCGAGCCATCCACCTCGTTACAGTTGGAATATTATCGAGCCATCCACCTCGTTACAGCTGGAATATTATCGAGTCATCCACCTCGTTACAGTTGGAATATTATCGAGCCATCCACCTCGTTACAGTTGAAATATTATCGAGCATCCACCTCGTTACAGTTGGAATAATATCGAGCATCCACCTCGTTACAGTTGGAATATTATCGAGCATCCACCTCGTTACAGTTGGAATATTATCGAGCGTCCACCTCGTTACAGTTGGACTATTATCGAGCCATCCACCTCGTTACAGTTGGAATATTATCGAGCCATCCACCTCGTTACAGCTGGAATATTATCGAGCCATCCACCTCGTTACAGTTGGAATATTATCGAGCATCCACCCCGTTACAGTTGGAATATTATCGAGCATCCACCTCGTTACAGTTGGAATATTATCGAGCATCCACCTCGTTACAGTTGGAATATTATCGAGTCATCCACCTCGTTACAGTTGGATAATTATTGAGCTAGCTGGCTCGTTCCAGAGAACTTC
Organism: Solanum arcanum; assembly: GCA_027789145.1. Lineage (NCBI taxonomy): Eukaryota > Viridiplantae > Streptophyta > Magnoliopsida > Solanales > Solanaceae > Solanum > Solanum arcanum. The sequence goes on along the minus strand of CM050942.1, from coordinate 56,459,001 downwards.
AAAGAGGAGAAAGCTATCCCAAAATCGAGGGTTTTCCTAGAAGCAAGAGGCATTTATATCACTCATGTCAAAGACTTGGGAATGTGGTTTGTTTATTTCAAGCAATTCCCAACAATATGAAATTCACGAAGAGTGTCTAGCCAGATTCAACGGTGAATCAAGCAGGAATCTCAATGAGGATTTCATGATTTCTGTAGAGGACGCTATTTGCATTACATTATCAAAGCAAGATGATTATTGTCAATCAAGACAATGCATTCCCAAGAAGAGATAGTAATTTTACTATCGATCAACCGATATATTATCTGGGGGTCGTCTTGCCGTTGTCATCAACACAGACGATATAAATAATCATGCATTGCGGAAATCATGCATCGCGGAAGTCATACGCTGAAAAATCATGCATCGCGGGAAGTCATGCATCGCGAAAATCATGCATTGCGAGTCAACAATTATGCACGACGAGAAGATTTCATGCCTCGTCAAATTTATATATCGCGAGAAGGCTTTATACCTCGCTGGAATTTATGCACGACGAGAAGATTTTATGCCTTGTCAAAATTTATGCACGACGAGAAGAATTCATGCCTCGTCAATATTTGCACATCGCGAGAAGATTTTATTCCTCGCTGAAAGTTATGCATCGCGAGGAGATTCATATCTCGCGGAAATTTACGTATCGCGGGAAGATATTCATGTCCCGCAAGAGGACGTACATGGATAAAGAAAGAGCAATACTTATCCATTGGCCTCGACTGCATTTTGTTATTTCTTATAAAAGTGAACATCAAGGAGAACATCGAAGATGACAACAAAAGAAGCATCAATATCGCATCAGCATTTATTTATTTATTTCGACATCAAGAATGGAATACATTGAAGATGATATTGCAAAACGCAAGGCATAAACTTTATTTGCTGGACGTCAGACCGGTCGAGTCAACGTCGAATATTGAGGAGAACAATGAGGTGTCGACATGGTAAAAAGACGCTGTCTCCCATCCTAATTGCATTTTTAACTGACGAGTTTTATCTCAGTCTTTGTCGAGAGCATCCAAAAGGATGAATTCTCAAAAAACCACAGGTGCGGACGACATCAAAAAGGATGCAGCACAACGTGGAACTTTTTCTTAGCAGCGAACTGGGACACAGTCCAAAGAGGAATGTCAAACTCTTAGGACGCGAGCAGAGGAGCGACTTCCACCACAATCGAACCACTCTCCCGAGGCATGTCGGTCTTTCTTTAGTTCTGTCAGTTTCAGTCTCGCATCCGGAAGTTTCGATTTATCGGAAGCAAGTTTCCAATCCGAGTGACAATACGCCAAGAGCTTTGGAAATTATGTCCGTGTAAGTTGGTTTGAAACGCGCCACATTCATGGCTAAAGAGGTTACAAGCCTCCTTTTCATCCTCATTAATTTGTCACTTGTCCAATACCAAAGGTTATCTAGCATAATCGATTTCCTTTTCCACCGATCGAGGCGAACTACACACAGCCTGATTCCGAAGGTCTAAGGATATGTAGGCGGATTCAATGTTGAAACTCGGCTGTATTCCAACATTCGCTCTCGAATTCTATTCTCGAGCATTTCGATACCTTCATAATTCGGTGTCGAGGTGGCTTTTGATTCTTTCAAAATCGTGCGATAAATCAAGCTTATCGAACTACAAGTGGCCTGAATTCTCATATAGCCTGAGATATGTAGGAAACCCGTTTCGAGGGTTCGGCCATAATTCCTAAACCTTTTGTCAAATCCTTTTTTTTTTTTAAAAAAAAAAATAAAAAAAATAAAAATAAAAATGGAGTTGGTCAAAATTGGTTCGGTCAATTTCATTTTCCTCGAGTTGCTTGCATCAACCCAAGTAAAATGAGGGACAGCTGTTGACACCCAATTTTGACCCGCGTCGGTATAATTTAATTATCGAGCTTCTTAAATTTCCAAACAAAGTTAAAATAATTAGTTTCATAAATTTAAAAATATATATATGTATATATATATATATATAAAGTTCGCGTTATTTTGAATAATTTTGTCGTTTCTTATAACTTTAGATAATATATTTATTTTACATAATTATGTATATAGTTTGTATATCTTATGATTATTCAAAAAAACCATCAAAATATACATTTAAATGTTTTATTAAACTACTTTAATTTAAATTATAATTATACTTTTGAATCACCTTTTACGATTTTTAATAATTATTTTATTAAATAAAAGCTCGTTAACTGGTTAATGCGAAATTCGTCGTTTTAATTAGTTATTTCTTTAATTAATCCAGCAGCCCATTCCTTTTACTTAATCCCCAAGCCCACCTTTGTTTGTTTATTTTCAGCCCAATTGAATTCCCAAGCCCAACACCTCCTACCCAAATTCCCAACCCTCTTTAATCTTATAACCCGACCCAGCCCCAAACTCCCTTCCCCTTTCTGACCCGTCCCCCGACCCGTTCCCCTTTCTTCTTCCCCCAGACGCGTCCCCAGAACCCCAAAAAAACAGAACCCACGCGAAATCCCTTCCCTCATGCGATTCTCGCGTCTCCCCCTCGTCTCTCCCTCACGCGACCTCTCTCCCCACGCTCTCTCGAACCTCTCTTCTTCTTCCCTCACGCGACCCCTCTCCCATACGCGACAAATTTCCTCTCTCTCCTCTCCTCTCCCATCGCGCGTGAGCAAAAGCGATCAGCAACGGAAACCTGCATCTTCCCTTGTCGTTTCTCGCGCAGGTCTGGAGGGCTGAAAAGCTGTCCTTGGCAACGAGATGGCGCCACGAAGCGCACAAAGGACAATGGGTTAATCTCGACCCTCCACCTCTTTTCCCGCTCGAGTCTTTCTTCTGGATTTTCGAATTTCAAATTCGAAATGGACCCAGATCGAACGAGAATTCCTCTCTACATATACTACCTTCCTGTGTCTGCCAAGGGAGGGGGGATTCTGAAAAAAAAAAAAAGAAAAAGAAAAAGAAAAGGGATTCGGCTTCCCTTTCTGTTGGTGAGCAATTTTTGGTTGAAAATTGAGAGCCGAAATTCATCTCCCTCTTCGTCGTTTTATAACTGTTAGCTGACGTACAAAGCAGAGGCTGCGTTTTGGTTTGTTTGCGATATCGCTTCTTCGTTCCGGCGACGCCAGTCTCTTTAAGCGCTTGTTCGAAACAGTTCGCGTTGGAAGTCGTCGCTCATCCTGCTCGTGTCGTCTCGTTCGCTGCTCTCAAAGAGGTAATAACTTTTATGCTTTCTGTATCTTTTGGTTTGGCGAAATGTTTCGTCTATGAAGTCGCTACCTTTGATTGTGTTGTTGTTATTATTTTTTTTATTTTTTTTTCTCGTTTCATGGCTGCTGAAGGAGTCTGTTCATCCTTTCCAATGTGATGTTTCTTGAATGTCGTTGATTTCTCTTCATCTCCATAGTTATCCGGAATTTTCTGATGATAGTTGTCTGTTTCCAACAAAGTTTAGTTGGTATCGTTACATCTGTTTTGTTCTTAAGGATGTTTATTCAGTTTCTTTAGTGTGTAGGCTGCTGTCTCGCATCAAGTGATTGGTAAATGGGAATTAGTTGTTAAATTTTTTTTTTGTTAGTTCTTGATATGCTCATTTGCGTTGAGGTTTGTATCATAGAGGTAGTACGATGTGTTCTGTAGTGTCGAAATTTAGTGTTTTCGGTGACATGAATGAGAGAAAGGGGATAATCCCCTTTAAGCTAAGTCTGCAGTTTGTTGTGGTTCACTGTTGAAGGGGCCTCTCAATGTCGTTTTTCATAGTGGCGTTTTTTCATAGTGAAGCTGTTAGCTGTTTGTTTCTTTTGCTCTCTTTAATCGAGTCGTATTTATTTGTCACTGATTGCAGATCATATAGTGTGTTGTTTGCTCGTTTTAAAGTGATCTAGTAGTTCCAAGAAGATCTTAGACTTGGACTCTATCGCATGTCAACTAAATCAATTTGTTTGGCACACGTCTTATTTTATGATTTCTTTCTTTTACTATGATTGCTTTAGTTGGTCAGAACATGTAGAAAGTTATCAAAGAGTTAGCATGTGGTATCTTTGAGTTCAGTTGGTTCCTAATTCAATGTGTTGCCCTCACTATAATGCTTAGGCACTAGCATATTTTGGTTTTCTATTTCCGTCTGCTTATATCAAACATATATGAATGACTACTTACAAGTTTACATCTTTTGTCACATGTGAAAATTCATATCGAGTTCACCATGAACTCCCACTCAACCACCTCCTGCATTTTCGAGAAATCGTAAAGCTCAAATCCTCTCCATTGAGTCAACCCACAAAGTCAAGGATCGCGTAAAAAGATTGAAGAATTGAAGAAGTTGGAAGAAGAGAGTAGGAAGATTTCCTATTTATTTTATATTGTATTTTTATTTTGTAATGGGTATAAGCCCCGTCGCTTTACTTTCTCGTATTTTATTTTGTATGTTTAGACTAGGACAGGTGCGAAGAAAAAATGGGTCAAAACCCCAAAATAGGTGGGTCCAAAACTCGGTCAAGGTGAACAGAACCCGAGTTTGGACCCAATCTCTCTCTCTCTCTCCCCCTCCCCGGTTACTTGTTTCATATGCTTTGTGGATTATCGTTAGTTTTAGAGTTAGAAAAACTCCAAACCCCCTTCGAACGCCCTTTGCTTTATTAAATTTAAAACTAAAAATTGAAGCTTCAAAAAACGATAGACGTTTCAAAATTCATAAAGTTGCTTAGAGTTAAGGTTTAAAAGTTCAACTTTAAGGGAAAGTTAAAAACAATAAATGTTGCAAAACTTGTAATTTGCCTAATTGAAACTTTAATAAGTTCAACTAAAAGTTTGCAAAAAGTTAATAAAATAGTCAAATTGTTAATCGTCGGATAACCGTAAGTTAACGGAATGTCTTAGGTGCCTTCAACACCTTCCTAAGACACTAATAAGGATCCCGAACCCTCTAAAAATAGTTCCAAAACGACTTTTTCTGTTTAAGTTGTTTAGAAACAAAGTTTTCTTGATTTTTCTCAAAAATTAAGTGGCGACTCCTAAAAGTCGAAAATAAAACAAACTCTTTTCCAAATCTAATTTTTCGATGAAACACAAAATAATCTTTAATTTTACTTGAGGATGCAACAAAGGTGCTCCTTTTCATTTAATTCCAACTTTCACAATGAATCTGGAGTTGTATTACTAATTGCCTTTTTGGTTTCATTAGACGAATATTATTAGCTTTGTATAGGCTACTTTTCTCCTCCATTTCCCATCATTTTCAAAAGCAAATTAATTTTTATACATATTTTTAACTTCAATTTTAAATACTCCTTTTCAATTTCATCTTAAATATGATTCAAATGACTAGGAAATATTCCAACAACATTTATATGAAGCACTCACTATAAGGGTATGATAGGGTGGGGGTAGGGTTTCGGGGGTTGGGATATTGATTGGGTGGGGAGGAGATAATTAACTTTGAAATGTCATTTATTGAACTTGTTTTACCTAGTACCTACTTCTAGCTATTGGCTAGGTAAATCATTTTCTCATCTTTAAGAAAATTATTTTCCTCGAGAAAAATGTTTATCAGCACATTTGAGCATCCAATATGAGAAAAAGATCGTATGTTACACTAAGTAACGCTCTGCATGGAGTCTAGAGAAAAATTGGATCGCAAGGATCTTTTTGTAACACTCCAATTTATGAGTCAAGACCCAAACATTCTTTATATGTGTATATGCCTGAATCAGGTGATATCTAATTGTGCATAGGTATTAAGGTCAATTTTTTAGGGTGAAAAAAGTTTTTGGAGATGAATTAAGATCAAAAGAATCCTTTATCACAAAGTTAAGTTAAAGCTTCTTTACCGATTGAGTTTGAAACAAGATTTTACTTATGTCAACTTCAAGCGATTATATGACTTAGAATATGAATGATTATGTGTCTCACTACCTTTCAAATTAATTAAAGATATTTGATGTTCCTTTCCAAGGTCGTTGACGGCTTGTTAATCCAATCTCGGAATAGAAAATTATGATCATTTTTTCAAAAAGTAGTGAGTTGACTTACTTACTAAAGGCATGTGTGAGTCATATTTTAAGAGATGTACTCGTTTAAAGTTAGATTAAATCTTAACTCTCTAGAATATGTATATGAGTGTATTTACTAATACCAAATGATTGCACGAATGAGTGTCAATTTACTCTCATGATACACACTGACAAAATTAGACTTGAAGAATGAACACAACATGTGTATGTGAAACTAAATAGTAAAACACTATTCGTTTTTGTTGTGATAAACAATAGTTTAACTTAATCCAGTAAAATATCACGTTTTTGTTGATTTTTTTAGGGGCGTCATATTAATTAATTAATCTTTATCTTGTTAACACCAAATTAGTCTGCTTTTGAATCATATTGTTTTAATATATAATGTTTCAATACTCTGTACTATTTATTATTAGATAATGTCACACATCAACAATTTGAATAATAAATCAGCAAAAAAAGTACAATATTAGAGATGAACACAACATATTATAAAGGATGTGCATACTTCATACAATAGAAGTTATTTTCCATAGAAAATGTTCGATAGTTTAATTATATGAAAAATGACTTTCGTGTCATTTTCCCTTTTGATATTTCATCAAAAGTCATTTTCCTCGTATCATACTAAACAAAAAGTCCAAATTGAGCTAAATGCATGCATCACATGGATCCATTTATCTTTTCTTGTATGATTTTGTTGTAGATTATATTATGGAAAAAGGAACAATACAAAGTTAAGGAAATCTAAAGGGAAAAACATCATACACTGTAGTTTTCCCTTTTCCACCTAACTACATTACTTAACTCCTTAGATACTTTCATTACTTCAAATGAAAAAAAAAAAAAAGTTAATTAAAAAGAAATGATTGCGTTTACTTTTCACCTAACGACTTTAATTTTTGTTGGGCTTTGTGGAGGCTTGTGAGCCGGCCCGACCCATTACTGAAACCCTAGGTTAACTATTTGGTTTTCCTATAAATATGATCCTTGTATTTGTAATTCTGAAGGAGCACAAGTGAAATAAAATCCTCCTGTTCTGATCGTGGAGTAGGAAACCGAACCACGTTAAATTCTTGTGTGTCCCGTTTGCGTTAGTTTCTCTTTTCTCTAAATTATTTGTGTGTGTTGTGTGTTTAATTCCCAACAATTGGTATCGAGGCGAGGTTTCAACAACACCGTAACACAAGCGTGAGAAATTGTCACCTAGGGTTCTTGTGTGAGGCGTGTGCGAGGAGGAGAGCCGCCGTTACCGTGTGGGTAACCTCAGCAGCGGCGGCTAGGAGAACCCATGTGAGTGCGAACAGCCGTCGTCAGTGTCTTTGTCCGTCGCGCGTCAGTTGGCCGCCCATTGTCTGAAACGCCGTTAAGGGAATTGCGAAGGTGCGGTTTTTTTGTGGTGCAATATTTACGAAATTACCAAGATCTGAAATTAGTTGTACCGAGTATCTCATTTAGTCCTTTGAGATGGCGAGAAGATGGGAAGTTCCGATTGAGAAGTTCGATGGTACAGATTTGATTGGTGGAAGATGCAGATTGAAGATTTCTTTGGTTCGAAAGATTTGAACGTAGTGTTGGGTGACAAGCCAGGAAAATTGTCCGATGCAGAGTGGGCGCTTTTGGATCGGAAAGCTATGTCGCTTATCCGACTCGTTGACCAAGAATGTTGCGTTCAACATTCTTAAGGAGAAGACAAATAAAGGCATCTTGGAAGCCTTGTCTAACATGTACGAAGCCATCTGCGGCAAACAAAATTTTTACGATTAGAGAGTTGGTGAACACAAAGATGAAGGAAAGCGGTTCGATTCTGAGCACATCAACTCATTGAATTCGATCTTAGCGGACTTTTGTCGGTTGGCATTAAGTTCGATGATGAAGTTCAAGCTTTACTCTGTTATCATCATTGCCTGACGGTTGGTCCGAACGATTCTGGCGATTGCGATTGATGGGACCTAATGGATTCACCTTTGAGAAGATTCGTGATCTCGTTCTTGGCGAGGATGTCGGAAGAAGGAGTTACGGAGAATCATCGGGTGATATGCTAAACGTCGTCGAGGCGAGAAAATAACAGGTAGTGGGGCGAGGCAGAAGAAGGAATCGATCGAAGGCTCGGGATGGCTCAGGTGTAACATGTTGAACCGCAGCGAGGTGGGGCATTTCGAGAATCAATGCCAGAAAGACAAACAAGTCAACATTGCGAAGGCGGCGTCAACGAGGATTTGTTTATCCATTGCGCGGAGAGCAATGTGGATTCTGGGTCATGGATTACGGTGCTTCTTTTCACGCTACCTGGCGGTGAAGCATTGCGTAATCTGGTTATTGGAGACTTTGGAAAGGTAAGGCTTGCCAGGCGATAGAGCTCTTGATGTTACGGGCATGGGTGACATGGTGTCAAGACGCCCGGTCGGTTCTCGGACCTTGAAGGATGTCGAGTTGTTCCAAGCTTGACGAAAAGTTTGATTCGTTAGGCGGTTGGATGAACAGGGGACATCATGTGAAGTTCGGAAATGGCGTGGAAGGTCGTGAGGGCAATCTTGTCATGGCTCGTGGAACAAAAAGAGGATCGTTGTATATTGTCGGATTACCGTGCGAGGGAGTGACCGTCGATTCGGAAGAAAAACAAAGTCCGGTTCCACGTAATCTCGTGGCGTAAGAAGGTTGTCTTTGCAAGAAAGAAACCCGAGCCACAGGTCGATTCAGGTGAACGAGCAAGGAAAGGTTCAGAAGACGGTCGAGGCGTTTGTGGCGGTGGGAGCAGGCCGTGCTTCAGCCCAAGGCTCCTGAAGACGATGGGTCAAGAGAACCAAGATTCCAAATTGCTGATACGTCTCGAAAATTTCTTGCCGAGTATGGAGAGTGTTTGTTCTCGGGGAGTTCTAGGATCCGGCGATTCGTGTCTCAGTAGGGCCGGGGAGCCAGAGGACCGAGGACGAGTCAAGCGATTCAGTGGATCGATGTGTTGAAGCCGGGGAGCTTCAACGGGCCTTCGATTGGTGATGAGAAGGCCAGAAAGGAGAGAGTTGAAAAAGATTACTAGACATACAAGTGTTCTAAGTGGATGACAGTTGAAATTCTTCAAGCCTCCAAGTGGGAGATTGTTGGGCTTTGTGGAGGCTTGTGAGCCGGCCCGACCCATTATTGAAACCCTAGGTTAACTATTTGGTTTTCCTATAAATATGATCCTTGTATTTGTAATTCTGAAGGAGCACAAGTGAAATAAAATCCTCCTGTTACAGTCGTGGAGTAGGGAAACCGAACCACGTTAAATTCTTGTGTGTCCCGTTTGCGTTCCGTTTCTCTTTTCTCTAAATTATTTGTGTGTGTTGTGTGTTTAATTCCCAACAATTTTTACACTTTGAAGTCAAATTAATAGGCATTAGGAAGAGCCTTAACCTTTTAACTTTAATTGTATGGATTAATGTAATTTCTTATAATCCTTATCCACCGCTTTTAGTATATGATAGGTAAATAATATATTTTGATTCATCGATAGCAAAGTCATCGAGGAAATTGAGTTAATGACCTTAAAGATCGTTTTAGAAATAGTGTTTTATTAGCCCGAAAAATCAAAGTAAAGTCGAAATCCAAATTAATAAGGGGCAGGATGTGCTTTCGGTCTACATGTTTGCTTTATCATAAGATTTTGGTCATTTTATGTATTTTTAAAATTTATTTGTTTTTTTTAATTTAGAATTAGGTAAGAAATAGTATAAATTATAATAATCAATAATTTTAAATATTTAATGGATATAAAAGATTTGATCGACTCTACAAATTTCATTAGTATCACATAAATTGGGAAAGAATAAGAGCAAGTAACATATATTATTTGAAATGACATAAAAAGAACTATAAATCACAATAATTAATAACTTAAATATTTAAAAGACATTAAAAAATTTAATGATATTTTACATTCTATTAGTGCCACGTAAATTCAGATAGAGGAAGTAAAATACATCATTTGAAAATTACAAAAAAATTTAATGATATTTTACATTCTATTAGTGCCACGTAAATTCAGATAGAGGAAGTAAAATACATCATTTGAAAATTACAAAAAAGGTATTATATATTACAATAACTAGCAAGTTAAAATATTTAAGATACATATTTAAATTTTGGATTCTCGATATTTTACTAGTGTCACATAAGTTGGGATGGAAAGTAACATATATTATTTAAAAAAAATAATATGAGAAATTACAATAATTAACAACTTAAATTAATAATCATATAAAATATGTGATTGACTCTCAAAATTCTATTAGTGCCACATAAATTGAGATAACTAAAGTAGGATACAATATTTGAAACTTTTTAGCTAGAATTATGGAGTTTGCAATTTTTAAAAAAAGTAAATAAAGAAATTACTTTGTTATTCTAATCATTGTTCAGACCTTGATATAGTTAATTAAATCTCAATCTTTAGTTTTTAACTTTGTCATGCGGCTTCCATCTAAATAAAAATAATGACAAAATAATAATGGAAAGAAACAAAAATTTTAGTAATTTAGTTAGTTGATTATTTGAACTCTCGCCTTATTGATAAGGGTTCGATTTCCCACCTTATATTCTCCTCCCCATTTACTCCTAATACACTTTGTATACAAAGCCTTTATCTAGACATATAGAAGGGCTACATATACATTGAGTCCTTAAAATGTGACACAAATTGTGTCACAACATTTCCCCTCAATCAAGTGAGGTGAAAAATGTGACACAAATTATGCTCATCAACAGATCATGATTAATATGACACTACATTAAATTAATTATACAAGTGAGGAGAAAAATGTGAATTTATTATGCTTCCTTAGTTATATTTTTACTTTTATATTTTGAGTTTGGTCCAAACATTCATTTTCTACCAAAACAATAATTGTTTAAAGAAGTGTATAAATCATAATTCACACATGACACATTTCATATTTGGGTACGTATAGTTAAAACTATAATTGAAACCATATGACATCAAGGCTATTAAAAATGAAAAATTTTCTTATTGCGAATCAACAAGAAATTCATGTTATAGAACATGATTTTTTCATTATATTTTCATGAATCGACTTACAGGAAAAATGCATGATTGGAAATAAATTTTCATTGAAATATTAGAAACAGTTATTAGACTTTTTTTTAATTTTTCTCAATATTCTTGAAAATATTTCTGAACAAATTTTAAAAGGGAAATTAGTAATTTTTTTTTGTAGTGTAATGCTTTAATAATACAACTAAATGGATGCTTACTACACCAAATAGTTTGGTGTGTGTCTTGTGATAACCAATCTCATTAACTCTTATACCATTGAGTGAAAAACAAAAATAAATGTAAGATGTCACTTTGATCTTATTTAAAGCAAAAAATGAGATAACTTTATTCTAACAAACACATATATCTTTATTTATTGATACAAACAAAATTACAATCACCTTAAATGGGGACATAGTCACCGTCCATAAAGATCTTTTACACCTAACATAATTTGAAATTCAGTTCAACTCACATGGTCATTGATTAAATATTTATTTAAATTTTTTGAAAGTAAATAAAATGATGTTATATAGACTTATTGTGATATTATATTGATTCAATCCTTATGTTTGGAGTGATATTCTAATATCGACTGAAAGGAATAATATTGATTGAATTTATTGATAAATTTCTTTCTACGAGATGGTTGTAAAATGTTTTATAACTATTGAATCGGTTAAATAGATTACATATAGGGCAACTTTCAAATATATCAAATAAAAAATTTATATTTGTATGTTATAGCAAAGTTTGCATAATTGTGTTTCATAGCAAACATAGAAACTGTATAATTTGTTATACATATACAGCTAAAGCAAATTGTATAAAACAAAGTGTATAAAACAAGAAAGAGAAAGACACTTGGGCAGAGAACTGTATAAAAACGAAGTGTATAAAACGAATTGTATTATTATAAATGTATAGAACGATTATATACAATTTGAATTTGTATAAAATGAGAAAGAGAGAAAGACAAAAGAGACTTGACAAGGAATATACAATTGAATCGAATTGTATAAAACGAGAAAGAGAGAAATTAGATACAATTTAAAAATTGTATAAAACAAGAAAGAGAGAAAGACAAAAGAAACTGGGCAGAAGAGTATTTTTATTGTATATTATAAGTGTATATGAAGAAACTATATGTACTTGCATGTGTATATACAATTTTCTCACGCTTTATACAAACAGAAACACAATTTATACATTTCGCTTCTGTTTGTATAAGTGAGAAAGGCGAGGGTGGCGAGCGAGATTTGGGAGAGTGGCGAGCGAGATCTGGAAGAGGGGAGAGAGAGGAACAAAAATATATGTATTTATACAATTTTCTCTGCTTTATACAATTAGAAACAATTTATATACACTTGTGTTTACATAAAAAGTGAGGAAGCGAGCGAGAGATTGGAGGAGAGTGGCGAACGAGATATTTGGAAGAGAGGCGCATGACAATTTTTTGCAAACGTTTGCTATGGAGCAAAATTAAATCAAACTTTTGCTACTCTATTTATTTTAGGTTATTAGTTTCCTATCATATACAATTTTCCCTTTAAAAATTAAATAAACTATTGTTAATGAAGTATGTGACTTGAAAAACAAAAGAGGACTAGAGTCTGCCTAAGGGTCATATACATTCACTTTCACTTGTCAATTATCTTAAAACGAGTTATAGTAAAACCTCTATAAATTAATACTTGATAAATTAATAATCTCTTTAAAATAATATTTTCTTATGATTCCGACTTGGGTCAATGGGGAAAAAATCACCAATTTCGATAAGATAATAAGTTAATATATTTTTCAGAAGACCCCTATATAAATATCATAAATTAATAATTCTTTAAAGTACAAATATATCTAAGAAATTTAGTGAAATGTGATTACATTGTGTTCAAGTTTTTCTTAAAATTTAAATATAGTTGAAGCTTATCTCTAACTTTTCTTATTGCATTCAAGAGCTCTGATGTTGTCTTTACGACTGCATCATAAAATTGGGAAGAGTTCTAGATGTGATAAGTGTTTTCTTACGCGTATATGGTTCCAGAGGTACAATATCATCTTCAACTTCATCATCAACATTGTTTTCTCCTAGGATTTATCCATGATTCGAGGGCGTTAGTGGCGTATTTCTCGAACTAGGATGATTTAGATTTGACCTCTCTATGTGAATAATCCATCAATTTGTGGAGTATTCGAGATCTTGATCTCTTTATGGAATTTCAGAGATGTCTTTTAAGGGAATTTAGTAACCTTTATATAGGCGTGAACTAGGGTTTAGGGTTGAGTAGCCTCCAACAATCAACAAATTTTAAACATATGGAAAATAAACAAACCATACAAATAAAATATGAAGAAACATAATTTTATTGATTAAGATTGCGAGTACAATTCTGTTGATCCCTTGATTCTACTCTCTTAGGAATTATCCATTTATTCGGGATCGTTAGTGGCGTATTTCTCGAACTAGAATGATTTAGATTCGACCTCTCTTTATGAACAACCATCAATTTGTGGAGTATTCGAGATCTTGATCTCTTTATGAAATTTTCGAGATGCCTTTAAAGAGAATTTAGTACCCTTTATATAGGCATAAATTAGGATTTAGGGTTGAATAGCCTCCAAGAATCCGAATTTGAGTTGACCACAATTTGTAAGAGTCCTAACTCAAATTAAACACGTCTTATAGAGTCCCACAAAATTTCAATGTCTACAAATGCCCCCTGCTTCAAGGCTTGTCGGAGCATAGACTTGATAAAACTCAAAGACGAGGCTTAAAATACTCATTCTTCCACCTTTGCAACTTCAGATTTGATTTAAGACAGAAGAGATGAAGGGCAGATTTGGTCTCACTAGGCGTGCCAATTTGTTTGCAACAAATTTAAACATATGGAAAATAAACAAATCATACAATTAAAATATGAAGAAACATAATTTTATTGATTAAGATAGCGGGTACATTTCTGTTGATCCCTTGATTCTACTCTCTTAGGATTTATCCATTGATTCGAGGGCCGTTAGTGGCGTATTTCTCGAATTAGAATGATTTAGATTTGACCTCTCTTTATGAACAAATCATGAATTTGTGAAGTATTCGATATCTTGATCTTTTTATGAAATTTCTAAGATGCTTTTTAAGAGAATTTAGTACCCTTTATAAAGGCATAAATTAAGATTTAGGGTTGAATAGCCACCAAGAATCCTAATTTGAGTTGACCACAATTTGTAGAGTCCCAACTCAAATTGAACACGTCTTGTAGAGTCCCACAAAATTTCAATGTCTATAGATGGTATCCAAAATTTCGTCTAAACTCTAGAACTCTGAAAAAGTATCAGTTTCACTTGGATAATTCAACAGGTTATTGACATCCATTTTACTATGTTAACCGAGATCATTAATTATGACCTCAAGTTTGTGAATGACGTTTTCACAAGTAGCTTCATTCAGATTCTCTAAGATTGCATCTCCGGAACCATTTTTACAGTATCGAAAACAATTTACTATTGTCTCTTGTTGAACATTTGTTGTTCAAACAGGTTTTGCATAATTAATAGCATCCAAAACATTGATCTTTGTTGGATCATTTTGTCCTACTCCATAACCTTCTAATATCCTACAATAAATTATATTCGATAATACATCTTGAAAGCTCTTATTATCACAGCATCACAACGTTGAAATTTATAAGATACGATGATTTTGATGTATTCATTGTATTTTATGTATGATAAATTTTTTTATGTGAAATTGATAAATATGGTACATAAATTAGTAAGATACAATGAATTTGAGATAATCAAAATTAACCTTAATCAAATCTCAAACTATTCTTTAAATTAATAATTATTAATTTATCGATTAAATAATATCTCCATAAAATAAAAAAAAATTCATGGCCCCACCTGATATTAATTTAAAGAGGTTTTACTGTATTTTGTTTCCAAGTGAAAAAGAAGAATTGAAAAAAAAATAGGTAAGAGGAGAAGAAACAAGTGATGGCAAATTACAGAAATCACGTATTTTTAAATTAAATTTCTATTTATCCCTTAAAAGTTTATAATTACAAAAATTTCTCAAAACGTATATAATAATATAACCGTGATACATTAATCTAATGCGCGAGATATATTAATTATTACAATAAGATAAATTACATTTTATACATGATACATTAACACTAATTTGATGCGCGAGATAGAATTAATCTGATGCGCGAGGTACATTTTATACATGATGTACTAATCTGATGCGCGAGATACATTAATTTGATGTGCGGGATACACTAATGTGATGCGTGAAATACATTAATGTGATGCATGAAAATGAGGAACTTCAAAATTTGTAAAACTTATACAGGATAATAATAATAAGTTAAAAAAAATGGGATTTCCGAAATTATTCCTCAAATAATTGAAAAATAAAATAAAGAAGAAAGGTCAACGTCACGTTTTCAACTATTTTTGGCTTTCATGTGACCCAAAGAGAATGAAATTACTGATTATTATATTGACAATTAAATAAAATATAAATTCTATTCCAAATTTAGTTTTAGATATCACATTTTAATCTATTAAACTTAGGAATGATTTATTTTACATATCATTTGAAATAAATCAATACAAGAATTATAATTCAAAATTATAATAAAAAATGACTAATACGAGGGGCAAACCATCTTTAAATATTACTACATATATACAAAGAAAATAATATGAGAATAAACTTGTTACATGATCAAGCGTGTTGCAAGTTTAATTTAGGTTGGATTTTAAGCTCAACGTGGACATTTTGTGTTTTATAGTACTTGTTGTTTAGCCTAATTTATTACTATATAAAATTAATGTTGATATGAAATTAATTGCGTAGGATTTGTTTAACGTGATGGATAAAAGAAGATAATTCTCGAATAAATTTTTAGTATCAAATAATCTTTTGTAAAATTTGGAATAATTTAATTTCAGAATTAGTAATTTTGTGATAACTTATTTTTGGATATAATAGTTAAAATTGACAAAAATATACTCTCAAACATTTTTTATACATTACTTTATCATCATATGGAGGATATTTTTGTAAACAAACAACTTATTCTCAAAAATTATGTAATACATTTTTAATACAACAAACCAAACATTACTAAAGAAATAATACTAGAATAAATGATTTCAACATAATTAATACTCATCATAATTTATTTTCGAACCTAATGGCACTAATTTTACAACAATAAAAATGAATACATTTTCACTGTTATTCAACTAATAATTATTATCTTAAAAAGTTATTTATTAAAAATAAAAAAATATAAAAAATATACTTTTTAAAAATAATACTAATTAGTTGAATAGGAATAAACCATATCACTGTGCCAAAGCTCCTCCTTGGACGATTTTTTAAGTCGTGTAAAAAATATATAAATTAAAAATACTTATAATATTTTCTTCATTTCAATTTTTTTATTTTTTTTATTCAATTGCTAAAATTATGTTTTTTTTCTATTTTAACTGCTCTTTAATTTTAACTTTTTATATATCATGTTTAATACTAAAGCTAAAATAGGACAAAACAATTTTTTTTTTAAAAAAAAGACTAAAGAAATACTATATACTCAATATTTAACTATATCAAAATCTAACTTTCATTTGTTTATTTGTTAAATATTGGCCGCTTTACAATTTTTTGTGCGTACAACACTGTAAAATAAATAAAAAATTAAAGTCGAATATAAATATGAAATATTTAATAGTTTAGACAATACACGTGAGTTTAAAAGCTACCAACTTTAAGGTAGCATTAATGTATTTAGGAGCCATTTGATTATTGTATAAAAAATATTTTATATATGTATTAAAAATTATATTAATTTTATTATGTTTGATATAAGTTTTGTGTTAGGTATAAAAGTTAACATAACTTATATCATGTTTGGTTGATAAGAATTTAATGTTATATAAAAATTATTCATGTGTTAATTTATACGATGTTTGGTTGTATTTTTTGTAGTCCTACATAATTAATCCAACATAACTTATGAGGAAATCTATATATAAAATTATGCTAAAAGGTGGAATAAGTTACGTAAATATTAGTTATACATGTTTTAAAATAATAAATTACACATTTATCCTATAAATTTATTTTATTTTTTAATTGACAACTCTACTGTTTTCTATATATGTTTATTTTTTATATATAATCCATTTTCTTTTATTTTATTTTTTTAAATTTAAAACTAAAATGTTTTCCTATTATATATAGACTATTTTCATTTCTTTTTATATACTTATTATTTTTATTTATTTATATAAATATAAATATTTTTTTGATATTAAAAATTAAATTGTATATTTTTTGACGGTACATATATTAATCAAGTATTAACATTGTATATTATTCAATATATTTCACATTTTATTAGCATGCATTATTATTTTGTAAATAATATATATTAATAGTTTATAACAAATTTAATATTCAATAATCAATAATTCATATATTATAATCTCTACATACCAAAATAATATTTACATAACTAATATTCGCATAGCTAATAACCGCATAATTAAACTCAACATAACTAAACCCTACATAACTATATTCTGCATAACTAATACATGCAAAACTAAATATTGCATAACTAATATATGCATAACTAATACCTGCATAACTTAACCCTGTATAACTAATCACTGCATAATTTAATCCTGCATAACTCTAACCAGTAACCAAACGACCCTTAAGTATTAATCCAAGTCAATAAATAATAATGTAACTATGCTGAAAATGGTTATCAATTATACTAGAAATTGCATAAATTGTTAAAAATGGAAAAACCATACTTACAAGTTGCATAAAGTTACAAACACCCCCAATATTGACTAATAACAATTTATGGACTTATTCTTACAAACTAATTAATCTTTACTTAAACACACCCCTCCAAAGTAGTACTAATTAATTAGTAGTAATTACTAATACTAAAATTTTCTTAATCTTAGATCCTGCTGATGATGATTAAGCCCTTAATTTATAAACCAATTAATATTGCATGATATCCGCGGTCATGATGGGATGATACATATAATTCCAAGATTCATTCTGAATAAGCGCATCAGCCAAATACGACTCATGAAATATCTGATCATTTGATATTTCATTTATGTTGCCGTTGTAGCTCAAGACACTTGTGATTTTTGTTAGGGACTCGAACCTTTGTTTGAGTTCAGACACTTGTGCTCTTAGGATTGAGTTTTCAGCCTCAATATTCAGGTAATTTTGAGTTGTGACACTCATGTTTGTCAATATTTCGTTATTTTCTTTCATGAGATTGGACAATTGGGACATGAGATCATCCAAATGCTTTTGTTTCCTCATTCTCGATCTCCGAGCTGATTCACGATTCGAAATCATTCTTTTTCTCTTTCTTTCGTCCATCAATTGTTGTAAATCTTCTTCTGATCCGGAATTTAGAAGTGTATATGACCCTGACCCCGATCCTGATCCTGATGATGTTCCACTTGATGAAGCCATGATCAAATTTTTATAAAATAATAGTTAAAAATTAACAGGATCCAAAATAGTGATTTTTTTGGGAGCAAATAAAAATACTTATGTGTATGCAATAATAATAATAATAATTTTATGGGGGGAATTAATTAAATAACATAATTAATTTGATTATGAGATGCAATAAAACCAATAGAGAAAAACAACAGAAAAAGATTGCACCAAATGGGTCCTTCTCCTATATGTGGAATTTATCATAAAACCACAAAGAAAGAGTTCAATGAGAATTGCAGACATCAATTTCAAAGATGATAAATAATAAGTTTAGCATCAATATATATTTAATCAAAAATAGATAAATATTTTATATTTTAAGAAGAAAAATAGAGAAATGCTAGAAAGTGTATAATAATAGAGAGAGAAAATAGAAGGTAAAAGAGAGAGGATTATTTTGGTGTTTTAGCTTGGATTTTATAGTTGAAAAAGTGGGTGACAGCATTTGAAAATTTGTTGAGGAAATTGGTAAAAAGAGAAAAAAAAAATTAATTAATTTTAATGTAAGGAAAATTAATCAAGTGGAAATATATAAAAGTGAATTTGGAATCTTTAGGGAAAAGGGGGGAATATGATGGGACATGTGGGGTTAGAACAGAAAACTCCACAACTATATAGATCCAGCTGGGGAGCAACATCACCACAGCCAGTTAATGTTTCAAATTCGATTCCAATACACTGGTAAATATTTTTTTTATTTTTAATTAAAAAACTTAAGTTGAGTTTTTTTTTATATGAAATTATTTTTATTAAGGAGACTTTTATCTTTAATATGAAATGCTTTAACATGAATTCAAATTTAATTAGGTTCTAAGGAAAAATATTTTATGTATATACTCTCCTATCTTTTATACATATATTTATGTGTTTCTATATTTTATCTATATTTAAAATTGCTAATAACATATCTCTATTTATAAAAGTAAAAAATTAACACGAATTATGGTGCACGGATAGGAGTGTTTCGTCCTTAACTAAAGTTTTCGGATTCGAGTTCTGGATATAAAGAAAATCTTGTTGGAAGCGTCACTTCTGAATGTGCCCTGTATTGCACGATTTATAATTAAAGTAAAGGTCATAAATAACTAATCATAATCAATTTTTGGATTTCTAATCTAATTTTAAATTGTTTTTTCCATTAGGCTCCAATAAAATATCAAAACAAAAAATGTTTCAAACTTTTTTTACCTTTACTTAGTTCTTTCTTTTTCATGTGAGTTAAAAATTTCTTTTTTACATGATGTGATAAACTTTTCGAAGGTGTTTAAATCGACTTATTTTGAGTAATTTTAAATTTTTATTTTTTACTATTGTTTACAATAGTATTTTGAAAAGGCATAACATATTTTTAATTTTTTTTAGGTCAAAAATCAAAGTTAACTAGCTCAATATATTACTTTTAGTTTACAACTTATAAATTATTTTTTAAAAAAATCAATACAAACACACCCTTAATATATCTAGCAAGACTCGAATTGAGCCTTGAGTGTGACTTTGTGTGCATGATTGAGGGAGTGCTCATAAGTGATAAGATCAGATCATAAAAAAGAAGTAACAAGTTTTTAGGCTAAGTAATTTTCGAAGAAGGATACATATAATACTTTTAACTGAATTTCATATTTAGTGAAAGAGGAAAGGGAATATAATTTTATGAGGCAAAAATACAAGTGTGTATATATATATATTAAGCTCGATAATAACATTATCCAAGAGACAATTTATGAAGTTTATCGTATCAAAATGTTTTATAATCTATCAGAAATATATTACTTAAATCTAAATTAATTGGGTCGATAAATTTAGGAGGAGGCAATATTCCCTTGGATATGAAGTTCTCAACTTACAGTCTAAACTTTTTCGAAATTTACCATACTAATTTATATTGAACCATGATTCTTATTGACATATCATTTTCATGACTAGAACCAACTTATTATCCACCTTGCGACCTAATTAATTTGTATTTATTTACCTAGAAAATATTTATTTTATTAACACTCCAATCAAATATGATTTTATTTTCATAATTCAAATTCCATACGTTGAATTGAAACCTAAAGAAATACTTATTGACACATCACAACCTTTAATGTTATCAATTAAAATTGTGATGGACTGGTAAATATCTTTCACCATTAATCAAAGTTTTTAGATTCAAATTTCTTGGATACAGAGTCCCTTTTGTTAGGGAACGTTTTCTCTCCACAATGTAAAACTTTGTAATGCAAATCCAAATACAGTTGAACTCCAATTAATATATCGAACACCAGGTGAAAGCAATATATTTATATATAGTACAAAAACACATCATGTGGGGAGGTAATAAAAGCAAAGAAAACAAGAATCTTTGATGAATCCCAGGCGAAATTAAAGAGAATCATAGTAGTACTCAGATGCACAACTCTTGGAAAAAGGTTTCTTCAACCCTTGTCACATTCCACTAATTAAACCAAATTGTGAGTGAAATTAAAGTTGTCCTCTTTGATTACCTTTTCAAACTTCTTTTTCTAAATTACCTTGACGTTTACTTAACAAGATTGTGTTATTAGTGTTCATCAAACTATACATATACTAAAAATAATCAATTTTTTTAGCAATAATTAGAAGCATCTAGTCATCATAGTGTTAATTTTGTCCCAAACACCCTTGCATTTAGTGCTTTATTAACGATAATTAAGTAATTAACCATCATTTATTACTTATTTTAGGTGCATGATGATCACATGCCCAATAGGAGATGCATGATATTTAGAAAATATCAGAGTTGGACTTACCTTTGAGTATCTTTAACTATAAATTCAGTTAATATTAATTTTAAAAAAATCATATATTTATCTTACGCCATCGCGTCACATGAGCAGAAACTAGAAAAAGTAAATTTGGAACTCAAATCCATATAATTTTAAAGTTTTACATTTTTACTAATGATAATTATCTCGAAAGGAGAGATGACTTTGTTTTATAACCAAAAAAATTATGAATTATTACAGTTTTATCTATAAAGTCATTCAACTAATAGTTCTGCTTTGAGGGACGTCTTCTTTTTCCCTTATCTAGTAAGTCACACCTAATCGCCCTTGATGCCATCTTAATAACTGGACTGAATAGGTACTGTCTACTTTTGTGTTACTTATATGATAGCAAAAGTGTGAGATTGTATATGGAGTGTGAAAGGGTTATAAGATTCTTTTTGACCACTATACTTTGGGTGCAACAGTGAGATTGCTCTATTTTTAAATATTACAAATTTATGTTTTAAATATGAAAAAAAATTTATCAAAAAAATTGTTTCCAAATAAATTCTTAAGATATATAATTTAAATTTAATTGAATTTTTAACGTGGAAATTGATCTCTGGGAAAAAAAAGAAATACTCTTTCTGACTTGTACATGAGGCATGCAGGAAATAATCCCCAGATCTAACACTATGTACTCTTCTTCACTTTTGACTGTGCCACGCGCATTAAGGTCGGTTTGTTTGGATGGGTCAAAAATTTGAAATTTTAATTTATGATTTTGATTCATTTGTTTTTTTACTGACTAACTAAATGGAGTTTAACGTTTATTATATACACATAAAAATAATGTTAATTATTTATAAATAGTATTTCATATATTTATTTTTAATTGAGTTTGGAATTTAAATAAGCCACATAAAAATAAAAGTGATCAAAATAGGTCACTATTTTATGAAGTAATTAAAATAGACTTAGTGGAAGAAAAAAATTCACTTTATTCGATATTCCAAACGATTTCCTTTAGTTCATAACGAATATATTTTAATATATAATGGAACTATTTCTTACACTTTATAAAATGTAAGATTTTCATACATTTTGTAAGGTGAAACTTTTTCTTACACTTTATAAAGTGAAAAAAAGATTTACATTTTACAAAGAGGAATATTTTTCAAGTTTTGCTCTCCTTATGATGTTTTTGTACTGTTTGTCGTACGTTCTCCTTTATCGGTTGATGTTCATCCCCATTTAAAAAAATCATAATAGTCACCGGAAAATGTTAGGACATTCTCAATTTTCATGTCTCGCTTATTTTTTATGCAAATGATTATCAGTATGTCAAATGATTATTATGTGCAACACTTGATTTTTTATTTACGTAAGTGAATTGCATGTGAAGATATTTATATTTTTTACATATATATGGAAAATAACTCAACTGTACGACAAATACTACAAAAGCATAATAAGGAGAGCAAAACTTGAAAAAAATTTCTCTTTGTAAAATGTAAGTTTTTCTTCCACTTTATAACAGTCCGGAGCCTAAATGGTATAAAATATTAACAAAAATCCCAAAAAGGTATATAAATTTTTATACTAACCAAAACGACAAAATCGCTGAAACAGCAGCGATTTCCTCTGTCGAAAAAAGCAAAATCGCTGAAAAAGCAGCGATTTCCTCCGTCGAAAAAAGCAAAATCGCTGCAATACTGCAGCGATTTTGCAAAATGTGATTTTTTTAAGAAAAAGTTAAAATCGTTGCCTAGGTAGCGATTTTTATTTTTTTATTTTTTTATTTTTAAAAATTCATTTTTTTGCAATAAAATCGCTGCCTAGCAACGATCTTTTTAATTTTTTTTTAAGTCACAAATTGCTCCAGTAGGAGCGTTTCATTTTATTTTATTTTTTAAAAAAAATCACTGCCAGCGATTTTCATTTTTGAAAAAAAATTTCAAGAAAATCGCTGCTTACACAGCGATTTCATTTTAAAAAATATTTTTTTTAATAAAATAGCTGCCTAGGCTGCGATTTTCTTTAAAAAAAAATCACATTTTGCAAAATCGCTGCAGTAGTAGCGATTTTGCTTTTTCAGGCGGAGGAAATCGTTGTTGTTCTAGCGATTTTGTTGTTTTAGTTAATATTAAATTTTATATACCGTTTTGAAATTTTTGTTAAAATTTTATACCCTTTAGGCTTCGGACTTCACTTTATAAAGTGTAAGAAAAAGTTCCACTTTACAAAGTATAAGAAAAACTTGCATTTTATAAAGTGTAAAGAAATAATTCTGTTATATATTAAAATATACTCGTTATGGACTAACGGAAAACGTGTGGAATATTAAATAAAGTGAATTTTTTTCTTCCACTAAGCATCTTTTAGTTACTTCCTAAAATAGTGACTTATTTTGGTTTTTTTTTTTTTTTTGTCGCTTAGTTAGGTTTGAAATTCTTTTTAATTGTCATGATTTTTATTTTTAGAGTTAAAATATAAGAATATTGATAAACATTTTAAGATGTAATTTTTTATCATATTGATATGTAAAAAATTGCAATTTATAGTATTTTTCATATAATTGTTTAAAATATTGAATTAATGTAATCTAATTTAACTTTAAAATTTAGTCAAATTAATTTTAGAAAAACGCAATATAACAAATAAAAATGAAAGAGATGAATAATATTTTCTGGTGAAGAGAATTTGAATGTACCCCTAAGAGAAGGTTGGTTCCACCCTGTATAAAGGTGGATCGCATACTTAATGTTTCGCATACTTAATGTTTCAAATCAATCTTACATTAGTTACGTGATACGATTAATAATTTAAGATTGTTATTTCATTTTAAACATGGAAGAAAAATAATATCTAATTATCTTACAATTTTATGTCAATCAAATATAAGATAAATTTATTTGTTAAAATTAATTATTTAGTATACCTCATATCAAAGTGCTCTAATAGTTATACACTAGAACCTAGTGGTACTAAACTCTTTCGATTAAAAATTTACCTCTAAATTCTGAATTTATCAGTATAAAAGATTTTGAAAATAAAAACTTCTAAACATATTCATTAATCAAGTGACTAAAGGGGGTTATGCATGCTTAACTAGGAGTCATGTTGTTTTAATTGCAAATAAATAATTAAAATTAATTAAGTGGAAATATTCTGATTAATCAATAATTTAGCTAGCCGTCTTGGTTGAAACAATTGTACTCTTTGCTTATGTATATCCCTAATTCTGGTACAAGGTGCCTATCAATAAGGTCTTCTTCTTGTTAAGAATATTAAATTACTTATTATTATAATATATAGTTTTCCAAAATTAAATAAAATGTGTAATTAGAGTGTGACTGAAAGGCTCTTTGACCACACATTCAAAAAGCTAATTATATAATTAAATTGATAATATAAAATATATTATATGTTGTCAAATAAACAGAACATTTTTTAATATAAAAGTTTTTTCACATTAAGTGCTCATTTAGAATAAAAATATATCGATATTTGATGTAAGCAAAAGAAATTTGTTAGATTCAAATATGTGATTGCATATCTGGAATAATATCTTCATGAAAGATTATATCAACAATTGAAAAACAATAATAGGAAAAAATCAATTGTATAATTCAAAGAATTAGACGAATAAATTTTGTGAAACATAGATTTTGAAAATAAAAATAAATAAATTTAAGACCTTTATTTATTTTTGATTTTATGTTTCTGAGTCAGCTCTTGATATCTTCCCAGCTTAAATCTGCAAATCATGAATCCCAATTTCTGGGAGTTCTGAGTAACCAAATTAAAATTAGTTCAAGGTTTCTAGTTAATATTAGATTTAGACATTCAAGATTTTCAAAACAATTTTGTTTTTATTTTTTATTTGACTTGTCAAATAGTAATAATAACCTATAATTTATTATTTTTTTTGTAAAAAAAAAGGGAAGCAAGGTAGGAGATTTCCGAATAGAAATCATTTTCATCAATAAAGCTGAATATTCAGATAGACAAACAACTGAAATATTACGCAGTGTTTTATTTGACCATGAATTTTTTCACTTTTTTTTTTATAGTTGAACTCTAAAAAACACGCTTAGCTATAAAATTTCAAATATTTGAAAAAGAATAAAAAGACATTTTTACTTTTTCCACTGCAAATTACTTAACAAAAAGTCAAAAACAACTCTAAATCATGGTCAAACATATCTCTTTCAAATATCATTTTTAACTTTAAAAATAAATTCGTTATTTTCTAAATTTCACAATAAAATATGACCCAAACGCTCACTAAGATTTCTCCAAATTTATTTCTTTTTATATCCTTGTATATTAAATATATATCATTTTTGTTTCACCCTAATTAGTATCCTAACCAAAAAAAAAAAAAGAAGGTAGAGATCAAGTTGTAATACACATAATTCAACTGTTGAATCTTTGGAAAATTATTCTTAAAAGCAGCAACTGAACCCCAACTTGTGGGAAGTCCAGATAAGCAAAAATAAAATTGTATGTCCCCTACTAAAATGATAAGTAATAATGATGAAATACAAGAAAATTAGAGCATCGACAGTGGAATTCATAGCTCAAAAGTTTATATTATAAAGAAAGACAATAATAATAATAATAATAATAATAATAAAAGGTAACGTACCATATCTTTGATTTATTGAATCCGTGAGCTTTTTCTCTTCAAGACATACTTCTTAAGTTCCACTTACTTTTCCTTTTTTGTACTCAAAATCAAAGATAGGATTCACATGTTTCGATTCAAAGATTTATTTGAATTTAATATTTTTATCACGGTATATAAAATTTTATGTAATATGTTTAGATAGGTTAATTATAACATAAAATTAAATGGATTTGACGTTAAAATTTTTATGCTAACTTTTAGATTTTCTTTATATAAACATTTTATTTGTTTTCATGATATATGTAATTAGTGGCGATACCAAGTAAGAACGGATTGACTCTCCTTTCTTATTTTCTTTTTTTTTTACATGTGTTACTTTTTTATATCTTGATATTTTTTTAAAAAAATTAGCTCTGTCATTAATTTGACTTCTTCATATTTAAAAAAAGTGGTTTCAAGATGTAAAATTTCAGTTACTTCTTTAGGATTTTTGTTAGTGCTTTTAATGTATTAAACTCAGACGACAATATCTTGAGAGAATCACAATGATTCATTACATTGAAAAAAACAAAAGTTATTTATAATTTGCTTCACATAACATGGGAGAGACCTCGTATCCCATGTCTAATGTCTTCAGGGCCCAACACCTTCCCCCCCCCCCCCCCCTCCATAGTTGACAACATATTTTTATATTTTTAATCAGATATTTTGAATTTAAATTTCATTAAATACGAGATCGTTTTGTTGAAATTAGTTTTACTGGTATAATAAATCAACAATTATAGTTACTAACTATTATTTGATGAATTTCTTCCATGGATAAGCTCTTCAACTCTAATATGAGTTTTTTTTTTTTAAAAATATAAACTTATGAGTTAAGTTTTAAATTTTAATTGCTTTGAACACAATTTGGATTTTCAATTCTACGTTTAATTTTGAACAATTTGAAATTATAAATTACGATTTTGAAGTTGAAATTTCATTTTACGATGCAACGGTAATGTCCTTGTTGAGAGAGAGAGATGCCTTCCTTGTGAAGCAAAAATGAAAAAGCCTAAAAATATGAGCTGCTGGTTCATCCACGCTGTGTAATTCTCCATCATTCTTTATTTTTTATTTTATTTCATTTAGCACTTGATATGTTATTAATAATAAAATTAATAATAAAATAGATGAGCAAGCACAAAGCATCACAAATGAAAATGATGTTAGCTCAGTTTTTTCCCTGTAGTGTTTGTGTTTGGTCATTACCCATTGGAGAAAGAGTTTCATATAAACTACAAAAATGGGAAAATGTATAAGTATGTCTAGACTATGATTTTTGAAATTTTAGAGACACACTCACTTAAACTAAACTAATGTTTTATTACCTTTTTGAATTCATTTTTTTTAATTTTGTGCACCTTTTTGGCATACGTAACATTCGAATATCTATCACACGCATCAATTGCGTGGAGTCACGGAGTGTGCTATATAAAATAAAAAGTGTACAAAATTACAAAAGTAAATAAATAATAAGTTCGGGAGGATAATATGACCTTAGTTTAGTTAAAGCGTGTCTTTGAGATTTCGGTCATAGTCTAGACGGGTACTTCTGTCTTATCCTTAAAAAAATTTAATGATTAATTAATATATTAAGAAACTGAACGTGTGGTTTCAGTCTCGGGTAAGTGTATACTTTCGTCTCATTTGTTTTTGTTAAAATTTCGATAGATGTCTGAAGCTGAATGCATATCAAAATAATCAAAATGTTATTTCTCGATCTGAATATTGAATTATTAAGACAATTTGTTTTTCATCACAATACACATAATTTTATCTATATGTACATGATAAATATAAAATTCAAAATAAATAAATTATTTATTGTAAGCATTAAGATTTTATTGGATTTAAATCCTTAAATTAATTTGGATTATATTAAATTCAAGAAAATAGTTGAGGTTATGGGACAATTCAAATCAAATTAAATAAGCCACTAAAGTCATACCACGTGCCAAAGCTATGTGGTAATCCAAGTCAAACTAAATAAGCCACTAAAATCATGCCACATGTCAAGGTTATGTGGCAATCCAAGTCAAATTAAATAAGCCACTAAAATCATGTTACGTGTCAAGGTTATGTAGCAATCCAAGTCAAATTAAATAAGCCACTAAAATTATGCTACGTGTCAAGGTTATGTGGCAATTCAAGTCAAATCAAATGAACCACAAGAATAACGACATGTGTATGTGTGACATGTTCTGACCAATCAGATCAAAGCTTTTCTACGGAGCAATGTGATCGGTCGGTTCAAATCGACCAATCAAATCACACCAGTAGACCACTCCCTACTACTATAAATAGGGGTTCTCATTATTCACAAAGAGGTGTTTTTTCAAGAACAAGAAGTAAGAAGAGAGCTCGTGCATCAAAAGCTATAAATTCTCTACAAGCTGCAAGTTCAAGCAATCAAGTTCAAAGTTCAAGATTCAAGATCAAGTTAGTTGTTCATGCTAATTATTCGTCATAACTATACAAGTGTTCATGACGAATAATTCACATTCAAGTTCAAAGTTCAAGATTCAAGATCAAGCTACTAAAGTCCTTGACACTAAATCAAATTCAAGTCCTACATATTTCATATTATTTTGAAGAATCAGAGTATTATCATAGAGATTGTAACACACACTATATTTTGAAATCAAATACTACATTTTGTAACTTCTATTTTCCTATACTGATTATTTATTTTTCTCGGCTTGAAAATTTGTTGTTTACATTTTTCCAAAAAATCAATAAAATAAACCATTATTTGATTGATTATTTATTTCAAAAAGAAACTTATGCTTGCTAATTATTTATAATACGTGGTGATGGTAGTATTTGTTAATTGCTGATAATGATGTGGTGATAATTATCATGATAAAGGTGGGTGGTGTTGTGGTGATTGTCATTATGGTGGCTTGTTAGTAGTGTTGGTGATCGTAATGGTGAAGTTATTTGGTGTTAGTAGTTGGTGGTAGCTAAAATATGAGGTGCTTGATGATGTGTTTTTGTGGTAGTTGGCGGTGATATTCGTTATGATGATAGAGGTGGTTGGCAGTAGAGATTGACCACAATGATAGTAGTGGTTGATTGTAATGGCGGATGTGACAACAGTGGTGTGATTGAAGAGTGTGTGGTGGTAGTTGGAGGTAGAGCTGGTTTTAATGACAATGACGAAGTTTGTTAGTAGTAGGAATTCATTGTAGTTGGTGGAAGTGGTTGGTAGTGACGGTGGAGGTGGCGAGATTACAGAGACGGAGTGGTGGTGACAATGAATATGATTATAATAATGAAATAACTAAGTAAGGTAGTAGTTGACATAGTGGTTAGCAACACCGGTGATTGTAATGACAGAGTTGTTCAATGGTGTTGGCGGCTGATTGTGAATAGAGTGATGGTAAATATAATACACACATGAATACCTCTTACTGATATCAAGACTTTATTCTACATCTAAAATGATCAAGACCTATTCAAACTATTAAATGTCTTAGATTTTAATGGTCTAATATCTATGAAAATAAATGCACTTAATGATCTAGTATCTGAATAATTCAGATTTAAACCTCTATTAAATGCAAATAAATGTGACCAAGATGTTTATGATGAGATTTTTTAGAGACTTCAAACTCGAGCTACCTTTTAAGTAAAATGCACTTTGAGTTATTTTACTAATCATGTTCCATTACTAATATTTGCAAATCTTAATGAGGCGAACAACTGAAACAATTTGGCCTCTTTAAAATGCGAAATGGGTTCTTAACCCAAAGGTTTGGTCTAAAAAAATTTCTGGGCAATGGGCCAAAAGCTCATGTTGTAAGTTTTGTAATGGGCCTCAAAATCTGGTAAGAAGCCCAAGATATATTTGAAGACTAAATTGAGGCCTATGTCCTTTTCAAGTTATTCAAGTATCAAGTAGAGCTCATATATCCATAATTAAGAGTTTTTTTTTTTTTTTTTTTTTTTGGGGGGGGGGGGGGGAGGGGGGTGTTCATAAATAACTTATGGTTGAAATATGATTAACCTTATTAGGTATAGTTTGCCTAATTACGTAGTGTAGCTATATTTTCGATAGTTATTATAGCTGATAATATACAAATACCAAAAAATAATTGTATATAATCGATGAAAAATATAAATAAATAAGGTTTAAAAGTAAGAAAGCCGCTATAAACATTGTTACGCTAAATCCATAGAATCGTATCAATAGAATAGAATGTGAAATTTATTGATATAAATACAAATCACAAAAAATATACAAATACCTCAATAGTGTTGAAATTATACAAGTAATAGTTGTAATATGTACTTGCCAATAATATACAAATACAAAAGAAATGTATATAATTATTGAAAATATACAAATAAGTTCTAAAAAGTATAAATATGCAAAAAAAATATTGATGCGTTAAATTCATAGAATCGCATACAACATAATATGAAATGTAGTGATAGAAATGCAAATCACAAAAAATATACACAATAAATTATACAAAATACCTCAGCTTCTTCACCATGATTTTGGTTCGTTGACCTAAATTTATCATCTTCCGCCAACAATATCGATGTCCAACAACTACATAATTGACTCCAGTGACTATTTTGATTATGAAAGATTACATCGAATAAAGCACTTAGACTACACTGCTCCTATGAAAAACTCACATCGTATGTCATCTTATTGCAAAAATAAAAGGCATTTTCATTGGCACTAACACGATGATGAATACCTAAAATTGATTGTGCATAGTTAGAAGTATTGATTCAAAAATTTTCAAAATTTGAACATTGATTAGGTTGAGTGATTTATGGGGGGATTGGGTGATTTAAGAAGGAATTAAGTGCTTTTTGTTGACACCCAATTTTGACCTTCTTCGATAATAATTAATCTTCGAGCTTCTTCAATTTCAAACGATCTAAAATAATTAAGTTTATAAAATTTTAAGGAAAATATGAAGTTTGCAAGTTATTTTAAATAGGTTTTGTCACTTTTTAAGTAACGTATATATTTTTATATAATTTTGTACATAATTAGTATATTTTATAAACATTTCAAAAAAGCGTCTCAAAAGATTTTAATTTTAGTAAGTATTTAATTAAATTAGTTAGTTTAAGTTACGGTCATATTTTTATTTTTGAGTCCTCAGTCTACAATTAAATTACTTAATTTATTTTTGTTAAAATCAAGAAGTGCATTAATTAATTAATGTCAATTCATTTTATTTAAATGTTACATTTGACCAAAATTGCAATTTAATGGCAAAATCCTTAAGCCAAAATCCAATCTTCCCTTCTAACTCATTTGTTCCGGCCCAATTTTCCTTTAATTCCAGCAACCCTTTTCAATCATAGCCCAACCCATTTCCTCTTTAATTTTTCTTCTTAAATCCAATTCCCCCCACTTCTCAATTTCCCTTTGACCCAGCCCATACTATCAAACCCTACCCAATTCCCTTATTCACAAAAGAGAATCAGCGTACAATTCTCAGAAGCAACTTTCAACAATTTCAAGTGGCGTCAACAAGCGACTCAGCTACGCAAAAAGGCAACGGGTATAACATGAGGACGAGTTCACAGAAAGTGACTCACGGTGTCTATTTATCGTCGTCTTCTCATTTTGCTCTGCTAGTGAAGTCATACAACAGGGGTAAACGGCTCGTTCAGTCTGCCACAACCAAGTCCAGTGTCCTTGAATCGTGTGGATAAACGCCGTGTCGAGTGCAAGGACGATCAAATTGATCCAGGCCATCTGCTTCCCCCTATCATCCGGATTTCGTGCGATTTTGGTTTGAAATCTTAGACATACGCCAACTTTCCCATCTGGGAGGAAAGAAAAATTCAAGTTTGGGATCGGAAAATTTCTTATCCTACCCTCCCCTCCCCCCCCCCCCCCCCCAAATCGAAAAATCTAATCCCTTTTATAAATACTCCTTTCCTTTACAGAGATGGGAGTTGGCTTTTGGTTTCTTGGAAATTTTCTAGAGAGAAAACATTGAGAGGGAAAATTTTGAGTTAGATTTTGTTTGGAAAGTTTTTAGAGTAAAAGGTAGTGGAAAAGCAAAATAGTTACGAGCTATATAGAGATACAGAAATATAATCAAAGAAACAAAGGAAAAAACTTTTCTTCTTCTATTTTCTTTAGTGTTTTAGGTTGGGTATTTCGTTCGAACATTTTGCCTCGCTCGTGTTTGGATTTGCGTGTGTGTTCGCGTGGTGGAAAAAGCTGTTCGGCTCATGTTCTCTCTCGTTTGCTGCCCAAAAAAGGTAAAATTCTCTTTGATACCAATTCGTTTTGGTCCGTTTATGTTAATAAAATGAAAACTTCTTTCTGTTTATTCATTATCCTTTTTTGGAATGAATCTATGTCCTTGTTCGGCCTGCTATTCATGTCAAGGGTCTGGTTGCCTTGTTGTTGATGTGTTTTGGTTGGAGATGTAGAATGCATTCTTTGTGTGAATTTAAGCTTAAAAATCCTTTGAGTTGAGTATCTTTCTCCATGATATTGACTGTCCATTTGATTTATTTACTGCTCCATGTTGTTGCTCATGTAAGTTCAAATCTTCAAATCAACTAATAAGGTTACTGTATATGGCATATTCGTTTACTTATTCCATTGACTTAGTTTTATCTATTTTTTTAGGATATATTTGGGGTCATGCTGCCTAATGTGATTGGTTTGAATGGAGTTTTTTTTTTTATATTTGCTTTATCTTTCTTCTATTTTAAAACTCTAGTCGAATATGCTTGTGTTTGAAATCGAGTCCATAGAAATTTGAGTTTCTTTCTTTATTATTTTTAGATTTGGGATTTTACTAAAATTTAGTCGTTAAAGTTATTTGAAACGTGATTTCTTTGGGCCTTAGTCTCTCATAATATGACATGGCGATTTCTTTGATCCCTATGATATTTCTCAGTGGTTTATTCGCTCACAGTGTGTATACATTCTTTGAGAGTTCATGTCAAATTGATGATTTACATGAGAATTAGGAATTGACGAAGCCTAGAAAGAGGCATTTGTTCGGCTTCACATATCATTCACACCCTTAGTTGCTGTTTTGCCCCTTTTTTAGCCTTGATTTCCTTGATTAAATTATGCATGCAGTTTTATTTTGTTCTCTTAAAAGAGTTTTTAGGAGGAATCGTAAGAGTCATTTATGTTATCAGCTTAGTCTTAATATTTTGTTATGATTTGTGGTGCTGAGTTGTTGGCCACCGTAATGTTGTTCACTTTACTTTATAAGAGTGTATTATAATTTTCCTTATCCCATGCTTACGAGATTTCACTTATATTTGGCATGTAAAAATCTGTCCGAGTCTTTGTGGACTTTGTTTTATTCCCCGCATTCTCGAGAGAGCCATAAAGGCGGTTGGTTAAATTATATTTAAAATTGTTTACTTGTTTTATTTGTTGAATTATAATGTATTGCATCTCATGGCATCAATTCCGCCAAAGAGCGCATAGATTGCATTAGGACAAAGGTTGTTACATGTCATAACACACTGTTTATCAGCGAACATACAAGTCTAATATTTTGAAGTAATAAACTAATAGTTGGCTTGCGGTCATCTAACGTCGTTTATTAATCTTCACTTCGTTGTTTGTCCGACTCAAGTAACCGTCATTTCTAAACCAATTCTTGACAACCTAGAGTAGTGCCAAACCAAATCCAAATCCAAGCATTAGCCTAAGACGACTTAACGACATATCATGTTTAAAATGAATAACCTATATACGTTTGATCATGTATTGAAAAATTAATGTAAGTGCTCGAGCACCCCGGGGAATAATGGGTGATGGATAGGATGCCTTCACCAAGTCCAGTTTCCCAGTTACTTGAATTAGATAGCTAGAATTCGGGAAAGAATTTAGGAAGTCCCAGTCAAGTAAGTCAAGAATGACTCGGACCGCTAGTTTAAGTTTAAATACTAGTGACTGTTAATTTTTAGAAATATATACTACAATCTAACAAATAAGAAAGGTTCAAAAAGAAGAAGAACTTTATTGAAAGAAATATGAGTTTACATTCTATTTGTTGTGTTCCACAATGAGCCTTTCATGCCCTTTTTAGTGATCTAACCGACTTAACAAAAGTGGGGTGTTAAAGAATGACAAAAGTCTCACATCAGTGGTTAATTAGATGGGTGGACTCCTTATAAGTGTAGGGCAATCCTCTTTCCTTTGATCTAACTTTTGAGGTGTGAGTTAGACCTAAGTCCTAATTTAACGGTGACAGTGGTGATCGACCACGTAGAAGGTGGATCAGAACCTATTTTTTACCAATAACTTTTTTCAAATATCAGGATTTTCAAGTGAATTTGTTGAATGTCAATGAATTTGCTAAAAGATGATGTCATTAACAATACACTCCATACAACAAATTCGCTCACAAAATCTACTTTGAAAAAGAGAACATTTTCATATCAAATCAAAATAATCTTTCACAATCTCTATTCCCGTAATAAACTTTCAGCTGAAATGAAAAATACAAACAAAAACACAAACAATTCAAAATGCTGCCATGAAGACTTAGATCTAAAAATTTAAAAATGGATCAACGCCTTCGGTTTATCAAATTGCCATCAGATTCGTCAATTTTTTTTCCAACTTGATAATGGTCTCCAAAACCTTACCCAATAAACCCATAGACAAGTTGAATATTTCACGATGAATAGGGTTGATTATATTAAGGTCATATCTTGCAATTTTTAAAATAGCTAAAAAACGCTTCTCTAACATAATGATCTTATCCTTCAATGCCAGGCCAAAAAATTTCAAGTTGGGAATGGAAGCCTCAATGTAATTGATAAATTCTCCGAATAATTAGGATATGGAATCACCCTATGATTGAAGAAGTAATGATAGATCGACTTCAAGATAGCTACATCCTGATAATAATAAGGTGATTCCATATCCTAATTATTCAGGATGTAACTATCTTGATGTAGATCTATCATTACCTCTTCAATTATAAGGTGATTCCATATCCTAATTATTCAGAGAATTTTATCAATTACATCGAGGCTTCAATTCCCAACTTGAAATTTTGTGGCCTGGCATTGAAGGCTAAGATCATTATGTTAGAGAAGCGTTTTTTAGCTATTTTGAAAATTGTAGGATATGACCCTAATATAGTCAACCCTATTCATCGTGAAATTTTCAACTTGTCTATGGGTTTATGGGGTTAGGTTTGGAGACCATTATCAAGTTGGCGAAGAGATTGATGAAACTGATGTCAATTTGAGAAACTGAAGGTGTTGATCCATTCTTAAATTTTTAGGTCTAAGTCTTCATGGCAGCATTTTGAATTGTTTATGTTTTTGTTTGTATTTTTCATTTCAGCTGAAAGTTTATTCTGGGATTAGAGATTGTGAAAGATTATTTTGATTTGATATGAAAATGTTCTCTTTTTCAAAGTAGTTTTTGTGAGCATATATGTTGTATGAAGTGTTTTATTAATGACATAATCTTTTAGCAAATTCATTGATATTCTACAAGGTCACCGGAAAGCCTGATATTAGAAAGAAAGTTACTGGTAAAAAATAGGTTCCGATCCACCTTCTACTTAGTCGATCATCAGTGTCACTGTTAAAGTAGGTTTTGGGCCTAACTTACACCCCAAAAGCTATCTCAAAGGGAGGAGGATTGCCCAAGACTTATAAGGAGTCCATCCATCTCATTAACCACTGATGTAAGACTTGTCATTTTTTAACAGCGCACTTTTGTTAAGTCGGTTAGCTCACTATAAAAGGGCATGAATGACTCATTGTTGAATAGAGAAAATAGTATGTAAACCCAATGAAATTCTTCTTCTTTCTATACCTTTATTCTTTGTTAGATTGTAGTATAGATTTCTAAAAATTAACAGTCACTGTCATTTGAACTGAAACTAGCGGTCCGGGGCATTCTTGACTTGCTTGACTGTGACTTCTTAAATCCTTTCTCGAATTTTAGTTATCTGATTCAAGTAATCGGGAAACTAGACTTGGTTAAGGCATCTGATCCATCACCTATTGTTCCCCGGGGTGCTTGATCAATTGAATTAGTTTTTTAATACAAGATCAAACATATATAGGTTAATCCTTAGTGAAACCGCCAAAATCATGTCCAAGGTCTCTGACCTACGACATATCATATTGTTTGACATTTAAAAGATGTATGTGTGGAAACCTGATTTCGGGTGGGAAAGCTTAATTGAGTTTTGTTTTGTAGGTATGGATCATTTTTCTAAATTTGATATGGTTGCGGAAGCCTCAGTATTGCTCAAGATGTGGTACAATGAACTTGATGGGGATCACAGAAGAACCCACAACAAATATGTAGGGGCTCTAACCGAACTACTCAACATGGTTGGTTGACCCCAACTGATTGATGTCCTTACATGCTATTGGGACAACAAAGAAATGGCGTTCCAATTTGGAACCGTGGAAATTACCCCAAAAGTTAAGGAAATGCGGGACAACATTGACATAGTTTGTATAGGGTTAGAAAGAATAGTAAGGAAACAAGAAGAAATATTAATTGCTAACAACCCTTCCATCGAAGATATTACCAAATTGCTTAGATTAGGAAAAGAATAGGCTTAGTGGTCCAAATATTCTAGTATCGCATTTATGGACCTCTACGTCAAATTTGGGAATGCAAGCTTTTAGGCAAGTTATAACTAAGAGTTTAGACTCACCTACAAGGAATGAAATAAAATCAAACCTTTAGTATTCACTGTCGCGCTATTGGGTATTGTGCTTTTTCCACACAGCCCGAGCCTAAGTATCATTACTCAAGCGATAATGCTTACACACACTCTATTCCACAGACAGGTGAAGTATTATCCCATTGCTTGGTCATTTTGTCAAACATGTATCGAGCTTTGGGAAAATGCAAAGAGAGAGATCGTTACTTTCAAGGTTGTAACCTGCTCCTCCAATGGTGGATACTAAGCCATTTGGTGAGGGGACATGGAACTCAACAACTGCATACCCTCAATGATAAAAAACTCTCATGGATTTGAATGATATGTTGTTTTGGAATAATCTAGGGAATCGAAAGACTAGAGGAAGATGGGTCACATCTTTTCCGAGTTAAGAGAAGAAAATAACCAATGGATGCTCGATTGCTTCATCTCAAAGGATGTCGTTGTAGGGTGCCACAGACAATTCGTGCTTCCACTACCAGGTATTCAGGAAATCCATTCTTACGCACCCTTTCGAGTCCTAAGACAGTTTGGGAGAAAGCAAGTCACGCCTCGAGAGGCATACTATCATATCTACCTATATGACATTGGGAACGATAGAGTGTATGATGCTACAAAAATGTCGAGGGAGTGGAAAAGGGCTATATGAATGAACAAATACACTATTGCTCCAAATTAATTTGACACCAGATATGATGAGGTTGAAAAAAAATATACAAAGTATCTCCTCTGTAGTCCCAAATATTTACCGCAGCGTGGAAGACAAAGAGGCCAAAGCTGTGATCGATCTAAGAGAGCTAAAATGGGATTCTCAAGAAATGCACGCAAAATTTCTCCAAAATGAATGTGCTCTCGAGAATACAACTCATGAATTGGAAAGATTTAGGCGCAATTTTGATGAGCCTGACTTATGGGTTGAAGGCAATTTAGATGAGATGCAATACCAGGATCGGGAAGAAAAAGGACACCGGAGCGAGGGTTACATGTTGATGCTATGGTACACTTTTCAGAAACAAAAGACACAAGAAAGCAACACAAAAGCAAGGCCATCAGGGTCCGCGTAGTGGATTTCGCCCCTGTGTGGGTTTTTCTATATGTATTTCTATCTTTATCAGCCCTAGAGTGGGCTTTCTTTTCTTGTATTTTGGTATGCTTACGCTTACAAATGACCTTTGCGTGGGCCATTTCTTTTCATTTGTCCCTTGTTTCCCATGTTTGATTTCCCCCTTTTGAACATTATTTATTATATGCGAAATTTGCTTGGGGGGGGGGGGGTAACTAAATGGTTCAAATATACACATACACCTGTCAAATACGCTAGGCATACCCTTGGCATAAAATGGTCCTCCCTTATTTGTTTAGAATGCGCGTTAGTCGCTTGTATGCTTTAATTGCTTATGTGACATTGTTTCTTTGATTGAGGATATTTTGACCCACTCCCTTTCAAAATCTCCAAAAAATATCTACAAAGTGTATGTCACTACCCCAAAATAGTCCGACCAAAATTCCAAAGTCTTAAGTTTCAAATGGTCAAATCCTAAAACATTATTTTGTCTTCTCAAGAAAGGTAAAATCACAGCTATGGAAAAATACAAGAACACCAAGATGGGACCAACTAGAGAGAAGTTATAGAGGAAATTGCAACGGGTTACGCAAGAGATCCAAGAAACTAGAGAAAGGGGGTTAAAAGTTTAAATCGCCAAAAGAGTCTTCAAAGCCGCAACTGCGATGCTAAACGAAGATTTGGCAGTCAAGATGGAGAAAGGAAAAAACATCGAGAGAGATCCAAATGGGGAGGATTTGAGGATGAAATTGGAAATTCTGAGACAAAACATTTGATAGTTCGGAGAAAAATAAATAGAAGTGGACCTAGCCACCGCAAATGCGCAAGCAAAAAGTATAACACTAGATGAGGAGTTGGTGACTATGATGGCACAATTGGCTGCCACGAAAGAGAAGATGACTACTATGCGGAGGGAAAATAAGGCTATCAACAAGGACATAACTATGAAGCTTGAGGAGATACAAAGATAATGCCTTTTCTTTTTGTCAAAAAGCCACTAGTGGTCCCAAAGACAATTACCTTGGAGCTTTTGAAAAGGACATTTACGAGTCAGAGATTTTCTATAAACCTCTAGCGTAGGGGGACAAGAAGATCACCCTCGAGACATATCTTCAAGAGTATCGTTTATGAGTAGAAGTCATTATATGTGATCTCATCTATGAGCGCCTTCAGGCTAAGGGTATTACGAAACCTAGTGGGAGAATCACTTCCCAAGTTGGATCGGGGGACATTTGCAAGACCTGTGTATGTTATCAAAGCCAGAAAGGGCACACATAGAAGAATGTGTGGAGTTTAAGACTGCAGTTCGCTACCTGTTCGATATTTTCATAGTTATGAACAAGTGGGGTGATAGCGTTATCATTGCGTGTGATAACTAACGCTCGATATACCGGTCACTAAGAAGACTGATTTCTATCATTGCTCCCTCACGCCTTTCAAGAAAATAATGCTGGAGGTCTACTTGCAGTTTGTTCAAAAGGGGGTCTCCATAAAGACGTGGGTGTATTATATTCCCTTGGAAGTGAAGTTCGGAAATGTTTCCCCTACCACCAGTCAAGTGATCATAGAATTGAAGAATGCCTTGAATTTTTCCACGACGTGGAATACCTCGTTTAACATGGGGAAGATTCAACTTGAGGTTGTCCTCTATGACTAATGCAACGACAAGGAGAAGAATAGTTGAGATGGAGTCACATTTATCTTTAGAAGTTTTATGGTTTGTTTTTCAATTTCCTAGTAATTTTTGAGAATGAATGAATGAAAACAAGTCTTTCCTTTTGAACTTGAACTACGTAGGACTTGAATTCTCCTTGTGAGATACGTAGGCAACCTTTCAAGGCCTGACCCCTATCTTTCAAAAGTTTCATTCTCCCCCTTTCATTCTATAAGGAGATGAGAGATTTAGATCAATGGATGCCGAAAGAGATGAAACAAGAGGACCATAACTCAACGTGATTTAACCTTTCTAAGATAGTTCCAAATTAAAACAAGCAAATTTCTGGTTATTCAAAAATAAGTTCCCCATTACTCATGGGTTAGCATGTCCTCAAACAAAGCAATTTTCTATGTTTACATGCTCTATATGTTGTATTTTGCATTGTGTATTCTGAATTCAAACCAACAAATTTGATTTTGAGTTATTTTCTTGCCACAGGTACTCAAAACTGGTTTGTGTCGATAAAATTGGCTGATCATCCCTATTTCATTAGATCTAAAGGACCTAAAAATTCATTTTCCGACTAAGGTTCACATAAGGGAAAAACAACAACAGGTGATAACAACGAAGAAATCAGTCTTACTAATGTCGTGGTGGCTCAAACCGCAATTACCGATCAAAATGAACTGATCATGCAGCTGATGCAACAGATTGTCGAAATGAGGGTTGAGATGCAGAGGATGCAAGATTTGCCTCCACCAGGTTGGAAGGCCTCCACAGTACTTTCCTTTTTCAAACATGGAATAAACTCAGAACCCACTTTCCACTCATGCTCAGAATCCCTCGATCGTTGACCTAACCACCCAGAATCTTTAGTATGCCTCTTCCTCCTATCAAACCCCACCCTCCTCAAATACCCCCTCCCCCTCAAAATGCCACCCACCAAGATGGTCCAACCCCACAAAACCAAAGCATATACAACCTCCAAACGTCCCTTCATCACCAAAATGAACACACCAATCCCCAAACATTCCCTCAAAATTACCAAACCACCCAAAATGCCCCGATCCCTCCGTCGCTCCAATTCTACCCTGAAAAACCACTTTCCAAATCCTCATTCCTAATGAGCATCATGCTAACGGTTCTGAGCTCGATCACTATGAATAGTAAGAAAGGGAATGGAAGTTAAAGGAAAAGACTGCAAATGTAGACATCAAAGAATAGATTCGAAAGGCAATGATAGAGATGCAGTGTATTCTTGGGGTCGTCGGATTGAGCTATGAGGATTTATGCATTCACTCAAAATTTGGATCTCTCGAAAGGTTCAAGGTGGCAAAATTTGATTATTTTGGAGGGATAGGGAACCTCTTAACGCACCTGAGGTCCTACTGTGACCAGCTTGTGGGAGTTGGGAGACATGAAGTTGTACTTGTTGACACCCAATTTTGGCCTAACATTATCTAAAATTCGTAATTTTGAATTTTTATTTATTTAATAGCTTAAAATATTTTTTTTATATAATTTTAAATAAGTTTATCGATTACTATCTTTATTTATCAAAATTTAGGATTTTTGTTAGTTAATTTTTAAATTGCATTTCACATGTCATTAGTTACGTTCATTATATTATTTTAAAATTTCATTTTATTTGTTACATTTGTTAATATTTATGTTTAATTTAGCACAGTCTAAAATTTAGTCAAATAAAAAAAAATTTAAAAATTTTATTAAGATAATTTTGGACCACAATACTAAATCCATAACTTGGGCCCATAATTTTTAAATCCCTAAATATACAATATGTGGCTCATTAGGTTAAGGTATGGATTATTTTTAGAATGAGTGGTAACATTTTCAGATTTTCTCATAATAAAGTTCATTGTTCACTAGTTTTCTGGCTGCCACCACCCCGGAATCCGGCGAAGTTCCGGCAACCCAAAAACCCCTTTTGTTTTTCCCATTTTCCGGCGAAATCCTCACTACCTCCCCCTCTTTTCTCCGACCAAACAACTGCTAAACTACTGGCAACACGACCACAGAATAATCAAAATTCAACTCTATTATCCGGCCAAATCCAACAACAATTGTCACCCTCTCATCGCACAAACAGTGCCTAACCAAAACACCCAAACCCCCTTCGTTTCCAGTTACCTTTTCCGGCTAAGAAAACCATCGGCAAAAAGCCCCTTCTCCCTCAATGACCACCCAACCAAACTCTATCTCGGGCGAAAACCCCATTAAGAATCAACTCATCTGCTTTCCATTCCTTGCCTTCCCCTTCCCTTTTTTCGATTTTCTATTTGTTTTGTAGTTTATTGACATTCCCGAGCTCTTGCGAAACCCAAGTCTAGCTGGAAAACTCAAAGTTTCAACTGAACAACAGTTCACCACAATAAACTCGAGCTCTGGACAAGCCAATCGAGCTCCGAGCTCCACTCCGACGAGGTTTATTACTCTACATCTTTTGTTTATTCTATTTTCAGTTCCTCTTGATTGTGTTTATTCTTTCTCTTATTTGTGAAAATATTTTTGGAACTGTTGATTATTTTTATGATGAGATTATTTATTTGGTGGAGTAATGTTCCTGTTGATTTTATTATTGTTTTTTTTTCTTTTTTTTTTTTTCTATTGTTGTTGTTTTTTGTTAGCCTTATTTTATTATTGTTTATGAGTTAGTTATTTTGTTCTAAGTTGCTCAAAAATTGTCTTTAGTGATTCTTTTTTTAAGAAAAATGTTTCCAAGTAGCAATGACTCAGTTCCGGCTAAATTCAAGCACAAGATTGTTGACAGAAGTTTAAAACTATAACAATATTATTGTGATATTTTTTATTTTGTTTTTATTCCTATTTCTAAGTCTATTACAAATTTGTTGGGTTTTGTGTTTTTGAAATGCTTAGTATTTTATCTATCTATTTATTTTTTTTATTACTGTTTACCTCATTTTCTTTATTGATAGCATGTTGTGATGTTTCCTTAAACCTTGTGCATTCTTTTAATAATAATTTGATTTTATAATAGTTTGTCACTGTGATCTATTGTTTGTAAGGCTGCCCTATCTTACTATTGCTTTATTTTAAAGAAGAAGAATATATGGGTATTTGATTATTGTTAACTTTCATTATGCATTAAAATTGGCCAATGAAAAATCTATCCGTCGGGTTTAGAGGCCTCCCCATTTTTTTTGAAGGACGAAATTTTAATTTAAGTTTATATATTTTATATGTTGAAATTGGCCAATGAAAAATCTATCCTTCGGGTTTAGAGGCCTCCCCATTTTAAAAAGACGGAATTTTAATTTCAGTTTATATATTTTATATGTTGAAATTGGCCAATGAGAAAATCTCTCAGTCGGTTTTGGAGGCCTTTCCATTTTAAAAGACGGAAAATTTAGTTAACTTTATATTTTTATTGTTAAAATTGGCCGATGAAGAAATTACAGTCGATTTCTAAGGCCTCCCATGTTAATAAGACGGATTTTTATTTTTAAGTTATTATTTGAGTTATTCATTTTTATTATATTTTTTTTGGTACTAACTCTTTTACTAAGTGTCTTTGCAGGTACCCGGAGGTGCTTCTCCTTGAAATTATTCGAATTCAGTTCAAATCGTACTCTTTATTCAATATTTTGTATATATTACGTTAGGCAAAATTTAGGCCGTTTCTTATATTTTTTATTTTATTATTTGTGCATATTGAATGTTTATTATACTTGTACATTATTTTATATTCTTCCTCAATTTGAAAAAAAAGTAAATTCAGTTGGGACCCACATTTGTGGATTCCGAAGGATGCCTATTCCCTTCCCTTCGGAATAATTTGAACCCCTTACGTAGAGTCAAATTGGTTTCGTAGATCATTTAATGGTTT
The DNA here is from genome assembly GCA_027789145.1 of Solanum arcanum. Classification (NCBI taxonomy): domain Eukaryota; kingdom Viridiplantae; phylum Streptophyta; class Magnoliopsida; order Solanales; family Solanaceae; genus Solanum; species Solanum arcanum. Next base: position 56,415,726 of record CM050942.1, on the reverse strand, counting down.
CCTAATTTTCCCTAAAATTAGGTGGCGACTCCCTTTCCCCCTTTTAATATCCTTTTACCCGTTTTTAAATTCTTTTAACTTAAAAGTTTTATTTATTTTGAGTAACCGCAACGTTTCTCCCTATTTTGACAGAGTATGGATGTAAACAGTACTGATGCGACTCTTTACCTGAAGTCTGAGGGGAGAGGCTCTAGAGTGGTTTACCTCTCATGAAACAAGGCAGTGGCCTAGCTAGAATGCCCTGGCTAAGAATTTCACTGAACGATTTGCTTATCATGTGGAGATTATCCCAGATCGTTATTCTTTGATAAAGATGAAACAAAAATCCAATGAAAGCTACGAAGAGTTTGCATATAGGTGGCGAAATGAGACAACTGGATTTCTCCCTCCTATATCGGTAAAGGAAATCGTTGAAGTGTTTTAGCAGGTTCAAGAACCCGAATATTACGACAGAATCATGGTGCTCATTGGAGCAAAGTTTGCTGAGATAGTAAAAGTCGGTGAGACTATATAAGACGGATTGAGAATGGGGAAAATTGATTGTGTTGTTGCATCACCCGGATAATCGGGTTTGTTGAAAAAGAAAAGAGAAGACGTGTCCGCTATCTCTTACGAGGGAAAGAAGACCCCAAGGAGATCCTCGTCATACTAAGGTCGTTCTTGACTTTCAAAGAGTTCATACCTGGATTTTTATGCACAAGTTGATTATCAAATTACCCCTTCCCCAGTTACCAAAATGCCCCTCCTCCCACTTACCAAAATACTCCCATGCCCACCTATTAAACTCCATCTCCTATTTACCAAAATTCCCCTCCGATTTACCAAACTACATCTCATCACTATCGAAATGGTTTATCCCAATTATGCCAACGTTCAGGCAAATTATCAAATGCCTCCCCTGATATATCAAGCCCCATCTCCAGTTTACCAAAATATCCCCCCCCCCCCAAACTAACAAGCTCCATCGCCAAATTACCAAACTATCCCATATCCAAGATATCAAGCCCCCCATTCTACTGCCCTAAATTATCGACAGATTCACCCCCTCTACAAGGATAATAAGATCCACCTCATCCCAAATTTGAGAAAAAACTCGACAAAATTTTTAATTCGCTCGTCGAAAGCCAAACAAAGTTGTTCGAGCAATTGACTGCAACGGGATATATTCATCTAGTGGGGCCTAAGCTGGTGGACACCAGCTCCAGGTTTTACAGACCTAATCAGAAGTGCACGTATCACTCCAACAATATTGGACATGATGCCGAGGATTGTATTAACCTTAAGGATAAGATCCAAGACCTGACTGACGGTCTCTCTCCAGACATTGGGCCCAACGTCAATAGTAATCCTTTTCCGAACCATGGGGCTGTCACTATCAATTTGATAGAGAGAGATGATGATTGGTGCATGACTAAGGCGATTGTTTTGATCGCTCATGAAAAACTGAAAAGGGTTGTAGCTTCATTAAGCATCAGAGAGAAGAATGAGTTTGTGATTCTGACACCCGAGAAGGTTGTTGCCTAGTGCCAATAGAAACTTATGCCCGACCAAGGCTTGTGATTAGAACTACTTCTGCTCAAGGTATAAGAAGGTTCAGTAGATTCTACACACCGAAAGAGTTGGCTCAAAGGGGGCAAAAGAAGGACAAAACGAAGAGACCAATAAGTAAGGCTGAGGCTGAAGAGTTTTTGAGGAAAATGTAGCCAAAGGATTATTCAATTATGAAGTATCTAGAAAAGACTTAGGCTCACATCTTTGTATGGAACCTGCTGATGAGTTCGCAGTCACATAGGCAAACCTTGATTATCCAATGATCAACCAGGTCATCTGAGGACATCCAATCAGTTTCTGTGATTAAGAGCTTTTCTTTAAAGGGAATATGCACAACAAAGCTCTGCATGTTACCATTGGGTATTGAGATAAGGTTATAAACCACGTTTGGTAGATGATGGATCGTGTCTCAATATTTGTCCACTCTCGACTCTGAGACAACTAAGATTTGACTTGGGAAAGCTATAACAGAATCAAGTCTATGTGAAAGCTTTCGATGGGGTGCAAAGCGATACATTGGGGCAGTAAACTTGAATATGTAGATGGGTCCTGCATAGTTCAGCGTGGAGTTCCAGGTGTGGGACATCAACACTAGTTATAACTTGTTTTTGGGGAGGCCGTTCATCCACATGGATGTGGTTGTGCCTTCTACCCTTCACCAACTAATGAAATTTGTCTAGAAGGAGCAAGAGTTGGTTATTTACAGTAAATAAATCCATTCCAGTGGGTATGCGCCAATCGTCGATGAGGTTTCCTGAGGCTGCTAACGGTGAAACTGGTAAATGCCACTGGTGATGATTTGGATCCACGGCCACCTATGCCTATTGTGTACAAAATGATTGCTATTGTGATGATTTAGAACATATTAAAATAAGGTTTTGATTGGGAAGGAATTTCCAAGGAGTTGTTGAGCCTATCCAAATTCCCTCCAAAAGAGCAAAGTTTGGTTTGAGATACATCCCCACGGATAATGAAGCGGAGATAAAGAATAAGAGTGGTGATCAAGGATTGGACAAAGAAGTCGACGCAATCATGGAGGATGAGGTTGAGACATTCAGTATTCCCGATGCTGATCTAGGAGAGAAGTTGCAAAACTGTACCTCCATGCCAAAGTTTGCACTTGATTTTCAATTTGAATGAAAACCTCTTTTGTTTAAACTTTGTTCATTTACTTATTTGCTATATTTACTTTCCTAACTTTATCTGTTTATGATTTCAGTAATATTAATTTAAAATATGCTAATGGCATGTCATGTTATGGGGTTAAGGAACAAAAAGAGGCAAGTGATAACTAAGGTGAAGAATATGACAAAGAAAATGAGGTACCGAAACATGTTGCTGAAGAGTTTCGGCAGTTTGAGAATTAACATAAGCCGAATTTGGAAGAAACTGAGACTGTGAATCTGGGAGATGAGGAGTGCATCAAGGAGGTCAAAATTAGTGTTCATCTGACTGAAGCTCAAAGAAGAGAGCTGATTCGTTTGCTTAGAGAATACATTGATGTATTTTTCTGGATTTACAGCAATATGCTGAGGTTTACTACGAATGTGGCGTCCGATATATTACCGATTAATCCAGGTATCAATCCAATAAAACAAAACACTCGGTAGTTCAAGCCTAAGTTAATTTAATGATTTAAGAATAGATTACCAAGCAGATTGTGTCTTAATTAGTTGAAGTGACGCAATACCCGACTTGGTTGGCCACTTTTGTTTCGGTCACCAAGAAAGATGGAAAGCTTAGAAATTGTGTTGATTACCAAGATCTCAGCAAAGCATGTCCAAAAGATAATGTTCCATTGCCAAATATTCACATTCTAATTGATAATTGTGCTAAGCATGAAATGCAACCATTTATAGATTGTTACGCGGGTTATCACCTGATCTTGATGGATGAAGAAGATGCAGAGAAGACAACCTTCATTATGCCTTAGTGTGTATATCATTATAGGGTGATTCCATTTGGTCTCCAAAATATCAGTGATAATTATATGAGAGCTATCACAACCGTCTTTCTTTACATGGTTCACAAAGAGAATGATCTGTATGTAGATGATGTCATAATCAAATCCTGCGAGAGTTGTAACCACATGAATCATTTGAGGAAATTCTTTGATTGCCTACGTCGATAAAATTTAAAGTTAAATCTCTCCAAATTTGCTTTTGGGGTACAAGCTGGCAAGCTCTTGAGGTTTATAGTTAGCAGAAAGGGCATTGAGCTAGACTCTTCCAAAATTAAGGCAATTTAGGATTTACCTCCTCCGAAGATGATGAAAGAAGTGATGAGTTTCTTGGGAAGGTTGAACTACATTAGTTGGTTCATATCTCAATCCAGCGAGGTGTGTGAGCCTATCTTCAAGTTATTGAAGAATGATGCTTTGACAAAGTGGACCGAAGAATCTCAGAGTGCTTTTGATGTCATCTAGAATTATTTTTCCAATCCAACAATGTTAGTTTCTCCACGAGAAAGGAGTTTGTTGTTGCTATATTTGTTAGTCATATAACACATTTGGGAGCGTACTTGGTCAACATGACGAGACAGGGAGGAAAGATTGAGTCATTTATTACCAGAGCAAGTAATTCACTCCATACGAGGTTCGTTATACTATTTTGGAGACAATGTGTTGTGCTTTGACTTGGATTTCTCAAAAGTTGAAATGTTTTTAGTCTTCTTGTACCACATACCTCACTTCTAGGATGTACCGATTGAAGTATATTTTCCAAAATACGATGCTGAACAGAAAGTTGGCTAAATGGCAAATGTTTTTAAGTGAATTTGATATTGTTTATGTGATCTAGAAGGCGATAAAAGCACAAGCCTTGGCTAATCATCTTGCAGAATTCCTAACGATGAGCAGTATGAACCGCTCACGACCTATTTCCCCGATGAAGAGGTATTATTTATAGGTGAAGATATTTCTGAAGCATACCCTGGTTGGAGGGTGTTCTTTGATGGAGCGAAAAAATCACCAAGGAAGAGGTATCAAAGCGGTCCTACAGCGGCCAAACTTCGATTTTATTGCACAATAATTGGGAAAAATATGGAAGCTTGCATTCTTGGTTTGAAAATGACCATTGACTTGAATGTTATTCAGACTTGCTGATTCATCAGGTTCAAAGAGAATGGGCTATTAAGAACCTAAAGATCACACCGTACGTGCGAAACGTATAGAAATTGTACAAGAGATTCTGGAAGATCACTCCCAATAATAGAATGAGTTGGCTGATGCTCTTGCCACCATCGCCTCAATGATTAAACTTTCAAATACTGATTATATTGATCCTTTGGATATAGATGTAAAGGAGAAGCTAGTCCATTGTTCACATATTGAAGAGGAACCATACGGTCTGCCATGGTATTTTCATAGAAGGAATTTTTAAGTTGGTCAGTTGGTACATAAGCACATTTTTCCTCATCAGGATGAGTACAAAGGGAAATTTGCACTAAATTTAAAAGGACCTTACCCAGTTCGCAAGGTATTGTCGAGAGGTGCTTTAGTCCTGTCGAAGGTGGATGACACCCAATGGCCGAAACTGATCAACTCAGACGTTGTAAAGAGATATTATGTGTGAAACTTCAATCTTTATTTTTGATATTTCCTTGTAATTGTTGTATTAGCAAGTAATCGTTTTGTTTAGAACCCAATACCTCTTGTAATGAATTACGTCTGACCTGAATAATCATGAATGAGATACATAGGCAGCCCATGTCGGTCTCGGTCACCCCTTTTATCCCTCTTAATATTTCTTCAAATTTAAACTACGTCCGACCTGAATTCTTAAGAATAAGATACATAGGCGGCCAATGTCAGCCTCAACACATTAATTTGTAATTTTCTTACTTTTGTTAACCTTTGAGGGGGAACTATGTTTGGCCTAGTTCCTGCCTCAACATGATACGTAGGCGCCACAACGGTTCGGTCATATCTCCCATAAGATTTCTATTTTTCTTTATAATAGAAATTGGGATAAATTTTTTGAGTGGGACTAAAAAATTCTCAAGAAGAAGATTTTTCCTCAACAAATCAAAGACTAGAATTACTTTGAGATTCACAACTGGGATAGAATTTTTGAAGAGATCCCAAAAATTCTGTGACTGGCCCACCGACAGGTAACTGAGACAAAAATTTGAGAATGACCTCAAAATTTCAACATAAGTTTATGAGCAGTTTGGAACAAATTTTAATACTTTGTAGCAAAGAATTAGATAAACCTCAGTCATCTGTCTCTAAGAAGTTCACTAAGCTTGACGTGACACGACAACTGACAGTGATCTTTTCCAAATACTACCTTTTGAAAGCCTATTTTTTTTTCCTAAAAGTATCCTTCATTTTTAAATTATTTTTACATGGAAATACTTTGTATTATCTATCAAGAGGCGAGAGATCAGAAAAATCAACAGAAGATAGTAGGACAAGAAGCAGGTGACCGAACAAACCGACACAGATCAATTCATTTTAAAACTGATAATTTTTCTATCGATAAAAGTTTATAGGATTACCTTGAAATTCGCAAATTCCTCCATTCGATGAATAGGGAGAAGTCAAAAAGAGGAATAGCTCCCCAAAATTGATAATTTTTCTGTGGATGCAGGTCTTTAGGAAATATTTTATGCTGCTTATATCGAAGACTTGGAAATATGAATAACATTTGTCTAACAAAATGTAGTCTATAATGAACGTCCAACTATGTTCAAACAAGAAACAAATGAAAACATCGAGGAAAGATATTTTACGGCTTTTCATCTACTAAAAATGCTTGAAAGACGTTATCTGCATCATATTATCAGACATGGTAATATCACTACCTGGAGGGTCATGTTATTTGAGATGGTATTGCTACTTCGAGGGTCATTTTTAATATACTGTCCATTGAGATGATATCACTATCCAAAGGCACACAGAAGATCAATGTGCTGCTCGATGAAGCACTATCTTTGTTCTGTACCAAGGATGACATCAAGAGAAAAGAATTTTGTCATGCATCACGAAACGATACTCATGCGTTGCGGGAAAAATAACATGTACAACGGGAAATTGACTTATGCCTCGTGAGAAAGAGATTCATGCATTGCAAAGAAAATGTCATGCATCGCAAGAAAGATTTAGCATTGCAAAAAAAATGTCATGCATCGCCAGAAAGAAGAGTCATTCATTGCAAGAGAAAGAAGTCATGCATTGCGGGAAAAATGTCATGCATCGCGAGAAGATATTCATCCATTACGGGAAAATTGTCATGCATCACTGGAAGACATTCATGCATTGTGGGAGAAAATGTAATGCATCACGGGAAGAGATTCATGCATCAGGCAAAACAAGTCAAGCATTGCAAGAAAAGATATTCATGCATCGTGGAAAAAGTCATGCTTTGCAGGACAAGGAATTCATGCACCGCGGAAAAGAAGTCATGCATTGTAGGAGAATGATATTTATGCATCGCGTAAAAATTTATGCATTGCAAGAGAAAAAATCCATGCATCGCAGGAAAAAAGGTTCTTGTATAGCAAGGAAAAGAGTAATGCATCGCAAGAGAAATATTTATCCGTCACAAGAAGATTGACATCAATTGCATCGTTTATTCTTTGAAATCATGACATCAAAAGAACCGTCAACTTGTTGCATCAGCCTTTACTTACTTTGATATCAAATGAAGCATAATTTAAATATTAAATTGCAAACATAAGACATAAGATTTGTTTGCTTTACGTCAAACCACTATAGATTTGATGTCAAATGTTGAAGGAGAGCAATTAGGTGTCAACACGGTAAAAGACACTGTCTCTCATTTGAATTGTATTTTTTATGCTAATGAGTTTAATCTCAGTCTCTGTCGAGAGCATCCGAAAGGATTAATCCTCAAGAAGAAAGCACGGGTCCAAACAACATAAAAAATGATGCAGCACAATGTGAAACTTTTTCATAGCAGCGAACTCGGACATAGTCCAAGAAGGAGTGTTAAAACTCTTAGGACGTGAGTAGAGGAGCGAATTCCACCACAATCAACCACACTCCTGTCAGAAGGCATGTGTATTGTTCTTTCCAATCCGAGTGACAATGCATCTAGAACTTTGGAAATTATGTCCATGTAAGTCCTCATTATGGGTGTGAAGCGCGCCACACCCATTGTTAAGAGGTTACATGCCTCCTTTTCATACTCGGTTAATTTTTCACTTGTCCAGAAACTAAAGTTATCTAGAATAATAGATTTCATTTTCAACCGATTGAGTCGAACTACAAACAACCTGATTCCTAATGTATAAGGATATGTAGGCGGGCTAGATGTCGTAAACTCGGTCGTATTTTCAACTTTCGCTCTTAAATCTTATTCTCAAGCATTTTGGTCCCTTCATAATTCGGTAACGAGATGAATGCTGAATTTTTTCAAAATTGTACGTTAAATCAAGCTTATCAAGCTACAAGTGACCTGAATTCTCTTAAAGCCCGAGATATGTAGGAAAACTATTTCGTGGATTTGGCCATAGTTCCTAAGTCCATACCAAATCCCTTTTGTAAAGATGAATATGTTGTTGGTCAAAATTGGTTTGATCAATTCGTTTTCCTTGAATTTGTTCCATCAATTCCTAAGTAATGTATATGTTTTATATAATTTTGTACATAATTAGTATATTTTATAAACATTTCAAAAAGCGTCTCAAAAGATTTTGATTTTAGAAAGTATTTATTAAATTAGTTTAGTTTAAGTTACGGTCATATTTTTTTTTTTGAGTCATTAGTTTACAATTAAATTAATTATTTTATTTTTGTTAAATTCAAGAAGTGTGTTAATTAATCAATGTAAATTAATTTTATTTAAATGTTAGCCAAATTTGCTAATTAACAATCTGGTTCATTTGGCCAAAATTGCAATTTAATGGCAAAATCCTTAAGCCAAAATCCAATCTTCCCTTCTAACTCATTTGTTCCGGCCCAATTTTCCTTTAATTCTAGCAACCCTTATCAATCATAAGACAACCCATTTCCCTTTTTTTTTTCTTAAATCCAATTCCTCCCACCTCTCAATTTCCCTTTGGCCCAGTCCATAGTCTCAAACCCTACCCACTTCCCTTATTCACAAAAGAGAATTAACTTACGATTCCCAAAAGCAACCTTCAACAATTTCAATGGTGTCAACAAGCGACTCAGCTATGCGAAAAAGGCAATGGGTATAACGTGAGGAAGAGTTCACAGAAAGTGACTCACGGTGTCTATTTATCGTTGTGTTCTCTTTTTGCTCTGCCAGTGAAGTCATACAATAGGGCAAATGGCTCGTTCAGTTTGCCACAACCAAGTCCAGTGTCCTTGAATTGCGTTGATGGACGCCACGTCGAATGTGAGGTCGATCAAATCGATCCAGGCCATCTTCTTCCCCCTATCATCCGGATTTCTTACGATTTTGTTTGAAATCTTGGACATACACAATCTTTACCATCTGGGAGGGAAGAAAAATTCAAGTTTGGGATTGGAAAATTTCCTATCCGACCCTCTTTCCACCCCTAAATCGAAAAACTTAATCTCTTCTATAAATATTCCTTTCCTTTAAATAGATGGGTGTTGACTTTTGGTTTCTTGGAAATTTTCTAGAGAGAAAACATTGAGAGGGAAAATTTTGAGTTAGCTTTTGTTTGGAATGTCTTTAAAGTAAAGGGTCGTGGAATAGCAAAATAGTTACAATCTATAAAGAGATACAGAAATATAATCAAAGAAATAGAGGAAAAACTTTTCTTCTTCTATCTTCTTTAGTGTTTGGATTTGCGTCTATGTTCGCATTGTGGAAGAGGTTGTTCGGCTCATGTTTTCTCTCATTCGCTGCCCAAAAAAGGTAAAATTCTCTCCAATACCAATTTTTTTGGTCTGTTTATGTTAGTAAAATGAAAGCTTCTTTCTGTTTATTCATTATCCTTTTTTGGAATGAATCTATCTGCTTGTTCGGTCTGATATTCACGTCAAGGGTCTGACCGCCTTGTTGTTGATGTGTTTTGGTTTGAGATGTAAAATGCATTCTTTTTGTGAATCTAAGCTTAAAAATCCTTTGTGTTGAGTTTTTTTCTCTCCATGATCTTAACTGTCTATTTGATTTATTTACTGCTTCATGTTGTTGCTCATGTAAGTTCAAATCTTCAAATCAACTAATGAGTTTACTGTGTACGGCATATTCGTTTACTTATTCCAATGACTTAGTTTTATCTATTTTTTGGGATATCTTTGGGGTCTTGCTACCTAATGTGATTGGTTTGAATGGAGTTTTTTTGTATCTGCTTTATCTTTCTTCTAATTTAAAACTGTAGTTTAATATGCTTGTGTATGAAATCGATTACATAAAAATCCGAGTTTCTTTCTTTATTTTTTTTTCAGATTTGAGATTTTGCTAAAATTTAGTCGTTCAAGTTATTTGAAACGTGATCTGTTTGGGCCTTAGTATCTCATGATATGACATGGAGATTTCTTTAATCCCAATGATATTTCTCAAGTGTTTATTCGCTCACAGTGTGTACACATTCTCGAGAAATCATGTCAAATTGATGATTTACATGATTAGGAATCAGCGAAGTCTAGAAAGATGCATTTGTTCAGATTCGCATATCATTCACACACTTAGTTGCTGATTTGCACTTCTTTTCCCTTGATTTCCTTCATTGTTATGCATGCAGTTTTATTTTGTTCTCTTAAAAGAGTTTTAAGGAGGAATCGTGAGTCATTTATGTTATTAGCTTAGTCTTAATATTTTGTTATGATTTGTCGTGCTGAGTTGTTGGACACTATAATGTTGTTCACTTTACTTTATAAGAGTGTATTATAATTTTCCTTATCTTATGCTAACGAGATTTCACTTATATTTGGCATGTAAAAATTTGTTCGAGTCTTCGTGGACTCTGTTTTATTCCCCGTATTCTCGAGAGAGTCATAAACGTGGTTGTTTAAATTATATTTAAAATTGTTTACTTGATTTATTTGTTGAATTATTACCTATTGCATCTCATGGATTCAATTCCACCAAAGGGAGAATAGATTGCATTAGGACAAAGGTTGTTATGTGGCTTATCACGACTGTCCTTTAGAAAACACACAAGTCTAATATTTGGAAGTAATAAACAAATAGTTGAGTTGCGGTCATTTAATGTCGTTTATTAATCTTCACTCCGTTTTTTATCCGACTCAAGTAATCGTCATTTCTAAACCAATTCTAGAACACCTAGTGTAGAGCAAAACTAAATCCAAATCTAAGCATTAGCCTATGACGGCTTAACGACATATCATGTTTAAAATTAATAACCTATATATGTTTGATCTTGTATTGAAAAATTAACACAAGTGCTCGAGCACCCCCGGGAATAACGGGTGATGGATCAGATGCCTTCACCAAGTCCAGTTTCCCATTTACTTGAATTAGATAGCTACAATTCGGGAAAGGATTTAGGAAGTCCCAGTCAAGTCCCAGTGAAACAAGTCAAGAATGACTCGGACCGCTAGTTTAAGTTCTAATGCTAGTGACTGTTAATTTTAAAAAATCTATACTACAATCTAACAAATAAGATAGGTTCAAAAAGAAGAAGAACTTCATTGAATGAAATAGGAGTTTACATTCTATTTTCTCTGTTCAACAATGATCCTTTCATGCCCTTTTTAGTGATTTAACCGACTTAACAAAAGTGGGGTGTTAAAGAATGACAAAAGTTTCACATAAGGGGTGAATGAGATTGGGGGACTCCTTATAAGGCTAGGGCATTCCTCCTCCCTTTGATATAGTTTTTGAGGTGTGTTTAGACCTAAGTCCTAATTTAACAGTGACACTGATGATCGACCACGTAGAAGGTAGATCTGAACCTATTTTTTGCAAATAACTTTTTTTCTGGATATCAACCTTTTTAAGTGAATTTTTAGAATGTCAATGAATTTGCTAAAAGATGATGTCATTAGCAAAACACTCCATACAACAAGTTCGCTCACAAATCTACTTTGAAAAAAAAGTATATTTTCATAACAAATCAAAATACTCTTTCACAATTTCTAATCTCAGAATAAACTTTTAGCTGAAATGAAAAATACAAACAAAAACATAAACAATTCAAAATGCTCCCATGAAGACTTAGAACAAAAAATTTAAGAATGGATCAACACCTTCGGTTTCTCCAATTGCCATCAGTCTTATCAATTTTTTTGCGAACTTGATAATGGTCTCCAAACCTAAACCCATAAACCCAAAGACAAGTTGAAAATTTCACGATGAATAGGGTTTATTATATTAGGGTCATATCTAGTAATTTTCAAAATAGCTAAAAAGTGCTACCACAAAATTTCAAGTTAGGAATCGAATCCTCGATGTAATTGATAAAATTCTCCAAATAATTAGGATATGGAATCACCCCATGATGGAAGTAATGATAGATTGACTTCATGATAGCTACATCCTGATAATAATCATAATTATCTTCTTTTTTCAACTTAATTATAGACGTACCTCCCGGTATAAGATTGGAAAATCTAGTTACTAATGGACTTCAATTCATAATATTCACGCATGGGAGACTTCCATTTTTCTCCAATTTTTAGACATACCACTTCATTTTATAAGGGTCAGATTCTGCGAGTATTTCTTTTTTCGTTTTTGGTCAACTTTATCTTTTGTAGATTCAGAGATAATTGACTCTACATTTTGTAGATCATTGTTGAAGTGATCATGTGGAGGAGAGGAAATGGGTGACCAAACTTATAATTCTTGATTTTGGTGAAGGTAGGATTTTTACAAGTTATTCTTTATGAAAATGTTACTAAGAATGAGGAGATGGTTCATTCTCTCTTGCTATATTTATAGCATATTCACTTGACCAAAATCACTAAATATTAATTTTATTAAATCTCACTTTAAATTTTCATTTTATGGCATGAAAATTTTAAATAAGATTTAATACAATTAATATTTAGTGATTTTGGTCAAGTGAATTCGCTACAAATATAGCAAGAGAGAAAGAACCATCTCCTCATTCTTAGTGACATTTTCATGAAGAATAACATGGTAAAAATGCTACCTTCACCAAAATCGAGAATAAGAAGTTTGGTCACCTATTTCCTCTCCTCCATATGATCACTTCAACAATGATCTACAAAATGTAGAATCAATCATCTCTGAATCTGTAAAAGATAAAGTCGACCAAAAAAGAAAAACTCGCAGAATCTGACCCGTATGAAATAAAGTGTGTATGTCTAAAAATAGGAGAAAAATGGAAGTCTCCCATGCATGAATTTTATGAATTGAAGTCCATCAGTAACTAAATATTCCAATCATATACCGGGAGGTACGTCTATAATTAAGTTGAAAGATAATTATGATTATTATCAGGATGTAACTATCTTGATGTCGATCTATCATTACCTCTTCAATTATGAGGTGATTCCATATCCTAATTATTCAGAGAATTTTATCAATTACATCGAGGCTTCAATTCCCAACTTGAAATTTTGTGGCCTAGCATTGAAGGCTAAGATCATTATGTTAGAGAAGCGTTTCTTCAGCTATTTTGAAAATTGTAGGATATGACCCTAATATAGTTAACCCTATTCATCGTGAAATTTTCAACTTGTCTATGTGTTTATGGGGTTAGGTTTGGAGACCATTATCAAGTTGGGAAACAGATTGATGAAACTGATGTCAATTTGAGAAACTGAAGGTGTTGATCTATTCTTAAATTTTTAGGTCTTCTTGGCAGCATTTTGAATTTTTTATGTTTTTGTTTGTATTTTTCATTTCAACTGAAAGTTTATTCTGGAATTGAGATTGTGAAAGATTATTTTTATTTAAAATAGAAATGTTCTCTTTTTCAAAGTAGATTTTGTGATCAAAAAATGTTGTATGAAGTGTTTTGTTAATGGCTTAATATTTTAGCAAATTGATTGACATTCTACAAGATCACTGGAAAAGCCTGATATTAGAAAGAAAGTTATAGGTAAAAAACAGGTTCTGATCCACCTTCTATGTGGTCGATCATCAGTGTCACTGTTAAAGTAGGTCTTACACCTAACTCACACCCCAAAATCTAGCTCAAAGGGAGAAGGATTTCCCAAGCCTTATAAGGAGTCCACCCATCTCATTAACCACGGATGTGAGACTTTTGTCATTTTTTTAACACTCGACTTTTGTTAAGTTGGTTAGCTCACTATAAAAGGGCATGGGCGACTCAATTTTAATAGAGCAAATAGAATATAAGCCCATGAAGTTCTTCTTCTTTCTAAACCTTTATTCTTTGTCAGACTGTAGTATAGATTTCTTAAAATTAATAGTCACTAACATTCTAACAGAAACTAGCGGTCCGAGGCATTCTTGACTTGCTTGACTGTGACTTTATAAATCCTTTCCCAAATTCTTGTTATCTGATTTAGATAACCGATAAACTGGACTTGGTGAAGGCATCTGATCCATCACCTATTGTTCCCCGGGGTGCTTGAGCACTTGCATAATGTTTCAATACAAGATCAAACATATATAGGTTAATCTTTAGTGGAACCACCAAAATCATGTCCAAGGTCTCTGACCTACGACATATCATGTTGTTTGACATTTGAAAGATGTACGTGTGGAAACCTGATTTGGGGTAGGGAATCTTAACTGAGTTTTGTTTTGTAGGAATTGATCATTTTTCTAAGTATGACATAGTTGTGGAAGCACAGATTTTGCTCAAAATGTGGTACAATGACCTTGACGGGGATCACAAACGAACTACTCAACATGGTTGGTTGACCCGAGCAGATTGAAGTCCTAACATTCTATTGGGACAACAAAAAAATGGAGTTCCGATTTGGAACCATGGAAATTACCCCGATAGTTGAGGAAATTCGGAACTACATTGACACAATTGGTACAGGGTTGGAAAGAAGAGTAAGGAAACAAGAAGAAATCTTAATCCCTAACAATCCTTCCGTCGAAGATATTATCAAATTGCTTGGATTAGGAAAGGATTACGCTTACTGGTCCATATATTCTAGTATCACATTTATAGACCTCTACGTCAAATTTGGGAATGCAAGATTTTAGTTAGTTATAACGAAGAGTTCATAGTCACCTACAGAGAATGAAATGAAATCAGACCTTTAGTATTCACTGTCGTGCTATTGGGTACTATGGTTTTTCCACACGGCCCAAGCCTAAGTATCAACACTCAAGCGATAATGCCTGCACACACTCTATTCCACAGACACCTGAGTCAAAGGTAGGTGAAGTATTATACCATTGCTTCGTTATTCTGTCAAACATGTATCGAGCTTTGGGAAAATTCAAAGAGGTAGATCGCTACTTTTAAGGTTGTAACCTGCTTCTCCAAAGGTGGATACTAAGCCATTTGATGAACATGGAACTCAACAACTGCATACCCTCGATGATAAAAACACTCTCATGGATTTGAACAATATGTTGTTTTGGGATAATCTGGGGAACCGAAAGACTAGAGGAAGATGGGCTCACATCTTTTCCAAGTTAAGGGAAGAAGATAACCAATTGATGCTCGATCGCTTCATCTCAAAGGATATTGATGTAGGGGGCCACATATAACTCGTTTTTCCACTACCAGGTATTCAGCGAATCCGTTCTTATCCACCTTTCAGAGTCCTAAGACATATAGGAGAGAGAAAGTCATGCCTCAAGATTCATACTATCATATCTACGTATATGACATTGGGGACAATAGAATGGATGATGCTACAACATGCAGAGGGAGTGGAAAAAGGCCATACAAATGAACAAAGACAATATTGCTCCAGATCGATTTATCACCAGATATGATGAAGCTTACAAGATTTGGTTGAAAAATGATATACAAAGTATCTCATCTCCAATCCCAAATAATTGCCGCAGCGTGGAAGACAAAGAGGCCAAAGCTGTGATCGAGCTAAGAGAGGTAAAATGGGAAGCTCAAGAAATACATTTTGATGAGCCTGACTTATGGGTTGAAGATAATTTGGATGAGATAATACCAGGATTGGGAAGAAAAAGGACGCCGGAGCAAGGGTTACCTGTTGATGCTACGATACACTTTTCAACAACACAAGACACAGGAAAGTAGCAGAGAAGCAGGGCCATCAGGGTCCGCGTAGTGGATTTTGCCCATGTGTGGGTTTTTCTATATGTATTTCTATCTTTATCAGCCCTTGTGTGGACTTCCCTTTATTGTATTTAGGTAAGCTTACGCTTTCAAATTACCTCTGCATGGGCCATTTCTTTTCATTTGTCCCCTAGTTCCCATGTTTGATTTCCCCCTTTTGAACATTATTTCTTATATGGGAAATTTGCTTGGGGGATAACTAAATGGTTCAAATCTACACATACATCTTCAAATGTGCTAGGCCTACCCTTGGCAAAAAATGGCCCCCCCTTACTTGTTTTGAACGCGTGTTGGTCGCTTGTATGCTTTAATTGCGTATGTGATATTGTTGCTATGGATGCGGATATTTTGACCCACTCCCTTTAAAAATCTCCAAAAAATATCTAAAAAGTATAAGTCACTACCCGAAAATTGTCCGACCAAAATTCCCAAAGTCTCGAGTTTCAAATGGTCAAATACTAAAACATTATTTTATCATCTCAGGAAAAGTAAAATAATAGCTATGAAAAAAAGGCAAGAACACCAAGATAGGACCAACTAGAGAGGATTGTAGAGGAAATTGCAACGGGTTACACAAAAGATCCAAGAAACTAGAGAAAGGGGGTTAAAATTTGAAATCGCCACAACAGTGTTCAAAGCCGCAACTACGACGCTAAACGAAGATTTGGCAGCCAAGATGGAGAAAGGAAAGAATATCAAGACAGATCCAAATGGGAAGGATTTGAGGATGAAATTGTAGATGCTCAAACAAAAGGCTCTATAGATGGGAGAGAGAGAAATAGAAGTTGACCTAGCCACCACAAATGCGCAAGAAAAAACTGCAGCACTAGATGAGTAGTTGGCGACTAAGATGGCACAATTGGGAGGGAAAATAAGGCTTTCAACGAGGACATAACTATGAAGCTTGAGGAGAAACACAGATAATGCCTTTTTTTCTCTCCAAAAAGTCACTAGTGGTCCCAAAGACAATCACCCTGGAGCTACTGAAGAGGACATCGACGAGTTAGAGATTGTCGATGAAGCTCATTTTCAAGGACGTCTGGCGGAGGGGGACAAAAAGATCACTAGAGACGTATTTTCAAAAGTATTGTGTAAGAGTGGAAGTCATTATGTGTGCTATCATCTACGAGCGCCTTCAGACTAAGGTATTATGAAAACAAGTGGGAGAATCACTTCCAAAGTTGGATCGGGGGACATTCGCAAGACCTGTGTGTGTCATCTTAGCCAGAAAGGGCACACAATAGAAAAATGTGTGGAGTTTAAGACTGTAGTTCACTACCTATTCGATACTGACATAGTTATGAACATGTGGGATGACGACATTATCATTACGTGTGATGAACCAAGGCTCGATATACCGCTCACTGAGAAGATTGATTTTTATCTTTGCTCCTTCACTCATTTCAAGAAAACAATGCTGTAGGTCTACTTGCAGTTTGTTCAAAAGATTATATTCCCCTGGAAGTGAAGTTTGGAAATGTTTCACCTACCACCAGGCCATTGATCATAGCATTGAAGAATGCCTTGAATTTCACCACGACGTAGAATTCCTCGTTTAACATGGGAGATATTCAAGTTGAGGTTGTCCTCTATGACTAATGCAATAACAAGGTGAAGAATGGTTGAGATGGAGTCACATTTATATTTAGAATATTTATTGTTTGTTTTTCAATTTCCTAGTTATTGTTGAGAATGAATGAATGAAAACAAGTCTTTCCTTATGAACTTGAACTACGTTGGACCTGAATTCTCCTTGTGAGATACGTAGGCAGTCTTTCAAGGCCCGGCCCCTATGTTTCAAAAGTTTCATTCTTCCCCGTTCATTCTACAAGGAGATGTAAGATCTAGATCAATGTCGAAAGAGATGCAACAAGAAAGCCTTTGCTCAATGTGATTTAATCTTTCTGAGATAGTCCCAATTTAAAACAAGTAGATTTATGCTTATTCAAAATCAATCCCACATTACTCATGGGTTAGAATGTCCTCAAACAAAGAAATTTTCTATATTTACATTCTTTATATGTGATATTTTGCATTGTGTATTCTGAATTCAAACTAACAAATTTGCCTTTCAGTTATTTTCCTTCCACAGGTACTCAAAACTGGTCTATGTCGATAAAATTGGCTGATCTTCCCTATTTTATAAGATCTAAAAGCTCTACAGATTCATTTACCAACAAAGGTTCACATAAGGTAAAAGCAGCAACATGTGATAACAATGAAGAAATCAGTCTTACTTCCGTTGTAGTGGCTCAACCCTCCATCACCGATCAAAATAAAAATTCGAGGTTCTTTCTTTATTTTTTTAGATTTGAGATTTTGATAAAATTTAGTCATTAAGGTTATTTGAAATATGATCTCTTTGGGAATTAGTCTCACATGATATGACATAACAATTTCTTTACTCCCAATGATATTTCTCAGTGGATTATTCGCTCACAATGTGTACACATTCTTGAGAGTTCATGTCAAATTGATGATTCACATGAGAACTAGGAATTGACAGAGTCTAGAAAGAGACATTTGTTCGAATTCGCATATCATCCACACCTTAGTTGCCGATTTGCACTTCTTTTGTCTTGATTTCCTTTATTAAATTATGCATGCATCATGATTTTGTTCTCTTAAAAGAGTTTTAAGGAGCAATATAGTAAGAGTCATTTATGTTATTAGCTTAGTCTTAATATTTTTTTATGATTTGTGGTGCTGAGTTGTTGGTCACTGTAATGCTGTTCACTTTAATTATAAGAGTGTATTAAGATTTTTCTTATCCCATGCTAATGAGAATCACTTGTTGGTCTTATAATTAAAGTGAACACCATTACAGTGCTGAGTTGTTGGTCACTGAAACGTTCAAATCTCGAAAGTCATTCATTTTGTTAAACAATTCAACTAAAATCAGTCAATTTCATTTGAACTTAAGATAAAAAATTTGTAAGTAAATATCCCGCTTAGTAGAATAAAATTTCCATTTTCTCTCTTAAAAAAAAGAAATCCAACTAAAAATAGTTCAACTTTTCAACTCAAATCAAGTTGATTGATTTTAGCCAAACATTTTAATTGTCGGATAATCGCAAGTAAGATAGTATTTTAGATGTTGCAAAAACCTTCCTAAAATGTTAAAAAGAATCCCTGAACCCCTTTAAAGATTTCAATTGATTTACAGTTTTTATCCTTTGAAAACTGATTTTCTTAATTTTTCTATAAAATTAAGTGGCGACTCTAAAATAAGTCTCAAACAAAAAATATTTTTCAAAATAAAACACTTGTGGAAGAGAGATAGTGTGTAGATCTGTATAAAAGGAGAAAAGTAATTCTTACCCATTTTGATTGAAAAAGGTGGCACCCAACTAAGTCATTTTCTTAAACAATAATTGTTTTAGATAATTAATTTAAACCGTGATCATGTAACATAATTAATTGTTCAATGTTAACTTAATTATGTAATTCTTTCTAAAATTAAGTTATTATATTTAACTCTTTAAAATTATTTAATTATTATGAAATTGCCTAATTATGAACTTACTTCATTAATTGAATTAACAGACGATTAAGTGCTAAATAATTTTTTTTTGAATAAGATCTATTTAATTCATGCTTTTCATTTTACAAATGAGTCACACTTTTTTAACCGCAATTTTTTTTAAAAAAATTATCAGTAATTGTATTCGTATATTTTTTATTTTGCATCTTTAGCGCCTTGCTTAGAAGGTCATTTGAATCTTCACCATTTCTCTACTTTTCAAACCGTAAAAGAAAAAAAACAGAGAAATTAAAGCTTTGAGGCGTGAAAAATCAATATCCGTCAAGATTTACTGTATTTATTTATATTCTATAAGGGATGACAATCAATTCTCTATCATAATACAATAAAGCCTGAAATATATATGCAATTGAATAAGCTACTTCTCGATATGTTTGTATTTGTAGAACAAGATGACTTTTCATAGCAGTCATATTTTTCATTAACATATATGACTTTTCATAAGTCATGTTTGTTCACGAATAAGTAATTTTTTATAAGGTGAAATGGTCTAATGCACCCTTATACATGTATGTGTTTGTATTACAAACCCTTCTACTCAACACTTTGTCAACTAAATCTTAAACTCATTAAATAATTATATTTTAAATCCTTTTGCTGATCAGATAGTTGTGCGTAAACCAACCTCTTACACGTGTAATTTGATATCATTTTCAAAAACTAGTAAGAAGTTAAATATTACTAAGAAAATAAAAAATTAATAATCTAACTTTTTGTAAATTCAGAACCTTTTTAATAGTCAATCCTCACATATGCTCACAATTTGAGCATCAAATTCATAACAAACAGATAAAATTTTTCTTTGTTAAGCTTATCAATGGAGTTTTCAATTTTCACAATAGCACCATCACCCTTTACGTTAATCTTTATCATACCTACACTTTGAATCTAACTAACACAAAAAATAATAAAAAAAACCAAGAAATTAGAAAATGGGGGTTGAAAAAAGAGGTCGGGATGTTAATTTGTTGCAAAGAGGATAGAGTGTTGAAGAAGAAGAAGTAAAATAGTGTATATCGGATGATTTTGAAGAAAAAAAAGACAATTGGTGTGCCGTATGATATTGTTGAAGAAGAAGAAAAGAAATTTAGGTTTAGGTGTTTGAAGAGTGCTGAAGAAGAAGATAAATTGGGGTGAGGCGGTGGTGGTTTTGGGTAGGGAGAGAAAGAGTTAATGAAGAAATAAGTTTTTTTATTTTAAAAAAATATTATTTTAAAATAAAATATAGTGTATTTACACGCTTGGAAGTGTTTGTATTCACACATTTTTCCAACTCAACGATATTTATGCCTCTTAAGTTTTGTTATTGATCATAGGTGTTTCAAATGTTGTGTTTTCATAAGCTTCATGGCCCACTTGACAAAATATAGAGTTAAAGGATTCACAAAACAAACTCATAAACATAGAAGGGTCCATTAGACCATTTCACATTTTCATAATAGTTATATTCTTTTCAATGAACAAATGATTTTTCATGCAAGAACAAACCTTTAATCTCCCCCATTCTGAACAAAAATAACTTTTGTTGCTCATCTTCTGAACAAACAAAACTTTTTGTTTACTTCCATTCTAAACAAACCAAACTATTTTTTAATTTATAATTTCAATATTAATTCAAATTTCAATAAATAATTTGTACAAAATAAATTATGAAAAATAAATCTTAAATTTATTTAAAGATCCGACCCAGGTCGCGCCCAAAGTGAAAGTCATTTAGATATATATTATTAAATACTAGATATGAAATGTCCGTGGTATGCACGGGCCCAAAATGTATGATTTTGAAAAAAACTTACGACTTTTCTCTATTATAGTCTGAATATAATGAACAAATATTATTGCTATAAAATTAAAGAACAGGATAAACTATTACTAAACTATTTCTATAAATACATAAAAGTTTTAGAAGTAAAAATACTATGATAAATACATCATTAGAATTTCTCTGATGCTAAATTAACGATGCTCCCAAAATACATAAAGGTTCTAGAACTAGAAATACTTCGATAGCCTTTGAGGTCTTATGAAATTTTTATAATGAGTTATTTGTACTCACAATAGCCTTTGAGGTCTTATGAAATTAAGACTACCTTTGTTTCCAATGTCTATGCTTTATTTGATGATATTCTAGCAGAAAAGTCATTGAGACATTTCCTAGAGGAATATATTATGCATGAGGACACATTAGATAGAAGTGTTGGACGATATTGGAAAATAATAAAAACTCTTTTAGCTTGATTGGGTTTGTTTAAAAAGAAAAGAGAAGATGTGTCCGCTATCTCTTACGAGGGGAATAAGACCCCAAGGAGATCCTCGTTATACCAAGGTCGTTCTCGAGTTTTACAGAGTTCATACCTGGATTTTCATGAACAAGCTGATTATCAAATTACCCCTCCCCTAGTTACCAAAATGCCCCTTCTCACACTTACAAAAATACTCCCATTCTCACCTATGAAACTCCATTTCCAATTTACCAAACTTCCCCTCCAGTTTACCAAACTCCATCTCATCACTATCGAACGTTTCTCCCAATTATGCCAATGTTCAGGTAAATTACCAGACTCCTCCCCTGATATATCAAGCTCCATCTTCAGTTTACCAAAGTATTCCCCCAAACTACGAAGCTCCATCACCAAATTACCGAACTATCCCATATCCAAGATATCAAGCCCCATGTCCTACTTCCCCATATTATCGTCAGTTTTCACCCCTTCAACAAGGAAACTAAGATCCCCCTCGTCCTGAATTTGAGAAAAAACCCTATAAAATTTTTACTTCGCTCGTCGAAATCCAAACAAAGCTGTTTGAGCGATTGACTGCAGCATGATATATTCATCCAGTGAGGCCTAAGCCGGTGAACACTTGCCTTAGGTTTTACAGACCTAATCAGAAGTGCGGGTATCACTCTATTAGTATTGGACTTGATGCTGAGGATTGTATTAACCTTAAGCATAAGATCCAGGATCTGATTGACCAGAAAGTGGTCTCTCTCCATACAGGCGCGCCCAACGTCAATAGTAACCATTTGCCAAACCATGGGAGTGCCACTATCAATATGATAGAGAGAGATGATAATTGGTTCATGACAAAGGCAATAGTTTTGATCGCTCATGACAAATTGGAAAGGGTTGTAGCTTCATTAAGCATCAGAGAGAAGAATGAGTTTGTGATTCTGACACTCGAGAAGGTTGTTGCCTAGTGCAAATAGAAACTCATGCCTGACCAAAGATTGTGATTGGAACTGCCTCTGCTCAAGGTATAAGTAGGTTTGGTAGATTCTACACACCAGAAGAGTTGTTTCAAGGGGGGCAAAAGAAGGACAAAACAAAGAGACTGATAAGTAAGTCTTAGGCTGAAGAGTTTTGGAGGAAAATGTATCCAAAGGACTATTCAATTGTGAATAATCTAGAAAATACTTCGTCTCACATCTTTGTATGGGCTCTGTTGATGAGTTCGCAGTCAGATATGCAAACCTTGATTAACCAATGATCAACCAGGTCATCCGAGGACTACCTATCAGTTTATGTGATTAAGAGCTTCCCTTTGAAGGTAATATGCACAACAAAGCTCTGAATGTTACCATTGGGTGTTGAGATAAGGTTATAAATCGCGTCTTGGTTGATTATGGATCCAGTCTCAATATTTGCCCACTATCGACTCTGAGGCAGCTAAGATTTGACTTGGGGAATCTTTGAAAGAATCAAGTCAATGTGAGAGCTTTGAATTAGGTGCAAAGAGATATATATTCGGGTCTGTAAACTTGAATATCTAGATGGGTCCTTCATAGTTTAGCTCGGTGTTCCAGGTTTTGGACATCAACACTAGCTATATATTGCTTTTGTGGAGGCCATTCATCTACATGGATGGGGTTGTGCCTTCTACCCTTCACCAACTAATGAAATTTGTCTAGAAGGAGCAGGAGTTGGTTATTTACAGTGAAGGAAGCTATTCCAATGGGTATGTGCCGATTGTCGATGAGATTCTCTAAGGCTGCTACACGGTGGAGCTGGTACATGCCACTGGTGATGATTTGGTTCCATAGCCGCCTATTCTTACTTTTACAAAATGATTGCTATTGTGATGCTTTAGAATTTATTCGAATCAGGTTTCGATTGGGAAGGAATTTCCAAGGAATTGTCGAGCTTATCAAAATTCTGGCCAAAAGAGCGAAGTTTGGTTTGAGGTACATCCCCATGGATGATGAAGCAGAGATGAAGAATAAGAGTGGTGATCAAGCATTGGACATGCCAATCCCTCATCTGTACCAATCATTCCTGGTTTGTGAGTATTCCAACAATGATGGCCTTGGGAAAGAAATCCGAGGTACTAAGCCAGGGGAGAAGTTGGAAAACTGTACCTCCATGCCACTCTTGATTCCCCGAATATCTTGGTAGAAATAACATATGTTTATACATGTTTTATAAATCGGTGGTAGTCTGGAAGAGGCCTGAGACCTACTATTTTTACAGTTTTTAATTATTTGAATTTTGAAATTCCCCTGTGATGTTTAAAAAGGAAAAATGGCCCTCCGCCATGGACAAAGTTTGCACTTGATTTTCAATTTGAATGGAAGCTTCTTTTGTCTAAACTTTGATCATTTACTTATTTGCTATTTTTACTTTCCTAGCTTTATCTGTTTATGATTTCAGTAATATTAATTTAAAATTTGCCAATGTCATGTAATGTCACGGGGATAAAGAACAAAAAGAGGTAAGTGATGACGAAGGTGAAAAATATGACAGAGAAAATGAGGTACCGAAACATGTTGCTGAAGAGTTTCGGCAGTTTGAGAATTAACATAAACCGAAATTGGAAGAAACTAAGACCGTGAATCTTGGAGAAAAGAAGTGAGTCAAGGAGGTCAAAATTAGTGTTCATCTGACTGAAGATCAAAGAAGGGACCTAATTTGTTTGCTTAGAGAATACATTGATGTATTTGTCTGGATTTACAACAATATTCGAGGGTTTACTATGAATGTGGTGTCCTATAAATTACCGATTAATCCAGGTATCAATTCGATAAAATAAAAAACTCGATAGTTCAAGCCTGAGTTAATTTAATGATTAATGAAGAGATTACCAAGCAGATTGAGTCTCAATTAGTTGAAGTGACGTAATACCCAATTTGGTTGGCCAATGTTGTTTTGGTCACCGAGAAAGATGGGAATATTAAAACTTGTGTTGATTATCGAGATCTAAGTAAAGCATGTCCAAGAGATAATTTTCCATTTCCAAACATTCACATTCTAATTGATAATTGTGCTAAGCATGAAATGCAATCGTTTGTAGATTGTTACGCGCGTTATCACCAAATCTTGATGGATGAAGAAGATGTAGAGAAAACAACCTTCATTATGCCTTAGCGTGTATATCATTATAGGGTGATGACATTTTGTCTCAAAGATGTCGGTGCTACTTATATGAGGGCTGTGATAACCATCTTTCATCGAATGATTCACAAATAGATTGATTTGTATGTAGGTGATGTCATAATAAAATCCTGCGAGAGTTCGGACCACTTGACTTATTGAGGAAATTCTTTAATCACCTACGTCGATAAAATTCTAAGTTAAATCCCGCCAAATTTGCTTTTGGGGTGAGAGCTGGCAAGCTATTGGGATATGTAGTTAGCAGAAGGGGCATTGAGTTGGACTCTTCCAAGATTAAGGCAATTCAGGATTTACCTTCTCCGAAGAACAAGAAGGAAGTGATGAGTTTCTTGGGAAGGTTGAACTACTTTAGTTGGTTCATATCTTAATCCAGCGAGATGTGTGAGCCTATATTCAAGTTATTCAAGAAGGATGCTTTGACTAAGCCGATCGAAGAATGTCAGACTGCTTTTGATGTCATCAAGAATTATTTGTCCAATCCACCTATGTTAGTTCCTCCATGAGAAGGGAGTCCGTTGTTGCTATTTTGTCAGTCTCAGATTACACATTTCGGAGCGTACTTGGTTAGCATAACGAGACAGGGAAGAAAGAGTGAGTTATTTATTACCTGAGCAAGAAATTTACTCCATGCGAGGCTTGTTATACTCTTTTGGTGAGAACGTGTTGTGCTTTGACTAAGATTGCTCGAAATTTGAGACATTATTTGTCTTCTTTTACCACATACCTCATTTTTAGGATGGACCCGTAGAAGTGTATTTTCCAAAAGGCGATGCTGACCAGAAAGTTGGCTAAATGGAAAATGCTTTTGAGTGAATTTGATACTGTGTATGTGATCTAGAAGGCGATAAAAGCACAAGCCTTTGCTAATCATCTTGTTGAAGATCATGTCGATGGAGAGTATGAACCGCTCAAGACTAATTTCCCCGATGAAGAGGTATCATTTGTAGGTGGAGATATTTCTGAAGCATACCCTGGATGAAGGGTATTCTTTGATGGAGCAGAAAATTACCAAGGAAGAGGTATCGAAGAGGTCTTTGTATCAGAAACTGGTTAGCACTATCCTATGGCGGCCAAACTTCAATTTGATTGCACAAATAATATGGCAAAATATTGAATCTTGCATCCTTGGTTTGAAAATGACCATTGACTTGAATGTTCATGAGCTTATGGTTATTGGAGATTCAGACTTTCTGATTTATCAGGATCAAGGAGAATGGGCTGTGAAGAACCCAAAGATCACACCTTATGTGCGGTACATATAGAAGTTGCGCAAGAGATTCCGCAAGATTGAGTTTAGACACACTCCCAGAAATAGAATGAGTTGGCTGATGCTCTTGCCTCCATCGCCTCAATGATTAAACATCCATATACTGATTATATTGATCCTTTGGATATATATGTAAAGGAGCTACTAGTCCATTGTTCACATGTTGAAGTTGATTCAGACGGTTTGTCATGGTATTTTGATAAAAGAATTATTTAGAGACCGGGATTTATCTCGAGATTGTAACATTTAACCAGAAGAATTAGATATGCTGCATGACTCTCAATTTCTTTCTAAGGGGAGAAATCTTTTATAAGAGGACTCCAAATTTTGGTCTTCTTAGATGTGTTAATGCTATTGAAGCTGCAAAGCTTCTAGAACAAATACATGTTGGAGTTTGTGGTACGCACATGAATGGACTCACTCTAGCAAGGAAGATTCTTTGAGTCGGTTATTTTTTGGATGACTATGGAGCATTATTTTTACACGTTTGTGCATAAATGTCATAAATATTAAGTGTGTGGTGATTTAATTCGAGTGCCACCTCACAAATTTAATGTTATGAGTTCACCTTGGCAAATTGTAGCTTGGAGAATGGATGTCATTGATCCAATAGAGTCAGTTTCCTCTAACAGACACAAATTCATTTTGGTTTACGTTGACTACTTCACTAAATTGGAGGAAGCAGCTTCGTACAAGTCAATGACCAAGAAAGTTGTAGTTGATTTTATCTGCAACAATCTGATATAAAGGTTCAGAGTACTAGAATCTATTATCACTGATAATGGTGCAAATCTCAACAATCACTTGATGAGAGATATGCATGAGCAGTTTCAAATTATTAATCGAAATTCAACTGCTTATCTTCCTCAAATGAATGGAGTTGTAGAGGTCGCCAATAAGAACATCAAGAAAATTATGAGAAAAATGGTTGACAAGTACCAAGGTTGGGACGAGATGATTCCATATGCTTTCTTAAAATACTGAACGATTGTCAGAACATCGATCGGAGGTACACCAGACTTGTTAGTATATGGAATAGAAACATTCATACCTGCTGAAGTTGAGATACCGTCCTTGAAAATCATCCATGAAGCTGAGTTGAGTAACACTTAACATTGATCGAGGAAAATAAAATTAGTGTTGTCTGTCATGGTCAACTGTATCAATGTGCTGCTCGATGAAGCACTATCTTTGTTTGGTACCAATGATGACATCAAGAGAAAAGAATTTTGGCATAGCAAGAAAAAAAATGCGTGCATCATGAGAAGGTATTCATGCATTGCGAGAAAAATAGCATGCACAACAGGAAAAAGACTCATGCCTCGCGAGAAAGAGATTCATGCATTGCAATGAAAATATCATGCATCGCAAGAAAGATTTATGCATTGCGAAGAAAATTTCATGCATCGCGGGAAAGAAAAGTTAGTCATTGCAAGAGAAATAAGTCATGCATTGCGTTATGCATCGCGAGAAGATATTCGTGCATAAGGGGGAAACTGTCATGCATCGCTGGAAGACATTCATGCATTGTGGGAGAAAATATCACGCATCGCGGGAAGAGATTCATGTATCACACGAAAGAAGTTAGGAATTGTAAGAAAAGATATTCATGCATTGTGGAAAAAGTTATGCATTGCAAGAGAGGGAATTCATGCATCTTGAAAAAAGATTCATGCACCGCGTAAAAGAATTCATGCATTCCAAGAGAAAGATATTTATGCATCGCGTAAAATTTCATGCATTGCAAGAGAAAAAATCAATGCATCGCAGGAAAAAGGTTCTTGTATAGCAGGGAAAAGAGTAATGCATCAGAAGAGAAATATATATTCATCATAAGAAGATTGACATCAACTGCATCGTTTATTCTTTGAAATCACGACATAAAAAGAACTATCAACTTAATGCATCAGCCTTTACTTACATTGATATCAAATGAAGAATACATTGAAGATTATATTGCAAACATAAGACATAAGCTTTATTTGCTTTACGTCAAACCCAATGGATTTGACGTCAAATGTTGAAGGAGAGCAATTAAGTTTTAACACGATAAACGACATTGTCTCTCATTTGAATTGCATTTTTTATGCTAATGAGTCTTATCTCAGTCTCTGTCGAGAGCATCCGAAATGATTAATTTTCAAGAAGAAACCACGGGTATGAACAACATAAAAAAGGATGCAGCACAATGTGGAACTTTTTCTTAGCAGCTAACTCGGGCATAGTCCACAAAGGAGTGTCAGAACTCTTAGGACGTGAGTAGAGGAGCGACTTCCACCCTAATAAACCACACCCCTATCAGAAGGCATATGTGTTGTTCATTCCAATCCGAGTGACAATGCATCAAGACCTTTGAAAATTATGTCCATGTAAGTCCTCAATTATGGGTGTGAAGCGCGCCACACTTATAGTTAAGAGGTTACATGTCTCCTTTTCATACTCGATTTATTTGTCACTTGTCCAGAACCAAAGGTTATCTAGCATATTAGATTTCATTTTCAACCTATTGAGTCAAACTATAAACAGCCTTATTCCTAAGGTATAAGGATATGTAGGCGGGCTAGATGTCATAAACTCGGTCATATTTCAACTTCCGCCCTTAAATCTTTTTCTCAAGAATTTCGGTCCCTTCATAATTCGGTACCGAGATGACTTTTGATTTCTTTCAAAATTGTGCATTAAATCAAGCGTATCGAGCTACAAGTGACCTGAATTCTCACAAAGCCCAAGATATGATGGAAACCCATTTCCGGGATTTGGCCATAATTCCTAAGTCCGTACGAAAACCCTTTCCTAAAGATGAATATGTGTTTATTTAATTTTTTTTAGGTAAATTCATTTTCCTTGAATTTGTTGCATCAATCCGAGTAAAACAAGGGACAATTGTTCACACCCAATTTTGACCTTTCCCGATAATAATTAATCTTTGAGCTTCTTCAATTTATAACGATCTTAAGTAATTAATTTTATAAATTTAAGGTAAATAAGAAGTTTGCAAGTTATTTTAAACAAATTTTATCACTTTTTAAAACATGTATATGATTTATATAATTTTGTACATAATTAGTATATCTTATAAACATTTCAAAAGCGTCTCAAAAGATTTTGAAGTATTGATTCAAAATTTTAATAATTTGAACATTGATTAGGTTGAGTGATTTATGGGGGATGAGGGTGATATAAGAAGGAAATTAAGTGCTATTTGTTGACACACAAATTTGACCTTCTCCAATAATAATTAATCTTCGAGCTTCTTCGATTTCAAATGATCTAAAATAATTAATTTTATAAAATTTGAAGGAATGTATTCAAGTTATTTTAAATAAGTTTTGTCACTTTTGAGTAATGTATATGTTTTATATAGTTTTGTACAGAATTAGTATATTTTATAAAACATGTCAAAAAGCGTCTCAAAAGATTTTGATTTTAGTAAGTATTTTATTAAATTAGTTTAGTTTAAGTTACGGTCATATTTTTTTTGAGTAATTAGTTTATAATTAAATTAATTATTTTATTTTTGTAAAATCAAGAAGTGCGTTAATTAATTAATGTCAGTTCATTTTATTCAAATGTTAGCCAAATTTGCTAATTAACAATTTGGTTCATTTGGCCAAAATTGCAATTTAATGGCAAAATCCTTAAGCCAAAATCCAATCTTTCCTTCTAACTCATTTGTTCCGGCCCAATTTTCCTTTAATTCCAGCAACCCTTTTCAATCATAGCCCAACCCATTTCCTTTTTTTTTTCTTAAATCCAATTAATTTCTCTTTGACCCAGCCCATACTCTCAAACCCTACCCAATTCCCTTATTCACAAAAGGGAATCAGCGTACAATTCCCAGAAGCAACCTTCAACAATTTCAAGAGGCATCAACAAGCGATTAGCTACGCAAAAAAGGCAACGGGTATAATGTGAGGACGAGTTCACAGAAAGTGACTCACGGTGTCTATTTGTCATCGTCTTCTCCTTTTGTTCTGCCAGTGAAGTCATACAATAGGGGTAGAGACTCATTAAGTCAGCCACAACCAAGTCCAGTGTCCTTGAATCGCGTGGATGGACTCCATGTCGAGTGCAAGGACGATCAAATCGATCCAGGCCATCTGCTTCCCCCTATCATCCGGATTTTGTGTGATTTTGGTTTGAAATCTTGGACATACGCCAGCTTTCTCATCTGGGAGGGAAGAAAAATTCAAGTTTGGGATTGGAAAATTTCTTATCCTACCCTCCCCCACGAATAAAAAAACCTAACACCTTTGATAAATACTCCTTTCATTTATAGAGATGGGAGTTGGCTTTTGGTTTCTTGGAAATTTTCTAGAGAGAAAACATTGAGAGGGAAGATTTTGAGTTTGCTTTTGTTTGGAAAGTTATTAGAGTAAAGGGTAGTGAAAAGCAAAAAAGTTACGAGCTATTTAGAGATACAGAAATATAATCAAAGAAACAGAGGAAAACATTTTCTTCTTCTATCTTCTTTAGTGTTTTAGGTTTGGTATTTCATTTGAACATATTGCCTCACTTGTGTTTGGCTTTGCATCTATGTTCGTGTGGTGAAAGAGGTTGTTCGGCTCATGTTGTCTCTGTTCATTGCCCAAAAAAGGTAAAATTCTCTTCGATATCGATTCGTTTTGATCCATTTATGTTAGTGAAATGAAAACTTCTTTCTGTTTATTCATTATCCTTTTTTCTAAATGAATCTATCTCCTTGTTCGGCCTGCTATTCATGTCAAGGGTCTGGCTACATTGTTTTTGATGTTTTTTGGTTGGAGATATAAAATGCATTCTTTGTGTGAATCTAAGCTTAAAAATCTTTTGAGTTGAGTATTTTTTTCTCCATGATCTTGATTGTCCATTTGATTTATTTACTGCTCCATGTTGTTGCTCATGTAAGTTCAAATGTTCAAATCAACTAATAAAGTTACTGTGTATGGCATATTCGTTTACTTATTCCAACGACTTAGTTTTATCTATTTTTTGGGATATCTTTGGGATCTTGCTGCCTAATGTGATTGGTTTGAATGGAGTTTTTTTTATATCTACTTTATCTTTCTTCTTCTTTTAGACTCTAGTAGAATGTTCTTGTATTTGGAGTCGAGTCCATAAAAATCCGAGTTTCTTTCTTTATTTTTTTTTAATTTGAGATTTTACTAAAATTTAGTTGTTAAAGTTATTTGAAACGTGATTTGTTTGGGCCTTAGTCTCTCATGATATGACATGATGATTTCTTTAATCCCAATGATATTTCTCAGTGGTTTATTCGCTCACAGTATGTACACATTCTTGAGAGTTCATGTCAAATTGATGATTTACATGAGAATTGGGAATTGGCGAAGTCTAGAAAGAGGCATTTGTTCGGCTTCACATATCATTCACACCCTCAGTTGCTGATTTGCAGTTTGTTTTGCCTTGATTTCCTTGATAAAATTATGCATACAGTTTTATTTTGTTCTCTTAAAAGAGTTTTAAGGAGGAATCGTAAGAGTCATTAATGTTATCAGCTTAGTCTTAATATTTTGTTAAGATTTGTTGTGCTGAGTTGTTGTCCACTATAATGTTGTTCACTTTGGTTTATAAGAGTGTATTATAATTTTCCTTATCCCATGCTAACGAGATTTCACTTATGTTTGGCACATAAAAATCTATCCAAGTCTTCATGGACTCTGTTTTATTCCCCACATTCTCGAATGAGCCATAAAGGCGGTTGTGTAATATTTAAAATTATTTACTTTTTTATTTGTTGAATTATAATCTATTGCATGTCATGTCATCAATTCATCCAAAGAACAAATATATTGCATTAGGACAAAGGTTGTTACATGGCTTACCACGACTATCCTTCAAAAATTACAGAAGTTTAATCTTTGGAAGTAATAAATGAAAAGGTGGCTTGCGGTCATCTAACGCCGTTTATTAATCATCACTCTATTGTTTTTCCGACTTAAGTAACCGTCATTTCTAAACCAATTCTAGACAACCTAGAGTAGAGTGAAACCAAATCCAAATCTAAGCATTAGCCTAAGATGTTTTAACGACATATCATGTTTAAAATGAATAACCTATATATGTTTGATCTTGTATTGAAAAATTAATGTAAGTGCTCGAGCGCCCAGGGGAACAACGGGTGATGGATCGGATGCCTTCACTAAGTCCAGTTTCCCAGTTACTTGAATTAGATAGCTAGAATTCGAGAAAGGATTCAGGTAGTCCCGTCAAGCAAGTCAAGAATTACTCGGACCGCTAGTTTAAGTTCAAATGCTAGTGACTGTTAGTTTTCAGAAATATATACTACAATCTAACAAATAAGAAAGGTTAGAAAGAAGAATAATTTCATTGAAAGAAATATGAGTTCACATTCTATTTGTTCTGTTCCACAATGAGCCTTTCATGCCCTTTTCAGTGATCTAACCGACTTAACAAAAGTGGGGTGTTAAAGAATGACAAAAGTCTCACATCAGTGGTTAATGAGATGGGTGGACTCCTTATAAGGCTAGGGCAATCCTCTTTCCTTTGAGCTAGCTTTTTCAGTGTGAGTTAGACCTAAGTCCTAATTTAACATTGACAGTGATGATTGACCACGTAGAAGGTGGATCAGAACCTATTTTTTACCAATAACATTTTTTTCCTAATATCAGGTTTTCAAGTGAATTTGTAGAATGTCAATGAATTTGCTAAAAGATGATGTCATTAAAAAAACACTCCATACAGCAAATTCGCTCACAAAATCTACTTTGAAAAAGAGAACGTTTTCATATCAAATCAAAATAATCTTTCACAATCTCTATTCTCGGAATAAACTTTTAGCTAAAATAAAAAATACAAACAAAACCTTAAACAATTGAAAATGTTTCCATGAAGACTTAGACCTAAAAATTTAAGAATGGATCAGAACCTTCAGTTTCTCAAATTGTTATCAGTTTCGTCAATCTCTTTGCCAACTTGATAATGGTGTCCAAACCTAACCCCATAAACATATAGCCAAGTTGAAAATTTCAAGATGAATAGGGTTGATTATATTAGGGTCATATCCTGCAATTTTCAAAATAGCTAAAAAATGCTTCTCTAACATAATGATCTTATCCTTCAATGCCAGGCCACAAAATTTCGACTTGGGAATTGATTCTATATCCTAATTTTTCAGAGAATTTTATCAATTACATCGAGGATTTAATTCCCAACTAGAAATTTTGTAGCCTGACATTAAAGGCTAAGATCATTATGTTAGAGAAGCGGTTTTTTTTTTTAGCTATTTTGAAAATTGCAGGATATGAATCTAATATGTCAACGCTATTCATCGTGAAATTTTCAACTTGTCTATGGGTTTATGGGGTTAGGTTTGGAGATCGTTATAAAGTTGGCAAAAAGATTGGCGAAACTGATGGCTATTTGAGAAACTGAAGGTGTTGATCTATTCTTTAATTTTTAGGTCTAAGTCTTCATGGTAGTATTTTGAATTGTTTATGTATTTGTTTGTATTTTTCATTTCAACTTAAATTTTATTCTGGGATTATAGATTGTGAAAGATTATTTTGATTTGATATGAAAATGTTCGCTTTTCAGAGTAGATTTTGTGAGCAAAAATGTTGTATGATATGTTTTGTTGATGTCTTAATCTTTTAGCAAATTCATTGACATTCTACAAGCTCATTGGAAAAGACTGATATTAGAAAGAAAGTTCTTGGTAAAACATAGGTTCCGATCCACCTTCTATGTGGTCGATCATCAGTGTCAGTGTTAAAGTAGGTCATAGGCCTAACTTACTCCCCAAAAGCTAGCTCAAAAGGAGGAGGATTTTCCAATCCTTATAAGGAGTCCACCCTTCTCATTAACCACTGATGTGAGACTTTTGTTATTTTTTAACACCCCTCTTTTGTTAAGTCGGTGAGCTTACTAGAAAAGGGCATGAATGACTCGTTGTTGAATAGAGCAAATAGAATGTAAACCCACTGAAGTTCTTCTTCTTTCTATACCTTTATTCTTTGTTAGATTGTAGTAAAAATATTTGAAAATTAATAGTCACTAGCATTTAAACTGAAACTAGCGGTCTGAGGAAATCTTGACTTCCTTGACTGTGACTTCTTAAATCCTTTCCCAAATTCTAGTTATCTAATTCAAGTAACCGGGAAACTTGACTTGGTGAAGGCATCCGATCCATCACCTGTTATACCCCGGGGTGCTTGAGCACTTGCATTAATTTTTCAATATAAGATCAAACATATATAGGTTAATCTTTAGTGAAACCGCCAAAATCATGTCCAAGGTCTCTGACCTAGGACATATCATGTTGTTTGACATTTGAAAGATGTATGTGTGGAAACCTAATTTTGGGTGGGGACGCTTAACTGTGTTTTGTTTTGACATGGTTGTGGAAGCCCCGGTATTGTTCAAGATGTGGTATAATGACCTTGATGGGGATCACATAAGAACCTATAATAAATATGTAGGGACTCTAACCAAACTACTCAACATAGTTGGTTGAGCCAAGCTGATTCAAGTCCTCACATGCTATTGGGAAAATAAAAAAAATGGAGTTTTGATTTGGAACCGTGGAAATTACCCCGATAGTTGAGGAAATTCGGAACGACATTGACACAATTGGTACAGGGTTAGAAAGAAGAGTAAGTAAACAAGAAGAAATCTTAATACCTAACCTACTCCTCCAATGGTGGATAGTAAGCCATTTGGTGAGGGGACATGCAACTCAACAACTACATATCCTCGATGATAAAAAAAACTCTTAGGTATGTGAACGATATGCTGTTTTGGGATAATCTGGAGAACCAAAAGACTAGAGGAAGATGGGTTCACATCTTTACGGGAAGAAGATAACCAATGGATTGTCAATCTCTTCATCTCAAAGGATGTCGTTATAGGGGGCCATAGACAACTCGTGCTTCCACTACGAGGTATTCAGGGAATCCGTTCTTACGCACTCTTCCGAGTCCTAAGATAGTTTGGGAGAAAGCAAGTCACGCCTCGAGAGGCATACTATCGTATCTACGTGTATGACATTGGGGACGATAAAGTGGATGATGCTATGAAAAGGCCAAGGGAGTGGAAAAGGGCCTTACAAATGAACAAAGACACCATTGATCTAGATTTTTTTGACACCAAATATGATTAAGCTTACAAGATTTGGTTGAAAAATGATATACAAAGTATCTCCCTCCAGTCCCAAATATTTGTCGTAGCGTGGAAGACAAAGAGGCCAAAGTTGTGACCGAGCTAAGAGAGTAAAAATGGGATGCTCAAGAAATGCACGCCAAATTTCTCTAAAATCAATGTGCTCTCGAGAATAAAACTCATGAATTGGAAAGATTAAGGCACAATTTTGATTAGCCTGACTTATGGGTTGAAGATAATTTTAATGAGATGCAATACCAAGATAGGGAAGAAAAAGGACGCGTAAGCGAGGGTTACCTGTTGATGCTACGGTACACTTTTCAGCAACACAAGACATAAGGAAGAAGCACGAAAGCAGTGCCATCAAGGACCGCGTAGTGGATTTCGCTCCTGTGTAGGTTTTTCTAAATGTATTTCTATCTTTATCAGCCCTTGTGTGGGCTTTCCTTATCGATATGCTTACGCTTTGAAATGACCTCTTCGTGCTCCATTTCTTTTCATTTGTCCCTTATTTCCCATGTTTGACTTCCCCCTTTTGAACATTATTTCTTATATGCGAAATTTACTTGGGGGGAGGGGGTAACTAAATGGTTCAAATCTACAATACATCTTTCAAATGCGCTAGGCCTACCCTTGGCACAAAATGGCCCCCCTTACTTGTTTAGAACGCGCGTTAGCCACTTGTATGCTTTAATTGCTTATGTGATATTATTACTTTGAATGCGGATATTTTGACCTACTCCCTTTCAAAATCTTCAAAAAATAACTATAAAGTGTAAGTCACTACCCCAAAATTGTCCGACCAAAATTCCCAAAGTCATAAGTTTCAAATGTTCAAATACCAAAACATAGTGTGTGATAACCAAGGTTCTATATGCCGGTCACTTAGAAGATTGATTTCTATTGTAGGTCTACTTATAGTTTGTTCAAAAGGGGGTCTCCATAAAGATATGGGTGTATTATATTCCTTTGGAAGTGAAGTTTGGAAACATTTCCCCTACCACCAGGCCACTGATCATAGCATTAAAAATTGTCTTGAATTTTGCAACGATGTGGAATCCCTCGTTTAACATGGGAAATATTCAACTTGAGGTTGTCCTCTACGACTAATGCAACGACAAGGAGAAGAATAGTTGAGATGGAGTCACATTTATCTTTAGAAGCTTTATGGTTTGTTTTTCAATTTCCTAGTAATTGTTGAGAATGAATGAATTAAAATAAGTCTTTCCTTTTGAACTCGAACTACGTAGGACCTGTATTCTCCTTGTGAAATACGTAGGCAACCTTTCAAGTTCCGGCCCCTATCTTTCAAAAGTTTTGTTCTCCCCCTTTCATTCTATAAGGAGATGTGAGATCTAGATCAACGGATGCCGAAAGAGATGCAACAAAAAAACCACAACTTAACGTGATTTAACCTTTCTGAGATAGTCCCAAATTAAAACAAGCAAATTTCTAGTTATTCAAAAATCAGTCCCCCATTACTCGTGGGTTAGCATGTCCTCAAACAAAGTAATTTTCTGTGTTTTCATGCTCTATATGTTATATTTTGCATTATGTATTCTGAATTCAAGCAAACAAATATGCCATTTTGAATTGTGTATTCTGAACTCAAACTAACAAATTTGCCTTTGAGTTATTTTCCTTCCATAAGTACTCAAAACTTGTTTGTGTCGACAAAGCTGACTGATCATCCCTATTTCATTAGATCTAAAGGCCCCATAGATTCATTTCCCGATGAAGGTTAACATAAGGAAAAAGCAACAACATGTGATAAAAACGAAGAAATTAGTTTTACTGATGGCGTGGTGGCTCAACCCGTCATCACCGATCAAAATGAACTAATCATGCAGCTGATTGCCGAGATGAGGATTGAGATGCAAAGGATACAAGATCTGCCTCCACCGGGTTTTGCTGTCAATGCTACGACAGATGGATGGCCTCTGCAGTAATTTTCTTCTTCAAATGTGGAACAAGCTCAGAACCCACTTTCTACTCCTTCTCAGAATCTTTAGATCGTTGACCTAACCATTCAAAATCTTCAGTATACCTCCTCTTCCTATCAAAGCCCACCCTTCTCAAATACCCCCTCCCCCTCAAAATGCCACCCACCAAGATGGTACACCCTTATAAAACCAAAATATATACAACCTCCAAACATCCCTCCATCACCAAAATAAATACACCAATCCGCAAATATTCATTCAAAATTACCAAACCACCCAAAATGCCCCGAGTCCCTCCGTCGCTCCACTTCTACCCCAAAAAATCACTTTCCAAATCCCCGTTCCCAGTGAGCATGATGCTAACGGTTCTGAGCTCGATCACTATGAAGAGTATGAAAGAGATTGAAAGTTAAAGGAAGAGACTGCAAAGGTAGACTTCAAAGAAGATATTCGTAAGGCAATGAAAGAGATGTAATGTATTCTTGAGGTTGCCGGATTGAGCAATGAGGATTTATGCATTTACTCATATTTGGACCTCTCGAAAGGGTTCAAGGTGCCAAAATTTGATTTTTTTGGAGGGATACGGAGCCCCTTAGCGCACCTAAGGTTCTACTGTGACTTGCTTGTGGGAATTGGGAGACATAAAGTTGTACTGATGGGACTCTTTTCCCGAACTCTGAGGGGAGAGGATCTAGAGTGGTTTACCTCTCATGAAACAAGGAAGTGGCCTAGCTAGAAATGCCCTGGCTAAGGATTTCACTGAACGATTTGCTTGTAACGTAGAGATTGTCCCAGATAGTTATTCTTTAGTAAATATGAAACAAAAATCTAATAAATACTACAGAGAGTACACATATAGGTGGTGAAAAGAGGCCACTTGATTTCTCCCTCCTATGTCGGAAAAAGGAAATCATTGAAGTGTTTAAGCGGGTTCAGGAACCCAAATATTATGACAGAATTATATTGCTCATTGGAGCAATGTTTTCTGAAATAATCAAAGTAGGTGAGACTATCAAAGATGGATTGAGAATGAGGAATATTGCTTATGTTCCTGCATCACCCGGATTATTGGGTTTGTTTAAAAAGAAAAGAGAAGATGTGTCCGCTATCTCTTACGAGGGGAAGAAGACAACAAGGAGATCCTCGTCATACTAAGGTCGTTCTTGACTTTCACAGAGTTCATACCTGGATTTTTATGCACAAGCTGATTATCAAATTACCCCTTCCCCAGTTCCAAAAATGCCCCTCCTCCCACTTACCAAAATACTCCCATTCCCACCTATAAAACTCCATCTCATATTTACCAAACTACATCTCATCACTATCGGAATGTTTATCCCAATTATCCCAACGTTAAGGCAAATTACATAATGCCTCCCCTGATATATCAAGCCCCATCTCCAGTTTACCAAAATATCCCCCCGAACTACCAAGCTCCATCGCAAAATTACCAAACTATCCCATATCTAAGATATCAAGCCCCCCATTCTACTGCCTTAAATTTTTGATAGATTCACCCCCTGAACAAGGAACCTAAGATCCCTCTCATCCCAAATTTCAGAAAAAACTCAACAAAATTTTTACTTCGCTCGTCGAAAACCAAACGAAGTTGTTCGAGCGATTGACTGCAGCATGATATATTCATCTAGTGGGGCCTAAGCCGGTGGACACCAGCTCCAAGTTTTACAGTCTTAATCAGAAGTGCACGTATCACTCCAACAGTATTGGACATGATGCCGAGGATTGTATTAACCTTAAGCATAAGAGCAAAGACCTGATTGACAATAAAGTGGTCTCTCTCCAGACAGATGCGCCCAACATCAATAGTAATCCTTTTCCGAACCATGGGGCTGTCACTATCAATATGATAGAGAGAGATGATGATTGGTGCGTGACTAAGGCGATTGTTTCGATCGCTCTTGACAAACTGGAAAGGGTTGTAGCTTTATTACGCATCAGAGAGAAGAATGAGTTTGTGATTCTAACACCCGAGAAGGTTGTTGCCTAGTGCCACTAGAAACTCATGCCCGACCAAGGCTTGTGATTAGAACTACTTCCGCTCAAGGTATAAGTAGGTTCAGTAGATTCTACACACCGAAAGAGTTGGCTCAAGGGGGGCAAAAGAAGGACAAAACAAAGAGACCGATAAGTAAGGCTGAGGCTGAAGAGTTTTGGAGGAAAATGTAGCCAAAGGATTATTCAATTATGAAGTATATAGAAAATACTTAGGCTCACATCTTTGTATGGGCCCTGTTGATGAGTTCGAAGTCACATAATGATCAACCAGGTCATCTAAGGACATCCAATAATTGTCTATGATTAAGAGCTTTCCTTTGAAGGGAATATGCACAACAAAGCTCTGCATATTACCATTAGGTATTGAGATAAGGTTATAAACCACGTCTTGGTATATGATGGATCGTGTCTTAATATTTGCCCACTCTCGACTCTGAGACAACTAAGATTTGACTTGGGAAAGCTTTAACAGAATCAAGTCAATGTGAAAGCTTTCGATGGGGTGCAAAGCGATAGATTGGGTCAGTAAACTTGAATATATAGATGGGTCCTGCATAGTTCAGCGTGGAGTTCCAGGTGTTGGACATCAACAGTAGTTATAACTTGCTTTTGGGGAGGTCGTTCATCCACATGGATGGGGTTGTGCCTTCTACCCTTCACCAATCAATGAAATTTGTCTAGAAGGAGCAAGAGTTGGTTATTTAGAGTAAATAAATCCATTCCAGTGGGTATGCGCCAATCGTCAATGAGGTTTCCTGAGGCTGCTAACGGTGAAGCTGGTAAATGCCACTGGTGATGATTTGGCTCCACATCCACCTATGCCTACTGTGTACAAAATGATCGCTATTGTGATGCTTTAGGACATATTCAAATCAGGTTTTGATTGGGAAGGAATTTCCAAGGAGTTGTTGAGCCTATCCAAATTCCCTTCAAAAGAGCAAAGTTTAGTTTGAGGTACATCCCCATGGATAATGAAGCGGATATGAAGAATAAGAGTGGTGATCAAGCATTGGACAAAGAAGTCGATGCAGTCAGGGAGGATGAGGCTGAGACATTCGGTATTCCCGATGCTGATCTAGGAGAGAAGTTGCAAAACTGTACCTCCACGCCAAATTTTGCACTTGATTTTCAATTTGAATGAAAGCCTCTTTTGTTTAAACTTTGTTCATTTACTTATTTGCTATATTTACTTTCCTAACTTTATCTGTTTATGATTTCAATAATATTAATTTAAAATCTACTAATGTCATGTCATGTTACGGGGTTAAGGAACAGAAAGAGGCAAGTGATAACGAAGGTGAAGAATATGACAAAGAAAATGAGATACTGAAACATGTTGCTGAAGAGTTTTGGCAGTTTGAGAATTAACATAAGCCAAATTTTGAAGAAACTGAGACTTTGAATCTCGGAGATGAGGAGTGCATCAAGCAGGTCAAAATTAGTGTTCATCTGACTGAAGCTCAAAGAAGAGACCTGATTCGTTTGCTTAGAGAATACATTGATGTATTTTTCTTGATTTACAGCAATATGCTAGGGTTTACTACGAATATGGTGTCCGATAAATTGCCGATTAATCAAGGTATCAATCCAATAAAACAAAAGACTCGGTAGTTCAAGCCTAAGTTAATTTAATGATTTAATAATAGATTACCAAGTAGATTGAGTCTTAATTAGTTGAAGTGACGTAATACCCGACTTGGTTGGCCACTTTTGTTTCGGTTACCAAGAAAGATGGAAAGATTAGAAATTGTGTTGATTACCAAGATCTCAGCAAAGCATGTCCAAAAGATAATGTTCCATAGCCAAACATTCACATTCTAATTGATAATTGTTCTAAGCATGAAATGCAATCGTTCATAGATTGTTACGCGGGTTATCACCTGATCTTGATGGATGAAGAAGATGCAGAAAAGACAACCTTCATAATGCCTTAGCGTGTATATCATTATAAAATGATTCCATTTGGTTTCAAAAATATCGGTGATACTTATATGAGAGCTATCACAACCATATTTCGTTACATGGTTCACAAAGAGAATGATTTGTATGTAGATGATAACATAATCAAATCCTGCGAGAGTTTGAACCACATGAATCATTTGAGGAAATTCTTTGATTGCCTACGTCGATAAAGTTAACTCTCGCCAAATTTGCTTTTAGGGTGCAATATGGCAAGCTCTTGAGGTTTATAGTTAGCAGAAGGGGCATTGAGCTTGACTCTTCCAAAATTAAGGCAATTTAGGAGTTAACTCCTCCGAAGATGATGAAAGAAGTGATGCGTTTCTTGGGAAGGTTGAACTACATTAGTTGGTTCATATCAATCCAGCGAGTTGTGTAAGCATATCTTCAAGTTATTAAAGAAAAATGCTTTGACAAAGTTGATCGAAGAATCTCAGAGTGCTTTTGATGTCATCTAGAATTATTTGTCCAATCCAGCAATGTTAGTTTCTCCATGAGAAAGGAGTTTGTTGTTGCTATATTTTGTAGTCTCAGATAACACATTTGGGAGCGTACTTGGTCAACATGACGAGCAAGGGAGGAAAGATTGAGTCATGTATTACCAGAGCAAGTAATTACTCCATACGAGGTTCGTTATACTGTTTTGGAGACAATGTGTTGTGCTTTGACTTGGATTTCTCAAAAGTTGAGACGTTCTTTATCTTCCTGTACCACATACCTCACTTCTAGGATGGACCAGTTGAAGTATATTTTCCAACAGACGATGCTGAACAGAAAGTTGGCTAAATGACAAATGTTTTTGAGTGAATTTTATATTATGTATGTGATCTAGAAGGCGATAAAAGCACAAGCCTTCGCTAATCATCTTGCAGAAATCCTAATGATGAGTAGTATGAACCGCTCACGACTTATTTCCCCGATGAAGAGGTACTATTTATAGGTGAAGATATTTCTGAAGCATACCCTGGTTGGAGGGTATTCTTTGATGGAGCGAAAAATCACCAAAGGAGAGGTATAAAAGCGGTCTTAGTATTAGAATCCGGTTAGCACTATCCTATAGCGGCCAAACTTCGATTTGATTGCACAATAATTGGGAAAATATGGAAGCTTGCATTATTGGTTTGAAAATGACCATTGACTTGAATGTTATTCAGACTTGCTGATTCATCAGGTTCAAAGAGAATGGGCTATGAAGAACCTAAAGATCACACCGTACGTGCAAAATGTACAGAAATTATACAAGAGATTCTGCAAGATTGAGTTTAGACACACTCCCAATAATAGAATGAGTTGGCTGATGCTCTTGCCACTATCGCCTCAATGATTAAACTTCCAGATACTGATTATATCGATCCTTTGGATATAGATGTAAAGGAGAAGCTAGTCCATTGTTCACATATTGAAGAAGAACCATACGGTTTGCCATGGTATTTTCATAGAAGGAATTATTTAGAGACTGGTATTCATCCCGAGAATGTAACATTTAACCAGAAGAAGTAGATATGCCGTATGTCTCTCAATTTCTTTCTAAGTAAGGAAATCCTTTATGGGAGGACTCAAAATTTGGTCTTCTTATATGTGTTAATGCCATTGAAGCTGTAAAGCTTCTAGAGCAAATACATGTTGGAGATTGTGGTACACACATGAATGGACTCACTCTAGCAAGGAAGACCTTCGAGTCAGTTATTTTTGGATGAATATGGAGCATTATCGTTACAAGTTTGTGCAGAAATGTCATAAATGTTAAGTGCGTGGTGATTTAATTCAAGTTCCACCTCACAAATTTAATGTTATGAGTTCATCTTGGCCATTTTTAGCTTGGAGCATCGATGTCATTGGTCCAATAGAGTCAGTTGCCTCAAACGAACACCGATTCATTTTGGTTTCCATTGACTACTTCACCAAAATGGTGGAAGCAGCTTCGCACAAGTCAATGACTAAGAAAGTTGTTGTTGATTTTGTCTTGAACAATCTGATATGCAGGTTTATAGTACTAGAATCTATCATTACTGATAATGGTTCAAATCTCAATAATTACTTGATGAGAGATATGCATGAGCAGTTTAAGATTATTCATCTATATTCAACCGCTTATCGTCCTCAAATGAATGGAGCTGTAGAGGTTGCCAATAAGAACATCAAGAAGATTATAAGAAAGATGATTGACTAGTACCGAGGTTGGGACGAGATGTTGCCATATTCTTTGTTAGGATACTAAAGAAATGTCAGAACATCGATCGGAGCTACTCCATACTTGTTAGTATATGGAACAAAAGCATTCATACCCGCTGAAGTTAAGATACCGTCCTTGAAAATCATCCAAGAAAATGAGTTGAATAACGCTTATGGGTCTCTAACATATCGATCAGTTAACATTGATCAAGGAAAATAAAATTGTTGTTGTTTGTCATGGTCAACTGTATCAACAGAGAATTATTCACACTTTCCACAAAAGAGTCAGAGCTAGAATTTTTTAAGTTGGTCAGTTAGTACTTAAGCACATTTTCCTTCATCAGGATGAGTACAAAGGGAAATTTGCACTAAATTGTCGAAGGTGGATGACACCCAAAGGCCGAAACTGATCAACTCAGATGTTGTCAAGAGATATTATGTGTGAAACTTCAATCTTTGTTTTTGATATTTCCTTGTAATTGTTGTATGATCAAGTAATCATTTTCTTTAGAACCTTATACCTCTTGTAATGAATTATGTCTGACCTGAATTATCATGAATGAGTTAAATAGGCAGCCCATGTCAGTCTCGGTCACCCCTTTTATCCCTCTTAATATTTCTTCAAATTTAAACTACGTCCGACCTGAATTCTTAAGAATAAGATACGTAGGCGGCCTATGTCAGCCTCGGCACATTAATTTGCAATTTTCTTACTTTTATTAACCTTTGAGGAACAACTACGTTTGGCCTAATTCCTGCTCAACATGATACGTAGGCTCCTCAACAGTTCGGTCATATCTCTCATAAGATTTCTATTTTTCTTTGTAATAGAAATTGGGAAATTTTTTTTGAGTGGGACTCAAAAATTCTAAAGAAAAAGATTTTGCCTCAACAAATCAAGACTGGAATTACTTTGAGATTCACAACTGGGATAGAATTTTTGAAGAGACACCAAAAATTTGAGAATGATCTCAAAATTTTGAACATGGTTTTATGAATAGTTTGGAACAAATTTTAATACTTTGTAGCAAAAAATTAGATAAACCTCAGGCATCTGTCTCTAAGAAGTTCTCTAAGCTTGACGTGACACGACACCTAACAGTGATCTTTTCCAAATATTACCTTTTGAAAGCCTATTTTTTCTAAAACTATCCTTCATTTTCTCAATTATTTTTACATGGAAATACTTTTTATTATCTATCAAGAGGCGAGAGATCAGAAAAATCAACCAAAGATAGCAGGACAAGGAGCAGGTGACCGAACAAACCGCTACAGATCAGTTCATTTTAAAACTAATAATTTTTCTATAGATAAAAGTTTATAGGTTTACCTTGAAATTCGCAAATTCCTCCATTCGATGAATAGGGAGAAGTCAAAAAGAGGAATAGCTCCCCAAAATTGATAATTTTTCAGTCATGCATCACGTGAAGATACTCATGCATTGCGGGAAAAATAACATGTACAGCGGGAAATTGACTCATGCCTCGTGAGAAAGATATTCATGCATTGCAATGAAAATGTGAAGCATCGCAAGAAAGATTTAGCATTGCAAAAAAAATGTCATGCATCGCCGGAGAGAAGAGTCAATCATTGCAAGAGAAAGAAGTCATACATTGCGGGAAAAATTTCATGCATCGCGAGAAGTTATTCATCAATTACGGGAAAATTGTCATGCGTCACTGGAAGACATTCATGCATTGCGGGAGAAAATGTCACGCATCATGGGAAGAGATTCATGCATCAGGCAAAACAAGTCAAGCATTGCAAGAAAAGATATTCATGCATCATGGAAAAAGTCATGCTTTGCAAGACAAGGAATTCATG
This sequence comes from Solanum arcanum, assembly GCA_027789145.1. Taxonomy (NCBI): domain Eukaryota; kingdom Viridiplantae; phylum Streptophyta; class Magnoliopsida; order Solanales; family Solanaceae; genus Solanum; species Solanum arcanum. Next base: position 56,370,858 of record CM050942.1, on the reverse strand, counting down.
CACCGCGGAAAAGAAGTCATGCATTGTAGGAGAAATATATTTATGCATCGCGTAAAAATTCATGCATTGCAAGAGAAAAAATCCATGCATCGTAGGAAAAAGGTTCTTGTATAGCAAGGAAAAGAGTAATGTATCGCAACAGAAATATTTATCCATCACAAAAAGATTGACATCAACTGCATCGTTTATTCTTTGAAATCACGACATCAAAAGAACTCTCAACTTGTTGCATCAGCCTTTACTTACTTGTTGCATCAGCCTCCTTTTCATACTCGATTAATTTTTCACTTGTCCAGAACCAAAAGTTATCTAGAATAATATATTTCATTTTCAACCGATTGAGTCGAACTACAAACTACCTGATTCCTAATATATAAGGATATGTAGGCGGGCTAGATGTCGTAAACTCGGTCGTATTTCAACTTTCGCCCTTAAATCTTATTCTCAAGCATTTTGGTCCCTTCATAATTCGGTACCGAGATGACTTCTGAATTTTTTAAAAATTGTACGTTAAATCAAGCTTATCGAGCTACAAGTGACTTGAATTCTCTTTAACCCCGAGATATGTAGGAAACCCATTTCAGGGATTTGGCCATAATTCCTAAGTCCATACCAAATCCCTTTCGTAAAGATGAATATGTTGTTGGTCACAATTGGATTGATCAATTCGTTTTCCTTGAATTTGTTCCATCAATTCGAGTAAAACGGGGGAAAGTTGTTGACACCCAATTTTGACCTTTCCAGATAATAATTAATCTTTGAGCTTCTTCAATGTCAAACGATCTTAAATAAATGAATTAATAAAATATTAAGGAAAATATAAAGTTTGCAAGTTATTTTAAATAAGTTTTGTCACTTTTTAAGTAATGTATATGTTTTATATAATTTCATACATAATTAGTATATTTTATAAACATTTCAAAAAACGTCTCAAAATATTTTGATTTTAGAAAGTATTTTATTAAATTAGTTTAGTTTAAGTTTCGGTCATATTTTTTTTGAGTCATTAGTTTACAATTAAATTAATTATTTTATATTTTTAAAAATCAAGAAGTGTGTTAATTAATTAATGTAAATTCATTTTATTTAAAAGTTAGCCAAATTTGCTAATTAACAATTTGGTTCATTTGGCCAAAATTGCAATTTAATGGCAAAATCCTTAAGCTAAAATCCAATCTTCCCTTCTAACTCATTTGTTCCGGCCCAATTTTCCTTTAATTCTAGCAACCCTTTTCAATCATAAGCCAACCCATTCCCCCCTTTTTTTTTCTTAAATCCAATTCCTCCCACCTCTCAATTTCCCTTTGGCCCAGCCCATACTCTCAAACCCTACCCAATTCCCTTATTCACAAAAGAGAATAAACGTACAATTCCCAGAAGCAACCTTCAACAATTTCAATGGAGTCAACAAGCGACTCAGCTACACGAAAAAGGCAATGGGTATAACGTGAGGAAGAGTTCACAGAAAGTGACTCATGGTGTCTTTTTATCGTTGTCTTCTCCTTTTGCTCTGCCAGTGAAGTCATACAATAGGGCAAACGGCTCGTTCAGTCTACCACAACCAAGTCCTGTGTCCTTGAATTGCGTTGATGGACGCCACGTCGAATGTGAGGTTACTCAAATCGATCCAGGCCATCTTCTTCCTCCAATCATCCGGATTTCTTACGATTTTGTTTGAAATCTTGGACATACGCGAGCTTTCCCATCTGGGAGGGAAGAAAAATTCAAGTTTTTGGGATTGGAAAATTTCCTATCCGACCCTCTTTCCACCCCTAAATCGAAAAACTTAATCTCTTCTATAAATATTCCTTTCCTTTACATAGATGGGTGTTGACTTTTGGTTTCTTGGAAATTTTCTAGAGAGAAAACTTTGAGAGGGAAAATTTTGAGTTAGCTTTTGTTTGGAATGTCTTTAAAGTAAAGGGTCTGGATAGCAAAATATTTACGATCTATACAGAGATACAGAAATATATTCAAAGAAATAGAGGAAAAACTTTTCTTCTTCTATCTTCTTTAGTGTTTGGATTTGCGTTTGTGTTCGCATTGTGGAAGAGGTTGTTCGGCTCATGTTTTCTCTCATTCGCTGCCCAAAAAAGGTAAAATTCTCTCCAATACCAATTTTTTTGGTCCGTTTATGTTAGTAAAATGAAAGCTTCTTTCTGTTTATTCATTATCCTTTTTTGGAATGAATCTATCTCCTTGTTCGGTCTGCTATTCATGTCAAGGGTCTGGCCGCCTTGTTGTTGATGTGTTTTGGTTTGAGATGTAAAATGCATTCTTTGTGTGAATCTAAGCTTAAAAATCCTTTGAGTTGAGTTTTTTTCTCTCCATGATCTTAACTGTCCATTTGATATATTTACTGCTTCATGTTGTTGCTCATGTAAGTTCAAATCTTCAAATAAACTAATGAGTTAACTGTGTATGGCATATTCTTTTAATTATTCCAATGACTTAGTTTTATCTATTTTTTGGGATATCTTTGTGGTCTTGCTACCTAATGTGATTGGTTTGAATGGAGTTTTTTTTGTATCTGCTTTGTCTTACTTCTAATTTATAACTCCATTTTAATATGCTTGTGTTTGGAATCAATTGCATAAAAATCCGAGTTTCTTTCTTTATTTTTTTTTCAGATTTGAGATTTTGCTAAAATTTAGTCGTTCAAGTTATTTGAAACGTGATCTGTTTGGGCCTTAGTCTCTCATGATATGACAGGGCGATTTCTTTAATCCCAATGATATTTCTCAAGTGTTTATTTGCTCACAATGTGTACACATTCTTGAGAGTTCATGTCAAATTGATGATTTACATGATTAGGAATTGGCGAAGTCTAGAAAGATGCATTTGTTCTAATTCGCATATCATTCAGACACTTAGTTGCTGATTTGCACTTCTTTTGCCTTGATTTCCTTGATTGTTATGCATGCAGTTTTATTTTGTTCTCTTAAAAGAGTTTTAAGGAAGAATCGTGAGTCATTTATGTTATTAGCTTAGTCTTAATATTTCGTTATGATTTGTTGTGCTGAGTTGTTGGCGGCTATAATGTTGTTCACTTTACTTTATAAGAGTGTATTATAATTTTCCTTATCTTATTCTAATGAGATTTCACTTATGTTTGGCATGTAAAAATTTGTTCGAGTCTTCGTGGTCTCTGTTTTATTCCCCGCCTTCTCGAGAGAGCCATAAAGGCGGTGTTTAAATTATATTTAAAATTGTTTACTTGATTTATTTGTTGAATTATTACCTATTGCATCTCATGGCTTAGATTCCACCAAAGGGAGAATAGATTGCATTAGGACAAAGGTTGTTATGTGGCTTATCACGACTGTCATTCAGAAAACACACAAGTCAAATCTTTGGAAGTAATAAACAAATAGTTGAGTTGCGGTCATCTAATGTCGTTTATTAATCTTCACACCGTTGTTTGTCCGACTCAAGTAATCGTCATTTCTAAACCAATTCTTGACAACCTAGTGTAGAGCGAAACTAAATCCAAATCTAAGCATTATCCTATGACGTCTTAATGACAAATCATGTTTAAAATGAATAACCTATATATGTTTGATCTTGTATTGAAAAATTAATGCAAGTGGTCTAGCACCCCCGGGAACAACGGGTGATGGATCAGATGCCTTCACCAAGTACAGTTTCCCATTTACTTAAATTAGATAGCTAGAATTCGGGAAAGGATTTAGGAAGTCCCAGTCAAGTCCCAGTGAAGCAAGTCAAGAATGACTCGGACAGCTAGTTTAAGTTCAAATGCTAGTGACTGTTAATTTTCAAAAATCAATACTACAATCTAACAAATAAGAAAGGTTCAGAAAGAAGAAGAACTTCATTGAAAGAAATAGGAGTTTACATTCTGTTTTCTCTGTTCAACAATGATCCTTTCATGCCCTTTTTAGTGATTTAACCGACTTAACAAAAGTGGGGTGTTAAAGAATGACAAAAGTCTCACATCAGGGGTTAATGAGATTGGGGGACTCCTTATAAGGGTAGGGAATTCCTCCTCCCTTTGATATAGTTTTTGAGGTTTGAGTTAGACCTAAGTCCTAATTTAACAGTGACACTGATGATTGACCACGTAGAAGGTAGATCAGAACCTATTTTTTGCAAATAACTTTTTTTCAGGATATCAGGCTTTTTAAGTGAATTTGTAGAATGTCAATGCATTTTCTAAAAGATGATGTCATTAGCAAAACACTCCATACAACAAATTCGCTCACAAAATCTACTTTGAAAAAAGAGCATATTTTCATAACAAATCAAAATAATCTTTCAAAATTTCTAATCTCAGAATAAACTTTCAGCTGAAATGAAAAATACAAACAAAAACATAAACAATTCAAAATGCTTCCATGAAGACTTAAACCTAAAAATTTAAGAATGGATCAACACCTTCGGTTTCTCCAATTGCCATCAGTTTTATCAATTTTTTTGACAACTTGATAATGGTCTCCAAACCTTAACCCATAAACCCATAGACAAGTTGAAAATTTCATGATGAATAGGTTTATTATATTAGGGTCATATCCAGTAATTTTTACAATAGCTAAAAAATGCTGCCACAAAATTTCAAGTTAGGAATTGAATCCTCGATGTAATTGATAATACTCCAAATAATTAGGAATGGAATAACCCCATGATGGAAGTAATGATGGATTGATTTCATGATAGCTACATCCTGATAATAATCATAATTGTCTTCTTTTTTCAACTTAATTATAGACGTACCTCCCAGTATAAGATTGGAAAATCTAGTTACTGATGGACTTCAATTCATAAAATTATCACATGGGAGACTTCCATTTTTCTCCAACTTTTAGACATACACACTTCATTTTATATGGTTCAGATTCTTCGAGTTTTTCTTTTTTTTCGTTTTTGGTCAACTTTATCTTTTGCAGATTCAGCGATAATTGATTCTACATTTTGTAGATCATTGTTGAAGTGATCATGTGGAGGAGAGGAAATGGGTGACCAAACTTATAATTCTTGATTTTGGTGAAGGTAGGATTTTTACATGTTATTCTTTATGAAAATGTTACTAAGAATGAGGAGATGGTTCATTCTCTCTTGCTATATTTATAGCATATTCACTTGACAAAAATCACTAAATATTAATTTTATTAAATCTCACTTTAAATTTTCATTTTATGGCATGAAAAGTTTAAATAAGATATAATACAATTAATATTTAGTGATTTTGGTCAAGTGAATACGCTACAAATATAGCAAAAGAGAAAGAACAATCTCCTCATTCTTAGTGACATTTTCATGAAGAATAACATGTCAAAAATGCTACCTTCACCAAAATCGAGAATATGAAGTTTGGTAACCTATTTCCTCTCCTCCACATTATCACTTCAACAATGATCTACAAAATGTAGAATCAATCATCTCTGAATCTGTAAAAGATAAAGTTGACCAAAAAAGAAAAACTCGCAGAATGTGACCCGTATGAAATGAAGTGTGTATGTCTAAAAATAGGAGAAAAATGGAAGTCTCCCATGTGTGAATTTTATGAATTGAATCCCAACAGTAACTAAATATTCCATTCATATGCCGGGAGGTACGTCTATAATTAAGTTGAAAGATAATTATGATTATTATTAGGATGTAACTATCTTGATGTCGATCTATCATTACCTCTTCAATTATGAGGTGATTCAATATCCTAATTATTCTGAGAATTTTATCAATTACATCGAGGCTTCAATTCCCAACTTGAAATTTTGTGGCCTGGCATTGAAGGCTAAGATCATTATGTTAGAGAAGCGTTTCTTTAGCTATTTTGAAAATTGTAGGATATGACCCTAATATAGTCAACCCTATTCATCGTGAAATTTTCAACTTGTCTATGTGTTTATAGGGTTAGGTTTGGAGACCATTATCAAGTTGGGAAAGAGATTGATGAAACTGATGTCAATTTGAGAAACTGAAGGTGTTGATCCATTCTTAAATTTTTAGGTCTTCATGGCAGCATTTTGAATTTTTAATGTTTTTGAAAATTGTAGTATATGACCCTAATATAGTCAACCCTATTCAACATAAAATTTTAAACTTCTCGATGGGTTTATGGGATCACAAACAAACTACTCAACATGGTTGGTTGACCCGAGCTGATTGAAGTCCTAACATGCTATTGGGGCAACAAAAAAATGGAGTTCTAATTTGGAACCATGGAAATTACCCCGATAGTTGAGGAAATTCGGAACTATATTGACACAATTGGTACAGGGTTGGAAAGAAGAGTAAGGAAACAAGAATAAATCTTAATCCCTAACAATCCTTCCGTCGAAGATATTATCAAATTGCTTGGATTAGGAAAGGATTACGCTTACTGGTCCATATATTCTAGTATCGCATTTATAGACCTCTACGTCAAATTTGGGAATGCAAGCTTTTAGGAAAGTTATAACCTAGAGTTCATAGTCACCTACAGGGAATGAAACGAAATCACACCTTTAGTATTCACTGTCGTGCTATTAGGTACTATGGTTTTTCCACACGGCCCGAGCCTAAGTATCAACACTCAAGCGATAATGCCTGCACACACTTTATTCCACAGACACCTGAGTCAAAGGTAGGTGAAGTATTATACCGTTGCTCCATCATTCTGTCAAAAATGTATCGAGCTTTGGGAAAATTCAAAGAGGGAGATCACTACTTTTAAGGTTGTAACCTACTTCTCCAATGGTGGATACTAAGACATTTGGTGAACATGGAACTCAACAGCTGCATACCCTCGATGATAAAAACACTCTCATGGATTTGAACAATATGTTGTTTTGGGATAATCTGGGGAACCGAAAGACTAGAGGAAGATGGGCTCACATCTTTTCCAAATTAAGAGAAAAAGATAACCAATTGATGCTCGATTGCTTCATCTCAAAGGATATCGATGTAGGGGGCCACATATAACTCGTGTTGCCACTACCAGGTATTCAGGGAATCCGTTATTATATACCCTTCAGAGTCCTAAGACATTTAGGAGAGAGCAAGTCACGCCTCAAGATGCATACTATCATATCTACGTATATGACATTGGGGACTATAGAGTGGATGATGCTACAGAATACAGAGGGAGTCGAAAAAGGCCATACGAATGAACAAAGATAACATTGCTCCAGATCGTTTATCAACAGATATGATGAATCTTACAAGATTTGGTTGAAATATGATATACAAAGTATCTCATCTCCAATCCCAAATAGTTGTCGCAGCATGGAAGACAAAGAGTCCAAAGTTGTTATCGAGCTAAGAGAGGTAAAATTGGAAGCTCAAGAAATACATTTTGATGAGCCTGACTTATGGGTTGAAGATAATTTGGATGAGATGCAATACCAGGATTGGGGAGAAAAAGGACGCCGGAGCAAGGGTTACTTGTTGATGCTACAGTACACTTTTCAATAGCACAAGACATAGGAAAGTAGCACAGAAGCATGGCCATCAGGGTCCGCGTAGTGGATTTTGCCCATGTGTGGGTTTTTCTATATTTATTTCTATCTTTATCAGCCCTTGTGTGGACTTTCTTTTCTTGTATTTCGGTAAGCTTACGCTTTCAAATGACCTCTGCATGGGCCATTTCTTTTCATTTGTCCCCTATTTCCCATGTTTGATTTCCCCCTTTTGAACATTATTTCTTATATGGGAAACTTGCTTGGGGGGATAACTAAATGGTTCAAATCTACACATACATATTCAAATGTGCTAGGCCTACCCTTGGCACAAAATGGTCCCCCCTTACTTGTTTCAGACGCGTGTTGGTCACTTGTATGCTTTAATTGAAAATGTGATATTGTTGCTTTGGATGCGGATATTTTGACCCACTCCCTTTCAAAATCTCCAAAAAAATATCTAAAAATTGTAAGTCACTACCCCAAAATTGTCCGACCAAAATTCCCAAAGTCTTGAGTTTCAAATGGTCAAATACTAAAACATTATTTTGTCATCTCAGGAAAAGTAAAATAATAGCTGTGAAAAAAGGCAAGAACACCAAGATAGGACCAACTAGAGAGGATTGTAGAGGAAATTTCAACGGGTTACACAAGAGATCCAAAAAAGTAGAGAAAGGGGGTTAAAATTTGATATCGCCACAACAGTCTTCAAAGTCGCAACTACAACGCTAAACAAAGATTTGGAAGCCAAGATGGAGAAAGGAAAGAACATAGAGACAGATCCAAATGGGGAGGATTTGAGGATGAAATTGTAGATGCTCAAACAAAAGGCTCTAGAGATGGGAGAAAGAGAAATAGAAGTTGACCTAGCCACCACAAATGCGCAAGAAAAAGCTGAAGCACTGGATGAGTAGTTGGCGACTAAGATGGCACAATTGGGAGGTAAATAAGGCTTTCAACGACGACATAACTATGAAGCTTGAGGAGATACACAGATAATGCCTTTTTTTTAAAAAAGTTACTAGTGGTACCAAAGACAATCACCTTGGAGCTACTGGAGAGGACATCGACGAGATAGAGATTGTCGATAAAACTCATTTTCAAGGACGTCTGGCGGAGGGAGACAAAAAGATCACTCGAGACGTATCTTCAAAAGTATTGTGTAAGAGTGAAAGTCATTATGTGTGCTATCATCTACGAGCGCCTTCAGACTAAGGTATTATGAAATCTAGTGGGAGAATCACTTCCCAAGTTGGATCGAGGGACATTCGCAAGAACTGTGTGTGTCATCCCAGCCAGAAAGGGAACACAATAGAAAAATGTGTGGAGTTTAAGACTGTAGTTCACTACCTATTCGATACTGACATAGTTATGAAAAAGTGGGATGACGACATTATCATTACGTCTGATGAACCAAGGCTCGATATACCGATCACTGAGAAGACTAGTCTTTATCTTTGCTCTTTCACGCCTTTAAAGAAAACAATGTTGGAGGTCTACTTGCAGTTTGTTCAAAAGATTATATTCCCTTGGAAGTGAAGTTCGGAAATGTTTCACCTACCACCAGGCCATTGATCATAGTATTGAAGAATGCCTTGAATTTCACCACGACGTAGAATCCCTCGTTTAACATGGGAAATATTCAAGTTGAGGTTGTCCTCTATGACTAATGCAACAGCAAGGTGAAGAATGGTTGAGATGGAATCACATTTATCTTTAGAATATTTATAGTTTGTTTTTCAATTTCCTAGTTATTGTTGAGAATGAATGAATGAAAACAAGTGTTTCCTTTTGAACTTGAACTACGTTGGACCTGAGTTCTCCTTGTGAGATACGTAGGCAGCCTTTCAAGGCCTGGCCCCTATCTTTCAAAAGTTTCATTATCCCCCTTTCATTCTACAAGGAGATGTAAGATCTAGATCAATGCCGAAAGAGATGCAACAAGAAAACCTTAGCTCAACGTGATTTAACCTTTCTGAGATAGTTCCAATTTAAAACAAGTAGATTTATGCTTATTCAAAATAAATCCCCCATTACTCATGGGTTAGAATGTCCTCAAACAAAGAAATTTTCTATATTTACATGCTCTATATGTGATTTTTTGCATTGTGTATTCTGAATTCAAACTAACAAATTTGCCTTTTAGTTATTTTCCTCCCACAGGTACTCAAAACTGGTATGTGTCGATAAAATTGGCTGATCATCCCTATTTTATAAGATCTAAAGGCCCTACAGATTCATTACTGACCAAGGTTCACATAAGGTAAAAGCAACAACATGTGATAACAACGAAGAAATTAGTCTTACTTCCATCGTAGTGGCTCAACCCTCCATCACCGATCAAAATAAAAATTCGAGGTTCTTTCTTTATTTTATTTTTAGATTTGAGATTTGGCTAAAATTTAGTCGTTAAGGTTATTTGGAATATGATCTCTTTGGGGTTTAGTCTCACATGATATGACATAACAATTTCTTTACTCCCAATGATATTTCTCAGTGGATTATTCGCTCACAATGTGTACACATTCTTGAGAGTTCATGTCAAATTGATAATTTACATGAGAATTAGGAATTGACAAAGTCTAGAAAGAGACATTTGTTCGAATTTGCATATCATCCACACCCTTAGTTGCCGATTTGCACTTCTTTTGCCTTGATTTCCTTGATTAAATTATGCATGCATCATGATTTTGTTCTCTTAAAAGAGTTTTAAGGAGCAATCGTAAGAGTCATTTATGTTATTAGCTTAGTCTTAATATTTTTTTATGATTTGTTGTGCTGAGTTGTTGGTCAATGTGATGCTGTTCACTTTAATTATAAGAGTGTATTAAGATTTTTCTTATCCCATGCTAATGAGAATCACTTGGGTTTAGCATGTAAAACCTACCCGAGTCTTCGTGAACTTCGCTTTATTCCCCGCATTCTTGAAAGAGCCATAAAGGCTCAACTTCTTCATCGAATCAGCCGGCTAGTTTAGAAAATTGACGAAGATGTCCCGAAATTAAATAATGCAGACCGAACCAAGAGTTGAAGAGATTGGGTCAAAGAGCCCAAATTTATTTATTTATTTCAAATTTTGTATTTTGTTGTTTTAGGGCCTAAGCCCTTGTCCTTTTTATTATTGATTATTTTTTTTAGAATTTATAGAAAGGTGATGAATTGAGCCTAAGGCCCAAATCGAAACGAAACGGACCTAAATACTGATCTAAACGGACAGAAACAAGACTTGGGCCCAACTCTCCTTCCTTCTTTAATTTACGAGGATTATTTAATTGCTAATATTTTATCGTTAGTCTTCAGTTGAAACGTTCAAATCTCGAAAGTCATTCATTTTGTTAAACAATTCAACTAAAATCAGTCAATTTCATTTGAACTTAAGATAAAAATTTTGTAAGTATATATCCCGCTTAGTAGAATAAAATTTCCATTTTCTCTCTTAAAAAAAACAACTCCAACTAAAAATAGTTCAACTTTTCAATTCAAATCAAGTTAATTGATTTTTGCCAAACATTTTAATTGTTGGATAATCGCACGTAAGCGAGTATTTTAGGTGTTGTAAAAACCTTCCTAAAATGTTAAAAAGAATCCCCGAACCCCTTTGAAGATTTTCAATTGATTTACAGTTTTTATCCTTTGAAAATTTATTTTCTTAATTTTTCTATAAAATTAAGTGGCGACTATAAAACAAGTCTCAAACAAAAAATATTTTTCAAAATAAAACACTTATGGAAGAGAGATAGTGTGTAGAATCTGTATAAAAGGAGAAAAGTAATTCTTACCCATTTTGATAGAAAAAGGTGGCACCCAACTAAGTCATTTTCTTAAACAATAATTGTTTTACATAATTAATTTAAACCGTAGTCATGTAACATAATTAATTGTTCAATGTTAACTTAATTATGTAATTCTTTCTAAAAAGAAGTTATTATATTTAACTCTTTAAAATTATTTAATTATTATGAAATTGCCTAATTATGAACTTACTTCATTAATTGAATTAACAGACGATTAAGTGCTAAATAATTTTTTTTTTAGTAAGATCTATTTAATTCATGTTTTTCATTTTACAAATGAGTCAAACTTTTCTAACCGCAATTTTTTAAAAAAAATTATCAGTAATTGTATTCGTATATTTTTTATTTTGCATCTTTAGCGCCTTGCTTAGAAGGTCATTTGAATCTTCACCATTTCTCTACTTTTCAAATCGTAAAAGAAAAAAAAATAGAGAAATTAAAGCTTTGAGGCGTGAAAAATCAATATCCGTCAAGAGTTACTGCATTTATTTATATTCTATAAGGGATGACAATCAATTCTCTATCATAATACAATAAAGCCTGAAATATATATGCAATTGAATAAGCTACTTCTCAATATGTTCGTATTTGTAGAACAAGATGACGTTTCATAGTAGTCATATTTTTCATGAACATATATGACTTTTCATAAGTCATGTTTTTTCACGAATAAGTAATTTTTTATAAGGTGAAATGGTCTAATGCACCCTTATACGTGTATGTGTTTGTATTACAAACCCTTCTACTCAACACTTTGTCAACTAAATCTTAAACTCATCAAATAATTATTTTTTAAATCCTTTTGTCATCAGATAGTTGTGCGTAATCCAACCTCTTACACGTGTAATTTCACGTCATTTTCAAAAACAAGTAAGAAATTAAATATTAATAAGAAAATAAAAAATTAAATAATCTAACTTTTTGTAAATTCAAAACCTTTTTAATTGTCAATCCTCACGTATGCTCACAGTTTGAGCATCAAATTCATAACAAACAGATGAAATTTTTCTTTGTTAAGCTTATCAATGGAGTTTTCAATTTTTACAATAGCACTAACACCCTTTACGTTAATCTTTATCATACCTACACTTTGAATCTAACTAACACAAACTATGATTTCAACTATTAAAATAACTAAAAAAAAACAAGAAATTAGAAAATGGGGGTTGAAAAAAGAGGTCGAGATGTTAATTTGTTGCAAAGAGGATAGAGTACTGAAGAAGAAGAAGTAAAATAGTTTATATCGAAAAAAATGACAATTGGTGTGGCGTATGATATTGCTGAAGAAGAAGAGAAGAAATATTATTTTAAAATATAATATAGTGTATTTACACGCTTGGAAGTGTTTGTATTCACACATTTTCCAACTCAGCGATATTTATGCCACTTAAGTTTTGTCATTGATCATAGTTGTTTCAAATATTGTGTTTTCACAAGTTTCATGGTCCACTTGACAAAATATAGAGTTAAAGGATTCACAAAACAAACTCATAAAAGTAGAAGGGTTGATCAGACCATTTCACCTTCTCATAATAGTCATATTCTTTTCAATGAGCAAATGATTTTTCATGCAAGAACAAACTTTTAATCTCCCCCTTTTTGAACAAAAATAACTTTTGTTGCTCATCTTCTGAACAAACAAAACTTTTTGTTTACTTCCATTCTAAACAAACCAAACTATTTTTTAATTTAAAATTTAAATATTAATTCAAATTTCAATAAATAATTTGTACAAAATAAATTATGAAAAATAAATCTTAAATTTATTTAAAGATCCGACCCAGGTCGCACCCAAAGTGCATGTCATTTAGATATATATTATTAAATACTAGAAATGAAATGTCCGCTCTATGCACGGGCCCAAAATTTTTGATTTTGAAAAAACTTACGACTTTTCTCTGTTATAGTCTGAATATAATGAACAGATATTATTGCTACAAAATTAAAGAACAGGATACACTATTACTAAACTATTTCTATAAATACATAAAAGTTTCAGAAGTAAAAATACTACGATAAATACATCATTAGGATTTCTCTGATGCTAAATTAACGATGCTCCCGAAATACATAAAAGCTCTAGAACTAGAAATACTTCGATAAAAAAACATCAAAATTTCTGCCATGCTCAATTGAATATTCGCACTAATACACGAGCACAAGCGACAAGTCTTAAATTGTTGAAAGCTTTATTACAGAACTCCATTATTGCAAATAGAGACATTATTGGATTCATACTCAACAGCCATAAAAGGACATTCATTTTCTGACATGTCTTAGATATCTAAGTGGTACTTCAATTTGGTATTCCCCAGTTCGACGTATTTCAAAAACCTAAATTTTGGTGCAATCTAGAGAAACTTGTATAATGAGTTATTTGTACTTACAACAGCCTTTGAGATTTTATGAAATTAAGCCTACCTTTGTTTCCAATGTCTATGCTTCATTTGATGATATTCTAGCAGAAAAATCATTGAGACATTTCCTATATGAATATATTATGCATGAGGACACATTAGATAGAAGTGTTGGACGATATTGGAAAATCCTAAAAACTCTTTTAGCTTGATTGGGTTTGTTTAAAAAGAAAAGAGAAGATGTGTCCGTATCTCTTACGAGGGGAAGAAGACCCCAAGGAGATCCTCTTTATACCAAGGTCGTTCTCGACTTTTACAGAGTTCATACCTGGATTTTTATGAACAAGCTGATTATCAAATTACCCCTCCCCTAGTTACCAAAATGCCCCTTCTCACACTTACCAAAATACTCCTATTCTCACCTATGAATTTCCATTTCCTATTTACCGAAATTCCCCTCCAGTTTACCAAACTCCATCTCATCACTATCAGAACGTTTCTCCCAATTATGCCAATGTTCAGGCAAATTACCAAACGCCTCCCCTGATATATCAAGCCCCATCTCCAGTTTACCAAAATATTCCCCCAAACTACCAAGCTCCATCACCAAATTACCGAACTATCCCATATCCAAGATATCAAGCCCCATGTCCTACTTCCCCAAATTATCGTCAGATTCCACCCCTTCAGCAAGGAAACTAAGATCCCCCTCATCCTGAATTTGAGAAAAAACCAAACAAAATTTTTACTTCACTCGTTGAAAGCCAAACAAAGTTGTTTGAGCGATTGATTGCAGCATAATATATTCATCCAGTGGGGCCTAAGCCTGTGAACACTTGCCTTAGGTTTTGCAGACCTAATCAGAAGTGCGGGTATCACTCTAACACTATTGGACTTGATGCTGAGGATTGTATTAACCTTAAGCATAAGATCCAGGATCTGATTGACCAGAAAGTGGTCTCTCTCCATACAGCCGCGCCCAACGTCAACAGAATCCTTTTGCCAAAACCATGGGGGTGCCACTATCAATATGATAGAGAGAGATTATGATTGGTGTATGACAAAGGTGATAGTTTTGATCGCTCATGACTAACTGAGAAAGGGTTGTAGCTTCATTAAGCATCAGAGAGAAGAATGTGTTTGTGATTCTGACACCCGAGAAGGTTGTTTCCTAGTGCCAATAGATACTCATACCTGACCAAGGATTGTGATTGGAACTGCCTCTGCTCAAGGTATAAGTAGGTTCGCTAGATTCTACACACTAGAAGAGTTATTTCAAGGGGGCAAAAGAAGGACAAAACGAAGAGACCGATAAGTAAGGCTTCGGCTGACATCTTTGTATAGGCTCTATTGATGAGTTCGCAGTCAGATATGCAAACCTTGATTAACCAACCAGGTCATCCGAGGACATCCTATCAATTTATGTGATTAAGAGCTTCCCTTTAAAGGTAATATGCACAATAAAGCTCTGCATATTACCATTGGGTGTTGAGATAAGGTTATAAATCACGTCTTGGTTGATTATGGATCTAGTCTCAATATTTCCCCACTATCGACTATGAGGCAGCTAAGATTTGACTCGGGGAATCTGTGAAAGAATCAAGTCAATGTGAGAGCTTTTAATTTGGTGCAAAGAGATATATATTCGGGGCTGTAAACTTGAATATCTAGATGGGTCCTTCATAGTTTAGCTTGGTGTTCCAGGTGTTGGACATCAACACTAGTCATATATTGCTTTTGGGGAGGCCACTCATCTACATGGATGGGGTTGTACATTCTACCCTTCACCAACTAATGAAATTTGTCTAGAAGGAGCAAAAGTTGGTTATTTACAGTGAAGAAAGCTATACCAATGGGTATGCGCCGATTGTCGATGAGATTCTCTGAGGCTGCTACACGGTGGAGCTGGTACATGCCACTAGTGATGATTTGGATCCATAGCCGCCTATTCTTACTTTTACAAAATGATCGCTATTGTGATGCTTTAGAATTTATTCGAATCAGGTTTCGATTAGGAAGGAATTTCCAAGGAATTGTCGAGCTTATCAAAATTCTGACCAAAAGAGCGAAGTTTGGTTTGAGGTACATCCCCATGGATGATGAAGCAGAGATGAAGAATAAGAGTGGTGATTAAGCATTGGACATGCCAATCCCTCATATGTACCAATCATTCCTGGTTTGTGAGTATTCCAACAATGATGGCCTTGGGAAAGGAATCTGTGGTATGTTCAAAGAAGTTGACGCATTCATGGAGGATGAGGTCGAGACATCCGATATCCGCGATTCTAAGCCAGGGGAGAAGTTGGAAAACTGTACCTCCACGCCACATTTGATTCCCCGAACATCTTGGTAGAAAGAACATACGTTTATACATATTTTGAAAATCTGTGGTAGTTTGGAAGAGGCCTGAGACCTACCATTTTTACATTTTTTAATTGTTTGAATTTTTAAATTCCCTTGTAATGTTTAAAAGGGAAAAATGGTCCTCCGGCATGAACAAAGTTTGCACTTGATTTTCATTTTTAATGAAAGCTCTTTTGTCTAAACTTTGTTCACTTACTTATTTGCTATTTTTACTTTCCTAGCTTTATCTGTTTATGATTTCAGTAATATTAATTTAAAATTTACCAATTCATGTAATGTCACGGGGATAAAGAACAAAAAGAGGCAAGTGATGACGAAGGTGAATAATATGACAGAGAAAATGAGGTACCAAAACATGTTGCCGAAGAGTTTCGGCAGTTTGAGAATTAACATAAACCGAAATTGAAAGAAACTAAGACTGTGAATCTTGGAGAAGAGAAGTGTGTTAAGGAGGTCAAAATTAGTGTTCATCTAAATGAAGCTCAAAGAAGGGACCTAATTTGTTTGCTTAGAGAATACATTGATGTATTTGTCTGAATTTACAACAATATGCGAGGGTTGACTACGAATGTGGTGTCCTATAAATTACCGATTAATCCAGGTTTCAATTCGATAAAATAAAAAAACTCGATAGTTCAATCTTGAGTTCATTTAATGATTAAAAAAGAGATTACCAAGCAGATTAAGTCTCAATTAGTTGGAGTGATGTAATACCCAACTTGGTTGGCCAATGTTGTTTTGGTCACTAAGAAAGATGGGAATATTAAAACTTTTGTTGATCACCGAGATCTCAGCAAAGCATGTCCAAAAGATAATTTTCCATTTCCAAACATTCACATTCTAATTGATAATTGTGCTAAGCACGAAATGCAATCGTTTGTACATTGTTACGCGCGTTATCACCAGATCTTGATGGATGAACAAGATGTAGAGAAGACAACCTTCATTACGCCTTAGCGTGTATATCATTATAGGGTGATGCCATTTGGTCTCAAAGAAGTCGGTGCTACTTATAGGAGGGCTATGACAACCAACTTTCATCGCTTGATTATTACAAATAGATTGATTTATATGTAGGTGATTTCATAATCAAATCCCGCGAGAGTTCGTACCACTTGACTTATTTGAGGAAATTCTTTGATCACCTACGTCGATAAAATTCTAAGTTAAATCCCGCTAAATTTGCTTTTGGGGTGAGAGATGGCAAGCTATTGGGATATGTAGTTAGCAGAAGGGCCATTGAGTTGGACTCTTCCAAGATTAAGGCAATTTAGGAGTTACCTTCTCCGATGATGAAGAAGGAAGTGATGAGTTTCTTAGGAAGGTTGAACTACTTTAGTCGGTTCATATCTCAATCCAGGTAGATGTGTCAGCCTATCTTCAAGTTATTGAAGAAGGATGCTTTTACTCAGCGGATCAAAGAATGTCAGACTGCTTTTGATGTCAACCGGAATTATTTGTCCAATCCACCAATGTTAGTTCCTCCATGAGAAGGGAGTCCATTGTTGCTATTTTGTCAGTCTCAGATTACACATTTCAGAGCGTACTTGGTCAACATGACGAGACAGGGAAGAAAAAGTGAGTCATTTATTACCTGAGCAAGAAATTTACTCCATGCAAGACTCATTATACTCTTTGTGAGAGAACTTGTTGTGCTTTGACTCAGATTGCTTGATTGTTGAGACATTATTTGTCTTCTTTTACCACATACCTCATTTCTAGGATGGACCCGTAGAAGTGTATTTTCCAAAAGGCGATGCTGACCAGAAAGATGGCTAAATGGCAAATGCTTTTGAGTGAATTTGATATTGTGTATGTGATCTAGAAGGCGATAAAAGCACAAGCCTTTACTAATCATCTTGCAGAACATCATGTCGATGAAGAGTATGAACCGCTCAAAACTTATTTCCCCGATGAAGAGGTATCATTTGTAGGTGAAGATATTTCTGAACCATACCCTGGATGGAGGGTATTCTTCGATGGAGTGGCAAATTACCAAAAAAGAGGTATCAAAATGATCTTAGTATCAGAAACTAGTTAGCACTATCCTATGGCGGCCAAACTTCAATTTGATTGCACAAATAATATAGAAAAATATTGAAGCTTGCATCCTTGGTTTGAAAATGACCATTGACTTGAATGTTCATGAGCTTCTGGTTATTGGAGATTCAGACTTTCTAATTTATTAGGTTCAAGGAGAATGGGATGTGAAGAACCCATATGTGTTGTACATACAGAATTTGTGCAAGAGTTTAGACACACTCCCAGAAATAGAATGAGTTTGCTGATGCTCTTGCCACCGTCGCCTCAATGATTAAACATCTATTGATCCTTTGGATATATATTTAAAGGATCAACTAGTCCATTGTTCACATGTTGAAGCGGAACCAGACGGTTTGTCATGGTATTTTGATAAAAGAATTATTTAGAGACCGGGGTTTATCTCGAGATTGTAACATTTAACCAGAAGATGTAGATATGCTGCATGACTCTCAATTTCTTTCTAAGTAGAGAAATCCTTTATAAGAGGACTCCAAATTTTGGTCTTCTTAGATGTGTTAATGCTATTGAAGCTGCAGAGCTTCTAGAACAAATACATGTTGGAGTTTGTGGTACGCACATGAATAGACTCACTCTAGCAAGGAATATCCTTTGAGTCAGTTATTTTTGGATGACTATGCAGCATTATTTTTACACGGTTGTGCATAAATGTCATAAGTTTTAAGTGCATGGTGATTTGATTCGAGTGCCACCTCACAAATTTAATATTATGAGTTCACCTTGGCCGTTTGTAGCTTGGAGAATGGATGTCATTAGTCCAATAGAGTCAGTTGCCTCTAACGGACACAAATTCATTTTGGTTTACGTTGACTACTTCACTAAATTGGAGTAAGCAGCTTCGTACAAGTCAATGACCAAGAAAATTGTAGTTGATTTTATCTGCAACAATGTGATATGAAGGTTCGGAGTACTAGAATCTATCATCACTGATAATGGTGCAAATCTCAACAATCACTAGATGAGAGATATGCGTGAGGCCGCCAATAAGAACATCAAGAAAATTATGAGAGAAATGGTTGACAAGTACCAAGGTTGGGACGAGATGTTTCCATATGCTTTCTTAGGATACTGAACGATTGTCAAAACATTGATCAGAGTTACACCATACTTGTTAGTATATGGATTAGAAGCATTCATACCTGCTGAAGTTGAGATACTGATGTTTTTGAAGATTCAAAACTGGAATATAATTTTTGAAGAGATCCCAAAAATTATGTGACTGGCCCACCGACAGGTAGCTGAGACAAAAATTTTAGAATGAACTCAAAATTTCAATATGGTTTTATCAGTAGTCTGGAACAACTTTGAATACTTTCCAGCAAAGAATTAGATAGACCTCAAGCATATGTGTTTAAGAAGTACGCTAAGCTTGATGTGACACGACACGTGACAATGATCTTTTCCAAATACTGCCTTTTGAAAGACTATTTTTTCTAAAACTTTCCTTCATTGATTCAATAATTTTTGCATGGAAATGTTTTTTATTATCTATCAAGAGGCAAGAGATCAAAAAAATCAATCGGAGATAGCAGGACAAGGAGCAGGTGACCGAACAAACCGACACACATCAGTTCATTATTCCCCAGGACGCTCGATCACTTACATTAATTTTTCAATACAAGATCAAACATATATAGGTTATTCATTTTAAACATTATATGTCGTTAAAAAGTATTAGGCTAATGCTTAGATTTGGATTTGGTTTCACAAACATATATTGGTTGTAGCTTTATTAAGCATCAGAGAGAAGAACGAGTTTGTGATTCTGACACCCGAGAAGGTTGTTGCCTAGTGCAAATAGAAACTCGTGCCCGATCAAGGCTTGTAATTAGAACTACTTCTGATCAAGGTATGAGTAGGTTCAGTAGATTCTACACACCGGAAGAGTTGACTCAAGGAGGGCAAAAGAAGGACAAAACGAAGAGACCGATAAGTAAGGCTGAGGCTGAAGAGTTTTGGAGGAAAATGTAGCCAAAGGATTATTCAATTATGAAGCATATAGAAAAGACTTAGGCTCATATCTTTGTATGGGCCCTGTTGATGAGTTCGCAGTCAAATAGGTAAACCTTGATTAACCAATGATCAACCAGGTCATCTAAGGATATCCAATCAGTTTCTGTGATTAAGAGCTTTCCTTTGAAGGGAATATGCACAACAAAGCTCTGAATGTTACCATTGGGTATTGAGATAAGGTTATAAACCACGTCTTGGTAGATGATGGACCGTGTCTCAATATTTGCCAACTCTCGACTCTGAGACAGCTAAGATTTAACTTGGGAAAGATTTAATAGAATCAAGTCAATGTGAAAGCTTTTGATGGGATGCAAAGCGATACATTGGGGCAGTAAACTTGAATATGTAGATGGGTCTTGCATAGTTCAGAGTGGAGTTCCAGGTGTTGGACATCAACACTAGTTATAACTTGCTTTTGGGGAGGCCGTTCATCCACATGGATCGGGTTGTGCCTTCTACCCTTCACCAACTAATGATATTTGTCTAGAAGGAGCAAGAGTTGGTTATTTTACAGTAAATAAATCCATTCCAGTTGGTATGCGCCAATCGTCGATGAGGTTTCTAAAGGCTGCTAACGGTGAAGTTGGTAAATACCACTGGTGATGATTTGTCTCCACAACCACCTATACCTACTGTGTACAAAATGATTGCTATTGTGATGCTTTAGAACATATTCAAATCAGGTGTTGATTGGGAAGGAATTTCCAAGGAGTTGTTGAGTCTATCCAAATTCCCTCTAAAAGAGCGAAGTGTGGTTTGAGGTACATCCCCACGGATAATGAAGCGGAGCTGAAGAATAAGAGTGGTGATCAAGCATTGGACAAAGAAGTCGACGCAATCATGGAGGATGAGGTTGAGACATTCGGTATTCCCGATGTTGATCAAGGAGAGAAGTTGCAAAACTGAACCTCCATGCCAAAGTTTGCACTGGATTTTCAATTTGAATGAAAGCATCTGTTGTTAAACTTTGTTCATTTACTTATTTGGTATATTTACTTTCCTAACTTTATCTGTTTATGATTTTAGTAATATTAAATTAAAATCTGCTAATGTCATGTCATGTTACGTGGTTAAGGAACAGAAAGAGGCAAGTGATAACGA
The DNA here is from genome assembly GCA_027789145.1 of Solanum arcanum. Lineage (NCBI taxonomy): Eukaryota > Viridiplantae > Streptophyta > Magnoliopsida > Solanales > Solanaceae > Solanum > Solanum arcanum. The sequence continues at coordinate 56,349,771 of CM050942.1, read as the reverse complement.
AGGTGAAGAATATGACAAAGAAAATGAGGTACTGAAACATGTTGCTGAAGAGTTTCGGCAGTTTGAGAATTAACATAAGCCAAATTTTAAAGAAACTGAGACTGTGAATCTCGGAGATGAGGAGTGCATCAAGGAGGTCAAATTAGTGTTCATCTGACTGAAGCTCAAAGAAGAGACCTGATTCGTTTGCTTAGAGAATACATTGATGTATTTTTCTTGATTTACAGCAATATGCTAGGGTTTACTACGAATATGGTGTCCGATAAATTGCCTATTAATCAAGGTATCAATCCAATAAAACAAAAGACTCGGTAGTTCAAGCCTAAGTTAATTTAATGATTTAATAATAGATTACCAAGCAGATTGAGTCTTAATTAGTTGAAGTGACGCAATTCCCGACTTTGTTAGCCACATTTGTTTCGGTCACCAAGAAAGATGGAAAGATTAGAAATTGTGTTGATTACAAAGATCTCAGCAAAGCATGTCCAAAAGATAATGTTCCATAGCCAAACATTCACATTCTAATTGATAATTGTTCTAAGCATGAAATGCAATCGTTCATAGATTGTTACGCGGGTTATCACCTGATCTTGATGGATGAAGAAGATGCAGAGAAGACAACCTTCATAATGCCTTAGCGTGTATATCAGAACCATCTTTCTTTACATGGTTCACAAAGAGAATGATTTGTATGTAGATGATGTCATAATCAAATCCTACGAGAGTTCGAACCACATGACTCATTTGAGGAAATTCTTTGATTGCCTACGTCGATAAAATTTAAATTTAACTCTCGCCAAATTTGCTTTTGGGGTGCAATATGACAAGCTCTTGAGGTTTATAGTTAGCAGAAGGGGCACTGAGCTGGACTCTTCCAAAATTAAGGCAATTTAGGGGTTAACTCCTCCGAAGATGATGAAAGAAGTGATGAGTTTCTTGGGAAGGTTGAACTACATTAGTTGGTTCATATCAATCCAGCGAGTTGTGTGAGCATATCTTGAAGTTATTAAAGAAAAATGCTTTGACAAAGTGGATCGAAGAATCTCAGAGTGCATTTGATGTCATCTAGAATTATTTGTCCAATCCAGCAATTTTAGTTTCTCCACGAGAAAGGAGTTTGTTGTTGCTATATTTTTTAGTCTCAGATAACACATTTGGGAGCGTACTTGGTCAACATGATGAGCAAGGGAGGAAAGATTGAGTCATTTATTACCAGAGCAAGTAATTACTCCATACGAGGTTCGTTATACTGTTTTGGAGACAATGTGTTGTGCTTTGACTTGGATTTCTCAAAAGTTGAGATGTTCTTTGTCTTCTTGTACCACATACCTCACTTCTAGGATGGACCAGTTGAAGTATATTTTCCAACAGACGATGCTGAACAGAAAGTTGGCTAAATGGAAAATGTTTTTGAGTGAATTTGATATTGTGTATGTGATCTACAAGGAGATAAAAGCACAAGCCTTGGCTAATCATCTTGCAGAAATCCTAACGATGAGTAGTATGAACCGCTCACGACTTATTTCCCCGATGAAGATGTATTATTTATAGGTGAAGATATTTATGAAGCATACCCTGGTTGGAGGGTATTCTTTGATGGAGCGAAAAATCACCAAGGGAGAGGTATCGAAGCGGTCTTAGTATTAGAATTCGGTTAGAACTATCCTATAGCGGCCAAACTTCGATTTAATTGCACAATAATTGGGAAAATATGGAAGCTTGCATTATTGGTTTGAAAATGACCATTGACTTGAATGTTATTCAGACTTGCTGATTCATCAGGTTCAAAGAGAATGGGCTATGAAGAACCTAAAGATCACACCGTATGTGCGAAACGTACAGAAATTGTGCAAGAGATTCTGCAAGATTGAGTTTAGACACACTGAGTTGGTTGATGCTCTTGCCACCATCGCCTCAATGATTAAACTTCCAGATACTGATTATATCGATCCTTTGGATATAGATGTAAAGGAGAAGCTAGTCCATTGTTCACATATTGAAGAGGAACCATACGGTCTGCCATGGTATTTTCATAGAAGGAATTATTTAGAGACTGGTATTAATCCCGAGAATGTCACATTTAACCAGAAGAAGTAGATATGCCGTATGTCTCTCAATTTCTTTCTAAGTAAGGAAATCCTTTATGGGAGGACTCCAAATTTGGTCTTCTTATAAGTGTTAATGACATTGAAGCTGTAAAGCTTCTAGAGCAAATACATGTTGGAGATTGTGGTACACACATGAATGGACTCACTCTAGCAAGGAAGACCTTCGAGTCAGTTATTTTTGGATGAATATGGAGCATTATCGTTACAAGTTTGTGCAGAAATGTCATAAATGTTAAGTGCATAGTGATTTGATTCAAGTGCCACCTCACAAATTTAATGTTATGAGTTCATCTTGGCCGTTTTTAGCTTGGAGCATCGATGTCATTGGTCCAATAGAGTCATTTGCCTCAAACGAATACCGATTCATTTTTGTTTCCATTGACTACTTCACCAAAATGGTGGAAGCAGCTTCGCACAAGTCAATGACCAAGAAAGTTATAGTTGATTTTGTCTCGAACAATCTGATATGCAGGTTTATAGTACTAGAATCTGTCATTACTGATAATGCTGCAAATCTCAATAGTTACTTGATGAGAGATATGCATGAGAAGTTTAAGATTATTCATCTAAATTCAACCGCTTATCGTCCTCAAATTAATGGAGTTGTAGAGCTTGCCAATAAGAACATGAAGAAGATTATAAGAAAGATGATTGACAAGTACCGAGGTTGGGACGAGATGTTGCCATTTTATTTGTTAGGATACTAAATGAATGTCACAACATCGATCGGAGCTACTCCATACTTGTTAGTATATGGAACAAAATCATTCATACCCACTGAAGTTAAGATACCGTCCTTGAAAATCATCCAAGAAAATGTGTTGAATAACGCTGAATGGGTCTGTAAGCATATCGATCAGTTAACATTAATCAAGGAAAATAAAATTATTGTTATTTGGCATGGTCAACTGTATCAACAGAGAATGATTTACGCTTTCCACAAACGAGCCAGATTTGAAGTTGGTCAGTTGGTACTTAAGCACATTTTCCCTCATCGGGATGAGTACAAAGGGAAATTTTAACTAAATTGAAAAGGACCTTACCTAGTTCGCAAGGTATTGTCGAGAGGTGCTTTGGTCCTGTCGAAGGTGGATGACACCCAATGGCCGAAACTGATCAACTCAGACGTTGTCACAGAGATATTATGTGTGAAACTTCAATCTTTGTTTTTGATATTTCCTTGTAATTGTTGTATTAGAAAGTAATCATTTTGTTTAGAACCCTATACCTCTTGTATGAATTATGTCTGATCTGAATTATCATGAATGAGATACATAGGCAGCCCATGTCGGTCTCAGTCACCCATTTTATCTTTTAATATTTCTTCAAATTTAAACTACGTCCGACCTGAATTCTTAAGTATAAGATACGTAGATGGCCTATGTCAGCCTCGGCACATTAATTTGTAATTTTCTTACTTTTGTTAACCTTTGAGGGGGAACTACGTTTGGCCTAATTCCTGCCTCAGCATGATATGTAGGCGCCATAACTGTTCGGTCATATCTCCCATAAGATTTCTATTTTTCTTTATAATAGAAATTGGGATAAAAGAAGAAGATTTTCTTTATAATTCCTAAGTCCATACCAAATCCCTTTCGTAAAGATGAATATGTTGTTGGTCAAAATTGGTTGATCAATTCGTTTTCCTTGAATTTGTTCCATCGATTCGAGTAAAACAGGGGAAAGTTGTTAACACCCAATTTTGACCTTTCCAGATAATAATTAATCTTTGAGCTTCTTCAATTTCAAAAGATCTAAAATAAATAATTTTATAAAATATTAAGGAAAATATGAAGTTTGCAAGTTATTTTAAGAAGTTTTGTCACTTTTTAAGTAATGTATATGTTTTATATAATTTTGTACATAATTAGTATATTTTATAAACATTTCAAAAAGCGTCTTAAAAGACTTTGATTTTAGAAAGTATTTTATTAAATTAGTTTAGTTTAAGTTACGGTCAAATTTTTTTGAGTCATTAGTTTACAATTAAATTAATTATTTTATTTTTGTTAAAATCAAGAAGTGCGTTAATTAATTAATGCAAATTCATTTTATTTAATGTTAGCCAAATTTGCTAATTAACAATTTGGTTCATTTGGCCAAAATTGCAATTCAACGGCAAAATCCTTAAGCTAAAATCCAATCTTCCCTTCTAACTCATTTGTTCCGGCCCAATTTTCCTTTAATTCTAGCAACTCTTTTCAATCATAAGCCAACCCATTTCCCATTTTTTTTCCTTAAATCCAATTGCTCCCACCTCTCAATTTCCCTTTGGCCCAGCTCATACTCTCAAACCCTACCCAATTCCCTTATTCACAAAATAGAATTAACATACAATTCCCAGAAGCAACCTTCAACAATTTCAATGGCGTCAACAAGCGACTCAGCTACGCGAAAAAGGCAATGGGTATAACGTGAGGAAGAGTTCATAGAAAGTGACTCATGGTGTCTTTTTATCATTGTCTTCTCCTTTTGCTCTTCCAGTGAAGTCATACAATAGGGTAAACGGCTCGTTCAGTCTGCCACAACCAAGTCCAGTGTCCTTGAATCGCGTTGATGGACGCAACGTCGAATGTGGGGTCGATCAAATCGATCCAGGCTATCTTCTTCCCCCTATCATCCGAATTTATTATGATTTTGTTTGAAATCCTGGACATACGCCAGTTTTCCCATCCTGGAGGGAAGAAAAATTCAAGTTTGGGATTGGAAAATTTCCTATCCGACCCTCTTCCCACCCCTAAATCGAAAAACTTAATCTCTTCTATAAATATTCCTTTCCTTTACATAGATGGGTGTTGACTTTTGGTTTCTTGGAAATTTTCTAGAGAGAAAACATTGAGAGGGAAAATTTTGAGTTAGCTTTTGTTTGGAATGTCTTCAAAGTAAAGGGTCGTGAATAGCAAAATAGTTACGATCTATAAAGAGATACAGAAATATAATCAAAGAAATAGAGGAAAAACTTTTCTTCTTCTATTTTCTTTAGTGTTTGGGTTTGTGTCTGTGTTCGCATTGTGGAAGAGGTTGTTCGGCTCATGTTTTCTCTCATTCGCGGCCCAAAAAAGGTAAAATTCTCTTCGATACCAATTTGTTTTGGTCCGTTTATGTTAGTAAAATGAAAGCTTCTTTCTATTTATTCATTATCCTTTTTTAGAATGAATCTATCTCCTTGTTCGGTCTGCTATTCATGTCAAGGGTCTGGCCGCCTTGTTGTTGATGTGTTTTGGTTTGAGATGTAAAATGTATTCTTTGTGTGAATCTAAGCTTAAAAATCCTTTGAGTTGAGTTTTTTTTTCTCCATGATCTTAACTGTCCATTTGATTTAATTACTGCTTCATGTTGTTGCTCATGTAAGTTCAAATCTTCAAATCAACTAATAAGTTTATTGTGTATGGCATATTCGTTTACTTATTCCAATGACTTAGTTTTATCTATTTTTTGGGATATCTTTGGGGTCTTGCTAACTAATGTGATTGGTTTGAATGGAGTTTTTTTTTTTGTATCTGCTTTATCTTTCTTCTATTTTACAACTCTAGTTTAATATTCTTGTGTTTGAAATCGATTCCATAAAAATCTGAGTTTCTTTCTTTATTTTTTTCAGATTTGAGATTTTGCTAAAATTTAGTCGTTCAAGTTATTTGAAACGTGATCTGTTTTGGCCTTAGTCTCTCATGATATGACATGGAGATTTCTTTAATCCCAATGATATTTCTCAAGTGTTTATTCGTTCACAGTGTGTACACATTCTTGAGAGTTCATGTCAAATTGATGATTTACATGATTAGGAATTGGCGAAGTCTAGAAAGATGCATTTGTATGAATTCGCATATCATTCACACACTTAGTTGCTGATTTGCACTTCTTTTTCCTAGATTTCCTTGATTGTTATGCATGGAGTTTTATTTGTTCTCTTAAAAGAGTTTTAAGGAGGAATCGTGAGTCATTTATGTTATTAGCTTAGTCTTAATATTTTGTTATGATTTGTCGTGCTGAGTTGTTGGCCACGATAATGTTGTTCACTTACTTTATAAGAGTGTATTATAATTTTCCATATCTTATGCTAACTAGATTTCACTTATGTTTGGCATGTAAAAATTTGTTTGAGTCTTTGTGGACTCTGTTTTATTCCCAGCATTCTCGATAGAGCCATATAGGCGGTTGTTTAAATTATATTTAAAACATTTTACTTGATTTATTTGTTGAATTATTACCTATTGCATCTCATGGCTTCACTTCCACCAAAGGGAGAATAGATTGCATTAGGACAAAGGTTGTTATGTGGCTTATCACGACTGTCCTTCAGAAAACACACAAGTCTAATCTTTGGAAGTAATAAACGAATAGTTGAGTTGCGGTCATCTAATGTCATTTATTATCTTCACTCCATTGTTTGTCTGACACAAGTAATTGAAATTTCTAAACCAATTCTAGACAACCTAGTGTAGAGCGAAACTAAATCCAAATCTAAGCACTAGCCTATGACGGCTTAACGACATATCATGTTTAAAATGAATAACCTATATATGTTTGATCTTGTATTGAAAAATTAGGCAAGTGCTCGAGCACCCCCAGGAACAACGGGTGATGGATCACATGCCTTCACCAAGTACAGTTTCCCATTTACTTGAATTAGATAGCTAGAATTCGGGAAAGGATTTAGGAAGTCCCAGTCAAGTCCCAGTGAAGCAAGTCAAGAATGACTCGGACCGCTAGTTTAAGTTCAAATGCTAGTGACTGTTAATTTTCAAAAATCTATACTACAATCTAACAAATAAGAAAGGTTCAGAAAGAAGAAGAACTTCATTGAAAGAAATAGGAGTGTACATTCTATTTTCTTTGTTCAACAATGATCATTTCATGCCCTTTTTTGTGATTTAACCGACTTAACAAAAGTGGGGTGTTAAAGAATGACAAAAGTCTCACATCAGGGGTTAATGAGATTGGGGGACTCCTTATAAGGCTAGGGCATTCCTCCTCCCTTTGATATAGTTTTTGAGGGTGAGTTAGACCTAAGTCCTAATTTAACAGTGACACTGATGATCGAACACGTAGAAGGTAGATCAGAACCTATTCTTTGCAAATAACTTTTTTTCTGGATATCAGGCTTTTAAAGTGAATTTGTAGAATGTCAATGAATTTGCTAAAAGATGATGTCATTAGCAAAACACTCCATAGAACAAATTCGCTCACAAAATCTACTTTGAAAAAAGAGCTCATTTTCATAACAAATCAAAATAATCTTTCACAATTTCTAATCTCAGAATAAACTTTCAGCTGAAATGAAAAATACAAACAAAAACATGAACAATTCAAAATTCTTCCATAAAGACTTAGACCTAAAAATTTAAGAATGGATCAACACCTTCGGTTTCTCCAATTGCCATCAGTTTTATCAATTTTTTTGCCAACTTGATAATGGTCTCCAAACCTAAACCCATAAACCCGTAGACAAGTTGAAAATTTCACGATGAATAGGGCTTATTATATTAGGGTCATATCCTGTAATTTTCAAAATAGCTAAAAAACGCTGCCACAAAATTTCAAGTTAGGAATTGAATCCTCAATGTAATTGATAAAATTCTTCAAATAATTAGGATATGGAATCACCCCATGATGGAAGTAATGATAGATTGACTTCATGATAGCTACATCCTGATAATAATCATAATTATCTTCTTTTTTAAACTTAATTATAGACGTACCTCCCGGTATAAGATTGGAAAATCTAGTTACTGATAGACTTCAATTCATAAAATTCACGCATGGGAGACTTCCATTTTTCTCCAATTTTTAGACATACACACTTCATTTCATACGGGTCAGATTCTGCGAGTTTTTCTTTTTTTCTTTTTTGGTCAACTTTATCTTATGCAGATTCAGAGATCATTGATTATACATTTTGTAGATCATTGTTGAAGTGATCATGTGGAGGGGAGGAAATGGGTGACCAAACTTATGATTCTTGATTTTGTTGAAGGTAGAATTTTTTACATGTTATTCTTTATGAAAATGTTACTAAGAATGAGGACATGGTTCATTCTCTCTTGCTATATTTATAGCATATTCACTTGACCAAAATCACGAAATATTAATTTTATTAAATCTCACTTTAAATTTTCATTTTATGGCATGAAAATTTAAAATAAGATTTAATACGATTAATATTTAGTGATTTTGGTCAAGTGAATACGCTACAAATATAGTAAGAGAGAAAGAACCATCTCCTCATTCTTAGTGACATTTTCATGAAGAATAACATGTTAAAAATGCTACCTTCACCAAAATCAAGCATAAGAAGTTTGGTCACCTATTTCCTCTCCTCCACATGATCACTTCAACAATGATCTACAAAATGTAGAATCAATCATCTCTGAATCTGTAAAAGATAAAGTTGACCAAAAAAGAAAAACTCGCAGAATCTGACCCGTATAAAATGAAGTGTGTATGTCTAAAAGTAGGAGAAAAATGGAAGTCTCCCATGCGTGAATTTTATGAATTGAAGTCCATCAGTAACTAAATATTCCAATCATATACCAGGAGGTACGTCTATAATTAAGTTGAAAGATAATTATGATTATTATCAGGATGTAACTATCTTTATGTCGATCTATCATTACCTCTTCAATTATGAGGTGATTCCATATCCTAATTATTCAGAGAATTTTATCAATTACATCGAGGCTTGAATTCCCAACCTGAAATTTTGTGGCCTGGCATTGAAGGCTAAGATCATTATGTCAGAGAAGCGTTTTTTTAGCTATTTTGAAAATTGTAGGTTATGACCCTAATATAGTAAACCCTATTCATCGTGAAATTTTCAACTTGTCTATGGGTTTATGGGGTTAGGTTTGGATACCATTATCAAGTTGGCAAAGAGATTGATGAAACTGATGTCAATTTGAGAAATTGAAGGTGTTGATCCATTCTTAAATTTTTAGGTCTAAGTCTATATGGCAGCATTTTGAATTGTTTATGTTTTTGTTTGTATTTTTCATTTCAGCTAAAAGTTTATTCTGGATTTGAGATTGTGAAAGATTATTTTTATTTAAAATAAAAATGTTCTCTTTTTCAAAGTAGATTTTGTGAGCAAAAATGTTGTATGAAGTGTTTTGTTAATGGCTTAATCTTTTAGCAAATTCATTGACATTCTACAAGCTCACTGGAAAAGCCTGATATTAGAAAGAAAGTTATAGGTTAAAAAAAGTTCTGATCCACCTTCGATGTGGTCGATCATCAGTGTCACTGTTAAAGTATGTCTTAGGCCTAACTCACACCCCAAAAGCTAGATCAAAGGGAGGAGGATTTCCCAAGCCTTATAAGGAGTCCACCCATCTCATTAACCACTGATGTGAGACTTTTGTCATTTTTTAACACCCCACTTTTGTTAAGTCGGTTAGATCACTATAAAAGGGCATGAACAACTCATTGTTAATAGAGAAAATAGAATATAAGCCCAATGAAGTTCTTATTCTTTCTACAAACTGTAGTATAGATTTCTTAAAATTAATAGTCACTAACATTCTAACTGAAACTAGCGGTCCGAGGCATTCTTTACTTGCTTGACTGTGACTTTATAAATCCTTTCCCGAATTCTTGTTATCTGATTTAAATAACCGATAAACTGGACTTGGTGAAGGCATCTGATCCATCACCTATTGTTCCCTGGGGTGCTTGAGCACTTGCATAATTTTTCAATACAAGATCAAACATATATAGGTTAATCTTTAGTGGAACCACCAAAATCATGTCCAAGGTCTCTGACCTACGACATATCATGTTGTATGACATTTGAAAGATGTACATGTGGAAACCTAATTTGGGTTAGGGAATCTTAACTGAGTTTTGTTTTGTAGGAATTGATCATTTTTATAAATGTGACATAATTGTGGAAGCCCCGATATTGCTCAAGATGTGGTACAATGACCTTGACGGGGACCACAAATGAACTGCTCAACATGGTTGGTTGAACCTAGCTGATTGAAGTCCTAACATGCTATTGGGATAACAAAAAATGGAGTTCCGATTTGGAACCATGGAAATTACCCCGATAGTTGAGGAAATTCGGAACTACATTGACACAATTGGTACAGGGTTGGATAGAAGAGTCAGGAAACAAGAAGAAATCTTAATCCCTAACAATCCTTCCGTCGAAGATATTAGCAAATTGCTTGGATTAGGAAAGGATAACGCTTACTAGTCCATATATTCTAGTATCGCATTTATAGACCTCTACGTCAAATTTAGGAATGCAAGCTTTTAGGCAAGTTATAACCAAGAGTTCATAGTCACCAACAGGGAATGAAATTAAATTAGACCTTTAGTATTCAGTGTCATGCTATTGGGTACAATGGTTTTTCCACACGGCCTGAACCTAAGTATCAACACTCAAGCGATAATGCCCGCACACACTCTATTCCACAGACACCTGAGTCAAAGGTAGGTGAAGTATTATACCATTGCTCCGTCATTCTGTCAAAAATGTATCGATCTTTGGGAAATTTCAAAGAGGAAGATCGCTACTTTTAAGGTTGTAACCTGCTTCCCCAATGGTGGATACTAAGCCATTTGGTGAACATGGAACTCAACAGCTGCATACCCTCGATGATAAAAACACTCTCATGGATTTGAAGAACATGTTATTTTTTGATAATCTGGGGAACCGAAAGACTAGAGGAAGAAGGTCTCGCATCTTTTCCAAGTTTAGGGAAGAAGATAACCAATTGATGCTCGATTGCTTCATCTCAAAGGATATTGATGTAGGGGGCCACATATAACTCGTGTTTCCACTACCAGGTATTCAGGGAATCTGTTCTTATGCACCCTTCAGAGTCCTAATGCAGTTTAGGAGAGAGCAAGTCACGCCTCCAGAGGCATACAATCATATCTACGTATATGACATTGGGGACAATAGAGTGGATGATGCTACAGAATGCAGAGGGAGTGGAAAAAGGCCATACGAATGAACAAAGACAATATTGCTCCAGATCGATTTATCACCAGATATGATGAAACTTACAAGATTTGGTTGAAAAATGATGTACAAAGTATCTCATCTCCAGTCCCAAATAGTTGCCGCAAAGTGGAAGACAAAGAGGCCAAAGTTGTGATCGAGCCAAGAGAGGTAAAATGGGAAGCTCAAGAAATACATTTTGATGAGCCTGACTTATGGGTTGAAGATAATTTGGATGAGATGCAATACCAGGATTGGGAAGAAAAAGGACGCCGGAGCAAGGGTTACCTGTTGATGCTACGGTACACTTTTCAACAACACAAGACACAGGAAAGTAGCACAGAAGCAGGGCCATCAGGGTCCGCGTAGTGGATTTCGCCCATGTGTGGGTTTTTATATATGTATTTCTATCTTTATCATCCCTCTTGTGGACTTTCCTTTCTTGTATTTCGGTAAGCTTACTCTTTCAAATGACCTCTGCATGGGCCATTTATTTTCATTTGTCCCATATTTTCCATGTTTGATTTCCCCCTTTTGAACATTATTTCTTATATGGGAAATTTGCTTGGGGATAACTAAATGGTTCAAATCTACACATACATCTTCAAATGTGCTAGGCCTACCCTTGGCATAAAATGGTCCCCTCTTACTCGTTTCGGACGCGTGTTGATCGCTTGTATGCTTTAATTGCGTATGTGATATTGTTGCTTTGGATGCGGATATTTTGACCCACTCCCTTTCAAACTATCCAAAAAATATCTAAAAAGTGTAAGTCACTACCCCAAAATTGTCCAACCAAAATTCCAAAAGTCTTGAGTTTCTAATGGTCAAATACTAAAACATTATTTTGTCATCTCAGGAAAAGTAAAATAATAGCTATGAAAAAAGGCAAGAACACCAAGATAGGACCAACTAGAGAGGATTGTATAGGAAATTGCAATGGGTTACACAAGAGCAACAGCAAGGTGAAGAATGGTTGAGATGGAGTCACATTTATCTTTAGAATATTTATGGTTTGTTTTTCAATTTTCTAGTTATTGTTGAGAATGAATGAATGAAAACAAGTCTTTCCTTTTGAACTTGAACTACGTTGGACCTGAATTCTCCTTGTGAGATACGTAGGCAGCCTTTCAAGGCCCGGCCCCTATCTTTCAAAATTTTAATTCTCCCCCTTTCTTTCTACAAGGACATGTAAGATCTATATCAATTCCGAAAGAGATGCAACAAGAAAACCTTAGCTCAACGTGATTTAACCTTTTTGAGATAGTCCCAATTTAAAACAAGTAGATTTATGCTTATTCAAAATCAGTCCCCCATTACTCATGGGTTAGAATGTCCTCAAACAAAGAAATTTTCTATATTTACATGCTCTATATGTGATATTTTGCATTGTGTATTCTGAATTCAAACTAACAAATTTGCCTTTCAGTTATTTTCCTTCCACAAGTACTCAAAACTGGTCTGTGTCGATAAAATTGGCTAATCATCCCTATTTTATAAGATCTAAAGGCCCTACAGATTAATTTACTGACCAAGGTTCACATAAGGTAAAATCAGCAGCATGTGATAACAACGAAGAAATCAGTCTTACTTCCGTCATAGTGGCTCAACCCTCCATCACCGATCAAAATAAAAATTCGAGGTTCTTTCTTCATTTTTTTAGATTTGAGATTTGGATAAAATTTAGTCGTTAAGGTTATTTGGAATATGATCTCTTTAGGGGTTAGTCTCACATGATATGACATAACAATTTCGTTACTCCCAATGATATTTCTCAGTGGATTATTCGCTCACAATGTGTACACATTCTTGAGAGTTCATGTCAAATTGATGATTTACATGAGAATTAGGAATTGACAGAGTCTAGAAAGAGAAATTTGTTCAAATTCGCATATCATCCACACCCTTAGTTGCCGATTTGCACTTCTTTTGCCTTGATTTCCTTGATTAAATTATGCATGCATCATGATTTTGTTCTCTTAAAAGAGTTTTAAGGAGCAATCGTAAAAGTCATTTATGTTATTAGCTTAGTCTTAATATTTTTTTATGATTTGTCGTGTTGAGTTGTTGGTCACTGTAATGCTATTCACTTTAATTATAAGAGTGTATTAAGATTTTTCTTATCTCATGCTAATGAGAATCACTTGGGTTTAGCATGTAAAACCTGCCTGAGTCTTCGTGGACTTCGCTTTATTCCCCGCATTCTTGAAAGAGCCATAAAGTCTCAAGTTCTTCATTGAGTCAGCCGGCTAGTTTAGAAAATTGACGAAGATGTCCCGAAATTAAATAATGCAGACCGAACCAAGAGTTGAAGAGATTGGGTCAAAGAGCCCAAATTTATTTATTTATTTCAAATTTTTTATTTTGTTGTTTTAGGGCCTAAGCCCTTGTCCTTTTTATTATTTATTATTTTTGTTAGAATTTAAAGAAAGGTGATGAATTGAGCCTAAGGCCCAAAGCGAAACGAAACGGGCCTAAATACTGATCTAAACGGACAGAAACAAGACTTGGGCCCAACGCTCCTTCCTTCTTTAATTTACGACAATTTATTTAATTGCTAATATTTTATCGTTAGTCTTCAGTTGAAACGCTCAAATCTCGAAAGTCATTCATTTTGTTAAACAATTCAACTAAAATCACTCAATTTAATTTGAACTTAAGATAATAATTTTGTAAGTAAATATCCCGCTTAGTAGAATAAAATTTCCATTTTCTCTCTTAAAAAAAACAACTCCAACTAAAAATAGTTCAACTTTTCAATTCAAATCAAGTTAATTGATTTTAGACAAACATTTTAATTGTTGGATAATCGCAAGTAAGCGAGTATTTTAGGTGTTGTAAAAACCTTCCTAAAATGTTAAAAAGAATCCCTGAACCCCTTTAAAAATTTTCAATTGATTTACAGTTTTTATCCTTTGAAAATTGATTTTTTTATTTTTCTATAAAATTAAGTGGCGACTCTAAAACTAGTCTCAAACAAAAAATATTTTTCAAAATAAAACACTTGTGGAAGAGAGATAATGTGTAGATCTGTATAAAAGGAGAAAAGTAATTCTTACCCATTTTGATAGAAAAAGGATGCACCCAACTAAGTCATTTTCTTAAACAATAATTGTTTTACATAATTAATTTAAACCGTGGTCATGTAACATAATTAATTGTTCAATGTTAACTTAATTATGTAATTCTTTCTAAAAAGAAGTTATTATATTTAACTCTTTAAAATTATTTAATTATTATAAAAATTGCCTAGTTATGAACTTACTTCATTAATTGAATTAACAAACGATTAAGTGCTAAATAATTTTTTTTGAATAAGATCTATTTAATTCATGTTTTTCATTTTACAAATGAGTCACACTTTTTTAACCGCAATTTTTTTAAAAAAATTATCAATAATCGTATTCATATATTTTTTATTTTGCATCTTTAGCGCCTTGCTTAGAAGGTCATTTGAATCTTCACCATTTCTCTACTTTTCAAACCGTAAAAGAAAAAAAATAGAGAAATTAAAGCTTTGAGGCGTGAAAAATCAATATCCGTCAAGAGTTACTGCATTTATTTATATTCTATAAGGGATGACAATCAATTCTCTATCATAATACAATAAAGCCTGAAATATATAATTGAATAAGCTACTTCTCAATATGTTCGTATTTGTAGAACAAGATGACGTTTCATAGCAGTCATATTTTTCATGAACATATATGACTTTTCATAAGTAATGTTTTTTCACGAATAAGTAATTTTTTATAAGGTGAAATGGTCTAATGCACCCTTATACGTGTATGTGTTTGTATTACAAACCCTTCTACTCAACACTTTGTCAACTAAATCTTAAACTCATCAAATAATTATATTTTAAATCCTTTTCTCATCAGATAGTTGTGTGTAATCCAACCTCTTACACGTGTAATTTCATTTCATTTTCAAAAACGAGTAAGAAGTTAAATATTACTAAGAAAATAAAAAATTAATAATCTAACTTTTTGTAAATTCAGAACCTTTTTAATAATCAATCCTCACATATGCTCACAATTTGAGCATCAAATTCATAACAAACAGATAAAAATTTTCTTTGTTAAGCTTATCAATGGAGTTTTCAATTTTTACAATAGCACCATCACCCTTTACGTTAATCTTTGTCATACCTACACTTTGAATCTAACTAACACAAACTATGATTTAAACTTTTAAAATAATAAAAAAAACCAAGAAATTAGAAAATGGGGGTTGAAAAAAGAGGTCGGGATGTTAATTTGTTGCAAAGAGGATAGAGTGTTGAAGAAGAAGAAGTAAAATAGTGTATATCGGATGATTTTGAAGAAAAAAAAACAATTGGTGTGCCGTATGATATTGTTGAAGAAGAAGAAAAGAAATTTAGGTTTAGGTGTGGGAAGAGTGCTGAAGAAGAAGATAAATCGGGGTGAGGCGGTGGTGGTGTTGGGTAGGGAGAGAAAGAGTTAATGAAGAAATAAGTTTTTTTATTTTAAAAAAATTATTATTTTAAAATAAAATATAGTGTATTTACACGCTTGGAAGTGTTTGTATTCACACATTTTTCCAACTCAACGATATTTATGCCACTTAAGTTTTGTCATCGATCATAGGTGTTTTAAATATTGTGTTTTCATAAGTTTCATGGCCCACTTGACAAAATATAGAGTTAAAGGATTCACAAAACAAACTCATAAACATAGAAGGAGAAAAGTAATTCTTACCCATTTTGATAGAAAAAGGTGGCACCCAACTAAGTCATTTACTTAAACAATAATTGTTTTACATAATTAATTTAAACCGTAGTCATGTAACATAATTAATTGTTCAATGTTAACTTAATAATGTAATTCTTTCTAAAAAGAAGTTATTATATTTAAGTCTTTAAAATTATTTAATTATTATGAAATTGCCTAATTATGAACTTGATTTATTGATTTACAGTTTTTATCCTTTGAAAATTGATTTTCTTAATTTTTCTATAAAATTAAGTGGCGACTCTAAAACTAGTCTCAAACAAAAAATATTTTTCAAAATAAAACACTTGTGGAAGAGAGATAATGTGTAGATCTGTATAAAAGGAGAAAAGTAATTCTTACCCATTTTGATAGAAAAAGGATGCACCCAACTAAGTCATTTTCTTAAACAATAATTGTTTTACATAATTAATTTAAACCGTGGTCATGTAACATAATTAATTGTTCAATGTTAACTTAATTATGTAATTCTTTCTAAAAAGAAGTTATTATATTTAACTCTTTAAAATTATTTAATTATTATAAAAATTGCCTAGTTATGAACTTACTTCATTAATTGAATTAACAAACGATTAAGTGCTAAATAATTTTTTTTGAATAAGATCTATTTAATTCATGTTTTTCATTTTACAAATGAGTCACACTTTTTTAACCGCAATTTTTTTAAAAAAATTATCAATAATCGTATTCATATATTTTTTATTTTGCATCTTTAGCGCCTTGCTTAGAAGGTCATTTGAATCTTCACCATTTCTCTACTTTTCAAACCGTAAAAGAAAAAAAATAGAGAAATTAAAGCTTTGAGGCGTGAAAAATCAATATCCGTCAAGAGTTACTGCATTTATTTATATTCTATAAGGGATGACAATCAATTCTCTATCATAATACAATAAAGCCTGAAATATATATGCAATTGAATAAGCTACTTCTCGATATGTTCATATTTGTAGAACAAGATGACTTTTCATAGCAGTCATATTTTTCATGAACATATATGACTTTTCATAAGTCATGTTTTTTCATGAATAAGTATTTTTTTTTATAAGGTGAAATGGTCTAATGCACCCTTATACGTGTATGTGTTTGTATTACAAATTTTTCTACTCAACACTTTGTCAACTTAATCTTAAACTCATTAAATAATTATATTTTAAATCCTTTTCTCATCAAATACTTGTGCGTAATCCAACCTCTTACACGTGTAATTTCATGTCATTTTCAAAAACAAGTAAGAAATTAATTATTACTAAGAAAATAAAAAATTAAATAATCAAACTTTTTGTAAATTCAGAACCTTTTTAATAGTCAATCCTCACATATGCTCACAATTTGAGCATCAAATTCATAACAAACAAATGAAATTTTTCTTTGTTAAACTTATCAATGGAGTTTTCAATTTTTACGATAGCACCATCACGCTTTACGTTAATCTTTATCATACCTACACTTTGAATCTAACTAACACAAACTATGATTTCAACTTTTAAAATAATAAAAAAAACCAAGAAATTAGAAAATGGGGGTTGAAAAAAGAGGTCGGGATGTTAATTTGTTGCAAAGAGGATAGAGTGTGGTAAAAGAAGAAGTAAAATATTGTATACCAGATAATTTTGAAGTGAAAAAAATTGGTGTGGCGTATGATATTGTTGAAGAAGAAGAGAAGAAATTTAGGTTTAGGTGTGAGAAGAAGATAAATTGGTGTGAGGCGGTGGTGGTGTTGGGTAGGGAGAGAAAGAGTTAATGAAGAAATAAGTTTTTTTTATTTAAAAAAAATATTTTAAAATATAATATAGTGTATTTACACGCTTGGAAGTGTTTCTATTCACAGATTTTTCCAACTCAACGATATTTATGCCACTTAAGTTTTGTCATTGATCATAGGTGTTTCAAATATTGTGTTTTCACAAGTTTCATGGTCCACTTGACAAAATATTGAGTTAAAGAATTCACAAAACAAACTCATAAAAGTAGAAGGGTCCATCAGACCATTTCACGTTTTCATAATAGTCATATTCTTTTCAATGAACAAATGATTTTTCATGCAAGAACAAACCTTTAATTTCCCCCTTTCTGAACAAAAATAACTTTTGTTGCTCATCTTCTGAACAAACAAAACTTTTTGTTTACTTCCATTCTAAACAAACCAAACTATTTTTTTAATTTAAAATTTAAATATTAATTCAAATTTCAATAAATAATTTGTACAAAATAAATTATGAGAAATAAATCTTAAATTTATTTAAAGATCCGACCCAGGTCGCGCCCAAAGTGCAAGTCATTTAGATATATATTATTAAATACTAGATATGCAATGTCCGTGCTATGCACGAGCCCAAAATGTGTGATTTTGAAAAAACTTACGACTTTTCTCTATAATAGTCTGATTATAATGAACAAATATTATTGCTATAAAATTAAAGAACAGGATACACTATTACTAAACAATTTCTATAAATACATAAAAGTTTCAGAAGTAAAAATACTACGATAAATACATCATTAGAATTTCTCTGATGCTAAATTAACGATGCTCCCGAAATACATAAAAGTTCTAGAACTAGAAATACTTCGATAAAAAAACATCAAAATTTCTGTCATGCTCAATTGAATATGAGCACTAATAGACGAGCACGAGCGACAAGTCTTAAATTGTGGTAAGCTTTGTCACAGAACACCATTATTGCAAATAGAGACATTATTGAATTCATACTCAACAGCCATAAAATGACATTCACTTTCTGAAATGTCTCAGAGATTTCAGTGGTACTTCAATTTGGTATTCCCCAGTTCGACGTATTTCAAAAACCTAAATTTTGGTGCAATCTAGAGAAACTTGTATAATGAGTTATTTGTACTCGCAATAGCCTTTGTGGTCTTATGAAATTAAGCCTACCTTTGTTTCCAATGTCTATGCTTCATTTGATGATATTCTAGCAGAAAAATCATTGAGACATTTCCTATAGGAATATATTATGCATGAGGACACATTAGATAGAAGTGTTGGAGGATATTGGAAAAACATAAAAACTCTTTTAGCTTGAGCAGTGTCGTTGGCACTGTTTCCAGCCAAAAGTTAGTACCAATGCCAATCATGTATTTTTTTCATGAGACTCACATTAATATTATAGATTTCTGAATTAGTTGGTTGAGAAAGATGATCACAGGGTAATATAATTTGTTAAATGAGAACTTACCATGAATAGAATTGCAACTAGAAAAATCAACGACATCATACATTTGGTATTGAATTAGAACCTGACATGAATTATTTAGTTAGTTGAAACGACTATGTATATTCTTTATTATTCACATTAATGGTAAAAAAAATATTTAACATACCACACATTCATCACGATAAAAGGTGATCACTAATCCAAGTTCATGAGAAGAAAAATGTATGCCAGGGAAACGAAGTAGACTTGACATGTCTAAATGTTGTTACAAAGGAGAACTAAAAAGTTGTCCACGTTAACATCATCGCTAGTGTAATCCTGCTTCAAGAGGCAGCACGTGTTACATGAGTAAAACAATGACGAAAAACATATACCTTAAGAACTCCTTTGTAAACATCCTCACCAGTAGGACTATTAACGACAACTTGTATTGGGTCTCTCTTTATTGTAAGCAATGTCATCAAATGTGAAGACAACTAACATTTTAATCCTTGAGACCACCTTGTATCAACAACTGACATGTCACATACATCAGTCTGATACAAAAGTATTGGTCGACAAGGCTTATCAAGTAATTCATAAGAGAAAATAAAAATATAATAAAAAAAACTTCATAATAGTTAATCAATCGAAAAAAAGGAAAATGTTGTCTTAGCAAAATTTGTTACAAACTGATTTGTTTTTAACTGGTTGTTGTCTTAATTGATGGGTTTCACTAGCTTGGAAAGTTACCACCAAACTTATATTTGGTAAAATCATAGTGCAAGAAAAATCATAGACATCATTGAATTCATCAGTTGAAAAATATTTTTTTTTAAAAAAAACAATAATAAACCAGATGCAGCTAACCAAATACACATTCAAATTTCAAAATTACTAAAACGAACTCATGAACTAAAAAACTACAACTCTCCTAAAACTATTTATTGTTACTTTCCAGTAATTTATGTACGTCAAGAACTTTGATAATTAGTAGAACTCCAAAAATATGGAGAACTTCTATTTGATAAGGCAAAAGACAGTAACTTGGTTTTTTTGATGATTTAGTACTTGAAGGAACATATCTTTTAAAAAAATAGTTATAGAAGTAAAAGTCAATAATTAAATAAGTGAACCAATGAAATAGTACCCAAAAATATCAATAATGGCATAACATGAACATTGAGATGCCTTTGAAAGAAAAAAAATAATCCTATGTATCCTTGGGACAAAGGAAATTACTCACACCCTCAACATTAGTATTCATTTTATATATTTTTTTGCAGGTGACTATCCATGTATGCCACAACATTTATCAACACAATTATTAAAATATAATAAATTTGGAATAAACACCTACCACAAAATGATAAACTGTATGTTAGTTGTCCCAGTGATGATATATTGTAGGCCAAGTGCTTAGAAAAATAGACTCATGCGCTACGGAGAATAGTTATATTCAAAGCAACATTCATGTAGTACAAAAAAATAAGAGTGTCTTCAAGGTTTACGAGAATTATGATACTCAACCATATTGCTTCATTCTTTCAAATTCAAAACTAAGCCAAACCAGTCCATTCATTGCTCATAATTAGAACTCGATAGATCAACTGAATCGCTTTTTGTCCCATTCCAGTTCAACTTCAAGGCACTGTGAAGCTTAATTTAGATAAATATTTTTACCAAGCTTTAGAAAAATATATGAGAACTATGTCAAAACTATAATGCTTTACAGTAGAATGAAATATTGTACCCAAGCAACGAAATAATAGAAATTAAAAGTCCACATATCTTACTATCTTTTTTCTAATTGATAATTTTTTTTTCCTTTTTAATAAATAACAAACAGAAATAACAAGGTTCAATTTTATATTGTCTCTCCTAAATTCTTATGCTAGAATATTCTACAATCTGGCTCCATGATGGTAAACAATTGTAATTTTCACTCGCACAAAAAGGAAAGATGCAGTCTTTACTATCTGTCAGTATTTACAAGTCCTCTGAATATCATTTGTCACACTGTTTACTGTTGGAGGAATCAAAGGCACAAAAGAACAATAAACAACATCAACAATAACATATCCAGTGAATTCCCACACATAAAAAAAATAATAAATTATAAATAAAAGAAAGACTAAGAATTTTTTTTCGCAAATAACGTGAAACTACTTACTTTTAGCTGAAAGAATTAGTAAGGAGAGGAATTGAACCAAGAAAATAAAAACTTGCATACTATTTATACATGAGTACCACAAAAGGAACAAAAGTGTTAAATTTATGTATATATCTATAATCAGTACCCTTCAAATTAATAACATGTACAATTTGAATAATTTAGAGTAATACACGAAAATATTTCAACCATCAATAGAAAACTATAACAGCACAGGCTAAACAAACATCCTCAACAAAAACAATAATTTCCTATTGGAACAAGAGTGGATGCAATCGAACCTAGAAGATTGGAGGGATTGAGAGCAATAGGCACTACTCTTACATGTGGCTATTTATGTAACTTATATATGTTGGTACATTTGGTTCTAGAGAAGCATTACCATAAAACTTAGACATATATGACAATGTGAGAAAAGAAATACCAACATCTTATCTCTTAATATAGCTATTTACCTTCTATTGCAGAGTCATTGCAACAGTTATGAAAAAACCTATATCTCAATCATGGTGCTTGAATAAAGCAATAATCTCATCAAATTTTGAGGTTTCAGAATTGAATAGTGTATACATAACACATCAAGATCAACGGAAGAGTAAAAATGAAAAAATGTGTATTAACTTGAGTCGAGGAAGAAAACAAATACGTGCAATTTCAATAGTTTCACAGTGCATTGAAGAGTTTCTTTGTCTTTCACCTTGTTTATAAGAGACTATTGGGAAGAACATCAACGTTAATTTAGTTGTGAAAACATACTCACATCTTTTATAGTCTTTTATAGTATTATATTAGCTTCGCAACTATTATTTTTGGTCTCAAATTTAAAGAATACACTAATAAATTAAAAGTGCAGAAAATCAGCCTACACGGGATGATTTCACATTGTTACAACTCCTCAAATTGAAAGAATTCTATGTTATGACAGACAAAATAATTCAGAACTTTTCAAATACAGACATTTCTGTTGGGCTTTGTGGAGGCTTGTGAGCAGGCCCGACCCATTACTGAAACCCTAGGTTAACCATTTGGTTTTCCTATAAATATGATCCTTGTATTTGTAATTCTTGAAGGAGCACAAGTGAAATAAAAATCCTCCTGTTACAGTCGTGGAGTAGGGAAACCGAACCACGTTAAATTCTTGTGTGTCCCGTTTGCGTTCCGTTTCTTTTTTCTCTGAATTATTTGTGTGTGTTGTGTGTTTAATTCCCAACAATTGGTATCAGAGCGAGGTTTCAACAACATCAGAATACAAACCGTGAGAAATTGTCACCTAGGGTTCTTGTGTGAAGAACTGTGTGCAGGGAGGAGACCCGCCGTTACCGTGTGGGTAACCTCAAGAAGCAGCCGGCTAGGAGAACCGCGCAGGGTGCGAACAGCCGTCGTCCGTGTCTTTGTCCGTCGCTGGTTCCGTTGGCAGCGTCGAGGAGCCTCAGATCCACCGCGGCGTCAGATCGTGAGCATCGTCCAAATCGCCACCCGCTGCCTGTAGACGTCGTTAAGGGAATTGACGAAGTCCTTTGAGATGGCAGAAGATGGGAAGTTCCGAATTGAGAAGTTCGATGGTACAGATTTCAGTTGGTGGAAGATGCAGATTGAAGATTTCTTTGGTTCGTAAAGATTTGGACGTAGTGTTGGGTGACAAGCCAGGAAAATTGTCACGATGCAGAGTGGGCGATTTTGGATCGGAAAGCTATGTCGATTATCCGACTCGTTGACCAAGAATGTTGCGTTCAACATTCTTAAGGAGAAGACGGCGAAAGGCATCTTGGAAGCCTTGTCTAACATGTACGAAGCCATCTGCGGCAAACAAAATTTTTACGATTAGAGTTGGTGAACACAAAGATGAAGGAAAGCGATTCGATTCACGAGCACATCAACTCATTGAATTCGATCTTAGCGGACTTTTGTCGGTTGGCATTAAGTTCGATGATGAAGTTCAAGCTTTACTCTGTTATCATCATTGCCTGACAGCTTGGTCGGAACGATTCTGGCGATTGCCGATTGATGGGACCTAATGGATTCACCTTTGAGAAGATTCGTGATCTCGTTCTTGGCGAGGATGTCGGAAGAAGGAGTTACGGAGAATCATCGGGTGATATGCTAAACGTCGTCGAGGCGGAAAACAACGAGGTAGTGGGAGCGAGGCAGAAGAAGGAGTCGGTCGAAGGCTCGGGATGGCTCAGGTGTAACATGTTGAACCGCAAGGAGGTGGGGCATTTCAGAATCAATGCCAGAAAGACAAACAAGTCAACATTGCGAGGCGGCGTCAACGAGGATTTGTTTATACATTGCGGCGGAGAGCAATGTGGATTCTGGGTCATGGATTACGGTGCTTCTTTTCACGCTACCTGGCGGTGAAGCATTGCGAGAATCTGGTTATTGGAGACTTTGGAAAGGTAAGACTTGCCAGGCGATAGAGCTCTTGATGTTACGGGCATGGGTGACATGGTCTTTGAAAACGCCCGGTCGGTTTACGGACCTTGAAGGATGTCGAGAGTTGTTCCAAGCTTGATGAAAAGTTTGATTTACATTGGCAGTTGGATGAACAGGGACATCATGTGAAGTTCGGAAATGGGCAGTGGAAGGTCGTGAAGGGCAATCTTGTCATGGCTCGTGGAACAAAAAGAGGATCGTTGTATATTGTCGGATTACCGTCTGAGGGAGTGACCGTCCCAGTTCAGAAGAAAAACAAAGTCCGGTTCACAGAATCTCGTAGGCGAGAAGAAGGTTGTCTTTGCAAGAAAGAAACCCGAGCCACAGTCGATTCAGGATGAACGAGCAAGGAAAGGTTCGGAAGACCCGGTCGAGGCGTTTGTGGCGGTGGGAGCACGGCCGTGCTTGACCAAGGCTCCTGAAGACGATGGGTCAAGAGAACGATATTCCATTGCTGATACGTCTCCGAAAATTTCTTGCGAGTATGGAGAGTGTTTGTTCTCGGGGAGTTCTAGGATCCGGCGATTCGTGTCTCAAGTGGGAGCCGGTAGGGACCGAGAGGGCGAGTCAAGGCGATTCACCGTGGCCGATGTGTTGAAGCTTGAGGAGCTTCAACGGGCCTTTCGATTGGTGATGAGAAGGCCGGGCCAGCGAGGAGAGAGTTGAAAAAGATTACTAGACATACAAGTGTTCTAAGTGGATGACAGTTGAAATTCTTCAAGCCTCCAAGTGGGAGATTGTTGGGCTTTGTGGAGGCTTGTGAGCAGGCCCGACCCATTACTGAAACCCTAGGTTAACCATTTGGTTTTCCTATAAATATGATCCTTGTATTTGTAATTCTTGAAGGAGCACAAGTGAAATAAAAATCCTCCTGTTACAGTCGTGGAGTAGGGAAACCGAACCACGTTAAATTCTTGTGTGTCCCGTTTGCGTTCCGTTTCTTTTTTCTCTGAATTATTTGTGTGTGTTGTGTGTTTAATTCCCAACAATTTCAACATAGAATAAGACTAATATTTACACAGATTAAACACTAATGTTAATATTTTTTTTCTTTTTTCATATAGAAATCTACCACTTTATTTCCTTAGTTAATGAGATTCATGAAATATATATTTTTTAGAAATATTAAACAAAAAAAATTAAGGAATTTAACGAAGATTATATAAAAATTGGGAGGAGAACAAATAAATTGATTAGCATTTTACTCGACATTGAAAAATCCATAAGTGTAGTGAAGATTCAAGCAAAGATTTGACCTGCAGAGTAAAAATAGTCGATGAGATGATAAAACAAGGATTTATTTATTTTTCTTAGTAAAGAACGCAGAATTTTTTAGAAGATAAGCAAAAATTTAAAAGAATTAGATGAAGATTAAACAAAAATTGACACAAGAATTTTAAAAATGATGAACTTATCTGAGATTGAAAATAAAAAAAAAATATAACTAAAATTCAAGAAGCAATTCAACATGCAGCCTAGTGAAACCTTCATCTATTCTAGATTCTTAGCGAAACCTGGTGGCGTAAATTAGACGAAGGATAAAAATGTTCTTGAGACATGAAAACTAAGAGACCATTCTTGAAAGAATAAAAAAAAAGTTAAATAGTCGTATAAATGTTTCTAGATACATGTTGTTTGTGTGGGGAAGTCTATGATATTTTCTTACCCGAGTGAAATGACGCTTTTTCCCTTGGTCATCCTCATCTTCTAGAAATTGTATATAGAAGAAAATTATTAAAGTACCCTTGGTCGTCCCACCTTTCACTCTTTTATATAGTAGTAATATAGAAGTAGTCTTACTCAACTAAATAAACTTAATGAGCTAAGCCTTAAAAGGACCTAGAAGATGACTTTTTCCATTAGTGTGAGAATTTTCCCTTTATATTATAACTATCTTAACACAAGCAAATGTTTTAAATTCCTTTTAAAGAGAAAATGGTCTTAAACCCTCAATCTATTACTCAATTCTCAACTACACACTTATTATTTACGGGAATCCTATTGCCCCCTTAAACATTATAAAAGTATAATATATACCCTTTTAAAAGATAAATAAAAAGGTGAACTGCACGTGCCTGCCATATAATATTACGTTCTTTAAAAAATCATTTATTCTGCAATTTTTCATCTATATTTCCCTCTTTCACTTTCATTTTCTTTTCCTCTTTTATTTTGATCTTGACAAATTGATTTTTCAAATTTGATGATACATTCTTGATTGTCACCATCTTCTTCAAGCTTCACCAAATTTATGAACACTGGTAAAATTTTGATGCTCTCTATTGAAGCTAGAATTTAACAATGTTGAGCAACCCATTTCAATTATTGCGCCTTTTTCATAAATGGATTTGTCACCTAAGGATTTCATTGATGAATTCTACTACATTGAAGGATCAAGGTCATTTCTTCCATCTATACAATCAAGGTCATTTCTTCTCAGATAATCGACTGGTGGTTGCTGCTCAAGTTCCTAAAATCATTATTGGGTGTAGTTTAAATTTTTCATCGAACAATAATAGAGATTAGAGATAAGATCTGAAAGTTGGTGAATTTTATTAGAGTAAAGAAATTAAAGATAATTTAATTTAATTCACAATATGAGTAATAATTTTAATGCTTACGTGGTGATTTCGATGGTGATTTACAGAGTTACAAATTTTGAGTAAATAGTAAGACAAATAATGAGAAAGTATTCAAAGATGGGTGAAGAGAGCTGCTATGATAGTAGATTAGTGGTGGTTCAACAATGGTAATGAAGAACATGTATAGTGGGGTGTGTTTTTTTGAGTGATGAGAGAGATGAGGAGGGAGGAAATAGAAAATTAAATAAAAGACAAAAGTAAAAAAAAATTATATTTAATAAAAAGTTAAATTTTTAAAATATCTTTTTATCAGTTTTTTCAATTTTCACATTCCTTCAAGAGAGTAAACACACTCTTTGTGCCATGTCAACACTTAAGGGTGTATTTATACCACTTTAAAATAGTTCAAGGGGTTAATAGGACCCCGATAAAATATAAGTATGTAGTTGAGAATCCGATTATAGGTTGAGGGTGTATTTTTGACCATTTTCTCACCTTTCAAAAATAATTTCCTAATTTTAAAAATTAATTAGATGACGAATCTATTTATTTATAAATACTTAAACTATTGATATATGTTTGATCGAGTTTAAAAATGAAAAGTAACACATTTGATGAGATTCTGATACCATATTATCTTTCTTCAATTAAAAAATCGATTGTAGCGTAAATGCGCGCCAAACAAAGATAAAATGAAGTAAGTATAGCTCGTTTCAACGCTTGTACCTAACAAGTGGTATCATAGCCAAAATAATTTGGGGTTATGGGGTATCCGCGTATGATTTGCAAACATGATAAAAGTTATCAACATATTACTTCTATATAATGTTTTGGTTGGTAGGTTTCAAAATGTTGTATAAAAAATATTCATGTATAAATTATATATGGTGTTTGAGTGCACTTTTATATATAATCCTAATAATAATATTTATATAACTTATGAGAAAATTATATATAATTTTATCATGATCTGAGTCTACAACCTAATCAAGACATAGTACTTGAAACCGCAAGTCATCCCAAGCTAACATTAGCATAACATATTTAAGCATATCATATGAAAATTAAAGTATAAGGTATAAACTACAAGCGTAATTGAAATAAAGTTCAAGAATAAAGTTATTACAACTAAACACTAATGTCCGAAAGTTTCTAAATTGAGTATAATGATTTACTGGGACAAGACCTAGGAGTGTCTGAAACTAACAAAATTGAAGTAAATAAAATATAGAGAATCAAAACTGTAATCCTTTGAATGCGAAGAGGACTCATCATAATGCTGCAAGGAAAGACATTTTGTGAAACGACTTTTCACAAATCTAGATCAGTGTGTTGAAATCTACATCATGATAAAATGATATAGCGTAGTGTTAATACATGAAATGTATTTATATATAGGGTAAGCACTAAGATCAACAATTATACAAAAAAACTCAAAGAACAAAGAATTTGGGCATGAGTTATATATAAACAATAACTGAATAACTGAGAGTCAAAATCGTGACAGAAGACATAATACAATTATAACAAAAATATATATTTGACACCATATTTTCTAAAATCATATATGAAAGGATACATTTTTGAAAATCATGTTATTTGAAAATCTAATGATAATAGTATCAAGAAGACATAAAATAAATGAAGCAAATCTTTAAAGTGGAAGTTTTTCTTAACCGATATACATCATGTGAGTTCATTAAGTATCAAGCTACAATCCAACTCGAGGATGACTTACCTATACCTTGCCATGGTATAGAACCTGTCTATCTAATGTGAATCCACTAATCTAAGACTGTCAAAATAGTTAACCGACAAAGCAGTGAAACATAGTACTATCGTGACACATAGTTCTAAACTTGAACTATTTAAAACCTGTATTCACTCAGTGCTCAATACTACTCTCATAATATATTATCTATATAGCTCATAACATATCTATTAGATTATATAGAAGCTTATAATGAATTTTGCTCAAAAAGCTTTTTCTAAACTATATCTTATTGTGAGACTATGCTCGAATATGTGAGATGAAACTAAAATTATTCTTTTTAAAGTCATAGAGTCTCTTTCTAGATATCTTTTTCAGATCATGAGAAAATTTTCTTGAACATGCATAACTTGTACTCAAAATAGCTTTCATAATAACATAAGGACTCTAAAATCATGCTTTGAAATATAATGTTCATGAATCATACATAATATTGGGTCGATAACTCATAAGAATATCCACTACTACATATAAAATGGAAGCACAATAATCAAGAATCCATATTCATGAATGAATAATTCAAGAAATCATGAAATTTGGGTCATAGATGTGATGAATTCGAAAGTGGATTGGATAACCCTAACCATGGAATTAAGTTCATGAAATCGAGAAATCTTGGACATGAGGATGAAAGTATTACTTAATCCCTCCAATCACTGAAGAAAAACGTGATTTGGAAGAAGAAGAACCAGAAAACTTTTTTTAAACCTTGGAGATGAATTCTTGAGGATCGGGTCTTTTGATATCTATGAGTTTCATGAGTAGGAGATATTAGTTGATGTCAATATGAAGAAATTATGAAAATCTATTGTCAAATCTTATCTTAGATGATAGATGAACCTTGGAGGAAGTCAGTTTCTTAAAAACTTCTCCTTCTAGGTTTATTTATGAAACTAGGGAAGTGAACTACTTCTTGGGGGTTATTAAAATACCTTAAACATGCCCCCACCACACTGAAAACGTCTTAGGCACACAACTATACGTGCAAAAAGAAAGTAGGTGCTGCCTCGATGCACTATCGTGTAGATAATGCCTCGGTCGACCAGTACGCGGTAAGACAGTGTCCAGTAAAGTGGACATAACTTTTTACTCTGAACTCTAATTGATAAAAACTTTGTGTTATTGAAAAGAAGACTCATAGACCTTTAATTTGATAGGTCATGATCCACCTAATTCATTATATTATGAAAGATATGATTGTTTGAAGTTAACCTTGCATTAATTTATGCGAAAAATTTAACCGGAAAAAATGTTTTGAACTTGACTTACTGTTAGAGGTCCGTCAGGACCTTAAATAAATTTGGATACCCTTGATGCACTTGATAAAGGACCTTAAAATACATGAGAAAGTAGGACATCACCCAGTTCAAACTCATATACCTACAGCGAACAATTCATGTTGTCAAAGTAGAGTTATGAGGTGTTACAAAATTTATGTGGTAAAAAAGGTAGAGTA
Source organism: Solanum arcanum (assembly GCA_027789145.1). Classification (NCBI taxonomy): domain Eukaryota; kingdom Viridiplantae; phylum Streptophyta; class Magnoliopsida; order Solanales; family Solanaceae; genus Solanum; species Solanum arcanum. The sequence continues at coordinate 56,320,395 of CM050942.1, read as the reverse complement.
AGTTATGTGGTATTAGTTATACATGTAATAAAATTGTAACATATATACCCCTATCATTATTTTTTTTAAAATGTATATTTATTTACACAAATTAAATAACTAATACATGTAAAAAGCGCTGCCAAATTTTTCTTTGGCCTTTTGTTTTGTCAATTACTTGGTTTCTTAATTGAGCAACTTTCACATATAGCAAACACAAAAATCATATTTGTATCCTATAGTTATAATTTACATAAGTGCGCTCCATAACAAACATGCTATGAGTATTTCGCTATACATATATACAAAAGAAGTTAGGTTATTTCGCTATACATATATACAAAAGAAGCAATTGTATAATTCAGTGGCTCCTCTTCAAATTTGAGTAATTTCGTTGGCAGACCATTTGTATAAGTTGTTGTCAGCCTCTCGTTTGTATAAATTAAATCATTGGCAGTCTCTCAATTCATTTTATGTGTTTGAATATCCTTATAAAATTTGAATATGTATACAATTGAATCGAAATGAAACATGTGTATATCAAATATTGTTCGCTCTCCCCTGCTTTATACAAACATAAATCATACATTGTATTTTGTATAATCTATTTGTATAAAGCGAGAAAGAGAGAAAGATAAAAGAGAACTATGCAAGGGAATATTTGTATTGTACAATTATAAGTGTATATGACGAAGATATATGTATTTGCATGTGTATATGCAATTTTCTCTCGCTTTTTACAAATAGAAACACAATTTATACATTTATGTTTATATAAGCGAGAGAGACGAGGAAGAAACTGGTGAGCAAGAGAGGGGGAGAGTGGCAGTCGAGAATTTCAGGAAGAGAGGCGACTGACAAAAGTTTGCTACGAGGCGCAATTATTATAACATTCAATTTGAATCAGAGGCGACTGACAAAAGTTTGCTACGAGGCACAGTTATTATAACATTCAATTTGAATCAATAGTTTGTCATTATATACGATTTTCTTTTCTTAATTTTATCCAATACAAATTACTTAATTGCTTTTAGTTATTTATTATTCACTTTGTTGCTTTAGCTAATGATATTTATTTAATTTTAATGTGTTATTCAGATAATTATTCACGTTAAAGCAACAGTTTTGATTGTTTATTCATGTTAAACCGTGTCTTTCAGCTTTGCTTTAATTAAACATGCTAGTTGGTTCACCATCAACAACATTATTTATTATATTACATTATTATTAATATATAAGTAATAATATCTTTCTTAATTTATTATAAGTATAAATAAATATTTAGTAGCATATCACAACGTTAGTTTATTTTTTTCATTGTTTATTCCATTTTCATATATTAGTAATTTTCTAGTCAATATTGATTCGAACAGGAAAAACAACAATAAGAATCGATTACTCGTCATAGTAGAATGCTTTGTCAATACTAAAATTCTTCAAAATATTCTTTTATCATTAATTAAACATTTAATATAGGAAAAATATACTTAATTTTTTTCTGTTCGTAGTACCAAACATACCAAGAGAGTCAGAATTTTTTGTCGTTGACAGCCTTTAATATTTTGTCCCTATAATATTTAATTTATGAGAATCTACATTACTCTTATTAATTTCTCCCATATCACCACCCGTCAAAATCATGTTGATTCATTTTATCTTAATTAATATCACTAATATTGAAATCTCATTTCATTGGATTTGGAAGAAAAAAAAAAGAAATAATTTATGAAATTGAAAATTTATTCTATATGAGTAACTATTTTTTTTTTACCAATCCTATAATTTTGAGATTAAAAAATAATCTCTCGTACATTTCTACTAAGGGTTGTTTTTGTTGGGCTTTGTGGAGGCTTGTGAGCCGGCCCGACCCATTACTGAAACCCTAGGTTAACCATTTGGTTTTCCTATAAATATGATCCTTGTATTTGTAATTCTTAAGTAGCACAAGTGAAATAAAAATCCTCTTATTCTGATCGTGGAGTAGGGAAACCGAACCACGTTAAATTCTTGTGTGTCCCGTTTGCGTTCCGTTTCTTTTTTCTCTGAATTATTTGTGTGTGTTGTGTGTTTAATTCCCAACAATTGGTATCAGAGCGAGGTTTCAACAACATTGTAACACAAACTGTGAGAAATTGTCACCTAGGGTTCTTGTGTGAAGAACTGTGTGCGGGAAGGAGTGTGCCGCCGCCGTTCGCAAGCTACAGCCGTGCAAGACGCCGAGGATCTGGAATCGCCATTCGCGAGCAGCAGCCGCCGCGAACCAGGCAGCCCAGATCGAAGGAGATCTGCCGCAGATCGTAGCCCAGCGAGGGAGAAAGCCGGCGATAGCGGCAGAACGCGTGCCGTCTGGCCCGCCCAGCGTCGAGGAGCCTCAGATCCAGCCGCGAGCGTCCAGATCGTGAGCATCGTCCAAATCGCCGCCCGCTGCCTGTAGACGCCGTTAAGGGAATTGACGAAGTCCTTTGAGATGGCAGAAGATGGGAAGTTCCGAATTGAGAAGTTCGATGGTACAGATTTCAGTTGGTGGAAGATGCAGATCAAGATTTGTCGTTCGTAAAGATTTGGACGTAGTGTTGGGTGACAAGCAAGGAAAATTGTCCGATGCACGAGTGGCGATTTGGATCGGAAAGCTATGTCGATTATCCGACTCGTTGACCAAGAATGTTGCGTTCAACATTCTTAAGGAGAAGACAATGAAAGGCATCTTGGAAGCCTTGTCTAACATGTACGAAGCCATCTGCAAAGAAACAAAATTTTTACGATTAGAGAGTTGGTGAACACAAAGATGAAGGAAGGCGATTCGCCATCGAGCACATCAACTCATTGAATTCGATCTTAGCGGACTATTGTCGGTTGGCATTAAGTTCGATGATGAAGTTCAAGCTTTACTATCATTATCATCATTGCCTGGCCGGTTAATTAAAGAGCAGTTGGCGATTGCGATTCGGTGGGACCTAATGGATTCACCTTTGAGAAGATTCGTGATCTCGTTCTTGGCGAGGATGTCAGAAGAAGGAGTTCTGGAGAATCATCAGGTGATATGATAAACGTCGTCAGAGGCAGAGAAAATAACAGAGGTAGTGGGAGCAGGAACCGAAGAAGGAGTCAGTCGAAGGCTCGGGATGGCTCAGGTGTAACATGTTGGAACTGCAAGGAGGTGGGGCATTTCGAGAATCAATGCCGAAAGACAAACAAGTCAACATTGCAGAAGACGGCGTCAACGAGGATTTGTTTATACATTGCGCGGAGAGCAATGTGGATTCTGGGTCATGGATTACGGTGCTTCTTTTCACGCTACCTGGCGGTGAAGCATTGCGTAATCTGGTTATTGGAGACTTTGGAAAGGTAAGGCTTGCGCACGATAGAGCTCTTGATGTTACGGGCATGGGTGACATGGTCGAAAGACGCTTGATCGGTTTACGGACCTTGAAGGATGTCGAGTTGTTCCAAGCTTGACGAAAAGTTTGATTCTGTTAGGCGGTTGGATGAACCGGGACATCATGTGAAGTTCGAAATGGGCGTGGAAGGTCGTGAGGCAATCTTGTCATGGCCCGTGGAACAAAAAGAGGATCGTTGTATATTGTCGGATTACCGTCGAGGAGCGACCGTCGATTCGGAAGAAAAACAAAGTCCGGTTCACGAATCTCGTAGGCGAGAAGAAGGTTGTCTTTGCAAGAAAGAAACCCAGAGCCACAGTCGATTCAGGGTGAACGAGCAAGGAAAGGTTCAGAAGACCCGGTCGAGGCGTTTGTGGCGGTGGGAGCACCGGCCGTGCTTGACCAAGGCTCCTGTAAGATGATGGGTCAAGAGAACCAGATTCCACCGCTGATACGTCTCGAAAGTTTCTTGCCGAGTATGGAGAGTGTTTGTTCTCAGAGAGTTCTAGGATCCGTGATTCGTGTCTCAAGTGGGCCGGTAGGGACCGAGGAGGGCGAGTCAAGGCGATTCGGCCGTGGATCGATGTGTTGAAGCCGGGGAGCTTCAGCGGGCCTTTCTGATTGGTGATGAGAAGGCATAGCGAGAGAAGAGTTGAAAAAGATTACTAGACATACAAGTGTTCTAAGTGGATGACAGTTGAAATTCTTCAAGCCTCCAAGTGGGAGATTGTTGGGCTTTGTGAGGCTTGTGAGCAGGCCCGACCCATTACTGAAACCCTAGGTTAACCATTTGGTTTTCCTATAAATATGATCCTTGTATTTGTAATTCTTAAGTAGCACAAGTGAAATAAAAATCCTCCTGTTACAGTCGTGGAGTAGGGAAACCGAACCACGTTAAATTCTTGTGTGTCCCGTTTGCGTTCCGTTTCTTTTTTCTCTGAATTATTTGTGTGTGTTGTGTGTTTAATTCCCAACAGTTTTTACATTTTAAAAATAAATGTAATAATTCACCTTTATCTCTAGTAATTGATTTAGGATTGAAGGAGTTTATTATCCCATTCCAAATTTGAGGGGAAATTGTTCTTCAAACCCAATTTTTTTAAGGGGTAATGTGAGTTTTTTATTATAAAGTTGATTGAGCTATCCAATATGAAAGAAATTTTATGTTAGAGTGATTTTATTGATATGAAATAATGTTAAATATTTTGTATGGAGTTTTTTTATAACTGAGAGACATTTTGAGATATTTACTATTTCAATTAAGATAGAGTAATCGAAATTTCAACATCTAAATAATTAGTTTTATCCTGATATTGTTTTATATATTTGTTAGTACTATACTAGTAATATATATATATAAATTGTATATATAATTATATACCTTGATAAAATATTCAATATTATACACAAAAAATTTGGTCATAGTATGTCTGTTATTTCCTCCTTTGAGATCTTTCGAACTATTGTATTATTATTTGATTAAAATATTGAATCAAAAAAGAAATGTCTACTGTTTTTTCATCCAAGAAATTTATTCGATTATAAGAGCAAAAATATTGTAGGGCATTGCAAAAAAAAATATAGGGCATTGGGAAAAAAAAATAATCGCATAATAACAAAAATAGTTTTTCGATTTTTCATATACTAAGACTTCATTTGTTTTAATTTAGATTAAGAGGTTTGAGTCTGAATACATATCTGAATATTAAGATGTGAGTGTTTTGATCAGAATACATCTGAATAATAAGATGTGGTCTAAATCTGAACACTAAATAATTAATGTTATTTGTTTTTAATATCTGAATATAGAAGTGAAATTAAACATTATATTAATAAAACATTATAAATTTTTCATTTCAAAAAAATATGTAACTTTTGATAAAAAAAAAGTTTTAAAAGTTTTAATAATCATGATTTGGAGTACTATTTTTTCATTCAAAAACTTTAATAAACAACAATACACCAAAAATGTTATTGCAACCATTTTTTTTTTTTTTGACACACATCAATACAAGAAAATTATTAATATAAAAAAGATACTTGAAAGGATTTATGAAAACTTATCACTTCAGAAAAAATGGAGTTTGATTTAGAAAAATGAGAGAATTTTTAGTTATGACGTAAAAAGGTACATCTAAAGCAGAGAAACTATGATTTATTATTTGATAACTTAAGTATGAATGTTATTAAAAATCTCTTACAGATCTGAATTATTCATATTCAAACCTAAAAAACAAATATATTTAATGGGTTAAATCTGAATGATTAAGATTCAGACCTTTATTAAATGCAAGCTAATGAGGTCTAAGAAATATTAATGAAAGGGGGGGGGGGGGTGTTTATTAAACATTTATCACTTAAAATTGGGAATTCCGCACAACTATCTCAACAATACTGATACCGGGCACTTGGACATAGTCCCCAAGTTGCTTTCTAACAAAATGGAATATAATTGGGAAGGTACAAGTTGCTTTCGAACAAAATGGAATATAATTGGGAAGGTACAAGAATTAAATTGAAAACAAAATTTAATTATAATAAATATATATTTGCATAAGTGTCACACAAAGGTTATTTTGGATCGTAAAAGTGAAGGATATGAAATTTAACATTATAATTAGAACAATTATGTGCCCTAATTTTATTTATAAGAATAAATATATTAATGAAATATGATGTGGAGTAATATATATATATATATATAAACATTATATTATAAGAACAATTATGAGCCCTAATTTTATTAATAAGAATAAAAATATTAATAAAATATGATGTGGAGTAATATATATATATATATATATATATATATATGTACAAGTACAAAACTAGTATGATTATTTTTCCCAAGCAAAACAAAAAAAGTATATGGCTTCTAACTTTTTCTTGGAAAATTATATTGTTACTCTCATTTTTTACTTTTTAGTTTAATTATTTGAAATTCACTTTACAGTATCAAATTTCAGTGGAAAAAAATGATTTGGATCCCATTTCGATATTATGTAGGAAAAATTAGGTAAAAGTTGGGAAATTATCTAATCATATTTTCTAAAATTTTATATTATTTAAAAAATACAAAAAATTATACTTTCTTCTATTCTCGAATATATCATTTTACGTGCAATATATTGTGATCGGATGTATTACTTTACATGATGTATTAGTCAGAAATATTATTTTTCTGGATGTATCAGGATGCACGCGATTTACCAGGACGTTAGGTAATGTATCTGAAATTGAGACAAGATATATCGGGACATTGAACGAGTATCTGAAATTGGGTGCGATATATTGTGATGTTTTAGGATGTATCCAATTCCATCAAATTTAAGGGATCTTTGTAATTTAAAAAGAGATAATAAATATAATATAATTAGTTCTTAACACTATACTATTTGTACGTAATTTCTTAGTATTAGCATGTTTGAGGTTGCACTCGACGAAAAAATATTTAAATTGAGGATTAACTTGAATTTTATTTTGAAAAATATTTTTTTGAATGAAAATGAATATTCACTTGGAATACTTTTAAATAATTTTTAAATTTCATTTTCGTTCTGCATTTTAAATTAGAAAAATAAAAAGTTATAAAATATAGGAGTACTTCATTGTACCAATTTTCTTTTTATTTATTCATCTCACACCACTAACAAAATATTCCTCTCTATTTATGTCACTTTTCGTGTTTTGAGTGTTAAAATTATTTAAGTATGACTGAAATTTATATACAAAATATTGTTTTTAAAAATTAAATTAAATTTATATATTTATAAACTACTTATAAGTTATAATAATTGACAATTCAAAAAATTTTAAAAAATAAACAAAAAATTTACGCTAAAAAATAAATTTATTTAATTCTCAAAATAAAAAAATCAATACATATATATATATATATATATATATATATATATATATATATATATATATATATATATATATATATATATATATATATATATATATATATAAATGAGGATTTCAATCCGCCTATGTGGCATGTCTCAATGTTGAGAAAAATATATATATATTTTTTTAAAAATATAGGGTTTTTTAGATTAGTTCTTTTTACACAATAATATTATGTGTATATATATTGCTATTAATGAGCATTACTCCTCCTAACCTTTTAATAATATATAACATCTAATTTTGATTTAATAATATAACTCCTAACCTTTCATATTCATAACCTTCAAAATATTTAATAGAAAAATTATAACTCCTAAATATTACACCTATAAAAACCCACTTTGAGACATTGCATGATGGTCATTTTATTTTTATTTTCCTTATTCTTCCTTTTTTATTCCTTTGATTTGTTAATTTTTTTTGTCTTTTTTGATCTGATTTTTGCAGGAGAGGGATGTATAATGAAAAATGTTATATATTTTGCATATTTTGATTTTGTGAGATAAAATGATTTGACATGTCTAATTATCATTATCACTTTTGTTCTATTGTAATTATATATAGATTTGATATTATTAGGTTGGATTGTTGATGATACAAATCATGACTTTTTTATAGAAAAAATAATTTATTTATTTTTTGCTTCTCTTTGTAGTTTTTTGATATTTTTTTTCTTATTCTTGTAGTTTCTACTGACACTGATTATCTTTATTCACTTTGTAAATTTGAAGAATCAAATTATTTATGTTGAGAACATGATCCTTCTTTCCTCTTCAAATCATATATAACTTAAATATTTAAATATTTTTGCTTGATTAGTTAACTATAATTTTATGTCTTTTTGTTGTTATTATTGTAATGATTATAATCATGTTATGTTGAGAACGTGATCCTTCTTTCCCCTTCAAATCATATATAACTAAATATTTTAAATATTTTTGCTTGATTAGTTAATTATTTTATGTATGTTTGTTGGTATTATTGTAAGGATGTTTATAGTTCTCCGGTTAAACCTCTGATGCAACAAGAGTTGATTGGTTCTTTATCAAATTAATTAGTTAATTGAAAAAACGCCAATATATCTTATTTCTAATTTCGTCTAACAATATCTTCCTCCTCACTATCTATAAAAATGTTATACAAATATATAATAAATATAAGTAATAAAAAAAATAATATATCACATCTCAATATAAAGTAAATAAAGTACTAAATATTAAATACAAATATTATATAACTAAGAATCAAATAAATCGATTCCTCTTATAATTTCGTATCTCACAATACATAACAATGATATGGTAAAAATAATAATTTTAACGTTGCATTATTTTTTATATTATTTATATATAGAAATTATTTATAGGACAAATGTTTCACAATTTTGAGAATTTAATCAACAAAAAATTAAATATATTTTTTAATTTTATTTTAAAACATTCGTACGATTACTTCTTTTTTTTTGATAATTTCAAAAAAAATTCTAATTCCTTTTGATTAACTTTTTAATTCTATGTCCCTTTTTAAATTTATTTTTAATTAATTTTTCTCTTAATAGATATCTCTCCTATAATATAAAATAAGAGAAAAAGTATATATTGTTCAAAATAATAGTAATTATTAAAAATAATATTTATTATTAGAAGCATATTTGGAGACTTTTATTAATTTGAAATTTCTAAAATGAGGTAAAAAGAAAATATGTCGTATAATAAAATAAATCATAAAAATGGTGGAGAATTTTAAACATATTTTTGTTTATTAAAAAAATATGTCACATATTTTTTACCTTTTTCCTCTTATTTTTATATATTTATTTTTAATTAAATTTTTATTATAAACTCACACCTCTTCATCTTTCAAAACCTCTATACTTACTTAATTAATACTTATTAGTAATACCTATAAATTCCAGCTTTATATCTTTGTAACCCCAAATTACTTAATATTTAAATTTGTGATATCTTAAAAGCACATCAAAAAAATATTTCTAACCAAATATATTTATGTTTAGCTTAATTGTCCTCTACTTTAATCTTGTAATGCAAAATCTATCGACAAAGACTTCTTTGTATAATTATTTTTACTTCTAATAAGAATGATACAAAATAAGATATATATAAGAGAATAATTGATTTATTTTTTTGCCTGAAATTATAAGAGCAAGATCATTTTTAAAAGTTAGACAAAAACTATTCTTGAAAACATTAAAATGTATTTGTAGATACGCTTAGCGGTGGGAGATAATCAAAATTATTATGAAGTTATTTTTAAATTTTAAATAAAATATGAATCATGAAAACTATAATAAAAATTAATTAAGAGAATTCATTTAAATATTTTGCTTAAATTAATAAAAAGCTTAAGACAAGCTAACTTGATTATGTTAAGATTTGATGCTGATTGTTACTGTTTTAAAAATATATATAAATTAGTAAAAATACTAAAGACGAGCAAACTTCAGTCTTTTAATTATGATGCTAATTGCTTGTGTTTTCTTAATAGAATTAAATAAGCAAAGACTAAAAAAAAAGGAGACTAAAAAATAGAGTTGAAATAAAAAAAAAATTAAAAAACTTAGAATTATAGAAGAAAATTTCTCAAGGAAAAAATTAATACAGATAATCATTTCAAATATACTTATTACTAACCATCATCCTCCATTATAATGATTCTAAAAATTTACTTAACTTTTCTCCTACACTTTAATTATAAGAAAATATAATTTATCTTTAATAATCATAAATATTCATATTATTTGTGAAAAGTTTTTTTATGTTTACTTTATTTAGAAAAAAATTCAAGAGTCTAATTATAAGTTTTTAGTAGATATATAAGTTTTTTTTTTTAATCTTAACATAAAACCTTTTATCATTCATCTATAATTGTTCATTTATTACTTATTTTATTATGCATTTTAACAACAATATATTATTTTTATGTTAATTCTATATCACTAAAAATTATTTTACCGAACTAAAATCATGTATCACCCATTTTCTTCCAAAGAATCAATATATATAGAGAACTTTTGTCACGACCCAAAACCGATCGCGACTGGAACCCACATTTACCCCCCTATGTGAGCGAACCAACCAGTCTAAACCTTAACATTTCAATATAATATCAACAGAAAGTAATGCGGAAGACTTAACTCATTAATAAAATCAATAACTATTATTATCCCCAAAATCTGGAAGTCATCACCACAAGAACATCTATAATCAAATGACTAAACTAAGAGTATTCTAAAAGCTAAAAATACATAAGAGCTAGTTCATGCCTAAGTTCAAGGCATCAAGACTTGAAGAAGAAGATCCACCCAAGCTAGAAGCATTAGCTCACCCCGAATTTCCGATGTAGTAAGGCGGCTTGAATTCTTTGTTGAGTCGAAGACGACGGCACGCTTGTCGTGACTCCACAAATAAACAAGCGAAAACATAAAAGTAGGGTCGATACAAAACACTGCATCGAGTAGATATCATCGGCCAACTCGAAATAGAAAACAATATATATTAAGCAATATCATAAAATCAACTAATATCCTTAGTACGCAAAGATTTACAGCTACCATAACCCTTGGTTGCAACACGAAGCACATCGATGAGGACTCACGCCCTCATCATACTCATTTGGGAATTAGGTTCATTAGATTTGAATATATTATCATCTTTCAAGATTCATTATCTTTATTCCCCTCGTGTCGGTACGTGACACTCCGATCCTCATTCTATCCTGGTGTCGGAACGTGACACCCGATCCATATTCTATCCTGGTACCGGAACGTGGCACCCGATCCATATACTATCCTGGTGTCGGAACGTGACACTCCGATCCTCATATTCTATCCTGGTACCGGAACGTGGCACCCGATCCATATACTATCCTGGTGTCGGAACGTGACACTCCGATCCATATACTATCCTGGTGTCGAAACATGACACTCCGATCCTCATATTCTATCCTGGTACCGGAACGTGGCACCCGATCCCCTAATCTTACTACTTTCGTTCATCAAGCCTTCTTTTATACCAAGGCATCATCATTAACAAAGTAGATTAGGGTTTCTTTTCAAGATTCAATAGCTTCATCATGCTTATTATATCATAATTACATAATCACATCATTCATGCAAGCATACAATTAAGCATATTGAAGGGTTTACAATACTACTAACACATATCATTCGCTATTAAGAGTTTACTACGAATAGCATGAAAATAACCATAACCTACCTCCACCGAAGAATTGCGATCAACAAGCTATCTTCTCAGAATCCTTGCTATCCTCTTCGTTTCTCTCTCTCTCTACTCGTTCTCTTTCTTTTTCTGTCTCTCTTTGTTCTTTCTTATTTTTCTTATTCAAACCCTCTTTCTTTTACCCTAATTAGTATATAATAAAGAATAAAAGATGGCAATAATAACCCACTAATTAACTTAAGGTTACCTCTTTTAACCCCTAAGTAATTAGACTTATTAACATTAACCCACTAACTTTATAATTAAAGCAGGAATAGTCAAAAACGTCCCTTAAAACGTATAAATAAATCTGACCCGAACTGGGATTGCGTAGCCCGTGACGGGCCATCGCGCTTGCGACGGTCCGTCCTACTGTCCGTCGCATAGTTCAGAGACCCAAATTTCCACCAAGGGTCTGTGACGATCCGTCACACCTGTGACGGTCCGTCCTGCCATTCCATTACGAAGTTCAGAGAGTCGATTTTCAGTACCCAATCTCAGATTTTCTAAGTGTTTTGAAACGAGACCCTGCGACGGTCCGTCGTGCCCATGACGGTCCGTCGTGGGTCCGTGCCTCACCGCTTTTTCCGTAAATAAAATCACGCTCAAAACGACTAAACAGTCGTTACAATAGATACCAATTTACCCATCGCTCGTCCCGAACGATCACAAGAAAGGAAAACAAGCGGCGAAAAGGAGTACCTGAATCAGAAAGCGGATGTGGGTATCTTTCGCATATCCGCCTCCTTCTCCCAAGTGGCTTCTTCAATCGGGTCGATTCTTCCATTGCACCTTGATAGATGCAATCTCCTTGATCTCAACTTGCGAATTTCCTATCTAGAATGGCAACAGGTTCCTCCTCATAAGACAAATTCTCATCAAGCAAAACTCAATCCCAACGGATAATGTAGTTTCCATCCCCATGATATCTTTTCAACATAGACACATGGAATACCGGATGTACTCCGGACAGCCCTGGAGGCAAGGCTAACTCATAAGCCACCTCCTCTACTCGTTTAAGTACTTCGAAGGGACCAATATACCTTGGGCTTAGTTTACCTCTTTTACCAAACCGCATCACTCCTTTCATTGGTGAAACTTTCAACAAGACTTGTTCACCCTCCATGAACTCTAAGTCTCTAACCTTTCGATCTGCATATTCCTTTTGTCTACTTTGCGCCGCTAGAAGCTTTTCTTGAATAGACTTCACTTTCTCTATCGAATCCCTCAAAAGGTCAGTACCCCATGCAATCGCACCACTTCCGAGATGTAAAGTTTGGCTAACTTCTCTGCATTGTAAGTCACCTTGACCGGAATGAAGTGAGCAGACTTAGTTAACCTATCTACAATTACCCAAATAGAATCAAACTTTCCCAATGTCTTTAGAAGACCAACCACGAAATCCATTGCAATTCTTTCCCACTTCCATTCCGGGATGGGCATTCTCTGAAGTGTTCCTCCGGGCCTTTGGTGTTCATATTTTACTTGTTGACAGTTTGGACATTTGGCAATAAAATCCACAATATCCCGCTTCATTCTACTCCACCAAAAGTGTTGCTTTAGGTCACGGTACATCTTGGTTGCACCCGGATGTATAGAATACCTTGAACTATGAGCCTCTGTCAAAATAGTGTTGATCAAATCATCAACTCGGGGTACACATACCCTTCCCTTGATTCTCATAACACCTTCCTCATCGATTGTCGCTTCTTTAGCCTCTCCTTTCAACACTTTATCTCGGATCCGGATCAATTTTTCATCATTAAACTGTTTTCCCTTAATCTTGACAAGAAAAGAAGATCTTGACTCCACACTAGCCAACAATCCTCCCTTCTCATTTACTTCTAACCTCATCAAGTCGTTAGCCAGAGTCTGAACCTCTCTAGCCAATGGACGTCTAGAAGCTTGCAAGTGAGCTAGACTTCCCATGCTTCCCGCCTTTCTACTTAAAGCATCCGCTACAACATTCGCCTTCCCCGAATGATACAAAATAGTAATGTCGTAGTCCTTCAGTAGTTCCATCCATCTCCTCTGTCTCAAGTTCAAATCTTTCTGAGTAAAGACATACTGTAGGCTACGATGATCCGTATAGACCTCACACTTAACCCCATATAAATAGTGTCTCCATTGCTTTAATGCAAACACTACATGACCAATTCCAAATCATGAGTTGGATAGTTACGTTCATGCACTTTTAGTTGCCTCGAAGCATAAGCAATCACATTCTTCTCTTGCATTAGCACTGCACCCAAACCCGAATAGGATGCATCACAATAGATAATGAAATTCTTACCTTCCACTGGCAAGGTGAGAATTGGTGCAGTAGTCAACAGAGTCTTGAGCTCGAAAGCTTTCCTCACACTCATCCGACCATACAAATGGAACATTCGCTTAGTCAAGTTCACAATTGGGAAGCAATAGAAGAGAATCCCTTGAAAAATCGGCGGTAGTAGCTAGCTAACCCAACAAAGCTCCTTATTTACGACACATTAGTAGGTCTTACCCAATTCTTCACTGCCTCAATCTTAGAAGGATCCACCATCACTCCATCCTTAGAAACCACGCGCCCCAAGCAGGACACTGCATCTAGCCAAAACTCACACTTAGAGAACTTGGCATAAAGCTTTTTCTCCCTCAACATTTCCAATACCATTCTCAAATGCTCTTCATGTTCCTTCTTGCTCTTTGAGTATACCAATATATCATCAATAAATACGATCACAAATAGATCCAGATATGGCTTAAAAATCCCGTTCATCAAGCTCATGAACGCAGCAGGGGCATTCGTAAGACCAAAAGACATCACTACAAATTCGTAATGCCCATACCTCGCTCGAAAGCAGCCTTTGGCACATCCGTTGCCCGTATTTTCAATTGATGATAACCGGATCTCAAGTCAATCTTAGAAGACACAAGCACCTTGTAATCGATCGAACAAGTCATCAATGCGAGGAAGAGGATACTTGTTCTTAATAGTTACCTTGTTCAATCGCCGGTAGTCTATGCACATCCGAAAACTCCCATCCTTCTTCTTTACAAACAAACCGGAGCACCCCAAGGAGATGACTTGGTCTAATGAAGCCTTTGCTCAACAACTCTTGAAGTTGAGCTTTTAACTCTCTTAACTCCGCGAGCCATTCTATAAGGGGTATAGAAATGGGCGAGTACCCTGCTCAAGATCAATACAGAAGTCAATGTCCCTATCTGGTGGCATACCAGGAAGATCTGCAGGGAACACATCCATAAACTCACGGACCACCGAAACCGACTCAATCGAAGGCACTTGGGTAGTGTCATCCTTGAGATGTGCCAAGAAAGCTAAACACCCTTTACTAACCATTTTCTTAGCACGAAGAAAGGAGATGATACGATCTGACCGGAAGTGTAGTCACCCTCCCACACTAAGGATCTGTCCAGGCTTGGCTAACGCCACCGCTTTAGCATTACAATCCAAGATCGCAAATTGCGGAGAAAGCCAAGTCATACCCGTAATTACATCAAAGTCAACCATTTCTAAAATAACCAAATCTACATAAGTGTTGCTCCCACAAAGTTCACCAAACAAGACCTATATACCTTTTCAACTACCACAGACTACCCACCGGAGTAGAAACACGAATAGGCATATCAAGTAATTCACAATGTAAATTTAGACCATTAGCAAACGAGGAAGATACATAAGAAAATGTGGATCCAGGATCAAACAATACGAAGCCATGCAATCACAAATCAAAAGATTACTGTGATGACAAAGATCCGATGTTTCGCTCAGATCTCCCAGAAAAGCGTAGCAATGGGCCCCATTACTTGTCCGTCCGTTGCCCTACCATGTTGTGATGTAGTGGCTCCAGCTTGCCCATCACCCGGCCGCTTTGGTGACCACCATTACCTCGACCACCGCTGGCCCTCCGTAATGACGGCCTCTACCATGACCACCTCTACCTCTAACATTTGGAGTGCAGAATCTCGCTTTTGGACAATATCTCTTAAAATGTCCAAACTCCCCACATCCATAGCACTCTCTGGGTTCATGCATGTCTCTCGCAGAAGTGTTGACCGGCGGAGAGTGGACCCCAACTACACCAGTAGTGAAGATCAATTGGTCCTGACCGAGTAACCTCCTAACCTTGTCCTCTAGAGTAAGAACCATTAAACTCACCTCCCTTTCGAAACCTTTTTGATGTAGTTGCCATGGTGAAGTCATCTGGCTTCACTCCCTCTACCTCTATTACGAAGTCTACCACTTCTTGAAAGGATTTTGCCGTAGCCGCTACCTGTAAGGCTGAAATCCGCAACTCTGACCTCAACCCCTTCACAAAACGACGAATCCGCTCTTGTGGACTGAAACAAAGTTGAGTGGCATATCTGGATAGGGCACGAAATTTAGCCTCATATGCAGTGACCGACATCCTACCCTGCTCTAGGCTCAAGAACTCATCCCTTTTCCTATCCCTCAAAGTCCGGGGGATATACTTCTCCATAAACAAACTAGAGAATGAGGCCTAAGTCATAGGTGGTGCCTCCGTTTGTTGACACTCAATATGTGACCGCCACCACATTTTGGCGTTCCCTTGAAACTGATAACTCACGAACTCAACACCAAACCGTTCTACTATACCCATCTTGTGTAGTAGCTCATGACAGTCAACCAGAAAATCGTAAGCATCCTCAGATTCAACACCCTTGAAGATTGGAGGTTTCAATTTCAAGAACTTACTGAAAAGTTCATGCTGATCACTTGTCATTATAGGCCCTGTAGTCAGACGAGGAAATGTGCCTATTTCCAATGGAACATCCATGCGGGGAGCCATAGTAGCCGCGTGTTGTATCTCCTGAGCCTGAGGTCTTTGGTGCGTAAAACACCGGAGGTGCTTGACCTTGATCGGATAACCCACTAAGATAAGCAAGAACACGATTGATCATGCGGGGTGGGTTGGGAGGCAATCCTCATTCTGCACTTGTTCGCTTTCCCTTCCTCACCCTCTCTCACTACCTCTTCGGTCGGTGGAGGAGTCAACGCCCTAGTATCGGGCGGGCTGGGTGCTCGTCCTCTTCCTCTGAGGGCGTCCTCCCGACCTCTACCATGGCCTCTTGCCGTTACTCTTCCTCGAGCTCTGACCCAGGTGTTTGGCTCAGGCCGCCTGTCCGTCGGTCTTTGGTGTTGGTGTTGGCGTAGTCGTTGCTCTAGTTCTAACCATCTGCGAAAGAGAGTGAAGATGGTCAGATACCAATTTGTATCACCTAGATACCAATTGGATTCAAGTAGTAGCACGAAATAAAGAATGAAAGAATGGAATTTTCCTACAGTCTTATAGCCTCTCAAAGAAAAGTAAAGGCGTCCCCCTACCGTTCCTTAAGACTCTACTAGACTCGTTCTTGTGTGATGAGACCAACGAACCTAATGCTCTGATACCAAGTTTGTCACGACCCAAAACCGATCGCGACTGGCACCCACATTTACCCCCCTATGTGAGCGAACCAACCAATCTAAACCTTAACATTTCAATATAATATCAACAGAAAGTAATGCGGAAGACTTAACTCATTAATAAAATCAATAACTATTATTATCCCCAAAATCTGGAAGTCATCACCACAAGAACATCTATAATCAAATGACTAAACTAAGAGTATTCTAAAAGCTAAAAATACATAAGAGCTAGTCCATGCCGGAAGTTCAAGGCATCAAGACTTGAAGAAGAAGATCCATTCCAAGCTAGAAGCATTAGCTCACCCTGAATTTCCGATGTAGTAAGACTGGCTTGAATTACTGTTGAGTCGAAGACGACGGCACGTTTGCTGCACTCCACAAATAAACAAGCAGAAAACATAAAAGTAGGGGTCAGTACAAAACACGGGTACTGAGTAGATATCATCGGCCAACTCGAAATAGAAAACAATATATATTAAGCAATACCATAAAATCAACTAATATCCTTAGCATGCAGCATTTACAGTTACCATAACCCTTGGTTGCAACACCAAGCACATCGATGAGGACTCACGCCTCTTCATCATACTCATTTGGGAATTAGGTTCATTAGATTTGAATATATTATCATCTTTCAAGATTCATTATCTTTATTCCCCTCGTGTCGGTACGTGACACTCCGATCCTCATTCTATCCTGGTGTCGGAACGTGACACCCGATCCATATTCTATCCTGGTACCGGAACGTGGCACCCGATCTATATACTATCCTGGTGTCGGAACGTGACACTCCGATCCTCATATTCTATCCTGGTACCGGAACGTGGCACCCGATCCATATACTATCCTGGTGTCGGAACGTGACACTCCGATCCATATACTATCCTGGTGTCGGAACGTGACACTCTGATCCTCATATTCTATCCTGGTACCGGAACGTGGCACCCGATCCCCTAATCTTACTACTTTCGTTTATCAAGCCTTCTTTTATACCAAGGCATCATCATTAACAAAGTAGATTAGGGTTTCTTTTCAAGATTCAGGATTCAATAGCTTCATCATGCTTATTATATCATAATTACATAATCACATCATTCATGCAAGCATACAATTAAGCATATTGAAGGGTTTACAATACTACTAACACATATCATTCGCTATTAAGAGTTTACTACGAATAGCATGAAAATAACCATAACCTACCTCCACCGAAGAATTGCGATCAACAAGCTATCTTCTCAGAATCCTTGCTATCCTCTTCGTTTCTCTCTCTCTCTACTCGTTCTCTTTCTTTTTCTGTCTCTCTTTGTTCTTTCTTATTTTTCTTATTCAAACCCTCTTTCTTTTACCCTAATTAGTATATAATTAAGAATAAAAGATGGCAATAATAACCCACTAATTAACTTAAGGTTACCTCTTTTAACCCCCAAGTAATTAGACTTATTAACATTAACCCACTAACTTTATAATTAAAGCAGGAATAGTAAAACGTCCCTTAAAGCGTATAAAAATCCGACCCGATCGGGATTGCGTGGCGTGACGGCCGTCGCGCCTGCGACGGTCCGTCCTGTTGTCCGTCGCATAGTTCAGAGACCCAAATTTCCACCAAGGGTCTGTGACGGTCCGTCACACCTGTGACGGTCCGTCCTGCCATTCCGTTACGAAGTTCAGAGAGTCGATTTTCAGTACTCAATCTCAAATTTTCTAAGTGTTTTGAAACGAGACCCTGCAACGATCCGTCGTGCCCATGACGGTCCGTCATGGGGTCCGTTGCCTCAGCCTGTTTTTCCAGAAATAAAATCTGCTGCTCAAAACGACTAAACAGGTCGTTACAACTTTATATTTTAATATATAAATATTGAAGTACTTTTTTAAGTCTTCAAATTATAGGTAGCTTATCTATTACGAATAATTTTTCATATTTTTAAGTCTGTTTTTGAATTTATTACTATTTTAATTCTTTTGATATTTTTAAAAAAAATTAAAAGACTAAAAATCTCACTTTAAATTTTTTAACAAAACATCAAAGTTAACCATATTTAATTTTGAGGACTCATTCAAATGGATAATGAAGTCATAAATTCTTAATTATATATTATAACTAACATAAAAGAATATGTACTATTCAACCAAAAAAAGTATAGGTATTTGACTACAGGATTTTATTTTTTGATAAAATTAATTCATGAGTTGAGTTGAAATTACAAAGCTAAATGATAAAATTTATTAACTAATCTATTTGGATTAGTAAAAATTAGTCTAAGACTTGTGAAAGATGAAAAGAGAGTTGATTCATTATTATCGAAGAAAGGATAACAACTTTTGAAGAATATGAACATTAAAAAGGAAATAGTAAGAGACTACAATATTTGGAGGAAAAAGAGTAATTTTATAAAACTATAATTGATCTTTTTGAACCACAATAAATATTTAAAAATTATTTTGATTGATGAACAAGGAGGATAATGACATTTTGATGTTCTGAGCTTTCAAAAATTACAAGTTTATTTGGGTTTAAATTCTTTACTTTTGCGAGAAAAATACAAACAAAACAAAAAACATACTAAGAATAAAAGATAGATTTTAAAAAAAGTGTATAAAATTATAAAAGCATAGGTTACACGTATCCAATAAAATTATAGGTTGAGATTATTGAATGTGAACTTTTAGCTTAAGCGATTTAAAATTGCAATCGATACAAAAACTTAAATAGTATTTAAACTTGATTAAGATTTTAAATATGATATATTTAAATTAAACACAACAAAGAACCTTCACAAAACTTTTATCAATACTATTTTAATTCTTTTTATGACAAATTAAACGAGTTATTTATGATCGCGCGAAGCGCGGCTAAGTTCACTAGTTATTATATAAGTTGAGACGAAGAGTACCATTTTTACCATTACTTACATGCTATTTTCTTTGTTACTGTCTATAGAATATATTTTTCTTTTAAATCAATATTAAAAATAATAAACATTTAAAAATACAATTAATACTTTACTTAATTTAATATTCAGTCAAACTATACCAAATAAATAGAAACACAAAAATATTACACTAATTTATATTTTGGTTGGAACTTTTATGATTCTATTGTACCCTACAGTTGTCCATCCTGACAATCCGCGTGACTAAATTTGTCTTTAATTTTGAGTCCTAAAATACCCCTAATCTTTTCTATCAATTCCACCTTTCCGTTACAAATATTTTGATGCATTTATAGCCGTACGATCATACTCAATATAGGTGCCTTCAGCTTTTGATTCTTCTCAGTTTTCTTCTTCCACCTACTGAATATTCATCTTTTGCCAGAGTTTTACAGTGATTCTTCGATCTGCTGAGTTTACAAGTGAATTTTCTGTTCTCGGATCTACTGATTGTCGAGATTTTTGGGTTCGGGTAATCGCCGGCGGCTATGTCAGGTCCATTAGATCGATTTGCGATGCCCTGTGAGTTGACCTTCTTTGGTTTTATATTGATTTCTTTACTGATTTTCAACTGCATTGCTGAATTTTAGTTACATTTTTGTTTTTGAGTTTTTATGATTGATGAAATTATTTGGAGTAATTATGCATCAATGCCGAATAAGTATTTGGAGGTTTCGTGATATATATACTGCCAATATTTTGCTTTTAGGGTTTGAGGGGATTTATTTGTTAGACTATGTTTTAGGTGATTGTAACCTTGTTGCTTTTAGGGTTTGAGAGTGGTTATACTTTTGAAGTTCACATTGGCGGCGTAGTATGACTGACTAAAGTCGAGTTGTGGGAAGATTTGTTGGTTATTTTTGAGGAACTACAACTTGGGTGTATCTTTTCTTTAATGTTTGTGGTGGGGTTGAGTTTGCTGAGTTTGTGGAATTGCAAAATGAAGGATAGTGCTCCAGTGTTGATTCAGAGATTATTTTGGATGCGAAACTTAAATGAGATCAAATTAAAGGGATAACCGCATGCCTTCTTACAAGGGTGTGGCTTGATTGTGGTGCAAGGCAATCCTCAACTCCGATCCAAAAACTTTGGCAATATGCCCCAGTTGGTATTCTTCACTTTTTGCCACTCAGTCATTTTTTTGTTGACCGTGGTGGTGTCCAGGCCAACTTTTGTGCACCTTGACTAAATCCATGTGATACCTACCACTTCCCATTAGCAACAGGTGCTACGGCCGGGTAACTCTATCTACCAAGATGGAAAGAATCACTTAGTTTTTTTTTTTTATCTCCATTGAGTTTTGAACTTGAGACCTCAGGATTCTCAACCACTTAATTGATCAGTAGGACACACCCTTAGTGCCTGTTCAGTCATTTTCAGTTCCCATTTTGGAACGTGCTGGACTTCCCCATGCGCACTTCATGTCAACGGTAATCTTCTAGCACTCTATTTAGGTGCTTGCTTGATGGAACGCGTTTGTCATACAGTTTAATGCCATTCTGCTCTTCATATTTGTAAGCTATTACAGTCGGTTCTGGAAAAAGTGTGAAATTTGATCCATAATAAGCTTAGGATGAAGAGGACTTTTCAACCTTAATTCTTTAAAACTAGCCAACTATACCAAATCCTTAATTTAAGGAGAACATTTTTGGTTAAAATCAAATGGATATTGGGGATTCATAGAGCTGACTGGATTAGGTTGGAATTTGATTGACCTTGTTCTTTTAATTCAAGTGGAGTTTCATGGGAAAACAAAGCGTGTCAACCTTAATTGGCTACATGCTCAAGTCGAATCAATTCATGCCATTAACAAATAGGGTCTAGTTCATATGTTTCAAGTTTAATCCTTCTCTGTGTTATGTGATTGATTTTCCTGTTGTTTCCTTTTCACTGTTGACAGGCTTTGAGGGGTCGTCCACACACGATGAGAGAAGAGAAAGAAAATCTGATTTCGAGAACTCAGAGGATGAGAGGAGGACAAGAATTGGCACGCTGAAAAAGAAAGCATTAAATGCATCAACAAAATTTAAACATTCTCTTAAGAAGAAAGGCAGAAGAAAAAGTGATGGACGAGTGAGTTCAGTTTCAATTGAGGATATTCGTGATGCAGAGGAGCTGCAAGCTGTTGACCAATTTAGGCAAGCACTGATTTTGGATGATTTATTACCTGGGAGACATGATGACTACTATATGATGCTAAGGTGATACACTGTTATCTTTATTAAGATATATCCTGCTTTCTGTTTTCTTGTGATAGTTTTTCTGTCAAATATATTATGATTTGCTTGTGTAGAGAGTGTTTCAATACCTCTATCATGTTCAAAATGTTAATTGCAAGTTAGAATGTGCACATAAAGCTTGTTTGTAGAACTGTGAATCAGGGGTAAAAATGAGAACGGGCAGAAAAACCCAATTTATGAAATGGATTTTTGTTGGACCATCACATCGTCCGAGCAGGTTCCTCTGCTTCCAATTCTTGATTAAAAGATAATCTTCTTTTTATTGCTCTTTTTTATTTTGTTGGTTTGTTCTAAGTTTTAATTTGTTAAAGCAATTTATGGAGCCCGATCATACATTTCATCTCTGCTTGCATTTCTGGAGTTGTCTATTACAAATGATACATGAAAGTAATAATATGCTCTTTAGTTTGCTTTGGTCAATGAGGTGTTCTGTGAAATTTACTCTGGATATGAGATGTCGACTTTCTCAATGAACTTCTCCATCAGGCCTTAAGGACTGAAACAAAATATCAGAGTGGTAGACATTGTGAGCTTACCGAACACTAAAAGGAAAAAAGTGGTAAAGACATTGTGAGGTTAGGTTAATTCTCTTAGAATAGGTAGAATGGAAGAGGATATATTAGATTTAAGGACGCTTTTGATTAAGAACTATCTGGTAGGTTATTTTTGTTTTTGTCATTTAATTACCCTATAAGTTTCTTGCAGATTTCTGAAGGCAAGGAAGTTTGATATTGATAAAGCAAAGCATATGTGGGCTGATATGCTTCAGTGGAGGAAGGAATTTGGTGCTGACACCATTATCCATGTAATCTTCTTTCTCCAAGTGATGGATTGTCATAGTATTTCTTCATATATCAGATGCTGGTGACTTCATTTATTCTGAAATATTTCCCACACCAAATTTTCCATCAGGATTTTCAATTCCAAGAGCAGGATGAAGTTTCAAAATACTACCCCCAAGGTTATCATGGGATTGATAGGGAAGGAAGACCGGTATACATTGAAAGGTTAGGGAAAGTTGATCCCACAAAACTTATGCAAGTCACAACTATGGACCGTTACATCAGAAATCATGTAAGAGAGTTTGAGAAAACTTTTGCAATCAAGTTTCCAGCATGTACAGTTGCTGCAAAAAGGCAAATTGATTCAAGCACTACTATTTTGGATGTCCAGGGAGTGGTATGTTACCTAGTATTTGTTTTCTTGTGCTAACTTGTGATTTTTAATTGCATTTTTAGCACTCTAGGGTTTTCATCTTTTCATTATGTTTTGTTGATTTCTCAGGGTTTGAAAAACTTTACAAAGAGTGCTAGGGAGCTCATCATGCGACTTCAGAAGATTGATGGTGATAATTATCCCGAGGCATGATTATATTCCTATCTCAGAAAGCACTATAAGGTATTTCATTGTTTCGGGTTCATTAACACATTTTGCTACATTTTGGCTGGTGCAGACACTTCATCAAATGCTTATCATCAATGCTGGACCTGGCTTTAGGCTGCTGTGGAGTACTGTTAAGAGTTTTTTGGATCCCAAGACCACCTCGAAGATACATGTTTGTCTATGCTCTTCTCCTGCACCTCAAAGTGCTGTTATATCAGTTATTTGGCTATATTTACTTATTTGTTTGTGTTGTCAAATTTCTTTTAGGTTCTTGGGTACAAGTACCAAAACAAATTGCTTGAATTAGTGGACGTTAGGTAAAGGGGTTAAGAATTGTTTTCCACTGTACAAGGAAAAATTGCTTTCTTTCTGCTTCTGATGGTGTACTTCAGAAAGTTCACTTCTTTAAAAGTTGTATTTTGGATTTTTTTTTCTTTTGCAGTGAGTTGCCAGATTTTTTGGGTGGAAACTGTACATGTGCAGATCAAGGAGGTTGCCTTCGCTCGGATAAAGGGCCATGGCAAAATCCGGAGATATTAAAGGTTTCATTCTAGGACCTTCACTCTGAGAGAAATTATTTCGAAAGATGTTCTTTTACCCACCTTTTTAGGACAGAATGATCTTTCTTCTTTTCCTCGCATTTATTTTCTGCACTTCTATTTGCTGGGAACAAGGGTGGCCTGCTTGTTTTTGATGTTTTAAATAATGAACAAGCATTGCTCCCTTAATGAAGAGTATGTCAACTTTAAATAACTGGGAAAATGGTGCTCCCTTCTTTCTTTGATGCCAGATGATTGGTGAAGCACGGCGTGCCAGGCAGGTTGTTAAAGTTGTAAACAGCGAAGGAAAGGTAGTTTATGCTAAGCCTCGCTTCCCCATGGTATGACTCCTACTCTCTTTCCTAAGTTATGAGAATACTCTAGATTTTCAACCGTATTTGAAGATTGGTACATGTATGTTGAATTTCAGCAGTCAAAAGGTAGTGATACCTCCACGGCAGAATCGGGATCTGAGGCAGAAGATATTGGTTCCCCTAAAGCTGTAAGGAATTATTCGCATCTTCGGCTTACTCCTGTCCGTGAAGAGGTATATTTCTTCTCTATTCAACTGATTTCATGAGTTGGACTTTTGTTTATTGCATTTCCTTAGATTTCATGAAAATATCTCCTTTCACATTCCCCTCCTGTATAATTTCTTTATATGTTATTCTTACCATGATACTGTTCTTTTTTTGTCAAACAGGCTAAGGGTATAGGAATGTCTGGCTACACTGCAAACTTATCAGGATATGATGAATATGTTCCCATGGTTGACAAGGCGGTTGATTCTGTGTTAAAGAAGCAAACATCCTTTCATAAAGCCTCCATTGCCAAAGGTTAGACTTATGCAAAGAACACACATGCATTTGCACACACAAGGAAAAAGAAAAAGGGAGGAAGCATAAGAGAATCTGAATCTTTTAGTTAGACTGTAGGGGTTGTTTGGTTGGGAACAAGTTACCCCGGGATAAGTTATTCAGGAATAAGTTATACCATATATATGGGATAACTTATCCGGGATAAATAATCTAAGGACTATTATAATCCTGCATTTTATCCCTGGACTATTATACCTTGTATGCCTCGCACCAACCGACTCCTTAGTATGCACCTAAAACAATGGGGTAAAAAGAGCTCACTGTAGTTCTCACCCAGTAGTTTGGATGCACTGTGTGCCTGCTTGTGATTTGATATAATGTGTATGTATTTATTAACGTGTATTTTGGTCTTAATTTGGGTTTTTAGTTGCATGCTGTACTCAGGCCCAGCGCCTTCTTGTTACCACCTGCATCCAAAGACTAACATGATGTATATGGCTATATACCTTTTATTCAGGGATACTTCCACCAGCAGATTCTCAAAAGCCTGAAGGTGGTCGTAATGCTCAGATATTAGGACTTCTTATGGCTTTCTTCACGACTGTGGTGATGTTTTTCCGTTCAGTGCTATGCTGCATAACTAAGAAATTTCCAGATCCATCAATTGGTCACGACCAAGCTGTTCAAGAATTCACCTTTGATGCCAACAGTAATGAGGAGTTTCGGCCACCTTCACCAACTGCAACCTTTAGTGAAGCTCAATTGCTTTCTGTTGTTCTGAAAAAATTGGGTGAACTTGAGGACAAAGTAAGTACGCTTCAAGAAAAGCCATCTGAGATGCCTTATGAGAAAGAGGAACTGCTAAATGCTGCTGTTTGCCGTGTGGATGCTCTGGAAGCTGAGTTAATTGCAACCAAGAAGGTAACCGTTTAAAGATTGGATGTGAATAAGAGTGAAACCAGTTTTGCTTCACCAAAACTTGCAAGTTTCATGTTTACAAGCTCAGCTGGCGTTTAACTTGTGTGATAAGGTTTAATAAATTTAGTCTAAAGTAGGTTATGGGTTGGTCTTATTAGAGACTCTTGATCCTTTGAAGGGTTTGCCAAGGCCAGAGTCAATAGCTAATAGAAAAGAGGAGGGAATAGGTTGGAATTTGATTAGTGTGAATGCTAGCATGCTTGCAACTTGAAAGTATATTCCATGATTATGCTGCTAAGGTGCTGCCAAACTTATGACTTGCATTCATTGTGTATTGTTGTGGGCTGCTGAGGATAACAGCATCTACATATAATGTTGGCTTGCTGAGAATAATAGCCTCTAATTATCACATATATGTTTCTCTTCGTTTTTGAGTAGATAATATTATTTCTTTTTTAAAAACAGGCTTTGCATGAGGCTTTGATGAGACAAGAGGAACTTCTTGCATACATTGATGGTCAAGAAGCTGCAAAATTTCAGGTGAATTTCCAGATTTATTTGGTAATTAGACAGGCACTAAATTATGAATGAGCCTAAGTAGGATGAGAACTTGATATCATGTGCAGTTTCTGTATTTGAGTGTGTTTTTGCTTAGAAACTTTACGATTGATTGTTGATTTGTATCTCTGCTGTCTTGTTCTGCAGAAAAAGAAGTTTTGCTTTTAAGGATCCCTTGGAAAGTGGTGGAGCTCCGACTTTCAACAAAAGTATCCGAATGTGATGAGAACATACTTGTAATATGAACGAGCAGGCATGGATCCTAATCATTGTGCAGTGGATTTGATCGTATAATGCACCTTTTTTATCTTCTGAAAATTTTGCTTTTGGCACTATGAATTTTACCATCTTTCGTGTTGGTTGAAATGGCCAGACCTACTAGGAGTTGTACCAACCTTTTGTCCCCAAAGTGGCAGAACATTTGCTAATTGTGTTTAAGGAGGACAATAAGGTGTTTTCACAAGTTGATGCATAAAATTAGAGTGACAAATGAGATGATGAATGTTAATGCAAAATTTATGTAGCTTCCTTGTTCACTCCCTCAACTGCTGGGACTAAAATCTGATAGTCATAACTTACCTTATCTCCTTCGAAAATATCATTGTCGAAATCACAAAGTTGACTTTAAAAGACATACACGAAACACTCACAAAGTTTTGATTGTCTTTTTAGACATTTGAAGCTCAAACTATTTAGATTATCAAATGCTTTTATTCTAAAAATCATTGGCTTTAACTCTGAATCTCTTTCATAGCCTAAAAAGCGCTAGTGATGTTTTGGATCTATTTTGTCATTCAAAGTAATACGAGATCTATTTTACAACTAAAGACATGATACTCTAATTGTTATTCTCAATCATGTGAAGTTTTTACTTCTACTCTCAAAATATTTTTATTATTGCTAGAATAATTTTGATAGTTTATGTAACATTTGAATCAACAGAAAAACAATTCAAAAGCTAAATCAATAAGAATCAACTTAATATCTAAACACTTGTGATTTTGTGTGGCATGCAATAATTTATACATGCCTATTAATATCTCAGAAGAAATTACAAGAATTGTCCGTCAACTAGAGAAAAGAAGAGGAAAAAAAGTAATCTTTTGAAAATTTATGAAAATATATTGCATATACAATCAAGCTCCTTTTTTATTTTTATTTTTTTTTATTTTAGACCACATATTTTATTGAATCGTAACGTTAAACTTTTGGAGTTATGGAAGAACTAGTTTTTGTATATTTGGATTTTGCAAAGGATGTTAAACATACCCAAAATGGATAAATTACCTACATACACATTTTTATTTTCCATAATTTCTATTATTCCCTACCATTTTAAAATATTTCTAAAATTCCTTATTTTTTTTCAATTCTCAAGTCAACAAGCTATATAAATATCACAGTCTTAACATACGATTTTCTTCCTTTTTTTCACTCCTTTAATCTCTCCCTAATTTCATTCCATAATCTTATCAGTTACAATTTTCATATTAATTGATTTACAAAAGAATTCTGTCTCCCCTAAATCAAATTTAAACTACTCAATAGTTGTCTTTTTTCAATTTCAATTTTTCTTCTTCTTTATTTCCTGATAAAGTGTGTCACCTCCATAGTTGTCTTCTTCAATTTTATTTTTTTCTTCTTATTTCTTGATACACACGGATTAAGATCCTTATTTTAGTATTATAATTACTCAACTAGTTGAAGAAGCATGCATCTAGGATTTCTAAATAGATTGTGGAAAAACGCTTAAAAAGACCAAAAAAATTGATCTACTGGTGGCTTTGGTAAGGACTTTGGACCGAGATCCATGAATGATGTCTATGTTAATAGTTCAAAAAAAAGATTCAAGGGTAAATGTAGAAAAAAATGGATGTATATTTATCTTCTAAAGTGAATGTTGAGAAGGAGAAGTCGAAACAAATCAAGTTGTTGATTTTCTTGTTCATCTTTTTCTGATATATATGGGTTCAGATTTTTAATGCATCTTGTTGTTTTTGTTTCTTAAATTATTGTATAAATCTTAATTTCAACATTATTATACATTATAATTTCGTCATGTACAATGTATCATGTTTAAATAATAAATTATTCTTATGATTATAGTATGAGATACATTAACTGTTTTTTAATGTATCTAGTTAACTTTGTTTCTCAAATTAATGTATAATGTCTTTATTTCAACACTTCGATACATTACGATTTTATTATGCACAATATATCGTGTTTAAATATTAGTTTTGATACATAAACTTAATTAGTTTTCATACTTGATAAAAAATTTCTACCAAATGTATCATGTATCTAGGTGTTGCTATGTATCTTCTATCCTGTTCAAATTTAGAAAGATATGTATACGTACACAATACATGATACATTAAAGTGTCAAACAAGTATGTATCAGATTCATAAATGGTGATACGTAAATGTTATTATCAAAAGTCTATTTAGTTTGAGGCAATATGTGAAGATCTTGAAGATCATGTACACAATATTTTCTGTCATTTAAACAATGCTAATATCAAATACCCTTTTATCAAACACAATTATACAAATTGTGTGTTAGATACACAATTTTACATCTATGAAATCATATAATTGATACATGATACACTCTATGTATCAGATGCACAACATTCTATTTTTGCACGAGTAAATACACAATATTTTAGCCATGATACGTAAATTTGAATATATACTAATAGTATCTGATACGCTGATACTATCACAAAGTAATGTATCAATCTCAAACCTAACATTTGTATGAACAACAATTGCTTATTTAATGTATCTAATAGAAATACAAAACTTATCAATTTAAACAAGAAACATAAATAGTAATGTATTTATAAATCTATCCATATAAAAAACAAAACTCAAAAAAGGATTACGCAACATTACAGAAGGTATGAATGATCTACCACAACTATGCATCTATTTAGCATTTGTGTTTGTTGTATCAATGCATAACGAATACATTGAAAATCTCAACTCTTGTTTCTTCACCTCAACTATGTATTAGATCTCCAAATTTTTCAACAACTTATCGATCTTTAATTCAACTACAATGCTTGATTTGAGATTCACAAATCAATATTTTGACCAACAACAATTTCATCACTTTTGTATCGTTCATACCTCACCTCACTTTCTCATATTTTGAAATGTCTCAACAAGATCGACATGTTCAAGTTGTATCAGTACAATTTGTCGACAACTTTGATTCAAAAAATTGAGATTATTTTAGAAAGAATCATAAGAAGAATTTTGGGATACATTAACTAGATTTTAATGTATTATGAAATACAAATTTCAAATGGACATAGTTTCTTTGATTATTTCCTACTATGGTGCCTACGATCAAGATGGAACGAAGGGAGGCCAATCAACATAATCAACATTTTCCTATGATTTCCTTCTGCTATATATCGGATTTTCAAGTTCTTCCTCATCTCATCGATATACTGCAATAGTAATTTGAGATTCACACAAAATTATTTGTCCAACTACTGTTCATTATGTATCTTATCAAATTTTTGATAAATTTGAATGATTATTTGATAAACATGAGACGATGAATAGAAAGAAAAAAATTAATTTTTAATTTGTTGATTCTGGAAGGATTTGCATCTGACTGAATATTTGGAAGAGAATTGATGGAAGAAAATTTGAATTTTGAATTGATTGAAGTTGTTACCATTTGGGAGAGATTGACATCAAATTGATTAGCATGATTTGGGGAAGTCACATTCGAAATGAACTTTCTTTCCTTTAAAAGTGTAACTGAATTTGTTTTAATGTATCAAAATTTATGTATCCAGCTCGTTTGCTATGTATCCGGATAACACTTATTTTGAGGGATTTTTGTAAATTGAAAAATAGTAGGGATAGAATGTAATTTAGATCATTACACTATGGGGTTTAGGTAAGTTATACAACTAAAATTAACATATCTACTATCACTAAGCAGAGAAAGCCCATGCAAGCACGGGCCCAACGTCAAAATATTTTGGAAAAATTAGTAAACTAGTCACAATTCCTAATTTAATTAGTAAAAATATCTACACTTTAAAATAATTATTTAAAATGTCACAATGTCAATATTTTAAAAAATAATTTGTATCAAAAATACTATTATTTGTCTTTCCTTTTATTTCTCAAAACAGTCCAACATTAAATATATTCACTACCCATATAGACTTCTTCCTAGAATTTAATACCATTAATTTGACTTTCATATTTCAGATTTTCAAATTTTTTTCTCTTTTACCAAATTTTGCATCATTATTCTCTCTCTTATTGTTGAAGAAGAGCTACTTATTCAAGTTATATTAACTTGTTCAGATCTATCAATTAATTCTAGAAATCTTTTAACATTTTGCAAGATTTCATGAAAATTTGTTTTCAAAACTAAAAATTATGTTGAATTTTGGATTGTATGTAATACAGATTTTCCGTCATCTTTTCAATTTTTATGTGAGTAATGTTAACATACTCATTAAAGATTTATGCATTTTGTATTTCTAGTATTTGAAACACTATTTTTTGATTTTTTATTATTTTATTTTCATATTCGAGATTTAGTAAATTGTAATTTGTAGTAATCCACATTAGTATTCATACCTAATATATTGTTTGATTTTTTTTTTTGTATATTCATATTTAATAATTTCAAATTTTGCTTATAGCACAAGTAAACACAGGTTTAAATTTGAATTTGGTGAAAAGAATTAGAAAAGAGGAACATAGCAGACGAAGAAGAAATAGAGAGTCAAAGAAAAAGATTGCAAAATTGTATTCATATCAGAATAGTATTCATATTAATTTTTGTTTGTCAATTATTTTTCTTTTACTCATCATTTGTATTTTTATCAAAAACATTGTATTTTTTTTTATTTGAAGTCATTCAAATATGTATCTTATATGAATTTGTATTTTTAAGCATAGATGAATCCTATTTTATAACATTCAATTTGTATTTTTTTTAGAATATTGTATCCTGATTTTTTTTAATATGTATGTTAATTACGTCATATGAATTTGTATTTCTTAAGCATATATGTATCCTTTTTTTAACGGTTAATATGTATTTTTTTAGAATATCGTGTCCTTATTATATTATTTTCACTATGTATGCTATCTGTTTTCTAGAATCTTGTATTCTTATTTCTTTCATAATCAATTTGTATTTACTTTTTAAAATACTATATTCTTTTCCAACAAATTTATTATTTCTACCAAGTATATGCTATTTTTTCAAAATCTTGTATCCTTTCATAAATCATATTCATATATATTGAGATACAATCAATAATATTTTTTGTAATACAAAAAAAAAGAAGAAATATATATATATATATATATCATACAATACAATTTTGACAACTGAAATACAATCTGTAGTTTGAAAATTAAAAAAATTAATTTTAATTTAAATGGTTAAGTAAACACATAAAATGTAAAAAATATTGGTATATAATTATAATGAAAACATAATAAAAAAGGAAAGGAATCCAACAGGATGAAAAAAGAAACTTTTTTAAAATTGTAACTAATGAGAATTTTAAATGATATGTTCCTTTTTCCCAAAATATATTATCTTTTCTCCTTACTAAATAATTTTAATCTTGAAAATCAAACAAATAAAAAACATAACAAATTAAAATATTGACATTTTAGATAAATATTGAAAGTATGGCTAAGAAACCCTATTAAATGTCAAAGTATTGACATTTTGAAAATTTTTCCAAATATTTTTTTGAGCTAAGTGCCCATGCACACTCCCACATAGGAAATCATTTGCGGGCTACATACATAGATATTATATATGTGGTTAATAATGATTTGTGGCAGTGTTATTTACATTAGATATTTTTATCCTGTAGTATTTACATAATGCCACATTTTGATTGTTCTCCCGTGCTAGTCAACTCTTGCCAAGAAGCACCCATGGAAGAGGCAAAATGACTTTAGGACTAAGTGAAATATTTAGTTGTACATACATCTTAATTACCATAATTTCTCTTTCCATAAAAGTTGCATTTGTATGCAATAATCAGATTGTAGCAGGTATAATTTAGTGATAAAAGTGTTATTCATCTATTATCCTCTAAGCAACTCAAGCTATGGTAAGTTCGAGATTTATTAATTCCTTACTGTTTATAAAGTCCAGTTGGTTATAAAATGAAGTGGTACTTTTGTTTATTCTATAATTTGTTTAGTTGTTTCAGAAACAAAGCAAGACACCTTTTTGTTTAAAATTCATGTCCACCGAAGAATGTAACACATACGAAGAAGAGAGACTGCATTATGTCTAGATAGAATTTTCAAATTTCCTCTAGTCAAGGGAAAAATCGTCCGATAGGATTAAACAGTAGGATACTAAGTTAATGATGGACAGGTCACTAAAGCATGCAAGATCTAAGTATATTGTAAACACTTTAGGTCGCACCTGATGTTATAGCGAATATGACCAACTGTTTTCAAAAGTAGGCACCAAAAGTGTGCACCATCAACATGCCAACCATATTGCAAAAAGATGGTACATACTTCAGTGGTAACCAAAAGGAGAAATTGTTAGGCGGATATCTGCTATAATGGAAAATAGTATTGATAAATGTACATAGTTTGGATTGGATTGTTCATCCAAACATTGAGAAGAAAGATCAAACCTAATCCAGTGTCAACAATTGACTGACCAGAGACATCGTAGAAAAATGAAAAGTTGATAAATCAGTAAGTGCATTTTAATAATTAGAGAAAACCTCAAGAACAAAAGAGCATAAAATAGTCTACCTCGAAATAACCCTCATATTTAGAAATGAATACATGTACCTTGATCATATAAGTTTTGCTCTAAAAAATTAGAAAAAATTACATCAATTCAAGTGTAAGGATAGGTACTTTTCAGTCTTACTTTGTCATAATCTGTTTCAACTTGCATTCGCTTCTTTTCGGGGCAGCTGGTTGTTGCTCCTAATTGAACACGCAAGTGTACGTGGTCGCACAAGTAATATAATGGCTCTTAAAAGAACTAGATTATCGATCCTAAAGGGCTTGTCAATTAACAACTTTTACCAAATTATAATAGTCTAATTATTTATTTAAGAATGCCAAAAGAAAAAAAGATTGCAAGAAAAAAATCATAAAATTACTTACAATAGTTTGAAAAATTCAAGATTGCAACATATATTGGATTTCATGTATCATATTTTTGGAACTAATTTTAGTTGTCAAATTACTGATTTATAGATGTAGAAAATCTTAAATAAAATAATTGATTCCAAAGCAAATTAGAAATTCAAAACCAAACGGAACTTGACTTTCAGCACGCGTGAACCGCCTCCAATTTATAGGACGTTGATTAGATGCCACGTGGTAGCACGCCTTCGCTGATCTGTAATTTGCAATGTTCTTTACCTTATATATATATATATATATATATCTTCTTCAATCTTTCATATTTAATTTATTTTTGCTAAAACTTCTTCAACTTTACTTCAATTTATTCCTACAAATAAAATACATTATTTAACACAATTCATAAAATTCATCCTAAAAAAGGATAAATATAAATAATAATTTCAAAAAATGATTTAAAATAGGTATTCTGGTCTCACATCACCACTCCACTTAAACTTTTGCTCTTCTTCGAGCAACATTAAAACTCATCTTAAATAAATCATACTAGGATTGTCATAAATTTGGTTAATACAAACAATTAGGTTATATATCATTTCATACATAAAGTACAATTTGTTAGGTTGTCGAGCCTGATTATTATTTAATGTACTGTCATAAGAGGGTTCGGTGCAGCGCCCCGACCCAAATTTTAGGTTGTACTGTTCATTCTCCATTTATTCTCTGTAACTGTTCATACTTGATTTAATTAATATATACCTCACCGCCATGATAGTTTACCCACGGGGTGTTACCACGAACTATTGGTTTCTCTCTTTCTCTCTCTAGATCTCTTATCTCTCTCCCGAAAGTTCTTGTGTTCTCCATTCATCAAGTAAATGTGTGTGTGGATTCGTAACTAACAACGGGTATCAGAGCTAAGGAGATTCAATACGATCACTGAAGATGGATAGTTCGAAGCTCTGAATCGAGAAGTTTGATGGATCCAATTTTAATTTTTGGAAGATGTAGATCGAAGATTATCTGTACCAGAAAGATCTTCACGAACCGTTGACCGGGGTGAAGCTGGAATCCATGACGGAGGAGCAATGGAAACTCAAGGATCGCCAGGCTCTAGGGTTGATCCGGTTGACTTTGTCAAGAAACGTGGTGTTCAACATCGTGAAGGAGAAGACTACATCCGATCTGTTGAAGACACTGTCAAACATGTATGAAAGACCATCGGCGATGAACAAGGTATATTTGATGCGTAGATTATTCAATTTACAGATGTTTGAGAATTGATCTGTTGCTGATTATATAAATGAGTTCAATATGATTGTGAGTCAACTCAGTTCTGTGGATATTAATTTCAAAGATGAAATTAAGGCGTTGATTTTGATGTCATATCTGCCCGAGTCTTGGGATACTGTTGTTGCTGCGATTAGCAGTTCTCGTGGATCTGAGAAATTGAAGTTTAATGAAATCCGTGATGTTGTTCTTAGCGAAAGTATTCGCAAACGAGAAGTGAGAGATTCATCGGACAGTGTTCTCAGCGTTGACTGAAGGGGGAGAAGTAAGACGAAAGGCCGAAATCAACATGGTCGATCAAAATCAAAGAATCAAGGAAAATCTCTAAACAGATCAAACGTGACTTGTTGAAACTGTGGAGAAAAAGAGCACTTTCGAACGAGCTGTACAAAGCCAAAGAAGAAACAGAATCGAAAATTTGGAGATGACAATGATTTTGTAAATTCAGCAGAGGACATTGGGGATGCTCTAATCCTTAGTGTGGACAGCCCGGTTGAATCATGGATTTTGAATTCTGGTGCATCTTTCCATTCGTCTCCAAGCAAGGAGTTGTTCCAAAAAAATTTCAAATCTGAAAATTTTGGAAAGGTGTATCTTGCTGACATTAAAGCCTCAGAGATTGAAGGAAAGGGGGATGTTTGCATAAAGACCCGATCGGGAAACCAGTGGACATTGGAGGATGTCAGATATATTCCTGATCTCAAGAAAAATCTGATCTCTGTTGGTCAGTTGGATAGCACGGGATATGCAACAGAGTTTGGGAAAGGTTTGTGGAAGATTGTGAAAGGTGTTATGGTAGTAGCTCATGTCACCAAATTTGGAACCTTGTACACCACTGCAGGGGTATTAACATGGGCGTTGTTGCTGAAGGTGCTTTCGGTTCATGTCTATGGCACAACAGACTTGGACACATGAGTGTTAAAGGAATGACGATGCTGGTTGCAAAAGGAGCATTAGAGGGGAGAATTTGCATCTAGAGCAAATGGATGTAAAAAAATAGTTTTACATGGAGATCTGGACAAAGAGATCTATATGCAGCAACCCGAAGGATTTGTGGTTCCAGGCAAGGAACACATGGTGTGCAAGCTCACCAG
Source organism: Solanum arcanum (assembly GCA_027789145.1). Taxonomy (NCBI): domain Eukaryota; kingdom Viridiplantae; phylum Streptophyta; class Magnoliopsida; order Solanales; family Solanaceae; genus Solanum; species Solanum arcanum. The sequence goes on along the minus strand of CM050942.1, from coordinate 56,284,545 downwards.
GAGCTTCTATGGACTAAAGCAAGCACCAAGGCAGTGGTACAAGAAGTTTGACTCCTTCATGACCAAGAGTAGATTCTACAAAGCTGAAAAGGATCCTATTGTTACTTCAAGAAATACACTGATTCATATGTCTTTCTACTCTTGTATGTGGATGATATGTTGATTGAAGGATCTAGTATGACAGAGATTAACAATCTGAAGACAAGGTTGTCTGCAGCGTTTGAGATGGAAGATTTGGGTCCAGCGAAGCAAATTTTGGGGATGAGGATTCTCAGGATAAATCTGCTGGCACTTTAAATCTATCTCAGGAGTTGTACATAGAGAAGGTGTTGAGCAAATTCAGGGTTGATGATGCTAAAACTAGGACTAGTCCATTGGAAATCACTTTAAATTGTCAAAGGAGCAGTCACCCAAGACAGCCGAGGAGCGTGAGCATATGACACTTGTTCCATATGCTTCAGAAGTTGGGAGTTTGATGTATGCTATGGTCTGCACTAGACCTGATATAGCACATGTAGTGGGATTTGTTAGCAGGTACATGGCGAACTCGGGGAAAGAGCATTGGGAAACTGTGAAGTGGCTTCTGAGATATCTGAGAGGTACATCCAGTACTTCACTTTGTTTTGGCAAAGTCAAGGTGACTGCACAGGTTTTTGTGGATGCTGATCTTGGTGGGGATGTGGACTCGAGCAACAGTACATCTGGGTACATTTACACCATAGGTGGAACAACAGTGAGTTGGATGTCCAGGCTTCAGAATTGTGTTTCTCTTTCATCTACTGAAGCTGAGTATGTGGCAATAGCTGAAGCTGGGAAAGAGATGATATGGCTGGCAGATTATCTTGAGGAATTAGGCAAGAAGCAGAACGAAAAGATTCTTTACTCAGATAGCCAGAGTGCCATACAGTTGGTGAAAAATCCACTCTATCATTCGAAGACAAAACACATCAGAAGGCGGTACCATTTCACTCGCAGGGCAGTGGAGGATGGTGATATGTGCTTAGAGAAGATAAAGGGTGCAAAGAACCCGACAGACATGTTGACGAAAAGTGTTGATGTTGGGAAACTGGGATTATGCAAAACCTTGGTTAGTCTACTGTAGTTGTTGCTACAGATGTTGTGGTACGGTAAAGATGTTGATGATGAAGAGATTTTTTTTGAGAATGTATTTTTGGATGACTGAATCAGTCTCCAAGTGGGAGAATTGTTAGGTTGTGGAGCCTGATTAATATTTGATGTACTGTCATAAGGGGGGTTGGGGGCAGTACCCCGACCCAAATTTTAGGCTATACTGCTCATTCTCCATTTAATCTCTATAACTGTTCATACTCTGATTTAATTAATATATACCTCACCGCAGAGAAAGTTTACCCACGGGGTGTTACCACGAACTATTGGTTTCTCTCTTTCCCTCTCTAGATCTCTCATCTCTCTCTCTAAAGTTCTTGTGTTCTTCATTCATCAAGTGTGTGTGTGAATTCGATCCTAAAACAATTCTCAATCATTATGCAAGAAATTCAAATAAACAACAAACATCTAACTTCCTAACATCAAGGAAAAACTTTAAACTCATCAAATTCAACCTTTCTCACCTATTCCCATAAAAAAAAGCTAATAGAATCACCTATTTATCATGAAACAAGTGCCCTCACAAAAATAAATAGTCCACACACTCAATTCAAAAGATTAAATATTAATTAAAGACTTAGTATCAATGAACAACTCTGACACTCATAAAGAAAATTCACATGTATGCACAAAGAACCATATGCTTGCCCGTTATGTACATCTCCACTAATACGTATGATTGAATAAAATCAAAATAGGACTTTAACGGGTTTGTAATGTAGGCAAGGGGACCGGTAGGAAAACTATATAATAGTGACTTACACTCTTTAAGCACTTTGCAATTTTAGACTTTTGTCACTCATTATTTTCTTCTCTTTTTTTCCATTCCTCTCTTCGACAATTATTTCACAAGTAATATTCATCATCTCAAGAATGTTTCAACCTTTTTTTAAATTTTCCTTCATAATAGTCACCCCCGCATATTTCACATATGTTAAGGTGCATGATGTCCTTAGAAGGCCCACGGCCATCATCAAGGTAACTTTTTTTTCACATCATATTATTTCAAGGAGGGCTTTTTAAGTACTTTGTAGCTATCATTGATTACCTTTTCACTCAACCATTTTCATCCCTTTTTCTCAGCATTGATAAATATAATAAGTCTATGCTATAATGCTCAAGGAAGCAAGGTTCAAAAACTAGGGATTTAACATAGTCAAGGGCAAAATATGACTATCAACAAAAGACTATAGGCTAAAAAAAGCTAACTAGTGATATAATATCTGAAAAGATAAAAATTATCAGATAAATAAAAGAAAACCTATTATCATCTCCTAAACAAAGCATCATTTTTTATTTCGCTTCAATAACATGCACGACAAGTTCTAGACTAAAATGCAAAATATGAAACAAATAAAATCTCTCCACACATGGCACAAGTATCAATCAAGATGGATCAATTCCACTTCTAAGAAAAACAGGATCATAACAAACTACAAAATAAAATAAGTGATATACAAAGTCACAACCATGAGCTTAAGTCTCAAAGAGTATTTGATTTTATTAAAATCAAGCATTCACAAGAAAGTACTACTCAAAAATTAGACCTAAATAGCAAGTATCGCACCACTCAAAAGTGTATTTTCTTTTCTCAAAAAAATAATTAAAAAAAATTCTTCCTATAAAAATAAAAGACACTCGGTTCAAAGGAACTATCCTCGGGAAAATAACCGAAAACAAAATATGAGGAACCCATCCTAAAAAAATAAAAGACTTAATAAATCAATAAAAATTAGAAATTCATTCCTCCACCCCACGCTTAAAAAGATAATATGTCCCCAAAGCATCAGTCAAAATTTAAAACAAGGGTTAGAAAAACTCCCTGAGGCCTGTAGATCTAGTTAGTAGCATGTTCCCTCAATATTCATCAAGAGTCGTAACCCCACACTTAAGCTCCAACATGCTCCTTAGCTTCAAAATTTGGATACTCAGAATTCTCCAAAAACATGTACGAACAACATAAAAAAAATAATACTAAAAATAAAAAATAAAAATAAGAAGTTACACCATAAATTGGACTGCCTCCCCGGCAGCGGCGTCAAAAACTTGTTACTCCCAATTGTACACGCAAATGTACGTGGTCGCACAAGTAATATAGTGGCTCTTAAAAGAACCAGATTATCGATCCTAAAGGACTTGTCAATTAACTATTTTTACCAAATTATACAAGTTTAATTATTTGTGTAAGAATACCAAAAGAAAAAAAGAAAGCAAGAATAAAATAATAAAATTACTTACAGTAGTTTGAAAAATCTCACGAGTGCAATATATATTGGATTTCATGTATCATATTTTTGGCTTAAAATTAATTTTAGTTGTCAAGTTACTAGTTTATAGGGTTAATGGTAGGAGTCGGGCTACACACCTCTCTTAGCGGAGAAAAGTAAACTAATTGACGAGCATTTATATTTCATCCTATTTCGTAACCAAGCAAGTTGTTCGTCCGGGCGTCACTCTTAAACACAAATCACCTCAATCTAATGGGTCGATCGAGCTCTCTATATTCTCTGGTCTATCTAACATCTCCTCTCTCGATTTTAAGATTGTACAATAGATTTATCTCATGGTGATCAGACACGAAATACTAAACAACAATATAAAAGTAACCTTATAATGACAACCAAAAAATATTTCAAAACGCCGTTAATAATCAACATTTAATCGGTATCTACAACCCCAAAACAAGGGCTTTAGCTACTAATCTCTAAGAAAATAAGAAAAGAAAATAACCCTTAAAAGTATTGACAACTTTCTCTTTCAAAGTACCTCCTCTATTCCTCTTCCTCTCTAGATGGATCTGTGAATTATTTATAGATGTAGAAAACCTTAAATAAAATAATTGATTCCAAAGCAAATTAGAAATCCAAAACCAAACGGAACTTGACTTTCAGCACGCGTGAACTGCCTCCAATTTGAAGGGCATTGATTGGTTGCCACGTGGCAGCACTCCTTCGCTGATCTGTATATCGCTGATCTGATATATATATATATATATATATATATATATATATATATATATATATATATATATATATATATATATATATATATATATATATATATATATATATATATATATAAATTTATTCCTACAAATAAAATGCATTATTTAGCACAATTCATAAAATTTATGCTCAAAAAGGACAAATATGAATAATAATTGTGAAACAAATAATGATTAAAAATATACTTTTTTGGTCTCACATCATCGGTACAGCGAGCGACATTCACTTGTTTCTAGCGCTATTTTTATTGGTGATTGACATGATGACAAACACTAATATTTTGTGAAACTTTTTTTATTGGGGTAATGAGTGTCTTACCTACCAGTTTGCGTTGTGCAGGTATGAGTGATAACAGTTATTTCTGGAAGAAAAAGGAAAACAATGCAAGACAGATTTTTTATATAAGAAGTAGAGAAGCGTAGTGTATTGTTTTGATAATCATTTAAGAAAATGTAGGATATTTTTCCTTGGTACAACGTATATCATAAATTTCTGTTGTTGTGAGCGATAGCAGTTCTTCTCCAATTTTGTCAAATATTGTTGTTGTCGCCAAATGAGTATCATCTTGAATGGTAACTTCAAATTGACATTTGTTATGGAGACAAAAATAAATTGAAAATCTTACCTATGAGGTGGATTACAGTTTTAAATTGTTATTTGCTAAAGGAATTATACATCTCCTTAAAGATAATTTTGTTTCATATGACTTTACATCCAGATCCAATGATGTTCACAAATGAACATGATTAAAAAATCTGAAACTGGTATATGTCAACCAGAACCATCCTTAGCTTCAAACACAACGCATCTTACTTAATAGAACATACACCGAGAGAGAGTTACTTTATTCATTGTTCTTTTCTTGTGGCAGATCTTACATAATAACATACATGCCCTACTTGTGAAAATGTATTCAAATATGCTTGGATTATGGATTTCATAGTGGCACATACATTAATCAGATGCAGAAAAGATCAAGTTTTGATATTATGCTAATCTACTCATTCTCTCATATAATTATATCAAATTGACACCTTGTTTTTTAAGTGTACTTCAACTTACCCGTTGTTAGGTTATTTTAGTTGTGTAATCATTCTTCTTGCATTTTTATAAAATTAATTATTCTGGTATAATCACGTAGTAATTGATTACCTCTATTCTCGATCTAGCTATTAATCAGAGTCAATTTAAGCTCTAACAGTGAAACAAGAAAAGTTAACAAAATAAAGCTCAGAATGAAAATAACATGAAATTTCAATCAACATAAGAAGAAGGTTGACGGTTCCTTGTACAATAGGGAATATTATAGTTTTCAAGAAAGTATTTTTGTCTAAGATGGACCTGATAAACGTTTATATCAAGTTCTAGCGGAGGATCTAACATTTCTAAAAGAATCCATGATCAACAATTTAGGATAATGGACAGAGCATGAGTTAGCTTGAAAAGCAAATGAGGCCATAGGGAGTAAATAATTTACTTCGATAAATATTACATTAGCATATAATAGAATAGTTTGCCTTCAATCTAATATGAATAGTTACCTAAGTTGCTCGGACTCTCCAAAATTGTTGGCACATGTGTGTTGAATCCTTAAATTATTCACTAATTTTGAAGGATCAGACACACACCTGATGACATTTTTAAAGAGTCCGAGAAAAATAGTTTCATAGTGTCAAAACGTAAGTCTTATTGACAAAAGGCTGAGACAGAGAAACCAACTTTACTCACTACTCAACAAAAAAGTTAACTTCAACTGTAATGAAAAATAGTATGAAATTTTGAACAAATAAGTGATGTAATAAAATCGTAACAAAGTTCAGTGAAGAGATCTATAGCTTAGAATAAAATGTCATAATTATAGCTGATAAACTCAGAACTAAATCATAATTTTCAGCCGCGAATTGAAATTCATACTTACCCTCCAAAGCAATATCGACCTAGTTTCAACATTTTCTCTCATTTCTTTTTTTTTAAGCTTCAAACTATTGGGTTTCTCAAACAAAAGTAAATTTTAACACTAACAACAAACCCAAATTAAAAATAATATATGAAGCCACCAAAATTTAAATTCATCAACCGAAGATAAAAAGCTAGAAACTTTATTTCAAACTCAGCCAAAACAAAATTCAGATGACAAAATGGATTAGGGTTTCAACTAAAAGGAAAAATTAAGAATCATCATTACAACTATAAAAATGGGGGAAAAAACAATAATCTTACGAAAAATATAAGAAAGATTTGAAGGAGGCGGGGAAACAAGAAGATTTTCGGTGATCAAAATAGAGCTTCTACTATTAGGATTTAGGATCAGAGAGCGATAAGGAATAAGGTTGAATGTAATGACCAAAAAATGGATGTGATGGAACTCATCGTATCCAACCAAGACAAGTCAACCTAAAACTCAACTGTAACAACAAAATGCGAAAAATTTACAATCAACTTAAGTTATACCCCTAAAATCTGGTTGTCACGTGTACAAACCTCAAAAATATTACAGTTGAATTAAAAGAAAATATAACTCCCATATGACATTGTCTCTAGAGTTGAAAAAAATCACAAAAAAGAGTAAGAAGGTCTGTTGAGATGACAAACAGCTACCTTACAAATCTTTAAAAAGAGAATATATCACAAAGGTCCGGGCTAGTAACCTATAAAAAATTGTAGAAGCAAGGGGTGAGTACCAAACTACACGGTACTCAGTAAGTAAACCTCTAAATACAAGCTAAGGGGATGAAATACGGGTACTCCTACCACCTCAACCGAACCTCCACAACTACAACCCGTATAAAAATCAGCCGAACCTAACAGCTCACATCGTACATAGCACATAGCTCAACAACAACACTTAGGCAAATTACATATCCTCAACAATAACGCTTTGACAAATAATATATCATCAACAACAACACTTCAACAAATTACATATCCTCAACAACATACTCAGTATTCATCAATCACAAGTACCACAAAAAGGCATTCACAAGATCAACAAAACACAATATCAAGTTCACTAATGATAAGTATGCGCAATGCAATGGAATGTAATGTCAAGTATAATGATGCATATCTGACCTAATGATTTACACCCGCTGTCTCTCAGTGCGGGATCCATGGGGGACATATTTGTCCATACATCCATCGCGGTGTGCGATACGACCCTCGATAACTGTAACATCGCGTCGTGCGATACAACCCTTGATAATAGTAACCATCGCGGCGTGCGATACGTCCCTCGAAATGTAGTATTCATAGCGGCGCGCGATACGTCTCTCAAAATGGTACATGCTCTTTAATTTCTTTCTTTTTCAATGCACATAAAACATGTCACAAGCATGTCTCCAAACAATGCAAATGACATGTTCACCAAAAATAACGAGGAGATGACCATTTTCATAACATTGCACAATTCATGACAACATCAACAATGATTCAACAAGCCTTTCAAACCATTCTCCATTATCAGAAACGATTAATCACATTGCCTTTTATTACCCTTTTTTTCATCATTAAAATTAATCAGTGTGAACAAGTCAACCCATCACCAAGTCCCATTACTCCCAAACATATACTGTAAGAAAATACACGAATTTCATATACTTAGCAAGGGCTTAGAAATCCACTTGCCTCAATCAACCAAGAATTCACTTCGAAACTTGAACCTTATCCTTTCGTTGAACTTCCAACTCAAAACAATTTATTCAAATAAATGACTATAATAAGATTTCAAAACTAAAAACAACATTCATGTTAGTATGTGTCTAGTCTAGACCCAATAACTCACCTAATATTTATAATCAAGTTCCTAAGTTTCAAGCTTAGGGTTAAGTCTTAATTTCTCCCAGCAATACAATTCTAATAATTTTCATAATACATTCAGTATTTAGTTACTAATATTATAATATCAAAACTTGATTCATAATATGATAATCAAAAAAAAAAAACTCAACTCGGTGACAAATTATACCGATTCTAATGTCGTCCAAGAAAGGACAGAATAAAGCCACCAAAAATATTCATTTATACATTTTCCTAATGATTGTCTCAATCATTGACAACCACTCAAGATCTTAATTCTCGAGCAGAGGCAGACCCACATGCATACGTAAGAGTGCAAGTGCACCTAGTAACTTTTAAAAAATAATCATATATATATATATATATATATATATATATATATATATATATATATATATATATATATATATATATATATATATATATATATATATATATATATGTATAGGTAGTGGATAAATTATTGTATAATTAATTGTGCACCCTTTTAATTAAAAAGTGTTTAGGCAAATTGATTGAAGTTGTAGGCAACTTTTTTTTAACTTTAAAAACAGCTTTTACTTTAGAAACCTTTTTTAAAATGCTTTTATTAAAACTCATTTGTCCACCTCATTTGGCCCCACAATTCTAAATAAAATATAAGATGGTTAGAAAATCTACAACTTAAACAATTCTAAACAAATTATAACACTGCTAGAAAATCTACAACTTACAAGAATTCTTCGCACATAATTAAAGTAATATTCCTATTATCTCTGCATAAGCTGGTAAGTTCTTTTTAAGCATTTTTTTGGTAAGAATTTGTTGTTAATTCTTGTGATTTGAGATGGATATACTTATGTAAAAAGAAATGTGGTGATATTTTCATGAAAATAGGTTGGAATCATAGTTTGGAATGACTCAATTTACATGTTGGTGAATTAATAGCGTCCACAAGAAGTGTTTCAACATGATGTTAAATTTTTAGAATCAATCTCAATCCATTCAAGTTGTTTTTAACAAGCAACCTGAGAAAATAAAGAGTGAGCATCGAATTCGTTTAGAGGCTTCTACTAATGTGACAAGGTTTTTCTAGGAATTTTGATTGTCTTTTCGAGGACATGATGAAAGTGAGTCTTCAAAAACAAAGGACTTTTATAGATTTTTTTGGATTGGCTTGAAAAAATTCTTCCGTATATAAATAATATTATTTTAAAACATGCTCCAAAATATGCTATGATATTGACTTCTCCGGTAAATGTTAACTTATCCTTGTGTCACTCCTAACCTTACCCTTGAGTCACTCTTAAAGTCTTAGTAGAGCCTCACTATCTTCAAATTCTAGGTTCGCCTCTGATTCTCCAGGTAGCAAAAACAATAGTGCAACGTATTTACATATTAAATCCAACATAAGATTTTTTTCTTTTTTTTAAATTTATCAACCCCAACATATAATAATAATAATAATAATAATAATAATTAATAATAATAATAATAACCTTTATACATACATGTATCTGTAGAAATATTACCTGGAGCAATTGGTTCTTCTCATTAATGCTGCATATGGTTTCTCCCTGTTCTCATTATTTTTTTTTGGCTGCGTGAACTGCTGTTGTTCACAACAACCAACAACATTTTCCCTTTTATTTATTTTTATTATTTATTTATCTATTTTTCTCTATTAGTATTAGCAACAAAATAATTTTTTACTAAATTTAAAAATTATAAATTATTTATAAATGCTACTAAAAAGGGTTAATATAAAATATTAATTAAGATTCATAAAACGATTAAGAGGATCGATACATTGAAACACAAAGTCAGATACATAATTGAAGACACCTTTGCTATACACATAGGTACAATGAAGCACTAAAAAGACAAAACTATCCTCAGATTTGAATTGGACATGAAGCACGCATGTTAAATTCTTTTGCTTGCTTCTTTTTTTCTTTCTTTTTTTTTATCTTTTTCTTCTTTCATTCTTATTTATTTACTATTCTTTATTAATTCAAATTGACCTTTTTTCATAATTAATTTTAATTTTCTTTACTTTCTCTCGCACTAATTATTATCTATTGATTAGAGTATAACGTATTATTTTTTTATCAATTAGTGAGTACCGAATTATGAGCTCAAATAAATATTATTAAGAATATATTTAAATAATAATTTTTAGAAAAACATAAGTTTCAAAAAAAAAAAATTAAAAAAAATTAAAGGTTTCTTTCGATTTCACCGACGTTTTTCCTAACTAAGATGAATAGGCTGAAACTCCAATTTTTATTATTTCCCAACTATATATCTTCAACAACACATAAAGTCAATGGAAGATAAATATATTATGTTAATATTATTAGATGGTTTATACGAGCTCAAATTTTAACGTGACTTTTTTTTCCTCAAAGTATCTGCAAATAAGACATATAGTTCCAAAAAGAAAATAAAAATTGAATTGTTTAATTATCTCTGATTACATAATATCTAAAAGAAAATATTACTATAGGCACATTTGATCGATTTGTTTATAAAATAAAATAAAATTAATAACCTGTATTGGAACTCAAAATTAAAGCAACCAATACTTTTATCTTACTTAAATGTTGTGGCACATTCAACCTTTAAATTCTAGATCCGTCTCTGTGTTGATTTAAGGTTTGTTAATATAGTAGAAAAATAATATTTTCCCCTTAAGATCATACATAATAACCATACAAAAACTTGTCGAATAATTTTAAACCATTATCAGATCAACTTTTTTTTTTTTTTTTTGGCTTAATAACGGAAGACATTATTTGATAAAAATAATAGATGGTTTATCCATAAAAAATATAGGAACTAATCCAAAAGAAATAGTTCCTATTTTTTTTTATTTTTTTTTGCTTAATAACCGAAGACTTTATTTAATAATAATAATAGATAATTTATCCATAAAAAAAGAGAAACTAATCTAAACGAAGTAGATCCTATAGCATCTCTGTTAATAAAGGAGGCTATATATATGCTTCAAAAACTAGGGGTGACCTATTTCCCGTATTTGGATTGTTTAACTTCCTTCAGTATATTGCCATTAACTTTAAAATCACGTTTAGAATGATTATCTATCGAATTTTTACTATTTTAATCAAATTTAGTCTTGACAAAGCTTAGAAAATATTACAAAGCAATACACCTCAAACTTTATTTTCATTAAGTAAACCATCTCATTCTTGTAAAATAATCAATTATCAATTATTGTCAAGAAATACTTGTTATCATCATATGTTTGAACCTTGTACGACCCCATTGTGAATAAGCGTAAACAATATGTGCTTTTGACATAGCTAGTAGGAAAAGATCGTCTAAATTGTTTAGTTTGCTTTCTACTATAATAATAATTATATTAAATAAATACAAAGTTGAGAAATATAAAAAATGTAATATGATGAGCTTTGAGATAAACTTGAAGTAACTCTGTTGAGCTAGAAGTTGATCAATTTTAACTTAGATAAACTCACGGAGAGACTTTAAATCAAAATTAAATTTTTATATATGATAAATAAAAACATTTTCTAATCAAACCTTTAGGTTTTGGAGATATTGAAATATTTATTTAATGAGAAAGGGCTTAAAATTCTCTATCCATTAATTGGCTCCCAAATACCCCTATCATTCACTTAGGCTCTAAAATATTGTATCGTCCACTTTTGGGTCCAATATTGACCACTTTTATAGAGAATTATCATTTATTTATTTTTAACTATATGCAACCATCTATTGGTTACAATTTAATTATTTAAATTATTTTACATACCCACCATTACTGATTACATCCAATCCAAATTAACTACACTCGATCAAGTTAATTACACCTGACCTAAATTAACTATAGCCACCCCAAATTACATTTACTCCACCGATTAAAACAAATATACCCTTTATTGCAACTTCTATGTGTCTTCAACAAAAGCTACCAAAATAAAGAGTAAATTTTGTATAAAACATTATATGTAGTATTATTATCAAGTTATGACATTAGAGTTTCAATTTCATTTTGTAGCATTTAATATCTCACTCTATAGCATTTTATTAGTAATTATATTGTTAACTATAATATTAAAAAGAGTTGTTATTAAAAATTAATTAAAAATTAAGTAGATAAAGTGATAATGAGTAATTAATTTTAATGATTAAGAATTTATGACAACATAAATTAAGTGGCTTGTTAGTCATAATTACTGCATTTATTCAATGTTGCACGCCTGAGAATTTGAAGAGTTTAACTTTTTATTGAGTTAAATTAAAGGTAAATAAATTATTAGCATTACTTTTGTTTCTTTATGAATTGATATATTTAATGCAGGTAGCACATTTTTTAATATGAATAGTTGCACTTTTTAGGGAGTTTAATTAAAATTAAATATATGATTAGCATATTTTTAGGGATATTAAACATTTTCAAATTATCATCATTGCCTTAAATATCTCTAGTTAGTTAAAATAATATTATTTTTTTGAATTAATTCCTTAAAAAATTCAACCAGATAATAAAAAACATTTTATTTGGATCAACGTTACAAGTAGTCTTCTTTCCAAAATTTCATGAATAATTTCAGATTGCTTTCAACGTATAAGTCATTTTTTCTAAAAATTTAAGAATATTTTCATAGTTGCATCTTTCATTTCTTTATTTTAGTAACCTGATAAATTTTGGCGTACAATATATGTTTCTATTTAAATTATAATATATATTTTTATATTAATTTTGTATTGAAAATGTATTCTGTTTGTTTAATTAGAGTATTGTATATAACAGTGAATGATATATTAACTGTGTATGAGGTGTGTATGAATTATATGAACTGATTATAAATTTGTGTAATGTTGAAGTATGAATTTTATTTAATAGTGTATGAAGATAATACGAAATGTGTATCATTTGTGTATGAAAGTCCATTAAAATTTTAAAAAAAATTACAGTATATGTTTCTAATGAAATTAGAATATATGTTTTATATTAATTTTGTACAGCGGGTAGACCAAAACTTGAAAGATGGAAGGGTTTTGCTGACGTGAAATTCAAAAGGACAAAAATGACTTGCAGTAGATGCCATCAAGTTGGACACAATAGAAAGACATGTTCAAATTATCCTGTGCAAAACAATGATTTCGTAATGTTACCTTTGTTATTGTGTTGTTTTGAATGTTAGAAACACATTTTATTTTATTGAGTGCAGTTTTTATCATTGACATTTATAAAATTTGATTTCGTAAAAAAATGTCATTTATATATCATTTGTTTCTGTTACATATGTCAAAGTTCAATATAACATTCATAAATCATATAATGTTTATACATTATAAATATACATTGAACTATACTGTCATTCATAAAATGTTCATATAGTATTCATACAATGTTCATACAATATTCATACAATGTTCATATATGTACCATTTGTTTCTGTTACATATATCCAAGTTCAATATGAGATTCATAATTCATACAATGTTTATACATTATATATATACATTGAACTTTACTGTCATTCATAAAATGTTCATATAGTATTCGTACAATGTTCATATATATATATATATATATATATATATATATATATCATTTGATTCTGGTACATATATCAAAGTTCAATATGATATTCATAATTTATACAATATTTATACATTTTTCATACAATGTTCATATATTTTTGCATATTGCAATCAAAATTTATACAAAAATTTACACATTTAATAAACTGCCAAATCAACTCTTGGTTTCACACACCAAGAAGAGAGAAAAAATTGATGAAATATGTGATTCTTCACTCACTTCATCTTGTTCTTCATTAACATCCAGTTCTCCAATCATGTCCGAGATAGAATTTTTTACTTTCCTCCTGTTGTAACATTTTTTCCCGATTGCTTTTACTGTTGACACTACTTTCCTTTTAGAAGGACTAGACCTTACTAGTTCATCATTCAACTTCTTCTCTAATTCCATCGCAGCTGTATAGCCTGAGATTTGCGATTGAATTTGAGTTATACATAGATCAAAAGATGGTATTTCAACCATGAAGTTACCGGTATAGTTTGTACCTCTTGTGAATCTCCTTAGGGTATTTGGTTTATACATTGTATTCAACAACCCAGATCCTAAAAATTTAAATATTAAAGAATTTGACATAAACAAATATAAAACTTGAAGAAACCTGCATTATCTATACAACGTAAATTTCTCCTAAAATCAAGCAACAACATATAAAAATTAAATAATTTGGCAAAAGAGTCAGAGAAAAAATAAATAAACATTAAGAAATAAACCTGTTTGATGATCTATACAACACGATTTTTTTCGAAAATCATGCAATATTGCAAATTTGATGGTCGAAAAATAAAAAACCTAATTTTATGGAAGATTGATAGAGATATAGTTGAATAAGGATTTTAATCTTAATCTGATTTTAAGAAATAAGCTTAAAGGTTGAAAGAGTTTCTATCAAAAGATGACATTAAGCGTAAAAATATGTATGCTCAGATTTAATATGACAGAGAAATTAGGCGTGCTATCTTTAATTAATCAATAGAGAGAGAAACATGTGCTGCCTTTAATTGATTAATAGAGAGAAATGTGGAAAAAAAAAATGTGCAAAATTAATATGGTAGAAAGAGAAGCATGTAAATAGGGGGGAGGTTGGGTGTATTGGTAGAATATAAAAGAGTATTGATTGTTATGGGGTGGATAGTTATTGGGTAACCATATAATATGAAATTAATTAAAATCAAAAACCCTAATTTTTAGATTTTATTTTTTAAAAGGTAACTATATAATATGAAGTTTAATTAATATTTAATAAATAATAATTTATTATTTATATTAAAAACATGAAAAGATAATATATTAATATTTAATAATTTATTATTTATATTAAAAACTTTAAAAGGTAATTGATTAATCAGTAATAATTTAAAAGGTTTTGTTGATAAAAGGTAAGTGAATAAATGAAACTGATTATTTAAATATAATAATTATTAGTTAAATAATAAAATAATTTTTTTATTAATATATTATTAGTTAATATACTATAGCTTGATAATAATATGTTTCAAATAGTTTATTTTTAAATATTTTTTTAATTAATATATTATTAATTGATGTGCTTTAAGATGATAATAATATGCTATAAGTAGTTTATTTTTAAAGAGTATGATTACAATTTAATATTTATCCTCTTAAATGTGTGTGAGATGTTAATTTTTTCAAAATCAATACATATACTTGTCTTTTTCTCAAAAGAAAAGGTTCCAAATTTCTATAGATTTAGGATCTCTCCCGATTATATTAAACTAATTATTATATGATATTTTAAAATATAATATTATTTTATCATATGATTTATTGTCATTTGAAATTTCTTTTATTAATAAATAATAAATAATAATTTATTATTTATATTAAAAACATTTGATAATTTATTAATATTTAATAATTTATTATTTATATTAAAAACTTTAAAAGGTAATTGATTAATCAGTAATAATTTAAAAGGTTTTGTTGATAAAAGGTAAGTGCATAAATGAAACTGATTATTTCAACATAATTTTTATTAGTTAAATAATAAAATAATTTTTTTATTAATATATTATTAGTTGATATGCTATAACTTGATAATAATATGTTATAAATAATTTATTTTTAAATAATTTTTTTAAGTAATATATTATTAATTGATGTGCTTTAAGATGATAATAATATGCTATAAGTAGTTTATTTTTAAAGAGTGTGATTACAACTTGATATTTATCCTCTTAAATGTGTGTGGGATGTTAATTTTTCCAAAATGAATTCATATACTTGTCTTTTTCTCAAAAAGAAAAGGTTCCAAATTTCTATAGATTTAGGATCTCTCCCGACTATATTAAACTAATTATTATATGATATTTTAAAATATAATATTCTTTTATCATATGATTTATTTTCATTTGAAATTTCTTTTATTAACTTCTGCTTAGTGTCCCGTTATTGATATTACAACTAACTAATGAAAAACTAGAAGATCGAATACATGTAGTGATAGTTATATCTCAGATCTACATGTTTTTGATTTATTTATAGACTGTCAACTTTGTCAAACCCCTCTTAACCACAAAAACTTTTGATGAAAGGAATATCATTTTTAGAGAAAAGGACCCTTCTAAAATATGGTGATACATGTGTGTATTTAGCTAACGTTTTTGAGATTGTAAGCGAATATATTGAGAAAGAAGGTTGGAGATGAAGTGAAATGTTGGAAATAAATGGTGTTTTTTTAATCGGTGAGGTAAATGTAATTTGGAGCAGGTATAGTTAATTTGGCACGAGTATAGTTAATTTAAATCGGGTGTACTTAGTAATAAATAGGTTCGTAAATCATTTAAGTAATTGATTGTAACCAATAGATGATCATCACGTATCTTTAAAAAATATTTAAATTATTTAGATAATTTTTTTTTTTTTATAAAAGTAGTCAATATTAGACCCAAAAATGAATGAAAAAAGGGTATTTGGGAGCTACCTGAAGGATGTCATGCATTGGCGGACCTACCTTTTGGTCAGGGGTGTCGAGCGACACCCCTTCGTCAGAAAACTATGTTGTATATAGTAGTCAAATTTTATTTTAATAAATATAAATCCATAAATTGACACCTCTTGAAACAAGTTGAAGGTTCAGTATATTGGTTAGAGGCTTGAAAACATTCCATGGGTCATGTGTTCAAGCTGATGACATTGGTATTTGAGAGCCAATAGGTGCATGTAGGAAAATTTTGTATCATTTCTAATAACATAAGCCTATTTTAGACTTTTTTTCGTTTATTTAAAATTAAGTTTTGGGTCTTTAACACCAATTTAAACATGGAAAACTATTTCAAAACCAATTTAAACACGGAAAACTATTTCAGAACCAATTTAAACATGAAAAACTATACAAGATAGATCTAATTGTGAAACTATTTATTCAAATTGAACCAAATCCAAACTATTTATCCTTAATGGACCCATGACACAAACTATTTACCCACTTACCTTTTTTTCTCCTTTCTTATTTCGTGCATGATGTCAACATGACATTAACATTACTACTATGAATTAATCCTTTGTGATACTTCGCCGTTATATTGATACCATATTGATATCATATAGGTCTGATCTTAATCCTCTATTATACTTTGTCGTTATATTGATGCACTATTGGTATCATATAAGATTGAACTCTTTTTTTAAGAAATAAATAAGAAACAATTAAGAGAAAACCATTAAAGTCACAATCTTATTTACTCTATTTGTCCCATTTCATGTGACACATTACGTTTTTGAAGAGTCAAACAGTTTAATTTTGACCGGACATTCATGTATGGAATCTTCAAATTTTTTGAAATGAAACTTATATTAGTAAACTATGTAAAGATTACTATAAGTTACAATAATTGATAATTCAAAATGTTAAAAGTATCTATGAAAAACTTACGGTCAGAGATAGACTTGTTTAAATCTTGAAATGCGAAAAGTGACACATAAAATGGGACGTGGGGAGTATTAAACTCTAAACTAGTAGAAAATATATTCTTTGTGATTCTCGCTCCATCAATATATTGATACCATATCGATATCATGCAGGACTGAGCTTAATCCTCTATGAAACTATAACACCCCTCAAATGACTTAGGTGAAGATAGAGCCTAACATGGTTTTCATGATGGTATAAGGTCCTAAAATGGTATATAATGTAGTATTGAGGCAGTGTCTAGAGTTTTAGGTGATTTGGAAGTGAGATGTCAAGGGACGTCCAAGACTTCGACTACTAAGTCACCTATGTGACTCATATATGTTTATGTGTTATTCATGAGTTTATCCTTTCTTAAATGAGTTATTATGGTGTTTATAGACAGTTGTGTCAAGTTTCGTGATGTTTGGAGGTCAAACGTCCAAGAACGTTCATGGCGTTCGAAAGGTTTGCCTTAAAATGACCTTATGTGTCTAGGCATTTTGCATCAAGTTTTATGTGTTTGTTTTGTATGAAATTCATTTGAGAGGTCCTAAACTCGCATACAAACCTATTTGGGTTGGAAACGTCCAGGTGAAAGTCCCTAAGGACCAACCAAGGGTCCTTGAATAAGGGCCCTTCTCGAGAGTCAAGGCTGTCTAGACCAGGCCCCAAACGACTGAGGCAAATGACGGCTCGTGGGCCAGTCAACGCCCCTTCGATGTGTATCGTGGGTCTTTCTCTGAACCAAACGACGAGAGGACAAGACGGTCCATTTGTGGACAAACGGGCCGTCGACTGCCAGTCGTCGATGGCACTGGTTTCCTGTGCAACTTCACTGTTAAATTAGGGGTGAAGTTGTAAATTCACTCCACTTCCAAATTATAAGTTTGGAGTTTCCTAATGGGTATTTTGGGTATTCTAAACATGTTTATAAGTCTTTAACACTTAGAAGATTTCATTCTTCAAAATCAAAACTCAAAATCCCTTAGAAATTCTCTAGAACTCCATTGGAGACAAAACTCAAGGAAGGGCTTGGATTGGAGATTTGATGGTGATTTTTCATCAAATTGGTGGATTAGCTTCAATGAGGTATGGTTTTTGATCCTTGAAACTCTATTCATCAAGGATCCCAAATTGAAAGAAGTTTTCTAAAAGTTTTCAAAGATGAATTGTTCAATTTCATGATCTATCCACGGGTTCTTGCATTAAAGGTTTTTAAGCATTGAATATTGATTGAATTGTTGTTAATTAAATGATTTTAACTCAATTAACCTATGAACCCATGTAATTGATGAACCCTAGTTTTTGACTACTTTATGAGTTAAGTGATTTGGACTTAATGCTTATGAATTTCAGTGTAGTTTTCTATGGGCTATTGATTGATGTAATAATTGTACTGAATTGATATCTAGGTTGTCTTAGATTGATGAATCTATATTGAATTGTCCTAGTTTCACTGAATATCATAGTTTTTATATTGAATTATTGGCTATGGCCATGGGTAAGGGCCTTATGGTATTAAATTGGATGATTTAGCATTGGATTGAAGCATTGAGAACTGATTTGTGGTATGTTGCCCTAATTCTCTTTATTTTATGTTAATTAGGCTTCAATTATGTTGTGATTGGTATGGTCTACTTATGGTGGCGGTGTTATGTACTTTACTTGCAATTGATGTGGCCTTGTCGGCGTTACTTTATTTATATGATGATCATGGCCTTGTCGGCAACTACTTGAAGTATTATGATGATTTGTGTAGTTGATTTATGTGAAGTATGAGCATATCTATCTACATTTGATTAAGTGAAAGTATGTGTTCTTTCTATGTATATTAGGAGATGATGTTAGACTATGACTATGTGCTTATATGAGTAGTCTTAGATGTTGATGCATAATTGTTCCTACTTGACTATATGAGTTGTGATGGTTTATATACATTAGTTAATTGTCATTAGAAATAATGTCGTTAAAGGCTTTAGGGACATATACAAAGAGTGTTAATTACCGCTAATGATTATTTTTGATGTAGTGTTTAAATGTGATACGCTTAAGTATGCATTTTAACGTGGTACCATAGTAGGCAAAAGTGACATGTTTGAGTCTCACCACCAACGAAATAGAATCATCATGCATAAATAAGAGTGACAATTACAAAAAATTATTCGAGATATCTTACGGTGAAAAAAGATGAATTTATTCCTAATTATCATAGATGATTTGCATATATTCTTCATTATATTTTTAGTACATCAATATACTTATGTCCAATGTATATATCATTTATACTAATGGTGATACATGTGTCTTAATCCTTCTGTCGATCCAAATTTTATTAAATTCCTACCAAAAATTAAAAGTCTCACCCGAACTAACTAAAAAATCCACCCAAATAAATAATATATCTGTAAGAATTATTATTAATTATTTCTTATTTATGGCCCAAGTTTACTTGTAACCTAAGTAATACCATAAATAATATTTAATTAGGAATAGGTCTCGTCCGTACATTGGTTACTTAATTGACGTACCATACTAAATCATAACCTCTATAAATTGGTCCTCTCTCCACCCATTAGGGTTGCCACATATTCTCTACATAATTCCATCGTTGACGGTTGTGATAACATAAAGTTAGGGTAAGGAGGTAGAATCCAATTTACAACTAACACTTTCGCTTTTCTCTATGATAATGTCTTCCTCATCAGGTATGTGCTCTTAATGATCTCTATGTAAGATTATTGTGTTCAAGATCCTGATATTATGTTATAAAGTATTTAATCTTACATGTGGCATCAGAGCCTGAATTGTTTGAACGGATAATCTTCGTATTTAAACTTAAGTTTGACTTCTAAATTTTTGATCATCTGGGTGCGCATTAAAATGAGGAAAATCAATGTTTCCTTTTTCTTGAATTCATACAAAAAGAAAATAATATAATAATAATAATAATAAAACTCACATATAGAGAAAATTTCACAAAAGAAGAAATAGATGCAGTTTTGTTTTCTTCGAGGAAGTTTTCTCAATGACGTTTGTAGTTGGATGAAATTAGTATTTGATATTTATATGCATTATAATGTTTTTGTCCGCATCTCGTCAGAAACTTTATCCAATTACGAAAAATAAAGAAACCTTTTCTTTAAATATTTAATACTTGTGTATTGTTTGGACAAATATTAATTGGGGTTGGTTTAATTAGATACATATTGGCCTCCCTTCTGTGACAACCCAAAACGAGTCATGAGTGACACCCACACTTAACCTCCAAAGTGGACGAATTAAGAAATCTAAACCCCAACATAGATCAATAATTCAACTAGGAATACCAATAAAACGCGGAAGCTCAAAACTTATTAAAGTAACCAATCCAATAAATCTCTAAAGCCTGATACTTATTATTCCCAAAATCAAAAGGTCATCACATCAAGGACATATATCCTCAAATATCAAGTCTAAGAATATTTAAAGACAACAAATTAAGTAAATAACATGGTCCGTGTCCGAAATTCAAGGACATCCGCTTGTTGCACTCCACAAAAGAAATCGAAGAAAATGCAAGCAGGGGTGAGTACAAAGAACACGTACTGAGTAGGTATCATTGGCCAACCCAAAATAGAAACAAATATATATTGAATAATATTATAAAATCAACCATGATACTTAGCAGGTGGCAGACAACAAACAACATGAACCAGTGACAATAACGCCATAGTAGGTACACAATCAATCACATTATCAAGCACACCTATGAGGACTCATGCCTCCATACCATATTCATTTGAAAAAATGGATTCTTTGAGATTGAGTATATTAAGTTAATTCAAGATTTCTTTTATTTAATGTTATCATGTCAAAACGTGACACTCCGATCCCATATACCGTGTCAGAACGTGATACTCCGATCCCATAATACCGTGTCGAAACGTGACACTCCAATCCAATAATACCGTATTTGAACGTGGCATTTCGATCCAATTATCTGATTAATTTATTTCATCATGCCTTCTTTATTCAAGGCATCATTTCGATAGAGAGGATTCAAGATTATAAATTCAAGGGTCTCAGAATTTTAGGCCAACCACAAACCACACAACCAAGATATACAACCATACAATCAAGTATATAGGAAACTTCACAATACCACTCAATACATATCAATCGTTATTCAGAGTTTATCTATAAAATAGAAATAAACCATAACCTACCTCCACCGAAAAACTGAAGTAAAGCAAACTACTTCTCCAATGTCTTTCCCTTTCTCAATGTCTCCAAATCTTTTCAATCTATCAAGAATATTGAATAATTATATTTTGAGTTGTGCCAGCAGTAACCTTAACTACAAAAACAGAAGACAAAAGGTGGCAAAACTCTTATCCCTCACAACCCCAATTCCAATTCTAGCATTTACATATTAAATTTAATAAACCCATAATAACTCTCATAGGTCAGCAATGTTTGACCTTACTTTTCTATCAAATATTCACGTTGAAAACCAATTCCTACATACTGCATTCGAAAGACCATTTAAGATTCCTTCTTATAATATAATAATAATAATAATAATAATAATAATAATAATAATAATAATAATTTAACCCTTAAATAAGCCATTAAGCCTTCAATTTCCTAAACATACGACATCCCCGATTAACGCTGACAACAATCACTACTTGATTCAATTTTCATATTCTAACACAACGATCACCATATCAACCCGTTATAATTTTTCTACCTTATCATTTATTCATATTTATTGCAAAGTAAAGCAAATTCATGGAATACTTGAAACCGCTACTTCAACCTTTTTGCTACGTCCGTACAACTCTTCAATTTTTCTTTCTTCCACAGGTTATTTTCTATCCTAAATATTATATGATTACTTATAAAAGTAGTAAAAGTAGTCCACTATTTATTTTACTATTATTTTCTTTCATCACCAACTAAATAATTATATAAAACTACTCCACTAATTTCATAGTTATACTTGCGAATAGTCCAAAATATCCCCCTAAAATCTCTCGAAAAATATTTTATAACACGAAAAGCTTTAATACTCAAAATGATCAAAAGGGTCGTCACACCTTCATAGGAATTAACGGCAACAACATTTATATATGATTTATCTTTTAAATAAGTGCACAAAATTCTTAAAATTTTAATATTTCATAATGTAATAATTATATTTGTTTTAGATTGTGCAATAACTTAAAGTGGTCAGTATACTAAGCAATAGTTTGTTAGTCACCAAAGTGGCCAAATTAGAGAAATTAACATCTACACATATCATGTTTATGATCACTTGGTGCATGTCTTATGTTTCTATATTTTATTAATTAGTCACCAAAGTGGTCAAACTAAAATTCTTAAAATTATGCACGTGCACAATATTTTAAGATAGTATGTGTTTTATATATTTATATAGTTTGTTAGTCACCACATTGGCCAAACTAGAGAAATTAACATCTACTCATATCATGTTATGATCACTTGATACATGTATTATATTTCTATAGTTTGTTAGTCACCAAAGTGGCCAAACTAAAATGTTTTCACATGCACAAAATTTTATGATGTTATTTGTGCTTTGTATTTATATAGTTTGTTAGTCACCAAAGTGACAAACTAGAGAAATTTAACGTCTACACATATTATGTTTGTGATCACTTGATGCATATATTGTGAATCTATAGTTTGTTAGTCACCAAAGTGGTCAAAATAAAATGTTTAAAATTATTCACATGCACAAAATTTTATGAGATTATGTATGCATTTATATTCATATAGCTTGTTAGTCACCAAAATGGTCAAACTAGTATGGTTAAGAAAAATATGCACTCATAAAATTGTCATTTATCTATGAAGGTTAATTAAATGTCTATATTGAAAATAAATAGATAAATTGACTTTCACTATTGCTAGAACTTAAAATTTTTTACCCAAATGTGAATCAATCATTCTAAGAATAATGAAAATTATGAGGTAAATTAATATTTTTAGTCAAATATATATTGTATCCAAAGATGTCGTATATGTTTAATTAAAAATATTCAATTACTTATTAAAGATAAAATGACATTTAAATTATGATAATATGTTGTAGTATCTACCCAAAGGAGAATTACGATATATTCTTATCGCTTTACTGAATTCACATTATTTTTTGATTTGTGAGCATGTATATCTATTTTGCAGTTATTTCTCTTTATTTGTATGCTTCGTCTTAGTGTGTTCAATGGATTGAACTTCTATGAATGACATGAACAAGCCCAGTTTCACTTAGGTGTCATGAATCTTGACTTGACTCTGCTAAATAACAAATTAACCTACTGCCATTATTGAAAAAAAACAGTGATGATTAGAAGTCTTTTCATAAATCATGGGAGTGCTCTAACAGGTTGAGCCTTGTGTTCATGTTAATGATTGTTGCCAACAACATTAAAAGTATATTCCACAAATAGAAAATGTCAGGGAATATCTGAAGTTTGTGGAAGAACATTTTCGTTCTGCTGATAAGTCTCTCGCTGGTACACTAATGGCTGAATTCACGACCATCAAATTTAATGAGTCGCGTCGTATGCAAAATCATATCATCGAGATGACTAACATTGTAGCAAGACTTTCGACCTTGGGGATGAAAGTGGATGATATACCTTCTTAGTTCAATTTATTCTGAACTCATTACCTCTTGGGTATGGACCATTCTAAATTAACTATAACACTATTAAGGATAAGTGGGATGTTAGTGAATTGTCCAGAGGAGTCAATGTTGACACCCAATTTTGACCTTCCCCAATATAAATTAATCTTCGAGCCTCTTTGATTTCAAACGATTGGGAATAATTCATTTTACAATATTCAAATATTTTGCAACTTAATTTTAGTCATTTTATGATTTTTGAGCAATAAATAAACTTCTATATACAAATATTTAAAAATCGCGTCAAAAAGATTTTACTTTTGCAAAAGTATCCTACTAATCAGTTTAGCTATAGAATAAATTATATCTTTATTTAATTAGTTTATAGTTAAGTTGATTATTTCGTTAAAGTTAACTAAGGCTCATTATTTATATAAATTCGCCTATTTAAATTTTGAGTAATTCATCGATCGAATTAAATTTGATTATAATCGAAACATATTCGAATTTTATTCCAAGTCTATATGTTCTCCAACTTTTAAAGAGCTTTCTTGTATAATTATAGGAATGACATAGTATAAGATATAAATTACATTCTATCCCTTCTAGTTTTCATTTTATAATAAATCCCTTAAAATAATGAGCAACCGGATATATAAAGGGTGGCGGAACACATTACAGATGATACATTTTAATTAGGAGTTGTTGCGCTTAAAAAGGAATAAAATAAGTACAACTTACATAAATTTCATATTGTAATATCTAAATTACATCTTATCCCTACTTTTTTCTATTTTACAAAAACCCCTTAAAATAGAAGTCATACGGATACATAAGTTTCATGCAGATACATTAGATGTGATACATTGTAACAGCTGACAATTGCACCTTTCATGGAAAACAGTTGATTGTTGCACTTTATTAGGAAAATTAACCTAAAATTGATTCTAGATCCTACGATTCAAGCATAAGTGATTATTATCAATCCATCTCAATTCGTAACAAATTCATGTCTTTCAAAATACAAATTTTCATCATCTTGCAGTCAATTCGTGAAAAATTCAAATCACTCGGCAATATTGACTGACAAAATATAAATCTATATTGATTTTGTTGAGAGAATCAAAAATTTAGTAAGCAAGATGAGTTATGAAGGTTACAAAAGTGATGAAATTGTCAATCTCAAAGCCGCCATTTCAGTCAACTTGGAGATCGATGAGCCTAGGTAAATCTTAGAGATTAGATACAAGTAGTAACTCATCTGCATTGAAAACTAAAAACAATAAGGGTGTAAAACTTTATTTGATGGTGAAAAAGACGAGCCTGGACTTGCAATGTATCCTCTATGTATTGATACAACGGAGAAGATTGGTAGAGAGACACATAACTTTGATAAAGAGATCTGATAGAAAAAGGTATGAGACTTTTTTTTAATCTCTATCTCTAATCTTGTATGATACATTGCTATTATTATTATTATTATTATTAGCACATGTATTATGTTGATAATTATTTTTTGCTTTTGATCATTATATGATATTAATAAGATATTCATAACATATTAGTTGTAAATTTTCAATAGTATAAAATTAATTTTGTATCTAGTATTTCTATAGATTTTTTGGTGGTATATCATAAATTATTTTGAGAGAACGTGTATATTTTTGTTAAGCATGAACTAACGGTATAAAACATAATGAATTGTACGTGATACATACTTCAAAAAGTAAGAATTAACATGTATCAGATACAATTTGTATATATATGTGAGAGTAACACTAATTTCAATAACGTGTATCAGGCTAGTGCTGTTAATATGATACATACAACCAATATAATAATTTAGATGTACCAAGTAGTTATAGCAATCATTATTACGAATGATACATTAATGTATATCATTCTTTGAGATATTGTGAATCATATTACTGCTATATATTTCAAATATATCTGGTAGATGCATTAATATGATAAAAAAATGTATAACTATGTGTTAATGTGCTTTATGAATGATTGTGGCTAAAGCATGAAGGCTTCAGAATATTTGTTGACTGTTTTTTCGAATGTTTGCAGGTTGTTTCATCATTTGAGTTTATTAGTGCATGATCGACAATGACTCTCAAAATTTCTCTTTGTGTCGCTGCTGCCTTTATGACGCTTTCCTCCTCTATCAACATTGACCATATACTTGAATACTAAATTTCAAATTTGAATTCTCTCTTCTTCTGCAAAATAGAGAACACAACATTGATATAGCAACTGGATATATTTAAATGTATCAACTTTTATGTAGTTATCTATCATGCTCATAAAATTGTGCATGATATGTTACTATTTATAACTTTAACTTTAGGGTAAAAAGATCCGATAATGAAATATATGAAATTACATGTATTGTCTTCTGTAGACTATTTTTTAATTTGTGATCTCGAGATGGATATAATATTTATGATATATAATATTTTAAAAATATTTAGTATATTGATAAGTATTGTAATTCTATATGATACATTAAAGTAGTAAAGATTGCTCATAAGGTGTTTAATTTTAGATAGATACATTACTATTTGTTTTTAAATAGATACATCAATTGAAAATTGTTACATACTAGCATTTTTCAAAGTTTAAAATGCTTCTTCTCATTCTTTCCAAAAACTCTCAGTTTTTAAATTAAATTTGTCGACAAATTGTACTAGTACAATATGAACTCATCGATCTTGTAAAGATATATCAAAATCTGGGAAGGTTAGGTGAGTTATGAACAATACAAAAGTGATAAAAATATTGTTGGTCAAGATATCGATACATTACTATTTGATTTTAGATAGATACATTATTATTTGGTTTTAGAACAATGCATTAATTGATAAATTATAACACACTAGCATTATTCAAAATTTAAAATTCTCTTTCAAAAATTCAATTTTGAAATCAATCTTGTCAACAAATTGTACTAATACAACATAAACTTGTTGATCTTGTCGAGACATTCTGAAATCTGTTAAAGTGAGGTGAAGTATGAACGATACAAAAGTGATGAAATTGTTGTTGATCAAAATATAAATTTTATGAATCTTTAATCAGTCCATTCCTGCTGAATTATAAATCGATGAATTGAGAAAAATTTTGTAAATCAAATACATTGTTGAGGTGAAGAAACAAGAGCCTGTATTTTTAATGCATCCGCTATACATTGATACAACATACAAAAAAGCTGAAAAAATACATAATTGTGACAGATACATGTCTATGTGGTAATTGTTATGTATCAGATATATTTAGTATAAATTCAAATTTGTGTATCATGTTTAACAAATTAGTCCATGATGTATCACTATTTATGTATCTTATTTTATTTGCGTAAGATTGTATTTTATCAGAAGATACATTATACATGATATTACTATTTATGTATATTCATTCATTGTTGCTTCATTAAGATCTCGAGGGCCTTGATCTGATTCATCATCCTAAATAAGTAGCATGTATTATAAGTCAGAGATACATTAAATTAATAATGTGTCATATGCGATCAAACTTTTATGCATCAAACATTTGATAATGTATCATAATACAAAAATTTCTGATCATACTAATACATTTTTATGCTCACTTGCTTCTGTAGTAACGTATATATTCTTTTTATAGGTCGTATATAGGTAATCAAGTTCTGAAGCAATGATATCATTTTCGAATAGACATAACTCACCTTTGGATCTCGATCCAAACCTTTCCGAAGACATCAACAACTCGATCTTTTTTCTCTTCTTTTTTTTTAGCATTTTTCAACAGTTGATTTCAAAATCTTCGTCGTCAAACTTAAGAACATTGCCCAGATTAGATGAAAAATACGATGATAAGAATTATCGATTGACAAATTCTTTTTAAAAAATTAATGAAGAAGAAGATGAAAGATAGAAATCAATAAAAAAAGAAAATGATAAACAACAAAAGTAAAAGATGATGAACTACTATATTGAAATTTTTTGAAATTGATTAACTAGAGAGAGAAACCTTTTGAAATTCAAATTAGGATGGAAAAGATAATTGATCACATTATGAGAGTGATAATAGGATAGATTGAAGGAGTGAATATAGAAGCGGATATGTGATTTTGAAGTGGAGAGTTATAATGTATCCGCACATTTGGATTTAGGATGAAAAATAAGAAGTTCTGAAATATTTTAAAGTAATAGGGAAAAATTGAAAATATGATAAATGATATTGTGTATATTAGTAATTTATTCATAAAATAATGTAAATTTGATTTTAATAATTTAAATTCCCACAATTCACACATTACAGGTTGTTAACCTTCCATCCATTACGTAAGTGATTCAGGAATTCAAATTTGAAAATTGACATTCTCCATCTATCAACAATTATAGGCGACAAAAGTGCTACATTCAAAGAAACTCAAAGAAAGAAGCTGTAGAAGATGAATATATTGATTTTTTATGGTTTTCGAGAATTTGGGCTAACAAGGTTAGTTATGAAGGTTATAAATTTGATGAAATTGTCATTGGACAAGCTATTTCATTTATGAATCTGAAAGCGATAATTTTAGTCAAGTTGAAAATCGATGAGGTTAAAAAAAATATTGAAATCCGACACATCGTAGAAGAATACTCGTGTCCATTGAAAATTAAGAACACATGGTGAGAAATTGTATTTGAAAGTGAAAAGAAATAAGCTTGGGTTCTGCATTTATTCACTATGTATTGATACAATAGAGAAGATTAGTGGAGATATACATAACTGTGATGGTACATTCAGAAATCATATGTGTCGAAGGTATATAAAGGAAAAAGGAAGCTCTTGCTTTGGTTTAATCAAAAATTTGTGATTCATATTATATTCCTGAATTAAATGCTACAAATTATATAATTGATTCAAAGAGTAAAAATGTGAAGACGAGTCAGTTGTATGAAGACAGAGCAATGGTGAAATATAAAATAAAGACGATTTCAATTACAGAATGAAGAGATCGGATTAAAAAAAGGTATTTAAGTGTTTGATCTCTAATTTAGATACAAGAATTATGATACACTTCTATTTTTAATGTGCGCGACACAAAAATATGATTATTGTATGTATCACAGTGATAATTTTGTTGGATTTTGGTGATTAGAACAGATTGGTATGATAATTATGATTATTTCTTTGTAATAGACTGATTTACACTATGTATATCATGTTAAACTTGAGATTTTAATAAATAAAAATATTGTAAATTAGTTCCTGTATTCGTTAATGTGGATGAGACATTAATTTGGATAATTATTTGAAAAGATGTGAAACACTGCAATATTATATATTTGAAATATATCTGTTATATGTATAAATATGATTAAAAAAAATTTGTACAACTATGAGTTAGTGTGTTTTGGTGATGATTGTGGTTGGAGTTAAACGACTTTGTGCAGAAAGAAATCTGATGTATTCAAAGTGAGATACTTCAATAGTGAATATACATATCAAATAGAGGTGGAATGATGATTTAAAACATCATAAAATGATCAATGATTGCCTTGTTGTAGCACGTTAGTTATTTATATTAAAATTCTTGAAAGAAGCTAGAATTTTTTGTTCTTGAAACTGTAAAAATAGAGAAATAGCCTCGTATATACAAAGGACACACATGAGAAAAGATTTTAGGAGGTATTGAATGTAACACATCTAAATGTTCAAAAATGAAGATATTTATCAATATACATAACTTTATATATTATGCATCTAAATCTTGTATCATTTACATGTTTGATCAACATTGCTTTGAAAAAGATATAAAAGGTCATTTCATGTAATGTATCACGGATTTCTTAGTTTTTACAGATTGTTCCATCATCTGAATATATTTTTCTCAATTATGGAATCGGAAGAAGATACATTGTATGTCTTGAACGGAAAATTATGTACTTATAAAAGATTTCAACTAGATGAGATACATTGCTTACACACAATTACAGTTTTTAAAAAATAAGAATGTTACAGATATACATACATATTACTCTGATTACTACAACATTATGCATTAGAAAAACGTATGAGGTTGTAATGATTTCAATGCCAGATAAGGAGTATTGGTCAGTTCTAGACTATGTTTCTAGATGAAATTTTATCGTCACCTAAATACAAAAGGATGATTGGATGATCAAGAAAATGCAAATGAGAAAAATAACAGTGAACACGAATTATTGTGGACAATAAGATCACAACATGAGTACTTTCTTCCGGAAAGAGAAGTGAAATAATTTTTTATTAAAAATGTTCATAATCAAATTATTTGTAGAGACCTTTCACTTTATTATTTAGAGTAAAATAAAGCGTATTGTTTACACAAGTTAGTTTGATACATTATTTATGAAGAGATTTGTTGTTCAACTTAATATAGTTGAGATTTGTAGTATGTCAATGTTATATTCAATAGACAATTATTGAGAACTGTTGTAAATAAAAAAAATTTAATGTATCAACTTTGAAAAATAATTATTGTCTAAATACATCAAAATTGATAAACTATTTGATACATAATTTATATAATTAAGTGTTCCAAAATTTAATTGTTATATGGGTATAAGATATGTATCATATGCATTATGTCTGTTGTATATATACGTGGATGCAAGTCATGAATCATATTGATAATACAGATTTAATATTGATACATTATAAGTTAAAAGTGTTGCTTTTCAATTTAGTAACTTGTTATGATTTGTGTGCTTTTTTTGTATCTAATGTATCATATACATGCATCTAGTTCTGTCCAGTTATGTCTTACATTGCATATGATATATGAATAATAAACACAGTCCAATCAAAAAATATGTAAATTAGTACCATGAACATAAAGTATTTGATATAATATAAATATTACACTCTATACGATAGATCACTGACTTAAAATTAAAATGAACTTCATTGCTTGATACATTACAAATCCCCAATCAAATTTGTATTAAATTGAGGATTTAATGTATCTGATATGAACATACTAGAAGATACATTAGTGAAAAAATCAATAAATCTAATACACATTTAAAAATTACAATCTATAATATACAATACTCTGGAGATTAAAATGAATTTTTTTTACTTGGTACATCACAAACATCCATTCAAAATTATAATGTATTTGATATTAACAAAATGGAAGGTACATTAATAAAAATGAATCTGATACACATATAAAAATCACAATCTATAGAATACTAGCAAGAGATCAAAATAAACTTTATTATTTGATACATTACAAATATCTATCTAAAACTATACTAAAATTGAAATTTTTTATGTATCAACATAATAACGAAGAATGAAATTTCTACCTATTCAGAAGTTGAAACTAATAGACTTGAGATATACCTTTTTTGAAAATCAAATTGATTTGAAAGTTGTAACTGCTAAGAACGTTAAGAATATAGAGAGAATTTCGAGAGAAAATAGAGAAGTGAAAAGGAGCGTGGAAAACATGGGTTAGGCTGAAAAGAGAAATAAAATATTTATGTATCTGGAAGTTTTTAGGAATTGGGAGAATTGAGGAATTTTTGAAATATTTTAAAAAGATTAGAAAAAATAGATATTAAAGTAAGTAAGTGTGTGTATATAAGAAATTTATCCCTTTTTCTTTGGGGGCCAGCAAACCCAATTCTATCTCCAAATCAGCCCACCTCAATTTTCAACCCAACATCCTCAACCTACTATTTCGCCTAAGACCCATATTCAATCCCAACTCTCTAAATTCCCAGCCAAATCAGCCAACTCCAAATACCCCCGACCCGGCCACATTTTCTGTTCAACAAAGAGAAATCCAAAAACGTTAACAGTAGCAGCGGCGTGGACGACACCCTCGACCCTGCCTGAGCCTCGTCTCCTTTACGCGAGATGAAATCACGGAGAAAGACGATTCCAACGGAGGCGGACGAAAAGCAGCGAGGAAAGCCTGCAGCGCGTCTTTTGTCGTCTTCTTCAAACGTCTCCACAGTACTATCGCAACAATCGTCCTTGTGGCTGGGAGATGAAGCCACGTCGCACCCGAGGACGATGGAATTCATCCAACCCGTCCATTCTTCTTTCCTCTTCCGAAATGGAGTTGAATTCTCAGAAAAAGTTGTCTATCCTATATTGGTGAAAGCTTTGAGAATTCAAAATTGAGATGAGTCTCTTCTCATCCGTTTCCCCCCTTCCTTTTTTTTTTTTTTTGGGAGAATCCTAATCCACCTTCTATATATTATTGTTCTCCGCTGTTAAGAAGGGGATTTTTTTGGAAGCTTAAAAGTTTTCGGCAAAAAATTTTATAGAGAAAAGAAAGTTGCTAAGCTAAAACTTTCATATAAGAAAATACATTCTGAATATATACTTGATTTCTTTGTTCGTGGTTTGCTGGGAAATTTGACGGGTTTTTTGAAGTTATTCCTTGAAGTTGGTGGCAAAGTCGCGTTCTCCAAGCTCGTCAGCCTTTCTTGTTCGCCGCACCCTAAAAGGTAACTTTCACATCGTCTTCAAGTACATTTCGTTGTCAACATGTTGTTGCTTAATATGACTGTGTGAAGCTGTTTATAAACTGTCTGAGATCATTTTGACTTGTCATTGGCTGCAAATCGATGTTGTAACTCGTTTATGATTCGATTGTTATTGTTTAGAAGGTTGGCAGTGACTTCTCTGCTCTTTTCTGTCTGTCTCGTTTGGTTGGTTGGGAAAGTTGAAAATTCAGTTATGAAGTTCGAAATCACCTCCTATAGGTGATTTTGGCCTTCGTACTCTGGTATACAATTTGTTCTTTGCATATTTCGAATAGTGTAAATCGTAAGGGTTGAATGTCTGGTTGCCTTATCCCCTCTTAATCTTCTCTTGTCTAAACTTCTTTTCAGCAAAAAGTGGAATGCATTGTTTATCTTGTTTATTGTGTTGCTCATGTGAATTTTTTTTTAAGTATAGTCCATTGTTACATAGTTTCCTTAACGCCTTTGCCTAAGTCCGCGTTGCATTTTCGAGTTTAAATGAACTAATGGTCTGCTCCATTTTTCTTTTTCATGAACTGGTGGTTGTCACTTTAGTATTTATATGTCTTTATTTCAATGATTTTTTTCCCGCTTATGTGTTAGTTTGTAGGTTTGATATTGGTAGTTGCCTGGAAAGGTTGAATTTTGTTTTCTTTATCGCGTCTTATCTAAATAGGAAGATTAAAACTGTAGTAAGCTGATGTCCAGAATTTTAAACATTCAAATTACATTTTGGTCTGACTTGAACCTTGAGTATGATGTGTGTTTCAGCTTAGCTGGTCGCTACCGTTTGATGACACATTTGTCGAGTTTAGTCGTGACTGTGATTTCGGCTGGATGCTGTTGTGCTTTTTCAATATATATCTATATATATATATATATTATAAGTCTATTGTCTTTTAGCAATGAATTAGCTTCACGAGGTTCCTTGGTGGAGTTATTTTCGAATGTAGTATGGGGTGTATTGTTTGTTGAATATGCAATATGATTTCCCCTTATGCATTTTGATTCTCAACGTTCCAATGCTCACAAGTGTGTGTATAGTTTTTTCTATTAAGCATTGTGTAGCACTTTCAATTTATGAACTTTTGTCATCTACTAAGTCAACTTAGTTTTACTTCTTCTAAAAAAAAGGGGGTCACTTTTCTTTTGGATGCAATAGTTGGGTTTGTTATTCATTTATTTTCTCGATTTCTCTTACTTATCGATCTGCGTTTTGTTTTAGGTCATGTCTTATTTGTTGTCATTCCATATGCTAATTCCTTTCCATTTTTATTGCATGTAAAACTCCTTCCTAGTCCTTATGGATTTTACTCCATCTCCTTGCATTTTCTTGTTGAGCCACAAAGGCTCAAACTATTCCTCCCAGTCAGCCAGCCCCTCGAAACCGGTGTAGTTAAAAGCAGCAATACATTGCTGGAAATTAATTTTCCAGCCCTCGGAAAGTCAAAAACAAGTTGATACCGGCTGTATACGTTGGTATACAGTCGGAATATACAACACACAGGTCTTGAAAAAATGTAAGAATGCAGATTTGATGAAAAAATACAAGTCAAAGTCGATATACAGGGTTAATACAGGAGAAAAGACTTGAAATGTGTCATGTATACAACGATATGCATAAAATGTAGGAAAAATTACTTAACTACACTCCTTTAATTATCTTAATAACCATTTAACCCTACTTACTATAAAAATTTCAAAAATCCCTTATTTCCCCCAATTAAAAAAATATGAAAGATACATAAAGATTTCTCACCCTTTTTTCACCCAATTGGCAAGTTTTACTTTGCTAAAACAAAATCCTATTTTCAAGCTACCCACTTCCCCATTAACAGCCCCAATTAAAATTTACCATATTAATTTTTATTTCTTTTTTATTTCCCTACGTTTTAGGTGTATAATTGTCTAATTTGAATTCCCCATTCCACACGTTTGCAGTTTAACAAAATTTGAATTCAAGTACAAATTTGCAGCCATATCTATTTGATATTTTGTAGGAGTCTCCTTTCTAACCAGGTTTTCTAAGTTTTTAAAGGGTAAACATTTTAGTCTCCTTCTTTCTCTTCAGTGTCTGAGTTTACAAATATTATGAAAGAGTGTAAATCTGGAGATGGTGATTCTAGACGTGTTTATGATTCGGATGATGAAATGTGGGCTGAGAACAGATCCAAAAGATTGCATGACCCATTATTGATGAAGAACAAGAATGTACTTGAGCCAAAGAAGAAGACTGAAGAAAATCAAGAAAAAAGGCCAAGAAAAGTTACATCAACTGTTTCAAGACCCACACTTCCTAAGGTATGTGTTTAAAATTCATAAATTTGTGTTTTTGTTGATAAAACCCTAATTTTAAATTGTTGTATGTGTTTGTAAACTAAAATTAAAAGTCATTTTAACAATGAAGATTGATTCAATAAATTCAAATTAAAGTACAACCAACATGTTTTGTACAATTTATAGTGTGTATCAGATTCATAATGCTTGCCAATGATTTTGAGTTGTGTATAAGTGAAAGCACTATATCTGTAAAATTTTAAGATTTTTCAGCAAATTTCAGTTATCGACTAGTAAAAGCAACATGCATTTTTCAGTTTTAAGTCTATAATATGTTTCCTTTTGTGTGTTGTATTTAGTAAAATCAAACTGTGTGGTACAGTTGTAGGATGTATCAGATACACAATGTTTATTTACAATTTTTATAGTTATCAGTTAATAAGATGTATCATATATATATATTATAAATCAAGTTTCTTATAATTTTGAATATAATGTATCATATACATTCACTTAAAACTGAATATAAAGGTTTTTATATAATATTATAGTTGCCAGTTATAAAATGTATCTTATACATCTGATAACTTCTATGTAATTTAGGAATATGATTATGATGTATCATATACATTCATATAATACAGGGCATGAATTATGTTATTTTATTTTTTGTATAAACAGGGCATGAATTATGTTATTAAAAAAATTCCAGCACATCCATTGAGGTTTGGAGCGACTTTCAATTTTGATTTTGTGAATAAAATCAAATTATCAATAAAAGATGAAGGCGTTGCACTGTTTAAGAAAACAATTTTTGGGTCATATTTGGAAATTCCAAAATGTAATTTCCACGGTCAGATTACCAAGTGTTTGCTGTTGTTGGAGGTGCGACATGAAAATAGAGATGTACTGCATGTTCGTCATACTAATGGGAATGTATTGGTGTTTGGAATGAAGGAATTTGACATTGTAACTGGCCTAAAATGCAAAGGAAATGTTAAGGAATTTTCATATCCTAATTCCACTCAGAGCCGGTTATTACAAAAATATTTCCCTGATTGTCCCACGGGTATAACCAAGAGTCGATTGATATAGCGTTTTGCAATGGTTATTGGGAGACCACACAGGAATCTGTGGAAATGGCAATACTATACTTCATCAATACTTTCTTATTATGCCATCTTGGTGAGACCTTCATACGTATAGAAGAATTTCTAATGGTCGAAGATGGTAGGTATGAAATGTATCCTTGCGGTTAGATTGCATTTAATAAGATGATTACATCACTTAGGCAAGACTTCAACCAAAGCAAACAGATATATCGCTTATTTGGTATGCCTTATGCACTGAACGTTTGGATTTATGAATGTGCATCTACTCTAAGTCCAGACCTTGCTGTTTAAGTGGCGAATGGTATTCCGAGGATATGTAATTGGACAGTGATGGCTGAAAATAAAGACTGAAGATACATATTTTGGCTTTTCAGCCACCACTGTCCAATTATATATCCTCGAAATACTATTCGCCACTTTAACAGCAAGGTCTGGACTTAGAGTAGATGCACATTCATAAATCCAAACGTTGAGTGCATAAGACATACCAAATAAGCGATACATCTGTTTGCTTTGGTTGAAGTATTGCCTAAGTGATGTAATCAGTTTATTAAATGCAATCTGACCCCAAGGATACATTTCATACCTACCATCTTCGACCATTAGAAATTCTTCTATACGTATGAAGGTCTCACCAAGATGGCATAACAAGAAAGCATTGATGAAGTATAATATCGCCATTTCCAGAGATTCCTGTGCGGTCTCCCAATTACCCATTGCAAAACGTTGTATCAATCGACTCTTGGTTATACCTGTGGGACAATCAGGGAAATATTTTTGTAATAACCGACTCTGAGTGGAATTAGGATATGAAAATTTCTTAACATTTCCTTTGCATTTTTGGCTAGTTACAATGATAAATTCCTTCATTCCAAACACCAATACATTCCCATTAGTATGACGAATATGCAGTACATCTCTATTTTCATGTCGCACCTCCAACAACAACAAACACTTGGTAATCTGACCCTGGAAATTACATTTTGGAATTTCAAAATATGGTCCAAAGATTGTTTTCTTAAACAGTGCAACACCTTCATCTTTTATTGATAATTTGATTTTATTCACAAAATCAAAATTGAAAGTCGCTCCAAACCTCAATGGATGTGTTGGAATTTTTTTAATAACATAATTCATGCCCTGTTTATACAAAAAATAAAATAACATAATTCATGCCCTGTATTATATGAATGTATATGATACATCATAATCATATTCCTAAATTACATAGAAGTTATCAGATGTATATGATTCCTTTTTATAACTGGCAACTATAATATTATATAAAAACCTTCATATTCAGTTTTAAGTGAATGTATATGATACATTATATTCAAAATTATAAGAAACTTGATTTATAATATGTAGGGAAAATGCACAAGTACCCCCTCAACCTATGCCCGAAATCTTAGAGACACACTTATACTATACTAAGGTCCTATTACCCCCCTGAACTTATTTTATAAGTAATTTTCTACCCCTTTTTAGCCTACGTGGCACTAGTTTGAAAAAAAAAGTCAACCATCGTTGGGCCCACTAGATAGTGCCACGTAGACTAAAAAAGGGATAAAAAATTATTAATAAAATAAGTTCAGGGGGGTAATAGGACCTTAGTATAGTATAAGTGTGTCTCTGAGATTTCGGTCATAGGTTGAGGGGGTACTTGAACATTATCCCTAATATTTCTATGATACATCTTATTAACTGATAAATATAAAAATTGTAAATAAACATTGTGTATCTGATACATCCTACAACTGTACCACACGTTTTGATTTTACTAAATACAACACACAAAAGGAAACATATTATAGACTTAAAACTGAAAAACACATGATGCTTTTACTAGTCGATAACAGAAATTTACTGAAAAATCTTAAAATTTTACAGACATAGTGCTTTCACTGATACACAACTCAAAATCATTGACAAGCATTATGAATCTGATACACACTATAAACTGTACAAAACATGTTGGTTGTACTTTAATTTGAATTTATTGAATCAATCTTCATTGTTAAAATGACTTTTAATTTTAGTTTACAAACACATACAACAATTTAAAATTAGGGTTTTATCAACAAAAACACAAATTTATGAATTTTAAACACATACCTTAGGAAGTGTGGGTCTTGAAACAGTTGATGTAACTTTTCTTGGCCTTTTTTCTTGATTTTCTTCAGTCTTCTTCTTTGGCTCAAGTACATTCTTGTTCTTCATCAATAATGGGTCATGCAATCTCTTGGATCTGTTCTCAGCCCACATTTCATCATCCGAATCATAAACACGTCTATAATCACCATCTCCAGATTTACACTCTTCCATAATATTTGTAAACTCACACGATGAAGAGAAAGAAGGAGACTAAAATGTTTACCCTTTAAAAACTTAGAAAATCTGGTTAGAAAGAAGGAGACTCCTACAAAATATCAAATAGATATGGCTGCAAATTTGTACTTGAATTCAAATTTTGTTAAACTGCAAACGTGTGGAATGAGGAATTCAAATTAGACAATTATACACCTAAAACGTAGGAAATAAAAATTAATATGGTAAATTCTAATTGGGGTTGTTAATGGGGAAGTGGGTAGCTTGAAAATAGGATTTTGTTTTAGTAAAGTAAAACTTGCCAATCGGGTGAAAAAAGGGTGGGAAATCTTTATGTATCTTTCATATTTTTTTAATTTGAGGGAATAAGTGATTTTGAAATTTTTATAATAAGTAGGGATAAATGGTTATTAAGATAATTAAAGGAGTGTAGTTAAGTAATTTTTCCTTTTTTTTTTATTTACTGTGTACGTGATACATTCCATTGCAAGATACATATCCATGTGACTAGTTAAATTTGTTCGTCTCATCTATACAATTCGTAGTTTGCTGTTATCTGTCATTGATACATTAACAATCATTTTGTGTATAATTATTTGATGTTTAAGGTATCCTAAATTGATCAGTACAATTTTTATTCAAGATGCTCCATCAGCACAAACACCTCATCATTTATTTGAAGGAACAATGAACGAAGATACATCGGTAATTTATCTTCATGTATCATATCAATATCATATGTCTATCAATATCATATGTCTATCAATATATTTTTAATTATCAGTGTAAACCATGTAGGATTCTACACCATCTGGTTCAATATCTCCGGATACACGCGAAGCCATGAATACGCTTATTGCTGATCTAGAAAGTCTGCCTACTAATGCAAATCAACAGGATTTTACCGAAAATCAAAGTTTGCTTTCGGACAGTCAATTACCAATTGATATTCCAATCACAGATATTGTTGTCCGAAGCGAAATAAATACTCCTCATGCACGTATTCGGATGCCTTCGAGAAACTACAAATCCCCTTATTTAACTTCATTTGGGTCAAGTGAAAAAGTAAAAGCGGTCATGACTGATGTAATTCGTCCAAATTTTCCATTTCAAGGATGTGAGATCACAAACCAAGCCCCTTCATATCTGATTGATGAGTTTATTGAGTGGGTTACTACAGGGCTTCTTAAAGCTCATTCAAAAAAGTAAGTTTTATATAATTGTACTGAATCTGTTAAATTTTCAAAATGCAGCTATTGTTACAATTTTTAATAACATCTTTTCATTACGCTTAATGCTATAGGAAACCATCAGATGATAAATACAAATCAAAAGCATCTTCATCGGGTTTTGAAATGATGGATTACGTCGTTGCTTTTCCGACAAATAAGAATTGGTTTTATGCCATGTCTCAGCCTAAGAACTGTTGGACTGATCAAATATTTTTATAAATAGATGCTTTTACAATGATGTATATGATACATTGTGTTCGTATGTTATTTATACATATCAAAATCATATATCACTTTCAGCAACTAGTATTTTTTTTAATTAAATGTTTTTCAAATGTATAATTATTTTGATATTTTATTTGCAGCACATCGATGTTATTTTTTACTACCTTCGTAAAATTTCAAAACTTCGAAGCATGGATCAATACAGATACACAACAGTCAACTGTTTGTTCAGCGCACATATCAACAATACCCATGATAGGTATTATAACAATGAGGCTGATGATGATATTAGTACCCAAGAACACCTTGATCGTGCAAGAGCTATATCAGTACATGAGAGGTCAATAATCAACGTCATGAAAGGTTTTTCAATACCAGCTGGATTACCATAGCATCTGGTGGATGATGTTTATATTTCGATCAATTATGATGGAGATTTTCATTGGGTATTAGTTGTGGTTGAATTGAATAAGAGGTTGATACGCGTGTATGACTCTTCTTTGGGCACAAGGAAACGTGTATATTCTGACGAGATAAAAAAATTGTCAAGGATGTTACCTTCTTACCTGATTGACAGTGGTTTCTTTGAAAACAATGAGCGGACAAACTGGTCTGTTCTTGATGCATACAAGGACAAACAAACAGGTATACCTTTAGAGTCACATATTCCTTTAAACATTGAATACGCTGAAGGTATCATGCAACAAGAAGACGATAGCCTGTAAGTATTTTCAATTCTGGTCTACAATATATGTATAAGCTATTTTACAAATTTATATTACGTATTTTGTTGTAGGGACTGCGGGTTATACGTAGCTACATTTGCAGAGTTTTTGAGTGACCAACTTGTTATACCACCTGATACTGATAGACATCTTGCAAATTACATACGCAATAGATATGCTGCATTGTTATGGAGATACGGTAGCGACAAGGTCAATGGTGGATACATAAGTGATAATGACGATCCACCAAAGCCTAAGGGTCAATTCACAACACCAACTGAAGATGACATTGTTAACATAGATTAGTAATTAGCTGGGACAGGATGAACAAGTTTTTATGTTGTTTTGTGTTGAAGACAATTATCTTTTGTGTTTTTCTAAAAGCTTATTGGTATTACAATAGTTTGTTAGTTATTAATGTTATGTTTTTTCAAGTTATTGTTTTAGACACAATTGTTGCTTTATAACATTAAGGTACAAAATTTTTAGTGTTTCAGTGTAAGTAATTTTGACAGCTAATTTACAAAATGAAGTATATGACACTTAAGTTCTAATGTGTATGATACATTATTATTTGAGTTTTAAGTATTTTTCACTTATAAAAATGATGTATATGATACATAAGTTATAATATATACATGTACAAATATTGCAGTTATATATTAAGCAACTTGAATTATACGAATGTATATGATACATCATGATACATCATATACATAAACAAACTAATCACAGATTAATATTACAGTGCAAAGCACCTTTTAGAATGTAATATATCAAAATTATTGTTCATAAGGCAGTACACACGAAACATGTAGTACACATTTGAACAAGTCAAGTTCTGGCCCACTAGATTAACTCATAAGGGAGTATAAACGAAAAATATAACATATTTTCAATCATATGAATGTATCTGATACATAATATACGTAAATAAACACATCTTGAATTACTGTTACATTGAAACTCAACACTGTTGAATATAATATATCAAATTTATAACTCATAAGGATGTATACACGAATCATATAGTAAACAATTGAACAAGTCAATTTTTTTGTACACTTGAATAACTCAAAATACAATATACACGGAACATATAACATCTTTTCAATAATATGCATGTATATGATACATCACATACACAAACAAACTCCTATAGCATTACTGTTACATTCAAACGCACCACTGTTGAATCTATTTATTTATAAAATCTGGAGTTTAAATTTGGCACATAATTAAACTGCAAAGTCATATATTTGAACATCAAATTAAGTTGTGTAACCAATACACTTTATTTAGTCCAAATTCTAAAGAAAAAATGGATATAAGTACCATGAACACTAATGTCCTTCTTTAAAACATTTTTTCAATTCTCTTTGGGGAAGAAAGTACAAGTTGTCCTGTTATGTCCTTCTTGTCCACACTGCCCACAAAAATTATTGTTCACTGTTATTTTCTCATCCGCATTTTTCTTTCTTCGCTTTCTTGGTCGTCCAGCCAACCTTCTATACCTAGGTGGCCGGACAATTTCATCTAAAACATATTCTGGAACGTTCCAATCCTCCTTATCTGGCATTGGAACCATTACAACATCGTACGTTTTTTCTAATGCATACGGCTTGTAGTAATCAGAGCAATATGGGTTCAAATTGTTAACATTCTTGTGCTTCAAAGCTGCAATTGCGTGTGCGCAAGGTATCTCATCATGTTGAAACCTTCCACATGTGCAAGTTTTCCTCTCAAGGAATACAATGTATCTTTTTCCGGCTTCATGAACTGTGAAAATATATTCAGATGATGGAACAACCTAAAAATTTAAGAAGTTAGTGATACATTACGTAATATACAATTTATATATCATTTTCAAAACAACACTTAACATTGAAAATCAGTTTGTATCTGATACATAAAACAGAAATTTAAGGAAATTGATAAATACCTTCATCTTTGAACTTTTAGATGCGTTAACAATCAATATCTCCTCAAATCTTCGGCCCAATGTGTCCTTTGTATATGACGCTATTTCTCTATTTTTATAGTTCCAACTACCAAATAGAAGTCTAGCTTCTTCCAAGAAGTCTATTATAGTTAACTTACGTGCAACGATAAGGCATCCATTGATACACTCAGCGATGTTCGAAGTCATCATTCTACCTCTGTTTATGGTTGAATGAACTCTTGACCACTTCTCATAACCAGCTTCTTCAAGGTAATCTTTCACCCAATGATCAACTTTCACAACCTTAACCATTAATTTATCAAAATCTTCCTTTCTGTATGCTTTTGCCATTGAGTAAAATATATTACTTAGTGTTTTTTACTCCTTTTGAAGCTTGAACATACATTCTTCCAAAGATGCCATATGCATGCACAATGAGGTACGTTTGGGTATATAATGCTTACACTCTTTATGATACTTTCATTTCTATCCGATACAATACACATGTTTTCACGCTCACCAAATGCATTTTTGAAATGTTCGAAGAACCATGTCCACGAACATTCATTTTCAGTGTCTACGACACCATATGCCAATGGCAATATGCATCCTAATTACAAAGAATATCACATTTAACTTCACGATACACAATGTTTACACTAATATATAATAATATAAATATAAAATAATTTATACATTACATCAGAATTATAACACATACCTGCACCATCGAGTGTGCTTGTTGATACAAAAGTACCCTTGTATGCCCCGCCAAGATGTGCAGCGTCAACTACAACTATAGGCCTGCAGTAGTCAAAATCTCTTATCAACGGTCTTAGTGCTATGAACAGATACATGAATTTATTATCTTCCGTCTTTTGCATCCTTATATATGAATTTGGATACACTTTATTTAGCATCCATATGTATCTCGGCATCTGTTTATATCCTTCGGATGGCTTACCCTCGAGCATTTCTAGTGCACGTTCTCTAGCACGCCATGCTTGTTGGTACGATATCTCAACCCCATACAATTCTCTAATATCTTCAATTACATCTCGAGGTGTATGGATTCTTTTATGATTTATCAATTTAGGGGCAGTCACACCACTAATAAATCCAATTGTTGCTTGTACTTTTGTTAGTATCCTATACCGCATAGGACATGTATGTTCACTGTTGAAATATCTCACTTTGAATACATCAGATTTTTTTTTGCAAGATGATTTAAAGGTCCATCCACATTGGTCGCTGAAGCAAACCAACACATAGTTGTCCAAATTTTTTTATTGGTTTAATTAATTTAAGAAAAGCAATGCTCTAAATATCACAACAAGATATAGACTGCTTATAATTATGTATCAGATACACTATAAATAAAAATATAATAGAGAAAAACAATCAGATCATAGAGTTAGCATTCAAATACCTTTTCTTATCCTATCTTTTCACTCGATAATTGAAGTTGTTCTTTATTTTATATTTAGCCATTACAGCAATGAGTGTTCCTTTGTCCTTATACAACTGCCTAGTCTTCACTTCAGTACTATTGGAATCAGTTATGTAATTCGTAGCATTTAATTCTGGAATATAATCAATGTCACAAATTCTCGACTCGACCAGAGCAAGAGCTTCAGTATCTCTTTCGGTACCTTCCACGCATACGACTTCATCTGATGAACAATCAAAATTACGTATCTCCCCAACAATTTTATCAGTTGTATCAATACAAAGCGGATACATGTCGATTCCAGATGCATTCTTTTTTACTTCGAAATAAAGTTTCACACCAATGTCATTTTTGATTTTCAATGGACATGAGCTTCCCTCGAGAATGTATCATATTTCAATATCCTTTGTAACAGTGTCGATCTCAAGCTCTGATAAAATCAACGTTTTCAGATTCACAAATGAAATGGAATGTCCAACAACAATTCCATCAACTTTGTAACCTTCAT
Organism: Solanum arcanum; assembly: GCA_027789145.1. Lineage (NCBI taxonomy): Eukaryota > Viridiplantae > Streptophyta > Magnoliopsida > Solanales > Solanaceae > Solanum > Solanum arcanum. Next base: position 56,240,195 of record CM050942.1, on the reverse strand, counting down.
ATATAACATCGCTTACCCAATTCCAGAATGCCGCAGCAGAATTGAGATATTCATCTTCAAAACTTTTTTTTTTTGAATTCTTAGTATGCAGATCAACTTTGACAAGAATAATTTTGAATTATGAAGCTAATCTGATTTAAAATTTGAATTTACTAATCAGTTACACAAGCTGTAGAGCAATAATTACGTGATTTCAGTTAATAATAACAGAAATCACGGTAATTAATCCTAATTAATCGCAGCAGATGTCCAATATGATGTATCAGGACTTATGTATCCGTGCCAATTGGATGTATCCCGCTTCCTTGAATTTTAAGGGATTTTTAGTAATTTCTATTCTAAAAGGGATAAAAGGTCATTTTGTATTTATAATAGGGATAATGCCCAAGTACCCCCTCAACCTATGCTCGAAATCTCAGAGACACACTTATACTATACTAAGGTCCTATTACCCCCCTGAACTTATTTTATTAATATTTTTTACCCCTTTTCGACCTACGTGGCACTATCTTGTGGGCCCAACGAAGGTTGATTTTTTTTTCAAACTAGTGCCACGTAAGCTAAAAAGGGGTAGAAAATTACTTATAAAATAAGTTCAGGGGGGTAATAGGACCTTAGTATAGTATAAGTGTGTCTCTGAGATTTCGGGCATAGGTTGAGGGGGTACTTGTGCATTATCCCTTTATAATATGTGGATCCTATAATATTTACTAAAATGTATACGCCAGTTTTTCTAGGCCCAAAGCCTTAACAATATCCAGCAGCCATTTTGGTGAAATTGGGCTCAAATTCATTATGTGGACAAATTTTAGATTTAGGACGTGTGAAAGACTTGGAACTTTGGGCCTTTCAACTCTGATTTACACTTTATTTATTATTATAGCTACTAACTTATTGTTTGATTTTTTGTTTTAATTTAATTAATTCCCAAGGATAGTCATTACTCATTTTTGAAAATTTAAAATGAATTGTTGATATGTAATTCTTAAATTAACCTTGTCAACACTTTGAATTTACTCCCTTAAAATAATCCCCTTAAGTTATTTTCTCTTTAAAATAATTAAATAGAAAAATGATGGTAAGTAAATAAATGAGAAAATGAATTTCCTACTTAGTAAATATTTTAAAGTTATTTGTAAAAAAACCATTTTAGTTAAATCGTCGGTCAACCGCGAGTTAGCTAGCATTCCGAGGGTTTAACACCTTCTTGGAATGTACATTTGAACTTCTAACCCTTTTTTCAATTGATTTTATATGTTTTAAATCTTTTGAAAATATTTATAAGTTTTTTTTTCTAAAAAATTAAGTGGCTACTCTGTTAATTTGAAAAATCGATTTCTCTTAAATCATAAGATTTAATTGATTTTTTGAAACTTAGTCAATTTTTATTTTATTTCATTTTTAACTAATACAGTCAAGACTTAAGAAACAAAGAGGTCATTCCATTAACCTCATGGGTCAAAGAGCAGGTAAAGGACTTGAAGTGAAAACCAACAAGTTTTTTATTTTAAAAAAAACCTGCTAAAATTTCACAGGATGCTTATAACGAACTCAAGGCTCATGTTTGTTGTTTGTGTAAAAAGGAAGGACAGTATCAGAAAGATTGTCTGGAACGTAAAACATGATCTAAATCCAAATAAAAAATTTCTTGTTCATGGGAAATTGCATTGAAGGTTAAAAATTGAAGGTATAGGGACTTATGTTTGAACTTGGAGACTGGACATCACCTTGATCTATTTCAGACTCTTTATGTTCCCTTAGTTTCTAGAAATTTGATTTCTCTTTCAAGACTTATGTTTTTCTGGATTTGATTTTAAGTTTGGACATGGTTGTTTCTTATATAAGAATACTATTTTATGGTTCTGGTGTTCTTATTGACAATTTATATAAATTGGAACTCGATAATAATTAGATGTAGTCCACTAAATGAAAGTTCTAGTTATTTGTGACATAAACATTTGGGTCATGTATCCAAAGAACGATTAAAAAGATTAGTAAAGAATGAAGTTTTTGCAAATTTTCATTTTGCTAATTTTGATATATGTTAGGATTGCATTAAAGGAAAGCCAACCAAATATACCAAGAAAGATGTCACAAGGAGCAATCAACTTCTTGAAATAATACACACTGATATTTGTGTACCATTTGATGTTTCATCTTTAGGTGGAGAAAAATATTTTATCACCTTTATCGATGATTTTTCACATTATGAATTTATCTATTTGTTGAAAGAAAAATTTCAACAGTGGACGCTCTCAAAGTGTACGTTAATAAGGTTGAAAGACAATTAGATAGAAATGTGAAAATCATAAGTTCAAATAGAGGTGGTGAAAATTATGGAAATTGCAACGAATCAGAACAATGTCTAAGTCCATTTGAAAATTTTCTTGAGAATGATGAAGTTGGTGGGAGTGTGGAATGATAAAGTGTTGAAATTAATGAGGTAAGGGTAAATATTTCATTGCCCATGAATGTACCTACTTCCGCGTCAATCACAAGTATTGTTCCTCTTGTTGAAGAACACTTTAACAATGTTGAATAACATTTGAGTGAAAGACTTCAATAAGAAACTAACTCAGAAGTATCTGATGCAAATGAACCACAATGAATGTCATAAAGAAAATTATCCATTATGTGATTTATATGCAAGGGTCAGATTTTAACATTGGAATTAATAAAGATTTGGTTTCATTTTAATAAGACATATAAATTATTGAGTCTGATAAATGAATTAATGTCATGGATGAAGAGTTAAAAGTCCATATAATGTAATATTGTCTGGGATCTCGTTCAATTACCAGAAAGTTCTAAAAGAATCAGGTGTAGATGAGTCTACAAGATCAAACACGATTCAAATGGTAATATTGCACGATATAAAGTCAGACTTGTTTCCAAGGAATTCACTCATAAATAAGACATTGATCATAAACATACCTTTTAAACGGTTTCAAATAAAGACTCATTAAGAATTATTTTGGCTTTGGTAGCTCATTATGATTTAGAGTTACATCAAATGAATGTGAAAACTGTCTTGCTTAATGTAGACCTCGAGGAGAATGTTTATATGGACTAACCAAATGGTTTCAAAATCAAAGGAAACGATCAAATAGTGTGTAAACTAAAGAAGTCAACATATGGACTCAAACAAGCCTCACGAAAATGGCATATAAAGTTTAATGATACCATAACATCTTTTGAATTTAAGAAAATTACCGTTGATCCGTGTATATACCAAAAAATCAGTGGGAGTAAGTTTATATTTTTAGTCCTGTATGTTGATGACATTTTACTTGTTGCTAATTATTTAGGAATAATTGTGTGTGACAAATGATTTTCTCTCCATGAACTTTGAAACGAAAGATATCAGTGAGACATTCTATGTGATAGGGATAGAAATATCGCATGATTGTAGGGATAGAAACATTCCATGATATATCACAAGAATTATTGGGACTGTCTTAAAATAGCTATATCAAAAAAGTTCTATAGAGATTTCACGTGAAAAATTGTGCAGCAAGAATAGTTCCTATTTTAAAAACAAATGGACAAATTTAATCTCGTTTTATGCCCAAAGAATGATGTAGATGAAAAGAAATGGTCTCAATTCCTTAATCTTCTATTGTTTGAACTTTGATGTATGTTCAAACTTGCACAAGATCATATATTAGCTTTGTAGTCGGAATGCATGGAAGATATCAAAGTTTCATAGGAAGTAATTACTGAGAAACTGCAAAGAAAGATTATGACATGTTATGAAGCTACAAATCATACATTATGGCTGCTAAATTTTTTCAGGGCTTGGGGTTGTCGACACCATTACCAAGTCGCTGAAGATTTATTGTGATAATGCTGCAGCAGTACTCTTCTCTAAGAATGATAAGTACTCCAAATGTACCGAACATATGGAATTATAGTACTTTACTGGTAAGGAAGAAATTTGAAAACAAAGAGTGTTACTTAAGAATATTGGTACCGATCTCATGATTGTAGATCTGTTAGCAAAATCTTACAACCAAAGACGTTTAAAGAATATGTTCAAATAATGGGTCTTGGCTGCACTTATGATTGATACATTTATTATGTTTTGCACTCTAAGCTCAAATTATGTGTTTCTGATATACATTAATGAACATCTTGTTTCTCATAATGGTGTACACATTATTGTTTTGAGAAATTACAAGATGAGTCTCTATGAGACATTATTGTTGACCGTAATGTTATATGTTTTTATAGCTTATGAACCTAGTATGATAAGTTGATAATGTAGTAGTATATGGAAGGAAGTATGTAGTTTAAAATTTATGTACACCCATCATTACTCGCGTTAAATTTGTCATATTGTGGTATGCATTATGGACATTATAAAAGAGATCTATTGTATGCGCAACTAATGTCTATTAACTATTAATGATATATGGTTATTGGGAAAAGTGGGAGAATGTAAGAATTATTATTAATTATTTCTTACTGATGACCCAAGTTTACTTGTAACCTAAGTAATACCATAAATAATATTTAATAAATAGATTTCGTCAGTACATTGGTTACTTGATGGCCGTACCATATTAAATCATAACCTGTATAAATTGGACCTCTCTCCACTCATTAGTGTTATCAGATTTTTCTACATTAATTTCATCGTTGACGGTTGTGGTAACATAAAGTTAGGGCAAGGAGGTAGAAATCAATTTACAGCTAACACTTCCGCTTTTCTCTGTGATGATGTCTTTCTTATCAGATATGTGCCCTTAACGATCTCTATGTAAAATAGTTGTGTTCAAGATCTTGATATTATGTTATAAGTATTTAATCTTACAATATCCACCACATGCAATACTTCAGTTGCCTTCACTTTTATTGCATATATTCCATGACTTTATTTACTTATTTTCACATAAATACACACACTTTATAATTTGTAATTATTTTTACAAGGTGAATTTCGTTCACAAAACGCGTTTAACAAACTCGATTTAAGAATTTTTTATCCAAAGCATCGCCCAACACCGGGCCAAGCATATAATCTCTCTCTTATATATATATATATATACGTATATGTATATACATATATATACGTATATATATACGTATATATGTACATATATATATATATATATATATATATATATATATATATATATATATATATATATATATATATATATATATATATATATATATATATATATATATATATATATATATATATATATATATATATATATATATATATATATATATATATATATATAAACTTCACTTTATAACACTACTAAAAAAAGGGTAAAAAGAGACCTAGAAAAAAGACCTCAACGGTTGGTCACTATAATGCAGGTCACTTTTTTGTAGACACCTCATGAGGTCGTCGAACAGAGACCTCACGAGGTCACCAATAAATTGTCCGATTTTTTTTTAATAAGAAAAGAATTATCAACATAGATTTAGTATATACTATCTAATAGACTAGTATTGATTGGTACGAGGTAATAAGTTAGTCAAATATCGAATACGATGCTTAATATGAGGTAAAGATAAGGGTTAGGAAAGCAACACACATAGCCGAACCAAGGTGCGGAGTGAGATTTTCTAGATGGCGGACCAAGGATTTAGAAATACATAACTTATCACTTTGCATGCAAGATACTAGGAAAGAATTGTTATAGTTAGAATTATCAAATTATGAACCTGTGGGGAACACGTAAACCTTAGTTACTTTGATTAATTGATTAAAATCCAACATTCATAGCTTATAAGTGTCTCTTTCAATTGCGTTAGTTATTTTCATTCATTTAGAATTAGAAACTCCCCTTTTATTGTTTTTTTTACTTTCCAAGGAAGTCATTGACCAAATAATAGTAATAACAGGTTGAAGTTAAGTCTAGACTATTTTTCTCGTGGGAACGATCCCAACCTCACTAGTTGGGTTATTTACTTGACACGGCCACTTTACTTCTTATTTGAGAATAAGTTTGAGCGTATCAAATTTTGGCGCCGCTGCCGGGAAAAGTAGCTTTTATATTAACTTGAACTTGTTACTATAGTTTAGTTGATATTTTCTTGATTTTACTTTGTTTTAGTTTTTTTTGATTTTTTTCAGAACTATCCTCCTTGTATGCCAAATACATGGAGAAGAAGAGAACCCTTGTTTCCCTACGATCACGAGTTAAGCGTACACTGCGCAATATGAATTGAAACTTGGGAATAAATGATGATGATCCGAACCAGAACATCCCAGCTCCGGTTGATGTTCATGGTCAGATGTTACCCGATGCTCCGGGTGAACACCAGCAGAGGGGACAAAATCCTGTTCCACGGCCCCAAGCATACTACAGAGGTTATGATAACATAGCAGACTTGGATGAGCCACTTGTTTGCCTCCTCTACCCACAGGCCACACCTTTGTGGTAACTAGTAGCCTGATGCAAATGCTCACTGCCAGAGGTTTGTTTTCAGGGCTACCTTTTGAGGATCCACATGCCCATATAGCTAAGGTAAGGGCAGTGTGTAAAAGTTGTGTAGGGAGGCCTGATTTGGATTTAGATGTAATAGGTCTCAGAGTGATTCCTCTCTCACTGACTGGAGAGGCTTCTATGTGGTTCACTGAGCTCCTATACAACTCAATCTTCACTTGAAACCAACTTAGGGATGTCTTCTTAGCACGCTACTATCCGGTCTCCAAGAAACTAAACCACAAAGACAGAGTGAATAACTTTGTGGCACTACCAGGAGAGTCAGTTAGTAGTTCTTGGGATAGATTGACCTCATTCTTGAGAAGTGTTCCAAATCACCGTATAGATGATGAGTCATTGAAGGAATACTTCTATCGGGGACAGGATGATAACAATAAAGCGCTGTTGGACACTATAGCAGATGGATCTTATGGGGAGTGTCCTTATGCTGAGATCGCTAAAAAATTAGAGAAAATCTCCCGGAACAATAAAGCTTGGAGTACTAGGAAGTCCGATACTGGGAGAAGCACCTTCGCAGTGCAGTCCACTCACAACCCAGCCACAGATGAGATTCGTGAAGAAATGGCTCAGATGAGAACTGAGCTTGGGTTGGTACTCAAACATGTCACTGGGGGTGCAGAAAAGATAAATGCATTCAACTACTTGTCGAAACCACCGCCACAAAATGATGAGTGTTATTATGAGGAGGATTACTATGCGGTAAATGAGCAGACGAGGGGTTTCCGACCGAGCGCCCAAGGCTCAAATTAGGATAATTGGCGCCAAGGTCAAGGAAACCAAGGTCGGAACTATGGTAACTACAATCGAGAGAGTAATTATGTCCGAGATGGAAACTACAATCGCGACAAAAACTTCAACAGGGGTAACTATGGTAATAGAAACGACAGGAATGGGCCCTATGTCCCTCCTCAAAATCGTGAAGTTACTCTTAAGGATGGTGGAGATAGCATGGCGCGAGTTGAGGATATGTTGCACAAAATGATGAGGAGGTTCGATGCTAGTGATGAGCACATTAAAGAGTTGAGGTGTGATTTAGCTAGTATTGGGAAAAAATTTGATACACATGCAATTTCGATTAAGCAGATCGAGTGGCAAATGGCCATATTATCTGCGACAGTGAACACACGGCAACCGGGCACTGTTCCTAGCAACACTGTCCAAAATCCTAAGAATGATGCGCACTGTATGACAATCACTACTCGGGGTGGTAAGCAAACCATTGACCCACCTATGCCATCTACTGAGGAAAATGTGAGAAAGGATAATGACAATGTGGTAAAGGGTAGTGGTGAAGTAGAGGAAAGTAATGGAAAAGATGCAGAAGTACCTATGAAGGTAATTCCTATGCCTAGGCCACCACCACCTTTCCCTCAGAGATTAGTGAAAAAGACAGAGGATGGTAAATACCGGCGTTTCATAACAACGTTGAAGCAGCTTTCTATCAATGTCCCTTTGGTAGAAGCTCTAGAACAAATGCCCGATTATGCCAAATTTATGAAAGATCTGGTCACCAAGAAAAGATCGGTCACTTTTGAGGATGATGATAGACTGCAGCATTGTAGTGCTATTGCTACAAGATCTCTCGTACAAAAGAAAGAAGATCCGGGTGCGTTCACTCTTCCTTGTACAGTTGGGTCATTACATTTTGCGAAATCATTATGTGATCTGGGGGCATGAATCTCATGTCCCTCTCAATTTACAAGAAGTTGGGTTTGGGGGATCCAAAACCCACTGCGATGCGGCTACTGATGGCTGATCGGACAGTGAAACGGCCTATAGGGATACTCCATGATGTGCTAGTAAAAGTGGAGTCATTCATCTTTCCGGCTGATTTTGTTATTCTTGATGTGAGTTCGATTTTGAAGTGCCTATTATTCTCGGAAGGCCATTCCTTGCTACAGGTAGAGCCTTAGTTGATATGGAGAAGGGACAGATGACATTTTGGTTGAATAATGAAGAAGCGACCTTCAACATTTGTAGGACCATGAGGCAGAGTGGTGAGGTCCAATCGGTATCTGTCATATCCCACAAAGAAAAAAAGAAGGAGAATGAACAAAAAAGTGCAAAACAAGAGTTTATAATTGGGGATTTAGTGCTTTTAGTCAGTTCTGGGTCACCTTGTCTTCCAGGAAAGCTCAAGTCCAAATGGACTGGCCCTTACTTGATTACCCAAGTATTCCCTCATGGAACAGTTGAATTAAAAGCCAAGGAGGAAGTGCGGTTTGAGGTTAATAGAGAACGAATAAAACTCTATTTTGGGCATAAAGCATCGGGGAATAGAGTAGTAGAGGCAAACCATCTTGATGAAGGCTAAGTAATCAAGTGTCCCCAGTCGTGCCGCGACATTAAATCAGGCGCTTGTTGGGAGGTAACCCAATACTTATAGTCTTTTTAGTAATGGTAGCATTTTTCTACTAATGGGTTTTTAAATTTGCAGGCACATAACCAGGAAATTCTGCAGAAAATTACTCTGCAGCAGTCACTGACGGACACATCGATGGACCGTTGAGCCTGCGACGGACCGTCGTATGCATCCGTCGTACCAGGTACGTTTCTCTGTTATTTTCAAACTTGGGCACACACGACGGAACCAACGACGGGTCGTCACAACTGCGACGGACCATCGTCGGGGAATCGTCGCGTGATGAATGAGGCATACCCGGCCCGACACGGTTGGAGTTTATTATAAACTTTCACCATTTAAACTCTTCAACCCCTCATTTCACCCCATACCTTCATTATACCCACCAATTTCCCTTTCTTTTCAACTTCCACATTCTCTCCCTCGATCATTGCTGCCCCCACAATTCTCCAAAGCCCTAAAAGTGTTAATCTACTAGTCGGAGCTACTGCTATGGGTGTCTGCCTAACCACCGAGTACTTGTCCATTTGTTTTTGTCCAATTCTACGGTATGTGTCTCTAATTTCTACTCATTTATCTTGGATTTTTGTTTATTAATTAGTATTAGCTTAGTTGTTCGTCATATGTTTGTTTCGTTTATAAGATTCTGTCTAACCTAGGTTAAAAATGTTTGAAATTGTCATGTTTACGACCCTAGACATAGGTGATTTTGCCTTGCTAGTTCCCTAGGTAGTTGGGTTAGACAAATATAGGTCCAAAACACTACATGTTTGATTTGGGTTCATCGGGGATGCATGGGGTACCCCCAGTTCTGTCACTGATATACAGAACGAGACCCTGATGACGGACCATCGTACCCACGACAGACTGTCGTAGGGTCCGTTCCAAAAGCCCTAGCACCCTGTTCCAACGGACACATGTGACGGACCGTCGTACCAACGACGGTTCATCCTGCATGACTGTTATGATGGTCAGAGACCCCTCTCCTAAGGGTCTCTCATTCTTTTTCTAAGTGTCCTTCAATGGACACATGTGACGGACCGTCATACCCACGATGGTCCGTCCTGCATGACCGTCATGACGGTCAGAGACCCCTCTCCCAAGGGTCTCCATATTTTTTTTCAAGTGTCCTACGACGGACCGTCATGCCTGTGACGGTCTGTCCAGCACATACCGTCATACTAGTCAGAGACTCTCCTTTAGGGTTCTCCGTATATACATAGTTTAAGTAAAACACGACGGACCCCATGATGGTCCGTCATAGTCACGACGAGCCGTCACCAGGCCCGTCGTGTGTCCCTGTTACCATAGTAATGACATACTATTTTAATTGTTTTTGTGCTTTTGCTTGTCTTGTTTGCCACTTCTCATACTAATATTGATCCTTTACAGGTACTATCTACTATGGCACCCAATCAAGACCGAATCTACACACGTGGGCGATCGAAGTCTGTCGCCCCGTCTGCCCGCATGGTCATTGGCTCAGATGATGAGCATGACCCCGAGTATGTGCCCCCAGGCACTTCCACCCCCTCCCGTGCTGCAAGTGCTCCCAGAGCCACACCCAAAAGGGTGGCGTTAGCGTAATCACCGCCTCCCGATCGATGAGGCGCCTGCGACCGCACACCCTATGGGTCAGCCACAAATGAAGAAGGAGCGTCTGGCTCCTTAGGAGTATCTTGGTCCGAAGAAGCTTCCGGCTCTGCTGAGGTTCCCGCACCCGCCACCACTGCAGCATTGGCCTCGTCTGATGAGGCTGACAGTTCGGAATCTACATCAGGTTCACCAGCTCAGGCCCCTACACCAGCCACTGACCATCCCAACCAGTGGTGTGTCGACGGGCAATTTCAAGTCTACTCCGATGCCAAGTTCCTGACTGATAAATGAGTGATGACTCGAACACTCACCTTAGAGCGGCTGGTCCATACAGGAAGCCTCCCGACGATGCCTGAGATCCACAATCTCTTCACCTGGCATCGCTTGGAGTGGACAGCACATATGTTGGGCTGTTACAGTGAAGAAATGGTCCGAGAGTTCTAAGCATCCTACGTAGCGACTCTCCAATCGCAGATAAATAGGCGGGCTGCCCCCGCTAAATAGGCCCCACTGGAGTAGGTCTGAGTACGGGGCGTACACGTTGACATTCCCCTACCTGCCATCTGCCGATTTCTATATGGCGAGGGTGTTGATGCTACTCGGACCCCCCTCACTGCCGAGTTTGACTACTGCTGGCAGATAGTTAAAAATGGCCAGTTCCTGCGCGAGCCATCACTGACAGAGACCACCAAGAGGTGGATGGCCCTTCACCTGTGAGTTGATGGAGAGGGTGCCGTCTGGGTGACTGAGCCAAAGGGAGCCATCAAGAAGGCCAACCTCAATTTCACAGCGAAATTCTTGTGGCTGCTTGTCCGTTACTTCCTTTTCCCCACATCTGCTGATAATATCGTTACATGGGATCGAGCAGTGTTGATGGCGGCGATGATAGCCGGGTTCGAGGTGGACTTCGCGTGGCTTCTACAGGCAGTCATGCACGAGAGGAAATTCAAGGTCACTACTACTTACCCTTTCCCGTGCATGATCTTTGCTCTCAGCAGGTCCGCGGGTGTGCCTATATGGCACATAGATCAGCTCAATACCCCACAGGGCACTGTTGATGTTGGCCTCATCAGAGACGAGGATGTTGGCCTCATCAGAGACGAGGCCAATGAGTTGGCTCCACGCAGAGGGCCCCGTCCAGAGCTGCCCCCACTTGCTGATGATCTTGCTGATACGGTAGCCATGCCCGCACGGCTACACAGGCAGCGTCTACTGAAACTACCCCGGTCGAGTCTATCCCGGGTAGTAGCACTGTCCCGAGCTCCTCTCGCACAACCCCTCTACCGACACTGGTCCCGCTTGCTAGGGTCCAAAAATTAGAGGCGCAAATGGCTACACTTCTGCATCATATCCAGCCGTGGATGCAGAAGTCTATTACTGAGACAGAAAAGCTCCTAGAGCGGAAAATGGTACAGTATACCGAGCGGAAGATCGTTGAGGTTAACCAGCACTTGGACACCTTTGAGTTGAGGGTGCTAGCCTGACCAGCCCTTCCGGTGGATGTGTCGACTCTTTAGGCTGCAGTTGACAGTCTTCGTGCAGATATCGACACGATCTTAAACGCTAGGGTGCCGGAGTCTGAGGCCCCTTCTGTCGAGCCTGCTGAGGACACAGTGCTAGCGGCCCTATTCGCCACCTCAGAGATTCCACCACCTCCCCCTCGAGAGCATGCCAAGAGGCGTAGGGTCGAGCAGAGCAGGAGGCGCGAGCACGGAAGAAGGAGCACCGAGAGATGGAGGTTGCGAGGAGAGCCTCACTTGCTGAGGAGGAGGCGCACTAGATGAGAGCATCAGAGTTAACGGCTGGGGCGTCTAGCTCCCGAACTGTGGAGATAGCACGAGGCACTACTGATAGTGCGGTTGTTGCTGAGGACACTACTGAGGGTGTCCATATTGCAGAGGACGTGGGTTCCGGGGAACCGGACCAACCAACTTGCTGATCGACGGCGCTTTGCGCCACAGGTTTGCTTCACCTACCACTCTAGTTGGGGACAATTGCATGTTTTTTTGTTGGGGGTGGGGTAAATGGAAAGTGAGTGTTAGGGTGAAGTCTGTGTAGCCCAATTCACTATCCTCTTTTGGGGTTTTCTTGTCTGTGTTTTTTTTACTCAAAAGACTGAACCGACATGTTTATATCTTTTGTACATGGTTTAATTCTGAAGCATGATGGCCAAAATGATATCCTGATAAATTGGAAAATGATGCATGACTAGGCATAGTAACTGATAATTGTGTGGCTCTAAGCATGGCATAAAGTTACACCATTGCATTACCCTAAGTCTTAAATTCGAACTAGGTGTCTGATAATCTGGTATAGTTATGAGATGTCAAGTGAGTGTGAGGAAGATTTGAATAGTCCACTATTGGTACTGAGCTAGAACTTGCCTGGTTAGTCCTGCTAAAAGTAAGATGTAATAGACAATTAGGAAAGGATCATAGGCCCTTATTCAATATAGCCCATTTCTAGCCTAAATAAAAGAAACTAAATGAAATTTATCCTTCTTTGATCCAAATGATCTGAGCTTAAATTAGACCTTTCTTTTTCACCCCAACTGATCTTTTCTGGGAACAATGTGTTGGCCCTTGTCCCTCCTTGGACATGTTCACCTCAGCTTATGCCAAAAGCATAAGTTGAGGGTGGCTAATGCAGCAAACAACCTTCGTTATGGCCCTGACCCAACTTTGGTTATTGTGTACCTTGACTCATGGCAAAGCCATGAGTTGAGGGTGGCTATTATGAGGAATGCCCTGGAAAGTGGGGTTGAAAGAACAAAGAGAGAGAAAGAACAAAAGTAAAGTGACTCAAGAATTAGTTGAAAGAAAAGTAAAGAAAAAGAAAATTATACAAGAAATACAAGCAAGAAAAGAAGAGAGTCACTTACACAAATGAAGAAAGAAAAGAAAATAGCAAGGTTAAAGAATATGAGAAACTAGGCGAGATAAAATGATAGAAAGTGGAAGGTTTAGCCGATATGTCAAGGAGGGCAAAAAGTCACTAAAGTATACCTAAATATACCTTACCTGACCCTGAGCCTCTGTTACTAGCTAAAAAAGTCCTATCGTGATCCTAAGGGTTGTATAGCAAACTTAAGGCAGTGAAAATAAGGGCAAGCTTATGGCAGTAGGTATGAATGAGTGTGACTTTGTTCTGAGAGCAAGTGCTGAAAAGTAATCCTTATACTCAAACCGAAATTATTGTGTGAAAAATGAGGATTTTGTTTTAAAGTGAGGACACTAGTTGCAATACCAGAATTGTTAGCACCTCAGTGAGAAATTGAAGAGGATAGGTGTTAGTGCATGGTGAGTATGTGTCATGTTCCGATCCCACATAATTCAAGCCTAATAGTGATAGCATGCATAGATTTGATGAGATTAATCAGGATTTATATACAAATTATTGCAAAGGATAAAACATGGATACTATTGTACAAAAATTTTGTATTGAGTCATAGTGCGTCGCTTGAGGACAAACAACGAATTTAAGTTGAGGGTGTTGATATACCGTGGTTTCACGGTATTATTAATACTTTTTCCTTAAGTTTAGTGTGTCCAAAAGCCTTTTTGTGCTAATTTTTATATAAGTTTCTTCTTATTTTGCCGGAAATCTGTCCAAGGCTAAATGCGGAGATTTTGAGCGAAGAAATGCAGAAGAGACCACCTACGGAGCTTATGACGGCCCGTCGTGCTTGTGACGATCCGTAGGTGGCAGCTTAGTGTAGCTGCTGAAGGAAGATGAGGAAGTTTGACCAAGTGTGGGGTTACGAAGCTTGTGACGGTCCATCATGTCTATGACGGTCCGTCCTGCAGGTTCCTCATGAAGTTCAGAGTAGTAATCCCAGTACCCATATTCCAAGAGTTGAAGTGTTTTGGAACGAAGACCCTCGACAGACCGTTGTGCCTATGACGGTCCGTCATACTTGCCGTCGAGGGTAATGAAGAAGAGCAGCAGAAGAAATTGCATAAGTATGGGACAACGGAGTCCATGACGGTCCGTCGTGACCATGACGATCCGTCGCGAGGTCCGTCGACCCAGCCGCATTTTGACAGATTTCCAGCAAATAGAGTCCTTGTTTAATTAGGTTTTTATTTTTTATAAATAGTTTGAAAAACCTCATTTTTGAGGTTAGACTTCGGATAGTTAGACTCTGTTAGGTTAGACTCTGGATTGTTAGACACCGTATTAGAAAACATTGTATTGTTAGACTTTTGATTATCATTGATTGTTGGTGATTTTTGGTGATTAATCAAACAAACTTTCAGATTTTACTCTTTCTCATTGAATTAAGTACATGATTTCTTATTTAATATATTTGAATATTGTGATTATGACTATGAGTAACTAAACTTCATAACTAGGGTTGTGGGAACCATATGCAAATAATGAGATAAAACCTAACTAAAATAACAATTCTAGAATAGTGTCTTGCATGTATTAATAATTCTTTCGCTTAGAAGTCTATTTAACGGATGGCCAACGTTAGAACTCGCCTTAATGCTACTTGCCAGATCAAGGAGGTAGATAATAGGAAAAGAATTATCAACATAGATTTAGTATATACTATCTAATATGCTAGTATTGATTGGTACGAGGTAATAACTTAGTCAAATATCGAATACGATGCTTAATATGAGGTAAAGATAAGGGTTAGGAAAGCAACACACGTAGCCGGACCAAGGTGCGGAGTGAGATTTTCTAGATGCCGGACCAAGGATTGAGAAATATATAACTTATCACTTTGCATGCAAGATACTAGGAAAGAATTGTTATAGTTAGAATTATCAAGTTATGAACCTGTGGGGAACACGTAAACCCTAGTTACTTTGATTAATTGATTAAAATCCAACATTCAAATCTGTTAAGGGTCTCTTTCAATTGCGTTAGTTATTTTCATTCATTTAGAATTAGAATCCCCCCTTTTATTGTTTTTTTACTTTCCAAGGAAGTCATTGACCAAATATTAGTAATAACAGGTTGAAGTTAAGTCTAGACTATTTTCCTCGTGGGAATGATCCCAACCTCACTAGTTGGGTTATTTACTTGACACGACCGCTTTACTTCTTATTTGAGAAGTAGTTTGAGCGTACAATCCCTATCAATGCAAAAAAGAGACCTCACAAGGTCTCTTTTTCTGGAAAAAAACTGACAGCTAATTATTATTTCTGCGGCTTCTCATCACCTGTCTTTTTAATTCAGTACCCAAATCAAGCTCAAAGAGCTTCCAAAAATCAATTGAACCAATACATTTACTAAATATTCTCTTATCAACTCAATTGCAACTCACCTTCAACATAATTCTATATTAAACAAAAACCATGATATCCATAAGTTATATAATACATTGCAATGTTATCATGTATTTACAAAATAAATAATTCCCATCACAAAATTAAAAAGTTAACAAAATTATCCATAAGTTAACTTAGATTATCTATCACAAGTCTAAACTTCACTAATGTGGTAGTGTGTTTGCCACATAATCATCATTTTCTTCATCATTACTAGACACATGTGTCATATTTCTTTGTTGACCATACACTGGATATTGAGTAGGTCGGGGAGGGAAAGTGACATCACCGAAACAAGGGGGAATCCCTCCTGAAGAAAGTAATGCATCGAATTGAGCCTTAAGACCCGCAAAATGTATTTCCAATAGCCTTTTCCTAGCCCGTGATTCTTTGGCTTGGCTAGATAACTCAACAATCTTTTGCTCCGTAGCCAATTTTTCTTCATCCATTCATCATGATATGAACTATTTAGGCCTTCAAACTCAAAAGAAAATTCACGAAATATTTTCTGCGGCATTCCATATGCATACCCATATCTACTCGGCTCACCAGTCAAGTCTAACCAAACTGTCTCAGCCTGTTCTTGAGTAAGTGGCATACCTCGATTTTCTTCCGGCAGAGTTTGTTGTAAATCCTCCAAAGCTTGAAGATATCGATTCTAAATTGAATGTGATTATATGAGAATATAAATTTAGAAAATAAGTAATTATTCCTTTAAATTAGAAGCTTACAGAGGTCACTTTAGCTCGAGGTTCAACCACACGTCTGGATCTTCAGGATTCTTCTTCTTTCTAATGTGTGTTGCCTTAAATGTCTCAGCCTGAGTTACCGGTCTTCCTAGTTCTTTTTCCTATATATAAAAATAATAAAGTTATAATCAAGAGTAATTAAATATTAATAGATAAAATATATGAAAACATAAATAAAAATGATACACACCAATTTCCTCCTCACACTTCCTTGACTTTGAGCCCTACTTGTGTATAGAGAACCACCCTTAGTAGATGATCTTCCTTTTTTACTGATCTCACTCATCTGCTTAAATCTTGGATCATATTTCCAATGCACAAGTAATTGTGCCCAATCCTCTGATAGAACCCAGCTAGGTTTCTTATTATCTCTACGAGCTTTATTAAACAAACTAGCAAGAGTATGCGTAGCTTTCTTGTGAAAGTTCGCATAAATTTTGGCCTCATATCCCGGACGCCAAGCACATTTTCTACAATCAAAACTTAATTTTTTTAATTAATAAGTATTAAGGAAGACAAGTATTTTAATAGTGTTAAACAAATAAATTTTGAACATACCTGTACTCCAAAAATGTCTCTTGAGATTGCTAGGGATCTTGCCCCATGTAGGATAAGCATCTCTACAGAGTTCTTTGATTGCCTGAGAAATGA
This sequence comes from Solanum arcanum, assembly GCA_027789145.1. Taxonomy (NCBI): domain Eukaryota; kingdom Viridiplantae; phylum Streptophyta; class Magnoliopsida; order Solanales; family Solanaceae; genus Solanum; species Solanum arcanum. The sequence continues at coordinate 56,223,082 of CM050942.1, read as the reverse complement.
TCCCCACAACATCATCTTGATTGAAACTGTAACACAAAGTTTTAAAAGTTACAGGTTAAAACAAAGAGAATTAAATGATATAATCATAAACATACCATAATTTTTTTTTAAAAAAAAACTTACGTGTAGCCTTCAGAATCGATGACAAGTCTATTATGCACATCCCTCACGCCAACTTGTGTATTGTCATGACCAGGTGTATTTGACTTATTTGTGGTAGGAGCTTTAGGCTCAGAACTGTTACCTTGACTGCGAATACTCGACATCATAAGTTTTGAAGCAGATAATGATGAAGGTTGGGAGTCTGCAGGGTTGTGAGTATTAGTGCGAGAGACACTAGATGTTGGTCGATTATCCTCTTAAGGCAAAACACTATATCCATGTGGGGTAGCATACCTTGATGTGGGCATCATCACAGGTACCTGAGGGGGCGACTGAATATATTTTAAAGGTGGATGAATATAGGTCGAAGGAGGATTAATATGTGGAGGCACGGTTGGCCTAGAATAGCAATGTGGCAGAGTGTCTCTTAGTGGGAGAGATGTTATGTTGTCTGATCTTATATGTATACCTGTCTGTTGTCTACTAACCATACCTTCTTTCTTTTTGGGGCCATTATCAATATCTTTATTCTTACATATACCTGACATCTAATTAGTAACAAAAACATTCAAGTCAAATAAAGTTAGATATTGAAGATATGAGAGACAAACATCATCCAGTAGTTTATCTAGCAGTTCATCACTTTTTAACATAAAATAAAGCCACAACCACAAGTACAAAATAATATGAAAAACAAGATCAAATAAAAGGCACACGAGAACATATGAAGTTGAACTTATTGAACTAAAATTCATCTTTTTATTGAAATTAAAATAAAAGGCACACGAGGATAGATTAATAAATTACTCTCTGTATCATTAATAAATCTATAAAGCACTCAGTACAGAGATACAAACAAAGAGGGACTGCAATGGTAATTACTAATCCTCCTCCTCATCGTCCTCATTCTCATCTTCATCATCATACTCATACTCATCCTCATATTCATATTCATCCTCATCATCATACTCATACCCACTCATCTTCATCCTCATCATCATACTCATACTCATCATCATGAATTGTTGCATTTGCCCTTTAATTTGTTATTTCTTCTATATCGACCTATTCTAATATACGTTCAGGATGCTCTAAATTATTTTCTAATTCAACATCGACGGTGTGGTGAACACTTGATAAATCATCATTTTCGTATACAACATTCAACACATTTTCAACTTCCACACGGTCCATGGGTTTGGTTTTAATCACCACCCACCAATCAGCTTTATCTGGACGCAAGGGATAAGGAGCATAGTACACTTGCTTAACATTTTGTGCAGTAATAAAAGGATCATAAGCTTCATATTCCTTTGTGTGCTTTACTTCAATGATATTATATTGGTTGATTTCTCTCGTAACTCTTTTTGGGGTTAAATCAAACCACTTGCATCTAAACAATACAATTTTTTTTTGTAGATCAACTGGAATACTCCATTTCCAAAACCTCCTTGAGTACCCCATAATAATCAACTCTATCTAGTTTTCATCACCACCTTTCACCTAAACTCCACTATTGTTAGTTTTTTTTTATTTGGAGTATTCTTTAGCAGTGAATTTAAAACCATTAACAACATACTTATCATTGAGTAAGTCTTCATGGGTCCACAAGAAATGTCCTTCAAAAATTGGTCAAATTGATCATTTTTGTGTCATAAATCTACAAAAAGCACTAAATTAGCATCAATTAAATATAAATTTATTTAATAAAAATAGTATTATGAAAATATTATAAGGCTTACGTAATCTTGAAACCACTTTGAGAAATGCTCAAATACTCTTTCATTGCCATATAAATGCACAAAGTAACTGTCAAAGAAGACGGATATTGATTTAATTGTTTTGTATTGTAATTATATATTTTAGTGCAAAAAAATAAACTTACTCATCAAATGGTCTAACTTGTGGGAAATTCAATAAGACATGTGTAGATACAGACTGCAACTCAATGGCACTAAGATTCATCCTTGTGTGTTTTTTTGAACCTTTTCTTGGTTGATTGAAGATTGATAGTGGCATCATAGTCTCACCACCATCGTCATTGCAATTGGGTCTATTTTGAACGCATGACACACTTCTTTTAAAGTAATAAATAACCAAAGTTATTTATCTCCCTACCAAGATGGAATTGAACCATTGAGTCTTCAACTCTATGATTTTGTTTCATACCCCGTTTAGACTTTCCAATAGTCCTACATTATAGATTGTTATTATTGATTTAAACAACATATTGATATAAAAATATTAATAGTTAAATATTTACCTCTCAAATGGATACATCAATCTATATTGAACCGGACCTCCGAGGCGTGCTTCATGCACTAGATGTACAGGAAGATGCTCCATCACATCGAAAAATTCATGTGGAAGAATCTTCTCCAACTTATTTGTAATTACAGGATTGTTTTGATCCATCTGAACTAGGTTGTCTTCCCTTAACATATTAGAACACAAGTCCTTGAAGAACAAACTGATTTCAATCATAGGTTTCCCAATTCTGTAGCCACTAAATGCAATAAGGAGTAATGTTTCCATGAAGACATGACAATCATGAATTTTCATACAATGTAATTTTTTATGCTCCATATCGACACATTTTTCTAAATTTGAAGCATGTCCAGCAGGCATCTTAAGTTGATCAATCCATTTACAATTTTTACATTTTTGATCCATTTTAAATGAATAACTAGCCATAGGCTTGAAGAACTTGTTCTGTTTCTCTTTTAACCATAACTCTTTTCGCTTGCAATTCAGGTAAGTCCATTCTAGCTTTAACATTATCTTGTCTTGCCAATGACATCCATTATTGTGTTAAATAAATTATTAAAGTAATTTTTTTCAATATGCATGACATCAAGATTATGTCGAAGAAGACTGTCCTTCCAATATGGTTACTCCCAGAATATGCTTTGTTTTGTTCAGTTATGTGCAACACCATATCCATCAAATTTGTAGGGTTGTCTTTTGTGACCTTTGGAAAGTTTTGAACCCTCTCCCAAACTTGTTCTCCAGTCAATATTGGAGGAGGATAACCTTGTTCAACAGAATTCTTTCTGAATGCATTTTTCATACTCCTAAACTCATGATCCATTGGCAAGAATTGTCGATGACAGTCAAACCAAGAATTTCTACGACCATGTTTCAAAGTGAATGATTTAGTATTTTCCATACAATCAGGACAAGCCAACTTTCCCGTTGTCATCCACCCTGATAACATTTCATATGCTGGAAAATCATTAATTGTCCACATTAAGGCAGCCCACAAATTAAAATTCTGCTTAAGGGACACATCAAATGATTCAACCCCTTGAACCCACAATTGTTTCAACTATCAATCAAAGGTTGCAAGTATAATTCAATCAATACTTTTGAATTCCGTGGTCCAGGAATGACACAATTGAGAAATATATATGGACTGGTCATACACATCTCGGGTGAAAGATTATATGGTGTTACAAATACAGGCCAACAAGAACATGGTGCAGCAGAAACAGAATGTGGCGTGAATCCATCTAAACATAAGCCCAATCTAATGTTCTGTGGTTCAGCTGCAAATTGTGGATATGTTCTATCAAAATGCTTCCAAGACTCTCCTTCGGATGGATGACACATAACTCCAGGTTGTCATCTATTTTCATGGTGCCATCTCATATGAGGAGCAAATCTATTAGACGCATACAACCTCTTTAACCTTGGTATAAGAGGAAAGTAATGCATTGCCTTAATAGGAACTTTCTTTCCACTAGCAGTCTGCTTATAACAAGATTTTCCACAAAACTTACACGATTCTAGATCAATATCATCCTTATAGTATAACATGCAACCATTTTCAAAACAATGAATTCTCATCGATGACATTCCTAACTACGATACCAACCTCTTTGCCTTATAGAAATTATCAGGTATCTCTAGATTTGGGTCAACTAAATCATGAATAAGGTCAATCACTGAGTCCATTGCCCATTGAGGAACATTCCAGTCTGATTTGATACTTAATAATCTAACAGCAATAAACAACTGGGAGTGTGGATTCCCCACATCTAAAGATCGACTAGCAACTTCCAATTGTTCAAAGAAAATTTTACATTCAGCATTAGGAGCATCTTCACCTTGATTCACAAAATCAAAATCAGAATGCACACCAAAAGCATCTTGAACCATGTCATCCATTCTATAATTTTGTGAATTAGAATTCACAGTGCTTCTAGTATCACCAGGAACATAATGTTGAAATACATCAAAGTTATTATCAATTTCGCAATGACTAGTCCACACAATTTATTCTTTTTTAAACCCATTTCAATAGATATGAAGCTCAACAATATCTGGTTTTTCATAGTTCAAACATTGACATTTATTACAAGGACACTTAATCATACCACTATGTTGAAAAGGATCTAATGTCTTTGCATACTCCACAAAACCAGCGACACCTTCTACAAATTAAGGTCTTAGCCCCATTCTATCAAAATTAGTCATATTATACATCCATCTACGATCCATCTACATAATAATCATAAAACTAAAATTTTCAAGCATTAGATTATGTAATAATTTACTAAAAAACAAATTGTAGCAATACTGAAAAACAAAATGTAGCAATACTACAGGTACAAATTTAACTTATTGACCAACTTAACAAATTTCTAAGTCTAATTAGTTTAGTTTTAACTTAATTCTAACACTATAGTCACAAACTTAACTCATTGAACTACTAAACGAATTTCTAAATCTAATTAGTTTAGTTCTAACTTAATTCTAATACTATAGTGAGATGTTTAACTTATTGACCAACATAAAAAAATTTAAAGTCTAATTGGTTTAGTTTTAACTTAATTCTAACACTATAGTCACAAATTTAACTTATTAACCAACTTAACAAATTTCTAAGTTTAATTAGTCTAGTTTTAACTTAATTCTAACACTATAGTTACAAATTTAACTTATTGACCAACTTAACAAATTTCTAAGTCTAATTAGTTTAGTTTTAACTTAATTCTAACACTATAGTCACAAATTTAACTTATTAAACAACTTAACTACTTTCTAAGTTTAATTAGTTTAGTTTTACCTTAATTTTAATACTATAGTAACAAGTTTAACTTATTGACCAACTTAACAAATTTCTAAGTCTAATAAGTTTAGTTTTAACTTAATTCTGATGTTATAGTCACAAATTTAACTTATTAACCAACTTAACAAATTTCTAAGTCTAATTAGTCTACTTTTAACTTAATTCTAACACTATAACTAAAAATTTAATTTATTGACCAACCTAACAAATTTCTAAGTCTAATTAGTTTAGTTTTAACTTATTTCTAACACTATAGTCACAAATTTAACTTATTAAATAACTTAACAACTTTTTAAGTCTACTTAGATTATTTTTAACTTATTCTAATAATATAATAACAAGTTTAACTTAGATTAGTTTTAACTCAATTCTAACTCTGTAGTCACAAATTTAACTTATTAACCAACTTAACAAATTTCTAAGTCTAATTAGTTTAGTTTTAAATTAATTCTAACACTATAGTCCAAATTTAATTTATTGACCTACTTATCAAATTTGTAAGTCTAATTAGTTTAGTTTTAACTTAATTCTAATACTATAGTAACAAGTTTAACCTACTGACCAACTTAACAAATTTCTAAGTCTAATTAGTTTAGTTTTAACTTAATTCTAACACTATAGACACAAATTTAACTTATTAACCAACTTAACAAATTTCTAAGTTTAATTAGTATAGATTTAACTTAATTCTAACACTATAGTTAATTAACTTGTTGATCAACTTAACAAATTTCTAAGTCTAATTAGTTTAGTTTTAACTTAATTCTAGCACTATAGTCACAAATTTAACTTATTAAACAACTTAACAACTTTCTAAGTTAAATTAGTTTTGTTTTACCTTAATTCTAATACTATAGTAACAAGTTTAACTTATTGACCAACTTAACATATTTCTAAGTCTAATTAGTTTAGTTTTAACTTAATTCTAAAACTACAGTCATAAATTTAACTTATTAACCAACATAACAAATTTCTAAGTCTAATTAGTCTAGCTTTAACTTAATTCTAACACTATAATTACAAATTTAACTTATTGACCAACTTAACAAATTTCTAAGTCTAATTAATTTATTTTTAGCTTAATTATGACACTATAGTCACAAGTTAACTTATTGACCAACTTAACAAATTTCTAAGTTTAATTAGTTTAGTTTTACCTTAATTCTAATACTATAGTAACAAGTTTAACTTATTGACCAACTTAACAAATTTCTAAGTCTAATTAGTTTAGTTTTAACTTAATTTTAATACTATAGTCACAAATTTAACTTATTAAACAACTTAACAACTTTCTAAGTCTAATTAGTTTAGTTTTGACTTAATTGCAACATTATAGTCATCAATTTAACTTATTAACGAACTTAACAACTTTCTAAGTCGAACTAGTTTAGTTTTAACTTAATTTTTAATACTATAGTAACGAGATCAACTTATTAAACAACTTTACGAATTTCTAAGTTTAATTATTTTAGTTTTACCTTAATACTAACACGATAGTCAAAAATTTGTCGTTCATAGGATCAACTAGTGTTGGTACTTATACTTAACAAATATATTATTTCTAAATTTAAAGCTAAGTGTCAACACTAGATGGACACAAATTGATTTTCAAAGAAAATTAATTTTGTCATCAATAGGATCAACTAGTGTTTGTACTTCTGCTTAACAATTAGTTATTTCTAAATTTAAAGCTAAGTGTCAACACAAGATGAACACAAAATGATTTTCAAAGAAAATCGATTTTGTCATCAATAGGATCAACTAGTGTTGGTACTTAAGCTTAACAAATAATTATTTCTAAATTTAAAGCTAAGTGTCAACACATATTTAAAGCTAAGTGTCAATATTAAATGGGTACAACACATATTATAGAAAACAATTTTACTTTAACTTTAGAAATTTATAATTACCATACTTTATCTCCTACTTTGATTAAAGAAGAAGTATAATCTAGTATCAACTTTTTTAGATGTTGAGCTTCCTTAGTGACCTAGCAAGAAAAGAGGAAAAGAAGTTATCACTAGAAAAAATAGAGTTTGAACTTGTTTACACACATGTTACATACAAGAAGCTCAAGTAGGGCATGAAGTCATACTCTTAACTCATTTGTATAATACTTTCAAAGTAGTTCAATTTGATTCACTAACATCAATAGTTCAACTCAAGTATGGATTCTCACCAACCTACTAATTCACATTGAGTGAGAAAGTAGAGGATGTGAATAAAGTAGTTGACTATTAGTTGTCAAACTTATTAATCAAGAATCAATAAAATAAACGGGAGATGTACATTCAAGAAGTGCCAAATCCTTCTAGCTAGTCAATTAATTACTTCTATACTTATCTTTAGGCAAATGAAGCCAAAAAACGATGGCTAGTTAATCGATTTTATGATTCTCAATTTTTAACTTTAAAATTGACTAGTAAATACCAATAATGGTTATACCAATAGTGGTTAGCTTAAGGAAGTACATGTGCTACGGATGACATTCTTGCAGCTATTGATGATGCCATAGCTACAGATGATGCAATACAACAGGGTAACATTCATTCTACTTACTACTTTTTAATTATTTTAAGCACTTAGAATTACGAAAACTAACTATTTTGTTCTATAAGTTCACATGGAGTCAAAGGGATAGGGAGGCGCCGACCAACTGACGCTGCTGCACGACCCACTGATGTGCAGTTGTGATGGAGGCAGCGCCGGCGGAGATGGAGGCGACACGACCTGCAGCTGTTGAGGCCCGACTATAAATGGGGCGACTTTCCCGTCCGGAGAAGATGACGGAGAAGGGTTAGCCTGTCGGAGCACGGGTTGTGGGTGGAGCCTGTCGGAGAAGCACAATCGGCGGTGCCGGTTTTTTAAAGGAGCCGCGTCTGGTTTTTTGCCCGTGAGAGAGGACGATGAGAGAGAGAGAGAGAGAGAGAGAGAGAGAGAGAGGAGTAAGAGAGAAATAAATTTGACTAGGGTTTTCATATTTTTTGTTTTAAGAGAACTCACGAGGTCTCTCATATTTTAATTATTTATTTAATAAATTTTACTGATAAAAGAAATATTATTTAAAGTAAATTATTATTTTTAGTTTAACAAGTAGAGACCTCATGAGGTCTTTAATTTTATGGGAATCAGATTAAACAATTAAAGAATTAAAATACCTCACTTAGAGTAAAAAACAAATTCATGAAATTGACCTCACGAGGTCTCTCCTACTTAAAAAAAATTAATAAATTATTGATACAAATAGCGACCTTATGACGTCTCTTATTATAGACCTATTTTTGAGGTCTCCTTCTCTAAGAATGATAAGTACTCCAAATGTACCAAACGTATGGAATTTGTAACATTCCGAAAAATCATATGTCTAATGAAGAGTCAGTATGCCCTTAGGATAGCCTATTAGGGGTATATAGGCACCCCAATGCCCAATTTGAAAAATATTGGGCATAGTATAGAAAAATTGGCTAAGGGATATTAGCCAATTTACTATATACAAATAAGAAATATACTTTTTGGGTTGTCATACCCCAATCCAAGAATGTTGTTCAATATGTACCTGCAATGAATACCCTAAACTAAAATACTTTTCCTTTAACTCACAAAAAGGTATGAGGCATCCAAGTTTCAAGCCTAGGTACCATGTTAGATGATCAATTAAAATGATCATGTAGAGTAAGCAGTGCCCAAAGACATAGTGAGGATCCTTGGGACAATAAGTAAACATTCCCAAAGGAACCATAATTCATAGTTAGTTAGGAAAGTACAACAAACCCATGTGCAAGACATGTGAAAAAGCACCAAAGCAGGGGACCACCTTAACTGAATTTGGTTAGGGTAGTTAAAGGACAAAAACGTGCATAAGGGACCACTCCATGTGGGGCCTAACTTGCTAAACAATATTAGACTCTGACCTACTGCCCCAAATAGCTAACTAACCTAGGACTAACCAAAATGGACCCACTAGTGAACCCGACAACCTAGGACCAAAATCGGGTTGACACTAACCTAGTACTAATTAAAGAGACAACATAGCACCTAACCTAGGACTAACTGAAATGGACCCACTAGTGAACCCAACAACCTAGGCTCAAAATCGGTTTGACACTAACCTAGAACTAGTTAAAGAGACAACATAGTGCCTAACCTAGGATGGTCCAAAAGTTAGTTATGGTACTATCAACTAAGGGGTACTTTATTAATTTCCCTAGGTTACCTAGTTAATTTATTTAGCAAATTAATTAATTAATTTAAAATGGATAAAACCAAAACTACAAAGGAAATTTTTAGATTTTGGTTAAGACAAGAAAGGGACAACCTAGTACCTAACATAGGATGGTCCAAAGAGTTAGTTAAGGTCCTAACAACTTAGGGATACTTTAATAAGTACCCTAGGCTACTTAATTAATTAATTTAGCATCTTAATTAATTAATTTATAGGTTCAACTCCGAAATCACAAAGAAGATTTAAGATTTCGGTTGAGACAAGAAAAAGACAACCTAGTATTTAACCTAGGATGGTCCAAAGGATTAGTTATGGTTATAACGACTTAAGGGTAATTTATTAATTACCCTAGGTTACTTAATTAATTAAATTATACATTTAATTAATTAAATTAAAGGAGTCAAACCGAAATTTCTATGCTAACCTAGTATAATGCAAGAAACATCCTAGTACTTAACCTAGGATGATTCTAAAGGGTTGGTTATGGTTCCAATGACTTATGGGTACTTTAGCACTTACCGTAGGTCCCTAAATTAATTAAATTAAGGATCAAATTAATTAATATAAAGTCAAAATTTTGACCTAAACCATAGTCAACACCAATAATTCAGATTTTTGATCAAGTCAACATTCTCCTATATTTAGTCAACTTAGGAGGGTTTTTTTAGTAATTAGTTGATTAATTTATTGAATTAACTTATTAAAACCTAAGTTGAATAAGTAAAGGCCAGTTCCTAAACCTAAAAACCACGTTCAAACTCAAACAAATACATGACTAAAACCAGAAAACAAGCGTGAGAAAAATAATGAACAAAACGCAATAAAAAAAATAGAAAATTTCTTAGACGATTTTTCAAGGTTTCTTCAAGGTTTGTTCAAGGTGGTCTTCGTAGATTAAGTTATACTTAAGGTATGGGTTTTCTCTCATGGAATTCTTTCTCCAAGAGGCTTTTCAAACGTTTCAAACTCATGAATTTCGAAACTAGGGTTGTTTCCCAATGGTACTGTTGAACATCCATCTCCCTAGTTATCCTTGTTTTTTATTCTTTAGGTATATAGATGTAATCTTCAACATGTTTTTAGTGTGTGGTTATAACTGATTTTATAAGTTCTTGATTTATCAATGAGTAATGAGGTCTATAGATTGGATTTGGATGATTGGTTGATTAGTTACACAGATTAAGAAATGACATTATGCTTAGTTTTGTGTTAGAGAAAGATGAAGTTGTTATGAGTTGTTTATGAAGTTGAGCCTACTGTTATAGGTTGTTCATTGAATGATAATTATAATTTAATTGAATGTAAAAAGGTTGGCTTACAACAAATGAAGTTTAAATGACCATCATATGTGAAAGTTTGGTTTATGCCAACAAATTGGCTAGCAAAACTTTGTCCAAAAAATTATCTCCCAAAATGTGTGAAGTTATACTAACAAAGTGATATCAATCTCTACATCAATGAACTCATAACATAGGGTATGCCAATCAATGGGACAAGTCCTAACATACCCTATCCACACGAACTTGTGAACGTAATAGCATTGAATAAGTAGTTATAACTTTCATAAAGAATCAAAGCTAGTTCATAAATCTATAATGCCAAAATAGATTCATAGCTTGGCCAAATCAAGCATTGAATTGTTCTTGTAAGTTAATAAACGATTAAAAGTTCAAGTGTAGTGAAAGTTTGGCTTATGCCAATAAATTTGTCTACAACATTATTTTCAAAATATGTAATAGAATTGGTTAATGATTCCATGAAATTATACTTGAATGAATTGCCTGCCTTATGTCAATAAAATGGCTAACAATACATCGTCTAAGAGTGATGAATGAAAATGACTATAATGTTATCTTTAAATAATTAAAAGATTATATAATGGCTAAGGTATACCAAACTAAACATGAATGAGTGTAACTTTGGCTTGTGCCAATAAATTGGCTATGAAGTCAGTTTTCATATTTTCTAGGCCAATACTAATTTTGTGACAATCATATATAGCCAAAGTATTGAAATGACAATATAAAAACATCTAGGTAATTCAATGAATCCATATCCAAAGGCATTCCAATCATTGGGACAAGTCCCAACATGCCCTAATCAAATGAACTATGAACATATGTAATTCATTGAGTGAAGTTCTCGTCATCCATAAACGATGATATGAAGCTATCAAACGAAAGTAAGCAAGTAACGTGAGTGATAACATAACTAAAGATGTCTAAGTTAAGAAATTGGCCAGAATGAGGTGTTAAAAGACAAGCCTCACTTACACCTAATCTACTATGTTAAAATACTCACGAATGAAGGTGTTAGAATGTGTGAGATAAGTCTCATTAACACCAAAGATGTTATGTAAGGACAATTCACATTTCATTAATGTAAATAAAAGGATGACAAGTCATCAATAGTATAAGTAAATGTTACCTAAACGTACTCACCTGTGAGAGTGTAAAGCTAATGAAGAGACCAGTCCCTATGTACACTCTAATGAAAGTATTAAGACTGATGTATACTTAATACTAATAATGAGATGAAAAATCATCTATTGAGATATGATTTACTCATACTAGAAGTCAGCTTCCAAGACGTATGAGTTGAATGAAATGAAACTTTATACTGAGCACCGATAAGCTAGATATGAGCGGTGATGCCTTCTTTCGAGAAGGGCGGAGGTTTTACGTAACTCTCATGAGATGAGACTGTCCGTCATGCTGGGTATGGGTCTCCTTATATCTCCTAGTCTTCGAACCTATACTGCCAATATAGGGATCTGACGGGGTTCAATTCCCATGTACGCTAGCATGTTTTGGGTCACTTTAGCCGGTGATTCCACCTTTTCTCAGTGTGGGGTAGACACTTGATTTCATGATGCTCACATGATCTATGTCAGTTAAGGTTGGAGTTCCTCAATGTATGAAAGATAATGAAATGAATGATACTGAATGTGTTTGTGCAAGACAATCAGGAGGTGAAATCAGATTCAAGTAATGACATTAGGTCATTCTTGGTCATTGCACTTCATGATCCCGATGAGAGTCTTAAACTTCATTCTAGGTATAGCTGGTATTTACATCAGCCTATGAATGAATGAAATGAATAATGTGAAGTACGAATGAACGAATGAAGAAGACTCTGTATTTGCTAAAGAAGGCCCTCGGGTTGAGGTCCCATATGTTGGTCCCTTACTTGAGATGTCTTATGCTACATCAACGATTCCAAAGTCTCATGTATATGAAATGTATAATATATAAAACATGAAAGTAATGAAATCAATGGCATGATCAATAGAAAATTGCTTATGAAAGGTAATAAATATATAGTGTAAAGAATGACTCACTATAAGGCAAGGAAATCATTCCTTAGTCCTTGGATTACTTACATTGATTCTTTATAGGTATGGACTACAATGAATCATTGCACTTATAAGTAAAACATAGAACCAAAGGAGTTATTGAACTACACAACAAAAAGAAGAGAAAGACTGAAAAATAATCTAAGTGTACAAAGAGGAGCTCTCGTCCTAAGAGGATCAAAATCTCAAATCTTCGCCCGAGTTGTTCTAAAATTATGTGGATGATACTAATGTTTTGTAATCATATAAAAAATGAGTTGTGTGCTCTGAATGCATTAAAATACATCATATTCATACCACAATTCACATCTAACGATTTAGAAAAGTCTATTCACTAGGCTTTCAAGAAATAGCATGTTGTTTAGGAAGAGCTTTTTTTTTAATCATGCATAGCTTTATGTGTATTTGTGCATACACCCATACTTAGTACAAGTGGTGTACTAACCCCCTACTATTTACTATTTTTATAGGTGCAGGTCAGAGGACAGGTTAACGACCCTTTCAGCGTTTTGGACTTCAGTGTTTCTCCAAACAATTTGGTAGGTCCTCATGATTTCGAGGATGCTACAGATTTAGTCTAGCCTTAGTTTTAGACATAGCTAGTGGATGTTATCCCTAGCGTTTCTTTCGCACCTTCATTTCGAAGCTTTGTAATAAGGTCTTGTTTGACAAACTATTTATGATATATTCAGTTCAGTTTCGAATTGATTCTTTATGTTAGATGTTTGTTCTTTTATGTTGACCTTAGTATATGATGTATCTGGTTAATGATTATATGAAGTCTATGTATACTTCATACATATAAAAAGTTTTAAATTTTCCGTAAATTTAAAGAATGTGATGAATGCAAGATGAGGCTTGTCTGCGACCTCTGAGAGGTCAACGACGCCGGTTGCGATCCAGATTCCAGAATCCAGATCGTGACAAAATTAAAGTACTTTACTGGCAAGGAAGAAATTTGAAAACAAAGAGTGTTACTTAGGAATATTGGAACCGATCTCATGATTGCAGATCTGTTAGCAAAAAGCTTACAACCAAAGACGTTTAAGGAATATGTTCAAAGAATGGGTCTTGGTTGCACTTATGATTGATACATTTATTATGTTTTGCACTCTAAGCTCAAATTATGTGTTTCTGATATACATTAATGAACATCTTGTTTCTCATAATTGTGTACGCATTATTGTTTTGAGAAATTACAAGATGAGTCTCTATGAGACATTATTGTTGACCGTAATGTGATATGTTTTTATAGCTTATGAACCTAGTATGATAAGTGTCTAATGTAATAGTACATGGAAGGAAGTATGTAGCTTAAAATTTATGTACAACCATCATTACTCGCATTAATATTTTGTCATATTGCGGTATGCATGATGGACATTATAAAAGAGATCTATTGTATGCTCAACTAATGTTTATTAACTATTAATGATATATGGTTAATGATCCAAGTGAGAGAACGTAAGATTTATTATTAATTATTTCTTACTGATGACCCAAGTTTACTTGTAACCTAAGTAAAACCATAAAAAGTATTTAATAAATAGATTTCGTCAGTACATTGGTTACTTGATGAACGTACCATATTAAATCATAACCTCTATAAATTGGACCTCTCTTCACCCATTAGGGTTATCACATATTATCTACATTAATTTCATCCTTGACGATTGTGGTAACATAAAGTTAGGTCAAGGAGGTAGAAATCAATTTATAACTAACACGTCCGCTTTCTCTGTGATTATGTCTTCCTTATCAGGCATGTGCCTTAACGATCTCTATGTAAAATAATTATGTTCAAGATCTTGATATTATGTTATAAGTATTTAATCTTACAATATCCACCACATGCAATACTTCAGCTGCCTTCACTTTTATTGCATATATTCCATAACTTTATTTACTTATTTTCACATAAACACACACACTTTATAATTTTTAATTATATTAAAAAGGTGAATTTCGTTTATAAAACGTGTTTACAAACTCAATTTATGACTTATTTATCCAAAGCATACCCTCACCATCGCCCGAAGCATATAATCTCTCTTATTATAAGAATATATATATATATATATATATATATATATATATATATATATAAACTTCACTTTATAGCATATATTCAAATCACTTTTTATTAGTATTTTTTTCCCACATAAATACTCACTTAATAACTTTACCATGCCAAATTTAGGAATTAGACGTATCCCAATATCGTTGTGGAGATTGTGTTGTATTTTTTTTCTTTTTTACAATTTTGCATCGGATACTTTTTGTTTCAATCGAAGGTCTATTGGAAACAAAGTTTCTACTTTATAAAGATAAAGCTAAGATATAAGTACATTTTTCCCTACTTGTTGAATTACACTAGGTATATTGTTGTTACATATATACTTGTCAATATAGTTACGAAGATGGTTTTGTTTCTTGCTATTGTGTTGTCTTTTTTCTTACAATCTTGCATCAGATCGATAGTTTCCTTTTGAGTTGAGAGTTTAGCAATAATGATTCCCAACCTCATAGTAGTAGGGGTAATGTTTGTGTATATCCTACTTTCACGAGGTGCAAGTGCAACGACAAAGAACAATACAATTCGAGATTTCGGGCGTAGGTTGAGAGGGTACTTGTGCATTATCCTGTCTAAATAATGAATTCAATAAAACAATACAATACGATATAATACCGTATATTATAAAAAGATACAGAACAGCCATTCAACCAAGAGTGCTAGGAAGATGCTATCCTGCCTTTCAATTCGTGTTGTTTCACTCCAGGTATATGAATTCCTATAATCTGTCCAATATATTATTGACAAATCAATATCAAACCTTTTTCTCTCTTCTTAACATATTTTCCATTAGTTTTTGCATGTTGCCATTATGAAACCTTGCAAAACAATAAGCCTACATGAACACAATATACTTTATGCACCAGCTTGTCCTTAGTCTAAAATTAGTAAATACAATATATATTATAGTAAGGAGAAAGTGTCATACCATCCTTTATAAAATGCATATGGTTCATAAACCTTGCTAAAGTTCTTCAAATATTTCACCTCCCTTTTAAAAAGCATTTGCATCTTTGAATCTTCAACTTCATGATGTTGCTTGAGCAATTCCGCGAATTATAATTTGAATAAGCTAACATGTTATCAAAATATTTCATCTTTTGAACCTTCACTTGATCTCCTTTTCAATTAACAAAAGGAAAAGAAGAGAATAAGTACTCATAGCAATAGTTTAAAAATTTGTGTATATCCTACTTTTATAGGGTGCAAAAACAAAGAATAATACAATTTATTTAAATAATGTATTCATTAAAATAATATTGTATGATATAATACAACACATTACAATATGTCTGATACAATTACCTAACACCTATATTGATATTTAGTAGATAATAAATATCTGACAATTAAAATAATTATAGTGTCCACAAGTTGATAAGAAAATCCAAATGGTTAAAAAATTAGGCTTCCTTCACACACTTCTCTAATATGGACTAGGGAAGTAGCAATTTATGCTTTATTTATCCAATGCATCCCCCGCCCACATCATTAAGGGGGTGTTTGGTAGGATGTATTAAAAATAATAATCCATGTATTAGATGTGGTATAATTTAATACTTTGTTTGGTAGGAAAGTGAGCCTATGTATAACTAATCCATGGATTAGTTAATACATCCCACATGGTATTATGTGGTGTATTGCTAATACCTTCCATTTGGAGGTATTAGCTCTAATATCATGGACTATTCTAGGTAAATACAATAATACCCCTCAAATCCTTTTAATATTTAATTTATTTTTTTGATTTTATATTTTATATTTTATATTTTATATTTATACTAATAAAGTTATTTAAATAAATTAGCTTACAACTTTTATTATTTAGATATAATTTTTTGTTTCTAAAATATGAATTACGTAATCTATTTATTATTAATATAAAATATTATAATCCGACTAATATGTTAATGTTGATGTATGAATTTAAGAACAATTCATAAGTAAAATATTGTCTCTTAATGAAAGTTCATTAAACATTACACAAGTAGTCTAAAACAAGAGTGTGTATACATATATATATACACACACATCTCGAGTATAAAAATAGTTTAATTTATTTTTCTATATTTATTTTATATTTTTATTTTATTTTATGATAAAGAGTTTTTTAAAATTCATTGATACAAAACAAAGTTCAATAAATTTTCTCTATAATCATTATAGTTGTGTGACCTTTTGAGTTATTAACTCTAATTTATTAAGATGACAATTATTTACTCTCAAATAATTTAAGTGAGAAAATAGTGAACATGACAATAAAAATTTTATTCTCCTAACTAGTTAAAAATGTTATAAAAAAAATAATATTCTCCGCTAATTATCTACTTTGACTCAATTACACGAAATATATCATAATAACTCTAGGGTATAATTGGAAAGTTTTTTTAAAAAGAACATTTAAACCACACACAAAAAAAATGAACCAAACACTTGATAAAAATAATCCCTGCATTACTAATCCCTGCATTGCTAATCCCTGCATTACTAATCCCTGCATTGCTAATCCCTGCATTATTCATTTTTGTACCAAACGACCCCTAATAGAACTAGTAAGTATTAAGTAGCATATAATCTCTCTTTATAATTTATATATATATACACATATATATATACACATATATATATACATATATATATACACATATATATACACATATATATATACATATATATATACATATATATATACACATATATATATATATACACATATATATACACATATATATATACATATATATATACACACACACACACACACACACACACACACACACACACACATATATATATATATATATATATATATATATATATATATATATATATATATATATATATATATATATATATATATATATATATAAACTTCACTTATAGCATATATTCCATCACTTTTTATTAGTAGTATTTTATTTTTCACATAAATATACGCACTTAATAACTTTACTATGCCAAATTTAGGAATTAGACGTTTCCCAATATAGTTATAGAGATTGTATTGTATTTTTTTTTTTATCTTATTTTCTTTTTACAATTTTTCGTAGGATATTTTTTTTAATCGAGGGTCTATCGGAATTTTTTTTTTACTTTATAAAGAAATAGCTAAGATATAAGTACATTTTACCCTACTTGCTGAATTACACTAAATATGTTGTTGTTACATATATACTTCTCAATAAAATTATGAAGATGGTTTTGTTTCTTGCAATTGTGTTATCACTTTTCTTACAATTTTACATCAGATCGATAGTTTCTTTTTGAATTGAGATTTTAGCGATAATAATTCTCTACCTCATACAAGTAGAAGGATGTGAATGTGGCCATTATTTAAATATTGTATGGAAGACTACAACAAAAGTTGGATGTAGTGGCAATGTTTATTGCAAAAAACAAAAGGGTGTTTATATTGTATGCTCATATGATGCTACTGGGAATTATAAAGGTGTTAATCCTTTAAATCCTTGTAATATTTCAACAAGTAGTTAACGCTATGGTCCCATTTTACTCTTTTTATTGTAATTTAATTTTGATGAAACAACTCATAAATAACGATGTTTTGATTTTGTAATCACATTGTAAGGATTTGTCTGTTGTTCTTACAAGAGTTTTAAAAGAATATTTGGAGTATCCGTCTATAGTAAAACTTCAATTAATTTTCAAAAAATTATCTTCATTTTCCATATTTTTTTCTTTTTTCGTAAGTTTTGAAATTATTATAAATAACCTTAATCGGCCATAAGTTGAGGTCATTGATATTTAAATCAATCACACAAATGATTTTTTTTTAATCAAGATAGAGGTTAATAATCGACCAAACAAATGACACATTTTATGAACGTTTAGTGATGAATAAAATGAGCACACATCTTTTAGAGTTAAATTTAACAGATCTTAGATCGACAGATTTATTTTGTACCTATATTAATATAAGATAGTAAGTATATGATCATCAAAATAAATATGGTGTCCACGAGTTAATACAAACATTCAATGGTTAAAAAATCAGTCTGCCTTCACATACTTCTCTAATATGGACAATGCAGGTAGTTAAGTTTGCTCATAAATTGCGGTTCACAAACGCGGATTTATGACTTACTTATCCAACCCCCAACCCCCACCCCACCCCTAGCATTAATGGAACTAGTAAGTACTAAGTATCATATAATCTATCATCTTACAAAATATATATATACACAAAAACTTCACTTTATAGCATACATTCATCACTTATTATTTTTATTTTAGTTTTCACATAAATATACATTATAGAGATTGTATTGTATTTTATTGTCATTTTCTTTTTTACAGTTATGCATCGGATATATATTTTTTTTTTCAATCAAGGGTCTATCAGAAATAATTATTTTAGAAATAATTTTTTACCTTATAAAGATGGAGCTAAGATATAAGTACATTTTACCCTACTTGCTAAATTACACTAGATATGTTGTTTATATACTTCTCAATATAATTATAAAGATGGTTTTGTTTCTTGCTATTTTGTTGTTTCTTTTTTTACAATCTTGCATCAGATAATTTCCTTTTGAGTTGAGAATCTTCGATAATGACTCCCTACCTCAAAAAGTAGGAGTAATATTTGTGTATATCCTACTTTTATAGGATACAAAGACGAAGAACAACACAATCTATTAAAACAATGTACTTATTAAAACAATACAATATAATATAATATAACATATTATAATATGTTTGATAGAGTTATCCAACATCTATATTGATTGGAGATCAAAAATATCTGATCAAAATAAATATAGTGTCCGCAAGTTGTTATGAATATCCAATGGTTAAAAAAAATCCCATAGTGTAATTCAATAATTACATTCTGTCCCGACAAGTTTACTAATTACAAAAAATCCCTTAAATTTGTTGAGCCGTGATACTTTAGACTGTAGTGATACATGGTAAATGATACATGGTAATTTAAAACTGTTAAGAAAAAATAGGGGAGAAAAACGGTAAAGTTAATGTTGTTACTAAAACAGCTTAATTTGTGGTAACAGATCATTAATCAGCATTAAATCAGCACTTAATTGGATATTAATTTCAAAATTTGAAAATCAAATATTATATCATCTATTTTGAATATGCTATTCAATTTACCTAAATATCAAAGATTATATCATCTGGACAACCAAGAAAAAGAAGAAGAAAGAATGCAGATGAAAAGATTTCAGTGAACACTAACTGTTGTGGACAATGTGGGCAAGAAGGGCACAACAGAAGAACTTGTACTTTCTACCTAAAAGAGAAGTGAATTAGTCGTAATGTTTCTATGATATCAAGAATAATTTATAACGTAAACATTTTAATGAATTTCAGTTTTCATTACAACTGCAAATTGAACACTTTGTGTTTAGATAAATAAACTTACAAACATGTGGTAATTAAATTTGAAGTCGTGCTTTTGATTATAAATACTTTGTTATTATTGGTGTTGATAAATATACTTGTGGCAATATTTGTTTTAAATATAAAATTTTATAAATCTTATGCTACAGTAAGATATATAAATTTAAGAATTATTAGGTAACATAATGTACATGATACATATGGTTTATCTAGTGTATCATGTACTTTTATTGTGTGTTTTTGGTACACATTGTTTATCTAATGTATCATGTACTTTTTAGTGTATATCATTGGTTTGCACAATGATACATCGCCATTAGATAAAAAATACAAAAATATTATTAAGGTTATTGTGTACTTTACAATAACTATAAATCATGTATCATGTGAATTTATATAATTTAACTTGTGTAATGCTTTTTTTGTTATGCTTTTCTTGAAATATACAGTAAATAACTTTACTTTTAAAAAATAATACCAATTCATATGAATATGCTATTCAATTTACCTAAATATCATGTAAAATTTAAGGATTATAGGGTAACATATTGTACATGATACATATGGTTTAGCCAATGTATCAGTTATTTTTAGTGTGTGTTTGGTATATATGTATCATTTGGTTTTGCCAAAATACTAACCCGAGACAATGTAAGCCTAACAACAATGTTTGTTGCTTCTTTTTTCCTTTTTTGTTGTATTTTGACAACCTTTGATTTTGATGTTTCGCCAGAGTCTTTCTTTCCAATTTTCATCGTCGGAATCATATATCCTTCTATTAATTAACAGATCCATTACTATGATGTAATAGAACAATTAACAAAAAATAAAAAAGAGAAGAATATACGAATTGATGATGGATTAATAATAAAAAGATGCTGGGTTCAAACTATTACAGATTAGGAAGAAATAGACGATGATGGATTAAGAATAAAAAGAAGAAAAGAAAAAAAATGTAATGGATTAAGATGAATGAAGATGATTAAGGAAAAAAAAGAACTGAAACTTGATGGAGTAAGAAGAAGACGGTAGAAGTTAATGGAAGTTGTCCTGCTTCCTGATATTTTTACTTTTTTAAATTTCAAATTTTTTGAATTTTGAAATTCAAAATTTCAAAATTTGGTCTTTTAATTAAAATTAATTAAATTTAAAAATTCAAAATCAAAAAGCTGATTAAAAGATTGAGTGTTTAAATGGATAAAATTTAAAATTCAAAAACTGATTTAAGAGGTTGAGTGTTTTAATGGAGAAAAAATAGGCATTAAAATGGGTAAATGTGTATTATAAGAGAGAGAATGTAATGTATCTAAAAACTTACACTAAAATAAAAAAAAAAAGGAATTATGTAATATTTAAAAAAAATAGGGAAAATTGGAGAATATAAAAATTATAGTTGTGTATTTAAGTTATTTTTCCTTTTTTTAGAAAGCCTTCACACTTCTCTAATATGGACTAGGGAAGTAGTTATGTTTACAGTGCGAATTTTGTTCATGCACTTAGCAAACGCGATTTATGCGTTACTTATCGAATACATCCCCCTAGCATTAATGGAACTAGTAAGTACAAAGTACCATATAATCTCTCTTATTATAAAAAGATATAAAAATATATAGATACAAAAACTTCACTCTGTACCATATATTCCATCACTTTTTATTAGTAGTATTTTATTTTTCACATAAATATACACACTTAATAACTTTACTATGCCAAATTTAGGAATTAGACATATCCCAATATAGTTATAGAAATTGTATTGTATTTTTTTTTTTCTTTTCAATTTTGCGTGAATACTCTTTTTCTTTTAATCGAGAGTCTATCGAAAACAATTTTTTTATCTTATAAAGATGTAACAAATTTTAATCGAGGTCTAATGAAAACAAATCTTTTACATCTGAATATGATTATAATAAAATATTAATTAAAGGTCTTATAATTTGACTTTAAAAATGATTATGATTACTAAAAATGATTAGTGATACTATAGCATCAAATGATCACTTGAAAAAGCAGTATATTAATTCTAGTACTTGTCGAAAACTTAAGAATATTAACTTCAATGTGAGAAGATTTGAAATCTAAAAGATTAATGAATGAAGTACCATTTATGTACTAACTAGATGGGCATGACCCGTGTTCAACACTAACAGAATAAAATTGTTGTTCTAACTTAACTAAGCAATTTCACTATAACTTTAAACGGAAAAGGGCCTAAAATACCCTCGAAGTATTGAAAATGGTACAAAATTATCCTTCATCGACCCATTAGCTCCAAAATACCCTCCCCACCAATCTATTGGCTCCAAAATACCCTTGTCATCCACCTTTGGGTTCAAAATTGACCACTTATTTAACGGTTTTAAATTTAAACTATTTAAATATCTTTTTAAATACTTTACGCTCAACTATTTATTATAATTTAACTTATTAATATAATTTATAAATCAATCAACTACCCACCCATTACTAATTAAATCCCACCAAAATAATAAACCCATCACATTACTAATGCAACAACAAGAAAGCTACTTCCAATGAGAGTTTTTGAAAATTTGAGGCGAAAATATTTAGAGAAGTAAATTTTATCATACATTCAATTGTCTAAATAAAAATTAACGATAAACTTAAAAGTCTGACTATGTTCATCTTAATTATTCATTCGTCTCAATTATGTGATGTTACATCATAGATAAAAATTTTTTAAAATAATATATTAAGTTTTTAAAACAAACCATAAATATTTATAAAATTATATTTTAAAAAAAAAGTGCATGGATTAATTCGGATGTACTACTTCTTTAACTTTAATCATAGATTTTGATTTCAAGCTTGAAATAGAATCCTATTGAAAGTGTCCTCCTAAATAAGGGGCTCAACCCAAAATTTAATTGGGGCTTTGATTCAGAGTCGAATAATTTTGGATGTTATTTTCAGGAATCTATAATTTCATCGTGTTTTAGTAGTGTTTATGACAATTTGGATATTATAATTGGTTTATTAATTCGGTGGGGTTTAGTTAATAATGAGTCCGTAGTGGGTTGGTTTATAAATTATATTAATAAATTAAATTATAACAAATAGTTGAGCGTCAAGTATTTTAAAAATAATTTAAATAGTTTAATTTTAAAATAGTTTAATAAGTGGTCAATTTTGAACCCAAAAGTGGATGACAAGGGTATTTTGGAGCCAATAGGTAGATAAGAAGGGCATTTAGGAGCCAATAGGTGGATGGAGGGTAATTTTGTACCATTTTCAATACTTCGAGGCTATTTTAGACCCTTTTCCGAACTTATTA
The DNA here is from genome assembly GCA_027789145.1 of Solanum arcanum. Taxonomy (NCBI): domain Eukaryota; kingdom Viridiplantae; phylum Streptophyta; class Magnoliopsida; order Solanales; family Solanaceae; genus Solanum; species Solanum arcanum. The sequence continues at coordinate 56,199,584 of CM050942.1, read as the reverse complement.
TGTTTTGTTTCTCCTATTTATTCTAGATAAGCAAGACTATGTTATGAGAGATTACACGATAAAATATAATAACTTGAAAACATTTAAAACAGAATGTGGTGAAATAATGATTTAGTTGTTGGGAGAAAAAAAATAAAAAGACAAAATTATGTCAAAGTTAGAAAACAGTTTAGACACACCAAAATGCATTAGAAGTGTTTCATTAGAATAAACAGAGAGTAAAACAACTAAAAATGTAGAAGCAATACAAAACTGATTTGTATAAAAGCAATTATTTTTTCACATGTTGATGCATAGATTTAACATTTAAGAAATTTTAAATTGTACTAAAGTGAATCTAAATGTAGTGTACTGTTGTTTTGTTATTAGTTTTGAACAAATAACGAGACGAGACGGGCATCATCAAATGTGTTGTATTGACCTGTTTTTCATCAAATGTGTTGTATTGACCTGTTTTTCATCAAATGTGTTGTATTGACCTGTTTTTCAAGGTTGGGATGCAAAAAATTAGCTCCATCTCATTGTAAATGTTGAATTGGAGAATGTTTGTGTTGTATTTGAAGATACAAAGCATTCTAATATTTTTTTGGTATTATGTCTATAATGATACTTGAAGATGGTCTTTCATACATGTTATAAGGGTATATAAATGTGTACTATTAACCATGTATTCTAGTGATTGATTATTCCAAATTATGTTGAGACACTTAATTTTTTATAGTATAAAATGTTGCTGTGTTGGAGTAAAATCTATAAGATATATACATTCTGCTAATTAGATGTTGATGTTCCTTCATTAACTCAGTTTTTCATTATTGGTAATTTGTCACTAATGATTGTTGATTTTTTTAAAATGAGCAACATTAGTAGCCCTATAATTTAAAGTTAGGAAAATGGTCTAAAATAGCCTCGAAGTATTGAAAATGGTACAAAATTACCCTCCATCCACCTATTGGCTCCTAAATGCTCTTCTCATCTACCTATTGGCTCCAAAATACCCTTGTCATCCACTTTTGGGTTCAAAATTGACCACTTATTAAACTATTTTAAAATTAAACTATTTAAATTATTTTTAAAATACTTGGCGCTCAACTATTTGTTATAATTTAATTTATTAATATAATTTATAAACCAACCCACTACGGACTCATTATTAACTAAACCCCACCGAATTAATAAACCAATTATAATATCCAAATTGTCATAAACACTACTAAAACACGATGAAATTATAGATTCCTGAAAATGACATCCAAAATTATTCGACTCTGAATCAATGCCCCAATTTAATTTAGGTTGAGCCCCTTATTTAGGAGGACACTTTCAATAGGATTCTATTTCAAGCTTGAAATCAAAATCTATGATTAAAGTTAAAGAAGTAGTACATCCGAATTAATCCATGCACTTTTTTTTAAAATATAATTTTATAAATATTTATGGTTTGTTTTAAAAACTTAATATATTATTTTAAAAAAAATTTATCTATGATGTAACATCACATAATTGAGACGAATGAATAATTAAGATGAACATAGTCAGACTTTTAAGTTTATCGTTAATTTTTATTTAGACAATTGAATGTATGATAAAATTTACTTCTCTAAATATTTTCGCCTCAAATGTTCAAAAACTCTCATTGGAAGTAGCTTTCTTGTTGTTGCATTAGTAATGTGATGGGTTTATTATTTTGGTGGGATTTAATTAGTAATGGGTGGGTAGTTGATTGATTTATAAATTATATTAATAAGTTAAATTATAACAAATAGTTGAGCGTAACGTATTTAAAAAGATATTTAAATAGTTTAAATTTAAAACCGTTAAATAAGTGGTCAATTTTGAACCCAAAGATGGATGACAAGGATATTTTGGAGCCAATAGATTGGTGGGGACGGTATTTTGGAGCTAATAGATCGATGAAGGGTAATTTTGTACCATTTTCAATACTCCAAGGGTATTTTAGGCCCTTTTCCGTAATAACTAATTTGAAAGCTACCTTAAGCGAGGAGAAGATAATTGTAGAATACTAACTTTTTTTTTCCTGTTATTTATCCTTATACAAACTGCCACTTGTTTAAAAACTTAACATCAATATGTTTGTAACTTCAGCTTTGGATTTTAAACTTGAACATGAAAGGTTTTCAACTCATGAAGAAATATAACAAAGTGATTGATATTTATTTTTCTTTGTTACATTTCTTTCCCAATTCACTTTCTCAAACATATGACATACGTTTCCAAATTCAGAGCACCAACTGTTAACGTGGTTCAGTACTAACAAAACCATACCAACTTGTTTAGTTCTCATAATTGAGATTCACACGGAAAAGAAAAAAAATCTCACATAATCAAAATAACCTTCATCTCATCTATCATAACAATACTACACAAAACATAGCCTTTCATAATAAGATGAAACATCAAATCTAAGTAGATGCAAATATATACTAACATCAACTAATATCATCTGGTTTAAGTCAAAGTTATTTCAGGTAAATCCAACATAAAGTGGCATAGTAACTTACCTATAGATCAATTATTGAGGCAGCCAAAAACTTGACTAAACAACACAATAGGAGGCAAAAGAAGAGATGACAACTTAACATTCAGAATCTAGATCAATTATCAATGAAATTAAGTTTAGAATGGACATGGAAACATCAAGAGAACACGTATTAGTAGTGGTATCCAATCCAAGTTTATGATAATCTCCAAACGGCCGCAGCTAATAAATACACATACCAAGATGAAAGATAAAAGTTCCTTGGGGCATAGAAATAGAAATCTATCAAACATTGAACAAAAAATTTGAAGTATCCAATGGAGTATATCATATAGCCATTTATATTTAATTTCTTTTTCCCCTCAAGTTATAACGAAAAAGCAACAAATCATTGCCACTTCCTATTAATCATCGTAAATCACTAGTTGACATTCAAGATAGGAAATATTAGGGTCTAAAATATAATTTCTTTAGAAAAGCATAATCTACCTTGTGTATTTATTTGTTTGACAGAACAAAATTTCTTCTGTAGTCTATAAATACTACAACAAATATAGGGTATTACCAGCTAGTTGATAGAGATTCACCGATATACTAAAAACACAATAGTAGGATAAGCCAAATAAAATTGTAAGCAGATCTTATAGGACATGTTTAAGCCTGTAGAAATATATAATTCAAATGGTTGATTGGTAAACAAATATTTAAAACAAATTATAAGTTATAACATGATCCGGAGACTCCAGAGATTGATTCTTTTTGAATCAAACCATTCTCTCCCGAACTCAATGAAGATAGAGAAAACTAATGCATAATGAAAAAGGCAAGGTTAACAAAAAGAAAGTTAATTGGTTAGAACTAAGTTGTGATTAGTTGATTGTACATAATGGGATCTAGTACATGAAGCTGCTAGTTTTGATTAAAAGTTACTTAGTAGATAGGAAGCATGTGAGAATGAAGCTTGAATTACATGGGCAGAATATGTACGGACAACTTCTCATTAGAAAGAGATGGAATATTTCAAATTCTCTAAACATAGGAGGAGTAGGGGTGATATGAGGATGCTATAGAGGAGTGAGATAGGTGGTTATGAGAGAGTGATTGTTAAGTGTATGCGGTAAGAAATGCTATCAACTCTTCTACCCTAACAAGTTATAATGGCGCACCTAGGAATAACTTTGTGAACCTTTGTTATATAGAAAAGTCAATTTAGTATCGAGTTTTGATATTTAGTCTTGATAACAACAAGAAAAAAAAATAAAGGTGAATTTCAGGTTACCTAAATAGAAGATGGACCTAGTTCATCCACATCATTAGTACAAAATAGTAGTAGAGCATTCATTATACACATGTATAGACTTTCATCAAATTGAATAGAGATATTACCGGATTCATTTAATATATGCCTACAACAATTCATCAGTCCTAATCTAGTTAAGGGAAATGAAAAATTGATCATATGCATATGCTAGTTGTTCTTATTTGCTATCTTGCATGGGAAAAGAGTCGAATCACCCTCTCTTATTATAAAAAAAAATAGAGGAGGAAATCTATTAGTATGGACAAACCTATCTAGTTAAGCCCAAACCGGCTAACTCTAAGATGTTATGAATCATGATATAACTTTATAGGTACCTGGCATTTACATATTGTTAGAGTTCATGTTTCACGGGCGTTCAAGCTTCACTATTTATTTTATATTTCAACCTTCAAAAGGCACCAGACATTGAGTGATATAACACAAGCTAGTAATAAAGGCAAAGTTGACCTCGTCCTCCTACTCTAAAAGATGAACTATTTTTTTTTTTTGAGGATTTTCTTTTCTATCTTGACTGTTGTATTTATATTGACCTAGACGGAAGCCAATCCCCAATAGTAGAACACCTTATAAGAATTCTTAGGAGATTGGAGAGAGTAGATGGGAAAATCAATTGTTTTGAGGTGAGTAAGGAATATGCGCAGAACTATACCACCTGTGACTTAACGCTTAAGACAGTGTGTTTGCCTTATTATAGTAGAGTGGTTCTATAGGATATCTCGTAGTTTCGAAAAATGATTTGTTATATAATTATACATGTGGCATGCTCTATAACTTATCTATTTGTATGTCATTTTTCCTTTATGGATTACCTCTTACAGGTTACCTAATGTCATTAAATACTTCTATGAAAGTGTTATCCGCTTTGGAGTACCCTTGTTTATTGCTATATGTTTTCGTAGGACCTTTTCCCTACATGTTATTTATTGCACTGACTACTTTCCTCATGTCACTTGTTCATATTGTATGGATACTGTAATATAATTGATCATACTACCACCTCTATATATTTACATGCCTTATAGCTTTTATGCCCATGTTTCATGTGCTCACTTGCTCATATTTCATATATGTACTCATTAACATGTTAGTCCACCTATCCATGCGATATAACACACTTGCGCAATATGTTTGTGTTTCTTAGTTTATTTCCTTATATGTCTAATTGTCATGTAATCTACTTGCTTACGTATAACAAAATTTTGTAGCTTTATACTCATGCATCATGTGCTCATCTAGTCCATTTCTTATAGTTCATTCGCACGTGTACCATGCACTGCTTATTGATTTGAGTTGTAAACAATTTGGTTAAATGTTTCCTTGTATCAATATGTAGTGAAGATTTTGACCAAAAAAGGTAGGGCATATTTGTAAATTTTATCACTATCATAAATAAATAACTTAGGATAAACCCTATTCGAAGGTGCGCCGTAAAACTTTAGAGTTTATATTAACAGTTATGCATTCTTATAAGACTCACCTCTGAAAAGCGTTATGAGATAACATAGAAGGGATAGCGCCCCGATAGGCTAGGCCTATGATTTTATGTATCCATTTTGTATACAAAAAATTGGAAGATACTATACTTATTCTTGATTGTTAAGACCCGTAAGCTACGCTCAAAATGTGTAACCTTCATTGAAGTATTGTGGAAGGAATAGAATATAACATAAGATATTGGGGAATAGAAAATGGTAGAGATCCTAAGTATCCCTCCTCATTCTAAACATCAAATAAGGATCTGAAATCATGTGGCATGCCTTGTGTTTGGGTATATAGTCCTTACTTGTATGAGTCCTACTTGTGTATCTTTAGTGAATTACATGGTAAAGAAGGGGTTTAATTTTTCATATTATTATTTCGTGAACCATATCTATCGAGAAATATGCTGGACTTGTCCATACATATTTTAGGTTAGTCTATGGATTTTTGATAGTACTATTTACAATGGGGACTCTCGCAAATCTCAATAAGAAGTTCCAAGATAAACCGAACTATCAAGTGCACCTATTATTCGAGGATGAATGATCATAAGAGGGGGATGATGTAATGCCTTGTATTCTACGTGTACTAGTTCTATTTATATAACGCTTAAGCTTCCTTGTGGTATAGTTATAAACTCGATTTTTCCTATACGACTAGTGACAATAGAATAGGTTTAAAGTGAACCGCCCATAGATTTTGACGCGATACGATTAAATCGACGTCAATGGAAGTATTTGGTCTAGAGTTAAAATTGACATAGTGTATATAAGTTTTAAGTTAAGTTAAAGGTATTATGGTCTAAAAATGCAATAAAATATTGAAGTGCTTGCTTGACTTCACTAAGCTAGCAGGTGACAAGTAGGTGCATCACCTACTTTGACTTATTGACTAGCCCAAAGGACCAAGCAGGTGCATCACCTACTAAGACTTTTTTGACCATGTTATTGGGCCAAGAACACTACACATACTAGCATTAATCTTGCCCAAGTTTAATAGAAGAATAAGAGAAAAATGGACAGCCAAGGCCCAATCTTTCTAAGCCCACAAGAAATAATTTTAATGGAAAACTAGGTGCATCACCTACTTAAATGTGTGACCCAAATTAAAGACACATGTTGACTGCAAATAAAGTACAAGAATGGTGGCAAAAGACCCAATGTTCTTAAGTTCAAAAAGTCCAAATGAAAAGTCTAAGTAGGTGGGTCACCTACTTGACAAATTATGACCCAAAATGAGTGAGAAAGTCGGCCAAAGCAGGTCCCTTTAAAGGAGATTGATATCATTTTTTTCCAACCATTTTACTTTGACAAAAAAATCTGATTTCTAGAGCTTTCTCTCTTCTCTCTTTTAGATTCATACAAAAACCATTAAATACCATTAGGATTGTTGAATAATAGGGATTTCAAGCTATTGGAAGGTATAATTTAAGACAAGTTAAGGAGGACAACCTTTACCTTGAAGAATTCAAGTCTTAGCAAGTGCTAATTCTGTTCAGCAAGGTAAGCTACAACAATTTCTCCCTCTTGTGCTTGAATTAATTGGGACACTTGGTATGTGTTAGTGAGTTGGAAATTGTAACTTTTACGTGGTAAATATTGGGGAGGATATATTCAGTTGATATGTACCTGTTGGGACAACCATGGTGGGGAGTCCTCTTTAAATATGTTATGAGCTTGATTGAGCACTTTAAAAGTAATGTTAGCTCTGCAAGTGCTGGTGATCAAAAACCATGATTCATTCATATTGCTTCTATTGCATTATTATGTTTAAAGATAATTTCATGTATGTTATGGTAAGGGATGTGACTTGACATGCGGGGAATTTATGGAGACGTTAAAGGACTTAAATATTGTAGGGAGTTTTGGGGAGGACCTGATATGAAGGTTGTACAGTCGCAATTTAAGGGAAAGGGATGAAAAGAAAACAGCCGCTAGATAGATCGCCTTACTGCTTCATTACTATTTGGGTGTGATCAAGTAGCTCAAATTAATTGATTAGCTACTAATACTAGTCTTACAACTTATTTTTGTTGTAGATTAGTGATCTGAAGAGAAGGAGCTTAAATCATGCGTTTTGAATTGTATAGCGAGGTATGTAAGGATATTCAGTTTCCTATTTCTTTGTCATAAATTTAAAATTTGCATTACAAAAAGTAAGCTTTCTAAGTGCGCTTGTAGTGACTAATCCATAGTTACAGTTGCTACTCCCTAGAGCATTAAAGTGAGCACTCTAATATGAGTTTGTTATTAACTGTACGTGTTTACTCTACCAAGTGTTTGCATGCAAGGTTTAAACTTGTTTCATTGTCAAAGTACCCCTGACACTTATTTCCCTTAAATAAATCAATGTGATCCTACATTACACATGGTACATATGTTTATATGTTGGATATAAAATTTGACCATATCATGCAACTTGCTTCAATTATCTATATATATGTCATCTTGTCACATGTTCAAGTGTTCCCTTTATTGGTTATTACTCCCGTTATGTTAGACTATAATGTTACCTCACAATATGTCTACTTGCTCTATATTGTATATTTATATGTACTTACTTGGAATATGCATCCGTCCTTAAGTTGAATCTGCACATCTTCCCCCTTGGTTCCACATTCATGAACACCTTGTATTTGATATTAGATAGTCATATAGAGTTCAAATCTCTTGGCTGAATGTTAAATGTCTTCACTTGATGTGCTTCAATTTGAGATGTCAAAATTCTTACAGAGTCATATAAGCCACTAAGTATTACGTTGGTGTCACATTTGCTTCCCATGTCATTGTTATTATCGTAAGTCCATATTCATATGTCTTCTATTAATCGTCGATAGTTCCAAATCTCAACAATGATTATGACCACCAAAACAACAATGTCAAATAAGTTATTAACAACAAAAGAACAATCTCAAAAGATTTATGATTATCCAAAGAAAAATCTCAAAAGTGTTATGAACATAAAAACAACAATCTCAAAGATTAAAGAATCTAAGTGAAGCAATCTGTATAATTATGGGTGGCAGCCTAGGGGCAGATGCCTAGCATGGGTCGGTTCTAATTTGTATAGAAGGGTGGCAGCTTAGGGGCGAAAGCCTAGCATGGTCCGATCCCAATTGGTATAAGAGGGTGGCAGCGCTGGGGTGAAAGCCTAGCATGAGCCGAATCCTACTGGTATGGAAGGGTGTCAGCTCAGGGGCGAAAGCCTAGCATGGGTCGATCCCAATTTGTGGAATTATGAGGACAACATCCCAAGGGTTAAAATGTCTAACATGAGTCATTCTCTCATACCACTGATCACTGGTCATTTGTATCATATGTCTTATAAATATTATAATGCACAGGAAAGTAAAGAAAAAAAATGTAACATACACAATTCCACAAGTATAAGCAGAGGTGGTCTCTATTCCTTATCTATTGGTATTTGGTTTTACTTGAGCTTTCATGTTACATATGGTTTTATTATGCCTTACATATTCAGTACATTCTTTCGTACCGACGTCCCTCGTTGGGGCGCTGCATTTTATGTTGCAGGTATAAGTACTCAAAAGTAGATCTCCCTAATAGAAGCACACCATACTCAGCGGTTGTTGGTGAGCTCTAGTTTGATTCGGGGTTTCGCCGAGTCTTTACTATGCATATTTTCATAGCATGGATTCCAATAAAGGCTTTGTAGACATTGTAAAACTATCATCTGTATTCATAGTTTAACTTGTCATATGTAGTGGTTCTGCTAGTCAAAAATGTGTTGTATGTGAAGCTTCGATCAGTAATCTGCATAGTAGTTTACTTTCTCATCATAGGTTACTTGTAAAACATGTGTTCATGAGGTACTTGTCCGCCTCACCTAGGGATGGGGTGTGACAAAAGAATAGCAGCAGATCCTTCACTTTACACTGCAAGTGAAAATAATTTCAAGCAAGAGGTATATGAACTTACGATGTAGTTTCGGGAACATACGCCAAGGCGGTTGGAAGGGGAATCAGATTAGGTCAAAGGTCGTGCTCCTTTTGAATAAAGGAAAGTGGGAGAGAAGAGGTTATTTCGATAAACGGATGCATCAGCCGAGGCTCCCATGCCCGACCGGCCCTCCGAAAAATAAGGGCTCATAGGGAGTCAAAGAGACTCCATCCGCTTCCAAGCTCAAACAATTTGAAAGGGAGTTTTTATTTTTTCCTTGTTATTGATAAGAGTGGGTATTCTCCAAAATGTGAGAAACCATGGACCAATACAGTCACAAACATTGCATAACTTTTAAGCCTGAATATTTCTCCACTCATGTTTAGGCCACTGACAAAAACTTTCAAGATTGCTCATAAATATATAAAAAATACGTTCTACATATGTAGTAGCATAGTTCATCACCCTGAGAACTAACATGACTCAAGATTAAAGGATATATCAAAATTAAGAAATATAGAAGAAAAACTATTGAAAGGCAACAAATAAACAGAAGTCATAAAATTTTGGAGAGACTAAACTCCAAAGCACACCCAACAACTAAGTGAATTTCAGAAGTTGTATGAAGATTGAAAATGAATATTCTCTACTCTCTAGAAATCGAACCAATTTAGGTTGTTATTTGTACGATGCAGTGTTCATAAATCAAAAGGAGACATCTGTTTTCATAAATTTTTTTTAAAAAAATAAGAAATAAGAAAAAAGGCTCAGAGTGCTTACACCAATAAATATTATAGGTGAAGAAGTAACAATACACTCACATGCAGTAACTTTGCATAGACCTTTCAAATTTCCGAATCTCCTCATATAAACAAAAAAATTTTAAAAAAAACATCAAATATTGAGAAATCATAAAAATGACATGCATTCTAATTTTTTTCAAATAAAAAATTGTCTTTACCTGTTCCAATCGTCTTCATCAAAATAGAGAAGTGGCCATAAAATTTAAAAGACAAATTGAGGAGAAAATAAAAATCTAGCCCGCACAAAAACAAACAAGATCGAAGAAATAACCAATTTGGAGCTAAAATAATTGGTCAATTTTTTTTTTGCAGATAGAAATTATTCAGGAAGACTCAAACTCGCCATCTTTCTTTGAAAAAAATTAAAAAGAAAGATTTGAAATTTGGGACTGAACAGTTGTAATGGAGGTGCATACTAGCTTGTCCCCCACATTCCTAATAAAAGACGAACACAAATGAAACTACCAGCAGAATTAATTTTTTCTTTGATACAATAATATAGTACAATTACTTGTGTGTCCCTGTTCACCCTTTAGAGGTCCTTAAACCTAATAGTAAAATTACATAATTGCACTTGTTGGTCCTTTAAAAGTGTCACTTCTAAGCTAGTGTTTGACCATAAATTTTTAAATATTCTTGGCAATATTATTTGAATGAAAATTTGGATGAAATTTCAGCTTGGGTTAAGGACATAGTATTTGGGAAATATATTTCACTTTTTTAGAAAAAAATATGATTTATACTCATAAGTTTTTAAAATATCAAAACTAACCATAAGTTTGTATAACAAGTCAATTGGATCTTTGTTATAACAATAACAAATAGTGTCCATGACACTAGAGCAATGTGGTAATCTTGAGAGAGTACAACAAACATCATTTCATACATAGTGAAGTAGATAAAACACATGACTTTGTTATCTTGTGCCGATTATTCATTATTTTCATCAATAATCATATTATCATTTCACATTCACTGAATATTTCATCACTATTTTCGGAATTAATGTAAAAAAAATATGTAATACAATGTAAACAACAACTTTAAAGGGTGTTTTTGTAAAAGATAAAAGTGTGGTGTCCACTTTCTATTTTTAAAATATCCCAAATAATGAGATTTGACCCAAATAAAAAAAAATTAATATTTGAGAATTTGGGATATTTGTCAAATAATGACAAAGGGCATGGATAAACACTATTTTCCAAGTTTTTTGCCTAATATTATTTGAGAAATCTATGACCAAACGGTCCCTAAATAAGGAGGACTATTTGGACATTCATATTGAAATTCATGAAAGATGAAAATATTTTCAAAACAATAAATTATTATTTAATTAATTAATAATTTAATTCAGCGTAGGATATATATGTACACACTCTTATCATTACAAGTAAGTTATCTTCAAAGTAAGTTACCTAATTAATAATATGAAAATATCTCTATTTCCGTGGACAAAAACAACTCCCATTTCAATACAAATTAATATGGTAAAAGGAAAATTCAATTTACCCTTTCCTATCATTATCAAATAAAAACTAGGTCTAACTACACATATAGTATATTGAAACCACTATTTTTGTTTAATTCCCACTTTCAACATGAAAAATTCTTTAGAATACCCCAATATTACCTCCTCTAACATTCACACAAAAATTGATACAAAATATATCATCACTTCTCCTTTTACTTCTTTATCTCCTTTAACCATACAATTCAACATTCATACGCATGAACAACATTGGTTTTATAATCGAAATACTACCAAGTCACTTTGTCTCAAACTCAACCCTTCTGAATATATGTCACATGACATGTTCTATAATGTCATGCAAAGAAATCTAGATGACATAGACCAAGAATACTTTGATAATAATCGTCGTGACAGAGTTATTCAAGATATGATACGCAAAATACGCATCATTATTGCAAACACATCTAAAAAAGATCTTAAAGAGTTTGAGATTGTCGTTGATGTAACATTAGACATTGATAAAGTTTCTCATGGTAGAGAGATTTTGTTAAGAGAAGAATCGCGACGGTTCAATGGGATGGTACGAGTGATGATTGCGTGATTTGCCCTATTTTTCGTTTTGTGACCCATTCATGAACTATATGGGCTGATTTGTAGTACTTTTATGGTAATTCACAAACATGTAAATTTTATTATTACAAATAATAAATCTCAAATATGATTTACAGTCATTACGTTATTTTAGACTTGTAGTTTTTTTCCGTAGCTTTCAAATATGTGAATTTTCTTTCAAAATATGAGTACTCAAATATAATTGAAACTAAGTATTTTGACCGTAGCATTGAAACCCCTTCGTAGAAAATAAGATACATGATTAAGGAAGCTGAGGTATGAGTTGATCTGGATCTTATTGAATTATTAGTATTATCCTTTCACCTAATTAGGTACTAATATTACGGAGGCGAAATCAAAATTAGAAGTTTGGGGATTGTAAAACAATTTTGTTTGGGGGTTCACATGTTAAGATATATAATATTTATTTAATTTTTTAATACAAATATGAGATCTACGAAAAAGCTAGTGAATTTGTCCAAACCCTCATACTCCCACTTAGCTCCGTCTCTTACTAATAAGGAGAAAAGATAGATTATTCTTTTATAAGATAAATTTCTAAAATCACGTTAAGATCTTTATTTTTATAATCAAGCAATGTCTTTTTAGGATAATTCATAATTGAGAAAAATGTATAAAATAGCAAGTTATTAATTCAATGTCATTACTAAAGTTTAATTCAATTGTATCCCGTAGCAAACTGTTGCTATTTCGCCTCTCTCCCTGGTAATCAATCTTGCTCGCCACTCTCAACAGTCTCTCCCTTGACACTCTCAATTTTATACAAACACAAATGTATAAAATGTGTCTGTTTGTATAAAGCGGATGAAAATTGTATTATATACATATATTTTCTCTCCCCTCTCCCAGATCTCGCTCGCCACTCTCAGTCGCCTCTCTCACTTTATACAAGCACAAATGTATACATTGCGTTTGCGTTTGTATAAAGCGAGAGAAAACTGTATATACATATGTAAATACATATATTTTCGTCATATACACTTATGATTATACAAATACAGATCTTCCCATTACCAGTTTTCTTTTGTATTTCTCTCTTTTCTCGCTTTATACAAATACAAATTATATAATTGATTCTTTTGTATGTGTATACCTAAACAAATTATACAATTGCTTCTTTTGTATATATGTAGCGAAATATACATTTAGTAGTCATAGCCCCATAAAGTTTGTTGTAGGACGCAATTACACAAATTATAACTATAACATACAAATATAATTTTTGTGTTTGCTATACGTGCAGATTGCTTATTATTATTATTCAGATAGAAACCCTCGAAATAGAAAAAGGAAAAATGGATGATGGTTTGCGGCAAATGCTTAAACGATACCAATTTGGGGAATATTTGGGTTGCTCCCTTCTTTATATTTTTTTCTGTTGAAAATCATTTTCATTCCTTAAAATTTTGTTTTAAAATCAAAGTATTCTCTAAACTTTGAATAATAATCTAACTCCCTCCTTTGCATTGTTCATTTTACAATTATTCTTTATATTATATATAAGTTTTTTTTAACCTAGACATTTATAACTTCTTCTTTAAATTCATTAACATTATAAGTAGAATAATATTTTTATATAAATTGGTCATAAAATTTAATATATTTTTTATGAATGTTATATCATATAATATGCATTAAGCGTGAATATTTATACATGGATGCGTTATTGTCTTTCTCCACTTTCTTACTCCATGTGTTTCATCTTACTTGATTTTTTTTGATATTATACCACTTAAAAAATTAATTAGGGATGCATTATTATAATGCTTTGAAACTTTAAATTTGACAGCTATTATTTTATGCAGTAATTTAATATTAAAAATAGAAATAAAAAAATTAATTTATTTTTGTTTCAAAAATTGGATAAGTGAATTAAAATAACTATTTTTAGAGTCAAGATTAAGCAATACAAACGGCCGAAGTATTCTCTATTGTCTATATAAATAAACAGGTTTTGATTGACATTGATGGAGCATTACATAATTATAGCTTAAAATAATTTAAAATATAAATAAATACAATTTTTAAACATTTAACCTTGATTAAAATTAGTTATTTTATATTACCTATATCAAAATATATTTGTACTGACATTATTCTCTGTTGTTTTTAGTTGTATAAATAAAAATTAGAGTTTTGATTATTATTATTAAAATTAGTTTTCTTATTATGCTAAATTACTTCATCATAGACAACATTAGCTCATACACATAATTAACCCTTGCGGTATAATTTATTTGTGATTGTTTCATTGTGGAGGCTTATGATAACATCCGCAAATTACACTAATTTGTGAGGTTTTGTAAAAGCCGCAATTTATTATAATTTGTAGCGGTTTTATTGTGGAGGTTTGTGATAGCCTCTGCAAATTACATCAAATTGTGAAGCTTGGTAAATGTCACAATTCATTACAATTTGTTACACTTGTATGAAATAGGAAATAAATAAAAAAACTTGAAATATAGAAACATTTTAGAAAATAAGGTAATCATGGAAAGTAAAAATTCAATTGACTACATGCATTGCATGTTTAATTAGCACGAGAGGAGCAAATTAAGCTGCAAATTGAATTGAGATATCAAAGTATAAATAATTTAGATATTTAGGTTCATTCTTTCAAGAAAATGAAATAATAGATAAAAATTTTATTCCTATAATATGTAATTGAATGGTTAAAATGAAAAATTTATTGAGGTCTTATGTGATATATACACACACACACACTAAAGTAAAAAGGTAAATTTATATGATGACAATTATATAATAATAAGCACTAGGTCGGTAAAGTTTAATATATTTCCATGAGATGAATATTTCAAAGAAATGGATGTTGGATATACAGTCATACAAGATTAGGTAAGATTAAAGAATAACAACTTTCACCCCTAAGGTACTAGTAGCACGTTTTGACTTTAAAATGAGAAATCATTTGAGATGGTCTAGGTATCATTTATTTTTAATAAGATTAAGATGTCAAAATTTGAATATAATTAAGTTGTGCATTTAAATTTTAATATTTGACTTTAAATAATAGGATGTTCTATTAAGACCAAATAACTATAAAGTTAAGATTATTTTTACATATGAATGTATAAATTTGTCTTTATCTAAAAATTAATGAATATAAATTTATTAAAATGTGAAAATCATCTAATACTATATCAACAAAATATTATTATGTTATAAGAATATATGGTGTTGTTGTGATGAAAGAAAATATGAAATAAAAATAATAAACTTAAATTACTATATTACCTTTTTAACATTTGTTTGATGTGAAATCACTTGTTAAAGTTTTAAACTTTAAGTTATCAAACATAGTTACTAATTGTGTCAATTTTTCATGAATTAAGATTTACATTGTTTTGTAACTTGAATATTTTAAATGTAGTTTTGTTATAAATCACAGAACTCAAGTTTTTTAAGGACGAGTGAGAGTTAGTCTGATGGTAAGCACCCCTCACTTCCAACACAAAGGTTGCGAGTTCGAGTCACCAAGGGAGCAAAAGGGTTGGGATCTCCTAGGGAATATAAAAACCACCATAAATTGTAAATTCATTTTGTGGCAGAGAGGTTCTATTAAACCGTCACAAATATGCTTGTGGCAAAGGTAATTGTGGCAGTTTCTAAAACCGCCTTAATTAATTTTGTGTAGGTCAAAAACTTCCAAAAATTGATTAAAAAAATCCTCCACAAAATGACCATTTCTTTTGTAGTGGTACTTCTTGTTTATATGATAACTAGTTCTGGAAACGTGCCTTGCACGTTTGACCTCTGTTACTGTTATAATTTATATAGGCCCAAGATAAAAAATTGCTCAACATTGTTGACGTACTCCTATATGTCTTTTTGTGCATATAAAATAAACTTTTTTTATTGTTTACTTTTTGCCTAGAACTTTAATATCAATATTTGTTTTGTGAATGCTGAGCAACTTGTAAGGCTAGAACTAAGCCCCAAGGCTGAAATTTCTCGGGATATAAATACTCCAACAATCATCAAAAATAAAAAAATGAATGAAGGACACAAACCAATAAGAAAAATAGCGACCAATAAAAAAATAATACAAGAACTATTAGATTATGTGTTTCTCCAACAACCATGAAAATAAAAAATGAACGAATGCACAAATCAATAAGAAAAATAGTGACCAATAAAAAATACTCCTTACAGAAGAAATATTAGATGATGAAAACAAAGTGTGGTGGATTTATATTTTTTATTCAATTTATAAAGGGAGAAATTAAGTACATGAAAGGTTTGTGCATGAATGTGTTTAATGGTAGAAGCTAAAAAGGTTTAAAAAATTTAATTTATTAAGAAATGGAAAATGATAAGTTGTAACATCTAATCATGTATTTGGTCTAGTTTAATTGTCATTATTGATTTAATTTTAAAAGTTAGTAAAAAATTTTAATTTATAAAATTGGTGAAGGGCATTTTTGTAACCTAACTTTAAACTTAAAATCTTTCCACTTATAATATATGATTTTGATAATATTTATATAATTTATAAAATCAACGAAAAATTTATCATTTTGTGTCTATCAAGTACTTGAAATTGGTGTAATTACTACGATAGTAATTACCAGTCTAGCTTGTAACACTGTAACTGTAACATCTCGTAACTCGAAACAGGTAGGATTAAACCAAGAAACTAAGAATAGTTAGTTTTGGAAGGAATAAGAAAAATCTGGAAAATTTCCTGAGTTTTAAAAGTGAGCTCTGGTCATTTTAAAATGACCATAACTCCTAGATCATGATGAGTTAGGGTCAGATCTTTATATGATTTGGAGAATCCTTGGAGAGATCTTTCCAATGCCGCCAAGTTTGCGCATTTTTGATATCGTATGAGGGAGATATGTCTATCGAAAGTTGGGTTGTTAGATTGAGGAAAGTTCAATCAGGATTTTTAGTAAGGGTAAAATAGTCTTTTCACCCTCATATTTCCTAATTTATTTTAAGGATTTAATTTGGTAAAACCAAGTTTTAATTAAGTTAGAAAAATACTTTTTACGCTTAGGGTTTGGGAGAAAAGAGAAGAGGAGAAGAGACCAAGATTTTGCGAAGTTTGTCAAGATCGTTTAGTGGATTTCGTCGGGGGTGATCCTTTTAAGGAATGTGAGATCTTTCCGTATTGGGTTAGTTCACCCACACACCAATTTGGTTCAATTCATCATGTTAGATAGATTGAATGATGAACATGGAAGTTCTTGATGATAATTTATTGAATTCTTGTTGTCTGAGTTGTAGTATACCGTTAGTTGATTTGATTCATAATTTCTGTACTGTTTTGGGTCTAATCTATTGGGTATTGAGGTATTTAGTAATCCTAAGTGTTTGGGTGAGATCCATGGAAGTTTAGGAGGTTTAGAAATGAAAAACAAAGAAGAAAAAGTCGAAGGTTCCGTCTGATAGGCCCCGGGGCTTCGCGTCAACCAGAGCCCCTCAGGACAAGCTCCATCCCTCAGGCTCTTGTGCGCCGCGCCAGCCAGAGAGCCTAAGGACATTGTTTGTCCGTCAGGCTCTGGTGCCCTGCGCCTCTCAGAGTACCAGGGTTACCTGGAGATCTGATTTTCCCCTTATCTTTTCGTACTAGTTTCTTAGTGATTTACCTATAATTCCTAGTTGATTCCAACACTTTAAAGTACATCTATACATCATGAAATCATCCAAAACATGAGATCATGTCCCTTCAATTCAAAAATCTAATTCAAGGAAAGTTAAAATCAAAGTCAAAGAAGTTAAGAAGCAAGTCAAAGTGAGTTCTTAAAGTTTTCAAGAGTCTTAAACAAATATTTTAACTTTGTTTTAAGGATCAAGCTACAAGTTAGCGATGAGTAATGAGTTGAGTCAAAATCTTAAAAGCTATAAGGGAACTAACTATTCCCTAAGAGTTAAGTTTCAAGTAAAGAAATAAGCAAAGAGTGAGGTCATTTCTCAAAAGTTATAAGGGAACTCAGTAGTCCTTAAGAGTTACAAATGTTTTCACATTTTGAGAAAGAAAGGAAGCTAGACTTCCACACAGCCTTTGAAAAATTTTAGAAAATGGGAACTATATTTCCAAAGAGCTTCTAAGGCTAAGATTGAGCAATTACCTCAAACCAGAGAAGAAGTTATTTTTAAAAACATGTGAGCTAAGTATTTTGGGACTAATATTGAGCACCAATATGGGGACGAGAGTTCATATCAATTCAAGTGTCCATAAACCATGTAACCAACATGGACAGATAAAGGATGATACTTTTTAGATGATTCCTTTGTGCTTTTTAGCATAGACTAGTGGATTCACTTAGTAGTTCAGGTTCTATATTGATGGCAAGGTATAGATCGGTCCTCTTGCAACGTGAGGTAAGACATTTTAACATCGCTTGGGCTCATAATGATAGTTGTCGGTTAGAGAATGTCCTACAGAAATTATTTTACTTTCATATATAAGTAAAGTTGAGTTTATTATTGCATTACCTTTGATGAACTAAGTATTTACACTGTTTTTACAAGCTTTATATATATTGCATGTGTCTTTTATTGCTTTATATTGAGTTGTTATTCCATGAGTTGAGTAGAGCCAAGGTAAGTCCATCCTTAATCCTTTCAAGCTTAGTAGTTGTTGTTTAGCATTCCAACTCGCATACTCGTACATTCAATGTGCTGATGGCAGTTGGACTGCATCGTCTTATGATGAAGACACATTTAACTAGGATCAACATACAACGCCTCGTTGATCCAGCTTGAGCATTCAGAGTCAGTGGTGATCCTCCTTGCATTCCGTAGGACTCTTTAGTTGCTTTCCGTATTTCCTTTATAGAATGTTATGGGGTTTGTCCCAACATTCATCTTAGTAGTAGTAAAGGCTTCATAGACAGATAGATAGTCAGATAGTTTAGTTTTAGTCTCTTTTTATCTTACATATCAGATTTTTTAACTTCAAGACTTAAGTGTCATTTTGACCAAGAAAATTATTTAAAGTATTTTCTCATGAGAATGTTCCATCTTTATACTTGAGTTAACTTAAGTCATCCGCTGAGTTAAGTGAGCCATGTCAAGGGTTTGCTCAAGACTCGTAATGATTCTTGGGTGCCGGCCACGTCTAGGGTATAGGCTTTGAGCATGACAATAACTACATAAGAATTACAAGTGTACTATTTAATTGCACATGTGTAGTTAAATGTCACATTGAATTTTAAAAATGTTTTTTTATATTATACAAATAAGAGCCATTATAAATGATGTTAAGTCTAATATTTAAGATGTATATAGTAGTCTAAAAATATATTAATTAATAAAAATATGTTCTTAACAAACAATATGAAAAACAATTGATTCATATTCTTCAAATTAGTATATTTTATTATATTAATTAAAAAACTAAAAGTACAAAATTTCCATGAGCATCATGAAGAGCAAGTTTGGCAAAAAGAAAAATATTATAAATATAATAGTCAAACGAAAATTAATATTCTCTTTGTCCTATTTTTGTCATAGTTTCTATTTTTGGAGTCAAACTATAAGAACTTTGACTAACATTTTAAGATTATTTTTTCATCATATTGATATGTAAAAAGTTGCAATATATAATACTTTTCATATACTTTTTGAATATTTAAATTTTTTGTGTAAAATATAGAATTAACATAATCTAATTTAACTTTAAAAATTAATCAAATTGACTTTCGAAAAGCGCAACATGACAAATAAAAGTGGACAGAGGAAGCACATAAATAAATCAAAGCACATTTGTATATGAACAAGGTTAAATGCATTTAGTCATATGATATAACAAAAAACTTGTCAAGAATTCATGGATCAGGAATACCGATCTTCCCAAAACAAGATGAAAGAGCAACTTGTGTGAGATTAAAGTGAATAGCACATAGCGGAAACATACTGCTCACATGAATTATAGATAACAACCACATGGTTAATAGTCTATATCCAACATCTATGTCTCTTAATTTCCAAAAGTAAAAAACAATCACATCTTTATTTGATTTTTTTTTTCTGAAATACATGGTTTGTTTCCATTTCTATTTCTTGGCAATTCTACAACAAGAGTAGATAAGTTACATAACGGTATATATATTGTTGCAATAAATAAATCATACAAACTACAATCAGACATTTAGGAAATAATTGGAGAAAAAAAAAACATATTGTCACAACCTAAAACATCAAACAAACAGAGAAATATAAAACATAGATATATAGCCTCCATAATATTATTAGGTACTTATGCTCGGACTTTTTGATGCTGCACTTTCCACCTGATCGCGACTCTGGTTCGTTTTCTTTTCTCCCTCCATAGTCTTCCTTAGTAGACGAAGCTCTTTTATGTAGTAATGAAGCCTATCTATGACCAAAGCAAGAAACAATGTGAACCCTGCATTTGTAACACATGGAAAAAAAAAATACATTATTTACCAAATATAGTCGATTATATGAATCTAAATTATGGAAGATTATATTCACCCAAGAGCGAGGCTTCTAAGAGATGATTAGCCAACAAAACTTGATCAGTTGGATTAACAGTTCCAGAATCAGTTGCGCGATTCTGCATTAGAGTGACGTTGAACAATATGGAGACTAAAACCACGAATAATGTTCCTCCAGCACTTTTTACTATGACAGGTCCTCTCCCTTGCTTCGATTTATCTAATGCCATCAAAACAGGTTTCCTTAAAGGGGTTCGGAATATGAGGGTCAATATCACAAGCACTTCAAGAAATACAAGCGCGAATAATGGTTGAATCATCATTATT
This sequence comes from Solanum arcanum, assembly GCA_027789145.1. Classification (NCBI taxonomy): domain Eukaryota; kingdom Viridiplantae; phylum Streptophyta; class Magnoliopsida; order Solanales; family Solanaceae; genus Solanum; species Solanum arcanum. Next base: position 56,178,719 of record CM050942.1, on the reverse strand, counting down.
CGTTGTTGTTGTTGTTGTTGTGTTATTGTTATGATTTATTTGTAAGGTGAAAAGGAAAAATATTTAACTCAAGTTTTGCTCAAAGCGTGTTAGTAACAAGATGCTAAGGGACTAAGAAGCAGCAAAGAACAAGGGAAAATGCTTATTTACTTGTGGTTTGGTTTAGGAATGTGTGTGGTGGCACGTAAACGGAGGCTTCTTTTATTCATCCTATGAAATTGTCAAAGGGAAGAGTTTTGTTTTGGTTCTACTTTCGTCTCAACGATTAATTTCAAGTCCTATGTATAATACAATTTGTGACATAAACTTCAATTTTAACAAGATGTTTGTATTTTTTTTCCCTTTTACTTGTTATTTATAAGATATATCATTTAAAAATTTATTACTAATATCAAGATGTGAGTAGTTTAATTAAAGATTCTATAATATTTCATATTTTCTTTTTGAAATACAAATCTTTTACTTTTTCTCCACAAACTACATAAATTGACAAGAACAACGTTAATATGTGTGCTTGGAATTAACATTGAATTGGAGGGTGTCTTTGTTATTTCAGGGTTTTCCACATATTTCACACATAAATGTCAATAAATGTCCGTAGGGGTGTATAAAAACTGAACCCAAAAAAATGTTACTCGGTTATTAGGTTTTTAAAGGGTTTATTTAAAAAAAATTATTGGGTTATTGGTTCGATATCATTTTTTACTATTGAATTATTGGGTAAATTAATAACCCAAAAAGACAGTAATAATTTATTATTTTATCCTTCCTAAGTATTAAATTAATAATTTAATATATGATTAGACAATATAACTATATCAAATTATAAGTAATCTATCAACTTCACACTAAACCACTTTACTAGTTTTTACTGTTTACTCAAAACCTAAAGATTAAAGTAAGGGGTTCACAATTGTAGCTATTTGATTTTAATTTTAGTTATAGTCTTGTTGGACTATTTCATTTTAGTTTTAGTTTGTAATCGTAGATTGTAGCATTTACAAATTTGTAAAGGTCTGTGATTTGATTAACATAAAAAATGGGAAAATGCACAGTATTCCTTCAACCTATGCCCGAGATCCCAGAGACACACTTATACTATACTAAGGTCGTATTACCTATCTGAACTTATTTTATAAGTAATTTTCTATCCCTTTTCGGCTTACGTGGCACTAGCTTGAAAAAAAAAGTCAACCAGCGTTGGGCCCACAAGATAGTGCCACGTAGGCCAAAAAGGGCTAGAAAATTATTAATAAAATAAGTTCAAGGGGTAATAGGACCTTAGTATAATATAAGTGTGTCTTTGAGATTTCAGGCATAGGTTGAGGGGGTACTTGTGCATTATCCCTAAAAAAATCACATACTATGTTTCGGTGGTAATTATAGCCTTCATACTATATTTTCTCTTATTGATGCAATTTCTCATTATCTTTCTTGTTTCACTATATCAAAACATTTAAAGAAGTGAAAAGGCATATAATAACATTTTCTTATTTTGGGTAAACCAAAAACTGAACCGATAGTAATTAAAAATCGTTAAACCGTTAAAGAATATCTAATTAATTTTTTATTGAGTTAGCATATTTAAAATTCGAAATCAATAAATTGAATCAATAATATATAAAACCGAATCGACAATGCACACTTCTAAATGTACATACTTAAATGTCAATAAATGTTTTGTGTAGCAACCTTTGATTCTATCAAATGACATGTGGATTCTACAAAAAATATCATATCATGACCAACTCTTTATATAGGCATGTGAAAGTGAGGGAGAGAAAGGCTCGCGACTTGGATTAAATAAAATGTATTAAGGAGAAAAAAGTATTAAGTGTTGGTGGATGACAAACGTATTTCCACAAACTTTTGAACGAAGAATTAAAAAGGACGGAGAGATCATGTTGGAAGAATTAACGCACTCTAAAAGACATTGGAACTTTGAGTACTGTAGCTGTTTTAAGGTTGCCCGATGAGATTCTGGTGGAATTTTGGAAAAGTACAAACAAGATATGTATAGAGTGATTGTCTGAGTTGTTTAATGCTTGGCAATATACCCAAAAAGGATGTGGATTATAATGGTCATATCCAAAATAGTAATGACTACAAGAATTTTAAATTGCTAATCGACACTATGAAGGTTTGAGAGATGATGGTGACGAGAGGGGTGCCAATTTCTAAGAATTAATTTGCATGGACAATCGACTACCGAAGTCATCCATCTTATCTAGAGAGTGGTGGAGAAATATAGGTAATTAAAGGAAAAGGAACCTACATCATTGACCTTGGAATAACCTATAACAAAAATCTCAAGGGGATGTATTCTGAAGATGTTTGAAGGCTAAAGATTTTCTGATGGTTTATATTAGGGTGATAATAGACATGTATGATAGATTCAAGACATTGATTAGGAGAGTGGGAGGAGACTCTGAGCATTTTCTAGTTATGATGGGCTAACAATTCTTCGCCTTTTCTTATTTGCCTTGAGATGGATGAGTTGATGAGGTCTATCCAGGAGGAGGTTTCATGGTATATCTTATGTGGATGATAGCATAGTAATGATTGAGAAGACCATGACAAAGTTAATGCTAGGTTTGAGGTTTGGAAAGTCCAAATAGTTCACATTGAGCAGGACCAAAAATATTTGGAGTGCAAATTTAATGGTGCATCGGATGAAGCGGACATGGAAGTAAGACTTGTTACAGAGACTATCTGCAAGAGAGAGTTTTAAGTATGTTGAGTCAGTAATTCAAGTTGGTAGGAACATCGACAATGATGTCACACATCGCATTAGGGTTGCATAGATGAAATGAAAGCTTGCCTCTAGAGTCGATCTTGTGTGTTAAGAAGGTACCTACTAAACTTAAAAGTAAGTTCTATAGAGTATTGGTCAAACCATTCTTGTTGTATGGAGTAAAGTGTTGACAGTGAAGAATTTTCATGTTAAGAAGATGTATGCCCTGGAGATGGGGATTTTGAAATGAATGTATGGGCTTTGAGCGAAAAGATTAGGAATGTAATGAAGTTATTTGGGAGCAAGTGGAAGTGGCTTCTTGTGGTGTACAAGATAAGGGACGCGAGATTGAGTTTGTTTGGACAGTGATGAAAAGGTAAATTGATGCCCTAGTGAGGAGGTGTGGATGGTTGATCGTAGGGGTTACATGATCGAACTTCATACTACCGAGCACATAACTCTAGATATGAAGGAGTGGAGATCGCGTATTAAGGTAGAAGGTTGATAGGTTTAAAGTGGCGTCCTACTTTGCATAAGGTTCTTGTTAGTATCTATCGTAGTACTAGTCATACTTTGTCATATGGTGTTATTGTTCCGTTCATGTATACTTTACAAAACTTTTCTTATTAACTGATACATTTCCTTTACTATTTTCTTCTTCTTTAACTAGAATTTGATGTACTTGAGATGAGGATCTTTTGGAAACAACCTCTCTACTTACGAAGTAGTGATAAAATTTGCATATACTCTCCTCTCTCAAACCCTACTTAATGGAATTCCGCAGGGTTATTGTTGTATATACTTTTGTATTTATTTCAAAATTTAACAATGATGTAATTAGAGAATTAATACTTTCTTTGTTTTAACATTGAGTTTAAAAAGTAAAGAAGATAGATTTTTAAATGTTGTAATCTTAAACCAGTCAAATAAATAAATATTGTTATTAGAATATATGGAGGGAGTGCCTTCCGCAACAATTAATCTCTATCTCTAAAAGATATATAAATGTAGGGCTATAGTTGAATTTTATGTATTCTAAATGTATATTAGAGAATAATAATCGCTTCCCCATTCGTTGAATTATTGGTATCCCAATTCTTTAGGAAATATTTGATGATTTAAGAGACCCTTTTCTTTCTTTCTCAATGTCCTATCTATTTTTTTTTTTGCCACTGGTAATAAATCTCTCATTAGTCTTCTCCATTTCCATTTCTCCAAAAATCCATTTTTCATTCATGTAATTACCCTTCTTTTGTTTTATTTTAATTATCAATAATTTCGTGCCCAAGAATTTAGGGATCGTTTGATATGCTGGATAAATATTTACCAAGTTTAAAATTAGCCAAACTAGTCAACATTTATCTCTTTCGATGCAACACCAAGATCTTATTTGTAACAAGTGATTTTGTTGGTTGCAGGTTAATAGATAGTTTTGAAATAAAAATTTAGGTTCGTTACTAATTATGTTACATGATAATTTTAAACCAAGATTTATGACTTGTACCATGAGATCAGTTATCTCAAGACTAAACAATAAAAATGACAATAATAATCTAGGATCCCTCCGCTCCCTCGCATCCTTTTTTCTGCTAAATAAGGTGAATGATATTTTTATAAATAATGAGCTTCTTAAAAATTGTGTTATGCATGTTTTTTTAATACATTAAACCAAACAATCAAATAAGAAAGGTATCTCAAGATAACTAATCTGATTATATAATCCAAACATAACTAATCCACCACGTCTTTAAACCAAACGACCCCTTTATGTTATATTTTCATTTATCTTTAAATAAATACCCCCTTTTTTATGTGTTCTCTTTAGGGGTATGAATATTCATTCTTTTTATTTGAACTTGGCAAACTTTGGGATTTCTATCACCTAAAATTTCATTGTTGTTGGTGGTTTATGCCCTTAAATGTTTACATATATACTGTTATGTCTTCTATAATGGTTCTTATGATCTGATTTCAATTTTGTTTCTAAAATGTAGGCATACAACAGAGTAGTCTACCAAATTGTATATATTTTTGCGGTATCTATATATATTATCACAGCTACAATCATGAGTGGCAATATGTCAGGACCTCTAGACCAACCATTCAGATCAAGTATGTCTTCAATCTTCATTTACAATATTTCTTCTTTTGTTGTTGTTGACAAGATATTTGAATTTGCTTTATTTCCATAGCAAGTTAGGTTATTGGACTAATTAGTTTGTGATAGAATGGATTAAAGTTCCATATTGGTGGTTGGGGAACGGATTAACGGTTTGCTTATATGGACTCGGTTAATCTTTTCTTCATGAGCTAGCTAGATGTAATATCTTTACATGATATCAATATTCCTCGTTTGGACTCTCGGTCTATGCTCTAGTTAGGCCTGGGTTTGAAGGGGTGTTGAAGTGGGTTAAAGTTTCATATTGGTTGGTGAATGGATTGATGGTTTGCTTATATGAACATTGGCAATCTTCTTCTCATGAGCTAGCTTTTAGGGTTGAGTTAGGTCCAAGGGTCATACCTTTACATGATGTTAGTGTCAGGTTAATCCCCATTTGGACTCTTGATCCATGATTTAGTTAGGTCTGGGTATAAACAGGTGCTAAAGTGGATTAAAGTCCCACATTTATGGGGAAATAGACTGACAGTTTGCTTATATGAATTTGGACAATTCTCCCCTCATGAGCTAGTTTCGTGGGTTGATTAAGACCAATGTGTTATATCTTTACATGATATCAGGGTTATATTAATTCCCATTTGGACCCCAGTCTATTCTCCAGTTAGCCTGTGTGTGAAGGGGTGTTATAGAGTGGGTTCAAGTTCCACATTGGTTCTGGTTGGGGAATGGATTGACGGTTTGGTTACATGGACATGGGTAATCCTATCCTCGTGAGCTAGCTTTTAGAGTTGTGTTAGGCTCATATGTCGTATTTTTAATGTTTGCGCCGATACAACAATTGAATTGTTCTTGTTTTATAGGTCTAGAAAAGATTGACATGGAAAACCATGAGCATGAGAGAAAAACAAGGCTTGGGTCTCTCAAGAAGAAGGCAGTGAATGCCTCTACCAAATTTAGACATTCTTTTACAAAAAAGGGCAGAAGGAACAGCAGAGTTATGTCTGTTATTTTTGAGGATGAGCATGATGCAGAGGAAATAAAGGCAGTTGATGCATTCCGACAAGCGCTTATCTTAGACGAATTACTTCCCGGAAAACATGATGATTATCATAAACTGTTAAGGTACTTATATGTTTTTGATGACAAGTATATATCTTATCAAAAGATTTGGATCTTGTCTAATATTTAGTCTTAATGATGAAACAGATTCTTGAAGGCTAGAAAATTCGATATTGATAAATCTAAGCAAATGTGGTCTGATATGATCAAGTGGAGGAGTGAATTTGGTGCGGACACTATCGTGGAGGTAAACTTTTTTAAAATGTTAGTGTAGAAATCATAATCCAAGAAATTTGAGGTAATGTGTTGTTGTACATTTCTATTAGGACTTCGAGTTCAAGGAAAAGGAAGAAGTTCTTAAGTATTATCCACAAGGTCATCACGGAGTTGACAAGGAGGGAAGACCAGTTTATATTGAAAGAATTGGTCAAGTAGATTCTGTCAAGCTTTTACAAGTTACAACAATGGATCGTTATCTCAAGTACCACGTGCAGGAGTTCGAGAGGACCCTCAATGACAAGATGCCTGCCTGCTCCATTGCATCCAAAAGGCACATTGATACAAGCACAACTATTCTAGATGTCCAAGGAGTGGTATGTTGGTAATTCCAAAATTATTAAATCGAGTGAAAGCCTTAGAAGGAAGGAATTTATGCTTACTCTTTTGCGATCTTATATTAATCAGTAATTAAACTATATGATTTATGGTGTAGGGACTGAAGAACTTCAATAAATCAGCAAGGGAGCTCATTCAATGCCTCCAAAATATTGATGGTAATAATTATCCAGAGGTACGACTAGCTTAAGACATTGCTATATCTCTAGTCTTGTTTGATGTTCTTATCTTGATGAGTTGTTGAGTTTCTTTGCTTACTTGACTATTTTCTTTTATCATCGTTTAGAGCTTGTGCCGCATGTATATCATCAATGCTGGTTCTGGATTCAGGCTCTTATGGAACTCTGTCAAGTCATTCCTAGACCCCAAGACTACGGCAAAGATTCATGTACACGCACATAACATCTTTCTTTCTAGATGCATTCATTCTGTCTCACTCTCATAAGAATAACCAATTCATGGCTCTTTCTTTTAGGTTCTTGGTAACAAATACCAGAGCAAGTTGCTTGAAGTAATCGATGCAAGGTAAATATATGTAGAGTTAAGTATTTTTTCTAGTTTCTTTAGCTTCTGGCATAACTCAAGCTATATGTTTCTAAGATGCGCGTGTGTATTAGCTCATTTGGCATAGAATACGTGAAACATTCTTGAGTAATCCTATTTGTTTTGACTGAACTGTGCATTGCAAAGTAGCCTTCTTGCATAGACCCTAATGCAGTTTATATCATCGCCTTATACCAGCGAGCTACCAGAATTCTTAGGTGGTACATGCACTTGTGCGGACAAGGGAGGATGCATGCTTTCTGACAAAGGCCCGTGGAATGATCCTGAAATAATGAAGGTAGATTTCAACATCAGAAAATTAACATTAAGGCAACAGTTCCGGTTACATGCCTAAAATGTTTGATTAATTTTATTCCAGATGGTTCATAACGGTGAACATAAATGTTCAAATAGAAATTTCATCTCAACAGTTGATGAGAAAACAATCTCAGAAGATGCAAATGTTTATGTGGCTCATACTCAACTCTCCCCTCTCCACGAGGAAGTAAGTGACTTCGTGTCCATATTTGTACTTGTCGTATTTTCTTTCTTTTGTTTATTAACTTCAAGTAGAATAAAATGGAACTGTATTGTAGGCTGACATGAACAAACACTACTCTAGAGCATATGATCCTGAAGACTATATGCCTATAGTGGACAAGGCAGTTGATGTAACTTGGAAGAAAGCTAATGGTACAAGTTCTTCTACAATTATGTAGCAGACGTCACTACAACAACTAAAGGATTTTGTGGCAATTATTATCGCAATAATAAATATGGATATTCATAACCAGATGAATGTTACTAAAGGCTATAGCGACTCTGTATGTAACTCAGAGGAAACTACATTGTCACTAAATATCTCTTTTGTTGTAGTGTATTCTGGTGTCTCAAAATAACCAATTGCGCGTATCTAATGCTTTCATCCTACTTGTTTCTTGTTTTAGTAACTTCTATCCCATCTTCCCTTGCAGGTAGAGATTTCTTCCCAATCCACGATGCTTCTAAGTCACCCGAAGGATTTAGAAACCATCTATTTACCGGAGTTATGACCCTTGTGATGGGCATTGTGACATTAGTCAGGATGACTCGAAACATGCCAAGGAAGCTAGCTGATGCCACCCTACAGGCTCATGGCTATCAATTAAGTGACCCTACCATATCTTCAAGTGAATACTTCAGCATGATTAAACGCATGGAAGAACTCGAGGAGAAAGTCATTACTCTTACAAACAAGCCTGCTTCCTTACCTCCTGAGAAAGAGGAATTACTTAACAACGCCATGAAACGCATCGATACTTTGGAGCAAGAGCTTTCAGCTACACATAAGGTCTTAGTTAGTATCCTTTCAAAGCTAGACAAAATATCAGAGATTTCAGGTTTACGGTATAATATACTCTGCATTTTATTATTTTACTTGCAGTCTCTTGAGCTAGCTCTGACACGTCAAGCGGAACTTCTAGCATACATTGAGAAGAAGAGGAGGAAGAAGAAGTTCTTGGGGATATTCTGAGTCTATTTTTAATGGAATGTGAGACATCCAAAGATTAAAAATAGGTTCGTCTTGATGGGTGAATCATCTAGAGATCAAGAAGATGCAAATCAGGGAACTAGAGTCTTCTCTGCTCTTGTGATTATCTGAAAAACAAGAAGCTGCAGGATAAAATGAACGATGGATCGATGGTTAGGATTCACAATATTTTGGTGTAAAAGAAACATGTCATTGATCACAAATTGTACATGGTTTGAATGGAATGGACTAATAGGGGTCTAGACTAGAAAAGTTTGGCCCTGGGCTATAAATTAAAGGATTGAAGTTGCATATGTGTAAATATTTCGTACATTATCAATGCAGTCGAACCGTTTATGAAAAATTTCCTATGGTTAGACTTTTTAATAACTTGGTACTCTAAGAAAGAGAGGCGGAGCGAGAACAAAGAATTGTGTTTGATGAAACGGAAATTGTTGAACGTAACTCACCACTAAAATAATTGTCCCATGTTGAACTTTGATTCACTAGGAAACGAAGTTAATACCCCACGATTTAAATGTTTTTTGTTATGTGAGTTTAATGAAGAGGATTAGACAAATCACTTTCTCTGTTGAAGAAGGAGAAGATGCATAGATTTGGTGATTCACCACTACTAAACTCGATTGGTACAACAAGATCGACGAATTTAGAGCTCTGATATAATTTTGTCATGATTAAAATCATCGTGAGTGGCACCACCCTAGTTCACCTGGTGGGAGAACCAACAACTAACCCAAAATAAACCCAATACTCTATTTAAACAAGTTCATCATATAAAGTAGTAAAATAGTTTCTAAACAGTTAAGGATTGAGTTCCCATAAACTCAATCATCAATAGCCAAAACATTTATGTGAAAATAAACACTCCTAAGAACTGAAAGCCACAGTACCAAAAGTTCAATGTCTAAAATAAAAGGGATGCAACCTTGAAAGCTTTAAAACATAATCTAATAGTTTCATGTCTGTGTCCGAAAAGATGGACAAGAGAATGTAGAAGAAATCATGTCAGCCTGGAAGAGTAGCTCACCAATGGATTCGAAGTTAAGATCTTGTAGCGGCAATAAATAGACACATGAATAAAGAGTGTTAAAGTCTTTATCGGCATTAGTTAAGTGTCATTAGATCCAATGTCGCTAAAGCCTTCAGGGACACATAGAAAGAGTGTTAATTGCCACTAAAAATAAATGTTTAGCGGCAATTGCTAATTGATTGCCGCTAAAGATTAATTTTGATGTAGTGAGAGTCCCTTAATTGAGGGCTAGGATCAGCCGCCGGGAGATGTCATCTACTCAACAAGAAAAGAACTGGTGCAGTATGAATACACAACCCACTGTGTATTGATAGGACCACATGACCTGTCCAATATATGAATGTAAGCAATTTGCCACAATGCAATAAGAAAAAACAATACATATATCAACAATTATAAATTCATATAGACTCCTAGTCACAAATCATGAAACAAAGAATACCTAGATATCGATGCATGTCCCATATGATCACACATATCTCTCGTGAAACTCATACCCAATCTCTTAGTGTACTAGTGTGGTACCTGAGTCATCCATAGTTAGTGTACCTGTGTGGTATATATACTCAAGCTAACCAGTGTTGGTATCATATCAGACTGGTATACAAGCCAACCAACAATCATACACAATGAACAATACCACTTAAAAAATCACAAGTCAAATAACAGGTCCATTGCATGAGATTATCAACATAATGTCACATATGTCTCCCTATGTATTCCTCTTAACATGCATTCCACAAATGATACTTCAAAGCAGTAAACATCCACACATACAAAAATCGAAAACATACAACAATCACCCATCTCGAATCAAACTCCTGAAAACTCTAAAGAATCCAAGCTTTCCCCTTTCATAGTGGCTTGACTTTTTCTTAGTCTAAAATAATAAAGAAATGTAATGGTTAATCAAATGGCCTATTAATTACTTCGTATTATAACCAAATCCTAACCCCGTATAATTCATGATCATCCTCCCTAATTTAGAGCTTTTTCCTGTTGAAGGAAGCTGATGGAACAGGTCAAAGGAACAGGTTCGGTGAAGTTGTTTTACGAGTTAGAGTTTGAGTTAGGACTAGACTACTCAATCCTAATTTATGTACAAGTCTATACTTTGTACGACTAAAGATGATGTTGTTGACTAGGATAAGGTGTACATAATATATTTGTGTTGTATTATAACTCTTCTCCTATATAAGGAGTATGTAACTCAATCATTCAATCATCAATACAATCCTTGCTTCTTCATATATCTGTGAGATTTCTACATGGTATCAGATCAGTAAGACCTTTCCTCTCTTTAACGTATTATATCTAACCAAAAAACAACAAAATTATCAAACCACAATGGCCCTTTCTACCAACACTTTTTCGACCTCTTCACTTCATCACCTTATTTCGTCCTGTTCCATTAAACATAAGACGGTGAATTATCTTCGATGCAGGACGCAAATGACTCAGTTGATTTAAGTGATGAGATTAACCTATCTCATAACAAAATCACGTAAAGAGACCTGTTTCTCTGGACAGACTACTGAGAAAACTGTAGCAGGCAAGAAGGGTGCAGAAGACAACAACATTGTTGATGACTGGGAGGAGAAGTATGTGTTACTAAGGAGTTGGATATCAGGCACCTTGACAGAAGAAATAATGTACATGATCGTAGGCTACTCAACTGCCAAGGAGATGTGGGAATTCTTGGAAGAAGCATATCTTCAAGCAACAAAATATAAGGAGTTTCATCTCAATCAACAACTGCAAAGTTTGAAGCTAGAAACCAAATAAATTGATGAATACATTAAGGGATCCAAAGGTATTTGTGATGGCCTTGCATCCATTCACAATCCTATAGATGAGGATAACAAAGTGATTAATTTTTCTAGATGTCTAGGTCTTACGTACAAGAACTTCAAAACTATCATGTTAGGTAAGGCGTCGTATCGTACTTTTAATCAATTTATTAATGCTCTTAACGGTTTTGATATGTGGGAGGATGAATAAGAAGTGACTCAAACAAAATCGTAACATGTCATTCTCTACCCAAAAAGGTAGGGCAAGAGGAAATTACTCGCAAAGAAGAGAAAATAATAACTTTAATTCCAGAAGAACGGACTAAAGGTCTGCTGGACAAGGAACATGTTCTTATAACAACAGAAATGGACTTGGTCCTCAAAACAGTACTTCATGTGGATGTTGTGAGAGGATTAATTCTGATGCGTGTCAAATTTGTGGTAGGAATAACCATACTATTCTTAAGTATTTTTATGGGTGGGATTACTCATACCAAGATGAAGATGAGCTACCACATGTATTGAATGCTACTAATCTTCAAAACACTGATGACACCTTGTATGTGGACCGAGGAGCAGGTAGTCATATGACATATAACTCAGATATCCTACCTGACCCTAAACACATTAATGGACTAGATAAAATTATTATTGGTAATGGATCAAAGTTAGACATAACACATGTTTGGAACACATCCAGATCCGGTCTAAAATTAAAGGAAGTTCTTGTAGTCCCTAAGATTAATAAGAATTTACTCTCAGTTACTAAGCTTGCAAAGAATAATTGTTGCACTCTTGAATTTGATGAAACTAACTTTGTTGTAAAGGACAAGAAGACAAGGACACTGCTGACCAAGGGAACTAAAAGGAATGGACTCGATGCTTTGGAAGATAAAAATATTTGTGCTTTTACTGTTGCACACGATTGGAACACGTTAGACAACATATGACAACCGAGGTGGATCCTCTCGATTGACTTCCTTCTGGCGTTAAACTCCTTCTCAGGCATCTTCATGCCCTGATTCAAGAAAAATTATCAGACATAAATTACCCTACATGGAAAATCACCGTTCTTATAGCCCTTGAGGCCAATTACCTTCTCAAATACGTCGATGGAAGCACAGAACCGCCGCCGGCAGTCATCACCGCCACAGACAAATCAGAATAAACCAATCCGGCCCATGCCGTCTGGAAAGCCGTGGATGGCCAGATCCGATCATGTTTGATTGCGGTCATCTCTCCCACTGTTCAGAAACACGTCTGATCCTACACAACTGCTTCATCCCTGTGGACGGCCCTCGCAACACGCTATGTATCAATTTCCCACTCTCATATTTTTCAATTGCGTGATCGTCTCCACACAATTACCAAAGGCACGAAAACTATGGCGGAGTATTTAGACGAGGTCTCCACCATCATCACAGCCCTCGACACCGTGAACGAAATCATTCCCGAAAAAGATCTCATCATGTGCGTCGTTCGGGGGCTCCCATCAGCTTACTCCTCCATTAAACAGGCGGTTCGCATCAGTCCAACGCCCGTTGACCTGGCTACTCTCTCCTCGTGGGTAAAAAGTGAAGAAATCAACGTGGATCTGGAGAGCAAACTTTTTCTCCGAGAAGCCGCTGTTATGGAGCCAGCCACCTCCCTCACCGCAAGCCAGAACTATCACGGGGGGCGTGGTGGCGGCCGGCAGGAGGCTGCGGCTCTGGCGATAATGAGGCCGCGGGCGCGGCGGTCGGCAGGCGATCGTCTGCCAGACGACGGTCAGCGAAGACGGCAAGAATAACGACCGCACTCCTTCGGCGGCGGCGATCATCTTCGGCGGGCGGTGGCACTTACGGCGGGATCGTCCAACTTGTCAAATCTGTCGAAACAGGACACACCACCGCTCGTTCTTTGGTTTCGATTATGAGGAGAGCCGAAATAGTGATAACCGTGCCAATTATGCATCTCAAGCCGGCCCTTCCTCACGAATGGTGTTGGATCTGGGGCCAACATGCACGCGTTATACGATCTATCCAAGCTTAACGCTCCAAATCCATATCATGGCTCCAATGGTATTACTGTTGCCAACGGTGAGTCCCTTAATATTTCTCACACTGGCACGGGTACCATTAATACCCCCACCGCTATTTTTCACCTCGGTACCCTTACCCACCTCCCCTCCATTAAATCCAATCTCCTTTCGGGTTCACCAATTCACAAAGACAATAATTGCTCACTCTTGTTCACCTCTAATGGTTTTCGGATCCTAGACAATACTACCAAGAGGGTGATTTTTCAGTGGCCCCGTGAGCATGGTGCAGACGTTCTTCTGGCACAAGTTCGTCTACCCACCCGCCGTAAAGCGTTCTCGTGGCTCTGGTGGCTCTTTCGGTGATGGCCCGCGATCTGTTGTGTACGATCGTCTGGGTCACCCGTCTACTCAACTAATAAATTCTTTAATGTCTCAATTAGGTTTTTCTTCCATTCATGTAAACAATTGTGACTCCTGTTCGATTGCTAAATCTCATAAATTACCTTTTACTTTATCTGAGAAGCGTACAACTGCACCTTTTCAACTTATTCATTCTGACCTATGGGGTCCTACTGCTATTCCTTCATTTGCTGGTTTTCGCTATTATATTTGTTTTGTGGATGATTTTACAAAATACACTTGGTTGTACCCATTAAAACACAAATCACAGGCATACACCACCTTTGTCACTTTTGAAAAAATGGTCAAAACACAATTCAATTCTCATGTTAAACTTTTTCGAAGTGACAGTGGAAAGGAATATGTCAATAACATCTTTGGCCAGTTTCTGCAATCCCTGGGAATTATACATCAAACCTCCTGTCCATACACTCCCGAACAGAATGGGGTGGCTGAGCGTAAGCATCGCCATCTCATTGAAACGTTGGTTACTCTTCTACATCAATCTCATCTCCCTGTCTCCTTTTGGGTAGAAGCTCTAGCCACCGCAAACTACCTCATTAACAAAATGCCCAGTCACACTCACATTGTTCCTGCTATCTATTGTGACAACAAATCAACCATCTGTGTGGCCAAGAATTCCGTCCTACACACCAGAATGAAGCATGTTGATATCGATTGTCTCTTTGTTCGCGATGAAGTTCAGGCCGACACCATGATCAGGCAAAGATGTACCCACTGAAGAACAACCGGCTGATATTCTCACCAAGCTTCTCCCGAGCCGACAGCACGATTACCTCAGTTCCAAGCTTCCGTTCGCTTCCGCTCAGCTCAGCTTGAGGGGGGATAATAACAGATAGTATTAAATAATAGTATTAAATAATATTAGTATTTACTGTGTACTAATCCTAGTGCTATTAGGATTAGTACTCCTTAATCCTAGACCTATTAGGATTAGTACTCCTTCCTATAACTCCTATATATATCTCTCATGTATTCCCTTATTAGGTTAACACTTCAATATAATCAATATTCCTTCAATATGAAATATTATGTCATTTTTGTAGATAATCACACAAGATATACATGGATTTATCCATTTAAAAAGAAGTCTGAATTCTTTGAGGTCTTTCTAAAATTTCAGAAAATGGTTGAAAAACAACTTTCTAAAGAGATTAAGATTTTTCAGTGTGATAGAGGTGGTGAGTTTATCCAAACAGAGTTAATTAAGCACTTGGAAGATCATGACACTGTGAGATATATTTCATGTCCTAACACACCTGAACAAACTAGAGTTGCAGAGAGAAAACATAGGCATATTGTGGAGACCGACTTAACTTTACTACTTTATGGTAATCTACCTTTGTTTTTATGGGTTGAAGGTTTCCTCACTGCATTATTTCTCATCAATAGATTGTGTTCATCAGTCCTAAAAATGGTGACTCCATTTGTTAAGTTGTATGGGGAACAACCTGATTACCATAGTCTAAAAGTGTTCGAGTTTAGATGTTTTCCATATATCAAGGGTAACAATAAGTTCAGTCCAAAGACCTATCCTCGTGTGTTTATTGGGTATAACAACTTACACAAAGGATATAGATGCTATCATGCCTCTACAAGAAGTGGTTACATATCTAGAGATGTTGTGTTCGATGAAAACACATTACCCTGTGTGTCTCCAAAATCAATCTCAGACTAACATTGATGTCTCACCTCACCTTGCTACTTTTGTTGAATCTTTCTCTAAACTGAAGGCACATGATAATTATGATTCAAGAGAAGTACAGGCTGATAGTCCACACATTACTAGTGATAATGTTGCTACACCTCATGTACTCATTGATAATGAGAGTATTATTGACCTTTCAGGCGCATGATCAGATGCTGAGGAACTGGTTGAGGTTGATGATTCATATAGTAGTATTGAAAGTCCAGCTGCAGATTTTGAATCTGCCAGCAGCAGTGAGGAACAACTTGCTCTTACAGGTCCAGCCAATGAACATCATCAAACAACCACTTTAGTTGATGTACCAGTTGACTATCAACTTGACAATGCTACACTCTATTCCACTACCTTGGATGATGTACCAATTAAGGTACTTCCTGCAGTAAAGGGGCATCATATAATCACCAAGGATAAGAAACAACACTTGTCACTTGTTGCTCGCAGCAACACAGAAATTGTGAGAGAACCAAATACTACTAAGGAAGCACTAAAATTGCCTCATTGGTTTGTAGCAATGCAGGAAGAGATTGATGTTTTACATACTAACAAGACATGGATATTGGTTCCCAAATCTCCTGGTATGAACTTGGTTGGATCAAAATGGGTGTTTAAGACAAAATTAAAAGCTGATGGAACAGTAGATATATACAATGCCAGACTTGTGGCAAGGGGATTCTCACAGCTTGAAGGGATAAATTTTTAAGAAACATTTAGTCCTGTGGTTAAAGAAACAACTATTAGGGTGGTTCTATCCATTGTTGTCAGTTTATAGTGGGAAGTTAGACAACTCGATATCAAAAATGATTTTCTCCATGACTTCTTACAAGAGGAGGTGTACATGAGTCAACCTCCTGGTTTTATTGATCCCCACTATTCTCAACATGTATGTCTACTTAAAAAGACATTGTATGGCATAAACATGCACCAAGAGCCTGGTTTGATAGGTTTAGAATGCATCTCTTACACCTTGGTTTCATTTGTAGTAAAAATGACCCTTTTTTGTTTACTTTGACAACTCACAAAGGCAAACTATTTCTCTTGTTATATGTGGATGATATTATTGTCACAGGAAGTAATCCATCTCATGTCTCAGAGTTGGTTCAACAACATGGGAAGAAGTTCACCATGAAAGATCTTGGCCATTTACACTTCTTTCTTGGAGTTGAGGTTAAGTAGTTTGATGGGGGCATCGACTTAAGCCAGAGTAAGTATGCTGCGAGCTACTCGAAAATACTGAAATGACTTTTTGCAAAGGCTATAACCACTCATTTGGCTCAAAAGTATGGTCTACTTGAAGTTGTGGGAAGCCTGGTTGAAGCATCTGTTTACAGAATGATAGTAGGGAGTCTTCAATACTTGACTCTCACAAGACCATATATTACTCATGTTGTGAATTTAGCAAGCTAATTTATGCAAAATTTGAACAGTGCACACTTTCAAGAGGTGAAAAGATTTCTCAAGTAGATCAAAGGCACTCTGCACTTTGGACTTAGACTTATTTCACAATCACCATGTAGGTTGTATGGGTACTCTGATGCTGATTACGGAGGTTGTACACTACTAGGAGATCAACTACACGCTACAACATCTATCTAGGTGCAAACTGTATTTCTTGTACCTCCAAGAAACAGTCCATAGTTGCTCGTTCAAGTGTTGAAGCTGAGTATAAAGCACTTGCCTCCACTGCATCAAATACGACATAGATCAGGTATCTACTTCATGATCTTGGGGTGTTTCTTCGATCTTTACCTACACTGTATTGTGATAACATGAGTGCTTTGTACATGATAGTTAATCTAGTTATGCATGCTAGAACTAAACATATCCAAATGGATTATCATTTTGTTCGTGAGAAGGTGGCTAGAGGACAACTTGTTACTCAATTTGTGAGTTCTAAGGATCAGCTAACAAATATTTAAACAAAAGCATTAACCAAATAGGTTTTTGCGAAGTTTCGTCGCAAGTTAGGAGTTACAGTTCCTCCACTCACTAGCTTGAGGGGAAGTGTTGAAGGAAACTGATGGAACAGGTCAAAGGAACAAGTTCGGTGAAACTGTCTGAAGAGTTAGAGATAGAGTTTGAGTTACACTAGGACTAGACTACTTAATCCTAATTTATGTACAATTCTATACTTTGTACGACTAAAGCTGATGTAGTCGACTAGGATAAGGTGTACATAGTATATTTGTGTTGTATTATAATTCCTAGTGTAGCTAGTATAGGACTCTTCTCCAATATAAGGAGTATGTAACTCAATCGTTCAATCATTAATACAATCCTTGATTCTTTACATATCTGTGAGAATTCTACATTTCCATGATAAAATTATGTCAAAATCCTCTCCCAAGAATAATATCTTGATTCTAAGTCTTGAAGATCAGTTTACAAGATTGGGGGTAACAAACTTACATTTATCGACAAATTTCGTGAAAAATTGGGTAGAAAATGTCCTAAATCACACAGAAATTAAGATGTTTTTGCGATGTTTATGAATAAAATCACATTTTCGCCGCTTCAACACCTTCCGTGATAAAAGGAATAGGCGAGATCACCTTAACTGTATATAGAAATTTGTGAAAAGTTCCTTTTCACAACACAACATCTTCTCTTGACTTCTCGACTATGCCTTTCACGCAAAGATCAATTTCGAGAGTTCTACTAATCAAATTCAATTTCGTAGAGCCCTATGAATTTCTTAATGTCTAGCCTACTGATACGCTCAAATTTACTTCTCGAAAAGAAGTAAAAGTGGTCGTATCAAATAAAGAACCTAACTAATGAGGTTGGGATTGTTCCCACGAGGAAAATGGTACAGACTTAACTTTATTTTGTTATTACTTGTATTTTGTGAATTATTTTCCAAAACAAATAACTAAAGGGGGTTTTGATTAATAAAAGCAATTAGCTAAATTAAAGTAAACAAGTGACAGGTTCAAGTATTGGAGTTTAATCAAGTAATGAGAGTAATTAGGGCGTAAGTGTTCCCCACAGGCTCCTCACTCGGTAATTCTAGCTTTAACAATCCTTTCCTAGTATCTTGCATGCAAAGTGATATGTTAGGTATCTCTAAATCCTTGGTCCGGCATCTAGAGAATCTCACTTCGCACCTTGGTCCGGCTACGTGTGTTGTTTTACTAAACCTTATATTTACCTCATATTAAGCATCATATTCGATATTTGACTAAATTGTTACTTCGTACCAACCAACACTAGCCTATTAGATAGTATACACTAAATCTATGTTGATAATTCTTTTCCTATTATCTACCTCCTTAGTCCGGCAAGTAGCAATAAAGCGAGTTCTAACGTTGGTCATCCGTTAAAAAGACTTTTAAGCGAAAGAATTAGCAATACATGCAAGACACTATTCTAGAATTGTTATTTTAGCTAGATTTTACCTTGTTATTTACCCATGGTTCTCACAACCCTAGTTATGGAGTTTAGTTACACATGTTAATAATCACACAATTCATATTGATAATATAAGAATTCATGCACTTACTTTATGAGAATGAAGAAAATCCAGAAATGCACTTGAATAATTCACAAAAACACAAACAATTGATTCCGAAAAAGTATGATCAAATACCAAAATCAAGAGTTCAATACTTAAACAAGAGAACTAAAAAAATATCCAAAAGTCTAACGCCAAAAATGAGGGTTTTCGAACAATTTATAAATAAAATAAAACCTAATAAAAGAAAGACTCTATTAAAGGCAAATTTGTCTAAAACGCGTCTGAATCGACGATCACTGCAACAGACCCTCATGGACACGACGGACCGCCGTGAGCTCCGTCGTTCCATACTTAGCATAATTTTTTGCTGCTTTCTTCATCAACTCGTTGTTACCCTCGACGAACAGATATGACAGACCGTTGCATGAAGTACGGTCCGTCGAGGGGTTCCGTTCTACAACACTTAGAAACTTCTTGAAATTGGGTACTGAAACTACTCTCTGACAACCACGATAAATATGCAGGACAGACCGTCGTGGCTATGACGGTCCGTCATGAGCTTCCGTAGTCCCACACTTGGTCAGACTTCCCCAACTTCCTTGAGCAGTCATTTTCATCTCACTACGGTGCCACCTACGGACCGTCATAGTCACGACGGAGCATTGTGGGCTACGTAGGTGGTCACTTCTGCAATTTCTGCTCAAATCCTCCGCGTTCTCCTTTAGAAAGATTTCCTGCAAAATAAAGAGAAACCTACATAAAAAGTCAATACAAAAAGTCTTTAGACACACACTAAACTTAAGGAAAAGACATTGAAAGTACCGTGAAACCACGATACATCACCTATAAGAATACATCAACTAAGCCTGGGCATTCTACCACACTCATTTTCGGATGACCTTAGATTGTGTCTAGCCCAGATTCCTTCTAAGGCTGGCCTAGCCTAAAATATTTTAAAACACTACCCGAAAAACTTTTTGGCCCAAAATTTCACTATTGACCTACTGATAACAATCAGGAAGGATCGTTAAAATAAGAAGTAATAACTAAGTTACATTGATTTTTTTAGTAATCTAGTCCTTTCATCACCTGGACTTACATTACATTGTTGTTATTATGTTCCATTCCACTCTACGTTGCATTTAATTGCTTGTTATTGCCTAAGATTCTATCTATTTTCCAATTTGTGGGGAAAATTATATATAGTAACAAATTATTAATTCAAATTAAATATTATAGCTATATCTTATTTTATTCTAATTCGTAGCTACTATTTCATATAATTTACTATAGCAATTTCTGCAAGCGAAAGGACAAGAAAATGGTTGCTTCTTCGGCTGCTGTTACAAAACTATTGGGATTCAGAAATAGAATATACAAGAAAATGGTGTCTGCTTCCGGCATACAACTTTATATAAAAAAGAAAATCTATTTTTTTCATGAATTTTCATTTACATATACAGATTCAACAAATACAAATTTTTATTTATATACATATTACACATATGTACATATACAGCTGAAAAGCACAACAACAAGAACATATACTTATACAAATTACAATGAGAGAGATTTGATATACAAACATTTTATTTCGATTCAATTGTATACAAATTCAAATTTTATGCAGATATACAAACACATAAAATTGAATTGAGGGTTGACAGTGGTGTATATAAACGAGAGGCTAACACCAATTTATACAAACGATTGTCAGTGATATTATACAAATCTGAAGAGGAACCGAGTTATACATTTGATGCTTCATAGAAAACTTTAATTTGCTACAGAGCGCAATTATACAAACTATAGTTATAACATACAAATTTAATTTTTATGTTTGCTACATGTGAAAGTTACTCTTTTATCTCTTATACAAATATATATCTTTTTCAAATTTTGCAATTTTTTGAGTTTAAACACCATCAATAAAAGTGGTGCGAGTGCACTAAATGTGCCACATAGACAGTGTTTTAATTCTACTAATATTGACTCAATTTATGTTATGTTAAAACACAACTGTAATTTTGAATATCATTTTTGACTTGAAAATACATATTATTTTTTTTCAAATTTCATAATTATTATGTCCAAATGAAACTAGTAAAAATTGTACACCTGTATTTGGTGTGTCAAATAGAGATTATCATAATCTATTGATATTGATTTTTTTTTGAAAGCTTTGCTATTTAAACTCATTTTGACACAATAAAGAGTTTTGCTTGCTCTCACTCTGCTCTTTCTTTTTAATTTTCAATCCTACTCATGTGTGTATATATTGAGAATCTTTGTGTTTTGCTTGTATTTTTTTCTGTTTTTCATATGGTATCAATCTTTGTTGTTTATTCTAGATTTCAATTGTTAATAGCCATGATTTAAAAAAAATTGGGTCAAATAAAAAAAATTAATGTTAATAACTGATTTGAGTGATGAAACATGAATGGATCGATTTGATTGACAACATTTATTATTCTGCTTTGATTGATAAAAGTAGATCATATTTGATAATAGTGATTTTTCAATAATCAAAGAATGGAGACCCCTGCCTAGACATATATTACTCCCTTGTTCCATTTATGTGGCACTTTTTATTTTTTTGAGAATCAAACGGTTTAAATTTAACCGGACATTTGCGTATGGAATTTTCAAATTCTTAGAAATGAAATTTATATATCTATAAACTATGTAAAGAGTACTATACTGTTGGAAAACTATATGCGCAACAAAAGCATATTTGGATCTTTACTACTTACATGAATAATAGATAACCAATATCATTTAGGCTAAAATAAATATCATGCTGCAACACATAAACACACTGAAAGTTAATTCGATAAATACCTCTTGAAGCGTGAGCGTATACCTTCAAGCAAATCTCCAAGTTAAACGGATCTTCAAGCGAATCTACAAGATAGTTATGATCTTCTACAGTGATCCCAAGTTACATCCGAACTCTCTCAATACTTGGGTGGGCAAGCATTGAATAGTATACTAATCATCATCTTTCTAGGTTAGGATAATCCCTATATATAGATATTTCTTCTTAATAAAAAAAAAAACTAGAAAACCTAGTTTTTCTAGAAGACTAGAAAAACATATTATTCTTCCTTTTTGCATAGAAATAGGATTCTGAGTTCTAGTTAAATATGGGCACTATAGGGACCACATAATTAATTATCGAGGCTTACTATTATGGAAATAATTCAAAATAATTAATTTGAATTATTCTTACCATAATAAATTATAAATCATTCCACTAGAAATTCGTAATTGCACTCTTCTATTTAGTAATTCCCCATTAAACACTTATGTAATTCTCCATGTTAAGATTTCAGATACTAATCAATAAATTAAATTACCGACGAATATAACTTAATGATTAATTTTCTTTAGAGCACTACTTAACTTATTTCATGTGTAGGATTCATAAATCCACTTGCAAGATTTGACACGATAAAAACTTATAAGTTTCTCAAAAAAGCATATCAATCAATCTCTATAACGAGATATGGATTCCATCAACTAACTTATTATTTCACCAATATATATTATTATCATCCAACTTACCAACATATAGACCCATCTCAGAATCTCACCTTTTAATAAATCAAAACGATGATTAATATAAGTACATTTAATAGTTTAGAGAATGTGTTTTGGTCAATCAGTCTAAAACAACTATCTCTACTCGATCCCGTTCAATACATACAAAATGTAGTAGCACAAGAAGTTGGAACTATACCGTTCTCATAATCAAGATAAATTACATATAATCTTGTGCTACAATCGTACCCAATGGCATGTCCACTTTCCATCCTAGATTGAGAACCAAAAAACTTTATACTCTTAAGAACCGATGATTTAATCCTCTGTGTATAAACTAAAACTCTACACACTAAATTATCTACTGTATAAGTAAATAAACACCATAAACGAATATATGATCTAATGAATTTTAGCAAATATTTAATCTCTAATGAATATTATTTCTTAACACATGGTTAATAGTATATATCCCAACAATCTCCCACTTAGACTTTAACCATCACATCTAAATGCATGGTTAATAGTATATACCTTATCAATCTCCCACTTAGATATTTAATATTAAATATTGTTAGAATACTATGTCTAAACACATGATTAATAGTATATACTCTAACAATCTCCCACTTAGACTCTTAATTATGCATTTACAACTTTCACAGACATTCCTTTATTTCTTATCGAAGAAAATTTATCAAGCTATTTTCTCATGGAATTTTGTCTAGTAGTGCTTCGTCGTAATAAATTGATTTGTACTTGGTCTTGAGAGAACTTATCATGAAACTCTCCAAGAGTGTACTTCTTTTTAGTAGCTCTATCATAAAAGTTCTCTCAAGCATACAAAACAACTCAATCTTTGTTATGATTCTCCCACTATGACTAAGTACTACTACTATAATCACACTTTCATGTTCTTGAGTTTTAATATTTTCTTCAAAATCTTTTGATAATCAAATATTAACAACTCATAATGAAGTGTTCTTTTAATTTGCTCAACAACATTATAACTACTTGAGATAATAGTTTTCTTATGTCTAGTAACGTTTCTCTCACTACTAAAGTACAATGGGACGTCAATTCTGACATACCCATTAGATGTCCTTGAGCGTATGAATTTACAATTGACTTATTTTTTATTTTTTTGTTCAATTCCCGTAAAAGTAATTTACCTCTAGGAACATGATTTACTAAAATTATCATTTTCTAGAAATCAGAAAGTTGTGTTAACAATTGACTTATTTTCTTTAGGACATTATAATAAACCTTGTTTCATTCTTTAGGATATCCAATTAACACATACATTCCGTTCTTTATTCTAATTTTTCTTATTCTCCCACTCAGCACATGTGTTGGACAATCCTATATTTGAACATGTCACAGGTTAGACTTACGTCAAATCCAACTAGTTCTATAGTTGCTCAAGGTACTAATATGAAAGAAACTGAATTCAGAATGTAATATGTAGTTATTAGAACTTATCCCAAAAGAAATAAAATAACTAATAATAAGTCAATAATTAATCTCATCATCTTCATAAGCGTCTAATTATTTTCTCTTCTACATCAGTCTATTATAGAGTGTCTAGTGTAGACAATTGAAAGACAATTATTCTATAAGATAAGTGACTTATGAGCTAAGAGGTTTACGTCACTACAATCAGATTGTAGTGACTTTTTACATTTTTCATGGTGATACTTTCATGTATATTAATTATCTTGAGTTTATCAAGACATTTAGACTTATAAAACATCAAAAAAAAAATATTCATATCACGAGTAATTTTCTTGAAAACTCAAAAACTCAAATTCACCTGTTGCCCATTTGCTCATTTATTTGTCACGACCCAAAAATGGGCGTGATGGCACTCGTCTTATCCCACCAAGACAAGTAAACCTAAAACTCAACTATTACAATAAAAATGCGGAAAATTTACTATCAACTTACATTATACCCCAAAACCTGGTTGTCACATGTACAAGCCTCTAAAGTATTACAATCGAATCAAAAGAAAATATCAGTCTCATATGATATTGTTTCTAGAGTAGAACAAAATCATAAACAAGAGTAAGGAGGGATGCTGAGATGACCAACAACTACCTCACAAAATCTCCAGGAAGCCTCGGAAAAGAAAAGAATATATCATAAAAGTCCGGGCTAGTAACCTACAAAAATTTGTAGAAGCAAGGGGTGAGTACCAAACCACACGGTACTCAGCAAGTAAACCTCCAAACACAAGCTAAGGGGATGAAATACGGGTACTCCTACCACCCCCAACCGAACCTCCACAACTACAACATGCATAAACATCAGCCCAACCTAACAACTCACAGTTTACATAGAACGTAACTCAACAAAAACATTTAGACAAATTACATATCCTGCACATCAACATTTTAACAAATTACATATCCTCCACAACAACACTTTAACAAATTATATATCCTCAACATCAACACTTAAACAAATTAGATATCCTCAATAGCAACACTTCCAAAAATTTACATATCCTCAATAACACACTTCAACAAATTACATATCCTCAACAACAACACTTCAACAAATCATATATCCTCAATAACAAGCTCAAGATTCAACAATCACAAGTTCCGCAAAGGCAATCACTAGATTCAAAGAAACACAATATCAAGTTCACTAATGATAAGTATGTGCAATGTAATGGAATGCAATGTCAAGTATAATGATGCATGTCGACCTAGTGATACACACCTGTCTCTCGATCAGGGACCCATGGGGACATATCCGTCCATGCATCCGTCGCGGCGCACGCGACCACGACCCTCGATAATAGTAACCATCGCGGCGCGCGATACGTCCCTCGAAATATAGTATCCATCGCGGCGCGCGATACGTCCCTCGAAATGGTACATCCTCTTAAGTACCCATTCTTTCTCAATGCACATAACACTTGTCACAACCAATGCCTCAGAATAATGCAGATGACAAGTTCACACATATAATGAGGGGATGACCATTTTCATAACATCACACAGTTCACAACCACACAAACATGAAGTTACATCAACAATGATTCAACAAGCTTTCAAACCTTTCTCAACACAACAGACATAAACAATTAATCACATTGCCTTTTGTTATCCCCATTCTTTTCATTATTAGAATTAATCAATGTGGAAAAGTCAACCCATCACCAATCCCATTACTCCCAACATATACCACAAGGACATACACGCATTTCATACACTTAACAAGAGTTTAGAAATCCACTTGCCTCAATTTATCGAACAATCACTTCGGGACTTTAGCCTTCCTCCTTTGTTGTACTTTCAAATCAATACAATCTATTCAAATCAATAACCACAATAAGAGTTCAAATCTTACAACACTCATATTACTATTTGTTTAACTTTAACCCAACAATTTATCCAAATTTATAATAAAGTTTCTCAATCTTGATTCTAACTAATATGTCAAATCTCATATTTCTTAAATTTCAAGTCAATAGTTAAGTCATAATTTCTCCAAACACTACAACCCTAATAGTTTCCATATAATATAATTGTCCAATTATTATCCCAAAATGGCTATTGACGGCATATCAATATTCCATTGGAAATCTTGACATACTTTCAAAGGGAACACCATCAATAATTTCTAAAAAAACCCAATTACATATCTATAACTAGTTATGACACTATCACTTAGACAAATTTCATAATAATTATAAGAAGATTTAAAGAAAATTAAACCACAACAAATTTTCAGAATCTATATGTCACACATTAAATTCCTATATATTTAGTACCCACCATTACCATTAACTTTCAAAACAAACTCACAAATCCTTTTTTCTTTACAAACCTACAGTAACCCACTTCAATTTCCTATCTAACTCTTAACGAATTAAAAGTATTAATCATCATAAAACTTATCTTTTATACATGTATTGTTTCATCCACCAACAATAATAATTCATTTAATACCCTCTAGTCCATAATCATATGTAAATAACATGTGCACATGTACAAGAAATCAAAAACTAGTTTCGCGTGTTAGTGTAAATTATACACGTTTTAACTTAAAAATCTACTCCTAATTACATTAAAAACTTAATAGAAAGGATGAAAGTAATTACCTTGACGCCTTGAGATAAAAATATTGATTTTGCTCCTCTTTTTTTTTTTCTTTTCTCCCTTTCTTTTCTTTTCTGCATATTCTTTCTGTTTTTTTTTTCTTCATTTGAGCCGTCACAGGCTTTAAAAAGTTAGGGCACTTTGCCCATTTTCTTTTTATTTTATTTTATTTATTTATTGAATTAATTTCCTTTTTCTTTTCTTTTTCTTTTCTTTTTTTTATTCCCATTATTATTAGCAACAAAATAATCTTTTATTAAATCTAAAAATCATGTCACTCATTCTTATAAGTCATATAAATTAAATATAAAATCTACTAAAAAGGTCAATATAAAAATAATGGTTGAAATTTCTAAAACGACTAAGAGGATCATTACATTATTACACAAATTAGAATAGATTAGTTATAACTTATCACTACCTCTTAAATTCTTTTTAAGAGGAAAACTAAGGTCTCTTAGCTATTTTTCCTTCTAAACAAAATGTACATGTTGGTAGTGACTTCACTTTCAATGAACAGTTATATCCATTCATTAACAAACCTCAAAATTCTATTCAAAATAAATGATATTTAGACCCTAATGTACAGATAAGTCTCATTCAATTTAAAAGATATTTTTCCCTTATGAGACAGATTAGTATAATTTAATTCTCTCATACTTATAAAATTATCATGCATCAACATACAACAAGAAATAAAATATTTATCAAACTCAATGTTAGAAGAGTTACAAAAATATATTATATACTCATCTCTTATCTGGTTAGAAACTGAAAAAATATTTTCTTCTAACATAAGGTACATACATAATGCATTCTTTAAGTTAGTATCTTATCTCTACCAAGAGAAAATCTTAAGTAGTACTAAGTGGGTGTGTAAAGTCTATTGAGAATATGAGACATAATACTTCAAATAGATCATAATATTTTAAATAATTTCGAATAACGAAATTCAGGGCTCATTTATACATATATATCCATGCATCTCGAATAGCCAATCGTTAGGATTGGAGAACTACTCATGTAATACACATGTTCCATAAACTTATACAGACCTAATTCAGTTAGAGAATCTATTGTTAGTTTAAGTCAAGTGAAAATCCTCTAGCTACATTGATCCAATCTTATATTACTCAGTTTAGGAGAGTTAATATAGATTATCAAAACTAGACAATTAAATACATAGTGACTTGTATCAATTTCATCCGTTAGGGAGGAAGGTCTAAGCCAGCACATAAAACTAATACTTCACTACTATTTAAGCAATTATGACCAAAAAATCATATAATGATCCCAAAAAAATTAATTTCTTATTAGGTCGTTCTTATAAATCTACCAAATTTCAGATCAATCAAAATTCTTTTTTTTTTCGAATTCCAAAACTATGATCAATTTGGTTGAAAACGTTGTTTGATCATAATAGAATTTAAGATTTTCCCGCTAAGTAATTCTTATCATATATCATCATTTTGTGAAATAGATAATGAATTAAGAATAAAGAATAAAATTCTAAAATTTCAAAAGGTAAGCATGTTTATATATACATTGAATATTAAAATTCAAAACACGCGTTTTAGATATCTATGCATCTTGAACTATAAATTCTGATAAAAGAAAATGACTACTCATGCAATAGATATATATGGTGTCAGATATTGACTTCAACAAATTTAGAACAAAAGCCAACTCAGATGGAGAGTATATGTTAGTTTAAGTCAAGTGAATATCATGATCCCTAGATCCATTGATCCAATCAAATATTACTCAGCTTACTAGAGTCAATACAGACAATCAAAACTAGAGATTAAACTTTAATGTCTTGTATTAATTTCATCCGTTATGGAGGAAAGTCTAAGACAACACATGAACTTAATACTTCACTAAAATTTAGTCATCAAGACCATAAGAACAAACTCTATCACCACTATATTATAGTCGAGTAATTTTTTGATAAAATTATTTTTTCAAGATACAAAAATTATCTAAAATCATCATCTAAACTATCTCAAATTACCAACTCACTACATAACAATGAGTATTTTAAATTTGATAGTTTCTGATGAACCTACTGAATTTCTGATCAATTGGAGTTCAAAAACAATATTTATCTCCAAATCTATGATCAACTTCAGATTCAAACGACTTAAGAAAAAATGAATAGATCTACATCCTTATCATATATCAATTTATGTTAACTCATCATCTGTGATCATGTACCACATATAACATAAATAAAACCAATATAAAGGATGTCATTCATACTAAATCACATTTTAATTTCAATGAACAACTTTAGAATCATTCCAACGATCTCAAAGAAAAATATAATGACATAGCAATGACTACTTTTTACTAGGCTTTTATTAATGAACTTACCGAATTTCAGGTCAATTGGAGTCTATAAAAATATTTATTTTCAAATCTATGACCAAATTCAAATTTAATTGATTTAAGCATCTTTATAATTTGAAATTATATGACTTACATTCTCATATAAATTCATGTTAAATAACCATATTCAACCATGTTCCATATTTAACATAACCATAATTGGTATAAAGAATGATCATATCAAATATTCAAATAAAATTTTAATCTGACAAACTACCTAAACTCATCTAAATGATTTTTTATGGGACCATCAAATTTCAAGTCAATCAGAGATCATAAAATTCATGACCACTTAAACTATGATCAAATTTGAAAAATTAATTATTTTAAGCATAATTAAAGATTAAAATAACTTAATTCATATTTCTATTTTATTCTAATTATTTTCTCATGAGCATAAGGTCTACCATGTGTCTTTCCTTTACCTAAGACACACAACACCTCCTTAAATCAAAATTATTTTTTCAATTAACACACTTGAGATTTCGAGATAATATGTTTTCTCCCTTTTAATATATCTCTTCTCTTGAATTAATTAAGTGTTACTAGTATTTAATGGTTAATCTCCATTTAAGTAAATAAATATTAATCACGAGTATTCACTTAGGATAATTTAAACATGATACATTGAGAATATTCTAATGACTCAAATAAATAGATCACTTTCGTTATTTTTATTTATTTATCATAATTCTCAATTCATGTATTAAAATAATCTCACGTACATAAAACTTTGAAAATATCTCAATAATTTCAAATAAATAAAACATTTAGTTTCAACGTTATTTATTGATCACAAACTCTCAATTTATATATTCATAAATAATACACATATGAAAAAGGTTAATACCGTGTAACAAAGACAATGACCAAACAATTAAAAGAATTGATTATTGGCCAAAAACCAAAAGAATGAGCACATGCAATTAATAGTGCGGAAAATTATATACAATAGCAAATTAATAACCTAAAATAAATGGAGTAGTTAGGATTTGATTTAATTGTGCTTCATAGCAAACGTTTGCAAAAAATTGTCACGCGCCTCTCTCCCAGATATCTCGCTCACCACTCTCCTTCAATCTCTCGCTCGCTTCCTCACTTTTTATACAAACACAAGTGTATAAAAATTGTTTCTAATTGTATAAAGCAGAAAAAATTGTATAAATACATATATTTTTGTTCCCCTCTCTCCTCTCTTCCAGATCTCGCTCGACACTCTCCCAAATCTCGCTCGTCACCCTCCCCTTTCTCACTTATACAAACAGAAGTGAAATGTATAAATTGCGTTTCTGTATGTATAAAGTGTGAGAAAATTGTATATACACATGCAAGTACATATATTTTCCTCCTATACACTTATAATTATACAATAAAAATACTCTTGCCCAGTTTCTTTTGTCTTTTTCTATTTCTCGTTTTATACAATTTTCAAATTGTATCTAATTTCTCTCTTTCTCATTTTGTACGATTTAATTGTATGTTCCTTATCAAGTCTCTTATGTCTTTCTCTCTTTCTCATTTTATACAAATTCAAATTGTATATAATCGTTCTATACACTTATAATAATACAATTCGTTTTATACACTTCGTTTTTATACAATTCTCTGCCCAAGTATCTTTCTGTTTCTTGTTTTATACACTTCGTTTTATACAATTTGCTTCAACTGTAAATATATAGCGAATTATACAGTTTCTGTATTTGCTATGGAACGCAATTATGCAAACTTTGCAATAGCAAACAAATATAAATTTTTTATTTGATATATGTGAAAGTTGTCCATAATAGTGTTATCAATTATTTGGCAAAAATAAATTAAATCAAATTAAATATTCACTTTGCCAAAAGATATTACTACTAAAATAGCTGATGCGTACGATACCACTATAGCTGCCGCGCGACGCATCCAATATGAACAAACAGTTACAGGCAAATCAACGGACATTGCTCCTTAATTGCTAAAATATTTAGCAATTAAGGATGCATGCAAGACCAATCATAAAAAACCACATACCATTAGCATCTTCAAGACAATGCCATTCTGCCGCTTGCATGTAAACCAAAAAAAAAAAAACTTTTTGACGTGCTTGGATCAACAAAACCTTATAGTTTAAAAATCACAAAATATTGATTATTCACAGCCACCAAACACCCACGTCAACAAGAAAAACTTTTCCCGTGATTTTTCAACAAAACATATGTATACATATCATATGGGTTAACTATTTAGATGCAAGCAAGTCTCTGATATCAATTATTGGAAAATTATATGCGCAACGAAAGTATATTTAGATCTTTACTATTTACATAAATAATAGATAATCAATATCATTTATGCTAAAATAAATATCATGCTACAACACATAAATACATTGAAAGTTAATTCGATAAATACCTCTTGAAGCATGAGCATATACCTACAAGCAAATCTCAAAGTTAAACGGATCTTCAAGCGAATCTACAAGATAGCTATGGCCTTCTACACTGATCCCAAATCACATTCGAACTCTCTAAATACTTGCAAGATTTGACACGATGAAAAGTTATAAGTTTCTCAAAAAGGCATGTGAATCAATCTCTATAACGAGACATGTATTCCATCAACTAACTTATTATTTCACCAATATATATTATCATCATCGAACTTACCAGGCATATTGATCCATCTCAGAATCTCACCTTTTAATAAATTAAAATGATAATTAATATATACAGATCATAATAGTTCTATCAAGATTAAGAAAATAAGTATATTTAATAGTTTAGAAAATATGTTTTTGTTAATCAGTCTAATACAACTATCTATACTCGATCCCGTTCAATACATACAAAATGTACTAGCACAAGAAGTTGGAACTATACCGTTCTCATAATCAAGATAAATTACATATAATCTTGTGCTACAATTGTACCCGATGACATATCCACTTTCCATCCTAGATTGTGAACCAAAATACTTTATACTTATAAGAATCGATTATTTAATCCTCTGTGTATAAGCTAAAACTCTACACACTAAATCATCCACTATATAGGTAAATAAACACCATAAACAAATATATGATCTAATGAATTTTAGCAAATATTTAATCTCTAATAAATATTATTTCTTAACACATGGTTAATAGTATATATCCCAATAATCTCCCACTTAGAATTTTAACAATCACAATTGTTATAATATACGATATCTAAATGCACGATTAATAGTATATACCCTAACAATCTCCCACTTAGATATTTAATCTTGAAAATTGTTAGAATACTATGTCTAAACACATGATTAATAATCTATACCCTAACATATATGTCACAGTAATTGATAATTCAAAATGTTAAAAGAATCTTTAAAAAATTTATGGTCAAAGATAGACTAATTTAAATCTCGAAATGTGAAAAGTGTCACATAAAATGAAACGGCGGGATTATTATTTTTTGACATTTTAATATGATTTGGTCAACTATTTAATCAATTTGTTGTTTTTATTAGTATTATTTTGACTTTTGAATATTCTTTCTAGGATTTAGAAGTTGTTGGAGAAGATGGAAGCATACTATGATGAGTCCAAGAAGGATGGCTTGTTGATTAATGAAAAGAAAGCTATTTCTTTCTTTAAAGTAATGGTAGTAGAAACTTTCCTACAAATTCTGGTAAAGTGTGATTCTTTGTTTTTCTTACTAAGTTTAAACTACTTGTTTAAATGTATTAACTATTATTATAGTTATTAATTGTCTGCTTATTAATATTAACATTTCAAGATTATTCTTAGTTTTCCATTATGTTCCAGATGATCTGAGGTTCATTGTTCAAATATTCGGAACAAGTGATTGCGAAATGATCAAATTCAGTATTAACATTGGCAAAGAAAAACCAAATGAAAGGACTTTCAAGGAAATAACTATCAAAGAAGAATCTCAATTGGTAAACCTTTTGTTCATAAAAATTTTTTAGGACTATTTTGTTTTTGTTGTGTTGTATTATTTGAATATACATATTAGGGATGTAAATTTGAGGCAATAATGGCTTAGTTAAAGCTTGATTTTTTTATGCTATGTTGAGCTAGTTCAAATACAAATTTAGACCAACAATATGTTTTTGATAATCCCACAAGTAAATCCTACTTTGAAATTAGAAAAATTGTTTTGACAGTAATTATACAGCTCACATGGTCTGAATGTTGTTTAACAGTAATTATTCCACAAAACGAACAATGTTATCTTCAAAGGTTTTATGAAAATTTTCATTATGTCTTAAAAATCCATTGACCTAGTTTATGACTTACAATTCTTTCAAAGTTTTTACTCAAGTTTTAGATTGGTCATGCATAACACGTTTAAATATTCATATGATCTGTTTATATCTTTTATGTATTTCTCCATACTTAGCATATTCCATGTACTAACACATACTTGTATCAATATTATTTTAGAATGTAGGATCTTCCGATCTTCCCTCCACTCGTGGCTAGCTTGGGTTGGTGAGTCTTCATAAATTCGAGGGAAAGGTCATGAAGACTTTTATTACTTTTGTTCTTTTTCTTTGAGACTTTGTATGTGGTGTATGGGTTATGTCCCAGCCACTCTTATGTTGGCGTGGAATGGTTGTCAAGACATAGTGATGATTCTGCCTTTATACTCAAAACTTTATTTTATAATATGAGACAATTTTTACCTATTTACTCTATCTTGTGTTGTAATTTCTTATCCATTATGTATGTCAAATGGCTTGTGTAGGGACTCTCTTATACATCATGTCAAGTAAGATTAATTTTGAAACAAAATTCATCCGTTAAAAGTTTTGTAAGAACAAAATAGAAGAATGTGAGTTTTAACATTCTTTCTTGTTTTAATTATACGTTATAGGATTTTGAAATAGGCTTTTTAATTGTACG
This sequence comes from Solanum arcanum, assembly GCA_027789145.1. NCBI lineage: Eukaryota > Viridiplantae > Streptophyta > Magnoliopsida > Solanales > Solanaceae > Solanum > Solanum arcanum. Next base: position 56,144,756 of record CM050942.1, on the reverse strand, counting down.
TTATGAATTTTTTGCAAGATAAGTTTTATTTTCTATTCATGAACCTATAATAAATTCTATTTAATTAAAAGTCTTTTTCTTGCAAAACTTTTGTCCTATAAATTGAGTTTCTTTTGGTTGAAAAGATATGCACTCAAAATATTACTTTCCCTTTGAAAGCACTTCTGAGACATTAAGAAAAAGTTGAAATCACCAATTCAAGAATAGAAGAGGAACATTTGTGAATGCAACTTGTTTTGTGGCGTAGTTGAATCTCTAAGATAGATTTGTTATTTATTCTTCCGATTGCTCGTGGGAGAGACTCCAACTATCTTTAAGGAACTTTTAATATGCCTTTAAGCCAGACAATTTTATTTTAAATTTCTTGTATTTTTATCATTCTTGTTCAGTTGTTCTAACAATTTGTCTTTATGGCATCTACATCTATAACAAACAATTTTCCATCTTTGCCTAATCCTAATTTTAAAATATTTGATGGCAAAGGCTTTCCTAGATGACGTGAAAAGATAAAATTCTTTTTAAGACGATTAAAGTTGGCATATGTTCTTGAAAAACCTTGTCCTGACGCTTCTGGTTTTGTGGTAGCAAGGGACGAGGCTACTCTGATTAAAGAATAAATTGTCAAATGGCAAGATGATAATTACTTATGGAAGAATTATATTATTGGAGGGTCCAATAAATATTTTGATCAATATTATATTAAGTGCAAATTTGGTCCAGAGATTTGGGATACTCTTAAAGCTATCCATTGAGCAGAAAAGGTAAGTTCAAAGAAATTACTTGTTTCAAATTATATGGAGTTCAAAATGATTGACGACAAGTCAATCACTGAACAATTACAAGAATTTCAACTTAAAGCTGATAAAATTGCTATATATGGAATTGGTCTTGATGAAAACTTTCATGTTGATGCTATTGTCTCAAAACTTCCTCCACCTTGAAAGGAGTACAGAAGCAAACTCTTGCACAAGAAGAAAGATTTGACTCTTCAACAATTATTGCAGCACTTGCAAATTGAACAACACACACGATATCGTGAAAATAACATCTTGAAGAAGGAGCCCATCATGAAAACTCATGTTGAAGAAAAATCGATCAAAAAGGAATCTGCCAATAAAAATTTTTTTAAGGCAAAAAAGAGTAAAATTTAAGCATACTAATTCAAATTCTAAGTCGAATTAATGTTATCATTGTCATACAATTGGTCACTATGCACGTGATTGTAAAATTTCTAAGCTGAAAAGAAGAAGGAAAAGGCAAATAACTACAAAAATTGAGTTGGTGGCAATGGTCGCAGAAGCATTTGTAGTAGGAGATCAAGTGGAATGGTGGATAGACACTAGTGCAACTCGTCATATATTAGGTAATCAAAATTCTTTCACGACTTATGAATTAGTGGGAGCGATAAAGTTTTGCATATGAAAAACTCATCCTCTTCTAAGGTTGTGGGAAACTAAAATGTTAAACTAAAATTCACTTTTGGAAAGATGGTCATATTGATAGACATATTGCATGTTCCTGATATTCGAAAGAACTTGGTGTTAGGTACGCTTCTTTTCGAGTTATGGTTTCAAAATAATTTTGAGGCAGATAAATTTATTTTATCTAAACTTGTTGGAAAAGGTTACGCGAAAAATGACATGTTCAAACTCAATATTGAAAATGAAAATATTTCTGCTTATGTTGTGGAGTCTCTAGATTTATGGTACGAACATCTTGGTCATATGAATTTTAGATCCATTCAACTTATGGTGAAAAATGAATTAATCAAAGACTGTGAAAATGATCAGGTTTCTAAGTGTATTACTTGTAGTAAATGTAAAATAACAAAAATATCTTCTAAGTCTATTGAAATGATATCCACACTTTTGGAGTTAGTCAACACTGATATTTGTGAGATGAATTGTTTATCACGCCATGAACAGAGATATTTTATCACTTTCTTTGACGATTACTCAAGGTTACATCTGTCTTTCCATTAAAAACAAAAGATAAGGCATTCGAGACTTTTAAAACATATAAAGCAGAAGTTGAAAATAAATTGAGTTAAAAAAATGTATCAATTAGATCTGACAGGGGTGGAAAATATTAAAAATTAAATTTTAATGATTTTTGAAAAACAGAAGGCATTGAGAAATAATTTACTATGTCTTATACACCACATCAAAATGGTGTAACTGAAAGAAAAAATAGAACTTACATTGAAATGGTTAACTCTATACTTGATGAATCTAGTATCGCTGAAAATTTGTGAACCGAAGCCTTATTTTCTGCATGTCATATATTGAATCAAATTCCTTCCAAGAAACATGATTTATCTCCATATGAACTATGGAAGAATCGAAAATTAAATATAAATTATTTTAAAGTATGAGATGGTTCGGATCATGTTAGATTACCATGTAAACATTTGTTTAAGATTGGCTATAGAGGAGTAGATTGTATTTATTGGTTATTCACTAACCAGTAAGGTTTATAGATTATTGAATCTTGAGACCCCAAGCTCTTACACAATTATTGAATCATTCCATGACTTTTTTGAGCATATATATATTTCCTAAGAAAAAAGAGTCTTTGGAACAAGATACAAGTTCTTCTATATCTCCTCATAAAAGAAAAAGAGTTGAGCCTTTGGAACAAAGTCAACCAAGATTTAGTGCAAGATCAGCCAAACTAGGACATTTTGAAAATACTTTTCAGGTCTATTTAGTTGAAAAGGATCCTAAAAGTAATACTGAAGCAATATGCTCCTTTCTAACGTGAAGCTATTCATGATTAAATGCTCTCTATTATGTCAAATAATAAATGAATTTTATCATACCCCCTCCTTGATGTAATTATATTGGTTGTAGATGGATATTTAGAAAGAAATTGAAATATGATGGTACCTTAGATAAGTACAAAGCTCGTTTGGTAGCAAAAGATTATGCTCAATTAAAAGGTATTGATTATTTCGATATCTTTGCACCTGTAGCTCGAATGACTTTTATTCTACTTTTGATTGCTTAAGCTGCAATTTATAGTTTGGTGATTCACAAAATGGATGTGAAGACTGCATTTCTGAATGGAAATCTAGATGAAGAGGTTTAACTGAAACAACCTGAAGGATTTGTCGTTCCTAGTCAAGAACACAAAGTTTGTAAACTTCTTAAATATCTTTATGGATTAAAACAAGCTCAAAAACAATGAAATGAGAAATTTAGAAGAGTAATGATTTCTAATGGCAACTCTATCGATGGTGGTGATATTTGTATATTTAGCAAATTTCAAGAAAAATATGGTGTTATAATATATCTTTATGTAGATGATATGTTGATCTTGAACCAGATATTGAAAGAGTCAAAAAAACAAAATCGTTTCTAACTTCTCAATTTGAAATGAAAGATATTGGAGAAGCTGATATAGTTTGATCCTTAAAATCATCAGAATCGAATGGATTGACTCTTACTCAATCAAGTCATATCGAGAAAGTTCTAAAAAAGTTTTGGTCATTTTGATGACAAACCTGCTCCTACACCATATGATCCTAGCATCAAACTATTGTGGAACTTTGGTGATATTCTTGTTCGGCTAACATATTTTCAAATTGTTGGGAGTCTTATTATGTAATGCATTGTACCAGGACAAATATTGGTTATGCAGTAGGAATTTTGAGCAAGTTTACTAGTAACTCTGAAGTTGGATATTGAAATGCCTTAATTTGTGTTTTAAGATACCTGAAGGTTAAAATTAATGTTATCCTACATTATTTTACATTTACAGCTGCTCTTGAAGGATAGTGATGTTACTTGAAATTTTGATCCAAGTGACTCTAAATATTTTGCTTCTTGGATTTTCACTTTGGCTGGAGCTGCAATTTCTTTAAAATTAAAGAAGCATACATGTATTACTCACTTAACCATAGAGTCAAAATTTATAAATATGTCTTCTGCTAGAGAAGGAATTGATTAGCTGTGATCTATGTTGATAGATATTCCTTTGTAGAGTAATCCAGTACCACCTTTAATTATCTATTGTGATAATCAAGCTGCTATATTTTACGCTTAAAGTGATTGTTACAATGGCAAGTCGAGACAAGCTCGTCTCAAACACAATCATGTGAGGAGATTATTAGAGGAATGTGTGATATCACTTCAATATGTGAAGTCCAGGTTTAACTTAACAAAATCTTTGTCTATTGGGTTAGGCAAAGAGTTAGCGGTGTAAAGTTGAAATGGAATGAGAATAAAACTTGTTATAAATTAATTGTACTTTATGGTTGTCACGACCCAAAACCGAGCCGCGACTGGCACCCACATTTACCCTCCTATGTGAGTGAACCCACCAATCTAACCCTTAACATTTCAATATAATATCGACACAAAGTAATGCGGAAGACTTAAACTCATTAATAAAAACCAATTCAATAACTATTATTCCCCAAAATCTGGAAGTCATCAATACAAGAACATCTATGATCAAATTATTAACTAAAAATGTCTAAGAAGCTAAAACAAATAAAAGCTAGTCCATGCCGGAAGTTCAAGGCATCAAGACTTGAAGAAGAAGATCCAGTCCAAGCTAGAAGCATTAGCTCACCCTGAATTTCTGATGTAGTAAAGACTGGATTGAATTACTGTTGAGTCGAAGACGATGGCGCGTTTGCTGCACTCCACAAATAACAAAGAAGAATACATAAAAGTAGGGGTCAGTACAAAACACGGGTACTGAGTAGATATCATCGGCCAACTCAAAATAGAAGACAATATACATCAAGTAATATTATAAAACCAACTATGATACTCAACATGTAGCAACAACAAGTACTATATCATTAACAATTACCGTCAAGTTCACACATGAGGACTCAAGCCTCAATACCATACTCATTTGGGAATTAGATTCATTAAATTGAGTATATTAACATCTTTCAAGATTCATTATATTTATTCCCCTCGTGTCGGTACGTGACACTCCGCTCCATATACTATCCTGGTGTCGGAACGTGACACTCCGATCCTCATTCTATCCTGGTACCGGAACGTGGCACCCGATCCATATACTATCCTGGTGTCGGAACGTAACACTCCGATCCTTATTCTATCCTGGTACCGAAACGTGGCACCCGATCCATATACTATCCTAGTGTCGGAACGTGACACTCCGATCCTCATTCTATCCTAGTACCGGAACGTGGCACCCGATCTTCTATCTCTATCCTGGTACCGGAACGTGGCACCCGATCCCCTAATCTCATCACTTTCGTTCATCAAGCCTTCTTTTATACCAAGGCATCATCATTAACAAAGTAGATTAGGGTTTCTTTTCAAGATTTGGGATTCAATAGATTCATCATGCTTATTTATTCACCATTACATAATCATATTCATGCAAGCATACAATTAAGCATATAGAAGACTTTACAATACAACCCAACACATATCATTCGCTATTAAGAGTTTACTACGAATAGCATGAAAACCATAACCTACCTCCACCGAAGACTAGTGATCAAGCAAGAAATTCCCAAGCTTTGTTCTTCTTCTCTCCCTGTTCGTTCGTTTTCTCCCTCTCTCTTGCTCTTTCTATTTTCTTATTCAAATCCTCTTTCTTTTACCCTAATTAACATATAATTAAGAATGAAAGATGGCACTAATAACCCACAAATTATCTTAAAGTTACCTCTTTTAACCCCCAAGTAATTAGACTTATTAACATTAACCCACTAACTTTATAATTAAAGCAGGAATAGTAAAAAACGTCCCTTAAATCACTTAAAGAAATCCGAACCAGACTGGGATTACGCAACCTGTGACGGCTCGTCGTGCCTGCGACGGTCCGTCATGCAGGTTCGTCAGGGACTCAATTTGTTTAAGGAGTCTGTGACGGCCCGTCGTGCCTACGACAGTCCGTCCTGCACTTCCGTCACGACGTTCAGAGAATCATTCCCTGTACCAACTTTTCAAGAGTTGAAGTGTTTTGAAACGAGAGTTCACGACGGTTCGTCGTACCTGTGACGGTCCGTTCTGCAGGTCCGTCACAGAGTTTAGAGAGTCGATTTCAGTACTCAGATTTCAGAATTCCTAAGTGTTTTGGAACGAGACACCCTCGACGGTCCGTCGTGCCCATGACGGTTCGTCGTAGGGTCCGTCGTTTCAGTCAGTTTTTCAGAAATAAAATCTGCTGCTCAAAACGACTAAACAGGTCGTTACAATAGATACCAATTTACCCATCGTTCGTCCTCGAACGATCACAAGAAGAAAAACAAGGGCGAGAAGGAGTACCTGAATCTTTAAACAGATGTGGGTATCTTTCTTGCATATCTGCGTCCTTCTCCCAAGTGGCTTCTTTAACCGGTCGATTCTTCCATTGCACCTTGATGGATGCAATCTCCCTTGACCTCAACTTGCGAACTTCTCTATCTAAAATAGCAACAGGCTCCTCCTCATAAGACAAATTCTCATCAAGCAAAACTGAATCCCAACGGATAATGTAGTTTCCATCCCCATGGTATCTTTTCAACATAGACACATGGAATACCGGTTGTACTCCGGACAGCCCTGGAGGCAAGGCTAACTCATAAGCCACCTCCCCTACTCGCTTAAGTACTTCAAAGGGACCAATATACCTTGAGCTAAGCTTACCTCGCTTACCAAACCGCATCACCCCTTTCATTGGCGAAACCTTCAACAAGACTTTTTCACCCTCCATGAACTCTAAGTCTCTAACCTTTCGATCTGCATATTCTTTTTGCCTACTTTGCGCCGCTAGAAGCTTTTCTTGAATAGATTTCACTTTCTCTAATGAATCCCTCAGAAGGTCAGTACCCCAAGGTCTAACCTCAAATGCATCAAACCAACCAATGGGAGACCTACATCTCCTACCATACAATGCTTCAAATGGGGCCATGTCGATACTTGAGTGATAACTATTATTGTATGAAAACTCCGCTACGGGTAAGAAGTTATCCCAATGACCACCAAATTCTATCACACATGCACGAAGCATATCCTCCAACACTTGAATCGTTCACTCAGACTGACCATCGGTCTAAGGGTGAAATGCGGTACTAAGGTCCAACCTAGTACCCAATTCAGCATGCAATGTTTTCCAAAACTTAGAAGTAAACTGCGTACCTCTATCTAATATGATGGAGAGTGGAACCCCATGCAATCGAACCACTTCTGAGATGTAAAGTTTGGCTAACTTCTCTGCATTGTAAGTCACCTTAACCGGAATAAAATGAGCAGACTTAGTTAACTTATCAACAATCACCCAGATAGAGTCGTACTTACCCATCGTCTTTGGAAGACCAACCACGAAGTCCATTGCGATTCTCTCCCATTTCCATTCCGGAATGGGCATTCTCTGAAGTGTTCCTCCGGGCCTTTGGTGTTCATATTTTACTTGTTGACAGTTTGGACATTTGGCAATAAAATCCACAATATCACGCTTCATTCTACTCCACCAAAAGTGTTGCTTTAGATCACGGTACATCTTGGTTGCACCCGGATGTATAGAATACCTTGAACTATGAGCTTCTGTCAGAATAGTGTTGATCAAATTATCGACGCGGGGTACACATACCCTTCCCTTAATCCTCAAAACACCTTCCTCATCGATTGTTGCTTCTTTAGACTCTCCTTGCGACACTTTATCTCGGATCCGGATCAATTTCTCATCATTAAACTGCCTTCCCTTGATCTTGTCAAGGAAGGACGATCTTGCCTCCACACAAGCTAACAATCCTCCCTTCTCATTTACTTCTAACCTCATAAGGTCATTAGCCAAAATCTGAACTTCTCTAGCCAATAGGCGTCTAGAAGCTTGCAAGTGAGCTAGACTTCCCATGCTTCTCGCCTTCCTACTTAAAGCATCCGCTACAACATTCGCCTTCCCCGGATGATACAAAATAGTGATGTCGTAGTCCTTCAGTAGTTCCATCCATCTCCTTTGTCTCAAGTTCAAATCTTTCTGAGTAAAGACATACTGTAGGCTACGATGCTCTGTATATACCTCACACTTAACCCTATATAAATGGTGTCTCCATTGCTTTAATGCAAACACTACCACGGCCAATTCCAAATTATGAGTTGGATAGTTGCGTTCATGCACTTTTAATTGTCTTGAAGCATAAGCAATCACATTCTTCTCTTGCATTAGCACTGCACCCAAACCCGAATAGGATGCATCACAATAAACAATGAAATTCTTACCTTCTACTGGCAAGGTAAGGATAGGTGCGGTAGTCAACAGAGTCTTGAGCTTCTGAAAGCTTTCCTCACACTCATCCGACCATACAAATGGAACATTTTGCTTAGTCAAGTTCATCAATTGGGAAGCAATGGAAGAGAACCCCTTGACAAATTGACGGTAGTAGCTAGATAACCCAACAAAACTCCATATTTCTGACACATTAGTGGGTCTTACCCAATTTTTCACTGTCTCAATCTTAGAAGGATCCACCATCACTCCATCCTTATAAACTACATGCCCCAATAAGGACACTGCATCTAGCCAAAACTCACACTTAGAGAACTTGGCATAAAGCTTTTTCTCCCTCAACATTTCCAATACCATTCTCAAATGCTCCTCATGTTCCTTCTTACTTTTAGAGTATATCAGTATATCATCAATAAATACGATCACAAAGAGATCCAAATATGGCTTAAAAATCCCGTTCATCAAACTCATGAACGCAACAGGGGCATTCGTAAGACCAAAAGACATCACTACAAATTCGTAATGCCCATACCTGGTTCGAAAAACAGTCTTTGGCACATCCGTTGCATGTATTTTCAATTGATGATAACCGGATCTCAAGTCAATCTTAGAGAAGACACAAGCACCTTGTAACTGATCGAACAAGTCATCAATGCGGGGAAGAGGATACTTGTTCTTAATAGTTACCTTGTTCAACTTCCGGTAGTCTATGCACATCCGAAAACTCGCATCCTTATTCTTTACAAACAAAACCGGAGCACCCCAAGGAGATGCACTTGGTCTAATGAAGCCTTTGCTCAACAACTCTTGAAGTTGAGCCTTTAACACTCTTAACTCCGCGGGAGCCATTCTATAAGGGGGTAAAGAAATGGGGCGAGTGCCTGGTTCAAGATCGATGCAGAAGTCAATATCCCTATCTGGTGGCATACCAGGAAGATCTGCAGGGAACACATCCAAAAACTCACGGACTACCGAAACCGACTCGATCGAGGGTACTTGAGTAGTGTCATCCTTGAGATGTGCCAAGAAAGCTAAACACCCTTTACTAACCATTTTCTTAGCATGAAGGAAGGAGATGATACGCACCGGATTGGAAGTGTAGTCACCCTCCCACACTAACGGATCTGTCCCAGGCTTGGCTAACGTTACCGTTTTAGCATTACAATCCAAGATCGCAAATTGCAGAGAAAGCCAAGTCATACCCAGAATTACATCAAAGTCAACCATTTCTAAGATAACCAAATCTACATAAGTGTTGCTCCCCACAAAGTTCACCAAACAAGACCTATATACCTTTTCAACTACCACAAACTCACCCACCGGAGTAGAAACACGAATAGGCATATCAAGTAATTCACAATGTAAATTTAGACCATTAGCAAATGAGGAAGATACATAAGAAAATGTGGGTCCAGGATCAAACAATACAGAAGCCATGCAATCACAAACCAGAAGATTACCTGTGATAACAGCATCAGATGTCTCCGCCTCCGATCTCCCAGGGAAAGCATAACAATGGGCCCTTTCGTTTGTTTGCCCGTTGCCCCTACCATGTTGTGATGTAGTGGCTCCAGTTTGCCCATCACCTCGGCCGTTTTGGTGACCACCATTACCTCGACCACCACGTCCTCCAGAATGACGGCCTCTTCCATAACCACCTCTACCTCTAGCTATTGGGGGTAGATAACTCTGTTTTGGACAATATCTCTTAATATGTCCAATCTCCCCACATCCATAGCACTCTCTGGGTTCATGCATAGGTCTCTCAGAGAAGTGTTGACCGGTCTGAGGTGGACCCCCAACTACAGTCTGTAGTGAAGACTGAATTGGTCGAACTGAGTAACCTCCGGAACCTTGTCCTCTAGAGTAAGAACCATTAAACTCACCTCCCTTTCGAAACCTTTTTGATGTCGATGTCGAGGTGAAGTCATCGGGCTTCACTCCTTCCACCTCTATCACGAAGTCTACCACTTCTTGGAAGGATTTTGCCGTAGCCGCTACCTGTAAGGCCGAAATCCACAACTCTGACCTCAACCCCTTCACAAACCGGCGAATCTGCTCTTGTGGACTGAAACAAAGTTGAGTGGCATATCTGGATAGTGCGCGAAACCTAGCCTCATATGCATTAACCGACATCCTACCTTGCTCCAGGCTCAAGAACTCATCCATTTTCGTATCCCTCAAAGTTCGGGGGATATACTTCTCCATAAACAAGCTAGAGAATGAGGCCCAAGTCATAGGTGGTGCCTCTGTTGGTTGACACTCAACATGTGATCGCCACCACATTTGGGTGTTCCCTTGAAACTGATAACTCACGAACTCAACACCAAACCGTTCTACTATACCCATCTTGTGTAGTAGCTCATGACAATCAACCAGAAAATCGTAAGCATCCTCAGATTCGGCACCCTTGAAGACTGGAGGTTTCAATTTCAAGAACTTACTGAAAAGTTCATGCTGATCATTTGTCATTATAGGCCCAGTAGTCAGACGTGGAAACGTGCCTATCTCCAATGAGGCATCCATGCGGGGAGCCATAGTAGCCGCATGTTGTACCTCCGGAACCTGAGGTGCTGGTGCAGAAAACAATGGGGGTGTCTGGCGCTGATCAGATAACCCGCTAAGATAAGCCAGAACCTGATTGATCATCTCTGGGGTAGGTTGGGGTGGCATTTCCTAAATCTGCACTTGTTCATTCTCCCCATCCTCCCCCTCTCTTACTACCTCCTCAGTCGGTGGAGGAGTCACCGCCCTAGCATCAGATGGACTAGGTGCTCGTCCTCTTCCTCTAGAGGACGTCCTCCCACGACCTCTACCACGGCCTCTTGCCGCTGTTCTCCCTCGAGCCACAGCTCCAGTGGCTGGCTCAGTTGTATCTTGCCTTGCTAGTGTTGGTGTTGGCGTAGTCGTTGCTCTAGTTCTAACCATCTGCGAAAGAGAGTGAAGATGGTCAGATACCAATTTGTATCACCTAGATACCAATTGGATTCAAGTAATAGCACGAAAGAAAGAAGAAAGAATAGAATTTTCCTAAAGTATTATCGCCTCTCAAAGAAAAGTAAAGGCGTCCCCCTACCGTTCCTTAAGACTCTACTAGACTCGTTCTTGTGTGATGAGACCAACGAACCTAATGCTCTGATACCAAGTTTGTCACGACCCAAAACCGAGCCGCGACTGGCACCCACATTTACCCTCCTATGTGAGCGAACCCACCAATCTAACCCTTAACATTTCAATATAATATCGACAGAAAGTAATGTGGAAGACTTAAACTCATTAATAAAAACCAATTCAATAACTATTATTCCCCAAAATCTGGAAGTCATCATCACAAGAACATCTATGATCAAATTACTAACTAAAAATTTCTAAGAAGCTAAAACAAATAAAAGCTAGTCCATGCCGGAAGTTCAAGGCATCAAGACTTGAAGAAGAAGATCCAGTCCAAGCTAGAAGCATTAGCTCACCCTGAATTTCCGATGTAGTAAAAAACTGGCTTGAATTACTGTTGAGTCGAAGACGATGGCGCGTTTGCTGCACTCCACAAATAACAAAGAAGAATACATAAAAGTAGGGGTCAGTACAAAACACGGGTACTGAGTAGATATCATCGGCCAACTCAAAATAGAAGACAATATACATCAAGTAATATTATAAAACCAACTATGATACTCAACATGTAGCAACAACAAGTACTATATCATTAACAATTACCGTCAAGTTCACACATGAGGACTCAAGCCTCAATACCATACTCATTTGGGAATTAGATTCATTAAATTGAGTATATTAGCATCTTTCAAGATTCATTATATTTATTCCCCTCGTGTCGGTACGTGACACTCCGCTCCATATACTATCCTAGTGTCGGAACGTGACACTCCGATCCTTATTCTATCCTGGTATCGGAACGTGGCACCTGATCCATATACTATCCTGGTGTCGGAACGTGACACTCCGATCCTCATTCTATCCTGGTACCGGAACGTTGCACCCGATCCATATACTATCCTGGTGTCGGAACGTGACACTCCGATCCTCATTCTATCCTGGTACCGGAACGTGGCACCCGATCCTCTATCTCTATCCTGGTACCGAAACGTGGCACCCGATCCCCTAATCTTACCACTTTCGTTCATCAAGCCTTCTTTTATACCAAGGCATCATCATTAACAAAGTAGATTAGGGTTTCTTTACAAGATTTGGGATTCAGTAGCTTCATCATGCTTATTTATTCATAATTACATAATCATATTCATGCAAGCATACAATTAAGCATATAGAAGACTTTACAATACAACCCAACACATATCATTCGCTTTTAAGAGTTTACTACGAATAGCATGAAAGCCATAACCTACCTCCACCGAAGACTAGTGATCAAGCAAGAAATTCCCAAGCTTTGTTCTTCTTCTCTCCCTGTTCGTTCGTTTTCTCCCTCTCTCTTTCTCTTTCTATTATCTTATTCAAATCCTCTTTCTTTTACCCTAATTAACATATAATTAAGAATGAAAGATGACACTAATAACCCACAAATTATCTTAAAGTTACCTCTTTTAACCCCCAAGTAATTAGACTTATTAACATTAACCCACTAACTTTATAATTAAAGCAGGAATAGTCAAAAACGTCCCTTAAATCACTTAAAGAAATCCGACCCAGACTGGGATTACGCAACCTGTGACGGCTCGTCGTGCCTGCGACGGTCCGTCATGCAGGTTCGTCAGGGACTCAATTTGTTTAAAGTGCGTGTGACGCCCGTCGTGCTCTGACGGCCCCGCACTTCCGCCACGACGCTCGTGAGAATCGTTTCCTGTACCAACTTTTCAAGAGTTGAAGTGTTTTGAAACGAGAGTTCACGACGGTTCGTCGTACCTGTGACGGTCCGTTCTGCAGGTCCGTCACAGAGTTCAGAGAGTCGATTTCAGTACTCAGATTTCAGAATTCCTAAGTGTTTTGGAACGAGACACCCTCGACGGTCCGTCGTGCCCATGACGGTCCGTCGTGGGGTCCGTCGTTTCAGCCAGTTTTCCAGAAATAAAATCTGCTGCTCAAAACGACTAAACAGGTCGTTACAATGGTAAACCTATCTAATGATGTTATCTTTGTTACAAAGAAAAAAACAAGTTACAATTGTGAAGCACATCAATAAATTGAAACAAGCATAGGTGCATGATTGAGATTTTTTTTTGTCATAATAAATTTATGAGACCAATCTCGGTTGGAGTTAATAAGAAAACCTTTGATAACTTTTTTTATGTTTCTACTAAAGAGAAGGATGAGATTATATTCTTTTAGTAAGTCTATAATCGATTTTGATTTGAGTGTGTCGGAATACTCGTGATAAATTTATCGATACTTTGTTGTAAATTAAGATATGATTAATTTCTCATAAGAAGTTCATAGACTATTTGGTCATAGTATTCAAACTTATTCTTGATGAATTCACTGCATTAAGTGCGAAGTGGAGGTCCCTTCAATTAGCTTTTAACATAAAAATCTTAAAACGCGTGGTTAAAAGGATTCAGGATACATGGTCGTAAGGTGTCAAATGATTGTGTTTTCACTGGAACATAGTGATATGCGTGGAGTATTTCTCAATTTCATTCAATTAACCACTTATTTCAAGATTCGTTCACTAAGTAGTGAATAATTTAGAAAGCCGCACTAGCTAATTATTCAAGTCCAAAAGACAACATTATTGATGCATGTTGCGATAGATAGAGTTTTGTGGCTTAGTTGAATTTTGAAGATAGAGTTGTTATTTATTATTTCAATTGCTTGTGGGAGAAACTCCAACTATTATCAAGAAACGTATTATTGTGTCTCTACGCCAAACAAGTTTTTCTTTGAATTCCTTATATTTTTATCATTCTTATTCAGTTGTTCTAACATGTTACACCTAGAATATACTTTGGATCGTGACACATAAGTCCTTTAATAAATTAATTAATGTGAGGTTTGATTTTTTAAAAATATATGAATAAATTGATTAGTTTGACCTTTATTTGTCATACTTCTTTTTTTTTGGGAAAACGCACAAGTACCCCCTCAACCTATGCCCGAAATCCCAGAGACACACTTATACTATATTAAGGTCCTATTACCCCCCTGTACTTATTTTATAAGTAATTTTCTACCCCTTTTTAGCCTACGTGGCACTAGTTTGAAAAAAAAAGTCAACAATCATTGGGCCCACAAGATAGTGCCACATAGACTAAAAAGGGGTAAAAAATTATTAATAAAATAAGTTCAGGGGGGTAATAGGACCTTAGTATAGTATAAGTGTGTCTCTGAGATTTCGGGCATAGGTTGAGGGGGTACTTGAGCATTATCCCTTTTTTTTTAATCAAAGCAACGGAAGGATTTCCATCAGCTCTCAAGTGTGCAGATATTTTGTTAGGTTTCTCTTTACAAAAGAGAAATATTGCTTTTTTGGTTTATAATCTAAAGAGGAAGAAGTCATATAGAAGCAAGACCTATGTTATTTTATCATTGATGGTTTTAAAAAACATATAAATTGTTTCCTTGTTGGGTCATATATTTGTACTTTCATTTCGACTTTAAAATAAATGAGTATCTTTTTTTTCAATTTTTGCAATTTTTTTTAGTTTAAACACCACCAATAAAAGTGGTGTGAGTGCATCAAATGTGCCACATAGACAATGTTTACTAAAATTGACTCAATTTATGTCATGTTAAAACACATCTGTAATTTAGAATGTCATTTTTTACTTGAAAATATATTATTTTTTATTTTCAAATTTCATAATTATTATGTCCAAATGCAACTAGTGAAAATTGTACAAGTGTATTTGATGTGTCAAATAGAGATTATCATAATCTTACAAATATTGACTCAATATATAATGTTCATAACCAACTTTATTTTTAAATATCATTTTTCAACTAAAAAATAGTATTATTATGTTTTATTTTTGTACAGATTTCATAATTTTTATGTACAAATTAAACTATTAATAAAAGTGCAAGTATATAGAGTGTGACATATAGAGAAAATCGTGATCATATTTAATATAGACTAAATTTATATTATTTTCATACACAACTCTAATTTTTTACAATCATTTTCTCATGTTGTCAAATTTCATATTTTTTATACAACACAATTTTGATTGAATTGGTACACGTGTATCACTAGTAGAGATTATTATAATCTATTGATATTAATTTTTTTTGGAAAGCTTTGCTATTTAAACCAAATTAGTAAACTCATTTTGACTCAACAAAGAGATTTGCTTGCTTTCACTTTGCTCTTTCCTTTATTTTCAGACGGTACTAATATTTTCTTCTTCTTGGTTTTCTTTTTAATTTTTAATCCTCCTCATGTGTGTATATATTGAAAATCTGTATATTTTGCTTGTATGTTTTCTGTTTTTCATATGGTATCAATCTTTGTGTTTATTCTAGATCTCAATTGTTAATTGACATGATCTGGAAAAAAAATAGAGTTAAGTAGAAAAGATTAATGTTAATAATTAAATTGAGTGATGAAACATGAATTGTTCGATTCGATTGACAACATCTACTAATTCTGCTTTGATTGATGAATGTAGATCCTTGCCTAGATATATATTATTATTTTTGACATTTTAATATGCTTTGGTCAAGTATTTAATTAATTTGTTATTTTTATTATTATTATTTTGACATCTTAATATTCTTTCTAGGATTTAGAAGTTGTTGGAGAAGATGGGAGCATGCTATGATAATGAGGATGGCTTGTTGATTAATGGAAAGAAAGTTATTTCTTTCTTTAAATCGTAGAAACTTTCCTACAAGTTCTGGTAAAGTGTGATTCTTTGTTTTTCCTACTTAGTCAAACTACTTGTTTAAATGCATTAGCTATTATTATACTAGTTAAAATTGCATGCTTATTAATGTGAACATTTGGTCATACTCACTAGGTTCAATTTTATTCTTAATTTCTTTTCAGTGTTTTACTCCAAAGTTTGCTCGTTCCGTTTCATAACTAACTAATCGAGAGATTTCTTCGGAGGACTCATATGGAGGATGATGGATGGCAACCGTGTGCAACTATAATGGTTTACTTGCTATCTAATAACAGATAGTATTAAATAAATAGTATTAAATAATACTAGTATTTACTGTGTACTAATCCTAGTCCTTTTAGGATTAGTACTCCTTAATCCTAGTCCTATTAGGATTAGTACTCTTTCCTATATCTCCTATATATATCTCCCATGTATTCCCTTATTAGGTTAACACTTCAATACAATCAATATTCCTTCATGGTATCAAGAGCCAGAAAACCTAGATCTTCTTTTCTCTAGGTTTTTTTCTCTCTTTAGGGCACCGATCGTTCCCTCTCTTCTCTTGGCAAGGCAAATATGACAACCGAGGTGGATCCTCTCGATTCACTTCCTTCGGCGTTAAACTCCTTCTTAGTCATCTTCATGCCCCGATTCAGAAAAATTATCGGACATAAATTACCCTACATGGAAAATCACCATTCTTACGACCCTTGAGGCCAATTACCTTCTCAAATACGTCGATGGAAGCGCAGAACCGCGCGGCGATCAACCCCGCCACAGACAAATCAGAAAAACCAATCCCCCCCATGCCGCTGAAAGCCGTGGATGGCGGATCCGATCATGTTTTATTGCGGTCATCTCTCCACGGTTCGTAAACACGTCCGATCCTACACAACCGCTCACTCGTGGGACGGCCCTCGCAACACGCTATGCATCAATTTTCCACTCTCATATTTTTCAATTGCGTGATCGTCTCCACACAATTACCAAAGGCACGAAAACTATAGTGGAGTATTTAGACGAGGTCTCCACCATCATCACAGCCCTCGACACCGTGAACGAAATCATTCCCAAAAAAGATCTCGTCATGTGCGTCGTTCGGGGGCTCCCATCAGCTTACTCCTCCATTAAACAGGCGGTTCGCATCAGTCCAACGCCCGTTGACCTGACTACTCTCTCCTCGTGGCTAAAAGTGAAGAAATCAGCGTGGATGCGGAGAGCAAACTTCTTCTCAGAAGCGGCTGTTATGGAGCGGCCACCGCCCTCACCGCAAGCCGAACTATCGCGGGGTGTGGTGGCGGCGATAGAAGTCGCGGCGACTCTGGCGGAACAATGAGGCCGCGCGCGCGGTCGGCGAAGCGATCGTCCGCCGTCTGACGGTCAGCGGCCGCAGCGGCAACAACGACTGCACTCGCCCGGCGGCGGCGATCATCTTCCGGCCGGGCAGGGCACTTACGAGTGGGATCGTCCAATTTGTCAAATCTGTCAGAAAACAGGACACACCGCTGTTCGTTGCTGGTTTCGGTATGAGAAGAGCCGAAATAGTGATAACCGTGCCAATTATGCATCTCAAGCCGGTCCCTCCTCTGAATGGCTGTTGGATACTGGGGCCAACATGCACGTTACTTCTGATCTATACAAGCTTAACGCTCCAAATCCATATCATGGCTCCAATGGTATTACTGTTTGCAACGGTGAGTCCCTTAATATTTCTCACACTGGAATGGGTACCACTAAAAACCCCACCGCTATCTTTCACCTAGGTAACCTTACCCACGTCCGTTCTATTAAAACCAATCTCCTTTCAGTTCACCAATTCACAAAAGACAATAATTGCTCACTCTTGTTCACCACTAATGATTATCAGATCCTAGACAATACTACAAAGAGGGTGATTTTTCAGGGCCCCTGTGAGCATGGTCTGTACGTTCTTCATGGCACAAGTTCGTCTGCCCACCCAGTTTCAGAAAGCGTTCCTGTGGCTCTGATGGTTCTTTCGGCTGATGGCCACAGTCTGTTGTGGCACAGTCGTCTGGGTTACCCGTCTACTCAAATAATAAATTCTTTAATGTCTCAATTAGGTTTTTCTTCCATTCATGTAAACAATTGTGACTCCTGTTCAATTGCTAAATCTCATAAATTACCTTTTACTTTATCTGAGAAGCGTTGAACTGCACCTTTTCAACTTATTCATTCTGACCTATGGGGTCCTACTGCTGTTCCTTCAATTGCTGGTTTTCGCTATTATATTTGTTTTGTGGATGATTTTACAAAATACACTTGGTTGTACCCACTAAAACACAAATCACAGGCATACACCACCTTTGTCACTTTTGAAAAAATGGTCAAAACACAATTCAATTCTCATGTTAAACTTTTTCGAAGTGACAATGGAAAGGAATATGTAAATAACATCTTTGGCCAGTTTCTGCAATCCCAGGGAATTATACATCAAACCTCCTGTCCATACACTCCCGAACAGAATGGGGTGGCTGAGCGTAAGCATCGCCATCTCATTGAAACGGTGGTTGTTCTTCTACATCAATCTCATCTCCCTGTCTCCTTTTGGATAGAAGCTCTAGCCACCGCAAACTACCTCATTAACAGAATGCGCAGCCCCACCCTCTCCAACAAATCACCCTATCAACTCCTTTACCAAGAACTTCCCAATTATACCAACCTCCGCGTCTTTGGGTGTCTTGCCTACCCTTGGCTACGCCCTCATATTACTCACAAATTACAACCCCGATCCCGTCCTTGTATTTTTTTGGGCTATCATCCTACCTCCAAGGGTTATAGTTGTCTTGACCCACAAACTCATAAAGTCTACATATCTCGTCATGTCAAATTTGTCGAAAATGAGTTTCCCTACGAGTCTATTTCCTCCTCCACAAATACATCATTCATTGGTGTCCTTCCCCTTTTTCCAACATACTCACAGGGTCCCTCACCACCTTCCCCCACACCTCCACCCACTACCCAACCACCCCTCATCACCCCTTCGATGTCACCCACAATACACCCATGCAACCACCACCCACACTCACAACCAACCCGAA
Organism: Solanum arcanum; assembly: GCA_027789145.1. NCBI lineage: Eukaryota > Viridiplantae > Streptophyta > Magnoliopsida > Solanales > Solanaceae > Solanum > Solanum arcanum. The sequence goes on along the minus strand of CM050942.1, from coordinate 56,125,699 downwards.
CCACCCCATACCCACAACATCTTCACTGATCCATTTTGGGTCCTTCCCGCCACCAGAATCACCACCGCCCGTGCCACCCCCAATACTCATCCCATGTTAACTTGTGGCAAAGCGGTATCTTTAAACCCATAACCTTTCAGGCTACCATACTACCAAATACACCTTTCGATAGTGAACCAACCTACTCTGTTGCCTCAAAAATGCTTATTGGCGTCATGCTATGGATAGCGAGTTTAAGGCTTTGGTGATCGAGAAAACTTGGGTTCTTGTACCTAAGCCCGTGGCGGCACCCGATGGGTTGTAAATGGGTGTACAAAATTAAACACAATCTGGATGGCGGTATTTCGGGTACAAGGCTCGTTTGCTTGCTAAAGGCTACAATCGGGAGTATGGGCTTGATTACTCAGAGACATTGATCTGTTATTCGGCAGAAACCATTCGCCTGAATGCGTCACTCGACGTGCGCAACAATTGGCTCATCAATCAGTTGGATGTTTCCACTGCTTTTCTTCATGGCATGCTTGATGAAACTATCTACATGACGCAACCACCGGGCTATGTTGATCCTCGCTTCCCTCAACATGTTTGCAAACTCCAGAAGTCTCTGTATGGGCTCAAGCAAGCCCCCCGTGCTTGGTACACACGCCTGAAAACGTTCCTCCAGGGACTCGGCTTCACGTGTTGCGTACACGACACGAGTCTGTTTATTCGACATTCAGCACACGGTACAGTCATTCTTCTTGTCTATGCAGATGATATCATTATTACAGGTTCTACTGCAGCTCTCATTCAGGATGTCACTCAAGCTATGCATACTACCTTCAAAATGAAGGACCTTGGCCCGTTACATTATTTTTTGGGAATGGAGGTTTCTCGGATGACGGCGGCTTGTTTCTTCATCGATCAAAATATGCTCGAGATACATTGCGAGAAATTTGGATTCGAAAAATGCACGATCAACCAACACCGATGTGAGTCTCTTCGTCTACGAATGGAGCCGACACTCCCTTTGCCGATATCGCCCACTTCCGCAGCCTCATTGGGGCTCTACAGTATCTGGCCATTACCCGTTCTGACATCCAGTTTGCTGTCAACCGAGTTGCTCAACGCATGCATCAACCAAGTGAACATGATTACCATTGTCTAAAACGCATTCTCAGGTACATTTTTGGCACTCTTGGTCGTGGTTTACTCATTCGACCCGGGGACTTGGAGCTTCAGGGGTTCTCAGATTCAGATCGGGCGAATGATAAAAATGACAGAAAATCTACATCGAGGTTTCTCATTTTTTTGGGGCCGAACGTGATCTCCTGGTGTACAAAAAAAAAACCAAGGTCTCTCGGTCTTCGACTGAAGCTGAATACCGCGCCCTTACTCTTCTCGCTGCTGAGACCATGTGGGTCACATATATTCTTCGCGAACTCCGCATCACTCACACTTTTTCTGCTCTCTATTGTGACAACAAATCAACCATCTGTGTGGCCAAGAATTTTGTCCTACACACCAGAATGAAGCATGTTGATACCGATTGTCTCTTTGTTCGCGATGAAGTTCAGGCCGGCACCATGGTATGCGATATGTACCCACTGAAGAACAACCGGCTGATATTCTCACCAAGCCTCTCCCGAGCCGACAGCACGATTACCTCAGTTCCAAGCTTCCGTTCGCTTCCGCTCAGCTCACCTTGAGGGGGGATAATAACAGATAGTATTAAATAAATAGTATTAAATAATATTAGTATTTACTGTGTACTAATCCTAGTCCTATTAGGATTAGTACTCCTTAATCCTAGTCCTATTAGGATTAGTACTCCTTCATATATCTCCTATATATATCTCCCATGTATTTCCTTATTAGGTTAACACTTCAATACAATCAATATTCCTTCACTATCCGACAAGGATGGGACAAATTTTCAGCTGAACATGATCTGAAAGTGGGTGAGTTTTTGGTTTTCCATTATGTTTCGGATGATCTGAACTTCATTGTTCAAATATTCGGAACAAGTGGTTGTGAAAAGATCAAGTTCAGTTGTAACATTGGCAAAGAAAAACCAAAGGAAAGGACTTCTCAGGAAATAACTACTACAGAAGAATGCCAATCTAGTAAACTTTTTGTTCACAAAATTTTTAGGGTTATTTTGTTTTTGTAGTGTTGTTTTGTTTGAATATACATATTAGGGCTATAAAGTTGAGGCAATAATGGCTTAATTAAATCTTGATTTTTTGATGTTATGTTGAGCTAGTTCAAATACAATTTTAGATCAATAACATGTTTTTGATAATCCCACAAGTAACCTACTTTGTAATTAGAGAAATTGTTTTGACAGTAATTATACAGATCACATGATATGAATGTTGTTTAACGGTAATTATCCCACAAAATGACCAATGTTATCTTCAAAGGTATTATGAAAATTTTCATAATGTCTTAAGAATCCATTGACCTAGTTTATGACTTACAATTCTTTAAAAGTTTTTACTCAAAGTTTTAGCTTGGTCATGCATAGCATGTTTAAATACTCATGTGATCATGTTTATGTATTTTATCTATTTCTCCTTACTTAATATACTCCACGTACTAATGTATAGTTGTATCAATATTGTTTTATAATATAGGATTATCCACTTCTTCCGCTTGTGTCTAGCTTGGGTTGCTACTTTACTATTGGGTTGGTGAATCTTCGTACATTCGATGGCAAGGTAATGAAGACTTTTATTACTTTTGTTGTTTTTCTTTGAGTCATTGTATATGGTGTATGGGTTATGTCCCAGCCGCTCTTATGTTGGTGTAGAATGGCTTGTCCAGACATAGTTATGATTCTGCCTTTATATTTGACAATTTATTTTTATAATATGAGATGATTTTTACCTATTCACTCTATCTTTTGTTGTAATACCTTATGCATTATATATGTCAAATAGCTTGTGTAGGGACTCTTGTGGTCTTATATGTCATGTCATGTAAGAGTTAATGTTTCAATTAATTTTGAAACAAAATTCATCCGTTAAAAATTCTTAAAGAACAAAATACATGAATGTGAGTTGTAACATTCTTTTTTATTTTAATTCTACGTTATAGGATTTTGAAAGAGGCTTTTTAATTCTACGTTATGAATTTTTTTAAAGATAAGTTTAATTTTTAATACATGAACGGATAATAAATTCTATTTAATTAAAAGTATTTTTCTTGCAAAACTTTTCTCCTATAAATTAAGTTTCTTTTGGTTAAAAAGATATGTAATCAAAAAACTACTTCCCCTTTGAAAAACTCTAGTGAGACTTTAATCAAGAAGTTAAATAAATAATTCGAAAATAGAAGAGCAACATTCTTGAATGATACTTGTTTTGTGGCTTAGTTGAATTTCGAAGATAGAGTTGTTATTTATTATTCCAATTGCTTGTGGGAGAAACTCCAACTATCTTCAAGAAACGTATGAACGTGTCTCTACGCCAAACAAGTTTTTCTTTGAATTCCTGATATTTTTATCATTCTTATTCAGTTGTTCTAACATGTTACACCTAGAATATACTTTGGGTCGTGACATATATGTCCTTTAATAAATAAATAAAAGTGAGGTTTGATTTTTTCAAAATATATGAATTAATTGATTAGTTTGATCTTTATTTGTCATACTTCTTTTTTTTTAATCAAAGCAACGGAAGGATTTCCATCAACTCTTAAGTGTGCAGATATTTTGTTAGGTTTCTCTTAACAAAAGAGAAATATTGCTTCTTTGGTTTATAATCTAAAGAGGAAGAAGTCATATAGAAGCAAGACCTACGTTAGTTTATCATTAATGATTTTAAAAAACATATAAATTATTTCCTTGTTGGGTCATATATTTGTACTATCATTTCGACTTTAAAATAAATGAGTATCTTTTTTTCAAATTTTGCAATTTTTTTTAGTTTAAACACCACCAATAAAAGTGGCGCGAGTTCACTAAATGTGCCACATAGACAATGTTTACTATAATTGACTCAATTTATGTCATGTTAAAACACAACTGTAATTTACAATGTCATTTTTTACTTGAAAATATATTATTTTTCTTTTCAAATTTCATAATTATTATGTCCAAATGCAACTAGTGAAAATTGTACATGTGCATTTGAGTGTCAAATAGAGATTATTATAATCTTACTAATATTGACTTAATATATAATGTTCATAACCAACTTTAATTTTTAAATATCATTTTCCAACTAAAAATTAGTATTATTATATTTTATTTTCTTACAGATTTCATAATTTTTATGTACAAATTAAACTATTAATAAAAGTGCACGTATATAGAGTGTGAAACATAGAGAAAATCATGATCATATTTAATATTGACTCAATTTATATTATTTTCATACACAACTCTAATTCTTTACAATCATTTTCTCATGTTGTCAAATTTCAAATTTTTTATACAACACAATTGTTGATTGAATTGGTACACGTGTATCACTAATAGAGATTATTATAATCTATTGATATTTATTTTTTTAGAAATCTTTGCTATTTAAACCAAATTAGCAAACTCATTTTGACTCAACAAAGAGATTTGCTTGCGCTCACTTTGCTCTTTCCTGTATTTTCAGACGGTACTAATTTTTTCTTCCTCTTTTTTTTTTCTTTTTAATTTTCAATCCTCCTCATGTGTGTATATATTGAAAATCTCTGTATTTTGCTTGTATATTTTCTGTTTTTCATATGGTATCAATCTTTGTGTTTATTCTAGATCTCAATTGTTAATAGCCATGATCTGGAAAAAAAATAGGGTTAAGTAAAAAAGATTAATGTTAATAATTGAATTGAGTGATGAAACATGAATAGATCGATTCGATTGACAACATCTACTATTTCTTCTTTGATTGATAAATGCAGATCCTTGCCTAGATATATATTATTATTTTTTGACATTTTAATATGCTTTGGTCATGTATTTAATTAATTTGTTGGTTTTATTATTATTATTTTGACATCTTAGTATTCTTTCTAGTATTTAGAAGTTGTTGGAGAAGATGGGAGCATGCTATGATAATGAGGATGGCTTGTTGATTAATGGAAAGAAAGTTATTTCTTTCTTTAAAGTAATGATCGTAGAAACTTTCCTACAAGTTCTGGTAAAGTGTGATTCTTTGTTTTTCCTACTTAGTTCAAACTACTTGTTTAAATGCATTAGCTATTATTATACTAGTTATAAATTGTATGCTTATTAATGTGAACATTTGGTCATACTCACTAGGTTCAATTTTATTATTAATTTCTTTTCAGTGTTTTCCTCCAAAGTTTGCTCGTTCAGTTTCATACCTAACTGATCGAGAGATTTCTTTGGAGGACTCATATGGACGACGATGGATGGCAATCGTGTGCAACTATAATGGTTCACTTGCTATCCGACAAGGATGGGACAAATTTTCAGCTGAACATGATCTGAAAGTGGGTGAGTTTTTGGTTTTCCATTATGTTCCGGATGATCTGAACTTCATTGTTCAAATATTCGGAACAAGTGGTTGTGAAAAGATCAAGTTCAGTTGTAACATTGGCAAAGAAAAACCAAAGGAAAGGACTTATCAGGAAATAACTACCACAGAAGAATGCAAATCTGGTAAACTTTTTGTTCACAAAATTTTTAGTGTTATTTTGTTTTTGTAGTGTTGTTTTGTTTGATTATACATATTAGGGCTATAAAGTTGAGGCAGTAATGGCTTAATTAAAGCTTGATTTTTTGATGTTATGTTGAGCTAGTTCAAATACAATTTTAGATCAATAACATGTTTTTGATAATCCCACAAGTAACTTACTTTGAAATTAGAGAAATTATTTTGACAGTAATTATACAGATCACATGATATGAATGTTGTTTCACGGTAATTATCCCACAAAATACATGAATGTGAGTTGTAACATTCTTTTTTATTTTAATTCTACGTTATAGTATTTTGAAAGAGGCTTTTTAATTCTAGGTTTGAATTTTTTTAAAGATAAGTTCTATTTTCAATTATGAACCTATTATAAATTCTATTTAATTCAAAGTCTTTCTTTTTTGCAAATCTTTTGTCCTGCAAATTGAGTTTCTTTTGGTTGAGAAGACATGCTTTCAAAAAACTAGTTTGTGAGTCATTAATCAAAAGGTGAAATCACCAATTCAAGAAAAGAAGAGCAACATTCTTGAATGTTACTTGTTTTAAGGCTTAGTTGAATTTGGAAGATAGAGTTGTTGTTTATTCTTCCAATTGCTCGTGGGAGAGACCCGAACTATCTCCAAGGAACGTATTAACGTGACTTTAAGCCAAGAAAGTTTTGTTTTGAATTCCTTGTATTTTTATCATTCTTGTTAAGTTATTCTAATAATTTGAAGATAGTTGTCTTTATGGCATCCATATCTATAACAAATAGTGTTTCATCTTTGCCTAATCCTAATTTTGAAATATTTAATGGCAATGACTTTCTAGATGGCGTGGAAAGTTGAAATTCTTTTTATGACGATTCAAGTTGGCATATGTTCTTGAGAAACCTTGTCATGTCGCTGCTGGTTCTGAGGTAGCAAGGACGAGGCTACTCTGATTAAAGAGCAAATTTCCGAATGGCGAGATGATGATTACTTATGCAAGAATTATATTCTTGGAGGAATATTCAATACATATTACAATCAATATTATATTAAGTGTAAATTTACTAAGCAAATTTGAGATACTCTTAAAGCTATCCATTTAGCAGAAGAGGCGAGTTCAAAAAAATTACTTGTTTCAAATTATATGGAATTCAAAGTGGTTGATGACAAGTCAATCACTGAACAAGTACAAGAATTTCAACTTATAGCTAATAAAATTGGTATATCTGGAATTGTTCTTGATGAAAACTTTCATGTTGGTCCTATTGTCTCAAAACTTCCTCCATCTTGAAAGGAGTACAGAAGAAAACTCTTTCACAGGAAGGAAGATTTGTCTCTTGAACAATTATTGCAACACTTGCAAATTGAACAAGAGACACGATATCGTGGATAAATATCTTGAAGGAGTCCATCATGAAAGGTCATGTTGAAGAAAAATCAATCAAGAAGAAATCTGTCAATAATAAATTTTTGAAGGCATAAAAGAGTAAAAATTTTAAGCGTACTAATTCCAAAACTAAGTCGAAAGAATGTTACCATGTGATTCAATTGGTCACTATGCACATGATTATAAAATTCTTAAGCTGAAAAGAAGAGAGAAAAGGCAAATAAAAATACAAAAAATGAGTTGGTGGCAATGATCACAGAAGCATTTGTAGCAGGAGATCAAGTGGAATAGTGGATAGACACTGGTGCAACTCGTCATATATTAAGTAATCAAAATTGTTTCACGACTTGTGAGTTAGTTGGGGTGATAAAGTTTTGCATATGGATAACTCATCCTCTATTAAGGTTGTGGGAAAAGGAACTGTTGAACTAAAATTCACTTCCATAAAAATGGTCAAATTGATAGAGGTATTGCATGTTCCTGATATTCGAAAGAACTTGGTGTCATGTACGCTTCTTTCAAGTCATGATTTTAAAATAATTTTGAGGCAAATAAATTTATTGAAATGGTGTAGCAAAAAGAAAGAACTTGGTGTCATGTACGCTTCTTTCAAGTCATGATCTTATACACCACAACCAAATGGTGTAGCAAAAAGAAAAAATAGAACTTTCATTGAAATGGTTAACTCTATGCTTTATGGATCTGATATCACTAAAATTTGTGGACTGAAGTCTTATACATTACATATCATATTTTGAATGAAACTCCTTTAAAGAAACATGATTCATCTCCATATGAACTTTGTTAGAATCGAAAGCTATATATAAGTTATTTTAAAGTATGGAATTGTTTGGCTCATATTAGATTACCATATCAACATTTGACTAGGATTGACTATAGAGGAGTAGATTGTGTATTCATTGGTTATTCACTAACCAGTAAAGCTTATAGATTTTGACTTGTTCAGACCTCAATCCCTCACACAAATATTGAATCATTGCATGCTAGCTTTTTTGAGCATATGTTTCCTAAGAAAAAAAAATCTTTGGACAAGATACAAGTTCTTCTATATCTCCTCTTAAAAGAAAAAGAGTTGAGTATTGAGAACAAAGTCAACCAAGACGTAATGCAAGATGAGCAAATCAAGAGACTTTGCACCTAATTTTCAGGTCTATTTAGTTGAAAAGGATCCTGAAAGTTATGCTGAAGCAATATGCTCCTTTCTGGCCTGAAGCTATTCATGATGAAATGTACTCTATTATGTCAAATAATACATGAATTTTATCAGACCTCCCTCCTAGATGTAACTCTATTGGTGGTAGATGGATTTTTAGAAAGAAATTGAAATCTGATAGTACCTTAGATAAGTCCAAAGCTCGTTTGGTAGCAAAAGATAATGCTCAATTGAAAGATATTGATTATTTTGATACCTTTGGACCTGTAGCTTGAAAGACTTCTATTTAACTTTTGATTGCTTTAGCCGCAATTCATAGTATGGTAATTCATCAAATGGATGTGAGGACTTCATTTGTGAATGGAGATCTCAGCGAAGAGGTTTACATAAAACAACCAGAAGGATTTATCGTTCCTGGTCAAGAACACAAAGTTTGGAAGGTTCTTAAATCTCTTTATGGATTAAAACAAGCTCAAAGACAATGAAATGATAAATTTAGAAGAGTAATAATTTCTAATGGCTACTCAATCAATAGTGGTGATATTTGCATATTGAGAAAGTTTCAAGAACAACCTGGTTTTATAATATGTCTTTATATTGATGATATGTTGATCTTTGGAATATATATTAAAAGAGTCAAAGAAATCTGTTTCTAGCTACTCAATTTGAAATCAAAGATCTTGGAGAAACTAATGTAATTTCGGTCATTAAAATCATGAGATCATCGAATGTGATGAATCTTACTCAATCAAGTCATATTAAGAAAGTTCTAAAAAAGGGTTTGGTCATTTTGATGATAAACATGCTCCTACACAATCTAATCCTCGTATCAAACTAATGTAAAACTATGTGATATTCTTGAATCAGTTGACATATTCTTAATTTGTTGGAAGTTTTATGTATGTAATGCATTGTACCAGGCCAAATAATGGTTATGCGGTAGGAACTTTCAGCAAATTTACTAGTAATTCTGAAATTGAATATTGGAATGCCTTAATTTGTGTTTTAAGATTATTGGAGGAAGGCGTGATATCGCTTCAATATGTGAAGTCCATGTTTCACTTAACGGATCCTTTGTCTAAAGGGTTAAGCAAAGAGTTGGGGGTGGAAAGTTATAATGGGATGGAAATAAAGCTTGTTATAAATTAATTGTACTTTATGATAACCCTACATGATGATGTAATCTTTGGTTCAAAGAAAAAAAATAAGCAAAGTTACAATTGTGAAGCACATCATTAAATTTTCATTTCCAAAATAAAATGAAATAAGCAGATGTGAATGATTGAAATTTTTTTTCTCTTAATAAATTTATAAGACCAATCTCAATTGAAGTTAGTAAGAAAACTCTTGATAATTTTTTTTTTGATATTCCTATTATAGAGAAGGATGAGATTATATTCTCTTAGTAAGTCTATAAGTCGATTTCGATTGGAGTGTGTAAGAATACTCTTGATAGATTTACCGATACTTTGTCATAAAAGAGGATGAGATTAATTTCTAATAATGAAGTTTATAGACTATTTGGTATACTTTATCATAAAAGAGGATGAGATTAATTTCTAATAATGAAGTTTATAGACTAATTGGTCAGATTATACAAAGTTATTCTTCATTAATTCACCACACTAAGTAAAAAGTGGAGGCCACTTCAATTAGATTTTAACAGCAAAATCTTAAAACACTTGGTTAAAAGGACTCAGGACTCATGGTCGTAAGGTGTCAAGTGATTGCGATTTTCATCGGAACATAGTTATATGTGTGGAGTATTTCTCTATTTCATTTAATGAACCACTTAATTTAAGACTCGTTCACTAAATAGTCAATGATTTAGAAAGCCTCACTAGCTAATGGTTCAAGTCCAAAATACACCATTATTGATGCATGTTACTAGATTAATGTCTCAAAATATTTTTTGAATTTTTCAAAGATAAAAAATTTCTCGAAACAACTGGAGAATTGTAAGAGTTAGTGTCTCAATTAATTTTGAAACAAAATTCATTCGTTAAAAGTTTTGAAAGAACAAAATACATGAATGTGAGTTGTAACATTCTGTTTTAATTCTACATTATAGGATTTTGAAAGAGTCTTTTTTCTACGTTATGAATTGTTTGAAAGATAAGTTTTATTTTCAATTCATGAACCTATAGTAAATTTTATTTAATTAAAAGTCTTTTTCTTGCAAAACTTTTGTCCTATAAATTGAGTTTCTTTTGGTTGAAAAGATATGCACTCAAAAAATTGCTTTCCCTTTGAAAAATACTTGTGAGACATTAATCAAAAGGTGAAATCACCAATTCAAGAATAGAAGAGCAACATTCTTGAATGCTATTTCTTTTGTGGCTTAGTTGAATTCCAAAGATAGAATTGTTATTTATTCTTCCAAGTGCTCATAGGAGAAACTCCAACTATTTTCAAGAAATATATTAAGGTGTCTCTAAGCCAAGCGAATTTTATTTTAAATTTCTTGTATTTTTTAATCATTCTGATTCAGTTGTTCTAACATATCACACCTAGAATATACTCTGGGTTGGGACACGTCCTTTAATAAATGTGAAGTTTGATTTTTTGAAATATATGAATAGTTTAACCTCTATATATCATACTTCTTTTTTTATTATTATTATCAAAGTAACTGAAGGATTTCCATCAATTTTTACGTGTGCAGACATTTTGTTAGGTCTTTCTTTACAAATAAGAAATATTGCTTCTTTGGTTTATAATCTACAGAGGAAGAAATCATATAGAAGCAAGACCTACGTTAGATTATAAACATTAATGGTTTTAAAAATCATTTAATTGTTTACTTTGTTGGGTCATATATTTGAAGCAGAACTTTTCTTGCAAACTATTATGCAAGTACTCTTCTTGAACTATCATTTCATCATAGAGAAACTTGGAATTTACATTTGAGTTAGGCTCGATTCACGAGCATGAAAATTTATTTAAAAGTTTTTGCAACTCAATCATAGACGTCAGTAGTATTTTGAGACTAAACCTTTATGATTCTAGTTACATATTTGTTTCACTTAAGTTTCTGTGATCCAATTTCAAGGAACTATAAATGTGGTTATAGGTTAAACTTCTACAAATGATGCAACTGTTGTTGATCCTACATTAACAATATATGATGTATAATTTTCCTTGTTCATTAACAAATTTCACGTAGCACTTCTATGTATAAGAATGTCAACAAAGTTTTATACACTTTATCAGTGTTAAAGTGACTATTATTAGGCCCTTAGTTGTGGACTCAATTGTATGAAAATTCATAACAATTTTATGAAAATTCAAGGGGTTCTGAGCTCATATCTATTATGTTAGTTTCTCATTAATGCTTTTTAATAGTAATAGATTTAATAGTTGCCTTGCTTAGTCATATAGTTTGCACTATCATTTTGAAGTTACACATTATGTGTAATTTTTATGTTCATACTTTTCACGAATTACTATTTCATCATCGAAGTTGACATGTTGTCTGCTTTGGCATCAACAAACTCCCTCTTGCAATATACTTTTTCTCAATCCACTTTTATTTGTTATATTACTTTTTAAAAATTAATTTGACTAATTTTTATAATTATATTAAATTATACTAACTGAATATTATATACTAAAATATTAGATATTGAAAAACTATTCAAAAGATATTATAGATTGTAATCTTTTACATATCGATATGATAAAAAAAAAGACATTATATAATGTCAGTTAAAATTTTTATAGTTTAATTCTGAAAAAGAAAAGGATAACAACTAAAAATGAATAAAAATAATATTTATTATTATAATATAAGAGTGAATAATTTTGAAACAAATAATATAAGAACTAGATAAAAATGCAACGAATTCACTAAATTTTTTGTAAATTAATATTTATATAAAAAAATAAATAAACATGTATAAATTATTATATATCCCTCTAACAAAATAAAATTTAAAATCCCAAAACTCTTTTATCTTGAATCTGCCGCTACAAACAAACACCTAAATAAAGGGGTAACCAACATATGGTTGTAGCAATCTCTTAGCTATGAAGGAATCATGAAATGATTAAAAATGCATGGAAGTTTGCCACGTGGAAATTTCAACAAAGAAAAGATACCATAATTAGAAAGTGAAAGTGTTGAGTCCGTTCATTAAAAAGGGGAATAATGAAAGCAGAAATGTTCAAGATGAACAAATAGATTAAATCGAAAAAGAATATGATTGATTTATCATATTGAATTAATAGGTTAACAATTTTATTACAAAAACTAGGTAAAAATTTACATTGAATTTGTAAATAAATTTTTTATTAATATTTATATTCTAAAAATAATAAACAAATAGTTTTTCAAAAAATAGTGATAATATTTTAACATGAATTAGATTATTTTTCACTATTACATAATTCAAGATCACTACTAAATGAATTATACACAAAATAATAAATCATTAAATTTTTAATCAATATTAAAATAAAAATAGCGAAGAAAATAAGAATTAATATATATATATATATATATATATATATATATATATATATATATATATATATATATATATATATATATATATATATATATATATATATATATATATAAAGACATTTATTAATATAAAGAAATATTTAAGTTGTATAGATTATACAATTATGATATATGTTGTAGGAGAAAATTTTATAAATAGTTAACATATTAAAAAAATACGCTTCAAACATAAAAAGTAGTTATAACTTTTGAACTTATATAATGAATTGCTTCAATTGATAAGTGAGAAATTTCATATGTATATAAAAATAGCCAATGTACAAGCTTATTTTTAGTACTTTCAAGTTATAAAATTTAATATAAAATATCAAAACATAAATTCTTTAAACTGAGTACAAAAATTATTTTCTTTATACTGAATTTAGACACAACAATTTTGCACAAACATAAAAATAGAATTTAAAACATATAGAGATAAACACCAATTAGTATCATAAGCGTAAATTAATTAGTGTAAAAGAATATACCAAAATATGTAAAAGTAGAACGAAATTGAAAGGAAAAATCGAATAAACTGAATGCACAATGTCCCTTAAAGAAAATTATTACCCTCAAATACTACTGGTTTAAAGAACCACATCCTCTCAAGATGGAACAATTTCATTCACCAACTTATTAATACAAACACAATGGTGTCAGTAAATCACTCAACAAGAGCATAGTACACAAGAGCATAAGTCAAAAATAACCCTCAATTTTGATTTATTGGTTAAGTCCTTTACCGTTAAAATGAAGTTAATTATACTCTTGGCGTCAACAAACTTGTCATATATACCCTTATTTAGATGGAAATCCCCAAATCAATCAAAATCAACCCAATTTCAATCACAACTATCGAAACCCAACCCGATTTCGACGAACTTGCGCATGTTTCGTTCTTCTTACTCTTCCTCCGAATTCAACGAACCGGCACACGTTCTGTTTTTCTTACAATTCCTTCGATTCCAACGAACCGACAGAAATTGATTTGAACCGATGTATTGAATATTAACATTGCATTGTACAAGTAGTTAGTTTAGTTAGTTATGAAAGTTAGGTAGAGAGTTAGTTAGGAAGTTAGTTATCACATGTTTTCAATGTGTATAGTTGGTTACATTCTTTAATCATCTAGATGCTTCTATGTAATCTATATATACTCTACTAATGCATAAGATAAATTCAAGCTTTTGCATTTTACAAAATCATCTTCACTATGTCAGCCTTAGTTCTTGTTGTTTGTGATTGCCATTGTTTCAAAGCTTGAGTTTTTTATATGGTATCAGAGCTTTGCTCGATCTGAGACACTCTGTGTACGATTACATCTTGTAATCCTCTTCTTCTTCTTCTTCTTCTTCTTCTTCTTCTTCTTCTTCTTCTTCTTCTTTGTTTCTGGTTTTGATTGTGGCCTGATCTGCAATTGCTTCTTGCAACTTTTTCTTCTTCTTCTTCATCTGTTCTTCTTCTCTGTTTTCTGGATTTCGGTTGTGGTCATCCATGGCGGATACTACTGCAAGTTCTGGCCAATCTGGAGGTCCTACTAGTAGTACAATTGATTCCAATCATCCCTACTATATACATCCATCTGATAACCCCGGAGCAATGCTTGTACCAGTTCAATTTGCTGGAGTAGGTTTTTGTTCATGGAGGCGTAGTGTTCTGAGAACACTTTCAGTGAAGAACAAGTTGGGCTTTGTTAATGGATATTGCTCACGTCCTCGATCAAATGATCCATCATACAGACAATGGGAGAGATGCGATAACATTGTTACTTCTTGGATTCTGAATTCACTGTCTAAAGAAATTGCTGATAGTGTTGAGTATGTTCAGGATTCTGCAGAATTATGGAAGGAATCGGAGGATCGGTATGAGCAAACAAATGGTGCGAAGTTATACCTGATCCAACGAGATATTAATGACTTGTCGCAGGGATCTCTTGACATTACACGTTATTACACCAAGATGAAAAAGCTATGGGAGGAGATAAGTACCTTAAATGCCAAAGCTCAGTGCACTTGCAGTTGCATTTGTGGAGCAAAGGCACTTACTCACAAAGCAGAACAAGATAAGAGGTTAATCCAATTTCTCATGGGATTGAATGAGATGTACACAGTTATTCGTGGAAGTATACTTATGATGAATCCACTGCCTACTATGGCTCAGGCTTTTTTTCTACTAGTTCAAGATGAACACCAAAGGGTAATTAAACCTTCTGGCCTTTTTAATGCAGAATCTACTGCTTTATATGCTGGAAACATCAGGCCTTCTTCATCAGCTGGGAAAATCAGACCTTCTTCATCGATTGAAAACATCAGGCCTCCTTCATCCTACAAAACAAATTATGCTCCTAATAACTCACATGGTCATTCTCAGCTTCAATACAAGGACAGATTTTGCACTTACTGCAACAGGACTGGTCATCTTGCTGAGAGGTGTTATCAACTTCATGGATATCCAGCTGGTTCAAATCCAAATCAGAGAAACAATTCGATTCCAAGGACTAACAATTTTAGCAAGGGAAGCCAAAGGAGCAACAGGGAATCTGGGAATAATGTTGTAGAAAATGCAAGTTGCACACCAGACTTTGCCCCTGGGAAGAGAACAGATGAAGAAATGTATAATGTGAGCCTTACC
The DNA here is from genome assembly GCA_027789145.1 of Solanum arcanum. Lineage (NCBI taxonomy): Eukaryota > Viridiplantae > Streptophyta > Magnoliopsida > Solanales > Solanaceae > Solanum > Solanum arcanum. The sequence continues at coordinate 56,110,392 of CM050942.1, read as the reverse complement.
AAAGACAAATATGGTCATGTTCAAGGCATACTTCAGCAGTTCCACAAGAAAAATGAGAATGAAGGATCTAATACAAATTCAAACCTTGCTAGTGGACCATCAACTGATTTTGCAGGTATCATAGTTTGCACTTCTTCTATTGAATTTGGAAAAATGTCATGTAAATGTTTCAAAAACAAGTCTGACTTATGGATACTGGACTCAGGAGCCTCAATCCACATGACATTCAATATATCTCTACTACATAACATTACTCTTTTACCATATCCCTTGTTAGTTGCCTTACCTAATGGATACAAAGTTAAGGTGACACAGGTTGGTAGTGTAGCACTAGGACCCATGATCAATTTAGACAAAGTTTTGTATGTGCCATCTTTTAAATATAACTTGATTTCTGTTCATACTTTGACTGTACACTCAGAATACACTATCAGTTTCACAAAAAACGTTTGTTTCATGCAGGCCCCTTCAATGAAGAGGCCTCTGGTGATTGGTAGTGCAGAAGAGGGTCTCTATTTCCTGTGTCCAAGTTGTTTGAAGAGTTCCTACAATGTTTCAAAATGCAATATGATTTCATGTAATTCTTGCAATGCCTATAATAAAAGACAGTCTATTCACTTTCTAGATGATAAACAATGTACTCTCCCTATTCTCAATAAGAAATATTCATGTTCAACATCTGATGCATCAAACTATGTCTCCTGTCCAAAATCTTGTATTTCCAACACTCAACCATGTGCTAAAAATCATGTAGATATTGTGTGGCATAACAGATTGGGACATGTACCTTTTGTCAAAATGAGAAATATTTCCTCTATTCCTGTAAAATTCTCAGCCAAACAGCCTTTTATGTGTTCCATTTGTCCTATGGCAAGACAAGAAAGACTCCCTTTTAACCAAGAACCACCCTAACATCACACACTTTTGAACTACTTCATGTTGATCTGTGGGGGCCTTACAGTACACCAACATATAACCATTTTAAGTACTTCATGACCATTGTAGATGATTTTAGTATAGCTACTTGGACTCAATTATTAAGTACTAAGAGTAATGCTTTACAAACTCTCAAGAGCTTTATTACCATGATAGAAAACCAATTTGAAGTTACTGTTAAGAAAATCAGAACAGATAATGGTTTGGAATTTGTCAATACAGAAGCTAAAAAAATTTTCAAAACAAAAGGTATAGTTCACCAGAAAACTTGTCCTTATACACCTCAACAAAATGGTGTGGTAGAAAGAAAACACAAACACCTTCTTGAGACTGCTAGAGCCTTACTATTTCAATCCAAACTACCTGTCAAATACTGGGGAGAATGCATTCTTTGTGCAACCTATATAATAAATAGGCTCCCACCCACTGTTTTGAACCAAAAATGTCCATATGAAGTTCTATATTTCAGAAAACCCCTTTATTCACACATGAGAAGTTTTGGATGCCTTTGTTACCCTACTGTCCCTATACCTCATAGAGCTAAGTTTGAGCCAAGAACTACTCCTCACATATTCATTGGATATCCTCATGAGACAAAAGGATACAAAGTTCTAAATATGTCCACAGGCAAGATACATGTGTCCAGAGATGTTGTTTTTCATGAAAATGTTTTTCCTTTTAGTGATTCTTTTTCAAATACAACTGGTTCACCTTTTTCATTATTGCAATCACCTCATTTCATTGATATTTTAGATGATTTTAATAAGGATGGCACACAAGACACTCTAAATAGCTCAAATGGTCCTAATGCTGCTTGTGACTTGTCACCTAACCTCACTGTACCTTCCCCTTCTATATCTCCTGCACCATTACTTGTTAACCAACCTAGAAGATCCACAAGATGTCACAAACTTCCAAAACATATGAATGACTATGTTCACTCTATACCTCTACTTAAGCCACCTGTTTCTCAAACTTCAAACACCACCCCTTCTCTTCAGGTCCTTTTCTCTAATCACCACCACCTGGCTCATAGTGCTCTAATTCCTGCTAGTCAAGATGTTGTTAGAAATGTTTGCATTGATAGGGAACCAACTTCATATGAAGAAACTGTCATTGATCCTGCATGGCAGGTTGCCATGACACAAGAGTTTGATGCATTACACTTAAATCACACTTGGGATTTAGTTCCACTTCCCCTTGGAAAGAAAGCTATAGGTTGCAGGTGGGTATACAAGGTAAAACACAAAGCAGATGGTACAATAGAAAGACTCAAGGCAAGACTTGTGGTAAAAGGTTACACACAACAAGCAGACATTGATTATACTGAGACCTTCTCCGCTGTAGTGAAGAATACCACAGTCAGGGCATTATTGATCACAGCAGTAAAACAAGGTTGGACTATGTATCAATTGGATATAAATAATGCCTTCCTTCATGGTGATTTACATGAGGAAGTGTACATGGAAGTACCACCTGGACTTGCAGTCCAATCCCCTAATTTGGTATGCAAATTAAACAAGTCCCTTTATGGACTCAAGCAGGCCAGCAGACAATGGTATGCTAAGCTCACTGAAGCTTTATGTTCTAGGGGATATGCTCACTCTATGTATGATTATTCTCTATTCTACAAGAAGACATTAACTTCAGCAGTTTATGTGGTTGTGTATGTTGATGATATAGTCCTTACAGGAATTGATGTTGATGAGATAGCAGACCTGAAAGTTTATCTACACAACAAGTTCAAAATCAAGGATTTGGGATTACTTCATTATTTCTTGGGGATGGAGGTGCTTCACACAGCTCAGGGAATCATTATCTCACAGAGAAAATTTGTACTTGATTTGTTAAAGGAGTATGATTGTCTAAATCTGACTTCCTTATCTTCCCCTGATCCAAATACAAAACTAAGAGCTAAGGAGGGTTCAGTTCTAAGTGACAGTACTTACTATACAAAGTTAGTTGGAAAACTTAACTTCCTTACAAACACAAGGTTGGATATTGCTTTTAGTGTACAACACTTAAGCCAGTTCATGCAGGATCCTAGAGAGCCACACTTGCAAGCTGCTTTTCACCTTCTGAGATATTTGAAAACTGATCCTACATTGGGTTTATTTTTGTCCAAAGATGCAGATTTTTCTCTAAAGGGCTACTGTGATTCAGATTGGGCTTCATGTCCAGATTCCAGAAAATTTGTGAGTGGATTCATTGTTTTACTTGGTGGCAGTCCAATTAGCTGGAAATCAAAGAAGCAAGAAACCATCTCCCTATCATCAGCAGAGGCTGAATACAGATCACTCAGGAAAGTAGTTGGTGAATTAGTTTGGCTTAGTCGATTGCTTACTGAATTGGATGTTCCTTATCCAAAGCCTATCTCAGTTTTTTGTGACAGCCAATCTGCCTTACACATAGCCAAGAATCCTGTTTTTCACGAAAGAACCAAGCACATTGAGGTAGATTGTCATTTTGTGAGACATGTTCTACAACAAGGACTTATCTCATTACATCACATTTCCACACAAGATCAGTTGGCTGACATATTGACAAAGGCCTTAACAGGAATCAAACATTCTTCTATTCTTGACAAGTTGGCAGTGTTGTCTTGACCTCCAACTTGAGGGGGGGTATTGAATATTAATATTGCATTGTACAAGTAGTTAGTTTAGTTAGTTATGAAAGTTAGTTAGAGAGTTAGTTAGGAAGTTAGTTATCACATGTTTTCAATGTGTATAGTTGGTTACATTCTTTAATCATCTAGATGCTTCTATGTAATCTATATATACTCTACTAATGCATAAGATCAATTCAAGCTTTTGCATTTTACAAAATCATCTTCACTATCTCAGCCTTAGTTCTTGTTGTTTGTGATTGCCATTGTTTCAAAGCTTGAGCTTCTTGATACGATGTTTACCAACATGGTTTTCTGTGATTAAAAAATTAAAATATTAGGTGTTTTGGTTCAAATCAATGGTGAAAAATTAGAAGATTGAAAGCAGAAATATAAAGAAGATAGGATGGAACAATGAGGCAGATGGGTTTCGGTCTTTTGCTTTTTGACTGTCATCTTACCAGGAGAAGATGTGAATATGCGATTAAATTTTTCAGCTGTATTTGTCACCAATGGAATGAATAATAGTCGGAGTACAAGGAAATACCACCAAATACTCTAATGGTGTTTTCTCATTTATTATTATCTATACAAGAATGATTTGTACCATGGCAGTAGCTTTCCATTTCCTTTAGTGATGCTTTTTTTTTTTTAATTATTTTTGTTGGTTTATGTACATTCGAATTGCCCATTAATGTGCAAAATCTCTATTTTTGACAACATTGGGCAAGAAAGTTTGAAGTTTCAGAAATGTTATTTGGTTTATTGGGTTGGTCCAAATTAAGAGAGAGGAAACTAATTTTAAATGGATAATTTAAATTGAAATTGTGTATTTGGGTTTGATTTAGGGTAACTGTTAATTGGAGGGAATATATGACAAAGTTTGTTAACGGTGAGCGTATAAATAACTTTATTTTAACGGTAATAGTAAAATTAACCAATAAAGCAAAGTTGAAAGATATTTTTGAGTTTTTTCCCTATTTAATTTTGTGAAAGTAAAAGAAGATTATCGAGTTTTTGTTATTTTAAAATGAGAGAAAATCTATCTATTTATAGAAAGCAAGTGTGAACAACTGTGATTGTGTTTTACCAGAAAGATTACAACTATTTGGAAAAGTTGCAATTTCGGAAAGTTTACAACCTTTCATAAAAGTCACAACTTTTCATTCGATCGTAGCTCTTCATTAAAATCACAATTTTTTTTTATAGAAGTTACAACTTTTCATAAAAGTTACAACTCTTCATTAAAGTCATAATTTTCATAAAAGTCAAAACTTTTGATAAAAATTGCAACTCTTATTAAAGTTAGAACTTTCCATAAAAATCACATTTTTCATTTAAAGAGGAAGATTAATTTCAAAAATAAATAAATTTAAAAAGAAATTTTTGTTTATGATGAAATCACGCAGGTGGATTTTGAACTTTTTTTATATAAATATATGATATAATGATATTGCCGATTAAATATATTCGATTTTATGGCTATAAAATTATATTAAAATTATATAACAATGACTTTAACATTTTATTATCCCTGCTTTTAAATTTTAGTATTATTTTTGGTCATAGAGAACACAAAGTAGTCTTTATGCATGTCTTTGTATTGTGACACGTTCTCTTTTCTTGGTACAAGCTAATATTACCTTTTTTCTTTTTAATTTTAGATTTAATTGGAATAAAAAATTTTAATTTTCTTTCGTAATTTATTACTGTATGAATTTTTAGACGGAATTCGAACAATCTTATCTTAAACAAAAATAATTAATATAGAAACTTTATATACTTTGTTCTGGCTACTATTTCTATTGAGGAGTATGCAAAAAATATTGTTAAGAGTTGATCAATTAGTGAAGTTGATAAGTTAGTTATTAGTTAGTTAATCAGTTGTCAGCTTCCTATTGGTTCATTAGCATTGTTAGTTAGTTGTATATATAAGTAATTGAGTATTGTAAATTGAGCATCATTCATTCACAGTAAAAGGATGAAGAATATAATTTTTATGTAGCAACATTCTTCTTCTATTCTCTCAATCTTCCATTCTCTCAAAGTAGTTAGGTTTATTCATTCAATTGATAGTTTTGATAAGGTATCAGAGCAGGAATGCGATCACTGAATCTGTAGATCGGAAGAGGTGATAATGGCAAGTAAAATCGTTCAGACTCATCCCATGTATCTGTCATCTTCTGATGTCACAGGTGCAGTTCAAATTGGCATCCAACTTGTAGGAATGGAGAATTACACTTTGTGGAGCAGGGCGATGGAATTGACCTTGTTAACAAAGAATAAATTGGGATTTGTTGATGGCAGCATCAAATGTGAAGATTACGTCGTCGATTCTGAGAAAAAACAGTGGGATCGGTGTAATGCGATGGTGCTTTCATGGCTTATGAACAATGTGAGCAAGGAGTTGATGAGTGGGATTCTATTTCGTTCTAATGCAGCACTGGTATGGAGTGATCTGAAGGAATGTTTTGACAAGGTGAATATGTCTAGAATATTCCACTTACACAAATCAATTGTTACACATACTCAAGGTACTTCCCCCTGTCTCAGTTTACTATTCAAAGTTGAAGGAGCTGTGGGATGAATTTGACTCAATTGTTCCCCCTCCTTCTTGTAATTGTGAAAGATCTAAAGAATATATTGATAGCATGTTTAGGCAGAAGCTTCTGCAATTTTTGATGGGCCTGAATGACAATTATAGTCATGCTCGAACTCAAATCCTTATGATGAATACACCACCAACTGTTAATCAGTGTTATCCTATGATAATTCAAGATGAAAGTCAACGAGAGTTAAGTGGAGATCACTATAACTTAGGGGGGCAAATAGATCCTACAGCATTGTTCACTAGCAGAGCTGGAGGAAACAGTTTTGGAAGCCAAGGTAATTGAAGTGGTAATGTGAAACTTAATAAACCACAGAGGACTGAATATTTGTATTGTGATCATTGTGATATGAAAGGCCACAATAGATCTGATTGCAACAAACTGAAGTATTGTATTCATTGTAACAAACATGGACATCTAAAAGACACTTGTTATCAGTTAATAGGCTATCCTACCAATTATAAAGGGAAGCGACAAGCAAATATTATGACAAGAGACTACAATTCTCAGTTCAATAATTCAGGTAGCTCAACTGATAGTAATGTTGTAGCTTCCCCTATATCACAGATGCAATAGTTTATTGGTGGTAGTTCACATCAGATGCCACAACAACATGGACTTAATTCAGGTTCTGGAGCTGTTTTAGCTCCACATTTTACAACCTACTCAATACCAACAAGTTCTACAGATGATGAACAAGTCATTAATTCATGAAGGAAATACAGTACCTACCAATAGTAATGCCAATACAACAGGTACTTTTGCAGGACATTCTCAGTTTACTCCCTCAACCTCTAGTTTTAATTGGATTGTTGATAGTAGGGCAACTAATCATATGGTGGGAACTAAAAGTTTACTAACTCATGGATCAACATTAAAGAGTTGAGGACAGGTTCAACTTCCAAATGGTGATTCAACTAAAGTCGCACACTCAGGCTGCTCTCAACTACAAGGAGGTGAAGTAGTTTATATGTGCCAGAACTTAACTTCAATCTTGTTTCATTGGCTAAACTAACTAGGCAATTGAATTGTTGTGCTATTTTTTATCCTGATTTCTTTCTTCTTCAGGATCTCTTCACTGGGAAAGTGAAGGAGATTGGTGAAGAAAATGGTGGTCTATACATTTTAAAGTCTTCACAACTGATAGACACTGGAAAACATAGGAGTTTTATTGCAATGAAGGATTCTGCTGAAGGTGAAGTTTGGCATAAGAGGCTAGGTCATATACCTATGAGTGTTATCAGGAAGATAGATATGTTTGCTCATAAAAGGGATTTTCAGTTGCAATGTTACAATATTTGTCCATTAGCCAGACAAGTCAGATTACCATTCCCTACTAGTAGTACTAGGAGCTCACAATGTTTTGATTTAGTTCACATGGATGTATAGGGACGCTCCAAGATTACAACTCATAAATAAAATAAAGTTCTTTCTTACTTTGGTTGATTATTACTCTAGATGGACGTGGATATATCTCATGCATCTTAAGTCTGATGTTTCTACCATATTGAAACAATTTCTTGCTATGGTTTAGACTCAATTCAATGTTCAAGTTAAAATTTTTAGATCAGATAATGGTGGAGAGTTTTTTAATGCTCAAGTAAGTGAGTTGTTTAAATCCCAAGGTATTATTCATCAGAGTTCTTGACCACATACACCTCAACAAAATGGTGTAGTGGAAAGACAACATAGACATATAATGGAGACAACAAGAGCTATTCGATTTCAAGGTCATATTCCAATCAAGTTTTGGGGAGAATGTGTTTTAGGTGCTGTCCATATTATTAATAGAATTCCATCCACTGTATTAATTAAAAAGTCTCATTTTTTAATGTTGTTTGGAAAACCACCAGATTTGTCTTACATGAAGATTGCTGGATGTTTGTGTCATGCAACTAAATTGTTGAGAACTGATAAGTTTGGTCCTAGAGCCATCAAGTCAGTGCTTATGGGTTATGGTACTACACAAAAGGGATACAAACTTTATGATCTATAAAATAAAGTTTTCTGTGGTATTTAATGAATCCATTTTTCCTTTTCAGACTCATTGTATTGATGACATACAAGACATTGTATTATCTAATGAGGCTTCAGTTTTGCCAGTCAGATCTGTTGATCTTGACTATAGAGATGATCCTGTTGACACTACTGGACATGCATTTGACATTGATCTTGAGGGTCACCATCTACAGGATCAACCAACTGTAGAGGAACCAATTTTGGGCTCCAACAGACGAAAATCAACTAGAACTTCTAGACCTCCACTTTGGCAAAAGGATTTTGTCACTACATTCAAGTCTAGATCAAAGTCTAACAGTTTGTACTCTCTGGAAAATAGTATTGATTACAGTAACTTGTCTCCTTCTTATCAATGTTCTATTGCTAATCTTTCATCAGTTATTGAGCCCAAGTTTTATCATCAAGCTGCCAAAGATAAGAGATGGGTGGCAGCCATGAAGGAAGAAATACAAGCATTGGAAGACAATAAGACTTGGGAGGTAGTAACTTTACAAGTTGGTAAAAAGGTTATAGGTTGCAAATGGGTGTACAAAATTAAGTACAAGGCAACTGGTGAAGTTGAAAGGTTTAAAGCTAGACTTGTAGCCAAGGGCTATCGTTAGCAAGAAGGCTTAGATTACCAGGAGACATTTTCTCCAGTTGTTAAAATGGTTACAGTAAGGACAATGCTCACTCTAGCTGCAACTAAGGGATGGGATGTCCAACAGATGGATGTTTATAATACATTTTTGCAAGGTGATTTAGTAGAAGAAGTATATATGCAAATGCCTCAAGGCTTCTCTCATATTCATGCTGGGGTTCAACCTGTGTGCAAGTTGCTTAAGTCATTGTATGGACTTAAGCAAGCTTCACGGCAATGGAATGTGAAATTGACTCAGGCACTATTTGTTGCTGGATTTTAGCAAAGTCATTTGGATTATTCCTTATTGATCAAGAAGTCAAATGAAGGTATTGTGATTGTTCTGATATATGTTGATGATTTACTAGTTACTGGTAGTAGCATAACACTAATCAACGACACAAAGCAAGTCTTAAAGGACAACTTCAAGATCAAATATCTAGGACCACTAAGATATTTCCTAGGGATAGAGTTCGCCAGAAACAGTGAAGGAATTCTCATGCACCAGAGAAAGCACGCATTGGAGATTATTTCAGACTTGGGTTTAGGAGGATCTAAACCTATTGCCCCACCTGTTGAAATGAATGGAAAGCTTACTACTGCAGTTTTTGACAAGCATGTAGGAGTTACATTTGATCCTGTGTTATCAGATGTTGGTGAATATCAAAGATTTGTTGGAAGATTGATCTACTTAACCAGTACTAGACCTGTCCTGTCCTATGTTGTTCAAAACTTAAGCCAATTTATGAATGCTCCTAAGCAATCTCATATGGATGCTGCTATTAGAGTTGTCAGGTATATCAAACAACAACCTAGCTTAGGCATTCTTTTATCTGCTCAGCCTTCTGGTTCATTACAGGCATTTTGTGATGCTGATTGGGGAAAATGCCCTGATACAAGGAGGTCCACTACTGGCTATATGGTTAAATTTGGAGACTCTTTACTTTCTTGGAAGTCTAAGAAGCAATCTACAGTCTCAAGGAGTTCTGCCGAAGCAGAATACAGAAGCATGGCTTCTACTGTTGCTAAAGTTACATGGATAATTGGTCTTTTTCGTGAATTAGAAATGACTATTGTCTTGCCTATTGCCATATATAGTGACAGCACTGCTGCTATTCAGATTCCATCTAACCCTGTTTTCCATGAGAGGACCAAACATATTGACATTGATTGTCATTTTATTAGAGAAAAGGTTAAAAGAGGTCATGTATCCATTCAACATTTAGCCACTACTGAACAACCTGCTGATGTATTAACTAAGGACTTGGTCGAGTACAACATGAGTATCTGGTTTCCAAGCTCGGAATAAATAACATCTTTATATCTCCTAGCTTAAATGGGGATATTGAGGAGTATGCCAAAAGTATTGTTAAGACTCAATCAATTAGTGAAGTTGATAAGTTAGTTATTAGTTAGTTAACCAGCTGTCAGCTTTCTATTGTTAGTTAGTAAGTTAGTTGTATATATAAGTAATTGAGCATTGTAAATTGAGCGTCATTCATTCACAGTAAAAGGATGAAGAATATAATTTTTCTGTAGCAACATTCTTCTTCTATTCTCTCAATCTTCCATTCTCTCAAAGTAGTTAGGTTTATTCATTCAATTGATAGTTTTGATATATTCTATGAATATCGTGTATGTATATTATATGAGCATTCTTATTGATATCTTAAGCGGATTCTCGTGATTTTTCGTATTTATAAATTTCTACTTGAAAAACATATATCATAGTTTAAACTAATAATTAAAATATAATTATCTAATTTTTTAAATAATTATTATTAAAATAATTAATTATTTCTATGTATCTGTTCCCAAATATCCGTAGGCATCTTCTTCTTTTCTTTTCTTTTTTGATATAAGTAAAATTTAATTAATTAAGTAACAATAACTCAACTCTACTGCAGTCTAAAATCCTTTGTAAGATTATTTAGCTACAAACCAATACATATTTTGTTCCTCAACTCTACTATAAATATGCTTCTTTTTCTTCTTCTTGAAACTACCTTAATTATATTTATTTCCGGCTAAAGTCATTTGAATGTTTGAGCATTAAAAGATTATTCCTTGTGTTTGCCACTTCGTACAAAGTTCAAATTAAAAATCAAAGTTAAGTGAAATTTCTAGAAAATGAACTCACTTAAGTTATGATAAAAAAACTCATAATTAAATGGCTTATAATTAAATGGCTTATAAAAACAAAGTTCATAATTAATTAGACGATATTATCTTCGAAATAACATATGAATAAGAACAAGAAAAAAATAGGTGGTCAATGTCATCATCAGCCTAATTATATAGTGGACAAGTTACAAACTCTTTATCCCTTCTTTACGCTTAGATTATTGTTTTGTTTAATTGTGAAAAAGGGTGCATTTACTGTCGTTTACTTTAAATTATTGTTATTTTTAATTGTGAAAAAGGGTGCATTTACTGTGGTTTACTTTAATTATTAAGGTTTTTGTGGTTGAGAAGTGATCTGAAAGGAGTCAAGTCAATGAGGCCAAATTGAAGAAAATGACAATTTTTTTTTATTTTTTTTTTATAAATCTACAAATTTAGGGTTTATTTTGTCATATTTGACTTAAAAGTAAGACTTGGAATACATTATATTCATCTTTGGCCATTAATCAAAGCCTTGGGAATTAGTTTTGTTATGAAAATTTTCTTATCCTCTCATTAATTTCTTATTAAGTTGTAATATAGATATATTTGGGTTGTTGGTGTATTTTCGGATTTGAATATTTTGTTTAAAGATAAAATAATATTTAAAGAAATATTGAAAGAAAGATTATTCTTATAATAGATTAAAAGGAAAAGAAAAATAAATTAATTAAAACGAAAGGTAAAACAAAATTGGAACTAATTCATAAATTTCAATGATGATTTTAATCAAAAGGATTTGATATATTTTTCAATTTTTGTGATTTAGAACTGATTACTCATTATAAAAGTGATTTGTATTTATTTTTATCATTATAAAAACAGTTCACATATAAGTTATATATTATAAAAATTATCCCTATTGTTATAAAAATTATCCCTCTTACATTTCATTGAACTATGTACTTTCTTTTTCATAATCTCTAAGTTACTTCCATCAACACAATATTGTTTAAACGGACGACTATACATGATGTTCATAAATCCCCTCTTTATCTTCCTTCTTGGAAATGGAATTATCGTCATCTTGTTCTTATTAAAATCTCATCAGTCATCGAGTAAAGATGATTCAACATTTCTTGATTATAATGCTCGTGTTATTCAATCAAGTAGACAAGTAAAAAGAAAAATGTATAGGAGTCAATCCGAGAAGTTGATGAACAAGCCTAGAATGTTGATAGGGTATTAAGGCATTCCGCAACGGTAACATGCGGGAGATATGGAGAGAAATCGACGAAGGAGATGACTGGCGAAGAATTCAAATGTACGGTGGAGACATTTATTGCTAGACAACAGAGGTCTTTGAGGGAAGAAGAGTTTTCTGAAACAGTATAGCTTTTTTGATTCTTTGTTTTGTATTTCAATTTATATGATATAATTTGGATTGTATTGGTATTTAAAAGAAGAAGAAGATATTTCATAAGATATATGATTTCATACATATTATGGTATATATTAATGATGAAAATATATTTGAATAGTAACAATTTTTATGGTGAATTTCATAATCAAATTATTAGTTTTTCTTTTTAGGTATATGAATTAGTGTTATCTATATATTAAAACTAGGGGTGTACAAATCAAACCGAAAATCGAATCACATTGTAAATTGAGTCAAATCGAAAAAAAATCAGACTAGTGGTTTGATTTGACTTGGTTTAGTGTTGGAAAAAAAACCAGACTATATTTGGGTTGGTTTGATTTCAACTTAAAAGAAGCAACCCGACATTATGTACATAATTTTAAAATTTTATTTTATACGTAAAAATACTTACTTTGATATAATTTTTAAATATCTCTTATACTTTTTCATAATTTTTATCTTTTAATATAATTATTTCATGTTTGGAAGTTAGAATTCTTAATGATCTAATAAGATTATAGTAATACATGTTGGTAATTACAATAAAGTTTAAATAAAAATCAAATTAATACTAATGCAAAAGAAAATTAATTTGACACTAAAAATGACAATAATATGAATATTTGATTTTTAGTTTTACATGGATTTAGACAATTAAAATACATGATTTGATTTTACTTTCTTTTAATATTTAGTCATGTAACTAATACTTACTAAACTTATTTAACATGATTTAGTACTTTAAATTATGATCAATTTCATTATGACTTGTTAAATATTTATTATTATTATTATTATTATTATTATTATTATTATTATTATTATTATTATTATTAATATTATTATTATCTGGATATTTTATTGGCATTAATTATATCATATTTTTTTTGTTATATTCTTGAAAAATAACTTAGATAGTTGCATTTTGGTAGGACTAAAGAAATATTTGAAGTACAAGTAAATTATATGTTTGTATGAATACTTTATCGGAAAAACTCGAAACTCCGAAGAAACCCGAAAAAACCTGAAGTTGAAAAACCCGAGTGTTATTGGTTTGGTTTGGTTTATAAATTTAAAAACCAGACACAAATAGTTTGATTTGATATTTGAAAAATTCGAACTAACCCGGTCATGTACACCCCTAATTAAAACACGTGATTAAATAGTTGATGGGTGTGTGTGGTGTCTCTCTCTATTTTTATTCTAGAAGAAATATTAAGTGACACTACATGTGAATAAATATTTACATATATGCAAAACTAAAATAATTACTATTTCTTTAGAATTAAATAAATATTTTAGGCTAGTTTTTTATTTTTTAAAAATAAAAGAGGGGAAGGAAGTGGGACAAATGGTCCAAATATACCCTTAAAATAGGTAAATTTACCTACTGTTATGTTTTTTTTTTTTTTTTGAAAAAATTCATTTAATTATTCAAAATATCATTCTTACAACTAATAATTTCTTCAAAAGAAGGGAAGTGGGGTCAATTTTGCTCATGTTTAAAGTTTGGGATAAGTACTCTTAATTGTATATACTGGAGCAAAAATTAATATGGGAGATGATGAAATTATTTTTGTTATAAATTCATTATATGAGTGGATAGTCCATAAAGTTAGTGCATGAACAACCATCCATATTTACTAGATTTTATGAACCTTTTTAGATAAGAATGTATCTATTTATTATGATACTTAATATGGTAACTTTTGGAGTGATTTCTCACTCTATAAATAGGGTTGTTCATTCTCTATTGTATGATATACATATGAGACTTATATATACTTGAATAAGAAGAAAAGTCATCTTCTTCTATCTATTTCTCTTGTCTTCTTCTCTTTATGATTTTAGTCTTATGAGCTTGATTTTATAACACGTTATCAACATGAGTCACTAGCCAATTGAGAGTGAGTTTTAGTTTTTCTTTAACTCATGTTTTGGTTGATCTCGTTATGAGAATCAATGTATTATTTGCATAAAATCATGTATGTATTTTCTAAAATATTTTATGATTTAGAATAAAATAGTATTCAGTCTCTAACAATTATCAGAAACCAAAGACAGATACAACTATTGGTTGAATATGACATGCTATACGAAACTTCTTAAATGGTATAAAATTTAAATAGCATGAGTTTGCATATTATTTTGATTGTTTTGAAAGACTCAAAGGGTAAGTCATGTTGTACTTTGGTCTATTATACTGTTGGTTAAGGGTAAGACGATGAATACAAGTTTCATCGCACCAAAAGGGTAAGACATCGATTAAAGTTCGGATGTTCCATAGTGAAAAATATTTGAGTATAAGACGATAGATTCAAGTTGTATCTCACCAAAAGGGTAAGACATCAATTAGAGTTTTGATGCACCATAATGATAAGGTATTGGGTTCAAGTCCCATAGAATTATGGTCTAATGTGCCTTGTATGGATAAGATACTGAGTTTGAGTCTCAATGCACCATAGTGGTGATAAAATGATGATTGAGGAAAAATAAAGGCTTTGATGAAAAGCCTTGAAATTCGTCCTACTGAATTTGCTCCATTCCTTGAAAAGAATGTGGTAGCAACATATGATAATTTTAAAATCTGATGTTGACTTGGTCCATTCTATCGTATGAATGGTAGCAGTAAATAATTAGTCTGAAAGATGACAAATAATTAATGATATGAATAAGGGCGTGGAGGGACATAATTATAATAGTCATCATTGTGGTAATGATTAAAGGAAGAACACTATGAGTTCTTCAAATAGTCCTTCAAAATGTGAAGGCAATATTTATTATCAAAATGGTATGAAAGTTCATTAGACTTGTAAATGTTGTCAACCCAATGATTTGACAAGTTTATAAAACCTCTATCATGAGACGAGAAGATAAAGTGATGGTACACTTGATCTTTCAAAGTGATGTTGAGGTGTGTCATGGAAATATGATGAATTTTAAAACATGACAATGTACTTATAATGCAAATTTATGAAGTACGTATAAATGATTAGTTCATTCCTTGAAGAGAATGTGACTTGTGATGAATATCGTGAATGCTTGACCATTCTATAAGAGAATGAGTCAAGATGTGATAAAATCATTATGGATTGAATATATGCACAACTCACCTTTATGGAAGGTTTGAGAAAAATATGATATATGTCACATCTCATCTCTACGAGAGGTTTGAGAGAAATATAGAAATTTTATTTGACATGAACGGTCAATGGCTGTGTGCATTATATGTCATAAATATTATGATATGTTTGTTATGAACTATCGAAAGGGCAAGAAAGAAATAGTTCTTGCCTATAAGAGTTATGGTCATTATTGTGTGGCAATACAAAT
Organism: Solanum arcanum; assembly: GCA_027789145.1. Lineage (NCBI taxonomy): Eukaryota > Viridiplantae > Streptophyta > Magnoliopsida > Solanales > Solanaceae > Solanum > Solanum arcanum. Next base: position 56,094,742 of record CM050942.1, on the reverse strand, counting down.
TTGTCATTTATGTGTACCTATGGTACAATAAAAGTAAAGCAAGAAACATGTCTTGCTCGTAATGTTTTGATCATGACAATAATAATATAATATCTCCTTGAAGGAGATGCTCACAATAGTAATTGTGTCATGCAATATGTGATAGTACACAAAATTAATAGAAAGCTTTAACGAGTTGTGTTATTATCAGAAGAATAATAATGAGATTGTAGTAAGTCTCAAAAGAAATATTTTTAAGTTTCGGATGAATTGAAAATAAATAGCAAGACTATAAATCACTACAACCGAAGGGGTTATAAATATTTATGTAAAAGCTTACCCATTGTTTCCTATTGTTTGTTGCATACAAACGTGGGCATGCTGATGAAATCATATGCCAAAGTAAATTATAAGTGTACTGAAATAAAGATTAGTTGGCATGACCGGTTGACCATTCTGGTTTAAATGTGATGCAAATGTAATTTATAATTCATGTGGATTATATGATGAGGAAATAAAAGATTCTTCAAGAATTCTCATGTGTTGCTTGTTCTCTTCATAAAATGATCATTGTACCAGTTAAGGTTGGGACTGTAATTCCCTAAAATATCTGGAACATATAAAAATGTGAATATGGGTCCGTTCACCTGTCATGTGGATCATTTGAAACTATATGATTGATGCATCTATGTGATGGTCACATGTGTTTTGTTGTTAACTTACAAATTGGTTTTGTAAGGTTGTTTGCTCAATTATTAAATTAAGAGCACAGTTCCAACTATGAAATTATATTGATAATGCTGGTTGATTTAGCAGAAATTGTAGACCTCTAATTATAGTTAAATCATGGTTATGAGAACAAAACTCCCAAATGAGATTTGGTATGAGATAAGTAACATATATCAACCACAATGTACGAAGATTGGAGACATCATCACAAGCAATTAAGTGATGTTTTAATCCGGGGAAATATAATACGCGTTGCACTCTTTTTTTCTTGACCGAGGTTTTTTTCAACTGGATTTTCCATGCAAGGTTTATAATGAGGCAACAAATAGTGCGTATCAAAAGATATGTGTACTCTTTTTCCTTCACTAGAATTTTTTCCCACGGGATTTTTCTTAGTAAGGTTTTAACGAGGCACATTATCTATGGACATCCAAGGGGGAGTGTTATAAATCAATTGAATGAGTGGATAGTCCATAAAGTTAGTACATGAACAACCATCCATATTCACTAGGTTTCATGAACCTTTTTGGATAAGAATATATCTATTTATTATGATACTTAATATGGTGACTTTTGGAGTGATTTCTCACTCTATAAATAGGGTTGTTCATTCACTATTATATGATATACATATGAGACTTACATAAACTTGAATAAGAAGAAAAGTCCTCTTCTTCTATCTATTTCTCTTGTCTTCTCCTCTTTATGATTTTAGTCTCATGAGCTTGATTAACAATTTTAACTATTTTAAAACATAATTTTTGTACAATGCCAATTTTAAGTACGGAAGGGCGCACAAAATATCCCTTGCCTAGTTAAATTGTTATTAAACCATCCTTCATTAATCTTTCGGTATTCAAATACCCTTGACGTTAACTTTTTGGCTAAAAAAATGAGTAATTGAAAAAGACAATATTTAACAATGAGGAAAAGATCCAACTGATGAAGTGGGAAAGAGTATAAACAATGAAGTAGAATACATTAATTACATACACATAGTGTGATTCTATGAGTGAAATCTGAAAAGAATAGATTAATAAATTCAAAGCTCCATATATAATCAGGGTCTAATTATAAAAATTGTTATTTAGATACTTAAAAAAACACAAAGAATTTGGATAAAGTTAGATTAAAGTAAAATATACTAAAGTTGATATGCCATTTTAAGAAAAATGAGTGAAATAAAATTAGTTAAGTCAATCATGTAATCGATATATGTTTGAAGAAAGTGATCAAGAGGTTCATGAAATTCAACAATTAATATCTGGGTAAAGCTTATTTTATATGAACCAAAAGAAATAAGTTTGTTGGGACATGACCCCCAGCTACCTTAAAACAAATGATTATCCTAATAAAAAAATTTAGCTACTAGACACTCCACGAAGTCCCTGAATAAGTAGGCTTCACCAGCTATTCATTGAAAAGTTGTAACTTGTCTAGTCACAAGTTTGAGAGTGATCACCGGAAGCTACTTACATTGTAGATGATTTCAAAGTCACCCCCAAAGAAGCACATCACCCATCAAACTTTCTTCTTGTTCTTCACTAACTTGTGTTTGACTATTCTGAAAAGGAAGAAATTCTAAAAATATGTCTATGATCTTCATAAAAGTAATAAGATGTATCATCTTCTTTTATTATTAAAATAGAGAAAACACACAAAAAAAATCACAATTTACTTTAGCACTTAAATTACACGGGCGATCCTCCGCCCCCCCCCCCCCCCACCACAAACATCTTTCAAGTGACTTAAACACCTCTCTAACGGCTGACGTAACAGAGAAAGTGAATGCACTCTCCTAAATGTGTGTGAAAAAGAAAAAAAATGAATTTTGTAAACTCCTACACATATGACCTTATTTTATTGGTCAATATACACTACAACAAAAATATCTTTTAGCGGCATTAAATATTGACACTAATAAAGAGTGCTAAAATCTTTACCGGCATTAGTTAAGTATCATTAGAACCAATATCGCTAAAAGCTTTAGGGACATATATAAAGAGCGACAATTGCCGCTAAAAGACATATTGAGGGACAATTAAGATTTAAATGCCTCTAATGATCATTTTTGTTATAGAGATATAACTAATATTTTAAAAAGATTTTTGTTGATATATTAACTCTTAAAGATATATGTAAATTTTCTTATTTAGAAGTTATGAAAATTTTGGGTCCCCTCTTTAATTTCTTTTTAAAAGTATTTTAATTTTGTTGTCTTCCTCAATACACCTCTTTCTCCATTATAACACCTCCTCCGTCATCTCAATCGCCACCTCTATCCACTATTTTTATTTCCCTAATTATTTAATAATCCGTAAAATTAAATACCGATGTCTTTTTATTGATGTCGATTTCACTCTATATTATTGGTGTGGATTTGGCAAATGTAAACTTTCTTAAATTTTGATTGACTCATTTTGATTTCTAGATCCATTTAAACAATTCTAGATACATTCAAACATTTCTCACAGAATTTACAATTTTTTTTATCAATTTTCTTATGCAATCTTCTTTTCTTATTTGAGTTTTCAAGAAAAAATTGGCTTTCAAAAAAATTCATTCTCCAAAGGATAAATTTGTTTGGAGGGTCCAAAGAGGAGAATATGAATATTATAGTGAATTTTCTTCTTTAAATGGCGAAGGTTGAAATGATGAACAAAAAAGAAAATAAAGAAGGGGGTTGGGGGGGAGTTGGTATGTTTTTATAAGTTAATTAATTGATGTAATTAAATTTAAAAATGCTTTAAAAAAATGGTGAATAAGTAAAACACAAAAAAAATTAATGACGTTATGCCTACATAATTAATTGGTGAGAGTGGTATTAAGATCTCATTATGGGAAAAAATCATTTCAAAGATGTTAATGGGGTATCTAAACGCCCATGTAGTTTAAGTGCTAAAGTAAGTTGTAATGTCTAGTATCACACCTCTTCATTTTTACAATTGTTAAGGATGTGACCGAGTTATTTAAAATAAAAGTAAAAGAAAAATAATTTTGTATTAGATTGGTCAGTTGAAATTGAGTTTTTAGGTGTTTCGAGTCACCTGGTAATTCGTAATTTAAAAGGAAAAGATTCTTTATTTTTAGTCTACAAAAATAAAGATTGGGTGAGGAATTTTATTGACCTGAGGGAAGGCGTGAGGAACCCACTGAGTCCCGTGGTTCTGGCACGGTCATTTTATCAACTCATGTTTCGCCTATAATAATTTTTGGATAAATATAACTTTTTTCTAGTTATTAAATTTTTAAAGAAAAAATGACTGGCCTAGGAGCGTAACCACACACAAGATATCTTTTTTAGAAAAAAAATACACACCAAGGATTGTAATCGAACACATGATGGTATTTAATAAATTTTATTTATTTATTTTTAAAAAGTACTAATAATTAATGACTCAAATTTTGTTAAATAATGATTAAAAAACAAATGATAAATGACTTGGTGCAACATATAGACAGGAAAATAGCCCCTTTTAAAACAAGTGGTGATATACTATTTTTTTTTTTATATTGATACAAGTTAGTAAAATTTATAGTTTTACACAAAATAGCCACATTGTTGTCTTTTGAAAGAAAATTATAAAAATAATCAATTTTATTAATAGTTAAATTACTAATCAAAACGAAACCAAATTTGAATTTTTGTGTCTATAATAATTTATACATATAAATAAGATACAATATAAGATTTGTGTACCTTGTTGCAACGATTAAATCATGAATCAAAAGTAATGTTCCAAATCCTTTGTTTGAATCACAAGAAGACAAAGACTGCTTTTCACAAAGCTAAATGTTTTTTTGGTGTTTTTATTAAGAAGAAAGAAAAATGAATTTTTCTTTCGTTCTCTCTTTAACTTTTCTTTCTTTCTCTCTTTTGGTGTTTCTGCTTCTAAGTTTTTTTTTACGTTCAAACCCTCTTGAGAGAAGAAAACTTTCCCTTCTTAAAAGGGAGTGCAACAGTTAATAAAAAAAAATTCTTCCCTCCAATCCTTATTCGTTAAAAGTAGATAACTATTTTTGATTATCCTTTTATTTCCAAATAAAACAAAATGGGTCAAATTGGATTGATTCACATGGGTTATTTATGACCCGAAATATAACATCTCCAACTTCGCAAATGATGGACAAGATTCAAATCAGTACAACATTATTGTGACACTTAATTTATACAACAAATAGTTTTTGTGACTTGTAAGCATCAAAAGCTTACCCTTAAGGATTTTTCAAGCCCCACATATAAATTCAATCACATGTGGAAGGAATTCACTATTTATATGAGAATACTATTACTCACGATAACCCACTTTATTCACTACTTTAATAGTTACTTATTTTATCCCTTATCCTTTTAAGAAAATTAAATCAAGTTCATGTTTAACTTTATACTCTTAAGTACACGCTTTACCAGTATGGTTAGTGAAATAGCTGTCTTGTGTATACAAGTTTATTATTTAATTAATTGTCTTTCCTTCTACGCGAATCTATATGCTTCATATCAACTGCTTTCCTAAAAATGTATTTGTATTGTCGAATCACTCATGGCTATTAGTAACACGCTAAAGTAGCAACACCGATTGAAACTTCAAGAAACAATAAAAGGTCATTAACTTTTCTGGGTCTCACACAATAAAGAAGCAAGGAACTATTTTTCATTAAGCAATTGATCGCTTAACATACGTGGTAAGATGTTCTCACCTGATATTGGTATGTGTCTCTCATTCTTTTAGCATTCATACATTGTAGAGATCTTGTTCTAGACACCTCTAGATGTCTAACTAGACCTTCTCTTTATAATGATCCTCAAACTCATTTTCTTAGAGAAACTCTTGTTTGGCTCATAAAACAAGTTATAATATGATGGTGAAACTCATCTCTTCACGTTTCTCGACGTAAAAGCAATTTGTCGTGTGAGAAAGTCAATCTCTTGACTTGTTCAACACATTATTTCTTACAAAATATCACATGCATATTATATTTGAACATAGATGCAATAGTATTATATAGAAGATAATATCATAACAGTCAAGTTATTTTACAATATTGAAGTATCATCAAATCCTACACAAATGTAGAGCTTTAACATGTTTTTAAAACAAGTCCCTAGAGATGGTCTTTGTAAAAGGATTAGGTATCATTTCACGTGTAAGAATGTATTGTATAGTTATTTCTCCACTTGTCACTTTGTCTCTAACAAAGTTATACTTGATGTCAATATGTTTGGTCTTGCTATAATACTTAGGATCCTTTGTATATGCAGTAGTCGCTTGACTGTAAAAATATAGAATCATGGGACGACCCTTAGAGTTCCCTGCAATATTCAAATGCTCAAAGAACTTTTTAACCAAACAACTTCTTGTATTGCAAAAGCACAAGCCAAGAATTTAGATCCCATGATTGAAAGAGTTGTGCAAATTTGCTTCTTACTTTTCCATGAAATAGAACCACCATTTAGTAAGAAAGAATAATAGGATATTGATTTTCTATAATTTTGGAGACCAGCCCAATCACCATTTGTATAACCTCTTATGAATAAATCATATCCACTATAACAAAGTGCATGATCTGCAGTTTCCTTCATGTATCAGAATATTCTCTTTACAACTTTTCAATGACCTCTTCTAGGATTGGTTAATACCTATTAACTAGACTCACAACATGACAGATTTTTGGGCGAGTATACATCATAGCATACATTGAATTTCCGACAACACTAGAATAAGGAACTCGAGACATGTCATCATTTTTTTTTTCTGTCTTTGGGAATATTATAAGGCTTAAAGTTTCACCCATTGCTAGAGAGATTATCAATGTATTTATAACTATTCATTCGAAAATGTTTCAATATTTTCTTTATATAATTTTCTTGTGATAAACTAAAAATTCCTTGGAACGATCTCTTTGGATCTTAACACCCCATATATAGTCTGTTTCATCCATATCTTTCATATCAAATAATTTTGAAAGCGATCACTTGATAGTTTTCACATACTTCAAATTATTTCCTTCTAATAAAATATCATCTACGTAAACAGAAAGAATTACAAAATTTCCATTGGACTTTTCACATAGATGCAATTATCTTCATCGATCATGGTGAAATCAAATGATATCACCTCCTTGTGAAATATCAAGTACCACTGCTTTGACGATTGCCTTATTCTATAAATTGAACTTTTCAATACACAAACTTTCTTTTCTTGGCCTTCAACAACAAAACATGTTAGTTGTCCCATGTAGATTTCCTCATTTAATTCTCCATAGAGAAAAGCGGTCTTCACATCCATTTGGTGTAATTCTAGATCTAAATGTGCAACAATAGCTAAAATTAATCGTATATAGGTAAAATTCATAATTAGTGATAAAGTTCCCTCATAGTTTATTTCAACTTCTTGAGTAAAACCTTTTGCCACCAATCTTGATTTTTGTCTTTCTATAGACCCATTTCATTTACGTTTAACTTTAAGAATTCATTTATCCTTAATAGCTTTATGTTCCTTAGGAAGGTCAACTAGATCTCATACTTTGTTGGTTTTCATAGACTCTAATTCTTCCTTTATCATTTTTAACCATTCATCCCTTTCAAGCCTTAGTCACAAAATTAGGTTCATTCAATTCTGTAGGAGATACCAAGAAAATATAATCTTTAATCTCATTAGATCGTTTAGGTACACCTTCTTTTTACTCTTACCTGTTTGAAGTTCAGATTCTTCAATAAGATTTTGGGATTTATAACTCTCACTTGGACCGGGAATCATTTCTTGATCCATTGAATTATCAAGTATGTTTGACAAAAAAAATCTAATCTTTTGAATTCAATATTTTGTACAGAAGCTTAACTTCATCTATTTCACCTTTTTGGAAAAATTATTTTCCAAAATGTGACATCTCTTGATACTTTAGTAATACTTGCATCCTCCAACTCATCGATGAACACATACCTTTTGGAGTGTCAGAGTACCTTATAAAGATATTATTTTTTTTGGACTTAGTTTTCAAACTCACCAAAATAATTTTAATGTATCCTGCACACCCCCACGATCGAAGATCATTCAAGTTTCTTTATGACTAGTCCAAAGTCCCTAAGGAGTGGAAGACACTAATTTAGAGGACACTTTATTCAAAATGTAAGTCGTAGTCATTAATGCATCTCCCTAGAAAGAGATAGATAAATTTGCTTCCGCCATCATTGATCTCGTCATGTCCAACAATGTTCTATTCATTCTTTCAGCTACACCATTTTTTGATGTGTATAAGGAGTAGTTAACTGTCTGATAATACCTTTTTCATTACATAATTCTTTAAATTATTTTGACAAATATTCACGTCCTCAAGTTCTTAAAGCCTTTATGATTTTATCGAATTAATTTTAAACTTCATCCATAAATCTTTTAAAGCACTCAAGTGACATCATATTTATGAGAAATCAAATAGACATAACCAAATCGCGTGAAATAATCAATAAATATAACGAAGTATATACCACCAATTCTTGCCTTCACATTCATTGAACGATAAATGTTAGAGTGAATTAATTGAAACTTGAACTCATCTCTTTTAGCCTTTCGAATGCTTTACGAGTAATCTTACCAGCAATAAATTTTTCACAAGTTGGCATATCAATCTTAGTGAAAGAACCCAAATTTCCTTCTTTTGTCAAACTATTGGTTCGATGTTTCCCTATGTTACCTAATCTTGCATGTTATGTGATAGCATCAATATCATTGTTATTTGAATAACATTTCATTACACAACCGTCAACATAATAGTCATAAGTTGAAGGATTACAATCTAATACAATAAAATGATCATAACAAAGTCCAAAACCATATAAAATATTACCTAGAATTATTGTAACACCATTACGATTAAAAATCAAAATCAATGTCTGAACTACATACACAGATACTAAGTTTTATCAAATATCTGGTGCATATAGGACGTTATGCAATATCAAAGAACGGTCACCACGCACGTCTACTTTACAAGTGTTAATCGATTTGACTTTCAGTCTCACATAATTTTTCACGTAGATCCATCTTGATTTATATGAAACTCGATGAAATTCCACAAATCTCGACCTCGACTCACGTGGATCCATATTGTACAATCCAACATAGGATAAGATTCACTTAGTAAAAAAGTGCTAAAAACATATGTTGCACTTAGAGAGATGCGTTTAGAAATGCTACATTTTTGGCTCAAACATTGACGAGTAAAATACCCCAACATTTGACAATTGTAGCCCTTCATTTTGCTCTTGTCACTCTTCTTGAAAAATCATTTTCCTTTCTTGAAATTGGCTTCTTCTTTTTCACTATTGTATTTCAATTGTTTCATTATCCTCGTGAACTATGTGAGGATTGTTATGCCTTAGAGGTATCTCACTTTCACTAACGACTTTGACATCATTCTTCTATTGGCCATAGTTTCAAAGAAGTGCAGCAAATCTAGATTGTAGTATTGCATCAAAGTTACCGGTTGATTTTCCACGTCCATAAGACAACCACTTGGGATAAAAAATCATATAAATAGTGCAATCTCTACGTACAATAAGAGAAGAGATCATGAAATTCAAATTCATAAATAAGAATATAAATTCAAATAATAAACTAACTTACAAGCTTTCATGTGGTTGTTACGGTATATTTTTCAAGAAGACAATCTCAAACAACTCGTTCTCGTCTTGGCTCATAGAAATATCTAGTCCTCTGTTCTAGTAATAATCATTCAATGTCAATCTTAGATGAATGAGTTGAACCGAATTTTTTACCTCAATCTTGATCGCTAACTTGTTTTCTGCTGCTGTGTAAGAGTCATAGACGTTTATACATTTCTCATTAAGAGACACTACTATCAATACCCGACCAATGGAGCTTGTCCTTGACATGTACAAGAACAAATATGCAATCCATCAAATGTCAAGGGATAACAACATGCAATTTTTATACTCCAATATATTCACCTATCATATGTTCTTCATCAACACAATAAATATTGTTGTCTAAATACGCATGTTTTTCTTAAGTCGACAAAATTTTGATTGTAAATGCACAATTCAGTATCAAATATAATTTGAAATAACATTACTATGTAAATACAATTATATAAAGCAAATATGTATCCTCAATTGAATGGATACAAACAATCCTCTTACAATATCCATAACCAAAAGAGGATATGTCACGACATAATGAATACAAACACATGAATTAACATAACTTAGTAAGCACACAACATAAATACAACAAATACAACACAATGAATACAAAATCATCAAATAAGAATGCATGAATACAATCTGAAAAGGCATCATTATTTCTTAAAAATTAATACAATCATATAAAGTATATATGTATCCTTAATTGAGTGGATACAAACAACACTCTTATAATGTCCTCAACTAGAATATGATACATAGATATGATGAGTCCAAATATGTGAAATGTAAAAAAAATAAAAATAAAAAATGAGGAATACACTATCTATACTAAAAACCCCTCATATCCATAGATAATGACAATACTATTCTATATTAATGTGCATACTTGATGAATTTTGAATTAAAAAATTATTGCAGATACTCAAAACTGATAAAAAATCATGATTTTTGTGATTTTAACAACTTTAAAGGAATATACAAATATTATAATAGTTATATAATTAATAAACTTAAAATTTTATAAAAGTAATTAAATACCTCTTCGTCAACTATGAGGTCTTCATCATTCTTTTGGAGTGAACCATTAGTAGACGAAAACTCTATAGTTTGTTCTGAACTTGAAGAAAGTTTTACCTATGGATTGGATCATGTAAATTCTTCGGTCGTCTATCTTTCGCCATTTTAGCAATTGATCCTACACTATTCGTTATTTCTTGAGTAATACATAGATTAAAGAATGAGAAATCGCTAGAAAATAGTTGATTTAGTTTAATACCTCTGGTAATCTTCTTAGATTCGGTCATTTGAGAGTGATTTTTAAGTTTTCAAATTCTAAATGGACAAACAAAATTTGGAAAACTTTAAATAAATATTAAATCAGTAAATAAATCTAAAAACCTAATAAAGATGCATAACTTAATCCCAGAAATTTTTGTAAATATCTTTAATAAACATATTTTCTGATTTCTAAAGACCAAAAAAGAAAAGAAAACAAGAGAGAGAAGCAGACATTCAAAGATGAAGAAGAATTTAAAAACGAAAATTAGTGAGAGAGAAAAACCATTTTTTTGAAAACATATGAGAGAGAATGAGTTGAAAAATGTAAAATTAAAATGAGGTAAAACAAGAACTAAATAAGGATACACAATATTTTCTAAAATATTGACATTTTGATATTTTTACTAATATCTATAAACTATAGATGTTTTTAATCAATATGTTATGATTTTGACAAGTTCACTAATTTATCCAATATATCCATCACTCTCTTCATTTTTGACCTAATCTAAATTTAAATAGGAAAATAATTATGCAATGGGCCTAAACTGTGGGTTTGGGATTGTGACCCAAATCATATATCAATTTGTGTATGCAAATTATATTCATATTTGAATGAATTTCTAGACAATGCAAAATATCAAAATTAATACTAACTAATGTAACATATAAAATGAATCTATAAAAAATATAATAAACATAACTAATGACATAAAACGCAATTTTAAAATTAACAGATAAAGTTTTTTAAATTTTGATAAATAAGGATAATTATCGAAAATACTTTATTAAAATTATAAAAAAAATTATTTTAAACTATTAAATAAATAAAACTTAAAAGTTACGAATTTGAAAAATTTTAAGTCAAATTGGGTGTCAACAAATATAGTCAAAGAGAAGTGTCACATTATCTTTTATATATCAAATTTTATTTTACATAAAAATTCAAATAATATATTTAATTTTATTTATAAATAAAAATGGTATGAGAGCGTTAGCCATTTTAACCTCTGATACCGATTGTTAACACACTCAATTTTGACCCTTCTTTTCTTTAATTCATTTTTTTTCAAACATCGAAATTAATAGTGTATCAAAATGATCTACTCAAGTTATATCTTTTAGTTTTTATATCCTTTTTTTTAAATAAGAGATATATCGTCATTTTATTTAAAACTTCGTACTTATTTAGTTAAGAGAAAATGGTCAAATACACCTTCAACCTATAATCGAATTCTCAACTATACACTTATATATTTTTGGATTCTTATTACCCCCTTGAACTATTTTAAAGTGCTATGAACGCACCCTCAAGTGTTGACATGGCATGACATGGAACAAGGAGTGTTCACTCTCTTGAAAGCATGTGAAAGTTGAAAAAGCTGATAAAAAGATATTTTAAAAATATTTTGACTTTTTTCACATATAATTTTTTTACTTTTGTCTTTTATTTGATTTTCTCTTTCCTACCCACTCCCCCCTCTTCTCTCTCTTCACTCAAAAAAATCATCTCACATATACATGTTCTTTATTACCATTGTTGAACCACCACTAGTCCACCATCATAGCAGCTCTCTTCACTCATCTTTAAATACTTTCTCTTGAGTTGTGTAACAACCCTAAATTGTCTATGCTAAGTAATACTTAATGTATCTAGATCACCTACGATTAGACCGGGTTCACACGAATTGATGCGCGTAGAACCAGACCTCTGAACCCTTGCAACAGCAAAGCCAACCAACTTGGTGATTTAGTTGAGCTAGGATAGATTGGGTTCATCCATGTAGGGCACCCGAATATGAAGATCTACCAGGATGAGTCTTAACAGGACTTAAAAAGGGGTAATCTTAAGTTTTAAGGGTCTAGGGATAAAATGGTCTTTTTTCAAGCGAAGGGTAGAATTCTAATTATTCTAAATATTTAACTAATTAATTAATTAATATGGTGGAAGGGCAATTCGGGTAGAAAGGGCCGAATTGACCATTTGAGCAAAATCTTGCTTTACCCAGATTCGAGCCTTGGTGGGACCAATGATTTGATTTTATTTATTTTATGTAGTGGATTGATTGAATAATTAATATTTAATTGCTGATTTAAGAACAATAAAAAAATAGATTTTATTCATTAATTAAAGATAAATCCTAATTTGACTAAATCTCTCCCTAATCTCCTAATCCTAAGTTAACACTCTCACACGTTTCTCACCAATTCTCTCTCACTCATGATCTGCCTTCAACAAGAGAACAAGAGAAGAACTTCAAATACAAAGGTTTGTCAAGAACTTGAAAGCTAAAAACTCAAAAGCAAAACAAGTTTAAAAAGAAAGGTAAAAATCAATTTCTCAACGGATTTTGCTTGTTGTTTCGGTGGTGAGACGTTGGCTTAGTGGGGAAATAGACAGCACGTTGAATCACTTTTGAACAACTTCAGGTATGTGTTTTCTTTTCTATTGGTCCCTTTCCCAAGAGACCCTTAAGGTTCAATTTAATCGCAATTGAAAAACTAAGGTTGTCCCCGTTGCATGCCCCCGTCATTAGATTATTTAAAAGATTCAATGCATGTGTTGGTATGTGTTCTGGTAGATAATTTTAGGTCTGGTTGTGATTTTGTGTTTGAATATGTATTTGGTAATTATGTAAGGAATGAAAGATGTATTCCGGAAAAGTGTATTAAGCTAACTGTTTGAGCATGTGTGTGATGTAAATTAACTATGTTGCTGCCTGAAGTTTGTATGTTAATTATGTTGTGTTTCAAGTGTATGAAAATGTTAAAAATGAGATGTTTATATAAGGATAATGTTGCTGACTAAATGTCACCCGAAATACTACAAGAATCAACATACAAACTTGAGAGAAAGATGAATTGAAAAAGACCAAAATTTCAGCTTACTGGAAATTGTTGGTCTCGGCCTTAGATTGGAAAATGAGAGTTTTAAAAAAGATTTAAAATATGAAGTCATTGTAGATTTAACCCAAGACCTCACCAAATGCAAATTACATAAAAATTTCATGAGAAAAATGAAGTGAAAATTAAATGTGGTGAGTGAGGATTGAACTCACAACCTCTTGAATAGATGAGAGAGTTGGGAGAAAAATAAAGGAGAAAAATGAAATGAGGTGAGTGGGGATTGAACCCACAACCTCTTGAATTGATGAGAGAGTTAATATAAAAATAAAGGAGAAAATAAAATGAGGTGAGTGGGGATTGAACCCAAAACCTCTTGAATAGGTGAGAAAGTTAAGAGAAAAACTAAGAGAAAAAGAATGAACTTGTGGGGGATTGATCATACAATCTCCTTGTCTTAAATGAGAAAGAGAAGAGGGAAAACAAAGAAAATGATATGGGGGTGATGGAGATCGACTAAGATTCCCCAAATTTGAAAAATGAAATTATCACGTTTAATATAAGATTAAGTGTTGCTAGAGGGATTTAAAATTGGGTTCCCTTGCCCAATTACGTATTGAAACATAAGTCTTACTTGATTAAATAATTAATGAATGTTTCCTATAGGAAACAAATTGAGACCTTGGCGTACTTACAAGATGCATAAGTCTTGTACCACATAATCTTGGGCAATATGAATCACTTAAATGAACTACGAATGAAGCCCATGGCTTGTGTGTGTGGACTCATAAGTCCAGCATATGTTTATAAAGAAAGTGAATCGAAGATGTTATGTGATAAATGATGAGACCCCAAAAGGGTTAAATAAGAGTGTAAAACACACTTAAAGGCCAAGTGCATTGGCATATGATGAAATGAACATTCACGTAATGGGAGTGTAGAATGATGTATAGTTAAATCTCAAGTATACTCCAAAACAAAGTGTTAAGAATCAATTTATAGTTAATATGTAAAGAAAAGAGTGACTACATGACTATAGGATAGTGCAAGTGAGACAAGCTGCATCTACGCCTAAAAATATCAATGTCACTAAATGAAATTTCTAAGAGAGTATATTTATGCTAAACGATGAATAAGCAAAGAAAGAGTGGCTACATGAGGATATGCTAGTACAAGTGAGACAAGTTGTATCTACGCCTAGAATTAATGTCCCTCAAAGTAAATTCCAAGAGATCATATGTATGTTATATGATGAGCAAATAATGAAAGGTGAGAAATGAAATGAAATGATGTTAAGAAAGAACAGGGTGGCACCACAATATGAGGCTAGTGCAAGTGATACAAGTTGTACCTACACAAATATAATGTCACCAAAAGTACTCACCTAAGAGAGTGTTGAATATTAAGAGACAAGTCTCAATCACACTCTACATGTAAGTGTAAGGACAATTCATACTTAATACAAAATGATGAGATGTGAAATCAACTAATAAGCTATGATGTCCTCATGCTAGAAGCCAATTTCTATGATGTGTGAGATAAATGTAATGGAACTTTATATTGAGCACCGATAGGCTAGCTATGAGTTGCAATTCCTTCTTTCGGGAAGGCAGAGCTTTGTGTAATTCCTATGAGATGAGACTGTTCGTCCAGACGGGTATGGGTCTCCCTTAATCTCCTAGTCTTTGAACTATACTGCCAACATAGTAACTAGCCAGTGGTTTCCACCTAAGCGAGCTAGGTATGTTCTTTGTTTCACCTTGGCCAGTGACTCCACCTCTTTTCGGTGTGGGGAAGACACCGAATTTCATGATGCTCACCTGATCTATGTAGGTCAAAGTTAAAGTTCCTCAAAGTATGAAACATAATGAAATGAATGATACAAGAGGTGTTTGGATAGGATAATTAAAAGGTGAACTATACTCAAGTAATGACACTAGGTCATTCTTCGTCGTTGCACATTAACCCGATGAAAGTCTTAAACTACATCCTAGGTATAGCTGGTGTTTACACTAGCTTATGAATGAATGAAAGTGAAGTACGTATGAATGAATGAAGCAGACTCTGTGTTTGCTAAAGAAGGCTCCCTAGTTAAGGTGTCATATGTTGAGCCTTCATTTTGGGAAGTCCTAATGTTAAGTCCATGATTCCAAGGTCTCAGGCATATGATTGAACAAAATGAAATATGATATGTGTTATATGCAATATGTTATGTGATATATGCAATATGTCATGTGTTGTGTGCAATATGATATGCATGATGATGCATATTACTCTCATGGCATGACTTTCCTAATTCGATTTTGGCAAGTCCGCTGACTTGACTTTCCATAACTCATATCGTTAGGTGAGAGATATTCAACATCATTCATGTCCGTGGTGTGTGCTTGCATATACCCATACTTAGTACAAGTGTGTACTAATCCAATAGAATTCTTTACTTTTAGGTGCAGGCACAGGTGGACGCTAGAGTTCACGAGACGACACTGAAGTTATTTGGTCGTGGAGCATTCATCCGGACTTGGTAGGCCTTCATGCTTTCGAGGATCCTTGCCCGTTATATTATATCTTAGATCTAGGCTTGAGTTAGTGGATTATGTTCCACTAGCGTTTCTTTCTCAATTATTTTCAGACATTGTATTGGTGTCATTCTGACAATTTTATATTTTATGCAGATATGACTATTTCATTCAGTTGAGTATCATGGTATTAGATGGTTGTTGTGAACGATTATGAAATGATAGATAAATCTTATATGAGTATAACATATTCTATTATGAAGTCTATGTATACTTCAAGTAACTAAAAGTTTCAAATTGTCCGCTAAAATTAACCTAGATGATGTAACTATGACGTATGTAGGCTTGTTTGGGACCTCTGAGAGGTCAACGACGCCAGTCTCATCTAGGGTCTAGATTACGGTCGTGACAAAGTTTGTATCAGAGCATTAGGTTAAATTCTGAGGGTAATAAGTTCACATCAACCACATTGGGTAGTTTCTAAGTCATGGTAGTGAAGTGCACCACTATCTTGAATTCGAGACTGCATGATGTATAGGAAAATCCCCTTTTTTCGTTCTTATCGTGCCTTCTCTGATGACGGATTTCTTGGTGTTATGAGCGTATCTGACATCAATTCTTATGTTTTTCAAAAAATAAACACAAGAAGGAACGCTGGTCGGGGGAGAGGAGAAGCAACTGCTGGGGGCAACCAAGTTCCAGCCTACGCTCCAGCTGTAGGAGTGTCCACGCCAGTTAACCCAGCTGGGTTGACTGATGCAGAGGTCCAGACCGCTTTGGCACAGATTGCTCAAGCCATCACTGTGCAAGCCCAGGGTATGATGGCCCAGGAAAATAGGCAGGAGGTTCAGCGGGAGAACCCACCATCCCCACAACATGGGAACATGTTGCGAGATTTTACGAGGATGAATCCTCCAATCTTTTCAGAAGCTAAGACTGCAGAGGACCCTTAAGATTTCGTGGAGGAGATCCATAAGATTCTGGTGGTGATTAGGCCACGGAGATTGAGAACGCTGAGATGGACTCGTATGAGCCGAAGGATGTTGACACATTTTGTGAAAGATGTGGCAGGATAGCAGGGCTTCAGGCGGAGGTACGGTCACATGAGAGTTTTTTAAGTCAGCCTTCCTAGAGAGATTCTTCCCTAGGGAAATGAAAGAGGCTAAGGTTGAGGAGTTCATCAACCTTAAGCATAGTTCGATGACTGTCAGGGACTATTCCCTGAAATTTGTGAAGTATTCCAGGTATGCCACTGCCCTTTTGTCGAACAGTGGGAACGAGACGAGCAGGTTCCTTACAGGGATCTCAGAGGATTTGGAGGTGGAGTGTAGGGTAGCTATGTTGCATGAAAGCATGGACCTTTCCAGGATTATGGTCCATGTCCAGCAAGTGGAGGAAAATATGAAGAGGAAACACAATAGGGCAAGGAACAGATCAAGGCAAGATGAGGAGAATTTTTCAAGGAAGAGTAGTACTGAAATCAGGGATAAGCCCAGGTTTAAGGAGGGACTCTCCCATCAAATGGAGCCAAGTTCATCCAAGGGTCGCTATGATAGAGATTCTGAGCCCAAAGGTAAGAGAAACAATGAAGTATATACACCTCAAGAGAGGCCACCTTGTAGGAAGTGTGGCAAACTGCATGGGAGGAGAGTGTATGATGGGCTCTAACACTTGTTACAGTTGTGGAAAATCAAGTCACATGATGAAGGATTGTCCAAATAGGAGAGGTCAAGAAAAAGGGAAGGAGAAAGTTCAGTTGAATGGTCCTAGTGAACAGGATCAAAGGAGGCAACGATTCTTTGCACTCAAGTTTAGGGGTGTAGGAGAAGACACCTCTGGTGATGTCTCGGGTGCGTATCCTAAGTTAGTTTTTCATGTATATGGTTTTATACACTATTATGAAGTTAATATGTTGGATTCATCATGTTGGTTGCTGATTTATGTGACTTATGTGTTTATTTACGTTGTATGCTTTGATGAGACTAGTTTAAGAAAAAGTTTCTTAGTCTATCATTGCGAAACTGCTAGTAGGTTTCAAGGATGTGCATCGACCTGCTAATATATGAATTAGATATTCACCAATAAAAAGCATTGAATTTCTTAGGTATGCATATGTTCTATACATGACTGGCATTGTGCTAGATAATTAGAAATGTCATATGAGGACGAATGTTCCTTGAGGGGGGATTACGTAACAACCCTAAAATTGCTATGCTAAGTAATGCTTAATGTATCTAGAACGCCTATCATTAGACCGGGTTCACACGGATTGATGCGCGTAGAACCAGACCTTTGAACCCTTGCAACAGCCAAGCCAACCAACTTGGTGAGTTAGTTGAGCTAGGAAAGGTTGGGTCTAGCCATGTAGGGCACCTGAATATGAAGAGCTACCCAGATGAGTCTTAACGGGACTTTAAAAAGGGTCATCTTCAGTTTTGAGGGTCTAGGGGTAAAATGATCTTTTTCCAGGCTAAGGATTGAATTGTAATTACTTTAAATATTTATTTATTTAATTAATTAATATGGTGGAGGGGCAATTTGGGTAGAAAGGGCCTAAATTGACCCTTTTAGCGAATTATTGCTCCACCCGGGTTCGAGTCTTGGTGGGAGCAATGATTTAATTTGATTTATTTTATGTCGTGGAGTAATTTAATTAATTAATATTTAATTGTTGATAAAAAACAGTTTTTTTTATTAATTAAAGATAAATCCTAATTTGACTAAGTCTCTCCCTAATCTCCTAATCCTAAGTTAAGACTCTCAAACATTTCTCACCACATCTCTCTCACTTACGATCTGACTTCAATAAGGGAAAAAAATTAGAGCGTCAAATACAAAGGTTCATCAAGAACTTGAAAGTTAAAAACTAAAAAGCAAAACAAGCTTAAAAATAAAGGTAAAAATCAATTTCTCAACGGATTTTGCTTCTGGTTTCGATGATGAGACGTTGGGTTAGTGGGGATATCGACAACACATTGAATCACTTTTGAACAGCTTCAGATATGGGCTTTATTTTCTCTTTGTCCCTTTCCCAAAAGACCCTTTAGGTTCAGTTTAATCACAATTGAAAAAATTAAGGTTGTCCCCGTTGCATGTGATACGCGCAAACACACTTCTTAAATAAGAAGTAAAGCGGTCGTATCAAGTAAAGAACCCAACTAATGAGGTTGGGATCGTTCCCACGAGGAAAATAGTTCAGACTTAACTTCAATCTATTATTACTACTATTTAGTCAATTATTTCTTTGGAAAGCAAAGACAATAAAAGGGAGGTTCTTACTTCTAAATGAATGAAAATAACTATCTAAATGAAAGGAGACAACTAACAGCTTCAAATGTTGGAGTTTAAGCAATTAATAAAAGTAACTAGGGTTTACGTGTTCCCCACAGGTTTCTAACTTGATAGTTCTAACTATAACAATTCTTTCCTAGTATCTTGCATGCAAAGTGATAAGTTCTGTATTTCTAAATCCTTGGTTTGGCATCTAGAAAATTTTTTTCTCCGCACCTTGGTCCGGCTACGTGTGTTGCTATACTAACCCTTACCTTTACCTCATATTAAGCATCGTATTCGATATTTGACCAAGTTATTACCTCGTACTAAACAATGCTAGCCTATTAGATAGTATACACTAAATCTGTGTTGATGATTCTTTTCCTATTATCTACCTCCTTGGTTTGGCAAGTAGCATTAAGACGAGTTCTAACGTTGGCCATCCGTTAAAAAGACTTCTAAGCGAAAGAATTATCAATACATGCAAGACACTATTCTAGAATTGTTATATTAGTTAGGTTTTACCTCATTATTCGCCTATGGTTCCCACAACCCTAGTTATGGAGTTTAGTTACCCATAGTCATAATCACAATATTCAAATATGTAATATAAGAATTCATGCACTTACTTCAACGAGAAAGAATAAAATCCAAAAGTTCACTTGACTAATCAACAAAAATCACCAACAATCAATTACTGCAATTAATTGAAGACTAAAGATTCTCCAAAAGTGTAATAATAATCACCAAGTCTAATCCACAAAAGAAGCTCAAATAGCCAAGAGTCTAACTCCATAAACGAGGTTTTTCGAACTATTTATAAAAAATAAAGCCTAATTAAATAAGGACTCTATTTGCTGGAAATCTGTCAAAATGCGGCTGGGTTGACGGACCTCGCGACGGATCATCATGGTCACGACGGGCCGCCATGGACTCCGTTATCCAATACTTATGCAATTTCTTCTGCTGCTCTCTTCATTACCCTCGACGGCAGGTATGACGGATCGTCACAGGCACAACGGTCCGTCGGGGGTCTCCATCCCATAACAATTGAACTCTTGGAATTTTGGTACTGGACTACTTCTCTGATCTTTATGACGAACCAGCAAGACGGAATGTCATGGCTACGATGGTCTGTCACGCACTCCGTAACCACACACTTGGTCAGACTTCCCCGTCTTCCTTCAGCAGCTGCGCTATGACGCCCTCTACAGACCGTCACGGGCACGCCGGACTATCACAAGCTCCGTAGGTGGTACTTTTCTGCATTTATTCGCTCAAAAACTTCCGCGATCATCTTTGGAAAGTTTTCCTGCAAATAAGGAGAAACTTACATAAAAATTAATACAAAAAGGCTTTTGGACACACTAAACTTAAGGAAAAAGAATTAAAAATACTGTGAAACCACGGTATATCAACACCCATAACTTAAATTCGTTGTTTGTCCTCAAGCGACGCACTATGACTCAATACAAAATCTTTGTACAATAGTATCCATGTTTTATCTTTCGCAATCATTTGGCTATCAATCCCGATCAGTCTCATCATATTTATTCATGCTATCACTATTAGGCTTGAATTATGTGGATCAGACCATGACATAGACTCACCATGCACTAACACCTATCATCTTCAATTTCTCACCGAGGTGTTAATATTTCTGGTATTGCAGCTAGTGTCCTCACTTCAAAACAATATCCTCATTTTTCACACAATGATTTCAGTTTTAGTATAAGGATTACTTTTCAACACTCACTCTCAGAACAAATTCACACTCGTTCATACATATTGCCATAAGCTTGCCCTTATTTTCACTGCTTTAAGTTCGCTATACAACTCTTAGGATCACGATAGGACTTTCTTAGCTTGTAACAAAGGCTCAGGGTCAGGTAGGGTATATTTAGGTATACTTTAGTGACTTCTTTTCTTCCTTGACATATTGGCTAAACATACCACTTTTTATCATTTTATTTCGCCCAGTTTCTCATATTCTTTCACCTTCCTATTTTCCTTTCTTTCCTCATTTGTGTAAGTGACTCTCTTCTTTTCTTGCTTGTATTTCTTGTATTCTATATATTGTTTTAAACTGATTCTTGGGTCACATTACTTTTGTTCTTTCTCTCTCTCTTTGTTCTTTTTACCCCACTTTCCTGAGCATTCCTCATAATAGACACCCTCAACTCATGGCTTTGCCATGAGTAAAGTACATAATACTCAAAGTTGGGCCAGGACCATAAAAAGGGTTGTTTACTACATTAGCCACCCTCAACTTATGCTTTTGACAAAAGCTGAGGTGCACATGTCCAGGGAGGGACCAGGGCCAACACATTATTCTCAGAAAAGATCAGTTGGGGTGAAAAAGAAAGGTATAGTTTAAGCTCAAATCATTTGGATCAAAGAAGTATTAATTTCATTTGTTTTTCTTTTATTTAGGCTAAAAATGGGCTATATTGAATAAGGGCCTATGATTTTTTTCCTAATTGTCTATTACATCTTACTTTTAGCAGGACTAACCAGGCAAGTTCTAGATCAGTGCAAATAGTGGACTATTCAAATCTTCCTCACACTCACTTGACATATCATTACTTTACAAGATTATCAAACACCTGGTTCGAATTTTAGACTTAGGGTCATGCAGTGGTGTACCTCTATGTCATGCTTAGAGCAACTCATTATCATTTACTATGCCTAGTCATGCATCATTTTCTTTTCATCAGGATATCATTTGAGCCATCATGCTTCAGAATTAAACTATGTATACAAGATATAGACATGCCGGTTCAACTGTAAAAATAATAAGTCTCTTGGGGATAAAGAAAACAGGCAAGCAAACCCCCAAGAAGTATAGTGAATTGGGCTACTCAGGCTTCACCCTAGCACACACTTTCCATATACCCCACCCCCAACAAGAGTGGTTGGTGAAGCAAACTTGGGGCATAAAGCGCCGACGATCAGCAAGCTGGTGGGTCCGGTTCCCCGGAACCCACTACCTCTGTAGTGTCCTCAGCATTAACAGCACTATCAGCAGTGCCTCCCGCTATCTCCACATTACTGGAGCTAGATGCCCCAGCAGCTGACTCTACGGCTCTCATCCGACGCGCCTCCTCATCAACAAGCGAGGCTCTCCTTGCAGCCTTCATCTCACGGCGCTCCTTCTTCCGTGCTCGAGCCTCATCCTCCTCTCAAACCCTACGCCTCTTGGCATGCTCTCGAGGGGGAGGTGGTGGAATCTCAGAAGTGGCGAATAAGGCCGCCATCACTATGTCTTCAGCAGACTCTGGAGAAGGGGCCTCAGACTCAGGCACCCTAACCTCTAAGATCATATCGATGTCTGTGCGAAGACTTTCGACCGCAGCCTGAAAGGTCGACACATCCACCTGAGGGGCTGGCCGGGCTAGCACCCGTAACTCAAAAGCCTCCAAGCGCTGATGAACCTCAGCGATCTTCCGCTGTGTGCTGGACCATTCTCCACTCTAAGCACTCTTCTGCCTCAGCAATAGACCTCTGCATCCAAAGGTGGATGTGATGCAGAAGTGTAGCCATCTGTGCCTTTAATTTCTGGACACTAGCAAGCAGGACCAGAGCAGGAAAAGGGGTTGAACGAGAGGAGCTCGGGGCAGTGCTACTACCCGGGATAGACTCGACTGGGGTAGTGCAGTGGAAGCCGCCTGCGTAACCATGCGAGCCTGTGCTACCGTATCAGCCAGATTATCGCCAAGTGGAGGCAACTCTTGACGGGGCCCTCTGTGTGGAGCCAACTCATTGGCCTCATCCCTGATGAGGCCGATATCGACAGTGCCCAGCGGGGTCTTGAGCTGATCAATGTGCCATATAGGCACACATGCGGACCTGCATAGAGAAAATATCATGCACGGGAAAGGGTAAGTAGTTGTGACCTTAAAATACCTCTCGTGCATGACCGCCTGTAGAAGCCAAGCAAAGTCCACCTCAAACCCGGCTATCATCACCGCCATCAGTACTGCACGATCAGCGCTGTGGGGGAAAGGAAGTGGCGGACAATCAACCATAAGAACTTCGCCGTGAATTTCAGGTTAGCCTTCTTGATGTATCCCTTCGGCTCGGTCACCCAGTCAGCACCCTCTCCACCAACAGATAAGTGCAGGGCCATCCACCTCTTGGTGGTCTCTCTCAGCGATGGCTCACGTAAGAATTGGCCATCTTTGACAATTTTCCACCGGTAATCAAACTGGGAGGTGAGAGGGGTCCAGTTAGCATCAACATCCTCGCCGTAATGATACCGGCGGATGGTACGCAGGGAGATATCAACCTGAATACCCCGCACTTGAACATGCTCCAGTGGGGCCTATTTGGCGGGGGCAGCCCGCCTATCAATTTGTGATGTAAGAATAGCCACGTAGGAGGCGTAGAACTCTCGGACCAATTCTTCACTATAACGGCCCAACGAACGCGTTGTCCACTTCAGTCAATGTCTGGTGAAGATATTCTGGTATTTATCATAGTCGGGAGACTTCCCGTAAGGACCCACCGCTCAAATGTAAGGGTCCGTGTCATGACTCCTTTGTCATTGAGAAACTTTGTGTCTGAATAGACTTGATACTGCCCGTCGACACACCACCGGTTAGGATGGTCGGCAACCAGGGTGAGAGCAAGAGTTGGTGAGCCGGGTGCGTATTCAGAACTGTCAGTCTCATCAGAGGAGGCAGACTGTGAAGCTGTGGTGGGTGCAGGGACCTCAGCAGATCCGGAGACTTCCTCCGACCACGAAACTCCTAAGGAGCCAGACGCTCCTTGTTCATGAGTAGCTGACCCAGAAGGTGTGCTGGTCAGTGTGCGCTCCTCATCAGACTGGGAGGCAGTGACTACGCCGGACGCCACCTTTCTGGGTGTGGCTCTGGCAGCACGTGCAGCTCGGGATGGGATGGAAGTGCCTGGGGTCACGTATTCAGGGTCACGCTCCAATGACAAGATGGGCAGATGGGGCGACAGACTTCGATCGCCCATGTGCGTAGACTCGATCTTGTTTTGGTGCCATAATAGATAGCACCTGTAAAGAATCATCATTATTAGTACTATAAGGAGCAAACAATACAAGCAAAACGACACAAAATAAATAAAAGAGTTAAGATGTAATGACATTTCTATAGTAACAGTGAAACACGACGGACCAGGTGACGGCTCGTCGTGAGTACGACGGACCATCATGGGATCCGTCATGTATTACTTTAAACTATGTTTATGTGGAGACCCCTAAAGGAAAGTCTGACAAGTATGACGCATAAGCAGGACGTACCATTGTGATTATGACTATTCGTCGTCGATGTCCGTCGTGGGACACTTAGAAAAAAGTATGGAGACCCTTAGGAGAGGGTCTGTGACCGTCATGATGGTTATGCAGAACAGACCATCGAGGGTATGACGGTCTGTCGTAGGTGTCCGTCATAGGATTCTTGGAAAAAGTATGGAGACCCTTAGGAGAGGGGTCTCTAACCGTCATAATGGTTATGCAGGACGGACCGTCGAGGGTATGACGATCCGTCGTAGATGTCCGTTGGAGGACACTTAAAAAAAGTGAGAGACCATTAGATATAGGGTCTCTGACCGTCATGACGGTATGTGCAGGACGGACCATCGTGGGAATGACGATCCGTCGCATGTGTCCGTTGGAGGACAGTTAGAAAAAGTGAGACACCCTTAGGAATAGGGTCTCTAACAACTAGAACGGTTGTGCAGGACAGACCGTCGTGGTAACGATGGTCCGTTGCATGTGTCCGTTGGAGGACACTTAGAAAAAGTGGGAGACCCTTATGAACAGGGTCTCTGACAACCAGAACGGTTGTGTAGGACAGACCATCGTGGGAACGACGATCCGTCGCATGTGTCCGTTGGTGGACACTTGGAGAAAATTGGATAGTAGGGTGTTGGGGATGTTGGGACGGACCCAATGATAGTCCGTCTTGGGTACGACGGTCCGTCATCGGGGTCTCGTTCTGTCATTCAGTGGCAGAAATGGGGATGCCCCATTCATCCCCTATGACCCAAATGGAATTGTTAGTGTTTTAACCTATATTTGTCTAACCTAAATACCTAGTAAATTAGCAATGCTAAAGCTCCTATTTCTAGAGTTTTAACAAGGCAATTTTAAGGATTCTTAACCTAGGTTAGACAGAATATGTATTAAAGAATCAACCCATCAATAAAAACTAGGCTAATACTAATTTATAAACAAAAATGCAATGTAAATAGGGTAAAAATCAGAGACACATACCTGAGAATTTGAGAAAACTAGCGAGGAAGGTACTTGGTGATCAAGTAGAGAACCACAGTAGTAGACTCCGACTAGTAGAGAGTGGATTTTAGAAATTGGGGAATTTAGGAAAATGATCGGTTGAAAGAAAGAGAGGTAGGAAATTGGAAGTTGAAAAGGGAGGCAAATGGGAGGAAGAGTGAGGTAAATGGGTGAAATGAAGGGGGTGGGTATTTTTAAATGTTAATTTTTAAAAAACCCAGCCAGGTCGAGTCGGGTGGCTTAATTAGTAACGCGACGAGTCCCCGATGACGGTCCGTCGCATTTGTGATGGCCCGTCATTGGTTCCGTCACGTGTGCCCTAGTTTTGAAAATTATAGAAAGACGTACCTGGCACGACGGATTCATGCGACGGTCAATCGTGGTCGTGATGGGCCGTAGATGGGTCCGTCAGTGACTGCTGCAGAGTGATTTTCTGCAGAATTTCCTGGTGATGTGCCTCCAAATTTAAAACTCATTAGTAGAAAATGCTACCATTACTAGAAAGAAAAACTATAAATATTGGGTTGCCTCCCAGCAAGCGCCTGATTTAACGTCGCGGCATGACTGAGGACACTTGATTACTCGAACTTCATCAAGCTGGTATGCCTCGATCACTTCATTTGCCGATTCCGCATGCCCAAAATAGATTTTTATGCGTTGTCCATTCATGTTGAACCGCACACCCTCCTTAGTTTCCAACTCAACTGCTCTATGAGGGAATAGTTGGGTAACCAAGTAAGGACCATTCCATTTGGACTTGAGCTTGCCCGGAATCAAGCGCAATCTAGAATTGAATAAAAGCACCAAATCCCCAACCATAAACTCTCGTTTTTCAATTTTTAGGTCATGGTACTTCTTCATATTTTCTTTGTAGATTGCTGAGCTTTCATAAGCTTTCAGGCGAAATTTATCGAGTTCATTCAACCTAGTTAAACATTGTTCTGAAGCTTCGCTCCAATCCATTTTCAACTTCTTCATAGCCCACATGGCTTTACGCTCTAATTCAACCGGAAGATGATAAGCTTTCCCATATACAAGTTGGTATGGGGACATACCTATGGGAGTCTTATATGCTGTCCGATAGGCCTAAAGAGCATCATCAAGCCTCCTTGACCAATCCGTTCTACTAGCGTTCACTCTTTTTGACAATATCTGTTTGATCTCCCTATTTGACACTTCAAATTGCCTACTAGTTTGAGGATGGTAAGGGGTGGCCATATTATGGCGAACCCCATATTTCTTCAATAACCCCTTGAACAATCTGTTGCAGAAGTGGGACCCCATCACTAATAATTTCCCTTGGGGTGCCAAAACGAGACCGAAGGGGGATAAGTAAGACAAAAGGACAAAATCAACATGGCCGATCAAAATCAAAGAATCGAGTAAAATCTTTGAACTGATCAAACGTGACTTGTTGGAACTGTGGAGAAAAAGGGCACTTTTGGATGAACTATACAAAGCCAAAGAAGAAACACAATCAGAAATCTGGAGATGACAATGATTCCATAAATTCAGCAGAGGACATTGTCGATTCTCTAATCCTTAGTGTAAACAACCCGGTTGAATCATGGATTTTGGATTCTGGTGCATCTTTCCATTAGTCTAAAATCAAGGAGTTGTTTTAAAATTTCAAATCTGGAAATTTTGGAAAGGTGTATCTTGCAGACAATAAAGCCTTAGATTTTGAAGGAAAGGGGGATGTTTGCATAAATACCACCTCGGGAAACCAGTGGACATTGGAGGATGTCAGATATATTCCTAGGCTCAAGAAAAATCTGATCTGTGTTTGTCAGTTGGATAGCACGGGCTATGCTGCAGAGTTCGGGAAAGGTTCGTGGCAAATTGTGAAAGGTGCTATGGTAGTAGCTCGTGGTACCAAATCTAGAAACTTGTACACCATTGCAGGGTGTATTAACATGGCCGTTGTTGCTGAAGGTGCTTCCGGTTCATGTCTGTGGCACAACAGACTTGGACACATGAGTGCTAAAGAAATAAAGATGATGGTTGCAAAAGGAGCATTAGAGAGTCTGAAGTCTGTTGATATGGTCTTTGTGAAAGCTGTGTTATGAGCAAACAGAAAAGAGTAAGCTCCACAAAGACTCCTAGAGAGCCAAAGAAAGTGTGGTTTCAAATGGTCCATACAGATATTTGGGGACCATCTCCTGTATCATCACTTGGAGGATCCAAATTCTATGTTACCTTCATTGATGATTTTAGCAGGAAGGTATGGGTTTACTTCTTGAAGCATAAGTCAGATGTGTTTGCAACTTTCAAGAAGTGGAAATCTGAAGTTGCGAATAAGACCGGTTTGAAAGTCCAATGCCTAAGGTCTGAAAATGGAGGTGAGTATGACAAATAAGAGTTCAAGGCATTCTGTGCAGCTGAGGGAATCAGATTGATGAGATCAGTTACAAGGCAAGGCAGAATGGAATTGCTGAGAGGATGAACAGAAAATTGAATGAGCGTGCAAGGAGTATAAGGATACACTGTGGGCTGCCCAAAACATTTTGAGCGGATGCTGTGAGCACAGGTGCATACTTCATCAACAGGGGACCATCAGTTCCTTTAGGGTTCAGTATTGCAGAGGAGGTGTGGACAAGAAAAGAACTCAAGTACTCACACTTAAGGACTTTTAGTTGCATTGCTTATGTTCATGTTGATCCAGAAAAGAGAGACAAGCTTGATGCCAAGGCTGTGAAGTGTTACTTCATAGGCTATGGTTCTGATTTTTTTGTTACAGGTTTTGGGATGACAACAACAGAAAGATCCTCAGACATTGTACGTGACATTTGATGAGTCTGTCTTGTACAAGGACAGAGAGCAGAAGATTTTAAAGATTACAAAGAAAGTGGGAGTTGAGGTTGAGTTGGAGAAGAGTAACCCTACAGATATCGAAGAAGATACTCAACCAACTCTTACTGAAGAATCTGAAGTGGAGCAAGTTACACCTGATAAGGTGTTAAGGATATCATCTAGAACCATCAGGGCACCAGATAGGTATTCACCTTCATTACACTATCTACCGTTAACTGATGATGGGGAACCAGAGTCTTTTGATGAGGCCTTACAGGTAGAGGATTCGATCAAGTGGGAGAAAGATATGGATGATAAGATGATGTCACTTGAGAAGAACGACACATGGGTGTTGACTGAGTTACCTGCAGGGAAGAGAGCTTGGCTGAACAAGTGGGTGTTCAGAATCAAGACTGAACCAGATGCCAAAAGAAGGTTCAAGGCTCGTTTAGTGGTTAAAGGATATTCACAAAGGAAAGGTATTGATTATGCTGAAATGTTTTCTCATGTTGTGAAGTTAACCTCTATTCGGATTCTGTTGAGTATTGTTGCATCGGAGAATTTGCATCTAGAGAAAATGGATGTAAAAACATCATTTTTTCATGGAGATCTGGACAAAGAGATCTATATGCAACAACTGGAAGGATTTGTGGTTCCAGGCAAGGAACACATGGTGTGCAAGCTCACCAGGAGCTTTTATGGACTAAATCAAGCACCAAGGCAGTGGTACAAGAAGTTTGACTCCTTCATGACCAAGAGTGGATTCTGCAAAGCTGAAAAGGATCCGTGTTGTTACTTCAAGAAATACACTGATTCATATGTCTTTCTACTCTTGTATATGGATGATATGTTAATTGAAGGATCTAGTTTGAGAGAGATTAACAATCTGAAGATAAGGTTGTCTGCATCGTTTGATATTAAAGATTTGGGTCCATCGAAGCAGATTTTGGGGATGAAGATTTCTCGGGATAGATCTGCTGGCACTTTAAATCTATCTCAGGAGTTGTACATTGAGAAGGTGCTGAGAATATTAAGGATTAATGATGCTAAACCCAGGACTACTCCATTGGCATATCACTTTAAATTTTCAAAGTAGCAGTCACCTAAGACTGCGGTGGAGCGTGATCATATGACACTTGTTTCATCTGCTTCGGCAGTTGGGAGTTTGATGTATGCTATGGTGTGCACTAGACCTTATATTGTACATGCAGTGGGAAATGTTAGCACGTACATGGCGAACCCTGGAAAAGAGCATTGGGAAGCTGTGAAGTGGCTTCTGAGATATGTGAGAGGTACATCCAGTACTTCGCTTTGTTTTGGCAAAGGCAATGTGACTCTACAGGGTTTTGTGGATGCTGATCTTGGTGGGGATGTTGACTCGAGCAAGAGTACATCTGGGTACATTTACACCATAGGTGGAACAATAGTGAGTTGGATGTCCAGGATTCAGAAGTGTGTTTCTCTTTCATCTACTGAAGCTGAGTATGTGGCAATAGCTGAAGCTGGGAAAGAGATGATATAGCTGGCAGATTATCTTGAGGAATTGGGCAAGAAAAACAGCGAGAAGATTCTTAACTCAGATAGCCAGAGTGCCATACAGTTGGTGAAAAATCCAGTTTATTATTCGAAGACAATGAACATCAAAAGGCGATACCATTTCACTCGCAGGGCAGTGGAGGATGGTCATATGTGCTTGGAAAAGATATACACATCTTTATTAACCATATATTCTATTATTCCCTACAATTTTAAAATGTTACAAAAATCCCTTCTTTTTTTCATTACTTCAAATCACTAAGATACATTTCTTCAATCTTACAAATCAACGTTTCTCTTCTCCTAATTTCATCCCTTTGACCTCTCCTTATTTCACTCCCATAATCTAATCAGTTACATCCTTCATTCCAATTTGAATTTCAAAGTATTTTTTTCTCTCTTCAGTCAATCAATATCAAATCACTGAATGTAGTTTTCATCTTTTTCATTCTACTAATTCTTCGATTTCATCAATTTTTCAACGATCCTAAACGGATTGAAATCAAATCTAAGGTTTTCATCAACAATTGGCAATAGTAAATAATTGTTGTTCTTCATATTGTAAAGTGTGAGTGTTTTCATCATTCTTTAGCAATAGAGAATTAATATTGTTCTTCATCTTCTAAAGTGCAAATTGATAAAAATTCAGAAATAAAATGTCAAAAATTGGCTCCTGCAATTTCTTGACTTTCTTTACATAAGGTAAGTTTTTCCATATTTTTACTGATTTTAAACTTGTTTATGCCTTAATGATAAAATTCACGTTTCATATTGTAATTTATCAATATTTAAGTTTATTTAATGGATAGAATAAATCTTAATTTTATTCATTATTTGAGTAGCTGTTGTAATTATATGAAATTATCAATATTGTAATATGCTTAGTTGGTTATCCGTCACAAGATGTAATGTCAGTAATACAAAAATAATGTTCAATGGCGTATCAATCAAAACTTGCATTATTTCGTGTCCATACGATACCTTAGCATCACTTAAATGGTATATCAGTCAAAATTTGTACTAGTTTATGTTTAAGATACATTATATATAGTTTTAATAATTATCAGATACAAAAATTTGGCTATTAATAAGCATAAATAAGTGATACCACCTATATATATTCGTATGATTTTGTTTTGAATTATAACGTATCTTCTTTACTTTTATAATGTATCTTCTATATTTTGATGGGAATGCGGATTCTTTATTTTATGAAATGATTTTTTGATCCAATTACCTTCGTACATGATATGCATTCATATTATGAAAGTTTGATATTGAAAAGATCAAGGAAGAATATGTTAGTGAAATTGAAGATCCACAAAAGCCAGAGCCAATTCACAGTATCATCTCAACAGGATACAGTTAATGTCGAATATAGATTATCTATCACTTGTTAGACACCTTTTTAGAGTGTTATGGTTGACAAGATACATTAACTCTAATTTTAGAGTGTTTGTTTTTATGGTTTTGAAATACTTTCTTCTACTCAAGTTTTAGAATGTTTCTCTAAAATTTCTTGTTTATTCTGACTTTAACTTTCAACATATTTACTTGTTATTTACAGTTTGAATTGCCTTGTCTTATATAATCTGATACAAAAATGTCATAAAATTAAGCACCAGACTCATTCATGCATACACACACAAATTTCTTTTTTTCTCAATAGTTGTAGCTAGTTGCTGATACATTTGATTACATAACAATGCAATGTACTTGATAATTTGATTGATGATTCATTCATGTAATTTATAATTTAGTTTTAGTTAGTTATTGATTCATTCATGCTAATACACTGGACATTATTTAATTGTAATTAGTTGTTGATTCGCTCATGTATGTATCTGATAGATAACTTAATTTTAATTTATCGTGATACATTTGTAAATCCAGTTTATTTAAGCTTACTTACACCCTTTTCCCACAATCTTATTGTATTAGTTACATTATTATCAACTACAAATAAAAATGATATAGTATATTAAAAAATGTATTTGAAACATATTGAGTGATACCATATTGACAAACACAATAGTGTATGATTATATTTTAAAATAATTAGTATTTCATATAAAGTTCAAATTATATACTGGAATGTAATCAGTAGAACATTGTATCATATTTTAAAATATTTAACATAAAACCTAACATATATACCTTAAATGAATATCAAATACATTTTTTTATAACTGTGTATCAACAAACATTTTAGATAATTTGTAGTCTAAATTATGTATCATACACGTAAATTTGATGGTTACAACTCGATTTTAATTATGTAATTTTTGAATAGTTCTTATGAATGTATCACGTATAAAGTTCATATTGTTGAATGGGTGGTTATAATCAGAATTTTGTATCATATGCTATATAGTTGATCATAACAATTTATTAAGACGATACATTTTTATACAATTCACATTCAGATACACAATAATGACCATACCATAATCCATAGATACAAAATTACAATGCACGTCTGTCGTTTATTACTAATGTATCATGAGTTACTTTAGTAGTAATAAACAATCTTAGGGTTTTACGTATCAAAAAAATAAATTAAAAAATGATACATTGGAAATATTATAACACTAATTTTTTAGGAGTGTATCATCCATTTGAATCAACAATTAATTGGAAGCTTAAACAATAAAAAACATAGAAATAAATTGAAATTTATTTATCTTGGGTGGGTTAGGCCGAAAGATTAGGAGATGATACATTGCATAAAATGAAGACATTATAGTAGTAATGTATCAGATTAGTAATAACACTAACAAAGACTAATTTAAGAATAAAAATAAACGAGATACATTTGTAGACAATAAAATTCGCGTAGAGAAAACAATAATCAAGAACGGAAAATTATAGCAACAATCAATTTTATTATTTCAAATGTGAGTGTTACAATCTCTATAATTCCTCTGAATTCGCCTTTTCAAATATAAATTCAAGGGCTTTAAAGCTTGTTCTTGAATCTATGATGAACTTGAACTTTATATTTATCTTGACTTTTATTTGAACTCAATTCTTGAATTCGGTGGTCTTGATCTTGATCGTTCTTGAACTTCAATGCTTGAATTCTTAAACTTGTAGCTTTGTAGAGAACTAAATGGCGTTTGTACCACAGAGTTTCTCTAGCTTCTTGTTTAGTATTTTTTTTCTCTTTTCTGAATTATGAGGACCCCTATTTATAGTTTTAGAACAGAGGAGTTGCGATTGGAATAGGATTCCGTTCAGCCAATCAGATTTAAGTGACATGACATATGGCTTTATGGAGCGGGCTTGTTATCTTTGACACATGTTATGATTCTATTGGTTTTCTTATTTTAATTGGCATGCCACATCATCTGCACACATGGCACCAAGATATGCTCTAGAATGAGATGAGATTGGGTTTAACAAATGGGGTTCATCCAATGTAGCCCAAATCAATTAATTTAGACTTTAATTAAATTCGTATTTATTGGACTTAAATATTTAAGTCAATTATATCAATCCACAATATTTATTTGGATTAATATATTTATGAATTCAATATAATCTGAATCATTTTATAATTTTATATTTAATAAATTTTAAATGATAACAAATGCCCCCTGCTTCAAGTCTTGTCGAGATATTTTATCTTTTAGAGACTAGGCTTGAACCATTAACCGGTTACTAAATTCACCTTAGTTAAAAATGAATTATAATTGAATTAACAATTGTAATCCTACTCAATTTCATATTCCTATATATGGTTTATTGCTCAAACCAAAAAGAAATTATAATTCAATTAGGAATTGTAATCCTACTCAATTTCATATTCATATATATGTTTTATTTTCCAAACCAAAAAGAAATTATAATTCAATTACGAATTGTAATCCTACTCAATTTCATATTAATATATATATGTTTTATTGCCCAAGACAAAAAGAAATTGTAATTGAACTAGTAGAAGGATTTTATCGCACCACATGACATCTATAAATAGATACATTGTCTCCACATTTTTATCTTCAATTGCAGAGTGTGAGCCTACGAAGAAAAGGTCATACTCAAGGTAATTTTCCTCTTTTTTATTTTCGTCACTTTTTTTTACAGCTTGACATGTCTTTCGTAGAAAATTCATATCTCATTATAGTAAAATCAAAATCATGAACCGTTTGATTTTTCAAAAATAAGACATTTCGATCTCTAACATACCCGAAATTCAAATTTTAATACCTTCAAAATCTTTCTAGATGATTTTTTGAAGTTAGCTCTAGATTCTATCATGCTAAAAATTCGTCACTTTTTTTACAGCCTGACATGTTCGTCGTAGAAAATTCATATCTCATTGTAGAAAAATCAAAATCATAAACCGTTTGATTTTTCAGAAACTAGACTTTTTGATCTCTAACATATCCAAAATTAAAAATTTAATACCTTCAGAATCTTTCTAGATGATTTTTTGAGGTTAGCTCTAGATTATGTCATGCTAAAAATTTGTCACTTTTTTACAGCCTGACATGTTCATCGTAGAAAATTCATATCTTATGATAGAAAAATCAAAATCATGAAATGTTTTCTTTTTCAAAAACTAGACTTTTCTATCTATAACATATCCAAAATTCAAAATTTAATACCTTCAGAATCATTCTAGATTATTTTTTGAAGTTAGCTCTAGATTCTGTCATGCTAAAACTTTTCAGATTTGTGTGATTTACTAAAAATCTCGTGTCTTGACGTAGGAACAACGAAATCACAATCCACTTGGTTATTCCAGAACTAGACATAAAGGTCTAAAATACATCCAAGATTCAAGATTTAATACCTTCCGAGTCTCAAATATCTTGACGGGTAACAATCTCTCCTTCACTTGTATTTTTTTTAGATCAGCAAAAGAATTTTATATTTTATGGAGGCTGCATAATGGAAGGATTTATCACATAAAAATTTGCTTAACGTCCATGTCTTAACAAAATAAATAAATAATACTCTCAAGGTGTTCCATGGCCCCGAATGCTTAACCAATTTGAAATTTTACTAGAATGTCGTGTAACGCTCCCGCCTTAAAAATAAACTCAAGGTGTTACAAGGTCCCGAGTTTTTAACCATGAAGCTTTACTAGAATACCGTGTAACGCTCCCGCCTTGAAAACAAACTCAAGGTGTTACAAGGTCCAGATTGCTTAACAAACTTGAAGATTTTCTAACATACCGTGTAACGCTCCCGCCTTGAAAATAAACTCAAGGTGTTACAAGATCTCGAATGCTTATCCAACTTAAAGCTTTACTAGAATACCGTGTAACGCTCCCGCCTTGAGAATAAACTCAAGGTGTTACAAAGTCTGAAATGGTTAACCAACTTGAAGCTTTACTAGAATACCGTGTAACGCTCCCGCCTTGAAAATAAACTCAAGGTGTTACAAGGTCCTGAATGTTTAACCAACTTGAAGCTTTACTAGAATATCGTGTAACGCTCCCCCCTTGAAAATAAACTCAAAGCCTTATAAGGTTCCAAATGTTTAACCAACTTGAAGCTTTAATAGGATACCGTGTAACGCTCCGCCTTGAAAATAAACTCAAGGTGTTACAAGGTCCTGAATGCTTAACCAACTTGAAGATTTAATGGGATACCGTTACTCTCCCGCCTTGAAAATAAACTCAAGGTGTTACAAGTTCCCGAATACTTGACCAACTTGAAACTTTAATAGGATACCGTGTAACGCTCCCGCCTTGAAAATAAACTCAAGGTGCTACAAGGTCCTGAATTCTTAACAAATTGAGACAGGATAAACCCGTGAAAGACCAGTTTAAGGTGCAAAGGGACAAATATTGTCCACCTCAAGGCATGGAAATTTAAAGATCCTTTTAAAGATAAATCCGTGGGAACTCTAGCTTAAGGTGCAATGGGACAAGTTTGTCCACCTTAAGGCATAGAAGTTTAAAGATTCGTTGAAGGATAAATTCGCAAAAAAGCTATATTAAGGTGCAAAGTTACAAATATCGTCCACCTTAAGGCATGAAAAACTTAAGGATACTTTTAAATATACACCAGTGAAAAGGTCAAACTCAAGGTGCAAAGGGACAAATATTGTCCACCTGACATGAAAATTTAAAAAGATTCTTTTAAGTATACAAACGTGAAAAGTCCTAGCTTAAGGTGCAAAGGGACGAACCTCGCGCACCTTTAGGCATGGAATTTAATTACATACGCATTTGGAGACTTCTACTTACATAGTTGAAATCTTACCTTCATACATAGAGGATTTGAATACTTCAACCTATATACTTAGAAAATTTGGATACTTCAAATAATAAACTCGATGAATATAAAGACTTCAATTTGCATACTTGATCTAATTTAAAGACTTCCACCGTACTAATAAGAGGTTCATATTTTATAAGGGTTTACCCTTCCATAGACCATCAATACTTCGTATAAGTCTAAAGTTTTATGAGACAAAAGATAAAATAAAATACATATCGCTTTGACTTTCATGCGACAAATCAAGTGGGAATATTTTTTTTGATACTCATGCAACTGAACTTAGAATATGCTTCTAAGCGCCTACGTACCTCAATAAAGAGGATCAAGTCACAACGTAGTTCTGGGGATTTGAGTGATTTTTTTTTGTGGTTGTGCCGTACACAGTTTATACTCTTGCAGGCCAGGAGTGACATGCAGTTTAGGCTCGTGCCTTAAAGAGCATCATCTTACTTCAAGGGTAGTATCTCTTTAGGAATTTGGCATTAATAGGACCGATCCTTAATCCATCAGCATCAACAAGCTTGTAAGCACCATTTGTATATGTTTCTTGTACGACATATGGTCCATCCCACTTTGAGGTAAATTTTCCCCCAGAATTGTGCGAAGTAATGATGGGTCTTCTTACTGCGAAAACTTGATCTCCAACTTGAAAGCACCTCAAGCAAACCGTCTTATTAAAAGTACGAGAGACGAGCTTGATAATATTCAAGGTTTTGTTGGGCTTCTAACCTCTTTTCATCAAGTGATTCTAACTCAGCAATACGCAATCAAGAATTTTCTTCCTCAGTGATCCCTTTTTGAATAGCAAGTCTTAAGGAGGGTATTTGAAGCTCGAGTGGCAGTTGGTGTGAGATATGTTTTCCTATATGCCCATAAAGCTTCTTCCATTCTTTCATGCCAATCCCGTTTGGATTTGGAGACAACTTTCTTGAGCAGGTTGCATAGAGTCTTATTGAATGCTTCAGCAAAACCATTAGGCTGGTTAAAGTCAAAAAGATCACAAATCTTGTTCATTAACTTGTTATCAAATGGTTTGCCATTGCCTGTTATTATATAGCGAGGGATACCAAAGTGATAGATAATATTTACTCGGATAAAATTTGCAACATTCTCTTTCTTCACCTTTTTAAGAGCGACAGTTTCAGCCCATTTTGAAAAGTAACCAGTTGCAACCAAGATGTACACGTGTCCACCAGAAGACTTTGGTAATGATCCTACAATATCCAGTCCTTAAGCGTCAAATGGCCAAGATTAGATAGTTGGGTGAAATACTTCGGGTGGCTTATGAATGAAATTCGCATGAAATTGACAAGCATCGCATTTCCTGGCGTAATATAAGCAATCTTTCACCATGGTTGTCCAGTAATACCCAATCCTCTTAATGTGAAAATGAAGTTTTGGTCCAGATTGATGTGATCCACATATTCTTGAGTGTGCTTATTGAAGAGCTTGAATCGCTTCTTCCTCTCCCAAACATCGTAATAACATACCCTCAAATGATCTCCTATATAATGTGTCCTTGTAGTAAAGGAAACGAGGTGCACGACGACGTATGTCAGTTCTTCTTCTGCATTTTCTTGAAGTATCCCATAACATAGGTAGTCAATGATGGGTTGTCTCCAATCTTCCTTCGAAGCTTCAACAATGGCGACGATATGATCAAGCTTATTTTCAATATATTCTTCCTCATTTGACAGTGGTACATCCATTTTTGACAGACAGTTACTTGCATTTTATCAGGAAGGGTTAGCGTTGAAGCTAGAGTAGCCAATGCATCAGCTTTCTTATTCTCTGTTCGACGCACATGTTGTCAATCCATCTTATCAACTTTTGAGCATAATCATGATAAAGTCGCAATTCAGGCTTTTTTACCTCATAACTTCCTAAGAGTTGATTAATCACCAATTGAGAGTCACCAAAGACCTATAAATGTAATTGTTTCATGTCAACGGCCATTTCAAGTCCAAGTATCAGTGCTTGATATTCACCGACATTATTGGAGCAACATTTTCTTAGATTAAAAGAGAATGGTAGAATCTCTTCTTGTGAAGTGATGAACACCACGCCAGCACCAGCTGCGTCGCGATGTGCAGCCCCGTCAAAGTACATTTTACAAGGAGGTTGAACTTTAATTAACATCGCATCTTCATCAGGAAACTCATCAGTTAACTCCCAATAATTTGGTATAGGATGGTCTGCTAAGAAATCCGTTAGTGCTTGTCCCTTCACGGATTTTTAAGGGATGTACACAATCTCAAATTGTTGGAATTGGAGGTACCATCTTGCTAGTCGGTCACAAAGGACAGGTTTTGACATAACAAACTTGATAGGATTTTCTATAGAAATAAGCCGAACAACATGAGCTTGAAAATAATGCTTCATCTTTTGAATTGAGAAGACCAGTGCCAAGCATAACTTTTCAATTGGCGAATAATTTAGCTCATTTGGCGTCATCGTTCTACTTAAGTAATAAAGAGCATTTTCTTTGCCTTCACTATTCTCTTGAGCTAACAAGGCTCCTACAGACCTTTCTTGTGCTGCAATGTAGAGTATCAATGGTTTTCCAGGTATAGGGGCTTCCAAAACCGGAGGTTTCGCTAGATAAGATTTGATACTTTTAAAGGCTTTGCTACATGTTTGGTCCCAATTAAAAGGAGCACCTTTCTTCATGAGATGACTGAATGGTTGACATCTCCCCGCTAGATTTGAGATGAACCTTCTCAAGTAGGCTAACTTTCCTTGGAGACTTTTTAACTCATGAATATCTCAAGGTTCAGGCATCTTTGATATTGCATCGACTTTGGCCTGATCAATTTCAATTCCTTGATGTCTCTCAATGAAGCCAAGGAACTTGCCGGAAGTAACTCTCAAGGCACATTTCAATGGATTCATCCTTAGTTGATATCTTCAGAGTAACTCAAACACCATCCTTAAGTCTTTCAAATGATCACCCCTCTTCCTCGACTTTACTAACAAATCATCAACATAACATTCAACATTTTTATGGACCAAGTCGTCAAAGATATTTTGCATAGCCCTTTTATATGTGGCGCCAACATTCTTTAAACCAAATGGAATCACTTTGTAGCAATAAATACCTTTTGGCGTGTGAAATGCAGTGAGTTCTTCATCTTTTGGTGACATGCGAATTTGATTATATCCAGAAGAACCATCCATGAACAACATTTCCTCATAACCAGTGGTGGCATCAATCATCAACTCTGGAATGGGAAGAGGAAACTCATCTTTAGGGCATGCATTATTGAGATCTCTAAAGTCAACGCAAACTCAAATTTGACCAATCTTCTTCCTCACAGGAACAATACTTGAAATCCATGTAGGATATTTGACCTCACAAATAAAGACTGCCTCAATGAGTTTGTTAACTTCATTTTCTATCAACGGAATCAAGTCTGTTCTAAAACGTCATTGAGCTTGTTTAACTGGACGAGAACCATTTTTGACCGCCAATTGATGGACCGCTACTCTAGGATTCAATCCAGGCATTTCTTTATAACTTCAAGCGAATACATCTCTATATTTTTTGAGTATATTCATGTAAGCGACTTCTTGATCAATTTCTAGAAATGCACTCAAGTAAGTTGGCTTCGAATCTTCATCAGTGCCAAGGTTAACTTCCTTCAAAGGGTCTATTGTGATCTTTACTCCTTCTTCAAGTTCTGGTGGAGCATCTTTAGTATCTTTCTCTTCCACAGGATCATCGTCATTGACCGATATATGACAACACGAGACAATATCTTCTACCTCTTCCTCAATCTTTTTTTGAGGCAAAAAATCTTACTCATTTTGGATTGTAACATGATTTGAGGAACCTAGACTTCCTTTATCTTCCTCGCGCTCTTTGTTGTAAACCACAGTATGAACCTTTGCCTTGAGTTCCTCTTCACAGGAAACCATAAGTTCCACTCGTCGCCTCATCCTAGATGGAATCAAACTTCTGAAATACTTTCAAATATAATATGAAGTAGGCCTTGTAACTTTTAAATAACTTCTCAGGTTCTTGTTATTCTTCTTTAGAGGACCTAACCTCTCAAACACAAAAATTCTTGTTGTCGTTTCACCAAGTCGATCAAAGACAGAAGGCCTTTTATTGGGAGTAGTGATGTCATCTTCAAAAGTTATATGATTATTATTGGCCCTTCTTATGGAAATGTGAATTGGCGGCGGTTGTCTATAACATAGGCCTTCACGCACTTTCCTAGTTGTATCTTCTGATGGGAGTTTCCCTAGCACTGATGGCTCGCTAGGGTTGTATCCTGCCTTCACAAATAACTTGCAGGCATTGGGATCAAAACCTTCTCTTGTTAACTTTGTAGGGAGAGCCATATCTAGCACTTGATCTTGAGCGACTGACTTTTCTGGCAACTTTGAAGACAAGTTTATTGCATCAATCCGTCTGAAAGGAAGAGTTAGCCCTTTTAATGCATTTTCTTCAAGGTTAGATGGTTGATCTTGTTTTTCTTTTTCGCTTTTGGAACATAGCAAAGCCTAGAAGTCTGCTTCTTCTTTGAAGACAAGATCTTCCCTTCATTAAGAATGGGACAAGAGTCTTTAGTGTCAACTTTCACCTTTTCGATAGCTGCATCAATTCTTTTGTTTATGATATTATCAAGCTTGATTGATTTGACGTCGTTGGATTTGACCCCTTTAACAATATAACTTCTCATATAGAATTTTGCATCCGCAAAGTGTGTCTCCACTTCGGTAAAAGGATTATCATCTGCAACTATCTTTCTTTCAATTCCACCTTCAAGATATTTCACACATTGATAGTAAGAAGAAGAGAAAATTCTATTCTCATGTACCCAAGGCCTGCCAAGTAATATATTGTATGATGTCTTTGCTTCAATCACATGCATCCATGCGCTTGCTCGCAAATCTCCCATGTGGATCTCTAATTTAATAGATCCTATGGACCTCTGCCTGCCTTGATTAAATCCTTGTATCAACAGACGACTTTCACTAAGTTCCCCAGTCGTGATGCTAAGTTCCTTCAATGTGTGGATAGGCAAAATGTTGACTCCAGATCCTTCATCTATTAAGATTCTATTTATCTTCTTCTCTAGCACATGACCCACCATATACAAAGGATGATTGTTTAGTGTTTCACCAAATCGAAGATCGTTATCTGTAAATGTGATTTTAGTATCACAGACATGTGCTTCTTAGAAAGAAAGTTTAATAGATTTTTCAGAAAATGAAAGAGACATCATTTCGGACATTTCCCTTGTTTCTTTTTCTTCTTCCCAGGAGACACTTTTGGTGAGGATTCACTCATTGTTCCTTCTTTTACAGTAGGAGGCACCTTCATTGTTTGTCCTTTATCCACATTGAAACATGATGCCTCGACATTGCCTTGAGTAGACTTTGTATCGAACGAGCTTGGCAAGAATTCCTTTAAAGTCACAAGACGTCGAGGTTTTTAGTAGTGATGCACTTCAACCTTTGCCATTTTGGGGCGCTTGATTGATTTTTGCTTCTCTGATTTCTTCACCTTTTTTCCTCTAACTGGTTGCTCGGATAATTGTTTTCGTAAGTTTGACTTGTTGCGTCTTTGCCTAGTACAAGAATCCAACCCTCATCACCATATATGTCAACGTCCTGTTCTACTGGCTTTTCTTCATGTTTTTCAGAGATATACATTTGGATCGGATCCAATGACCCAAATGTGATAGAGATCTGGTTAGAACTAGCCTTCTCATCATCAAGGAAAATTTTATTTTCGTTAACCAATCGTATCACTCTATCCATAAAGACAACATTTTTCAAGAGGATGACTTACAAGTCTGTGATACTTGCAATAATTTGGGTCATTAGTTTTTCCAGCTTCATCGGGTCGCTTCATCTCTGGCAAGTCAATGAGCTTTAATCAAGCAATTCATCAAAAGTTTCAGAAACGTCAGACCTCCAAGAAGGGATACTTTTTTCCTTGCATCTCCCTTAGTGTCGACTTTTGATTTGAACGTGCTTGGAAAGTCGTTCTCATATTTTGTTTTACGCCCTCATTCGTGGTGAACTTTGCGGGTGAAACATTTACACTCATGGATTCTTTGTTGTCAATTCTGGGCAGAAACTTGCTCTATCTTTTGGGTTCATGTTTGTCCCTTCCTTTGGAGGATCATGAACAATAGTCATATCTTTTCCGGCAGATGACATGCTCA
The DNA here is from genome assembly GCA_027789145.1 of Solanum arcanum. Lineage (NCBI taxonomy): Eukaryota > Viridiplantae > Streptophyta > Magnoliopsida > Solanales > Solanaceae > Solanum > Solanum arcanum. Next base: position 56,052,439 of record CM050942.1, on the reverse strand, counting down.
ACTCCATATCATGAGCTCGAGTAGCTAAATCCTTGAATGATTTTGGTTTTATTCCTTGCAAGATATAAAGAAGCTTCCAGTGTATTCCTTGAATAGACATTTCGATTACAGAAGTTTCACTAAGCCTGTCCTTGCAATTTAGGCTCGTGTTCCTCCACCGATTTATGAAATCTATGACCAGTTGCAACTCATGTTCTAGTTGCTCCCAACTATCAATAGAGTTAGGTTTGAGATTCGTGTACCAATCAAAGGCATTTCCATTTGGAGAGCGGACAAACTGTTTGACTAGATAGTCTTCATATGTTCCAGCATTGTAACATGTCTCCACGAAGTGCGTGACATGTTGTTTTGGATTTCCTTTTCCCTCAAATTGTTAAATTTGGGTGGTTGATAACCAGCAGACAATTTAAAGTTATCAATCCTAGAAGTGTATGGCTTAGCATACATATGAGAAGACTTGGTGGAGACTTCATACTTATCTTTGCTAGTGCCTTCAATAAACTCCTTCAAACGATCGAGTGGGATCATTCCTTCAGAAGAAATCGGCATCTCTTTAACAAATGGGGCTTTCTTAGCAGGATCTTCGATTTCTTGAACTTCAATGCCCTTTCCTGGTGCATGGCTCGCATCTCCATCTAAAATTCCTTCTATCTTGTCTATCAACTTGTCAATTCGAGATTCTTGGTGTTGTACATACTTCCTCAATCCTTCAACTAACTTCGTTATATTTGCGAGTTGTTCCTCAAGAGAGGAAGCAGCAGTCACCATCGTTTGCATGAGCATCGGAGATGCAGGAGAGTAACATGGTGTAGCGACCTGTTTAGTTGTTTCGAGCAGTAGAATTACTTTTGAAAAAAAAACTGACTAGGTCGACGGCTCACGCGACGGACCGTCATGGTCACGACGGACCGTGACGGACTCCGTCGTCCCACACTTGTGTAATTCTCCTGCTGCTCTCCTCATTACCCTCGACGACATGTAGGACGAACCGTCATAAGCACAACGGTCTGTCGAGGATCTCCGTTCCAAAACACTTAAACTCTGAAATGCAGTGCGGGGATCAACTCTACGAACTATAGCGAAATTGCAGCACGGACCGTCGTAGACACGACGGACCGTCACAAATCCCTTTACTGAATTAGAGTCTCTGAACTCTGTGAAGACCCTGCAGGACGGACCGTCGCAGGCATGACGAGCCGTCACGAGTTGCGTAACCTCGACTGGGTTGGATTTCTGCTAAAAGTTTAAGGGGTGTTTTGGACTATTCCTGATTATAATTAGAAAATAGTGGGGTAAGTTTAATAATTTAATTACTTGGGGGTTAAAGGACATAACTTTAAAATAAATAATGGGTTACTTTCATCATAATGAATTATATGATAATTAGGGTAAAAGAAAAAGAATTTGGAGAAGGAAAAATAGGGAGAACGAGCGAGAGAAGGGAGAAGCGAAGAGGAAAGCAAAGGCACTGGGAAGTAGCTTTCTTGATCACGATTCTTCGATGGAGGTAGGTTATGGTTTATGTTATTTCATAGTAAACTCTAAATAGCGATTGATATGTATTGGGTGGTATTGTAAAGTCTTCTATATGCTTAATTGTGTTGTTGCATGTTGTGATTATGTAAATGGTGATGGATTATAAAAATGATACTGTGGAATTTTAAAAACCTTAAATCCACTCTATTAATGATGATGCCTTGACATAAAAGAAGTCTTGATGAACTAAAAGAATGAGGTTAATGGATCGGGTGTCACGAACCGACACGTAGTATTAGGGGATCGGGTGTCACGAACCGACACGTAGTATTAGGGGATCGGGTGTCACAACCGACACATAGTATTAGGGGATCAGATGTCACGTACCGACACGTAGTATTAGGGGATCGGAGTGTCATGTTCCGACACAAAAAGAATAAAGAGAATGAAACTTGAATTATGGTAATATACTCAATTTAAAGAACCTATTTCCCAAATGAGTATGGTGTGGAGGCTTGAGTCCTCATAGGTGTTCTTGGTGTTGTGGTCAATGGTTCTTGTACTTGTTGTTGTCACCTGTTGAGTATTGTAGTTGATTTTATATTATTATTCGATATATATTGCTTTCTATTTTGAGTTGGCCGATGATACCTACTCAGTACGTGTTCCTTGTACTGACCCCTACTTGTATTTTTCTCTTTGTTATTAGAAATTTAAGGATAGATGTTCTTGGTGTGATGACTTCCAGATTTTGGGGATAATAGTTGATAAATTCTAGAAGCTTGTTTCTTGGTTATATTAATAAGATAGTTTGAGTCTTCCGCATTATATTTTGTTCAATTTTGGTAAATGTTGGGGTTAGATTTGTTGGTTCGCTCACCTAGGAGGATAAGTGTGGGTGCCACTCGCGGTTCGTTTTGGGTCGTGACAAAACTTGGTATCAGAGCATTAGGTTCGTTGGTATCATCACACAAGAACGAGTCTAGTATAGTCTTGAGGAACGGTAGGGGGACGCCTTTACTTTTCTTTGAGAGGCTATAAGACTTTAGGAAAATTCCATTCTTTCTTTCTTTCGTGCTATTACTTGGATCCAATTGGTATCTAGGTGATACAAATTGGTGTCTGACATCCTCACTCTATTTCGCAGATGGTTAGAACTAGAGCAACGACCGTGCCAACACTAACACCGGCAAGACAGGATGCGTCTGAGCCAGCCACTGGGGCTGTAGCTCGAAGAGGAGCAGTGGCAAGAGGACGTGGTAGGGGTCGCGGGAGGACGTCCTCTAGAGGTAGAGGGCAAACACCTGGCCCAGCTAGTACTAGGGCGGTGACTCCTCCACCGACTGATGAGGTAGTAAGAGAGGGTGAGGAAGGGGAAAATGAGCAAGTGCAAGATGAGGAATTACCTCCCCAACCTACCCCAGGGATAATTAACCAGGTCCTTGCTTATCTTAGAGGGTTATCTGATCGGGGCCAGACACCTCCAGTGTTTTCTACACCAGCACCTCAGGTTTCGGAAGTACAACATGCAGCTGTTGTGGCTCCCCGCATGGATGCCTCATTGGAAGTAGGCACATTTCCTCGATTGACTACAGGGCCTATAATGACAAGCGATCAGCATGAACTTTTCACTAAATTCTTGAAGTTGAAACCTCCAGTCTTCAAGGGTGCTGAATCTGAGGATGCTTATGATTTTCTGATTGATTGTCATGAGCTGCTACATAAAATGGGCATAGTAGAACGATTTGGCGTTGAGTTTGTGACCTATCAGTTTCAGGGGAACGCCAAAATGTGGTGGCGGTCATATGTTGAGTGTCAACTAGCACAGGCACCACCTATGACTTGGGCATCATTTTCTAGCTTATTTATGGAGAAGTATATACCCCGGACTTTGAGGGATAGAAGGAGAGATGAGTTCCTGAGCCTAGAGCAAGGAAGGATGTCCGTTGCTGCTTACGAGGCCAAATTTTGTGCACTATCCAGGTATGCCACTCAGCTTTACTTCAGTCCACAAGAGCGGATTCGCCGCTTTGTGAAAGGATTGAGGTCAGATTTGCAGATCCCAGCTTTACAGGTAGCTGCTGCAGCAAAATCCTTTCAGGAAGTGGTAGATTTTGTGATAGAGGTAGAGGGGTGAAGCCAGACGACTTCACCCTGGCGTCGACATCTAAGAAGTTTCGTAAGGGAGGTGAGTTTAATGGTTCTTACTCCAAAGGGCAGAGCTCAGGAGGTTACCCAGCCCGACCTCTTCAGTCTTCACTACAGGCTGTAGCTGGGGGTCCATCGCAGACCAGCCAACATTCCTCTGAGTTTGGAGGTTATCCCTAGACTTCGTCGTTCTCACAGAGACCTATGCTTGACCCCAGAGAGTGTTATGGATTTGTGGAGACTGGACATATTAGGAGATATTGTCCAAAACAGAGTTACAGACCCCCAATAGTCAGAGGTAGAGGTGGTCATGGAAGAGGCCACCATTCTGGAGGACGTGGTGGCCAAGGTAATGGTGGTCACCAAATCAACCGGGGTGGTGGGCAAGATGGAGCTACTGCAGCGCAACATGGTAAGGGCAACGGGCTGACAGGTGATAGGGCCCATTGTTTTGCTTTCCCTGGGAGGTCTGAAGCAGAGACATCTGATGCTGTTATCACAGGTAATCTTTTGGTTTGTGATTGCATGGCTTCTGTATTATTTGATCCTGGATCCACATTTTCATATGTATCTTCCTCATTTGCTACTGGTCTTGATTTACATTGTGAATTGCTTGACATGCCTATTCGTGTCTCTACTCTTGTGGGTGAGTCTGTGATAGTTGAGAAGGTGTATAGGTCTTGTCTTGTGACTTTTGTGGGGAGCAATACTCATGTAGACTTGATTATTCTAGAAATGGTTGATTTCGATGTAATTCTGGGTATGACTTGGCTTTCTCTAAATTTTGCAATCATAGATTGTAATGCTAAAACTGTGACATTGGCCAAGCCTGGGACAGATCCGCTAGTGTGGGAGGGTAACTACACTTCCACCCCAGTTCGTATCATCTCCTTTCTTCGTGCTAGGAGAATGGTTAGTAAGGGTTGTTTAGCTTTCTTGGCACATCTCAGGGATGATACTTCCCAAGTACCTTCGATTGAGTCTGTTTCGATAGTCCGTGAGTTTTTGGATGTGTTTCCTGCAGACCTTCCTGGTATGCCACCGGATAGGGATATTGATTTTTGTATTGATCTGGAGCCGGTTACTCGCCCCATTTCCATACCCCCTTATAGAATGGCTCCCGCTGAGTTAAGGGAGTTAAAGGCCCAACTTCAGGAGTTGTTAGGTAAAGGCTTTATTAGACCAAGTGCATCCCTTTGGGGTGCTCCTGTTTTATTTGTGAATAAGAAGGATGGAAGTTTTCGGATGTGCATAGACTACAGGCAACAGAATAAGGTAACTGTTAAGAACAAGTATCCAGTTCCTCGCATTGATGATTTGTTTGATCAGTTACAAGGTGCTTGTACCTTCTCAAAAATCGATTTGAGATCTGGTTATCATCAATTGAAAATAGGGGCAACGGATGTGCCAAAGACTGCTTTTCGAACCAGGTATGGGCATTATGAATTCTTAGTAATGTCTTTTGGGCTTACAAATGCCCCCACTGCCTTCATAAGCCTGATGAACGGGATTTTTAAGCCATATCTGGATCTCTTTGTCATTGTGTTTATCGATGATATACTGATATACTCTAAGAGGAGGAAAGAACATGAGGAGCATTTGAGGATTGTATTGGAGTTGTTAAGAGAGAAAATGCTTTATGTCAAATTCTCCAAGTGTGAGTTTTGGCTAGATTCAGTGTCCTTCTAGGGGCCTGTAGTTTCTAAGGATGGAGTGATGGTGGATCCTTCTAAGATTGAAGCGGTGAAGAGTTGGGTAAGACCTACTAATGTTACAGAGGTAAGGATCTTTGTTGGTTTAGCTAGCTACTACCGTCGATTTGTCAAGGGATTTTCTTCGGTTGCTTCCCAACTGACAAATTTGACTAAGCAGAGTGTTCCATTTGTATGGTCGGACGAATGTGAAGAAAGTTTTCAGAAACTCAAGACCTTTTTGACTACTGCACCAATTCTTACCCTGCCAGTGGAAGGTAATAATTTCATTGTTTATTGTGATGCATCTTATTCTGGGTTGAGTGCAGTGCTAATACAAGAGAGGAATGTAATCGCTTATGCTTCAAGGCAACTAAAAGTGCAAGAACGTAACTATCCAACCCATGATTTGGAGTTGGCTGCAGTCGTGTTTTCATTAAAGCAATGGAGACATTATCTATATGGGGTTAAGTGTGAAGTCTATACAGATCATCGTAGTTTACAGTACGTCTTTACTCAGAAAGATTTGAATTTGAGGCAGAGGAGGTGGATGGAACTACTGAAGGACTATGATATCACTATTTTGTATCACCCAGGAAAAGCTAATGTTGTGGCAGACGCGTTAAGTAGAAAAGCAGGGAGCATGGGAAGTCTAGCTCACTTACAGGTCTCTAGACGCCTATTGGCTAGGGAGGTTCAGACCCTGGCTAATGAATTTATGAGGCTGGAAGTACTAGATAAGGGAGGATTTTTGGCCTGTGTGGAGGCAAGATCTTCTTTTCTTGACAAGATTAAGGGAAAACAGTTTGTTGATGAGAAGTTGAGCCGAATTCGAGATATGGTACTACGAAGAGAGGCTAAAGAGGCAAAAATCGATGAAAAAGGCGTTTTGAGAATTAAGGGGAGGGTATGTGTGCCCCGAGTTGATGATTTGATTCACACTATTCTTACAGAGGCTCATAGTTCAAGGTATTTTATACATCCTGGTGCAACTAAGATGTATCGTGACCTAAAGCAACATTTTTGGTGGAGTAGGATGAAGCGTGACATCGTTGATTTTGTTGCCCATTGCCCGAATTGTCAGCAGGTAAAATATGAACACCAGAGGCCTGGGGGGACACTTCGGAGAATGCCCATTCCTGAATGGAAATGGGAAAGAATTGCAATGGATTTTGTGGTTGGTCTTCCAAAGACATTGGGTAAGTTTATTCTATTTGGGTAATTGTCGACAGATTAACTAAGTCTGCTCACTTCATTTCGGTTAAGGTGACTTACAATGCAGAGAGGTTAGCCAAACTCTATATCTCAGAAATTGTTCGATTGCATGGAGTTCCACTTTCCATCATATCATATAGAGGTACGCAATTTACTTCTAAGTTTTGGAAAACATTGCATGCTGAATTAGGTACTAGGTTGGACCTTAGTACTGTGTTTGACCCTCAGACCGATGGTTAGTCTGAGCGAACGATTCAGGTTTTGGAGGATATGCTTCTTGCATGTGTGATAGAATTTGGCGGTCATTGGGATAACTTCTTACCATTAGCCGAATTCTCATACAATAATAGCTATCACTCCAGTATTGATATGGCCCCATTTGAGGCATTGTATGGGAGGAGATGTAGGTCTCCCATTGGTTGGTTTGATGCATTCGAGGTGAGGCCCTGTGGTACTGATCTTCTGAGGGAGTCATTAGAGAAAGTTAAATTCATTCAAGAAAAGCTTTTAGCGGCTCAAAGTAGGCAGAAGGAATATGAAGATCGAAAGGTTAGAGACTTGGAGTTCATGGAGGGTGAACAAGTCTTGCTGAAGGTTTCACCCATGAAAGGGGTGATGCGGTTTGGTAAGCGAGGTAAGCTTAGCCCCAGGTATATTGGTCCATTTGAAGTTCTGAAGCCCGTGGGGGAGGTGGCTTATGAATTGGCATTGCCTCCAAGACTCTCAGGAGTGCACCCAGTATTTCATGTGTCTATGCTGAAAAGATACCATGGGGATGGAAACTACATTATTCGTTGGGATTCAGTTCTCCTTGATGAGAATTTGTCTTATGAGGAAGAGCCTGTTGCTATTCTAGATAGAGAAATCCGCAAGTTGAGATCAAGGGAGATTGCATCCATCAAGGTTCAATGGAAGAATCGTCCAGTTGAAGAGTCCACTTGGGAGAAGGAGGCTGATATGCAAGAAAGATACCCACACCTTTTTACAGATTCAGGTACTCTTTCTCGCCCTTGTTTTTCTTTGTGTGATCGTTCGAGGACGAACGATGGGTAAATTGGTATCTATTGTACGACCTGTTTAGTCATTTCGAGCAGTAGCATTACTTTTGATAAAAAACTGACTAGGTCGACGGCTCACGCGACGGACCGTCATGGTCACGACGGACCGTGACGGACTCCGTCGTCCCACACTTGTGTAATTCTCCTACTGCTCTCCTCATTACCCTCGACGACATGTAGGACAAACCGTCATAAGCACAACGGTCTATCGAGGATCTCCGTTCCAAAACACTTAAACTCTGAAATCTGGGTACGGGGATCAACTCTCTGAACTTCGCGACGAAATTGCAGCACGGACCGTCGTAGACACGACGGACCGTCACAAATCCCTTTACTGAATTTGAGTCTCTGAAATCTGTGACGACCCTGCAGGACAGACCGTCGCAAGCACGATGGGCCGTCACGAGTTGCGTAACCTCGACTGGGTCGGATTTCTGCTAAAAGTTTTAAGGGGTGTTTTGGACTATTCCTGATTATAATTAGGAAATTAGTGGGGTAAGTTTAATAATTTAATTACTTGGGGGTTAAAGGAGATAACTTTAAAATAAATAATGGGTTACTTTCATCATAATGAATTATATGATAATTAGGGTAAAAGAAAAAGAATTTGGAGAAGGAAAAATAGGGAGAACGAGCGAGAGAAGGGAGAAGCGAAGAGGAAAGCAAAGGCATTGGGAAGTAGCTTGCTTGATCACGATTCTTCGGTGGAGGTAGGTTATGGTTTATGCTACTTCATAGTAAACTCTAAATAGCGATTGATATGTATTGGGTGGTATTGTAAAGTCTTCTATATGCTTAATTGAGTTGTTGCATATTGTGATTATGTAAATTGTGATGGATTATAATGATGATACTGTGGAATCTTAAAAACGTTAAATCCACTCTATTAATGATGATGCCTTGACATAAAAGAAGTCTTGATGAACTAAAAGAATGAGGTTAATGGATCGGGTGTCACGAACCGACACGTAGTATTAGGGGATCGGGTGTCACGAACCGACACGTATTATTAGGGGATCGGGTGTCACGAACCGACACGTAGTATTAGGGGGATCGGGTGTCACGTACCGACACGTAGTATTAGGGGATCGGAGTGTCACGTTCCGACACAAGAAGAATAAAGAGAATGAAACTTGAATTATGGTAATATACTCAATTTAAAGAACCTATTTCCCAAATGAGTATGGTGTGGAGGCTTGAGTCCTCATAGGTGTGCTTGGTGTTGTGGTCAATGGTTCTTGTACTTGTTGTTGTCACCTGTTGAGTATTGTAGTTGATTTTATATTATTATTCGATATATATTGCTTTCTATTTTGAGTTGGCCGATGATACCTACTCAGTACGTGTTCCTTGTACTGACCCCTACTTGTATTTTTCTCTTTGTTATTTATGGAAATGCAGCAAACGTGCCATCAACTTCGACTCGTCCGCAACTCTAGCCAGTCTTCAGCATATCAGATTTCAGGGTGAGATATTATTCCTAGCTCGGACTGGATTCTTTCCTTCACGTCTTGATGTCTTGAAGTTCGGACATTGACAATCTGTTTACTTATTTTAGCTTCTTAAATACTCTTAGATTAGAAATTTGAGGATAGATGTTCTTGGTGTGATGACTTCCAGATTTTGGGGATAATAGTTGATAAATTCTAGAAGCTTGTTTATTGGTTATATTAATAAGATATTTTGAGTCTTCCGCATTATATTTTGTTCAATTTTGGTAAATGTTGGGGTTAGATTTGTTGGTTCGCTCACCTAGGAGGATAAGTGTGGGTGCCACTCGCGGCTCGTTTTGGATCATGACACATGGATTGTCGCGTAAGTTAATTTTCAGTGGAATCATGTTACGTGATATAGTGGAGATGATTCATAAGTTGAATCACAGTTCTCCCTTGTGGTAGAGTTCTTGGAACCAGATTGCTCAAGTAGAGCCAATGTCTTCTTGATTTTTTCAACAACTTCCTCCTTCTAGAGCATTTGTGGAGGAACTTGCTCCTTTTGGAGTCGAAGACCCAAAAACAGGAGTTGATGCAGACGACACTTGAAGCGTTTGTTGTCTTAGTGTAGCAGCTCCAAAACTTCCAACGGTAACACCAAGGATGTCTTCAACTTCAGTAGAGACGGTTGATTGAGAGTTGTTTTTCATGGAAGTCATCTTGATATTCTTTGACGTTTGAAAAGTTGAGATGAGAAATAGAGATTGTCCTACTGGTCGTGCCAGAATTTGTAGACAATAAAATTTGCGTCGAGAAAACAATAATCAAGAACGGAAAATTATAGCAACAATCAATTTTATTATTTCAAATGCGAGTGTTACAATCTCTATAATTCCTCTGAATTCGCCTTTTCTAATATAAATTCAAGGGCTTTAAAGCTTGTTCTTGAATCTATGATGAACTTGACATTTATCTTTATCTTGACTTTTATTTGAACTCAAGGGCTTCGAGCTTGTTCTTGAATTTGGTGGTCTTGATCTTGATCGTTCTTGAACTTCAATGCTTGAATTCTTAAACTTGTAGCTTTGTAGATAATTAAATGGCGTTTGTACCACAGAGTTTCTCAAGCTTCTTGTTTAGAATTTTTTTTCTCTTTTCTGGATTATGAGGACCCCTATTTATAGTTTTAGAATAGAGGAGTTGCGATTGGAATAGGATTCCATTCAGCCAATCAGATTTAAGTAACATGACATATGGGCTTTATGGAGCGGGCTTGTCATATTTGACACATGTTATGATTCTATTGGTTTTCTTATTTGACTTGGCATGCCACATCATCTGCACACGTGGTGCCAAGATGGGCTCTAGAATGAGATGGGATTGGGTTTAACAAATTGGGTTCATCCAATGTAGCCAAATCAATTAATTTAGACTTTAATTAAATCAGTATTTATTGGACTTAAATATTTAACTCAATTATATCAATCCACAATATTTATTTGGATTAATATATTTATGAATTCAATATAATCTGAATCATTTTATAAATTTATATTTAATAAATTTTAAGTGATTACAACATTGTAGATATGCATCTTTTGACAGTGAAGATTGTGTTAAGACGGATCCAATTTTTTCTTCTGTTTTGAGCAATATTTTTCAATAGTAGACTTCAAACTCAAGTATGCATCCTTTTTTTGACTTCTTCGATCTCAAATTCTTTACGATTAATAGATCGTTTTGTTGATTAGATCTATTTTCATGAAACTTTTCGTTATCAGAATCAAATATACAAAATAACATACTAAAAGAAAGGAGTCATATGTATCAAAAAAATTAAATGGAAAAACTAAATATTTTTTTTAAAGAAAGACAATTTAAGAATTGGAAAGGAAAAAATTAATGAAGAAATAGTTCTACCTTATCCACAATGGCAAATTTGAGATTCACCAAAAAAATTATTTGTCCAATCAATTTTGCGTGATACATTGAAACCATATTTCTCAACGATTTCTTATACTTGACGATCTCGAATTGACGATTCGAGATCATTTGTCCAATTATCTACAATGGCGGATTTGACCATATTCAAGAATTTGAACACATGGAGAATATGAAAATTATTTTTTGAATATTGTGAAGTTGTTACAGATTTAGAATGTATTGATATGAATCAATTTTGCATGATTTATGGGAAAAGAAAATCAATTTTGTGTGACTAATGGAAAGAAAATCAATTTTACATTAATATTCCATATTAAATGTAACAGACAAATTTATGATGTATCATATATAATGTATCAGGATGAAATTTATGTATTCGAACAGTTGTAATTTTAAGAGATTTATATAAAATAGAAAAAAGTAAAAATAAAATGTAATTTAAAATTTTACACTATAAAATTTAAGTAAATTATACTATATATAATATTGGTTATTAAGTTAGAAGACCAAAAAATTAAAATAAAATAAAAAAAAAAAAGAACCAAAAAATACAATCGAAGCTAGAATCTAACCCAACAGTGGCCCAAGAAGAAGCTCATTTTACATTCCCTCCTCCGCGTAAGCGCCATGCAAGCAGCCACGTTGGCACCACATAAGGTTTCAACGTTCCAAATATACGCCAAGCACATGCCTTCCTCACTCTTCTCAATCATTTATTTAGAAATTTTGTGTTATAAATTTAAAATCTGAGTAAATAATTTTCTAAAGCTAATTTAGCATGGGATCAGTATGCCCGCAGGGCGGAGCCACATTTTGTGAAGGGGTTCATTCGAAATTTTTTCGGTGGAAAATTATATTATTTATACATTAATAAAATAATTTTATATGTATATATAATAGATGTCGAACCCGCTTCGGCTATATTATGTGTCTAGTTCTACAAATTTTAAACTCCTTATCGAAAATTTTGATTCCGCCTCTGTACGGATCGTATATTTTGAATTTGTATTTAGTGAGTTCATATTCATTATTTTGTTCCTTTAAGTATATTTTTAGAATTTCAAAGTTGAATGTCGATGACATTTAGTTTTCTTTTGTACATATATTCTCAAGTGTAATATATATGTTTGTCATCTAGTTATATATGACTTCCTTGTTATAAAATATTATAGTGTGGATGTCCACTACATTAAGAAGTTACTCACCCATTATTTTCACTATGTTTTTCATTATGAAAATGACCACAACCTCCATAACATCCACCTTTATAACAATTATTCTTGTAACCTTTCACTTTCATAACCTCCCCATATTATTCATGTTAATATCATGTTTATGACTAACCTTTTGTATTCCTCTATGTTACACTTAAATAAAGACATAAGGGTTCATATTGTATACACTTGAAAGTTTGGTGAATACTTGAAAGAAAGAAAGTGATCTTATATTGTTCCTCTTGTCTTATATTCTTCTTATTTTCATCTTTATATTATTCTTTAGGCTTACAACACGTTATAAGTACGAGTTGCTCATTCTCAGTCAAGAATCAACGGTAGGTAATTTTTAGGAATTATCCTAGTAATTTTTCATTGCATTGTATACTTCATATCCTATATATTATTTGTACTAACAAAGTTTGTTTTGTAGTTATTCTAAAATGGTTAGTTCAATATAATAATCTTCATAACAATGTTGAGATGGACTATTAAAATGTTTGAATTTATTTTAACTTGGGACTTTATGTGATTCTAACATGTTGTTCTAATTAATTGATTTTGTTCATTTCTTGTATATTAAATCAAGTTCACATTATATTTATGATTTTTGATAATTATTATTTTTTTTGGTAATGCATTTGATTTATTAAGACATTGGTTCAGGGTAAGACGGTGAATTCATTGTTCACCGCACCAAGTGGGTAAGACATTGAGTTAATGTCTTGTTGCATCACTATTAACAAGAAGTTGGGTTGAAGTCCCATTGATTTATGATCAAAGGCGTCTTTATATGAATAAAACATTGGGTTTAAGTCCTAATGCACTATAGTGGTGATATGATATGACTAGCATAAAGTTATATACTTTTGACTGAAAGTCATGAAATTTACTCAATTAATTTGCTCCATTATCTTATGTGAATGTGATAGCAGTGTATTAATATGTCTGAAAAATGACAAGTGGTTGAATGTATGAATATGGATATGGTAAAATGTTAATGGTCATTATTGTGATAATTAAAAGGAAGAACATTATGGATTCTTAAGATGTTCCTTCAAATGTGAAGGTAATTTTGTCCATTAAAATTTTATAAGAGGTTATTGGACACACTGTTTCTTAAGAATGTGAAGGTAATTGTTAAAAGTAATTTTTATCCATCAAAGTGGTATGAGAAGTTGGATTCATTTTTGTTGGTGCAACCCAATTTAAAAAGGTTTGTAAATTCTCCATCAAAATAAATGAAAACAAAGTGATAGTACATTTGGTACATTTGACCTCTTAAAGTGATGCTGAGAAGAGTCACTTGATGTCAAAACATGACAATGAGTTTCTAATAAGAACTTATGGAACATGTACAAATGGTTATGGTCCATTTCTTGAAGAAAATGTGACTTGTGTTCGTATGGATAAGAACATGTTCATGTATTGCTGGATGAATGTCACATTTCACCTGTACAGGAGGTTTGAGAGGTTGAAAGTAAATATTTTGACATAAATGGTCATTTTGGTCATATATATACTTTGAGTACTACATTAATATTGTGGTATGTTTTATAATGAACTATTGGAGGACAAAAGAAATAAATAAATCTTTTCTGTAAAGGTTCTGCTCATGACCAAAATAAATGTTGTTGTGTGGCAACACAAATTTGTCATTGGTATCAAGAAATAAGTCTTGAATGTAATAATTTTAACCATGACAATAATAATAATTTCTCCTTGAAGGAGATGGTCACCATAAGGATGGCATTATGAAAATTATTGTAGTACACAAAATTAATTGATAGTTCCGAAATGACTAATTTTAAACTATTTGGAGAATTAAATTATTCATAATATTGATATTGCAGTAAGTCTAAAAAGAAACTTTTTATGTTTCGAAGAATTGGAAACAAATATTATATTGAGACTATAAATTATGGAAAGATTTAATATCTTCAAATTACTACAATCAAAATATGTAATAAATATTTACATCTAAGATCATTCATTTTTTCCCATTGTTTGTTGCATACAAATATGGGCATGGTGATAGAATCACATGTAAAAGTAAACTAGAAGTTTACTTGAACAAATATCAATTAGCAAAATCGGTTGGTCATTCCGATTCAGTGTGATGCAAAAGAAATTGAGAATTTACATGATTATATGTTGAAGAAATAAGAGATTCTTCAAGAATTCTCTTTTATAGCTTGTTCTCGTGATAAAATGATCATTGTACCAGCTAAGGTTGGGATTGTATCCCAATTATTTGAAGCATATAAAAAGGTTAATATGCGCCCGTCCACCTACCATGTGGACCGTTTACTATTATGATTTAATAGATGCATCTATGTATGATCACATGTGCATTTGTATCAACTTACAAATTAGTTTTTGTAAGGTTGTTTGCTCGAATTATTAAATTGAGAGCACACTAAAATTTGGTGTGAGATGAGTTTATTTAACATGTATGCATCAAGCCAACAAGGTTCTTCCAACACAATTGGTTCAGGGTCGGGAACCAAATAATTTTCATCTAAAAATTTGATGTGCGCATATATGATTTTATTGCTCCACGCACCAAGATGGATCCCCAAAAGAGGTTGAGGGTGAATATTAGATTTCTTTACATTAGGGGGAGATATGTGTAGCAGTTAAAAATTATGTATGGGGAGAATTATCTATATCCTCGTTAAAAAAATGTGAACTTGAAGTTGAAGAGATAATTCATTTTCAAAATGTTGTATGTAATTTGCCAGATGTATTTGCTAATTCAATATTTTAATTAAGCTGCAAATGCTCCAATAAATAGTCCTTGAAGGACAGAGTCTACGGTACACTAGAAGCAAGATAGACCAATCGATTCCAAATGTAAAACTCTTTGATAAAGGAGAGGAGCAAATTATCAAAATGGTCATTGCTAATGAGGCAAGTGCTTTGAAAGAACACTATGACATAACATTTTAATAAAACCTTGGCAAAGGTTCAGGTACCTAAAAATGATGAAAAATGAAGATATCTTGATAAGTTATGTCGTATTGGAATCTAAATAAAAATGACTGTCGACAGTATATTTGATATGACGTAGCACTCAACGCTATAAATGGTTACGAGGATCGTAAATTCGAATCTATCATATAATGTGGACAGATAAATGATTGACACTATTCAATTATATTTTGTTTCACTTAAAAAGTGATGCTTTTGAACATATAGTTCATAGATCAATATATGTCAGTGAGGGTACAAATGAATCATTGCACGAAAGTATAACCGTAAGATATAAAGTATGCTTTGTGCCTCGGGCATAAGGGTTTTTCGCAGAAGTCCTGACATTATTAAATGGAGATATCTTCTTCAATGGTGAGTTCAATGAGACTTGTTTTAGTCTGACAATAGATGAAACACTTGAATATGCATAATGAATGATTATTACATCTAGCTAACTAGACGATGAAAGTTATATGAAAATCGTTGAAGGATTTAAAAGGTCTTAAATCAATTCCATTGAGTACTCAATGATTTTGAGATTGCTTAACACAAAGAAAAGATCTTTTTAACCTCATGAAAATGATTTAAAATGTCATGTATTAGTGCAATTGGTGCACTTACAGATTGCTGGTTATGCAAATGCTAGAAGATGTGTGACTTTATTTTAGAAGAAAAGACGAGCTTCAATAAAAAGTGAGAAATGATTTGATTATATAGATGCAAAATATTTATTTGATCTACATAAAGCTCGATCACAAATGAGCTATTTGCTTACATGTGGAGGCACAACAATATCTTGGAATTCAACAAACATTGGTAACCACTTCTTCAAATCATGTTGATCTATGAAGTAAGTCGGGGGGGGTGTTCGGTTTGAATCATGATCTATCATATTCAGAAAATATGTGAATTTTCTTTGACAAAAGATATTGCAGCCAATTTATACGAAAATAATATATAGCTCAATTAAATGGAGGATACAATCAAAGGAAATCAGACACAAAATATTTTACCAAAAGTCTTTTTCATACATGATCTTCAACTAAATGGTGAGATAGACGTTCAAAGGCTCGTTCAAGTGATAACCTTTTAAACTTATTCACTGAGGAGTATCAACATGAATATTTGAGAAGTTGTGATATAAGATTGGAATGCATCGTCTCCGAGATATCAAGTAATTTTTTTATCAGGGGGAGAAAAATACATGTTGTACTCTTTCCTTAATCATGGTTTTGTCCCAAATGGATTTTCCTGGTAAGGTTTTTAACGTGGCAACATTCAAGCGCATTGAAAGATTGTGTACTCTTTCTCCTTCACTAGAATTTTTTTCACAGATTTTTTTCCTAGTAAAGTTTTAACGAGATATATTATTTATGGACATTCACGGGGGAGTGTTATAAAATATTATAGTGTGGATGTCCATTACACCAAGAAGTTACTTACCCATTATCTCTAATACTTTCCTCATTATGAAGATGATCATAATCTCCATAACCTCCACCTTTATAACCATTATTTTTGTAACCTTTTACTTTCATAACCTCCCCATTACTTGAAAGAAAGAAAGTGATCTTATATTGTTCCTCTTGTCTTATATTCTTCTTAATTTCATCTTTATATTGTTCTTTTGTTCTTTAATTTTATAACTTTAATTTTCATTTTTTTATTTTATTTTTTTGTTGTCTTTTAAGATCCATGTGTTTTGTTAATTACGTTAATCTCCTTTTCCAAATTAGAGAAGCGATTAATAGATGCATTTTAGCTCGTGTCTAGAACGATTCACTCATTCCAAAAGAAAATCCCGCACTTTTTCCTTATCTCCAAGCTTTACAATTGTATGCATACATATATGTTGTTATCTCTTTGACTAACGGTTTTATATATTATTTTGCACCTATTTTTATGCTTGTTATAATTTATGTTTGAATTTGTGCAACTAACTAAGAGTGTTAGTAGGACATAGTCGTCTCTCACCTTCCTTTAGATTTTGGATTTGGTATTTTGATTTGGCTTAGAACGATAACCCCTTTTAATTAAGTTCTATGTCTTTTCTTAACACCTTAATATGTAGATTTTTTAGCATGAAATAAGTTATATAATGAAGGTTTAAAAATGCAAATCTTTTTAACACGTATATTGAAGACAAAAATTTAGCTTTTAAATGAATCGAAATGCATATTATATATTGTTGGAAATTTAACATCTTAAACTTTAAGAAATTTTTGTAAACTAATTTTATGAAAATATTTTCCTTAAAATATATGTTTCAGAAGCAAAACTCAACTAGTTACATGCATTTTTTCAAGCCCCTTCACTCTTAAGAAAATGGAAATCATAATAGGTTTTAACTAAATTAAATTCTTTAAAGTTGTAGAGGATGTTTCTACGGTCTAATTCATAGGTAAATATAATATATTTTAAAATTTTATACTTTCACTTTTTCAAGGCTAATCATATCAAGTTTTAATTAATACTAATTTTCTCTTAGCTTTTAATGATTATTTTTATTTTTTCTTTATTGATCGATAACCGTCTTTAACGAATCTTAAAGAATGCTTAACCCCTTCTTTTCAGGATAACTAGAACTCTTAACTAGAATCTTTTTATGCTAGAAGACCACTTAATTGGAATCAATTTTAATATTACTTAGTTAAATATTTAGGTGTCCTAATTAACCTTTAAAAATAATTAGATAACGATTTCTTAAGTTAATTATTTAGAAATCACCAATATGTTGAACACCAATAAAGTTGTGATATTGATATTTCCATTTTATAAATTGCTATCTTGTAAGATTGCATTAATTATTAAATTAGAAGCCCAAGATTATGAAGAAAAGAAAACAAAACAAAATTTTCAGTCCAACTAAAATTCAGTCAATTAAATGGCACAAGAAGAAGCCTATTTCCACAGCCCACACTTACACCCTTCTGCCACAGAAGAGTCACACGAGCTAACAAATAATTTGAATCGAAAATAAAAATATTGATTTATCAGTAACAAATTATTGATTTAATGGTTTTGACACTTTCAATATATTTTATTATTAGATTATTGATTTTTAACTGTTAGAGATTTTTTATTAATTGGTAATCAATAATTCAATAGTAAATTGAATAATTATATTTATATTATTGTGTATATAAAGTCCTTGACTTAGAATTTGGTCTCATACTTCTATTTATGAGCGTCTAAAACACTTGGTTATTCTACAACGTAAAAAGTGTTTACTTTTGAGCATGATGTAACTTATGAACTCATATGCATGATTTATTTAGCTTGTCGCCTTATTTCTAAGTAATTTTCAATATTTTTTTGTTAAATTTTAACAATTAAATCGATAATTGAATTAATAACGATAAAAATTCGATAAACCAATAACGAATAAGTCGATATCTTTATAATCCTATAACGATTTAGCATCTCTAAAAACAAATAAACAATAAGTCAAATTAATAAACTTCATAACCAAAAACCAAACCGAAAAGAAAAGGCTACCCTACTTCTACCTATGTCTTCCATGACCAACACACACCCTGCCACAGCTCTCTCACCTACTAGATAAGAATTGCCCGTGCTTGTTCTTGCACAATTTTTTCAAAGATGAAGAATCAACTTTCCGTTTCAATGGAGAAAAATCAACTTTAAATACAATAAATATAGAGAGTAGTTATTACTAAATTAGCTAATTGTTATTGAATCAAATAATATTAATAGACTTTAAAAATATTTGTAGAATACTAATTACCTCTAATAATATACTCTATTTAATTAGAATGAAACTATTATCGTTAAGTAATTAATGCTTAAACAAAAACAAAAACTTTTTTAGTACTTCAAAAAGAAAATCCAATTTCGTGTGTCTTTATTAAAAAAAGTAATTGTGGTAATTTCATCAAGCATTTGCAGTTGATAACATTAAAAAATGATGTATACATATGATTAGTACTCTTCTAAGCTGTCTTGTCAGAACCAACTCTAATTATCTAAAATTTTGAGTGTTCTCTGATTAGTTGGAGAGAAATGCAACCACGAAACAGAAGTTAACTAAAAATTTCTGGGTTGATAAAAAGTATGGACAAAATGTTATTACTTTCAACACATTTAACACATTTCGGAGGCTAAATGGCTGGGCGATCGAGATACCTGGGGAATTGAAGTCAAACGTGAATGAAAATTAATAAGATATAGAACTGTTATGTATGATCATTGAGATAAAAATAAATTTTTACTACT
The DNA here is from genome assembly GCA_027789145.1 of Solanum arcanum. Lineage (NCBI taxonomy): Eukaryota > Viridiplantae > Streptophyta > Magnoliopsida > Solanales > Solanaceae > Solanum > Solanum arcanum. The sequence continues at coordinate 56,033,048 of CM050942.1, read as the reverse complement.
CATTCGATCAGATTACTCTGTTTGAAGCTTTATGCTTATATGACCCCTGCATTATTTGTTCTTCAAACATCAAGTGAAACAGATAAGATATGACAATATTTGTCCATATCAAACACTTATAATGGAGAGGATATTACTTAATTCCCTCCATTATGCTTTATTGTTGGTAATACAAGCAAAAGCCACGCAATGTTTACTCTTTGAAATACCAAGAAACAAAATGACAAGTGAGGCATGTTACGTGGCCTTTCTGGATGAAACACCTATATTAATAGGTGCAGTGAAAAGTCACAAGTATTGCTGAAGAAAACCTTACTCCGATACGAGAATCAGGTTCTTATAATTCTGCGCAACACAATAAAATATAGATTTATCGTAAAAACCTTCCTATTTAAGGAAGGGAAAAATCACATCGAAATTTTATATTAATTCAAGATTTACAACTCAATTAATCAATGAATTTAACTCTACCCTTTCCGATTAACTATAATCGAAAACTCTCCACTCAACACGAAGTCAAACTCGCTTCTTTTTTACTAAGACTCTCAACTCTTCTTAACTCTAACCACCCAAGAAGTCAAACTCACTTCTTGTTTACAATTCTCACAGTCTCTCTCCCAAGAAGTCAAACTCACTTCTTGTTACAATTCTCTCAAGACTCAACTCCCAAGAAGTCAAACCTATTCTTATTACACAATCTAGGAATTATTACAACTCAATAATAAACCTAGAACAAATCAACAAAGACTAATAACCATAGACTTTAATTGATCAGACTTCAACATTCAATAGTTCTGAGTGGAAAAGATACGTGGACCTGGTCCTTGCATTGTTGTGATGGAGGTGAACCTGGTCCTTACGTTGATGTGATGAAGGCCTGCGTTTTTTTCTCCAGAAAATACTGCTCTCATGATGATATATTTTGTGAATATGCAATGGCTATCGTTCTGGCTTTGTTGATAAATTCTCTCGATTTGTGTTTATGCAAAGACGCTTTTTGCTTTCAACTTCTTGATCCTTTTATAGATTGGATTTGCCTTCAACTTCTACAAGAAAAGAAATTACAAATCTTTTTCCTTCTTGAACTTATCTATATTTACTTCTTTCCTTATTTGACTTGAATTGCTACTTCTTTAGTTCTTTCCTCATTTGGCTTGAATTGCTTATCTTTATTTCTTTTCTTATTTGACTTGAATTGCTACTTCTTTATTTCTTTTTTTCTTTATTTTTTTTCACATTTGTATCCTTCTTTCTCTCAATTTCTGCATTTTTTCTTCTTTGCCGCAATAATTTTTCTTCTTTGCCGCTATCTCTCATAGAGTACACATATGATAACAAGTATCGAACCATGCCTTCACTTTATCAATCATCAAACTACTTTATATGTTCTCCTACTTCCCAATATTCCCCCTCCCCCCCTTTTTTTTATGATGATAAACAATGATTTGTTATACATCAAGACTCTTTGTTAGTGATTAAAACTACAACTTTTGGTCATCCATCAAAACTACAAACTTCATGTTTTCTCATTCCCCAACAATTTTCCCCTTTTTGATGATGACAAACTATGTATATGTCTATCCACATTATATAATTTTTCCCTTTTGGCATCATTGAAAAACAATAATCATAGAACTCAAATAACATTCAATGAGTGCAATATCATTTTTAACTCATAGCCACTTGGGCAACACTTTCAAGTACAATTCTGCTAACATTATAGTTAGTTAATCTGAGGATATTAGTCGTCTTAAACTCACACACAATCAAGATCTTCAATGAGAAATAGAATAAACAAATATGTACCAGTTTAAGCTCTTAGAGCCCTAAATCAAAAGCATATTGAGACAGACATAAGCACATCAACGGGTCAGAGAGTCTAAAAAATTGAGGATAAGGATTGGGACAATGATTACTAAATTGAGAAAGAAATGGATGTTACTGTCATTGATAAAAAAAAAATTAATATGCCCATTGTGCACCAGCTCCTTCGTTCTGATCATTCCTCCATTTTTTTTGAACTCTAACTCCATAATATTTTCATTCTTCCATGAATTTTTTTTTATTAGCCTTTTCCTTGATGACATTTTGAAGGATTACCAACTACAAGTAAGAGATTCACCACATTTTGGTGCACAAAGAGATGTGTTTATCAAAAATGAAAGCAAGCAACAATTTATTTTTGTGAGAATTGTTCCTCCTGAGATATAGACAGGTTATACACTTGGAATGGATGAAATATCAATTTGGAAGTCTGTGAACCTGGTTCAGATGTGGGTGGTAAAGCAAGGTTCCCCCTAAATTAAAGCATGAGTGACTTCAATACTGAGATTTTCATCATTAGGGCAGTTTGAGATTGAACGATACTTATTGCCAAAGAGGGTTTTTGGTGATTTTTAAGAAAGTTGAAGTTTTGATGATCGACCAGGTTCATTAGTGCTTATGTTTGACACAAACTCAGGAAATTTACGTTGAAAATGATGGTATATATCTGGGTATTATAGAGAAATCAGGTTTCCCCTTTTTGTGTTTCTCTATGATTTACTTAATGGTGTTAGCAAAGAGTAGAGATAACATCCACAGGCTTTCTAAACATTGTTTGAGATGTGACTGGAGTGTGTACCTGTTACAGTATGAGGCTGAGTTAGCAGATATTCATTGTATAATTATTTAAACATAAGATTGTTCGTTTACTAGCCAATTATTAAGGAAAATCATGATAATGCATCAACTTGTTTCGATAAGACCATGCTTTGATTGATTTTTCTGAATTTCTTCATATTCAAGGCCTTCATGAGAATGTGACATCATCATATTCTCCCAGATTAAATGAATCACAAGCTGAGTCCAGAGAATCAACCACTATCAGTTTTCAATAACTTTCAATTAATAACAAGGACGAGGTTCACACAACAAAGTTCCCATTGAAGGTGTACCATACTTTAAGTGTCCCGATTGCTCAATTATTCCCCTATCTCCAAGACCATAGGTTAGTACAGTAATTCATATTTCAGGTGCATCAATGATTGATAGATGTGAACCAGGTGCATATGCAATATTCTCTAAATTTACATCATCAAAGATGTTTGACATCATGTCACTTTCTTTTTTCTCATCCTTTTCAAAGACTAAACGTCGCCTTGAAATGAGGAAATTTTCTACCATTTTTAACACTTGTTTGGAGCATGCACTATTCATTGACCAAGTTGACATTTTCCCTCTCACCTTCACCTGAAACACTAGTCAAAGATTAGTCTTGGTAACCCAGATTAACTTGGACCCCTTTATGTGAGTAAAAGGATGAATAAGATTTCTTCTAGCCCATAAAGGCAAATAAAAAAACCTTTTATCTAGAGCATTTTTATTTGGAACCAGGTTCTGAGCCGTATCAGTCTTTTCCTTTTTGGTGAACTTAAAATTTTTCTGAAAAGCTTCAAATAGAACTTTACATTGATTCTTTAAATGACCAGAGTTTCCACAATGAGTGGATAAACTTTTAGACATATAAATAGTGTGTGCTACAAGATTATTTTATTTATTAAAATCTATCCCACTTCGACTGGTGATTTGTCTTTCTTGAATCTGAGTTAAAATTTCAGAGAACCTGGTCCATCTAAGATTTAGTTCCAGATCAAGTTTGGTATGATCAAGATTTTCTTGTAGCAACCTATTTCATTTTGTTAAGGCTTGACAATTTATGGTTAACAATTTTATTTTTTCTTTCAGAGCTAATTGAAGTTCACTAGCAGAGTTTTTGCCTTTTTGAATTAAATTTGAGGTCTGAATCTGTTCTTTTAATTTATTTTGAAAACATTGATTGTTTTCCTCGAGATTGTCGTTTTCTTCTCTTAAAGATGCATAGTTTTTTTTTATCATTTGTTCTCTTTCAGAATTGATATGCATCTATAAGAGCACTCAATAAGGACTCTAATTTCTTTTTAGAATATGACTCAATATTTAGTTTAACGTGATGAAAACTTACCTTGCTTTGTTCGTCATCTTCTTCATCATCTTCAGAATCTGTTTCAACAACAAGTGCAAGAAAATCATATTTATTTGATTGTTCTATTGCAAGTACTGATTGATTTTTGAACCCTCCATCCTCAGATTCTTCTTCTAATAAATCCCCCATAGCGGCAAAGGCGCTTTTCATTGAAAGATCAGCTTCTTGATTGGTCATTCGTCTGTTTGTGACAACGTACTTATCATTCTTGATTTCCTTTTCTTTCTCTAAACTATTCCTCTTTTTCTCTAGAGCTTTTATAGGACAAAACTTTACAAAGTGATCCAGACTTCCACACTCGTGACATACTTGACCTATTGGATTTTCAGTGATTTTTTGAGAGTTCATTCTGTGGAACACTTGTCCCTTTTTAAACATTTTTGAGAACCTTTTGGCTATTAACACAATGATATCATCCTCAAAATTTTCTAGTATTGTGCCTGTAAGAACCAGGTTCTTCTCTTTTCTTGTGCCTCCAATTTCCTTTTCTTGTTTTTTCTTGAGTTCATAGGTCATGAGATTTCAATGAGTTCATTTATAGCTAACTTATCTAAATCACGTGCTTCAGTAATGACTTCTACTTTGCTTTCCTAAGATTCTGGAAGAACACTCAGAAGTTTTCTGACTGCCTTCCCATTATGAATTACTTCACCTAGTGTGTAGATTTCATTAATGATAGCAGTGAACATGGTATGCATCTCTTGGATTGTTTCACCTTCTTCCATTCAAAATAGTTCGTATTGTCTGTTCAAGTTATCTATTTTAGAATTCTTTACCTGAGTTGTTCCTTTATGCGCAGTTTACAAAGTTTCCCATATTGCTTTTGTATCTTGACATGATAATATTCTATTGTATTCGTCTGGACCTATTTCGCATATCAAGATATTTTTTTTTTTTGCTTTAGCATTATTCTGAATTGCAAGTTTATTTGCAACATTTCATTATTTCCTATCCTTTGGTACCTGAGTGGTTCCATTAGTTCCATTCTTCATGGGTATGGTTGGACCATCCAACATAATTCTCCATAGGTCTGAATTTTCTCCTATTAATTGATCCATCATGTGATTCTTCCACCATCCATAATACTTCCATTAAACAGTGGTGGTCGAGTTTGAGAAGCTCCTACCTATGGTATAGGTGGTGCAGCCATTGATCCTTTTCAAGATGTTAGTCTTTTATAAAAGAAGACCTGCTCTGATACTAATTGAAGAAAACTTTACCCCAATACAAGAACAATGTTCTTGTAATTCTATTGCAACACAATAAAACAAAGATTTATCGTGGAAACCTTCCTAACTCAAGGAAGGGAAAAACAACACCGAAGTTTTATATTAATTCAATATTTACAACTCACTTAATCAATGAATCTAACTCTAAACTTCTACCCTTTTTGATTAACTATAATCGAAAACACTCCACTCAACAAGAAGTCAAACTCGCTACTTGCTTACAAAGATTTTCAACTCTTCTTAACTATAACCACCCAAGAAGTCAAACCCACTTCTTGTTTACAATTCTCACAATCGCTCTCCCAAGAAGTCAAACTCACTTCTTGTTACATAATCTAGGAATTATTACAACTCAATAATAAACCTAGAACATATCAACAAAGACCAATAACCCTAGACTTCAACATTCAATAGTTTTGAGTGGAACAGATACGTGGACCTGGTCCTTATGTTGCTGTGAGGAAGGTGAACCTGGTCCCTACGTTGATGTGACGAAGGCATGCGTTTTTTCTCCAGAAAATATTGCTCTCAAGATGATATATTTTCTGAATATGCAATGGCTATTGTTCTGGCTTTGCTGATAAATTCTCTTGATTTATGTTTATGCAAAGACGTTTTTTGCTTTCAACTTCTTGATCCTTTTATAGATTTGATTTGCCTTCAACTTCTACAAGAAAAGGAATTACAAATCTTTTTCCTTCTTGAACTTGTCTATATTTACTTCTTTCCTTATTTGACTTGAATTGCTACTTCTTTATTTCTTTCCTTATTTGGCTTGAATTGCTATTTCTTTATTTCTTTCCTTGTTTGACTTGAATTGCTACTTATTTATTTCTTTCCTTCTTTATTTCTTTCCATATTTGTATCCTTCTTTCTCTCGATTTCTGCATTTTTTTTACTTTGCCGCTATATTTTTTCTTCTTTGCCGCAGTCTATCATAGAGTACACATATGACAATAAGTACTGAACCATGTCTTCACTTTATCGATCATCAAAACTACTTTATATGTTCTCCTACTTCTCAACATTTTTCCCTTTTTGATGATGATAAACAATGATTTGTTACACATTAAGACTCTTTGTTAGTGATGAAAACTACAAACTTCATGTTTTCTCATTCCCCAACAATCCTTAGACTTAAATTTAAATTACAGATGAGCAAGCATGTTGATATCAGTTGCTTTACTCATACTTCTACTGTAGTAGAACTTGTTGGTCAATTCAAAATTTAAAAATTCTAAAGCCCCAAATTTCTTGAACTATATATTTTACCCTCATTTTTATCTTGAGAAAATGATCAAAAATATCCCTATAACTTTAATTTATTAGTTGACTATACCCTTACCGTTAAACAAAGTTATTTATATTCTCACCGTTACAATTAAAGACGGACAAAACAAAAATTAACCCTCAATATTTTCAATTCCCAACATAAAAGTAAGACAAAAGTTATAAGTTAAAGTTTTTAAGTTAACATTTTGACTTGGTTTTATTACTTTAACTATAAATCAAGTATTTAAAAAATATTTATTATTTATTTAACTAATTTGAATTATTTTATTTTAAAAACACTAAAAATAAATCAAACTCAAACTCTGATTATTTCACAACCTAGTCTTTTTGATGTGAAAGTGAATTCAGTGAAAGTGATGACTCATTGATCTCTTGGAAAATGACACCACTAGTTTTTTTTTTTCCATCCTCTTTGACTTAGTCCGTATGTCCTCCGTAATATTTAATTGAAGAAGAATTAATTAATATACTTGTTCATCCAAAAATAGATTGAAGTAACTTATAATTATATAGTATATACTTTCTTCATCTCAAAAAAATGATTTATTTTAATTTAGTACGAAATTTTTAAAAAATTAAAATAAAATAATTTAGTAATTCTAAATTAAATATATTAAATAAATCAAAATATTTTTTAACTTTGTGATCTTAACCACACTAAGTGTAAAGCTGAAACTAAAAGTGTTGCCTTAAAAAGAAAATATCCATTCATTTTAAAACTAACTAAAAAGGAGTAGATCATTCCGTTTTAAATGGAGAAAATATTTTATCCATCCAACAATAGTGTTCATTATCTATTTTGAGATGTTCAACAATACAATATCCACTTTATTAGTTTTTAATTTACTCTTATCATTAATTACAATTAGTTTTCTATTACATTTTTCAAGACTTAAAATTTATTTTATTTTATGATAAAATTACTTTTTTATTTATAGTTTCTTAAGAAATATACGAAGTCAAATAGATAACAAAAGTATATATTATGATTTATGAATATATAATTTAAGTATCCCGAGAAAGAAAAAAGTAAATGATAAATAATTTAGGCCTAAGTCATATACAAGCCCCTAAAGTTGTCCGTACATTTCAATTAGACACCTTAACTTAGGGCAGTACCTATTGAACACTTTAATCTTAATAAATTTATATCTATTAAACACAAAATGAAAATTTACGGAAAGACAGCAGATAGACAAATAAAATGATAACACGTGGCAATTAGATAAAAAAGGAGTAAAGAAAAAAAATAAATTATTTTATCAACCCCCATTCCTGTTCTTCTTCGTCAAAATTTGTTGTCATTGTAAAGCTTTTCATCCATTTTGAATTTTCTTTAAGCACTTACTATCATAATTATCTAAAAAAGAATAACGACTTGAATTTTTTCTTTAATCACTTACTACCATAATTATCTTAAAAAGAATTACGACTTTTGCTTAAAAGAATAATCAATTAATATTATTTTATAAAAAAAAATGAAACTTTGCTACAACATTTGACTTTTAGATCTATTAACTTTTAATAAATTAAGGTAAAAGCAAAAGAAAAATAAAAAAGAGTTAGAGAAAGGGATGCAAGAGTACTTAGAGCCTGTTTACCAAAGATAAAAGTTCAAACTGAAGTAAAAGTTGGTTTGACTTTATTTAAATTGTTTACAATACTAAAACAACTTATTTTAAGTTTAAAAAAACTTATTTTAAGCCAAAAGTGAAAAGTTGGGGTAGGGTCTTATTTTTTTAGCTTATAAATTTGTTTTAAGTTAATGGCATTTTTATCTTTTTGCCCTTAATATTTTTATACAATCTCCAAATTACCCATATAACCCTAACACTTCTTTCTTCCATTTTTCCCTTTTCACGTTTGACAATTGACATAACAACTTCAGCACTTTTATCCAAACGCATAACTGCTTATTTTAAAAATAAGTTTCAGCACTTTTAAAAGTACTTTTTTAAAGCTGCTTTTATTAAGTTCATCCAAACGGGCCCTTAGAGGCTGACTGCAGTGAAGAAATGAAGAAGAAGACAAGTTTTTTTATTTTATTTTATTTTAAAAAATTAAGTATATAAGTTGGAAAACAAAAGAAAGATTTTTAATTGCTATACACGCTCAAGGATAGTGGAACACACTATTTTTGCTATGTCATCATTTTGTGTCTAATAAGAATGATTTACAAATAAATAAGATGTTCAATAAGTACAAATTTTAATTGAAATGTCTAAGCAAAATATGTAGACAACTTTGAATTATCGTAAATAACTTAAATCAATAATTTAAGTACACCAACTAAAGATCTCATTATTAAATTTGGGAAGTCTCACTTACCAAACATATTTATTGAACAAAAACAAAGTGCAAGGAATTGTCAAAATACCAAATCATTATTGTACTAGTATAGCATAATAATTAATTAAAATTCAACACAATATAATCATTGATAACACTAAGCCTTTCTGCAAGGGGGCAACGGTGAACCACAAAGTCCTTTATTTCCAGCAAATGAATTAGCCTTAAACTTTGTTGGTGGAAGTTGACCACTCAAATGATTATTACTCAAATTCAACTTGTTTAGTCCACTAATTTCCTTTGGAACTTTCCCGTAAACCATATTTCTAGACAAATCCAATTCCTTAAGTGTCTTAACAATCTTCATTTTCTCCAAATCAAACTTTAATTTATTCCCAGCAGCATAAAATCCGATTAAGAAATCAGTCTTATTCAACAGCCCAATCGGACTTCCAGTAATTTCATTATCCGATAAATCAATATAGTCGTAAAAATACGTTGTTTTTGGGTTCCAATCATCCAATTTGATCTTGATCCCGCATTTTGCTAGCTTCAATGAGTATATAATCGGAGATGAAGTCACCCAACTTGGTATCGTATTTAAATGGAAATTATTATACGACAGATCTAGAGATTCAATGCCTTTTACAAACAATGTTGGGAATGGATCCACTAGAAGATTATGAGATAGATTGAGATTAAAGATTTTGGTAAGATTCGCAAAAGTTTTTGGCACTGTTCCCGAGAATTTGTTATAAGAAAGATCTAATGTGTCTAGGGAACGAAATTTTCCGAGAAAATCTGGGATTTTCCCGGATAAATAATTGTGCCCTACCTCAAGGAACCTTAATATTGGAGCCAAAGTAGTTATACTACTTGGAATATTGCCAGTAAATTTGTTGTGAGAAAGTGTTAATATTCTGAGATTAGATAAGGAATTGAAAAAATTTGGTATCGACCCACTAAGTTGATTTTTTTCTAAGCTTAAATAAGTTAAGCCTTTGAGTTTGTCGAATGTATTGGGAATTGTGCCAGTGAGCAGGTTATCACCGAGTTTGAGCTGACTCAACTGAGTTAACTGCCCTATAGAACTTGGTATCGGCCCGGTTAACTTGTTACCCAAAAAACTAAGTGCAAAAAGTTGGGTCAAGTTACCAATTTTTGGGGATATTTGACCTGACAAATTATTGTTTTCGAGATAAACTATTTGAATATTAGGAAACGAAAGGAGGAAATTTGGTGTACCAGCTAAGTTTTTAAGATTTGTAAGAGAAATACTGGTTAGCATTTTTAGTTTGGAGAGAGAAGGTGAGATGGTACCAGATAAGACTTGGTTTTTCCCCGGTTGTCCATCAATTGATAGACTTGTGACCCGATTGTTTTCCCCACAAGATATACCCGACCATTTACAACAATTGGTACCTGCTTTCCAGCTTGATAGAAGACCTGACGGGTCAGATTTGATACCCGATTTGAATCCTAACAACCCGCTCTCATCGTCCACGTGGCAGTTTGCGAGGCAATGGTGTTGGAGGATAAGGAGGATAGAGAGGAAAAAGAAGAGAGGGATAGGAAATTGAGAGAAACAGAGCATTGCTAAATTTTTTAGTTGTAGTTTTGTTTGGGTATGGTTAAAGTTGCAAGGCTTTTTTTATTTATAGTGTGGAAATTGGATATTGAGTAGCAATACTTTATAATAATATCTTGTGAAGATGGGAAACTCACTCTTTTCTGTTACAGCTTGAAATGTGTATAAGCTTTGACTTTTTCAACGTTCAAACTTGGGTTCTTTGGGTGGACATAAATGAACATTAAAGAGTATTGGAAATAGATGCATTATTATATTCATTCGACTGATTTTGTTAGGTGAATATTTGTGCACATCAGATAAAATTTTAAAATTTTACTGTGTAATAATCTATAAATTATATTAAAAATATAGTTATATTAGGTAAATTCTATATAACAAATTCGACCCTAAAAAATAAAGGAGAAATTAATTTCGGATAAAGATTTAACTCGTTCCACTTGTCTTGCCAAGTATTTTTTTTCTATTGTGAAATTATCCCCTCTGGCGCCGATTGTAGACTTCATTGCTTGCGTCACTATGTTTCTAGTAAAAAATTTAAGTGTACATTACGCACCGATAAATACATGATACATATTTTTATATACTCCACCTGTTTAAAAAATGATGATCTAATTTGATTTGAAACAAAATTTAAGAAAATAAGAAGATTTTTTAATTTTGTGATTCTAAATTAAAATTAGAACAACTTTCACATAAGAAAACATTAAATTCATATTTGTATGTTATAGCAAAGTTTGCATAATTGCACTCCATAGCAAACATATATATGTATAATTCGCTATACATATACAGTTGAAACGAATTGTATAAAAGAAAGTGCATAAAACGAGAAAGAGAAAGAGACTTGGGTAGATAATTATATAGAACGAATTGTATAATTATAAGTGTATAGAACGATTATATACAATTTGAATTTGTATAAAATGAGAAAGAGAGAAAGGACAAAAGAGACTTGGGCAGGGAATATACAATTGAATCGAAATGTGTAAAACGAGAAAGAGAGAAATTATATACAATTTGAATTTGTATAAAATGAGAAAGAGAGAAAGACAAAAGAAACTGGGTAGGAGAGTATTTTTATTGTATAATTATAAGTGTATAGGACGAAAAATATATGTATTTGCATGTGTATATTTAATATTCTCTCGCTTTATACAACAGAAATATAATTTATATACATTTTGTTTCTGTTTGAATAAGTGAGCGAGGCGAGGGTGACGAGTGAGATTAGGGAGAGTGGCGAGTGAGATCTAGGATAGGAGAGAGAGGGGAACAAAAATATATGTATTTATACAATATTCTCTTGCTTTATACAAATAGAAACATATTTTATACGCTTGTGTTTGTATAAAAGTGAGAGGAAGCGAGCGAGAGATAGAGCGAGAGAGGAGAGCGGCGAGCGAGAGTTTGAGGGAGAGAGGTGACTGGGAAACAGTTTGCTAAGGGGCACAATTAAATCAAAGGGTGGTTATAGCAATTAATTTGAATTATTAGTTTGCCATCATATACAATTTTCCCTTAAAATTATGACAATGTACCAAAATACCCTTTAATCTTGTGGTCTTAAACATGTCACATGAAAAGTTAAAGTTAAAGTTTTGCTAAAAATGGAAAGGGATCATTCCTTTTGAAACAGTAAAAAGGAAATAGGGTCATTCTTTTTTTAAACGGAGGAAGTATATCTTTTATCACTAAGGGCATTTTCATCCAAACATAATATTATTATTTCTTATTTCATTTATATTTTCTTATTTCATAAAACAAATTCTTTCTAAAACATTCCGCATATATAATTCATATTATTTCCCTTTTTTAATCATTAAAATAAAAATATTTTGTACCATAATTTTTTAAATAATATAAATTGCTAGCATATATTATACATTATATATAATAATCGATAATACAAATAAAAGTGAAATTATTAATGAAGTACAATTAAATAAACAATATATAATTGAAAAAATTATTGTAAATTCTACATAAATATTCAATTCTCAAGATAATTACGGTGTTCCCATAAATATTCTATTAATGCATTACGTAGTTTAAAATGAGCTTCTTTGTCCTGTATTATTCTATATCGAGCTAGAAATTATTGAAATTGATAATTTTCATCTATTTTCATTTTTACGGTCAGAGTTGGACCTTCTGACACATCTTGAATTGGTGCATTAAGATCACCCTCATCCTCAATAATTATGTTGCGCATTATAATACATGAGGTTAATATAGCATGTAACACTTTTTTTCTCCAAAAATGTGACAATCAGAAAGTTTATTATTTTTGGTTATTCTTAATTATATTGTGTTATTTGTTTAAAAATGTATATGTTTGCATTTTAAATTTTTTGTGAATGTTAATTGTAGTTAAATGCAATTATAGTTTATAGTAGAGTTAGATAGATTTAATATTTTAAAAAGTTCATATATAGAAAAATTAATTTATAAAAAAACTAATTTTATCTATAAAATTAATATTATAAAAATAGTGCATAAAAATAATTAAATATACAAGAGATTTAAATAAAACATACAATTTATATAATATTTAATTAGAAGATTTTACAATGAAATAATATTAAAATATTAAAAAAGTGAATTGGTGTGATGGATAGTGTTATACAAAATTTTATGTAAAAATTTGTGAGGTTTGGAGCTCAAAATACCAAATTTTACATCAAAATTAGGATTTGATATAAAATTTGGTGTTGGGTTGGAAATGGTCTAAGTTGTAATTAAATGTATAAATACTTTTTTATAACCTATACTGGAAATCAATAAAATTTAATGTAAACACTAGATGAGGATAAATTTATGTATAACTTACATAAATCTCATAGTTTAAGAATTAATTTACATTCTATCCCTACTCTTTTCTATTTTACAAAAATTTCATAAGATATCAATCATTTCGATACATAAGTTTCATTCGGATACATTGATTGTGATACATTACAAAACTTTTTAGTTGCGCTTAACATGGATATTAACATAAAATTGATTTTATTTCCCATAAATCATGCAGATCTAATTGATATCAATCCATACCAATCTTTCCACAAAATTCAAAATTCAGATGTCATCTTCTCCATCAATTTGAAATCACAATAGCTTTACAAGAGAAATTACGAATAAGATAATAATTACTTAAATATGTTTTTTTCAAATCTACTAGCAATGATTTGATCCTTAATATAGTACCTTACATAAATCTGTTTCTTTCCCGGCTAAAAGGAATATTGGTGGATAAGTAATTTGGGCCTAGCAGTGAATGTTCTTGGAGAAATCATTAGAAAATTAGCAATTGTGACAGCAGGTCAAGCCTTCACCCATCTAATATAGATTTATCACGAGGAGAATCTGTTATTCTTACAATAACTTGTATTTATAAAGTTAATAAACTGAAACAGAAACAGAAATAAGATGAAGCAGAAAATAATATAGAATACAAGAATTAATCCGAGTCCACAGAAACTACTGTGTGTCCTTAAGAAATTTAATCCCCTCACTGTACCCAAGGTTATGGATTAATTTCTCCCAAGATAAAACGGATTAAACTCAAGTTAAAGAAATAGCGGTACCTCAAACTTCTTTAACTTCAACGAACTTAAGAACAAAGAACAAGTCACACAGACTCGGTCGATCGACACTTTGATTTTATTTGAGAGAAAAATAAATGCAGAGAAAGAAAAATTTTCATGATTAAAAAATCAAAAATTGACTTCCTTTTATAGCCATTTTCAAAGAAGGAACATGTCCTGTCGTTGAAATCTGTTCAGACCCATTTTATCCAGAAAGTTGTGTCTTTTGGAAAAAAATAACAACTTTTCGAAAAATTGTGTCTGTTAGGAAAATAACTACTTTTTGGAAAGTAACGACTTTTCGAAAAAGTAACGACTTTTCGGAATATTACCATTACCCGCAAATTTATAAGAGATAATATTAACAGGATTTATTTGATTTAACAAAAATTGATTAAATAAATTTTGTCCAAAAAGTTTATCAATCAATCACATCATTTGCCAAATCCAAATCCAAATCCAAAGAAATGACTTTTTCATTTGCACTTTGCAAATGACTTTTCATTTTCCCTCCAAAGTAGTTCCCTCACTTTTGATATTCTCCCTTTTCTTTTCCCATTCACACTTGCTAAAACCCAACAATCCCCCACATGAATGGGGAAGACTATTGTTAAAACATATGCATGAAAAAACTTGTGTGTCTTGTAGGTAAAGGTTAATCGCATCTGGATAAGTAGGTTTCCCTTTAAACTTTCCCTCCTATGTGAGCGAACCAACCAATCTAAACCTTAACATTTCAATGTAATATCAACAGAAAGTAATGCGGAAGACTTAAACTCATTAATAAAACCAATTCAATAACTTCTAAAATTCAACATCTATTATTCCCCAAAATCTGGAAGTCATCACCACAAGAACATCTATGATCAAATTACTAAACTAAGAGTATTCTAGAAAGCTAAAACAAGTAAAAGCTAGTCCATGCCGGAACTTCAAGGCATCAAGACATGAAGAAGAAGATCCAGTCCAAGCTAGAAGCATTAGCTCACCTTGAAGATCCGGTGTGACGAAGACTGGCTAGAATTGCGGTTGAGTTGAAGACGACGGCACGTTTGCTGCACTCCACAAATAACAAGAAGAAAACATAAAAGTAGGGGTCAGTACAAAACACGGGTACTGAGTAGATATCATCGGCCAACTCAAAATAGAAAACAGTATATACCAAGTAATATCATAAAATCAACTATGATACTCAACATGTAGCAACAACAAGTACTATAATCATTAATAAGTACCGACAAGTTCACACATGAGGACTCAAGCCTCAATACCATACTCATTTGAGAATTAGGTTCATTAGATTGAGTATATTAGCATCTTTCAAGATTCATTATCCATATTCCTCTTGTGTCGGTACGTGACACTCCGCTCCCTCATTAATCTCTATTCCTCTTGTGTCGGTACGTGACACTCCGATCCCCTACTACTATGTGTCGGAACGTGTCACTCCGATCCCCTAATTCTACGTGTCGGTTCGTAACACCCGATCCCCTAAATCTACGTGTCGGTTCGTGACACCCGATCCCCTAAATCTACGTGTCGGTTCGTGACACCCGGTCCCCCTAATACTACGTGTCGGTTCGTGACACCCGATCCCTTAATTCTATGTGTCGGAACGTGACACTCCGATCCCCTAATCTCATTATGTTCGTTCATCAAGCCTCCTCTTATACCAAGGCATTATCATTCTCATTACTTTAGTTCATCAAGCCTTCTCTCATACCAAGGCATTATCATTAACAAAGAGATTAGGGTTTTGCACGATTTGGGATTCAATAACTTCATCATGCTTATATAATCACAATTATATAATCACATTCATGCAAGCATACAATTAAGCACATAGCAGGGTTTTACAATACTATCAATACATATCATTCGCTATTAAGAGTTTACTACGAATAGTATAAAAACCATAACCTACCTTCACCGAAGATTCGTGATCAAGCAAGCAATTTCCCAAAGCTTTGTGTTTCTCTCTTCCTCGTTCGATTCTCCCTCTCTCTCTTTGTTCTTTCTATTTTCTTTATTCCAACCCTCTTTCCTTTACCCTAATTAGCATATAATTAAGTATAAAAGATGGCAATAATAACCCACTAATTAACTCAAGGTTATCTCTTTTAACCTCCAAGTAATTAGACTTATTAACATTAACCCACTAACTTTATAATTAAGACAGGAATAGTCCAAAACGTCCCTTAAAACATTTAAGGAAATCCGACCCAGCCTGGGATTACGCAGTCTGTGACGGCCCGTCGTACTGCGCGATGCATCTCTTCTTTCCGTCACAGAGTTCAGAGACTCAATTTCCTTGAAGAGTCTGTGACGGTCCGTCTTGCCCATGACGGTCCGTCCTGCCATGTCGTCACGAAGTTTAGAGAGTCGATTTCAGTACCTAAATTTCAGAATTTCTAAGTGTTTTGAAACGAGACCCTGCGACGGTCCGTCGTGCCCATGACGGTCCGTCGTGGGGTCCGTCGTCTCAGCCAGTTTTCCAGAAATAAAATCTGCTGCTCAAAACGACTAAACAGGTCGTTACAGAACTGTTCTTAGTTCTCATTGTTTTGTTCGTTTCAACCATGAACACATCTTTGATAGTAAGTGCTTAAAGAACTGGCCTTACCGGATTCTCCTTGAAGCGGCTTACACTTCACACTTACATAGGTGATTTCTAAATGTGTTATCCCATAGATACACCATTTGATATTCCCTGTATCAAACTTAGAAACCATTAAAAAGTCCTTATGTCTTTATCCTGGTTACTAAACATTGTCTCATCATGAGAATGAACCATAAAATAATAATAATATTTTTTTTCCTTTGACAATGTTGAACCGTCATCAATGACTTTGTTTTATCTCCTTGAACCTAGATCTTGGGATCTCCAGTATTCTAGGTAGAGTTACCGCCACGATGACTTATTCTCGGCCATAGTCCCATTCCCGTCGATGATTTCTCAACTCCCTCTCTATTTAGGCCTTTTGTAAGTGGATCCGACACATTATCTTTTGACTTCACATAGTCAATTGTGATAATCCCACTAGAGAGTAGTTGTCTCACAGAGTTATGTCTTCGTCTCATATGACGAGACTTGCCGTTATACATAATGCTTCCAGCCCTTCCTATTGCAGCTTGACTATCACAATGTATGCATATAGGGGCCATTGGTTTGGGCCAAAATGGAATATCTTCTAAGAAATTCCGGAGCCATTCAGCTTCTTCACCTGCCTTGTCTAAAGCAATGAATTCAGACTCCATTGTAGAGCGAGCTATACATGTTTGTTTGGATGATTTCCAAGATATTGCTCCTCCACCAATAGTAAAAACATATCCACTTGTGGATTTTGTTTCAGTTGACCCATTAATCCAATTTGCATCACTATATCCTTCAAGAACTTTGGATATCATGTTGTAATGTAAAGCATAGTTTTGAGTGTCATCTAAGTATCCCAAAACTCTCTTCATTGCCAACCAATGATTATGATTAGGATTACTTGTGTATCGACTCGGTTCTTGATAGCGCAAGCTATGTCTGGTCGTGTACAATTCATGACATACATTAAGCTTCCCAATACGCTAGCATAGTCCAATTGAAACTGACTTTCGCCTTTATTCTTTGCAAGATGAAGATTTACATCAATTGGAGTCTTTGCCCTTTTAAAATTCAAAAATTTGAATTTTTCAAGTATCTTTTGAATATAATGAGTTTGAGACAATGCTAGACCGTTAGGAGTTTTAAGAATTTTAATTCCTAATATCACATCAGCAACTCCTAAATCTTTCATATCAATCTTACTAGCAAGCATACGCTTTTTAGCTTTTATATTAGCAATGTCTTTGCTCATTATAAGCATATCATCTACATATAGGCATAAAATAACTTCCTGATTTGGAGTATCTTTAATGTAAACACATTTATCACATTCATTGATCTTAAATCCATTTGACAACATGGTTTGATCAAACTTTGCATGCCATTGTTTTGGTGCTTGTTTTAGCCCATAAAGTGACTTAATAGGTTTGCACACTTTCTTTTCCTTACCAAGAACTACAAAACCCTCAGGCTGTTCTATGTAAATTTCCTCTTCAAGCTCTCCATTTAAGAAGGCTGTTTTTACATCCATTTGATGAATTTCAAGACCGTATACTGCAGCTAGTGCAATTAACATCCGAATTGATGTAATCCTAGTCACTGGTGAGTATGTGTCAAAATAATCAAGACCTTCTTTTTGTCTAAAACCTTTGACAACAAGTCTTGCTTTATATTTGTCAATAGTTCAATCGTCTTTCATCTTCCTTTTAAAGATCCATTTTGAACCCAAGGGTTTGTTCCCTGGAGGAAGATCAACCAACTCCCAAGTATGATTGCTTAAGATTGATTCAATTTCACTATTAACAGCCTCCTTCCAAGAGGTTGAGTCACTAGACAACATTGCTTCCTTGAATGTTTGAGGCTCACTTTCAAGAAGAAATGTTACAAAATCTGATCCAAATGAAGTAGATGTCTTTTGACGTTTCCTGCGTCTTGGAATTTCTTCATTTTGTTCATTCTCTTTTGGTTCTTCTCTGGGTTGTTTAGATCCCCCACTAGATGACTCAAGTCTAGTTTTATACGGATAGATATGTTCAAAAAATTCAGCACTATCTGATTCCATTACCGTATAATCATGAATATCCGGATGTTCGGACTTATGAACCAAAAATCGACATGCCTTACTATTTGTCGCATATCCAATGAATACACAATCCATAGTCTTAGGTCCTATTTTTACCCTCTTAGGTATAGAAACTTGGACTTTGTCTAGACACCCCCACACTTTGAAATATTTCAAATTGGGTTTTCTACCTTTCCATTTCTCATATGGAATTACATTTGTCTTTGAGTGAGGCACTCTGTTAAGTATCTGATTTGTTGTAAGGATAGCTTCCCCCCACAAGTTCTGTGGTAAACATGAACTTATCAGTAATGCATTCATCATTTCTTTTAAAATTCGATTTTTTCTTTCTGTAACTCCATTAGACCGAGGAGTGTAGGGAGCAGTAGTTTGATGGATTATTCCATTTTCTAAACATATTTTTGCAAATGGAGATTCATATTCTCCACCTCTATCACTTCTGATCATTTTGATCTTTTTATCTAACTGATTTTCAACTTCAGTTTTATATTTCCTAAATGCATCTATTGCTTCATCCTTACTATTAAGCAAATAGACATAACAATATCTAGTGCAATCGTCAATAAATGTTATGAAATATTTTTTCCCACCACGTGATGGTGTTGACTTCATGTCACAAATATCAGTGTGAATCAATTAAAGGATTTGAATTCCTTTCAACAGATTTATAAGAATGCTTAGCATACTTAGATTCAACACAAATTTGACATTTTGATTTATTGCACTCAAATTTTGGCAAAATATTTAAGTTAATCGATTGCAAGGTTTTGTTATTAACGTGTCCCAAACGTTCATGCCATAAACATTTAGACTCAAGCAAGTAAGAAGAAGCAAAATTTTTATTCATATCAACTGCAATTACATTGAGTTTGAAAAGGCCATCACTAAGGTAGCCTTTTCCTACATACATATCATTTTTGCTTACTAATACTTTATCAGAAACAAATACACATTTAAATCCATTCTTGGTCAGAACTGGAATTGAAACTAAATTCTTTCTCAATTCTGGAACATATGAGATCCTATTCAAAGTCACCACCTTGCCTGATGTCATCTTTAATAGGACTTTGCCAGTTCCTTCCACCTTGCAACAATGAGTTTGCCATAAACAATTTTTCATCTGTAAGTGCTGGAGTATATGATGAAAATAATTCTTTGTTGGCACAAACATGGCATGAGGCACCAGAATCTATCCACCATTCTCTTTGATTTCCAACCAAGTTACATTCTGAAAGCATTGCACAGAGGTCGTCCATTTGTCCTTTAGATTCAGCCAAGTTTGTTTGATCCTTCTTTTTCTTGTTCTTCTTAGGACCCCAACATTCATTAGCCCTATGACCATGTTTACCACAATTAAAGCAGTTTCCATGAATTTCTTCTTAGGAGGATTGCTTTTTGGACCAGATGCTTTCTTTATTTTCTTTAATTTTGTGGAATCTTCTTCAACAAAATTTACTCCAGATTTTGCTGAATTACCACGTGACCTCTTTTCTGCAGCCTTATTATCCTCTTCGATTCTCAACCTTACTATGAGATCTTCAACAGTCATCTCCTTGCGTTTGTGTTTCAAGTAGTTTTTAAAGTCCTTCCACAATGGAGGTAACTTTTCAATAATTGCAGCCACATGAAAAGCATCATTCACAATCAATCCTACATTAAAGGTTATGTGAGTATTAAGGGAAAACTTAATATTTCTAACATAGGCATTAAATAAATTTATACCTTCAGCAAGGAGATCATGGATTATGACCTGCAATTCTGAACTTGGGTGACGACAGTCTTACTGTCTATCATCTTAAAGTCCAGAAATTTTGCCACAATGAATTTCTTCATTCCGCATCTTACATTTTGTACTTCTTTTCTAAAGCATCCCAGAGTTCTTTTGAGGTTTTTGCATTCTGTACACATTGTACAGATCATCTTGCAGACCACTCAAAATATAATTTTTACACAAAAATCTGAGTGTGTCCATGCTTCATTGCAAGAATCCTTCATCACCTGAGTTTCATCCGACATAACAGAACATTCTCATTGATGAACTTTGCGGACTCAGCGTAGTGAGATAGAAGAACATCTTTTGCTTTGCCATCTTTTAAAGTCGACCCCGAGAAAACTTTGCAGGTTTCTCGGTAGGTGCTAAGGCAAAGATTTGAACGATTATGTGCAACCGTTGTTGTTGCAGCACTTACTGTTCCAGCATTTGTTTGACTTGAATCAGTCATTTTTTTCTGTCACAAGTGGCAGATAAATTAAGTATTTAAAATACTAACAGTAAAGAACAAATCTTTACACAAACTGTTTCTGATTTAACGATAAAGTTTTTATGTTCTTTTAATCATTAATCGAATGAATTTTAAAAATTCAAGCAGAGTAGAAAACCATAAATGTTTTAATCTCCAGAAACCTCAAATACAGAAACTGTTAAATTTCTTAAGATTGTTATTCTTACAATAACTTGTATTTATAAAGTTAATAAACTGAAACAGAAACAGAAATAAGATGAAGCAGAAAATAATATAGAATACAAGAATTAATTCGATTCCACAGAAACTACTGTGTATCCTTAAGAAATTTAATCCCCTCACTGCACCCAAGGTTATGGATTAATTTCTCCCAAGATAAAACGGATTAAACCTGTTAAAGAAATAGCGGTACCTCAAACTTCTTTAACTTCAACGAACTTAAGAACAACAACAAGTCACACAGACTCAGTCGATCGACACTTTGATTTTATTTGAGAGAAAAATAAATGTAGAGAAATAAAAAATTTCAGTGATTAAAAAATCAAAAATTGACTTCCTTTTATAGCCATTTTCAGCAAGGAACATGTGCATTCGATGAAATCTGTTCAGACCCATTTTATCCAGAAAGTTGTGTCTTTTGGAAAAAAATAACAACTTTTTAAAAAATTGTGTCTGTTAGGAAAATAACTACTTTTTGGAAAGTAACGACTTTTCGGAAAAGTAACGACTTTTCGGAATGTTACCGTTACCCGCAAATTTATAAGAGATAATATTAACAGGATTTATTTGATTTAAAAAAATTGATTAAATAAATTTTGTCCAAAAAATTTATCAATCAATCACATCATTTGCCAAATCCAAATCCAAAGAAATGACTTTTCATTTGCACTTTGCAAATGACTTTTCATTTTTCCTCCAAAGTTGTTCCCTCACTTTTGATATTCTCTCTTTTATTTTCCCATTCACACTTGCTAAAACCCAACAGAATCATCAGTTGGTTACGAATGAAATCTATAAATTTGTGTAATACATCAGTTATTGTGATTTCTTCATTTGACCTGTTAGTATACAAATAATGCTCTATAACTCGAGATCAACTTGCATTTACAGTTATTGTGCGAAAATTATTCTTAGGAAGGATATCTTAAGATCAAGAGCTCATAGGTACATCATGGGGAGTGGATGTGTATGTATATAAGAATAAAAAGTGGGTTGCCATATGGTGTTTGTGCCATTAATTCATTGGCTTCTTATCCGACGAAGTAATTATCTTTTTTTGTTATCTTCTTATCCATCACCAACCGCTCAACCATTTCCTCCACCCTCTCTGTTATTGGTATATAGTATCTTTTCAATGTAATATTGTTATAGTTTTGTTTTATCGTTTTGATGTGAATATGTAAGTCATGATACATTAGCAGTAAATAACTTACATGTATTTTTATTTTGTATCTATAGATTATGATGTGGTCATTATTTTTTATTTGGATGTGATATGTATGAAAATGTATCATCATAATATATTGTATATGATACATGCAATAAATGAATTAACAATTGAGATGGATCAGATACATTTTGAATATCGAGTTTGTTTATCACAGATTCTATAATGTGTCATGTTATTATTGTGTATGTAGTACATATAAATAGTGGAACAATTAAGATATTTAAATTACTTGTTTTGATCAAGACAAATGTGGATGATACATTAATATATATCAATATTAAATTTCTGTGAGTGGTTGTATCATCGATAATTTTGATGTACCTAATACATGTTATAAGATGATTATAAAATTCTGTCGATATATGTTAGTTTGTTGTTAGATAGGTGTTGCTTTGAAAATTAAAAAAATGTATTTCATATAGTGTATCACTGAATTTTTTAATGTTTGCAGATTGTACCATATCGTATAAGTTTTTATGTATCAAAATTATTATTGATAATATGTAAAAATACATTATATTCTAAGATGGATAATATTGAACAAATAATAAAGAGTGTAGATACATAATACACAATCAATTTGTCATTGTGTATATAGCCTTTTAAATTTGAATAAGATTTTGATAATACATTGAATAACTTGATATATGCTATACATTGATAATTTTTTATGTATCCAGTACATTTATATTGAACATAATAAAACTAATCAAAGATTCAACATTAAGGTTATGTATAAATACCTTAGTTATGGATATGATACATTGCATAAAACAAGGATGAATGGAGAATCATATGTATCTGATAAAAAAAGGATAAAAACAAAAAAAAAAAATGAAAAAAAATCTGCAATTGAGAAATGAAAAGTACCTAATTCAGTGGTTTAAATTTGATTGACTTGAGAAAAACTTCTTTTGAAATTCAAATTGAAATAAAAATTGTAACTGATAAAATTGTGAAGTGAAGTTAGGAGAGATTAAATGAGTGAAAAATGGATGGAAATTGAATTCCTTTTAAAATGGTTGGATTGAGAGAGAAAAATTTTGAAAATAAAATTGAGATAATGATTTGTAACTGAAAAGGTAATGAAGTGAATTTAGAGAGGAAAAAAAGAAATGGGATGGGAAGTGGTGAAACATGTGAGGTAAAAAATAATTATGTATCTGACAGATTTATTATTTAAGTGAAAAAGAGATTTGAGTAATTTTTTAAAAATAGGGAAAATAGACAATAAAAAATTAAAAGTTATGTATTTAAGTTATTTTTTCTAAATTATTTTGTTTGTATGCCTTTCTTTACGGATATTTATTGTTTAATCCATCCGACCATCTACTTTATTAAATTTGGCCCCTCCTTCCTCTTTCTTATCAATTTAGTACTCCTTGTGTTTCTAATTACTCATTCGATTTTAAATTGACACACTATTAAGAAAATAAATATTGTTTGGTACAAACATTGATAATGCAGGGATTAGTAACGCATGAATTAGTCACGCATGGATTAGTAATTCGGAGATTAGAAGTTCAGAGATTATTTGTTGTCAAGTGTTTGGTTCACTACTTTTCACTTAATTTTGTGTTTAATTTATAATTTTACAAAAGAATTCTTTCCTATTATACCCTTGTAATATTAGGAGTGTTTATTTCATATAATTGGGTCAAGGTAGATAACCACCGGATTGAATAATTTTATAAAAAAATTATTTATCCTATTTAATTAGTTAAATCAAATGCATATATACATAAAATAGTTAATCCCTCCATTTAAAAAAGAATAACCTTATTTCCTTTTTAGTCTGTTTAAAAAAGAATGACCTCTTTTCTTTTTTTGGCAATAATTTAACTATAACTTTCCATGCGACATGTTTAAGACCACAAAATTAATGGGCATTTTGATATATTTGAAATAACTTTAATTTAGAACCACAAGATTAAAAGTCTTCTTTCTTTTCTTAAACACCGTTCCAAGTCAAACTAAGTCATTCTTTTTTAAACGGTAGGAGTATTAATTTTAAGGTATGATGTACCACTAAGAAGATCATTGATGACACAATGTATTTCTAACATAGATTTAAGACTACTTAAATTGTTTATACCTAAAGCTTATTTTTATTTTTAAAACAAATAGTTCAAGTGGGTAATTGACTAATTAACTTGAATATAAAAAAAATCAAAAAAAAATGGGAAAAAATATTAGTGAAATCATTAAATTACACAAAACGAATTTGAAGAATTAAAAAGGAACATTTATTACCATTCCAATATAAATAAAACGGAAATAAAATTACAAAATAAATTTAGAAAAAAGAATAAGGACTTAATTACGTTTAGACATTTAGAACCTGTTTGGTAGGAGGTATTTATATAATCCATGGATTGAAATTTAGTCTAACAAAAACATTGTTTGGTTACTTATTTAATCTAATCCATGAATTAGTTATACCTCATACAAGGTCTTATTTTATCCCTAGGAAAGGGAACTTTTTTCCTATTTTTTTTTGTAAGTAATGTTCTTTTTGATTTATATGAGAATATTTATAAATATTTATTCAAATTCTCCAAATTTGTTCCATGTAATTTGATGATTTCACAAATTAATATTTTTTTCTCCATGTTTGAGTTGTTATATTGGGTTAATTTTGTTGAGGTTTTCTTTTTTTAAATGTAGTTCATCGATTAATCACTTGAACTATTTTTTTTAAAAATAAGTTTCGTGTAATTGAAAATTTAAGTAGCCTTAAATTCACGTTAAGTTTAAGGTATATTTGACCAACAAAAAATTAGAAATATTCAGTGCTATCAAAAATCTCTATAGTGACCTATCACACCTCAAAATTAATAATATTTTTTATGTATATTTTAATATTTAACTTGACTAGTTAAATGAAATATAAAGTATCATAATAACTCAATGGTATAATAGAAAATAAACTTTTTGTAGAGTTTAAACCAAACATAAGACTAAGTTGGAAAAAATGAACCAAACACTTGATAAAAACTAATCTTTGCATTACTAAACCTTGCATTACTAATCCACGCATTACTAACCCATGCATTAGTAATCCCTGCATTGTGCATCTTTGTACCAAAAGACCCCTTAATGGTCTTATCAAGGTTTAATAAACCTTAGATTAGTTATCCCTCCATTTTCTAGGGTTAAGATAATACCACATATGATGGATATACAATCCATGGATTAAAAGTAAATGAAGTAACCAAACAATGTATTAGATGAACTAAATTTTAATCCATGGATTATTCTACCTAATACCGCCTACCAAACGAATCCAAATTAACATAGTGATCATTTTACTTTAATCATAAAGTGGATGAATTAATTTTTTTTTAAGATTTTCAAAATATTCTACATTATTCAGTGTAATTAATTGATAAAGGTATTTTCTTTTATCCTTTCTTGATTTGTCAAAATGGACAATAAATTAGGGACAACTAAAATAGGAAAAGTGGACAAGTAATTAGGGACATGTGAGTATACAGTAAAATATCACTAAATTAATACTCGTTAAATTGATAATCTCTCTAAAATAATATTTTCTTCTTCGACTTGAATTAGTGGAAAAATAATATTTTGATAAGATAGCATATTTTTAAGAGACCCCTATATAAATATATTATCCCATTAATATTATAAATTAATATTTCTGTAAAAGTACAAATATATCTAAGACAATTTAGTGAAATATGATTCTATAGTGTTTTATTTTTTGTTAATATTAATACTACTTGAAATTCATCTCTAACTTTTGTTATTGCATCCAAAAGTTTTGATATTATTTTTTCGAACTGCACCATAAAATTATGAAGCATTCTAGATGCAATAAGTGTTTCCTCATGCGTCATTGGTTCCAAAGGCAACATTGTTTTTTCTAATGATATCATCAACTTCTCTCAAGCTCTAGTGATTTGAACATGTATCATTGTCAACAAGGTAATCCAACAGGTTATTGACGTTCATTTTACTTTGGTAAATGAGATCATTAATCATGACCGCAAGTTCATGAATGAGTTTTCACAAGCGTGTTCATTTAAATTCTTTGACATTTCATCCGCTAATGAATTTTGCAGTATTGAAAAATAATTTGCTATTGTCTCTTGCTAAACATTTGTTGCCCAAGTCGAGGTCGTAAAATTGATAGCATTCAAAATATCAATCTTTCCTGGATCTGTTTCTCTCACATCATAGTCTTCTAATATCTTATGATAAAATATGTTCTGATAATGCATCATGAAAGTTCCTATTGTTCCGATATTACAAGGTTGAATCTCAAACACTCTTTAAATTAATAAATATTAATTTATCTATGAAATACTACATTTATATGATAATAATAATAATAATAATAATAATATTATTATTATTTTATGGTCTCACCTATATTAATTTAATGAGATTTTATTGTATTTTGAAACCAACTTTCGACACATATCTCCCTCTACACATTTCTTACTTATATTCTATTGTTTAGCCCCAAAATAATTTGGAAAAAATTTGAGAAAACATTTGTCACGACCCAAAACCGGGCCGCGACTGGCACCCACACTTCCCTTCCTATGTGAGCGAACCAACCAATCTAAACTCTAACATTTCAATATAACATCAACAGAAAGTAATGCGGAAGACTTATACTCATTAATAAAAACCAATTCAATAACTTCTAAAATTCAACATCTATTATTTCCCCAAAATCTGGAAGTCATCACCACAAGAACATCTATGATCAAATTACTAAACTAAGAGTATTCTAGAAAGCTAAAACAAGTAAAAGCTAGTCCATGCCGGAACTTCAAGGCATCAAGACATGAAGAAGAAGATCCAGTCCAAGCTAGAAGCATTAGCTCACCCTGAAGATCCGGTGTGACGAAGACTGGCTAGAGTTGCTGTTGAGTTGAAGACGACGGTACGTTTGCTGCACTCCACAAATATCAAGAAGAAAACATAAAAGTAGGGGGTCAGTACAAACACAAGTACTGAGTAGGTATCATCGGCCAACTCAAAATAGAAAACAGTATATATTAAGCAATATCATAAATCAACTATGATACTCAACATTTAGCAACAACAAGTACTATATCATTAACAATTTCCGTCAAGTTCACACATGAGGACTCAAGCCTCAATACAATACTCATTTGGAAATTAGGTTCATTAGATTGAGTATATTAACATCTTTCAAGATTCATTATCTTTATTTCTCTTGTATCGGTACGTGACACTCCGCTCCCTCATATTCATTAATCCTCTTGTGTCGGTACGTGACACTCCGATCCCCTACTACTATGTGTCGGAACGTGACACTCCGATCCCCTAAATCTACGTGTCGATTCGTGACACCCGATCCCCTAAATCTACGTGTCGGTTCGTGACACCCGATCCCCTAAATCTACGTGTCGGTTCATGACACCCGATCCCCAAAATCTACGTATCAGTTCGTGACACCCGGTCCCCCTAATACTACGTGTCGATTCGTGACACCCGATCCCTTAATTCTATGTGTCGGAACGTGACACTCCGATCCCCTAATCTCCTTCTATCAATTCATCAAGCCTTCTTTCTCACCAAGGCATCATCAATCTCATTACTTTAGTTCATCACACCTTTTTTTATACCAAGGCCTCATCATTAACAAGAATTAGGTTTTTATCAAGATTTGGGTTTCAATAACTTCATCATGCTTAATATAATCACAATTATATAATCACGTTCATGCAAGCATACAATTAAGCACATAGCAGGGTTTACAATACTATCAATACATATCATTCGCTATTAAGAGTTTACTACGAATAGCATGAAAACCATAACCTACCTCCACCGAAGAATTTTGATCAAGCAAGCAATTTCCCAAAGCTTTCTTCTTCTTCTCGTTCGATCGATCCTCTCTCTCTCTCTCTCTCTCTTGTTCTTTCTATTTTCTTTATTTAAACCCTCTTTCTTTTACCCTAATTAGCATATAATTAGAATGAAAGATGGCAATAATAACCCACTAATTAACTTAAGGTTACCTCTTTTAACCCCCAAGTAATTAGACTTATTAACCTTAACCCTATAACTTTATAATTAAAGTAGGAATAGTCCAAAACGTCCCTTAAAACGTGTAAAGAAATCCGACTCCGCCTGGGATTACGCAACCTGTGACGGCCCGTCGTGCCTGCGACGGTCCGTCATGCAGGTTCGTCAGGGACTCAATTTCCTTAAAGAGTCTGTGACGGCCCGTCGTGCCTACGACGGTCCGTCTTGCACTTCCGTCACGACGTTCAGAGAATCGTTCCCTGTACCAACTTTTCAAGAGTTGAAGTGTTTTGAAACGAGGGCTCACGACGGTTCGTCGTACCTGTTACGGTCCGTCCTGTAGGTCCGTCATAGAGTTCAGAGAGTCGATTTCAGTACTCAGATTTCAGAATTCCTAAGTGTTTTGGAACGAGACACCCTCGACGGTCCGTCGTGGTCTCCGTCGTCCCAGCCAGTTTTTCCAAAAATAAAATCTGTTGCTCAAAACAACTAAACAGGTCATTACAATAGATACCAATTTACCCATCGTTCGTCCTCGAACGATCACAAGAAGAAAAATAAGGGCGAGAAGGAGTACCTGAATCTTTAAACAGGTGTGGGTATCTTTCTTGCATATCTGCCTCCTTCTCCCAAGTGGCTTCTTCAACCGGTCGATTCTTCCATTGCACCTTGATGGATGCAATCTCTCTTGACCTCAACTTGCGAACTTCTCTATCTAAAATAGCAACAGGCTCCTCCTCATAAGACAAGTTCTCATCAAGCAAAACTGAATCCCAACGGATAATGTAGTTTCCATCCCCATGGTATCTTTTCAACATAGACACATGAAATATCGGATGCACTCCGGACAGCCCTGGAGGCAAGGCTAATTCGTAAGCCACCTCCCCTACTCGCTTAATTACTTCAAAGGGACCAATATACCTTGGGCTTAGTTTACCTCTTTTACCAAACCGCATCACCCCTTTCATGGGCGAAACCTTCAACAAGACTTGTTCACCCTCCATGAACTCTAAGTCTCTAACCTTTCGATCTGCATATTCTTTTTGCCTACTTTGCGCCGCTAGAAGTTTTTCTTGAATAGATTTCACTTTCTCTAATGAATCCCTCAAAAGGTCAGTACCCCAAGGTCTAACCTCAAATGCATCAAATCAACCAATGGGAGACCTACATCTCCTACCATACAATGCTTCAAATGGGGCCATGTCAATGCTTGAGTGATAGCTATTGTTGTACGAAAATTCTGCTAAGGGCAAGAAGTTATCCCAATGGCCACCAAATTCTATCACACATGCACGAAGCATATCCTCCAACACTTGAATCGTTCGCTCAGACTGACCATCGGTCTGAGGATGGAACGCGGTACTAAGGTCCAACCTAGTACCCAATTCCGCATGCAATTTTTTCCAAAACTTAGAAGTAAACTGCGTACCTCTATCTGATATGATGGATAGTGGAAACCCATGCAATCGAACGATTTTTGAGATATAGATCTTGGCTAACTTCTCGGCATTGTAAGTCACCTTAACCGGAATGAAATGAGCAGACTTAGTTAACTTATCAACAATCACCCAAATAGAGTCGTACTTACCCATTGTCTTTGGAAGACCAACCACGAAGTCCATTGCGATTCTCTCCCATTTCCATTCCGGAATGGGCATTGTCTGAAGTGTTCCTCCGGGCCTTTGGTGTTTATTCTTTACTTGTTGACAGTTTGGGCATTTGGCAATAAAGTCAACAATATCACGCTTCATTCTACTCCACCAAAAGTGTTGCTTTAGGTCACGGTACATCTTGGTTGCACCCGGATGTATCGAATACCTTGAACTATGAGCCTCTGTCAGAGTAGTGTTGATCAAATCATCGACGCGGGGTACACATACCCTTCCCTTAATCCTCAACACACCTTCCTCGTCGATTGTTGCTTCTTTAGCCTCTCCTTGCAACACTTTATCTCGAATCCGGATCAATTTCTCATCATTAAACTGCTTCCCCTTAATCTTGTCAAGGAAGGAGGATCTTGCCTCCACACAAGCTAATAATCCTCCCTTTTCATTTACTTCTAACCTCATAAGGTCATTAGCCAGAATCTGAACCTCTCTAGCCAATGGGCGTCTAGAAACTTGCAAGTGAGCTAGACTTCCCATGCTTCCCGCCTTTCTACTTAAAGCATCTGCCACAACATTCGCTTTTCCCGGATGATACAAGATAGTGATATAGTAGTCCTTTAGTAGTTCCATCCATCTCCTCTGTCTCAAGTTCAAATCTTTCTGAGTAAAGACATACTGTAGGCTACGATGATCCGTATAGACCTCACACTTAACCCCATATAAATATTGTCTCCATTGCTTTAATGCAAACACTACCGCAGCCAATTCCAAATCATGGGTTGGATAGTTACGTTCATGCACCTTTAATCGCCTCGAAGCAGAGGCAATTACACTCTTCTCTTGCATTAGCACTGCACCCAAACCAGAATAGGATGCATCATAATAAACAATGAAGTTCTTACCCGCTACTTGCAAGTTAAGGATAGGTGCGGTAGTCAACAAAGTCTTGAGCTTCTGAAAGCTTTCTTCGCACTCATCCGACCATACAAATGGAACATTCTGTTTAGTCAAATTCGTCAATTGGGAAGCAATAGAAGAGAATCCCTTGACAAATCGGCGGTAGTAGCTAGCTAACCCAACAAAGCTCCTTATTTCTGACACATTATTAGGTCTTACCCAATTCTTCACTGTCTCAATCTTAGAAGGATCCACCATCACTCCATCCTTAGAAACCACGTGCCCCAAGAAGGACACTGCATCTAGCCAAAACTCACACTTAGAGAACTTGGCATAAAGCTTTTTCTCTCTCAACATTTCTAATACCATTCTCAAATGCTCCTCATGTTCATTCTTGCTCTTTGAGTATATCATCAATAAACACGATCACAAAGAGATCCAAATATGGCTTAAAAATCCCGTTAATCAAGCTCATGAACGCAGCAGGGGCATTCGTGAGACCAAAAGACATCACTACAAATTCGTAATGCCCATACCTGGTTCTAAAAGCAGTCTTTGGCACATCCGTTGCCCGTATTTTCAATTGATGATAACCGAATCTCAAGTCAATCTTAGAGAAGATACAAGCACGTTGTAACTGATCGAACAAGTCATCAATGCGAGGAAGAGGATACTTGTTCTTAATAGTTACCTTGTTCAACTGCCGGTAGTGTATGAACATCCGAAAACTTCCATCCTTCTTCTTCACAAACAAAACCGAAGCACCCCAAGGAGATGCACTTGGTCTAATAAAGCCTTTGCTTAGCAACTCTTGAAGTTGTGCCTTTAACTCTCTTAACTCCGCGGGAGCCATTCTATAAGGGGGTATAGAAATGGGGCGAGTACCCGGTTCAAGATCGATGCAGAAGTCAATATCCCTATCTGGTGGCATACCAGGAAGATCTGCAGGGAACACATCCAAAAACTCACGGACTACCGAAACCGACTCAATCGAAGGTACTTGGGTAGTGTCATCCTTGAGATGTGCCAAGAAAGCTAAACACCCTTTACTAACCATTTTCTTAGCACGAAGAAAGGATATGATACGCACCGGATTGGAAGTGTAGTCCCCCTCCCACACTAACAGATCTGTCCCAGGCTTGGCTAACGTCACAGTTTTAGCATTACAATCCAAGATCGCAAAATTCGGAGAAAGCCAAGTCATACCCAGAATTACATCAAAGTCAACCATTTCTAAGATAACCAAATCTACATAAGTGTTGCTCCCCACAAAATTCACCAAACAAGACCTATATACCTTTTCAACTATCACAGACTCACCCACCGGAGTAGAAACACGAATAGGCATGTCAAGTAATTCACAATTTAAATTTAGACCATTAGCAAATGAGGAAGATACATAAGAAAATGTGGATCCAGGATCAAACAATACAGAAGCCATGCAATCACAAATCAAAAGATTACCTGTGATGACAGGATCTGATGTCTCCGCTTCAGATCTTCCAGGAAAAGCGTAACAATGGGCCCCATTACTTGTCGGTCCGTTGCCCCTACCATGTTGTGTTGTTGTGGCTCCTGTTTGCCCATCACCTCTGCCGTTTTGGTGACCACCATTACCTCGACCACCACGTCCTCCAGAATAACGGCCTCTACCATGACCACTTCTACTTCTTGCTATCGGGGGTCTATAACTCTGTTTCGGACAATTCCTCCTAATATGCCCAGTCTCCCCACATCCATAACACTCTCTGGAGTCAAGCGTAGGACTCTCGGAGAATTGTTGACCGGTCTGAGGTGGACCCCCAACTACAGTCTGTAGTGAAGACTGAATGGGTCGAACTGAGTAACCTCCGGAACTCTATCCTCTAGAGTAAGAACCATTAAACTCACCTCCCTTTCGAAACCTTTTTGATGTCGATGTCGAGGTGAAGTCATCGGGCTTCACTCCTTCCACCTCTATCACGAAGTCTACCACTTCTTGGAATGATCTTGCCGTAGCCGCTACCTATAAGGCCGAAATCTGCAACTCTAACCTCAACCCCTTCACAAACCGGCGAATCCGCTCTTGTGGACTGAAACAAAGTTGAGTGGCATACCTGGATAACGCACGAAACTTAGCCTCATATGCATTAACCGACATCGATGGGACCCCTTCCTTGATGAGGATTGCTAAAATCTTTCTTTTTTAATGAAAAAGACCGGGTTTCTAAGCTCGAATCCTACCTTGCTCTAGGCTCAAGAACTCATCCCTTTTCCTATCCCTCAAAGTCCGGGGGATATACTTCTCCATAAACAAGCTAGAGAATGAGGCCTAAGTCATAGGTGGTGCCTCTGTTGGTTGACACTCAACATGTGACCGCCACCACATTTTGGCGTTCCCTTGAAACTGATAACTCACGAACTCAACACCAAACCGTTCTACTATACCCATCTTGTGTAGTAGCTCATGACAGTCAACCAGAAAATCGTAAGTATCCTCAGATTCAGCACCCTTGAAGACTGGAGGTTTCAATTTCAAGAACTTACTGAAAAGTTCATGCTGATCATTTTGTCATTATGGGCCCCGTAGTCAGACGAGGAAACGTGCCTATCTCCAATGAGGCATCCATGCGGGGAGCCCCAGCAGCGGCATGTCGTACCTCTGAAACCGGAGGTATTGGTGCAAAAAACACTGGAGGTGCCTGACCCTGATCAGATAACCCGCTAAGATAAGCAAGAACCTGATTGATCATCTCTGGGGTAGGTTGGGGTGGCAATTCCTCATTTTGCACTTGTTCATTCTCCCCTTCCTCACCCTCTCTTACTACTTCCTCAGTCGGTGGAGGAGTCACCGCCCTAGCATCAGATGGGCTAGGTGCTTGTCCTCTTCCTCTAGAGGACGTCCTCCCACGACCTCTACCACGGCCTCTTGCCGTTGCTCTTCCTCGAGCCACAGCCCCAGTGGCTGGCTCAGACGTTTCTTGCCTTGCCGGTGTTGGTGTTGGCGCAGTCGTTGCTCTAGTTCTAACCATCTGCGAAATAGAGTGAAGATGGTCAGATACCAATTTGTATCACCTAGATACCAATTGGATTCAAGTAGTAGCATGAAAGAAAGAAAGAAAGAGTGGAATTTTCCTAAAGTCTTATAGCCTCTCAAAGAAAATTAAAGGCGTCCCCCTACCGTTCCTTAAGACTCTACTAGACTCGTTCTTGTGTGATGAGACCAACGAACCTAATGCTCTGATACCAAGTTTGTCTCGACCCAAAACCGGGCCGCGACTGGAACCCACACTTCCCTTCCTATGTGAGCGAACCAACTAATCTAAACTCTAACATTTCAATATAACATCAACAGAAAGTAATGCGGAAGACTTATACTCATTAATAAAAACCAATTCAATAACTTCTAAAATTCAACATCTATTATTTCCCCAAAATCTGGAAGTCGTCACCACAAGAACATCTATGATCAAATTACTAAACTAAGAGTATTCTAGAAAGCTAAAACAAGTAAAAGCTAGTCCATGCCGGAACTTCAAGGCATCAAGACATGAAGAAGAAGATCCAGTCCAAGCTAGAAGCATTAGATCACCCTGAAGATCCGGTGTGACGAAGACTGGCTAGAGTTGCTGTTGAGTTGAAGACGACGATACGTTTGCTGCACTCCACAAATATCAAGAAGAAAACATAAAAGTAGGGGGTCAGTACAAACACAAGTACTGAGTAGGTATCATCGGCCAACTCAAAATAGAAAACAGTATATATTAAGCAATATCATAAGCAATTTCCGTCAAGTTCACACATGAGGAATCAAGCCTCAATACAATACTCATTTGGAAATTAGGTTCATTAGATTGAGTATATTAACATCTTTCAAGATTCATTATCTTTATTTCTCTTGTGTCGGTGCGTGACACTCCGCTCCCTCATATTCATTAATCCTCTTGTGTCGGTACGTGACACTCCGATCCCCTACTACTATGTGTCGGAACGTGACACTCCGATCCCCTAAATCTACATGTAGGTTCGTGACACCCGATCCCCTAAATCTACGTGTCGGTTCGTGACACCCGATCCCCTAAATCTACGTGTCGGTTCGTGACACCCGATCCCCTAAATCTACGTGTCGGTTTGTGACACCCGGTCCCCCTAATACTACGTGTCAGTTCGTGACACCCGATCCCTTAATTCTATGTGTCGGAACGTGACACTCCGATCCCCTAATCTCCTTCTATCAATTCATCAAGCCTTCTTTCTCACCAAGGCATCATCAATCTCATTACTTTAGTTCATCACGCCTTCTTTTATACCAAGGCCTCATCATTAACAAGAATTAGGTTTTTATCAAGATTTGGGATTCAATAACTTCATCATGCTTAATATAATCACAATTATATAATCACGTTCATGCAAGCATATAATTAAGCACATAGCAGGGTTTACAATACTATCAATACATATCATTCGCTATTAAGAGTTTACTACGAATAGCATGAAAACCATAACCTACCTCCACCGAAGAATTTT
Source organism: Solanum arcanum (assembly GCA_027789145.1). NCBI lineage: Eukaryota > Viridiplantae > Streptophyta > Magnoliopsida > Solanales > Solanaceae > Solanum > Solanum arcanum. The sequence goes on along the minus strand of CM050942.1, from coordinate 55,997,650 downwards.
GATCAAGCAAGCAATTTCCCAAAGCTTTCTTCTTCTTCTCGTTCGATCGATCCTCTCTCTCTCTCTCTCTCTCTTGTTCTTTCTATTTTCTTTATTCAAACCCTCTTTCTTTTACCCTAATTAGCATATAATTAGAATGAAAGATGGCAATAATAACCCACTAATTAACTTAAGTTACCTCTTTTAACCCCCAAGTAATTAGACTTATTAACCTTAACCCTCTAACTTTATAATTAAAGTAGGAATAGTCCAAAACGTCCCTTAAAACATGTAAAGAAATCCGACTCCGCCTGGGATTACGCAACCTGTGACGGCCCGTCGTGCCTGCGACGGTCCGTCATGCAGGTTCGTCAGGGACTCAATTTCCTTAAAGAGTCTGTGACGGCCCGTCGTTCCTACGACGGTCCGTCCTGCACTTCCGTTACGACGTTCAGAGAATCGTTCCCTGTACCAACTTTTCAAGAGTTGAAGTGTTTTGAAACGAGGGCTCACGACGGTTCGTCGTACCTGTGACGGTCCGTCCTGCAGGTCCGTCACAGAGTTCAGAGAGTCGATTTCAGTACTCAGATTTCAGAATTCCTAAGTGTTTTGGAACGAGACACCCTCGACGGTCCGTCGTGGTCTCCGTCGTCCCGGCCAGTTTTTCCAGAAATAAAATCTGTTGCTCAAAACGACTAAATAGGTCGTTACAACATTGAAAAGTGGTGTTTGGTCATATAACCTGACAAGTACCCCAAGTTTCAAAATACTAATTTTTTGGGCTAAGTTCTAATATTTGGGGATCTTAAAAAATTTAAAAATTATCCCCATTTTTTATATTTATCAAAATTATTCATTATTTATTAATTCCAACTAATATTTGTTACTATGTCCTCCAGAAAAGTTTGAGTTTTAATTTGAGTGATAAAATTGAGAGAAAAGAATAATTTGTGTTTAATGAGTTATAATTATTGAATTATTGATAAGTTTAAATATGCAATTCATGTATTGTCTTACTCATATTTTAATTTTGTTATTGTTTATTGTTATCAATTATATTATAAGGTCATTTTTTACGGAACATGTTCATTATGTTGGTGTGACATTTTAATATTAATAAAAATGTATTATATGTCATGTTATGTCTACTTGATGGACATTACATTTGTGCCTCTTTACTGTCATCAATTGTTGAAAAAAGTGGTCATTAGTTTTAGTAACTTATGTACCACGAACTTTTCATTTCATCCATTATTCAATATTTATGTCTTGTAACTTATATAACATTTGAGCAATTCATGTGGCAAATTTACAACCCACGATCTTCCTGTTCATTGCAAGAAAAAATTCATCAACTATAAGTACCGTGGTCTTCGTTTGTGTTGGTATAGGAGAAGAAAAACAAGAGAAGTACAAGAAATATAGAGTGAAAAATAGGGGTGGACATTCGATATTTCGGTTCAGTTTCGGTTTTTTTCCAGTTTTTATAAATTGTGTATCGTATACCGAACCAAAATATTTTGGTTCAGTTCGGTTTTTGGTAATTTGTTTCGGTTTTTATCAATTCAGTTCGGTTTTTTATTTTGATTTTTTAATGGGTCTGAGAAGCGCGCGGCTGCTGGCTGCTTGATGGCGGAAGGCGCGTCTGTTGACTGCTTGATGGCGGACGGCGCGGCTGCTGACTGCTTGATGGAAGAGGTACGACTGCTGCAGGATGCTTGACGGCGCCTTCTTTGCTTCATCAACATTCTTCTTCTTCAATGGACACCGCACTTTATACAGCGGGCGGCTGCGGCTGCTGCTTCTGGCTAGCGGAAGAGGAGAAGAGGAAGAGGAGAAGAGGAAGAAGAGGAAGATGAAAGAGCCAAGAGGGAGATGAAAGACCAAGAGAAAGTCAGAGAAAGATGAAAGAGAGAGGAATAGGGCAATAGGCCATAGGATTTTTTTTAAAAAATTATTTAATATTAATAATTATTAATTAATTTAATAGAAGTTATAGTATAATATTTCGGTTTAAACCGAAATACCAAATATCAAAATAATACGTATCGAAAATCGAACCGAAATATCGAAAAATATAAAAAAATAAACCGAACACCGAAATATCAAAACTGAAATTCTAAAAAATTTCGGTTCGATTCGGTGTTTCGATATTTATGTCCACCCCTAGTGAAAAAGATAAGTAGAATCTTATTATGTTTATATTGAGATTAGTCTAGTAGTGAAAGAGAGAGTTGAGACAAAGTATAATAGTTTAAGTCTTCAATTATATTCACTATATACAAAAGAGAGTATTATATGTTGAAGGAAGATTTTCTTTTTGTGGAGCTATGGACTCATCAACTAATCCGGAGTTGCTTGCATTGTACATGTTGTTGGACTTTTGTATCCTGGAGGGAACAAGTCAAGAGTATTACTGCTAGATCAGTGTAGATTCTGCCGGCAGTGGTGGAGCCAGAATTTTCAATAAGGGGGTTCAAAATTCGTAGAAATAGACACACAGAGTAGCCTAAGAGGGTTCGACATCAACTATATATACATACAATATTATTTTAACCATGTATACATAGTATAATTTGCTATCGAAAGGGGTTCGGATGAACCCCCTTTCATGAAGGTGGTTCCTCCCCTATGTGCCGCAGTGGCTCGAATCTTCTTAAAGAGAGCGAGATATCCATGCCTCAGCTTATATATTTATTTATACATTTTTATTCATTTTATTTCAACTGTAATTTATTGTGTTTGTGATATATTACACCAACACATTATAAAATGATGATATAAATTTATGGATTTTTAAAATAATTTTTAAAACTTCTGTGCGTAAATTATATTTTTTGAAATAATAAAATATTTTTGAAAAAAATTGGAAGCAAAAACTTCACTCAAATTATATAATTTGTAAAATATTTTAAGTATTTATGCCAAACACTAGAATTTTGAGTACGCAAACTATTGTTGTTGCATCCTTTCAAAGATGATCGACTTAATTATAAGACCACTAAAATAGTAATATGGGGTTGTCAATTTTTTCGGGATTTCATTTTTTCTACATATGTTTATTTTATATATGCTTATAATTAAATTATTCATGTATTTTTAAATTTGGAAAGAAATTTATGGATAGCATATATGATAATTTTTTTACCTTATCAATGTGGGATGTTATAATAATTGACAAATATAATATACTATTAGGTAATTGTAGAATTTTTTCAGCTATTTATTTTATTTATTTATTTATATCATGATTAATACAAATTCACGTGATTGTTCTATATTAATAGTTTTTGATCTCCCTTCACTATATTTATACTCTTGTTATTGAATATTTCAAATTCTCTCGAACGTTTTAACCTTCTACATTATACAAACTCTATGGTTGTTTGTTTTAAAACGAAAGGATTACAATTACTTTTTGGTGCCTTCATAAAATTTCAAGCAGGACAACAAGTAAAAATTATTTAAATATTATTATATCAATTTTTTAAATTCACGCAACAATATTTCGATATTAGGATATCTATTCAAATTCTTTAGCTAGATTTTAGTATTCTAGTTAACTCTGTAATAAATTTTCTCATTGAAAATTTGCATATGAAGTAATATGAAATAATCTTATTTCATAAGGTTAGTTTATATTTTATCCTTTCTTGTCCTCAATTAGATACGTTACGTTGTTGCGGTGCGGTGCAAATTGAAAAAAACAATATTTTAAAAAATGTCTTGTAACAGGTATTTGAATTCAATTTTGATTAAGATTTTGCATAATTAATATATATTTGGAAAATGTCATGAATACAATTTGGAAAAAGAGGGTTTAGAGGATTCTCCGTGTAATAGAAAAGTTTTTGTTATGAAAAACGGAACCGTCTATTTTAAACAAATATATTCAATATTTAGAAATTTTTCTTACCTTAATTGTGCCTAAGTGTACAAATTTATATTGCAATCATCTTTTGAATTGGAACATCGTAATAATAATATTTTGTATGACGACTAAACTCCAGAGATAAACTTAAAAAAATAAAATCATAATAATATTTTGAAATCAAAAGTTTATTAATATCTAAACTAAGGTGTAAGTTCATGAGTTAAACAATCTTAAAATCTGCCAAAAAGGAAGAAAGGGGCAAAGGAGTGTAAAATAGGGAGTTGAACAAAAAAACAATTAGAAAGTTTAGTGTGATAGGTCACCTACAAGCCGTAAAACTTAATTACAGACCATGTGTTAGGCAACAATTTTGTATCTCAAGTAAGCCCTCAAAGTAACATCTATTTACTGATTGTAAAATGGAGTTGTGTTAGCTCATAATCGAGGAATGAAATAAATAATTTTATCTCTTTATATATAAAGGAGGATGAATATAAAGGAGGATCTTTATTCTGTGACATGCCTAAATGATTAAAAAATTTATTTATTTATTTATTTTCTTGAATTTTAGATATTTTTCTCTATTTTTAAATTATTAATAAATTACTCTCTCCATCATTATTTATTTGTTCACTTTTAAATTAACACGTCTATTAAGAAAATAATTATCGAGATAATGAATTTACTATTTTACCTCTATTAATTATGAAGTGGATGAATTAAAAAATTAATTATTTCAAAAAGTAATGCCTTTTTCAAAGTAATTAATTGAGGGTATAATATGAACTTTTCTTTTGTCATTTCTTGATTTTTCAAAATGGTTAAGTAATTAGAGACAATTATAAAATGAAAAAGTGAACAAGTAAATAAGGACAATGGAAATATTAATTATTAATTTATACATTATTAATGATTAGTTATACATCCCTAAAATAGAGAATTCCAAAAGGCTACTCCCTATATTTAACATTTACTTTTCCATAATTAACGTGGTTAATTCCAAAAAAAAAAAGTGGTTACATAATTTCATTAAAAAAATACTCATTTAATGGTAACCTTAATGAAAATATAATTCAATATTTTAGAATTTTACTACTCTCTTCGTCCGGATTTATTTGTCATGTTGTGCTTATCGAAAGTCAATTTGATTAATTTTCAAATGTAAATTGGACCACATTAATTTGATATTTTAAATAAAAAAAATTAGATATTCTAAAAGTACATGAAAAGTACTATACATTACAAATTTTTTGCAAATTAATATGATGAAAAAATATATCTTAAAATGTTAGTCAAAGTTTTTATTGTTTCACTCTAAAAATAGAAACCATGAAAAATAATACGGACGGAGAGTATATAATGTAAAGATTTCTGAATTCTACCACAATTCTTCTATTTTCCTTTTTGTACTATTTTATCATTACTTCAATCTGGTCATTTTATATCTCTTCCTTTAATCTCTTTTTATTTAGCATTGCAATATCTTATTTTTATCTTCATTTTTATTAACCTCAAACAATGAATTTTTATTTATATATCTTATGAAAATAATATTCTAATTATATGTTAACTGTTTGTAGTTTTGACAACAAATTATCTTTTTGTTGATTTAACATATGAGTTGAAACATGAACAAGTGCAAGTAATTCTTTTATAATGTTTTTGGTTGATCTTCAAATTTTACCAAACAAATTTATCATCTAATTTTTCATCACAAATATTTCTACAAATTATATAGTGACTTTTCATCGTTGATTGTTGATAATGTTTATGAATTATTAGTGGTTTTATAATAAATTATCTCTTTATTGATTTTCCAGAGGAGTTGAAACATGAACAAGAGCAAGTAGTTCTCTTACCATGCTTTTGGCTTATATTCAAATTTTACCAAACAAATTTACTATTTAATTTTTCATCACAAAATATTTCTAAAAAATTATATAGTGACTTTTCATCGTTGATTCTTGATAATGTTCATGAATTATTAGTTCTTCGTGTATAAATGAAAAAACTGTAATTGTCTTTTAAATTTTTTACTGCAGATCGCACGGATATGTGATATATTAAGAACAAAAACTTATTAAATTTTCATTATTGATTTTATTATATAATCAATTTATTGTAAACTATTATTTTTCAAATTATTTATTCACAACATATTATATGAATATATAATGCTACCCGCGATGACATATATAAAAAGAGAAGATTTATCAACTAAGTAAGATTAACTTCATTCATTTAGGATTATCCTTTTGCAAATCAATAAGTGTTTTTATGTTTATCTTTTTTTTATATGACAAATAAGTGGAAAAAATAATACGAGAGATGGAGGAAAATCTTAATGGACTTGTAAGAATTCTATTTTGAAATTGCTTGCGTAACATTTGCAAAATTTCTTATTTCCTTGTATTTATTTGTACATCAAAACCATGAAAATAATCTAAAAGTATATTTTGTCATACCTCAATTTACATTATTACAAATTACTCCATGTAACTACCTTTTTTTGATAATTATGAAAAATGAACCACTAGCTTCAAATAGATTGTTGTAAAAGAAATTATTTTAGATTGTTTTAGTGAAACACACATTATATTAAAAGTGTATAAATCTGAGAAAATAAACCATTAAACAAGCAAACATATAAGAAAATAAATAAATCTGAAATCTATTTGATACAATTAAAGATAAAATGCCCATTTGTTCTTTCTATTTATATTGTAAAACTTACAGAATATATTTTCTTTTTGGAAAGGCGTGACATTCACCTTTTTTATGTTTCATGGTACAATGTTCATGATCTTTTAAAATAGGAGAAAACACCAAAAAATATATGAAAAAGAATTACGAATGTGAATACTCGAAAACCTTTATAGAAATAAAGTCAAATAATAGGTGTGAGAAATAATAAGGAAAATCCCCCAACCTATGTCCGAAATTTCATAGATACACTTATACTATACTAAGGTCCTATCCCCCCGAACTTATTTTATATATAATTTTTTATCCATTTTCAACCTATGTGTCACTATCTTCTGGGCCTAGCGCGTATTTATAATTTCTCAATGATGAATTAAAGGAAATAATGTTTTTCAAATTCGTAGAAACAAAATAAAATTTTCATAGTAAATATTATCAAATAAAGTGAAATTCCGTTGAAAACATTCAAATAAAATCTGAAATATTAAAAAATCGCGCGTAGCGCGGCCAAATTTACTAGCTATTGAATAATGGCTAAAATTAAAGTCATCCACTTACATTAATCTACATATATACCTAACCTAAAAAATAGAGAGCATATGTTGTTCCATAGGAAATTCAAATCTAAAAAGTGCAAGTACACCTTAATTGTCACACCCCGAGACTACTTCCTAGACGCAGACACAGGACCTAAGATCACAAGCGATCCCAAGCTAACCCTGCTGCCATGATGATGAACATAATAAAGAATATAAACTGTTGTGGAAGCTAAATCATACTTAAAATGAAAAGATGAGATAATACCCATATGCTAAAACTGACAAGTTTAATACAAAGAAAATATTAACTCACTACTAAGCTGAAACAAATTTGTCTGAAAATAACCTCTAAAATGGACTAGAAATACTGAGACAAGCCCCAGCTAAGTCTAGCAAAAAATGAAACTAATTTACTAAAATACTGAAAAGAACTCATGACTATTGTCTTCGGAGGATGATGACTCACCACTGAGTCTGCTGAACTAGAGATCCAGAATCAATCTATGCGTGATCTGAATGGTCAGAATGTGAACCTACATCACGAGAAGATGTAGCGCATGTATGCGTCAGTACTTGAAAGGTACTGATCATGTAGGATAGAATAAAGCTGAAATAAATCATTACTGAACAAGCACAAAAACAAGTATAATCATCTGAACATGATATACTAAATTTCTGAGCTAACTGAATGCAATGACCAATTTATAACATGTTGAAACTGAATACTGAGTATACTGATAAATGGTCAATTCAAGAGAGTTTGACTGAATTGTAGGAGCTACTAATAACCGATAATAAAATCACATGAGCTAAATGTGGAGTCCGATGTATACGCCCCATCAAGAGGACCCAATATACCCTGCAAAAGGTATAAAGGAATGGTGGTGTGATCACTAAACTAATTGCCACAGAGGGGACGTACAACCTACATGGCTAGGAGTTATGGGACTAATTGGGTACGCCGAACCCTAGTCAAACTTGGTATTATGTTACTCCCATTGATTTATGTAGTTAACTGATTGTGTCTGAATTTTCTGTAATTACTGGATAGCTCAAAACTGAACATGCAAACTGAGAATGCAATATTTAATCTGATAATAATGCATTAAAAACTGAGGCATGTATAATTAAATAGCTGAAATATCTGACCTATCACGTGTAATTCAAGAACTAAAGAAATACAAAGCTAGGTTATGAAATTCAATAATCTGATTAATAATTGATAATCTGATTTGGAACATATATTTTAACTAAATCATAAAGTTCTACTGTAATTCTAGGAACCCTAGGTTTAATCATGATAAGAGAATCAAGAACAAACTGAAAACTATGGACCTAATGGGTGAAAAAAATCCACTAGTGAAATCCCACATACCTGGTGATGAAATTCACGGGAAACACTTAGATTTCGGGGCTGGAACTGCTGGAACCTTGTTGTGTTCTTGAACTAGGGTTCTTGACCTTTTTCTCCTTTCTTGCTTCTAATTTTCTAAGATTTGATTTAATGATTTGACTTAGATAAGTTTTAGTTATGTTTCTAGGATTAAGCTGAATAAAATCTGATGATTTAGGGTCAAAACGACGTATCATAATGTTTAAACAAAGTGAGAAAAGACAAAAAGACCCACGAGTTAATTTCTGTCAGACCAAAAGACGACCTCGACTGATGGGCCGTAGTTCAATAGACGGTCCGTCATTTGGGTCTGTAGGTTGGGTCTATTCGATAGACCTTTACTACAACAGGCATAACTTTTTACTCGGGCGTCTGATTTTCAGAAGGTTGGTGGATATGGAAAGATAATTCAATTATCTATCTGTTGGTAGGTCAAGGGACACCTAATTCATTTTGTGTTAAGAGTTATGATTATTTGAAGTTGAACCAACTACATTTCCCCCTAACTGTCTGCTAATTTCCACCAACGGTCAGACCTACTGTCCGTAGGTCCATCTACGAACCATGTTGGTCAATAGTGGTTATTGTCAAAGAATGGGTAAATGAGGGTGTTGATTGACGGACGCAGACTACGGACCGTAAGTCCGTCCGTTGTTAGATACTTAGTCAAATTTTCCTGGGCTGAGGTTTTGGAGGTTTCTGACTCCATTGATGGATGTGCAGGACGGACCGTGGGTCAAGCTACGGTCCATCGATGTCCACTGTCGATTTCACCTGTAGATTTTCTGAAAACTGGTGTTTAGTCTGTTTTAGGTACGGGGAGAGAGCTGCAAACCTTACTACTAAACACTGAGAACTGACTTTCTGACTAAATTGAGTTCCGAAAACATGCACATACACTGAAAATGTAAGTACAAACTGAGGGAACATGATTCTAAGACTGAATTCACGCATGAATGACTGGAAAACTAAAGAGGAACTATTACCTCAAGCTAGAGTCGAATCGGAAGGAAAGAGGTGAGGATACTTGACTTTCATGGCTGCTTCTGCTTCCCAAGTAGCTCCCTCTACGGACTGACTCCTCCACAAAACCTTGATTGAAGCGACTTCTTTATTTCTCAACCTTCTAACCTAACGGTCAAGAATCTCAACTGGTACATTCTCATAAGAAAGACTATCTTTCACCGTCACACTCTCTAATGACACTACAGAGGCTAGGTCACCCATACCTTTTTCAAGAGTGAGATGTGGAAGAATGGATGTACCGCTGCTAGGTCTGCTGCCAAATCTAACTCATATGCCACCTTGACAATCGTTTTCAAGATCTTGTAAGGGCCTACATATCTAGGACTGAGTTTCCCTTTCTCGCCAAATGTCATCACTCCTTTCATAGGTCTTGGAACTCTAGTTCCCTTCTCCTTACATCTGCATAAGATTTCTGACGACTTTGGGCTGTCCTCAGTCTATCTTTAATGAGTTTCACTTTATCCATAGCCTAAAGGACTGAATCTGTCCCTATCAAAGCTGCTTCAACTACTTCAAACCAACCAACGGGATATCTACATATACGCCCATACAAAGCCTCATAAGGGGTCACTTGAATGCTGGAATGGTAGTTATTGTTGTAGGCGAACTCAATCAGAGGAAGTTGATCATCCCAACTACCCTTGAAATCGATTACTCAATCTCTCAACTTATCCTCTAGGGTCTAAATGGTACGCTTTGCATGTCTATCCGTCTGTGGATGAAATGCTGTGCTAAGGTTAACTTGAGTACCAAGACCCTTCTGTAATAACTTCCGCAAATGAGAGGTAAACCGAGGTCCTCTATCTGAGATGATAGACAAAGGAACTCCATGCAACCTCAAAATTTCTTTAATGTAAAGCTTGGCATAGTTTCTCCCGAATCTGTAGTCTTGACCGCTAAAAAGAGAAAAGCCTTAGTCATCCTATCAACTATCACTCAAATTGAGTCATGTTGTCTGCGAGTACGAGGTAGACTTGTGATGAAATCCATATTGATCACTTAGCACTTCCAAGTAGGAATATCAATCTCTTGAGTCATACTTTTGATTTTTGACGTTCTACATTGACTTGCTGGCAGTTGGGGCACTTACTCACAAAATCTACTATGTCCCTTTTCATGGAATTCCACCATTAGACTTCCCGCAGATCGCGGTACATCTTAGTGGCACCTGGATGAATAGATTACCTGGAGTTATGGGCTTCTGCAAGGATATGCTTTCTCGACTCACTAATATACCGTGGTTTCACAGTATTTTTAATACTTTTTTCTTAAGTTTAGTGTGTCCAAAAGCCTTTTTGTACTAATTTTAATGTAGGTTTCTCTTTATTTGTAGGAAATTTGTCTAAAAGATGAATGTGGAGATTTTTGAGTGAGAAATACATAAAAGTACCACCTACGGAGCTTGTGACGGGTCGTCGTGCTCGTGACGGTCCGTAGGTGGCATTGTAGTGCAGCTGCTGAAGGAAGATGGGAAATTCTGACCAAGTGTGGGGTTACGGAGTGCGTGATGAACCGTCGTAGCCATGACGGTCCGTCCTGCTAGTTCGTCATGAAGATCAAAGAAGTTGTCCCAGTACCCAAATTCCAAGAGTTCTAGTGTTTTGGAACGGAGACCCTGGACGGACCGTTGTGCCTGTGACGATTGATACGCTCAAACTTACTTTTCAAATAAGAAGTAAAGCGGTCATGTCAAGTAAATAACCCAACTATTGAGGTTGGGATCGTTCCCACGAGGATAATTGTTTAGACTTAACTTAAATCTATTACTACTATTGTTCAGTCAATTACTTCCTTGGAAAGCAAAAATGATAAAAGGGGTTTTTCTATTTCTAAGTAAATGAAAATAACTAGCGAAATTGAAAGAGACACTTAACAACTTCAAATTTTGGAGTTTAATCAATTAATGAAGGTAACTAGAGTTTACGTGTTCCCCGCAGGTTCATAACTTGATAATTCTAACTATAACAATTATTTCCTAGTATCTTGCATGCAAAGTCATAAGTTATGTATTTCTAAATCCGTGGTACGACATCTAGAAAATTTCACTCCGCACCTTGGTCCGGCTACGTGTGTTGCTATACTAACCCTTATCTTTACCATATATTAAGCATCATATTCGATATTTGATAAGTTATTACCTCATACCAATTAATACTAGCCTATTAGATAGTATACACTAAATCTATGTTGAAAATTCTTTTCCTATTATCTACCTCCTTGGTCCGGCAAGTAGAATTAAGGCAAGTTCTAACATTGGCCATCCGTTAAAAAGACTTCTAAATGAAAGAATTATCAATACATGCAAGACACTATTCTAGAATTGTTATTTTAGTTAGGTTTTACCTCATTATTAGCCTATGGTTCCTACAACCCTAGTTATGGAGTTTAGTTACCCATAGTCATAATTACAATATTCAAATATGTGATATAAGAATTCATGCACTTACATCGATGAGAAAGAGTAAAATCCGAAAGTTCACTTGATTAATCAGCAAAAATCACCAAAAATCAATTATAAAAATCTCAAGATAATCAATAATATCTCAAAGAGTCTACAAAATACTCAAGAGTCTCCCAACATTCAAAAGTCTAACCATGATCCATAGTCTAACCTAATAATCCAGAGTCTACTAATAATCCAGAGTCTAACCTCAAAAATGAGGTATTTTGAACTATTTATAGAAAATAAAAACCTAATTAAACAAGGACTCTATTTGCTGGAAATCTTTCAAAAACGCGGCTAGATCGACGGACATCGCGACGGCTCGTCGTGGCCACGACGGACCGTCATGGACTCTGTCGTCCCATACTTGATGAAATTTCTTCTGCTGCTCTCTTCATTACCCTCGATGGCAGGTATGACGGATCGTCACAGGCACAACGGTCCGTCGAGGGTCTCTGTTCCAAAACACTTAAACTCTTGGAATCTGGGTAATGAGACTACTTCTCTAAACTTCATGACGAACCTGCATGACGGAACGTCATGACTACGACGATCCGTCACGTTTTTCGTAACCCCACACTTGGTCAGACTTCCCCATCTTCCTTCAGCAGCTGCACTACGCTGCCACCAACGGACCGTCACAAGCATGACGGACCATCACAAGCATGACGGACCGTCACAAGCATGACGGACCGTCACAAGCTCCGTAGGTGGTCTCTTCTGCATTTTTTCGCGCAAAAACCACCGCATTCATCTTTGGACAGATTTCCTGCAAATAAGGAGAAACTTATATAAACATTAGCACAAAAAGGCTTTTGGACACACTAAACTTAAGGAAAAAAGTATTAATAATACCGTGAAACCACAGTATATCAACACCCTCAACTTAAATTCGTTGCTTATCCTCAAGCGAAGCACTATGACTCAAGACACAATCTTTGTACAATAGTATCCATGTTTTATCCTTTGCAATCATTTGGCCATCAATCCCAATTAATATCATCATATTTATGCATGCTATCACTATTAAGATTGAATTATGTGGAATCAGACCATGACACAGACTTACAATGCACTAACACCTATCCTCTTCAATTTCTCACCGAGGTGCTAATATTTCCGGTAATGCCACTAGTGTCCTCACTTCAAAACAAAATTCTCTTTTTTCACACAATGATTTCAGTTTGAGTATAAGGATTACTTTTTAACACTCACTCTCAGAACAAATTCACACTCATTCATACCTATTGCCATGACCTTGCCCTTATTTTCACTTCTTTAAGTTCGCTATACAACCCTTAGGATCACGATAGGACTTTCTTAGCTTGTAACATAGGCTCAGGGTCAGGTAGGGTATATTTAGGTATACTTTAGTGACTTTTTGCCCTCCTTGACATATCGGCATAACATACCATTTTCTATCATTTTATTTTGCCTAGTTTCCCACATTATTTCACCTTGCTATTTTCACTTTTGTTTCTTCATTTTTGTAAGTGACTCTCTTCTTTTCTTGCTTGTATATTTTTTTTTCATTTTTACTTTTCTTTCAACTAATTTTGAGTCACTTTACTTTTGTTGTTTCTCTCTCTTTATTCTTTCAACCCCATTTTCCAAAGCATTCCTCATAATAGCCACCCTCAACTCATGGCTTTGCCATGAGTCAAAGTACACAATACCCAAAGTTGGTTCAGGGCCATAAAAAGGTTGTTTACTGCATTAGCCACCCTCAACTTATGCTTTTGGCATAAGCTGAGGTGCACATGTCCAAGGAGGGACCAGGGCCAACACATTATTCCCAGAAAAGATCAGTTGGGGTAAGAAAGAAAGGTCTAATTTAAGATCAAATCATTTGGATCAAAGAATGATAAATTTCATTTGGTTTTCTTTTATTTAGGCTAAAAATGGGCTATATTGAATAATGACCTATGTTCCTTTCCTAATTGTCTATTACAACTTACTTTTAGCAGGACTAACCAGGCAAGTTCTAGCTTAGTACAAATAGTGGACTATTCAAATCTTCCTCACACTCACTTGACATCTCATCAGTCTACCAGATTATCAGACACCTAGTTCAAATTTTAGACTTAGGGTCATGCAGTGGTGTACCTCTATGTCATGCTTAGAGCCACACATTTATCAATTACTATGCCTAGTCATGCATCATTTTCCATTTTATCAGGATATCATTTTAGCCATCATGCTCCAGAATTAAACTATGTACACAAGATATAGACATGCCGGTTCAACGGAATAAGTAATTAGTCTTTCGGGGAAAAAGAACACATGCAAGAAAACCCCAAAAGAGGATAGTGAATTGGGCTACTCAGAATTCACCCTAGCACTCACTCTCCATTTACCCCACCCCCAACAAAAAGACATGCAATTTTACCCAATGCATAAAAAAATTTAAATACTAGAGTGGTAGGTGAAGCAAACATGGGGCGCAAAGCGCCGACGATCAGCAAGCTGGTGGGTTCGGTTTCCCCGGAACCCACTACCTTTGTAATCTGGACACCCTCAGTGGTGTCCTCAGCATCAACAACACTATCAACAGTGCCTCCCGCTAACTCCACAGTTCTGGAGCTAGACGCCCCAGCAGCTAACTCTTCTGCTCTCATCTCACGCGCCTCCTCCTCAACAAGCGAGGCTCTCCTCGTAGCCTCCATCTCACGGCGCTCCTTATTCCATGCTCGCGCCTCATCCTCCTCTCGACCCCTACGCCTCTTGGCATGATCTCTAGGGGGAGGTAGTGGAATCTGAAGTGGCGAATAGGGCCGCCATCACTATGTCTTCAGCAGGCTCTGCAGAAGGGGCCTCAGACTCAGGCACCCTAGCCTCTAAGATCGTATCAATATCTGCTTGAAGACTGTCGACCGCAGCCTGAAAAGTTGACACATCCACCGGAGGGGCTGGTCGGGCTAGCACTCGCAACTCAAACGCGTCCAAGCACTGATGAACCCCAGCGATCTTCCGCTCTGCGTGCTGGACCATTCTTCGCTCCAAGCGCTCTTCTGTCTCAGCAATAGACTTCTGCATTCAAGGATGGATGTGATGCAGAAGTGTGGCCATCTGTGCCTCTAATTTCTGTACCCTAGCAAGCGGGACCAGAGCGGAGAAAGGGGCTGAGCTAGAGGAGCTCGGGGCAGTGCTATTACACGGGATAGACTCGACCGGGGTAGTGTCAGTGGAAGCCGCCTGCGTAGCCGTGCGGGCCTGTGCTACCATCTAAGCCAGATTGTCACCAAGAGGAGGCAACTCTGGATGGGGCCCTCTGCGTGGAGCCAACTCATTGGCCTCATCCCTGATGAGGCCGATATCAATTGTGCCCAGCGGGGTCTTGAGTTGATCAACGTGCCATATAGGCACACCGGCAGACCTGCATAGAGAAAATATCATGCACGGGAAAGGGTAAGTAGTTGTGACTTTAAAAGCCCTCTCGTGCATGACCGCCTATAGAAGCCATGCAAAATCCACCTCAAACCTGGCTATCATCGCCGCCATCAGTACTACTCGATCCCATGTGACGATATTATTAGCAGTTGTGGGGGAAAGGCAGTGGCGGACAATCAACCACAAAAACTTCGCCGTGAAAGTTAGGTTGGCCTTCTTGATGGCCCCCTTTGGCTCAGTCACCCAGTCGGCACCCTCTCCATAAACGGACAAGTGCAGGGCCATCCACCTCTTAGTGGTCTCTCTCAGCGATGGCTCACGCAGAAATTGGCCATCTTTGACAATCTGCCATCGGTAGTCAAACTCGGCCGTGAGAGGGGTCCGATTAGCATCAACATTCTCGCCGTATAGAAACGGGAGGATAGCAGGCAGGGAGATATCAACCGGAACGCCACATACTCGGACCTGCTCCAGTGGGGCCTGTTAGGCGGGGGCAGCCCGCCTATCAATCTGTGATCGGAGAGTCGCTACGTAGGATGCGTAGAACTCTCGGACCGGATCTTCACTATAACGTCCCAACGGACGTGCTGTCCACTCCAGTCGATGTCTAGTGAAGAGATTGTGGATCTCAGGCATCATCGGGAGACTTCCCATAAGGACCCGCCACTCCAATGTAAGTGTCCGAGTCATAAATACTTTGTCATTCAGGAACTTGGCATCAGAATAGACTTGAAACTTCCCGTCTACACACCACTGGTTGGGCTGGTCGGTGACCGGGTTGAGAGCACGAGCTGGTGAACCGGGTGTGGATTCAAAACTGTCAGCCTCATCAGACGAGGCCCACGCTGCAGCGGTGGCGGGTGTGGGAACCTCAGCAGATCCGGAGGCTTCCTCCGACCACAAAACTCTTAAGGAGCCAGACGCTGCTTCTTCATTAGTGGCTGACCCAGAAGGTGTGCCGGTCAGTGTGCGCTCCTCATGAGACGGGAAGGCATTGACTACGCTGGACGCCACCTTTTTGGGTGTGGCTCTGGCAGCACGTGCAGCACGGGATGGGGTGGAAGTGCCTGGGGGCACGTACTCGGGGTCACTCTCATCATCGTGAGCCAATGACGCGTGAGCGGCGGGCGACAGACTTCGATCGCCCGCGTGCATAGACTCGATCTTGTTTTGGTGCCATACTAGATAGTACCTGTAAAGGATCAATATTAGTACTAGAAGGAGCAAACAAGACAAGCAAAACCACACAAAATAAATAAAAAATTAAAATAAAATGACATTGCTATAGTAACAGTGAAACACAACGGACCAGGTGACAGTTCGTCGTGAGTATGACGGACCGTCATGGGGTCCGTCGTGTTTTTAATTAGACTATGTTTATATGGAGAACCCTGAAGGAGAGTCTCTAACAAGTATGACGGTATGTGGAGGACGGACCGTCACAGGTACGACGGTCTGTCATAGGTGTCCGTCAGAGGACACTTGAAAAAAATATGGAGACCCTGAGGAGAGGGGTCTCTGACCATCGAAACGGTCATGCAGGACGGACCGTCACAGGTACGACGGTCTGTCGTAGGTGTCCGTCAGAGGACACTTAAAAGAAATATGGAGACCCTAGGAAAGGGGTCTCTGACCGTCATGACGGTCATGCAGGACGGATCGTCGAGGGTATGACGATCCGTCGTAGGTGTCCATTTGAGGAAACTTAGAAAAATAGAGAGAGACCCTTAGGAAAAGGGTCCCTGACAACCAGAACGGTTGTGCAGGACGGACTGTCGTAGGTATGACGGTCCGTTGCATGTGTCTGTTGAAGGACACTTAGAAAAAGTGAGAGACCCTCAGGATTAGTGTCTCTAACAACAAGAACGGTTGTGCATGACGGACCGTCGCGGGAACAACGGTCCGTCGCATGTGGCCGTTGGTGGACACTTGGAGAAAAATTGGACAGTGGAGTGTTAGGGCGGTTGGAACGGACCCAGTGACGGTCCATCGTGAATACGACGGTCCGTCATCGGGGTCTCGTTCTGTAACTAAGTGACAAAACTGGAGATGCCCCATTCATCCCCTATGACCCAAATCGAACTGGTAGTGTTTTGACCTACATTTGTCTAACCCAATTACCTAGTAAACTAGCAATGCTAAGGCACTTATTTCTAGGGTTTTAACACGGCAATTTCTGGAATTTTTTTTAACCTAGGTCAGACAAAATTTGATAAAGAATGAACGTATCAAGAAGAACTAGACTACTACTAATTGATAAACAAAAATGCAATATAAATGAGTAGAAATTAGAGAAACATACTGAGAATTTGAGAAAAACAAGAGGGAAAAGGTACTTGGTGATCAAGACACCCACAGCAGCAGCTCCGACTAGTAGATGAGGACTTTTAGGACTTTGGAGAATTTGGGGAAATGATCGGTTGAAGAGGGAGATGATTTTGGAAGTTGATAAGGGAGGGAAATAGGAGGAAGAGTGAAGAAATGGGGTGAAATGAAGGGTTGGGTTTTAAATGTTGAATTTTTTAAAAAAACCCCAGTCCGGTCGGGTCGGGTACGCCTCATTAATGACACGACGATTCCACGACGACGATCCGTCTCATTTGTGATGATCCGTCGTTAGTTCCGTCGCGTGTGCCCTAGTTTGAAAGTAACAGAAAGACGTACCTGGCACGACGGATTCATGGGACGGTCCGTCACAGTTGAAACGGTCCGTCGCTGTATCCGTCAGTGACTGCTGCAGAGTAATTTTCTGCATAATTTCCTGGTGATGTGCCTGCAAATTTAAAACCGATTAGTAGAAAATGCTACCATTACTAGAAAGAAAAACTATAAGTATTGGGTTGCCTCCCAACAAGCGCCTGATTTAACGTCGCGACACGACTGAGGACACTTGATTACTCAGCCTTCATCAAGATGGTATGCCTCTATCACTTCATTCACCGATGCAGTATGCCCAAAATAGAGTTTTATTCATTCTCTATTCACTTTAAACCGCACTCCCTCCTTGGTTTTTAACTCAACTGCTCCATGAGGGAATACTTGGGTGATCAAGTAAGGGCCAGTCTATTTGGACTTGAGCTTGCCAGGAAGACAAGGCAACCCAGATCTGTCTAAAAGCACCAAATCCCCAACCATAAACTCTTGTATTGCACTTTTTTGTTCATTCTCCTTCTTCATCTTTTCTTTGTGGGATATGGCGGATACCGATTAGAGCTCACCACTCTGCCTCATGGTCCTACAAACGTTGAAGGTCGCTTCTTCATTGTTCAACCAAAATTTCATCTGCCCTTTTCCATATCAACTAAGGCTCTACCTGTAGCAAGGAATGGGCTCCCGAGAATAATAGGCACTTCAAAATCGACTTCACAATCAAGAATAACAAAATCCGTCGGAAATATGAATGACTCCACTTTTACTAGCACATCATGAAGTATCCCTATAGGCCTTTTCACTGTTCGATCAGCCATCAGTGCCCGCATCGCAGTGGGTTTTAGGTCACCCAAACCCAACTTCTTGTAAATTGAGAGGGGCATGAGATTTATGCTTACCCCCAGATCACATAATGCTTTCGCAAAATTTAATGACCCGACTGTACAAGAAATAGTGAACGCACCCGGATCTTCTTTCTTTTGTATGAGAGATCTTGTAGCAATAGCACTACAATGCTGCAGTCTATCATTATCCTCGAAAGTGACCGATCTTTTCTTTGTAACCAGATCTTTCATAAACTTGGCATAACCGGGCATTTTTTCAAGAGCTTCTACCAAAGGGACATTGATAGAAAGCTGCTTCAGCATTGCTATAAAACGCCAATATTTACCATCCTCGGTCTTTTTCACTAATCTCTGAGGGAAGGGTGGTGGTGGTCTACGCATGGGAATTACCTTCATAGGGACTTCTGCATCTTTTCCAGTGCTCTCTTCTGCTTCACCACTACCCTTTACCACCTTATCATCATCTTTTCTCACCTTTTCCTCATTAGACGGCATAGGTGGGTCAATGGTTTGATTACCACCATGAGTAGTGATTGCCATACAGTGTGCATCATTTTTCAGATTTTGGACAGTGTTGCTAGGAAGAGTGCCCGGTTGCCGTGTGTTCACAGTCGCAGATTATTGTGCCATTTGCAACTCGATTTGCTTAATCAATATTGCATGTGTATCGAATTTTTGCCCAATACCTGCTAAATCACACCTTAACTCTTTAATGTGCTCATCACTAGCATCGAACCTCCTCATCATTTTGTGCAACATATCCTCAACTCGCACCATAGTATCTCTACAATCCCTAGGAGTAACTTCACGATTTTGAGGAGGGACATAGGGCCCATTCTTATCATTTCGGTTACCAATGTTATTCTTGTTGAAGTTGTTGTCGCGGTTGTAGTTTCCATCTCGGACATAATGACCCTCACAGCTGTAGTTACCATAGATCCGACCTTGGTTCCCTTGACCTTGGCGCCAATTATCCTGATTTGAGCTTTGGGCGCTCGGTCGGAAACCCCTCGTCTGCTCATTTACTGCATAGGAGTCCTCCGCATAATAGCATTTATCATTAGGAGGTGGTGGTTTAGGCAAGTAGTTAACTGCATTTATCTTTTATGCACCCTAGTGATATGTTTTAGTACCAACCCAAGCGCAGTTCTCATCTGAGCCATTTCTTCACGAATCTCATCTGTGGCTGGGTTGTTAGTGAACTGTACTGCGAAGGTATTTCTCCCGGTATCTAACTTCCTAGTACTCCAAGCTTTATTATTCCAAGAGATTTTCTCTAATTTTTCAGCAATCTCAGCATAAGGACACTCCCCATAAGATCCACCTGCTATAGTGTCCAACACCGCTTTATTATTATCATCCTGTCCCTGATAGAAGTATTCCTTTCAGTGACTCATCATCTATACGGTGATTTGGGATGCTTCTCAAGAACGAGGTAAATCTATCCCAAGAACTACTAACTGACTCTCCTGGTAGTGCCACAAAGTTGTTCACTCTGTCTTTGTGGTTTAGTTTCTTCGAGACCGGATAGTAGCGTGCTAAGAATACATCCCTTAGTTGGTTCCAAGTGAAAATTGAGTTGTAAGGGAGCTCAGTGAAACATATAGCAGCCTCTCCCGTCAGTGAGAGAGGAAACACTCTAAGCCCTATTACATCCAAGTCCAAGTCAGGCCTTCTTACACAAGTTTTACACACTGCCCTTACCTTAGCTATATGGGCATGTGGATCCTCAGAAGGTAGCCCTGAAAACAGACCGCTAGCAGTAAGCATTTGCATCAGGCTAGTAGTTACCACAAAGGTGTGGCCTGGTGGTAGAGGCGGCAAGACAAGTGGCCCATCGGAGTCTGCTATGTTGTCATAGCCTCTGTGGTATGCTTGGGGCCGTGGAGCGGGATTTTTTCCCCACTGTTGGTGTTCACCCGGAGCATCGGGTAACAACTGACCATGAACATCAACCGGAGCTGGGATGTTCTAGTTTGGATCATGATCATTGATTCCCAAGTTTTGATTCATGTTGCATAGTGTACGCTCTAATTCGTGATCGTAGGGAAACAAGGGTTCTCTTCCTCTCCGTGTATTTGACATACAAAGAAGATGGTTCTGCAAGAATAAAAAACAATAAAACAAAGTAAAATCAAGAAAATATCAACTAAACTATAGTAATAAGTTTAAGTTAATCTAAAAGCTACATTCCCTGGCAACGGCGCCAAAATTTGATACGCTCAAACTTACTTCTCAAATAAGAAGTAAAACAGTCGTATCAAGTAAATAACCCAATTAGTGAGGTTGGGATCGTTCCCACGAGGAAAATAGTTTAGACATAACTTCAATTTATTACTACTATTGTTCAGTCAATTACTTCCTTGGAAACCAAAAATGATAAAAGGGGGGTTTTCTATTTCTATGTAAATGAAAATAACTAGCGAAATTGAAAGAGACACTTAACAGCTTCAAATGTTGGAGTTTAATCAATTAATGAAGGTAACTAGAGTTTACGTGTTCCCCACAGGTTCATAACTTGATAATTCTAACTATAACAATTCTTTCCTAGTATCTTGCATGCAAAGTTATAAGTTATGTATTTCTAAATCCTTGGTACGACATCTAGAAAATTTCACTCCACACCTTGGTCCGGCTAAGTGTGTTGCTATACTAACCCTTATCTTTACCTCATATTAAGCATCATATTTGATATTTGACTAAGTTATTACCTCGTACCAATCAATACTAGCCTATTAGCTAGTATATACTAAATCTATGTTGATAATTCTTTTCCTATTATCTACCTCCTTTGTCCTGCAAGTAGCATTAAGACAAGTTCTAACGTTGGCCATCCGTTAAAAAGACTTCTAAACGAAAGAATTATCAATACATGCAAGACACTATTCTAGAATTGTTATTTTAGTTAGCTTTTACCTCATTATTAGCCTATGGTTCCCACAACCCTACTTATGGAGTTTAGTTACCCATAGTCACAGTTACAATATTCAAATATGTGATATAAGAATTCATGCACTTACATCGATGAGAAAGAGTAAAATTTGAAAGTTCACTTGATTAATCAGCAAAAATCACCAAAAATCAATGATAAAAGTCTCAAGATAATCAATAAACTCTCAAAGAGTCTACAAAATACTCAAGAGTCTCCCAGCATTAAAAAGTCTAACAATGATCCAGAGTCTAACCTAATAATCTAGAGTCTACTAATAATCCAGTGTCTAACCTCAAAAATGAGGTTCTTCGAACTATTTATAGAAAATAAAAACCTTATTAAACAAGGACTCTATTTGCTGGAAATCTGTCAAAAACGCGGCTGGATCGACGGACATCACGACGGCTCGTCGTGGCCACGACGGACTTTCATGGACTCCGTCGTCCCATACTTGATGAAATTTCTTCTGCTTCTCTCTTCATTACCCTCGACGGCAGGTATGACGGATCGTTACTGGCTCAACGGCCCGTCGAGGGTCTCCGTTCCAAAACACTTAAACTCTTGGAATGTGGGTACTGGGACTACTTCTATGAACATCATGACGAACCTGCAGGACGGGCCGTCATGGCTATGACGGTCCGTCACGTTTTCCATAACCCCACACTTGGTCAGACTTCCCCATCTTCCGTCAGCAGCTGCACTACGCTGCCACCTACGGACCGCCACAAGCATGACGGGCCATCACAAGCTCCGTAAGTGGTATCTTCTGCATTTCTTCGCTCAAAACCTCCGCATTCATCTTTTGACAAATTTCCTGCAAATAAGGAGAAACTTATATAAAAATTAGCACAAAAAGTATTTTGGACACACTAAACTTAAGGAAAGAGTATTAATAATACTGTGAAACCACGGTATATCAACGATTTGTCAAATCTGCCGTCGAGGATAATAAAGAGAGCAACAGAAGATATTACAAAAGTATGGGACGACGAAATCCATGACGGTCCGTCATGACAACGACGATCCGTCGCGAGGTCCGTCGATCCTGCTGTGTTTTGACAAATTTCCAGCAAATAGAGTCCTTATTTAATTAGGTTTTTATTTTTTATAAATAGTTCGAAAAACCTCATTTTTGAGGTTAGACTCTTGATTATTTTTTAGACTCTTTGTGAGACTCTTGAATATTTTTAGACTCTTTGTTATTGATTGTTGGTGACTTTTGCTAATTAATCAAGTGAACTTTTGGATTTTATTCTTTCTCATTGAAGTAAGTGCATGACTTCTTATATTACATATTTGAATATTGTGATTATGACTATGGGTAACTAAACTCCATAACTAGGCTTGTGGGAACCGTAGGTGAATAATGAGGTAAAACCTAACTAAAATAACAATTCTAGAATAGTTTCTTGCATGTATTGATAATTCTTTCGTTTAGAAGTCTTTTTAACGGATGGCCAACATTAGAACTCGCCTTAATGATACTTGCCGGACCAAGGAGGTAGATTATAGGAAAAGAATTATCAACATAGATTTAGTGTATACTATCTAATAGGCTAGTATTGATTGGTACGTGGTAATAAATTAGTCAAATATCGAATACAATGCTTAATATGAGGTAAAGGTAAGGGTTAGTTTAGCAACACACGTAGCCGGACCAAGGTGCAGAGTGAAATTTTCTAGATGCCGGACCAAGGATTTAGAAATACATAACTTATTACTTTGCATGCAAGATACTAGGAAAGAATTGTTATAGTTAGAAATATCAAGTTATGAACCTGTGGGGAACACGTAAACCCTAATTACTTTGATTAATTGATTAAACTCCAACATTCGAAGCTGTTAGTTGTGTCCTTTAATTTCGTTAGTTATTTTCATTTATTTAGAAATAGAAAACCCCCCTTTTATCATTTTTTTGCTGTACAAGGAAATGATTGATTGAACAATACTAATAATAGATTGAAGTTAAGTCTAAACTATTTTTCTCGTGGGAACGATCCCAACCTCATTAGTTGGGTTCTTTACTTGAGACGACCGCTTTACTTTTTATTTGAGAAGTAAGTTTGAGCGTATCACTCACCCACATCAGGAACACACAATCTACCCTGGTAGCGAATTGCACCATCTCCCCCTTGGGAGAAAAGCTTTACTCTCTGATTGTGGACCGCACCCTTAAGTTCTAGCAAGATTGGATCACTATCTTGATTTTCCTTAATCTTAACTACTAAAGAAGATTCTGCCCCTTTCTAAACTGTTACACCATTGTCTGATATGCTCATAAGGCAAACTCCCAAGCGAGAAAACTGTGAACATTATTCACTAGCTCCTTGCTTTCTTCCTCAACATGGGCTACACTACCCATATATAATCTACTAAGCGCATCTGCTACTACATTCGCCTTACCCGGATGATAATGCACACTCATATCATAATCCTTAAGGAACTCTAGCCATCACCTCTGGCGAAGATTGAACTCTTTCTGGGTGAACACATACTGAAGGCTGTTATGATCAGTGAGCACATCTATGTGAACACCATATAAGTAGTGTCTCCAGATCTTGAGTGCACACACCACTGCTGCAAGATCGAGGTCATGATTTGGATAATTCTTCTCATGAACCTTAAGTTGTCTAGAGTCATAAGCTATCACCTTATCTCGCTGCATCAACACACAACCTAGGACAACTCTGGATGCATCACAATAGATCACATAACTATCTGAACCCTCTAGTAGAGTCAAGACAGGAGTTGTAGTCAATCTAATTTTCAATTCTTTAAAGCTTTTTTCACAATAATCTAACCGTTAAAACTTGACCATCTTCTGAGTTAACCAAGTCAACGGTGAGGATATGGATGAAAATCCTTTCACAAACCTTCTATAATAACCCGCTAGACCTAAGAAACTTCTGATAATTTAGCAAAGGTAGATCTGGACCATTGTTTCACTGCTTCTATTTTCTGTGAATCCACTCGAATACCTTCGCTAGATACAATATAACCAAGGAAAGTAACGGATTGCAACAAGAACTCACACTTGATAAACATAGAGAATAACTGATGATCCTTTAGAGTCTGTAAAACAATTCTCAAATGACTCGCATGCTCTTCCTCTTTCCTAGAGTAAATGAGGATATCATCAATAAAGACGATAACGAAAAAGTCCAAGTACTATTTGAATACTCTGTTCATCAAATTCATGAAAGCTGAAAGATCATTGGTTAGTACAAACGCATAACTACCAATTTGTAATGACCATACCGAGTTTTGAAGGCTATTTTCGAAATGTCACTATCTCTGACTCTAAGCTGATGATAACCCGATCTGAGGTCCATCTTTGAAAAATGAGTAGCACACTGAACTTGGTCAAACAAGTCATCGATCCTTGCAATGAGATACTTATTCTTGATTATGATCTTGTTCAACTGTCTATAGTCAATGAACTTTCTGAGAGGATCATCTTTCTTCTTTACGAACAACACTAGTGCACCCTATAGTGAAATACTAGGTTTGATGAAGCCTTTATTTAGAAGGTCTCGCAATTGATATTTCAATTTCTTAAGCTCTGCTCGAGCCATTCTGTAAGGAGGAATAGAAATAGGCTGGGTATCTGGAAGGAGATCAAAATTACGGACCTTTGCTGCTACTGATCCACCATTTTCATTCACATGAGGATGAACCCGATTCTTCTGGTTAGTCATATTCTAAGCAAACATCTATATATCATTTTTGAAATCATTATAGAAGACTTCCTAATTTGGGACTGGAGGAGCTGCGTTTGCATTCTTGACATTCGCATTTCTAGCGTTATCTCTACGAGGAGGCATGATCTGAAACATAGAACGTCAAGTTAGAGTGGAATAAGATAATACCTTGCACATGATAAGAGTAACAAGAAACTAAAGTTTTTCTAAAACACTTTGTAGCCTCCCTCTCATTAGACGTGGTGCACTTCACACCTATGAAAATCACTCTACTTAGTGCGGCTTTTCAGACATCCTAGGACTCTTTAACCTAGGGCTCTGATACCAATTTGTCACGCCCCGAGACTACTTTCGAGACGCGGACACAGGACCTAGGATCACAAGCGATCCCAAGCTAACCCTACTGCCATGATGATGAGCATAATAAAGAATATAAATTGTTGCGGAAGCTAAATCATACTTATAATGAAAAGATGGGATAATACCCATATGCTAAATCTAAGATATATGAAAACTGATGAGTTTAATACAAAGAAATATTAACTCACTACTAAGATGAAACTAACTATTGTCTGAAAATAGCCTATAAAATGGATTAGAAATACTGGGACAAGCCCCAGCTAAGTCTAGCAAAAAACTGAAACTAAATGACTAAAAGACTGAAAAGAACTCATGATTATTGTCCTCGAAGAATGAGTATTCACCACTAAATCTGCTGAACTGGAGATTGGGAATCGATCTATTCGTGATATAGGTGCAAAGAACATGAACCTACATCACGAGAAGATGTAGGACACATGTGCGTCAGTACTTGAAAGGTACTGAGTATGTAGGATAGAAAAAATCTGAAATAAAACATAACTAAATAAGCACAAAAGCAAGTATAATCAATTTGAACAGGATATACTAAATTTCTGAGCTAACTGAATACAATGACCAATTTATAACATGCTGAAACTAATACTGAGTATACTAATAAATAGTCAATTCAAGAGAGTCTGACTGAACTGTGGGAGATACTAATAACCGATAATAAAATCACATGAGCTAAATATGGAGTCCGATGTATACGTTCCATCGAGAGGACCCAATATACCCTGCCAATGGTATAAAGGTATGCTAGCGTGACCAATAAACTGATTGCCCGCAGAGGGGACTTACAACCTACTTGGCTAGGAGTTCTGGAACTTATTGGGTACGTTGAACCCTAGTCCGACTCGGCATTATGTTACTCCTATTGATTTCTGTAGTTAACTGATTATGTCTGAATTTTCTGTAATTACTGGATAGCTAGAAACTTAATATGCAAACTGAGAATGCAACATTTAATCTGATAATGATGCATTACAAACTGCGGCATGTATAAATGAATAACTGGAATATTTGACCTAGCATGTGTAATTGAAGAACTAAAAAAATACAAAGCCAAGGTTCTAAAATTCATGCGCTAAACTGAATAATAACTATACAATCTGATTTGGAACATATATTTAATAAATTCATGAAGTTCTATAAAAATTCTAGAAATTCTAGGTTCAATCATGATAAGAAAATCAAGAACTAACTGAAAACTAAGGACCTAAGGAGTGAAAGGAAGCCACTAGTGAAATCCCACAAACCTGGTGATGAAATTCATAGGAAACACTTAGATGTTGGGGATGGAACTTCTGGAACCTTGCTGCATTCTTGAACTAGGGTTCTTGACCTTTTCTCCTTTCTTGCTTCTAATTTTCTAAGATTTGATTTAATAATTTTACTTAGGTAAGTTTTAGTTATGTTTCTAGGCTTAAACTGACTAAAATATGATGATTTAGGGTCAAAACGATGTATCTTAAGGTTTAAACAAAGTGGGAAAAGACTAAAAGACTCCTGAATTAATTTCTAGCGAACCAAACGATGACTTGGACTTATGGGCCGTCGTTTAATCTACCGTCCGTCGTTTGGGTCTGTTCGACAAACCTTTACTAAAAGGAGCATAACTTTTTACTCGGAGGTCTGAATTTAGCAAGGTTGGTGGCTATGGAAAGTTAATTCAATTATCTATTTGTTGGTAGGTCATGGGATACCTAATTCATTTTTTAGTAAGAGTTATGATCATTTGAAGTTGACCCAACTTCATTTCCCCCTAATTGTCTGCTAATTTCCACCTATGATCCATATACGAATTGTGCTGGTTAATCGTAGTTCTTGTTAGATAATGGGTAAATGGGGTATTGATTGACGGAAGAAGACTACGGACCGTAGGTTCATCCATCGTTCGACACTTAGTCAAATTTTTTTGGGCTGAGATTTTGGGGATTTCTGACTCCATCGACGGATGTGCAGGACAGACGTGGTTCAAGCTACGGTCCGTCAATTGCACCTATAGACAAACTAATTTTTGGTTTGTTTTGGGTACGGGGTGTTACATTAATGTATATTGAATTCCCATTCAATTTATGAATTGTACATTCTGGAAATGACATAAATTCATCTTTGAATTTATTTTGAGAAGTTAGTTACACATAAATTATTAATGCCACCTATTACACACCTAAACTATACAAAAGTGAATTTCTTACCGCCTAAAAACTTACGTAGCAATAAAATAAAATAATAATAATATTAGGTGCATCAGTTTGAAATTAAAGTAAGAAAAAGAATTCAGAATCCTCTTCTCCCCCCCTCCTTAACCCACCCCCATACCTCTTCTTCTTCGAACCCCACCCATAATCCTCTTCTTCTTCATTTTTTATTTTCATCACATTTCTTCATTTTTAAATCAAAATCTTAAAGCATAACTTTTTTGATTCGCAATTCGGTAAATCTTCAAAGATTTGTTAGCAAATATTAGTATTTTATCTACAAAAATTTTGACTGATTGTTCATATCTTTTTCATTTTTTCAATTGGTTAAAGAATTTTTGGTTGTTAATCAATTTTTTGTTTTGGTGGTAATAGCAGCTTTATGAGTTTGGTGGTGATGTGTGGCGAGTGACAAACATTAAAAGAGGTAATTGAAGGGGGTGGTGAAGAAAAAATTAATATTAATAATGGTGGTGGTGATATTTGGTGTAGGGTGACAAAGAAGAAGAAGTCTTGAAGGTGATATAGCGGTGGTGTTTAGCAAAATCAACAGTGAAGGTGGAATCGAAGTAATATGAGGGACCAAATTAATATGATTTTCCACTGAAATAAAAATTTAAAATGGGTGGGATTAGTGATAAATAAGATAAAATTATTAATTAAAATAATTAATTAGGGATTAGTTAGAATAAAATATAATTAACAAAAAAAAAATTAATCAATGAATAAAAGAAAAAAATATTTTAATTTATGACATGACACTTTCGTAGTGCTGATGTGGCAGCAAGTGTAATACATCACATAATGTGGGAGTGGTGGTAAACATCTCAGGATGGTAATAAATTCACCATTGAATAGTTGTGTAGTAGGTCACAATAATAGTTTAATCGTGTAACTGTCTGATGTAACGTGGTTTTACGGTATTTTTAATGCTTTTTCCTTAAGTTTAGTGTGTGTCCAAAAGCCTTTTTGTATTGATTTTTATGTAAGTTTCTCCTTATTTGCACGAAATCTGTCCAAAGATGAAAGCGGAAGTTTTTGAGCGAGAAATGCAGTAGAGACCACCTACAAAGCTTATGACGGTCCATCGAGTCTGTGACGGTCCGTAGGTGGCATCGTAGTAAGGAGAGAAGCTGCTGAAGGAAGATGGGGAAGTCTGACCTAGTGTGGGATTACGGAAGTCCATGACGGACCGTTATAGCCACGATGGTCCGTCCTGCTGGTTCGTCATAATGATCGAGAGTAGTCCCTGTACCCAAATTCCAAGAAGTTGGAGTATTATGGAACGGAGACCCTCGATCGACCGTCGTGCTTTGAACGGTCCATCAAACCTGTTCGTTGAGGTTTATGTAGAAAGCAGAAGAAGAATTTGTGAAGTATGGGACAACGCAGGCTATGACGGCCCGTCCTGACCACTACGGTCCGTCACGAGATCCGTCGACTCAGACGCATTTTTGACATATTTTCAGTAATTAAAATCCTTCTTTTATTAGGTTTTTATTTTTATTATAAATAGTTCAAAAAACCTCGTTTTTGGGCGTTAGACTTTTGGGGAGACTTTTGGTTAGACTTTTTGATAATTTTTTAGTTCTCTTGTTCAAGTATTGAAGAATTAATTTCAATAATTGATACCCTTTCTCCGAAATTGATTGTTGGTGTTTTTGTTGATTAATCAAGTGAATTTCTGGATTTTATTCTTTCTCATTAATGTAAGTGTGTTTTGTCGAAAAATTGATTTTGAAAAGGTGTTGTTTTATTTTTTAGAGTTATTTTCGACTTTTAGGAGTCGCCACTTAATTTTTTAAGAAAAATCAAGAAAACCTTTTTTTTTTCAAAACAACTAAATAGAAAATTGTTTTGAAAATTATTCTAAGGGTTCGGGATTCCTATTAGCGTCTTAGGAAGGTGTAAGGCACCTAAGACACTCTGCTTAATACGGTTTTCCGGTGATTAACTTATTTGACTATTTTATTAATAACCTTTGCAAATCTTTTAAAGTTAGATTTTCTCAAATTTGATCAAGCTTGCAAAATATTATTATTTTAAGATTCCTGTTAAAGTTAAACTTTTTAAATCTTCACTCTAAGCAAACTTTTAAATTTAAACACCTATCGCTTTAAAGTTCAATTTTACGTTTTAAGTTCGATAAAGTAAAAGGCGTTCGATGAGGTTTGGAGTTTTCTAATCCTAAGCTAACGGCATTGAAAACAAAAAAAACATAAGCAAATAATAAAGAGAGAGAGAGAGAGAGATTCGGGTCCAAGTTTCGGATGCTGTTCGCCTTGGCCGAAACTCGGACCCACCTGCTTTTGGATTTTTAACCCATTTCCTGTCCTAGACTAAACATACAAGATAGGACTACAAAATAAGACGACAAGGGCTTATGCCCATTACAAATAAAATACGACATATAAAGAAAATCGAAGAATCTTCTGATCCATTTCTTCGAGCTCTTCAATCTTCGTGGAATTTCGAATCCAACGTGTCCGTATTGATGGTTTGACTCGGAATAAGAATTTTGAGCCTTATCGGCTCTTCCGAAATGTAAGGGCAAGATGGAGTCCCATAATGGACTTGAAAGGAAATTTCCCATGCAACAAAGTAGAAATAAGCTAGCATACTAAATGGCATAATAAACAAGATATGTATCTTAAATGCTATAAATATATATATATATATATATATAAATATATAAAACAAAAGCTAAAGCTCACAAAATTGATATCCATGTATGAAGCTTAGGTGGTGACATATATTTCAAGTATGTTCCACTATGAGCACATTAATTCATGGAAGTATGTAACCATTCATCAACGATTACACTAGAATGTAGTGGGAGCATGATGCAGACGGACATGGTTTCAGCAACTTGATGAAAGACAAACAAACAGTATGAGGGACATGACACAATGCAGACCAAAGTTTTACCAAAACAATTAGATAAAACATTAACCGCCAAGTTTTAAAGTTGCGCAATAGATCGACAACAAGTAAAATAAGATCTACCAGTAATAATCAATAAGAAAACGATACTTGTGAACAAGCTTTCGTATATAGAATCGATGTCACTAAACTCCTATCAGAACAGATTCAAGTAAAAGAGACCAATATTGAGAACATAGGCAAAATAAACAACCATTGGTTTGACATAACGAAAGGTGACATACGGGACAAATCTTCTCTTCCTAGCCAACAACAGACTCCTAATGATAAGGAGAGATGCATATTATATGAATTATATGATTAAGAAGATAGAAAACAGACAAGCTGACACTAAAGATGAAGTTAAAAACTTTATCATGTGCAAATCACAAAATGATACCTAAAGTGAGATAAGAGTTCACGAACACGGGTGATGAGGTTCATGCACAAAAGAAGGTGGAAATTAATAAGTGATCATGAGATTTTTTTTTTACGAAAATATTAAATGATTCATTTGGATGTAGCAACAATCTTCTCAACGTGTAGTAATCAAACAAAAGAAAAATTCAACTTCACCCCATATTCAAATTGGAGAACAATTTTTTTTATTTCAATAAGTTGTAAATCTTAATTTATTCAAAATAGAGTGGCCATTTGTAGCCTACTATTCTTAGCAACCAAACCAATACATTAAATTAGGGAGGAAGCTGGAGGGGAAACAATGTTGACAAAATAACTGGCAGCAAACAGAGAAAATGATACTTGAATAGTAAATCATATTTTTGCTCCAACCTTACTCACATCACTTAAAGAAATCACATAAGAAAAGACCAATATGCTATCACACATATGTTAGATGCACTAAACAATTAATCTCAAACCATATTAAGCATAAAATCAACCTAAGATGGTATAATGAGTAGTTGAAATTCAATGGATATGAAAGGAAAAACTTTGGACAGCCCACAAACTTAAGAAAAAAAATAACAAACCACGGAAATATATGCAGAAACCAGGAACAAAATTACCATTGTATTGAATACGCGCACATTTCGAATTAACACTAAGAAGATTTGCAGATTTAGAACTCATTTCGAAGGAACACCCACTAAAATGAACTCAAAACCATGCCCAGACAAGTTACTTGCAACTTAAAACTTGAACAAATATAGACAATGGGGAGGTACAAACATGGACATCATTATGTCAAAGAACAAGTACGTGGAAGGTAAACCCAAAATAAATATCAATTTATGGATGATTTACACAAGTGATCGGGATATAATAAAATAATCCAAGCAGATTTGTGACTATAACAGTAAAATACTAACAAAAGAAATAGGGAAAACGATGCTCTTGATGATACTCATTAACCAAATTCTAATCCAAAAGACATAGAACCAAAGTTGAGAAGAATAGTAACAAATTAACAAAGCTAAAAAAAACGACATTACCTCTTTTTGGGCAGCGATTGAGACAGGACGAGCAGCAATGGGCAACGACCTCCACCGTGAACCTAGTGTTTCGAACTACCCGACTGATGGCAGAGACGACACCACAGTTGAATACGCTATGACTAGACAGAAATCTCTCGACTTTTCAGTGTCTTGTAAGCCCTTCTAAGTGATTTGAACGCTACTCTTACAAAAAGGAATCGACCAACCTAACAAATCCTACCCTCTGTTCTTCAAGAAACGAAAAAACAAAAGCCTCTTTGCTCCAAAATTTCCGACTTCCTCTCCACTGAAACTTTAGAACTCAAAATTTCCAACCAAAAATCTAACCCCCCTATTTTCAGAAGAGGGGTCCGGTTTATATAGAAGGGGGATTTAGGTTTCTTCATTTCGATTTGAATTTCGAATTCCGGAAGGACGACTCGATTGGTAAAAGAGGTGGACGCTCTAGATGAGTTCGACGTACTGGCGAGCTAGGTGGCGCGATCTTGGCACCACGGACAAAACTTCATCTTCCCCTGCTGCCAGGTCTGCGCGAGAGTACGATTTGCAGACGAAAATGACTCCAAAGAGCCGTTGCACAGCTCGCGTGAGAGAGAGGAGGACGCGGAGACGCAGAAGAGTCGCGTGAAGGGGGGGTTTGCGTCTGGGAAGGGGTCGCGTGGGGGAAAGGGGAAGAAGGGAAGGGGAAGCGGGTCGGGTAGGCGAAGAGGGTGCTGGGTCGGGTAAAGAGTTTAAGGGATTTGGGCCTGGTAAGGGAATGGTGTGGGCTGAAATTGGTTTTAAAGATGGCCAAATTAATTGAACAAAATAAAAATAAAATGAAGGCTAAACTTTAAATAAAAAATGAATTCGTATCATTTAATTAACGAGCTCCGCTATTTAGTTATATAAACGCAAAAAAGTGATTCAATCAAGTACAATTATAATTTAAATTAGACAAGTTTAATAAAACATTTAAATGTATATTTTTTATGGTTCTTTTGAATAATCGTAAGATACGCTACTTATATACATAATTATAAAAAATATGTATTATCTAAATTATGGTAAAGCATCAAATCCATGTATTATATATATATATATATATATATATATATATATATATATATATATATATATATATATATATATATATATATATATATATATATATATATATATATATATATATATATATATATATATATATATATATATATATATATATATATATATATAAATATATATATATATATATATATATATATATATATATTTATATATATATTTTTTATTATTAATTTTTTTTCGCGAGATTTATAAAACTAATTAACTTAAGTAATTTGGAAAACTCATGAAGCTCGCTAATTCAATCATACCGACGCGGGTCAAAAATTGGGTGTCAACAATTGTCCCTCATTTTACTTGGGTTGATGCAATCAACTCGAGGAAAATGAAATTGACCAAACCAATTTTGACCAACCCCATTCATTTTTTAAAGGAAGGATTTGGCGAAGGGTTTAGGAATCATGGCCGAACCCTTGAAGCGGGTTTCCTACATATCTTAGACTATATGAGAATTTAGGCCACTTGTAGTTCGATAAGCTTGCTTTATCACACGATTTGAAAGAATCAAAGCCACCTCGATACCGAATTATGAAGGTATCGAAATGCTCGGGAATATAATTCGAGAGCGAATGTTGGAATACAGCCGAGTTTCAATATAGAATCTGCCTACATATCCTTAAACCTTCAGGAATCAGGTTGTGTGTAGTTCGACTCGATCGGTGGAAAAGGAAATCTATTATGCCAGATAACCTTTAGTTTTGGGCAAGTGACAAATTAACGAGTATGAAAAGGAGGCTTGTAACCTCTTTAGCCATGAATGTGGCGCGCTTCACACCCATAAATAAGAACTTGCACGGACATAATATCCAAAGCTCTTGGCGTGTTGTCACTCTAATTGGAAACTTGCTTCCGATAAATCAAAAATTCCGGATGCGAGACTGAAACTGACACACCTAAAGGAAGACCCACATGCCTCGAGAGGGTGGTTCGATTGTGGTGGAAGTCGCTCCTCTGCTCGCGTCCTAAGAGTTTGACACTCCTCTTTGGACTGTGTCCCAGTTCGCTGCTATGAAAAAGTTCCACGTTGTGCTGCATCTTTTTTGATGTCGTCCGCACCTCTGGTTTTTGGAGAATTCATCCTTTTGGATGCTCTCGATAAAGACTGAGATAAAACTCGTCAGCTTAAAAATTCAATTGGGATGGGAGATAGTGTCTTTTTTACCATGTCGACACCTCATTGTTCTCCTCGATATTTGTCGTCGACTTGATCGGTCTGACGTCCAGCAAATAAAGCTTATGCTTTGTGTCTTGCGACATACTCTTCAATGTATTCTATATCTGATGTCGAAATAAATAAATAAATGATGATGCGATATTGACGTTTCTTTTGTCGTTATCTTTTATGCTCTTCTTGATGTTTACTTTTATAAGAAATAACAGAATGCAATCGAGGCCAATGGATAAGTGTTTGCTCTTTCCTTATCCGCGTACGTCCTCTTGCGGAGCATGAATATCTTCCCACGATACGTAAATTTCCGCGAGGTATAAATTCTTCTCGCGACGTCTAAATTTCAGCGAGGCATAAAATCTTCTCGCGATATATAAATTTGACGAGGCATGAAATCTTCTCGTCGTGCATAGATTCCAGCGAGGTATGAACTCTTCTCGCGATATATAAATTTGACGAGACATGAAATCTTCTCGTCGTGCATAAATTCCAAACTCGCGATGCATGATTTTCCGCAATGCATGACTTTTCCGCGATACATGATTTTCAAGTGTATAACTTCCGCGATTCATGAATATTTATATCGTCTGTGTTAGTAGTAACGGCAAGACGACCTCCATATAATATATCGAGTTGATCGATAACAAATAAAATAACTATCTCTTCTGGGGTAATGCGTTGTCTTGATTGACAATAATTATCTTGCCTTGATAATGTAATGCAAATAGCGTCCTTTACGGAAATCGTGAAATCTTCGTTGAGATTCATGTTTTATTCACCTTTGAATCTGGCTAGACACCCTTCGTGAATTTCATATTGTGGGAAATTGCTTGAAATAAACAAACCGCATTCCCAAATAAGCGATATAAAATGCTTCCTGTTCTCAGTAAAATTACTGGTTTTGATATAGTTTTCTCCTCTTTGGAGTTCTTTGTAACGAGCTAGCAAGCTCAATAATTATCCAACTGTAACGAGGTGGATGCTCGATAATATTCCAACTGTAACGAGGTGGATGCTCGATAATATTCCAACTGTAACGAGGTGGATGCTCGATAATGTTCCAACTGTAACGAGGTGGATGCTCGATAATATTCCAACTATAACGAGGTGGATGCTCGATAATATTCCAACTGTAACGAGGTGGATGCTCGATAATATTCCAACTGTAACGAGGTGGATGGCTCGATAATATTCCAACTGTAGCGAGGTGGATGCTCGATAATATTCCAACTGTAACGAGGTGGACGGCTCGATAATATTCCAACTGTAATGAGGTGGATGCTCGATAATATTCCAACTGTAACGAGGTGGATGGCTCGATAATATTCCAACTATAACGAGGTGGATGGCTCGATAATATTCCAACTGTAACGAGGTGGATGGCTCAATAATATTCCAACTGTAACGAGGTGGATGCTCGATAATATTTCAACTGTAACGAGGTGGATGGATCGATAATATTCCAACTGTAACGTGGTGGATGCTCGATAATATTCCAACTGTAACGAGGTGGATGCTCGATAATATTCCAACTGTAACGAGGTGGATGGCTCGATAATATTCCAACTGATTCAAAAATAGAACCCTGAAATGGAAAAGCATATATACGAACCACTTATGGTGTGGATCGCTTAACAAACTATATGCTAACGTCTTTGATTGGCCAATCAAAACACATAATCCACTATGGGGTGGAAACCCAACAAATAAGAATTATGACTCTGACATATTCAAGAAACAAAGTACGCCAAAATTGCTACGCGACAACCATATTAAAAAACTAAATTGACGTTTATGCACGTCGCGACTATGATTCTGTTCTTTAAAAGAAAGAATTATCGAGGTGAATGACTTAATTCATTCACATGAAAAATAAAGACACTCTCGTCTTCCTTGACAAACTCAACATAATTTGAGTTTGTTGCAGCCATTTCAAATCATTTAGCGAAAACTTGTAACAATTCGAAAATTTTGACTTTCAAGGAGATATTGGTCATCATCATCTTTCTAATGTGATGGACTCGGCAAATTCTCTTGCAACACTTCTAAGTTAGAGTCACTTTGATCACCTTCAAAATTTGATGTCGCTTTAATATATGACTTGACATTATCAATACTATCACCTGCAAAGCTCGATACCAAACATTAGTATCGATGATGAAGTAAAGAATAAAAGTAAAATTGAGGAACTAGATTGAGTCATTTGGCATATCCAGATTAGGCTTTGATGAGATCAACGGTAAATTTGATCATGACTCATAACTAGCGATCCTCCTGCACCTTGTTTCTCGCAACTTTGGAAGAATCTATCAGTGTTCAGCCTCAATATTCCTGCAAGATAAAAAGAAACTGGTTTATCACTTGAGGCAATATAAAGCAATGGAGATAAAATGAGATTGAAGATTTTCTAGGTTTTGCTGATGAGTCCACGATGGGTGCAAGTGACGCCCTTTGTCATTCATGACAGCTTTGTATAGCCATTTTGTGACTTCAATGTTCCTGCATCCAAAGAAAAATTCTTAGTTTGAAGGACTGATCTGTGCTGGTTTTGTCTCCATGCTCCATCCTGCAGTTGGCTTACACGCTCGCCTGTCCTTTATATGAGATATTTGATGGAATTTTTTAGGACCCTCCTCAAAATTTGTCCTGGTCTACAATACATAAGAACTCTCATAACTTACGCTGTTAATTCTGAGGTTGTTCATTCTGGAATTTTGGGCCCCTCCTCAAAATTCGTCCCAATTTACCTCAATAAGTAACAAATGTCATTTGTGGAATTTTTGAGATCATCTCAAAAACTCTGTCCCAGTTGCAAACTAGATGGTCGTAGTTTTGAGATCCACCCAAAGCTAAACTCCGTAGAATTTTGGTCTTCTGTTTTGACTTGTTAATGAAGTCCAACTTCAAATGAATTTTTGAGATCCTCTCAAAAATTCTGTCCCTGTTTCCATTATGAAGAGAAATGGAAATCTTACTCGGTTTATGACCGAGCCGTTGTGGCGCCTACGTATCCCATTGGAGCAGGAATCAGGTCAAACGTAGTTCCCCTCTCAAGGGTTAACCAAAATAGGAAGTTTTGATAAAGAAACGACCGAGGCCGACATAGGCCGCCTACGTATCTCATTCTTGAGAATTCAGGTCGAACATAGTTCCAACAAGAAATGTGCAATACATTTTCAAAAGAAAGGTAACAAAACTTCATATGCAAAATTTTGGCCAATGTTGGGTATTCTTCTTCTCGAATGAATATCTTACAAATGACTCAGTTCGGAAATGTCTGGTACTCACTCTTGAGCATCTAATATGTCATCCATTCAGGTGGTTTCCTCAATATTAATCAAGTTGTTGTTGATCATGTTTTGTATCTTGTGCTTCAGAGTTGAACAATTCTCTGTGTCACGTCCAATGGATCCTGAATGGTAAGCACATCTGTGGTCAGCTCTGTAAAATTTTCCCAAAGGATTGGCTGGTCTTCCTTCTATAGGATAGAGCATACCCACTGCTTTCAACCTCTCATAAAGTTGAGTTTGAGATTCCCTTAATGGTTTAAATACTTTAGGAGCCTTCCTAAATTTGGGGCGAGGAAATTTTTCCTGATTGACATTATGGTTTTGGTATTTCCTTTGAGAAGCTGACCTCCTATGAGTAGCCGTGATCGTACTTACCTCCTCCACTTTTCCTTTTGATTTATCCATATCACTGATTCTGGTAGATTTTCCATTAGATCGCAATGCGGTAAGTTTGGTGAGCTTTCCAGTCTTGAAACCATCTTCCAAAGCTTCTCCCACTTTGACAATCTCGACAAACTTTTGTCCCATCATACAGAACATTCTTTCAAAGTACTCAGGCTCTTGAGTACGAATGAACATTTCAGTGATCTCACGTTCGGACATTGGAGGTTGAACTCTTGCTGCCTCTTTTCTCCAACAAAAAGCGTACTCTCGATAATTTTCTGTAGACTTCTGTTTGATCTTCTCCAAGTAGTAGCGATCTGGAGCGTCTTCTACATTATGTCCAAATCTTTCTGTGAAATCCTTTGCGAGTGCACTCCAACTTTTCCATTGTTTCAGCTCTTGTGATGTAAGCCACTCCAGAGCTTCTCCACTTAGACTTCGACCGAAGAGACGCATCAATAATGCTTCATTTTTGCCAACTCCCACGAATTGATCACAATAAACTTTTAGATGTGCTAGAGGATTTCCTGTTCCGTTAAAAGTGACAAACTTTGGCACTTTGAACCCTTTTGGAAGGTCGAGATTCGGATGGATGCATAAATCCTCGTAGCTCAATCCATCGACTTCGGAAATGTAGTGCAACTCCATCATGGCTTCCCTGATCTCTTCTTTCATATTCACCTTGTCTGCCTCTCCTCTTGACCTCCACTCTCTCTCTTGTTCCTTATAGTGATCAAGCTCGGAACAGTTGGCATAAGGTTCATTTGGAATTGGGATTTGGAAAGTAGTCTTTTGAGGTATGGGTGGAACAATGGAGGGATTCTGGGTATTTTGAGTGGCTTGATAATTTTGGGGGAAATTTTGAGGATCGGCATTTTGGTTTTGAAGATGGGGGAAGGTTTGAGCATTGTTCGTATCTTGGTTTTGAAGATTGGGGAAGGTTTGAGCATTGTTTGTATTTTGGTTTTGAGGGAGATGGAGGATTTGAAGGTTAGTATTTTGAGGATGATGTGGTGCTTGACACGATGTGGCGTAACGGGTATTGGGGGTAGTTAAGTCAGTGGCGGGAGGATTTTGAGTGGGATTAGAGAGAATGTTCTGAACTTGTTCCGCGTTTTGGGGAGAAAAGTGGAGTGTAGGTCTTCCATCTCTTGGAGGGTTGAAGGATGAAGTTGGATTAGGGAAATCTTGTATTGTTTGCATTTCGACCCTCATTTCGGCGATTTGTTGCATCAACTGCATAATCAATTCATCTTTGTCAGCGGCGGCGGGTTGGGCCACGACAACATCATTCATGTCAATCTCCTCATTGTTATCCCCCATTGTTGTCTTTTCCTTTTGCAAATTTGCGGGGAAGGAATCTTTGGGGCCTTAGACCTCGGATGATAAAGCAACTTACCAACACAGATCAGTTTTTAATACCTGTCAGTGAAAAAACTCAAAAGACCAGTAT
The DNA here is from genome assembly GCA_027789145.1 of Solanum arcanum. Classification (NCBI taxonomy): domain Eukaryota; kingdom Viridiplantae; phylum Streptophyta; class Magnoliopsida; order Solanales; family Solanaceae; genus Solanum; species Solanum arcanum. The sequence goes on along the minus strand of CM050942.1, from coordinate 55,957,831 downwards.
GTTAGTGTCTGAAGGTGGTAAATAATACAAGATATCACATATAGGTGAAAACACATAAGAATTGCTTTATCCGGAGATAAACTAACTCACCAACATAGAGTAATGATTAAATAGACAGAAATTTGTCTACTTGACTTTGGGATTTAGTAAATAAAAATGTCGACTTGAGTCGAGACAAAGTTGACGGTATCTTTCATTACTGTACTTTGATTTTTGATTGAGGTGTAACTCTAATTTCCTTGCAAGAGTCGCGAAAGATAAAATTTCTCAAAATTCTTTTGATTCGAAATGATGAATCTTTTTCTAATATTAGAGCAGTAATTTTTTTTTTGGGAAACTAAAGACTCGAATAATATTTGGACGCACTTTTGATAATGACTTGATATTTGTGCCTAGGGGTTCTAAAAGTGTTTGAAGAAGAGTGAGCTAGAATATCTCCAGATAAAGCAACATATTCACATAAGCAGTTGTAACACATAAACAAATATTACGCGTTCTAAACAGATATGTGACCCTTTTGTGCCAAGAGTGGGCCTATCGATTTGAGGGATGTATACGTCATTTTGAAATATTTCTCGTACACTGTATACATCCTTCAAATTTAAAAATATAAGTATGAACGTCCATTTAGACCGTGGGCCGTTTTGGACTCAAGGTGGTCTTCTAATGGGCCCGACGCTCCTTGGGTGTCAAGTCGTCTTAGGCCAATGCTCCTACAATCGGGATTTTGCTCGGCTCTACGCTAGTTGACTAAGAGTGGATTTTTTTGAAAGGACCGGGAACCCAAACGAACAATTTGGGCTGAAACTCGTGACAACTATTGGACGCCTAACGAACCAATAAATTACCGCTAATTTCGAAACAGGGTGGTATAAAAAACTCCGGCTGCGGTTCCGCAATCCGTCCTTTAATATACTATATATATATCGGAAATATGCCATGAGAATGCAGTTTCTAGAAAAAATTTAGAACTTAAACAAATAAACTGTTAATACAAATAGTCAAATAGAGTTAGTCTTTAAGGTTAGAGTCCTCCAAGATCCCCAGCGGAGTCGCCATTTCTGTTTTGTCGAAAAATTGATTTCGAAAAGGTGTTGTTTTATTTTTTAGAGTTATTTTCGACTTTTAGGAGTCGCCACTTAATTTTTAAAGAAAAATCAAGAAAACTTTTTTTTTTCAAAACCACTAAACATAAAATTGTTTTGAAAATTATTCTAAGGGTTCGGGATTCCTATTAGCGTCTTTGGAAGGTGTAAGGCACCTAAGACACTCCACTTAATACGGTTTTCCGGTGATTAACTTATTTGACTATTTTATTATTAACCTTTGCGAATCTTTTAAAGTTAGATTTTCTCAAATTTGATCAAGCTTGCAAAATATAATTATTTCAAGATTCCTGTTAAAGTTAAACTTTTTAAATCTTCACTCTAAGCAAACTTTCAAATTTAAACACCTATCTCTTTAAAGTTCAATTTTACGTTTTAATTTCGATAAAGTAAAAGGCGTTCGATGAGGTTTGGAGTTTTCTAATCCTAAGCTAACGGCATTCAAAACAAAAACAACATAAGCAAATAATAAAGAGAGAGAGAGAGAGAGACAGAGAGAGAGAGATTCGGGTCCAAGTTTCGGATGCTGTTCGCCTTGGCCGAAACTCAGACCCACCTGCTTTTGGGGTTTTAACCCATTTTCTGTCCTAGACTAAACATACAAGATAGGACTACAAAATAAGACGACAAGGGCTTATGCCCATTACAAATAAAATACGACTTATAAAGAAAATCCAAGAATCTTCTGATCCATTTCTTCGAGCTCTTCAATCTTCGTGGAATTTCAAATCCAACGTGTCCGTCTTGATGGTTTGACTCGGAATAAGAATTTTGAGCCTTATCGGCTCTTCCGAAATGTAAGGGCAAGATGGAGTCCCATAATGGACTCGAAAGGAAATTTCCCATGCAACAACGTAGAAATGAGTTAGCACACTAAATGGCATAATAAACAAGATATGTATCTTAAATGCTATAATATATATATATAGCTATATATATATATATATATATATATATATATATATATATATATATATATATATATATATATATATATAAAGCTAAAGCTCACAAAATTGATATCCATGTATGAAGCTTACGTGGTGACATATATTTCAAGTATGATCCACTATGAGCACATTAATTCATGGAAGTATGTAACCATTCATCAACGATTACACTAGAATGTAGTGGGAGCATGATGCAGACGGACATGGTTTCAGCAACTTGATGAAAGACAAACAAACAGTATGAGGGACATGACACAATGCAGACCAAAGTTTTACCAAAACAATTAGATAAAACATTAACCGCCAAGTTTTAAAGTTGCGCAATAGATCGACAACAAGTAAAATAAGATCTACCAGTGATAATCAATAAGCAAACGATACTTGTGAACAAGCTTTTGAATATAGAATCGATGTCACTAAACTCCTATCAGAACAGATTCAAGTAAAAGAGACCAATATTGAGACGACACCACAGTTTAACACGCTATGACTAGACAGAAATCTCTCGACTTTTCAGTGTCTTGTAAGCCCTTCTAAGTGATTTGAACGCTACTCTTACAAAAAGAAATCGACTAACCTAACAAATCCTACCCTCTGTTCTTCAAGAAACGAAAAAACAAAAGCCTCTTTGCTCCAAAATTTCTGACTTCCTCTCCACTGAAACTTTAGAACTCAAAATTTCCAACCAAAAATCTAACCCCCCTATTTTCAGAAGAGGGGTCCGGTTTATATAGAAGAGGGATTTAGGTTTCTTCATTTTGATTTGAAATTCGAATTCCGGAAGGACGACTCGGGCGGGAAAAGAGGTGGACGCTCTAGATGAGTTCGACGTACTGGCGAGCTACGTGGCGCGATCTTGGCACCACGGACAAAACTTCATCTTCCCCTGCTGCCAGGTCTGCGCGAGAGTACGATTTGCAGACGAAAATGACTTTAAAGAGCCGTTGCACAGCTCGCGTCAGAGAGAGGAGGAGAGAGGAGGACGCGGAGACGCGTGAGGAGATGCGTGGGAGTCGCGTGAAGGGGGGGTTTGCGTCCGGGAAGGGGTCGCGTGGGGGAAAGGGGAAGAAGGGAAGGGGAAGCGGGTCGGGTAGGCGAAGAGGGTGCTGGGTCGGGTTAAGAGTTTGAGGGATTTGGGCCTGGTAAGGGAATGGTGTGGGCTGAAATTGGTTCTAAATATGGCCAAATTAATTGAACAAAATAAAAATAAAATGAAGGCTAAACTTTAAATAAAAAATGAATTCGTATCATTTAATTAACGAGCTCCGCTATTTAGTTATATAAACGCAAAAAGTGATTCAATCAAGTACAATTATAATTTAAATTAGACTACTTTAATAAAACATTTAAATGTATATTTTTTATGGTTTTTTTGAATAATCGTAAGATATACTACTTATATACATAATTATGTAAAAAATGTATTATCTAAAATTATGGTAAAGCATCAAATCCATGTATTATAAATATTTTTTTATATATTTTTTTTTATTATTTTTTTTTCGTGAGATTTATAAAACTAATTAACTTAAGTAATTTGGAAAATTCATGAAGCTCGCTAATTGAATTATACCGACGCGGGTCAAAAATTGGGTGTCAACAAAGTGCATGAATTCTTATATTAAATATATGAATAATGTGATTATGACCATGGGTAACTAAACTCCATAACTAGGGTTGTGGGAACCATGGGTGAATAATGAGGTAAAATCTAACTAAAATAGCAATTCTAGAATAGTGTCTTGTATGTATTGATAATTCTTTCGTTTATAAGTCTTTTTAACGGATGGACAATGTTATAAGTCGCCTTAATGCTACTTGCCGGACCAAGGAGGTAGATAATAGGTAAAGAATTATCAACATAGATTTAGTGTACACTATCTAATAGGCTAGTGTCGGTTGATACGTGGTAATAACTTAGTCAAATATCGAATACAATGCTTAAATGAGGTAAAGGCAAGGGTTAGTATAACAACACACGTGGCCGGACTAAGGTGCGGAGTGAAATTTTTTAGATGTTGGACCAAGGATTTAGAGATACATAACTTATCACTTACATGCAAGATACTAGGAAAGAATTGTTATAGTTAGAATTATCAAGTTATGAACCTGTGGGGAACAGTTAAACCCTAGTTAAATTTTATTAATTGATTAAGCTCCGAGATTTGAATCTGTTAGTTGTTTACTTTAATTTAGTTAAATATTTTTGTTAATTTAGAAATAAAAACCTGTTTTGGTTTCTAGGGAAATAGTTGACTAAATAATAGTAATAATAGAATAAAGTTAAGTCTGAATAATTTTCCTCGTGGGATAGACCCCAACCTCATTAGTTGAGTTCTTTAGTTGATACGATCGCTTTACTTCTTATTTGAGAAGTAAGTTTGAGCATTTCATATTTTGGCACCGCTGCCGGGGAAAGTAGCTTTTAGAGTAACATAAACCTATTACTAAAGTTTAGTCAATATTTTTTTGATTCTATTTTTGTATTGTTTTTGATTCTTGCAGAACTAACTTTCTTGTATGCCAAATACACAGAGATGAAGAGAACCCTTATTTCCCTACGACCACGAATTAGATCGTACTATGGAATATGAATCAAAACTTGGGTATTAACAATGATGATCCGAACCAGAACATCCTAGCTCCAGTTGATGCTCATGGTCAATATATACCCGATGATGCTAATGAAAATCAACAATCCTCAAGAATAGTACAGAGGTTATGATAATATTGCAGACTCAGATAGGCCACTATTCTTGCCTACCACAAGGCCACACCTTTGTGGTAACTAGTAGTCTGATGCAAATGCTCAATGTTAGAGGTTTGTTTTTAGGGCTATCTTTTGAGGACCCACATGCCCATATAGATAAGGTAAGGGCAGTGTGTAAAAGCTGTGTAGGGAGGCCTGATTTGAATTTGGATGTAATAGGGCTCAGAGTATTTCCTCTCTCACTGATGGGAGTGGCTGTTATTTTGTTCACTGAGCTCCCTTATAACTCAATTTTCACTTGGAACCAACTAAGGGACGTTTCCTTAGCACGTTACTACCCGGTCTCCAAGAAATTAAATCACAAAGACAGAGTGAACAACTTTGTGGTACTACCAGGAGAGCCAGTTAACAGTTCTTGGGATAGATTCACTTCATTTTTGAGAAGTGTCCCCAATCACCGCATAGATGATGAGTCACTGAAGGAATACTTCTATCGGGGACAAGATGATAATAATAAAGCAGTATTGGATACTATAGCGGGTGGTTCTTACGGGTAGTGTCCTTATGCCGAGATTGCCGAAAAGTTAGAGAAAATCTCTCGGAAAAATAAAGCTTGGAGTACTAAGAAAGTCAGATACTAAATGAAATATCTTCGCAGTGCAATCCACACACAACCCAACTAAGCTTGGGTTGGTATTAAAACATGTCAATGGGGGTGCAGAAAAGATAAATGCAGTGAACTACTTGTCTAAACCACCACCACCAAATGATGAATATTATTATGAGGAGGATTCCTATGCGGTAAATGAGCAGACGGGGGGGTTTCTGAACGAATGCCCAATGCTTAAATTAGGAGAATTGGCGCCAAGGTCAAGTAAATCAAGGTTGGAACTATGGTAACTATAACCGTGAGGGTAATTATGTCCGACATGGAAATTACAACCGCGAGAACAACTTTAACAGGGGTAACTATGGTACAGAAATGATAGGAATGGGCCTTATGTTCCTTCTCAAAATCGTGAAGTTGCTCTTAGGGATGGTGGAGGTAGTATGGTGGGGGTTGAGGATATGTTGCACAAAATGATAAGGAGGTTCGATGCTAGTTATGAGCACATTAAAGAGTTAAGGAGTGATTTAGCGGGTATTGGGCAGAAAGTCGATTCACATGCAATATCGATTAAGCAACTTGAGTTGCAAATTGCCCAATTATCTGGGACTGTGAACACACGGCAACCCGGAACTCTTCCTAGCAACACTGTCCAAAATCTAAAAAAGGATGGACACTGTATGGCAATCACTACTCGGGGTGGTAAGAAAACCATTGACCCACCTATACCGTCTAATGAGGAAAAGGTGATAAAAGATAATGATAAAGTGGTAGATGTTAGTGGTGAAGTAGAAGATAACACTAGAAAAGATGTTGAAGTGGTTAAAAAGGTAACTCCCATGCCTAGGCCCCCCCCCTTTCCTCAAAGATTAGAGAAAAATACCGAGGCTGGTAAAAATTGTCATTTTAAAACAATGTTGAAGCAGCTTTCTATCAATGTCCCTTTGGTAGAAGCTCTAGAACAAATGCCCGGTTATGCCAAGTTTATGAAAGATCTGGTTACAAAGAAAAGATCGGTCACTTTTCAGGATGATGATAGAATGCAGCATTGTAATGCTATTGCTACAAGATCTCTAGTACAAAAGAAAGAAGATCCTGGTGCGTTCACTATCCTTGTACAATCGGGTTATTACATTTTGCGAAAGCATTATGTGATCTCGGGGCAAGCATAAATCTCATGCCCCTCTCGATTTACAAGAAGTTGGGTTTGGGTGATCCAAATCCCATTGCGATGTGGCTACTGATGGCCGATCGAACAGTAAAAAGGCCTATAGGGATACTCCACGATGTTCTAGTAAAAGTGGAGTCGTTCATATTTCTAGCAGATTTTGTTATTCTTGATTGTGACGTCTATTTTGAAGTGCCTATCATTCTTGGGAGGCCATTCATTACGACGGGTAGAGCCTTAGTTGATATGGAAAAGGGGCAGATGAAATTTCGGTTGAACAATGAAGAAGTGACCTTCAACATTTATAGGTCCATGAGGCAGAAGGGTGAGCTTCAATCGGTATTTGCTATATCCTACAAAGAAATGATTAATAAGTACCATGACCTAAAAATTGAAAAACGAAAGTTTATGGTTGGGGATTTGGTGCTTTTATACAATTCTAGGTTGCACTTGTTTCCGGGAAAGCTCAAGTCCAAATAGACTGGCCCTTTCTTGATTACACAACTATTCCCTCATGGAGCAGTTTAGTTGGAAACCAAGGAGGGTGTGCGATTTAAGGTGAATGGACAATGAATAAAAATCTATTTCAGACATGCTGAATCGATGAATTAAGTGATCGAGACATACCATCTGGATGAAGTCTAAGTAATCAAGTGTCTTCAGTCGTGCCGCGACGTTAAATCAGGAGCTGGTTTGGAGGCAACCCAATAAGTATCCTCTAACCCAACTATAGTTTTCTTTCTTGTAATGGTAGCATTTTCTATTAATGGATTTTAAATTTGCAGGTAGGACATCACCAGGAAATTTTGCAGAAAATCACTCTGCAACATTCACTAACGGATACATTGATGGACTGTCACGCTTGCGACGGACCGTAACATAAATCCGTCGTGCTAGGTACGTTTTTCATTTATTTTCTAAGTGTCCTTTGGCGAACATTTACGGCGGACCATCATATCCATGACGGTCAATCCTGCACAACCGTCATGATTGTTAGAGACCCTTGTCCTAAGGGTCTCCATTTTTTTTCTAAGTGTCCACTAACGGACATCTACGAAGGACTGTCATACCCTCGATGGTCCGTCCTGCACAATCATCATGACGGTCAAAAACCCCTCTCCTAAGGGACTCCATACTTTTTCGAAGTGCCCCATGATGGACATCGACAACGGTCCGTCCTGCTTTTCCGTCATAACTTTCAGACACTTTCTATCTTAGGGTCTCCAAATAAACATTTTTAAAGTAAGACATGACGGACCCCATGGCGGTTTGTCATACTTACGATGGGCCGTCACCTGGTTCGTCGTGTTTCACTACTACTAAAGAGATGTGGAGACAGCGGGAGGCACATACTTGATAAAGCTGTTGCTGATGAGGACACTACTGAGGGTGTCCAGACTACATAGTTAGTGGGTTTCATGGAACTATACCCACCAGCTTGCTGATCGCCGGCGCTTTGCGCGTCAGGTTTGCTTCATCTACCACTCTCGTATTTCTGTTTTTTTAAGCATTGGGGACAATTGCATATCTTTTTGTTGGGGTGGGGTAAATGGAAAGTGAGTGCTAGGGTGAAGTCTGAGTAGCCCAATTCACGATCCTCTTTTGTGGTTTTCTTGCCTGTGTTCTTTTTTCCCCCAAAGACTGATTACTTTTATTGTTGAACCAACATGTTATTTCTTGTGTACATTGTATGACTCTGAAGAATCATGGCTAAAATTAATATCATATCCCGATATGAAAATGATGCATGACTAGGCATAGTAATTGATAATTGTGTGGCTCTAAACATGACATAGAGATACACTACTGCATGACCTTGAATCTAAGACTTGAACTAGGTGTCTAATAATTTGGGAATGTAATGAATGTCAAGTGAGTGTGAGGAAAATTCGAAGGATCCACCATTGAGACTGAGCTAAAACTTTCCTGGTTAGTCTTGCTAAAAGTAAGCCAAAATGAACAATTAGGAAAGGATCATAGGCCTTTGTTCGAAATAGTCAATCTTGAGCCCAAATAAATAAATAAAAAAACCAAATGAAGTTAATCCCGTATTGATTCAAATTATTTGAGCCTAAAAACAGATCTTTCTTTTTCACCCCAACTGATCTTCTCTAAGAACAATGTGTTGGCCCTGGTCCCTCCTTGGACATGTGCATCTCAGTTTATGCCAAAAGCATAACTTGAGGGTGGCTAATGCAGAAAACAACCTTGTCGTTGCTCTGACTCAACCGTGGGTATTGTGAACCTTGACTTATGGCAAAGTCATGAGTTGAGGGTGTCTGATATAAGGAATACTCCGGAAAGTGGGGTTGAAAGAATGAAGAGAAAGAAAGAAAAAAACAGAAGTGACTAAAAAAAAAGAAAAAGAAAAGTCACTTAGATATAAAGATAAGAAAGGGAAAACAACAAGATAAGAAGAAAATTGAGAAATTGGGCGAAATAAAACGATAAAAAGGTGGTACGTTTAGACGATATGTACAGAGCGCAACTAGTCACTAAAGTATACCTAAATATACCCTACCTGACACCGAGCCTATCTTACAAGCTAAGAAAGTCCTATCGTTATCGTAAGAGTTGTATGACAAACTTAAAGCAGTGAAAATAAGGGCAAGCTTATGACAATATGTACGAATGAGTTGTGAATTTGCTCTAAGAGTGAGTGTTGAAAAGTAATTCTTATACTCAAACTAAAATCGTTGTGTGAAAAATGAGGATGTTGTTTTGAAGTGAGGACACTAGTTGCAATATCGAAAATATTAGCACCTCGGTGAGAAATTGAAGAGGATAGGTGTCAGTTTGTGGTGTGTCTGTGTCAGGGTCTGGTTCCATATCATTCAAGCCTAATAGTGATAACATGCATAAACATGATGAGAATGGTCAGGATTGATAGCCAAATGATTGCGAAAGCTAAAATATGGATACTCTTGTACAAAGATTTTGTAGTGAGTCATAGTGCGTCGCTTGAGGACAAACAATGAATTTAAGTTGAGGGTGTTGATGTACCATGGTTTCACGGTATTTTTAATGCTTTTTACTTAAGTTTATTGTGTGTCCAAAAGCCTTTTTGTATTGATATTTATATAAGTTTCTCCTTATTTGCAGGAAATCTGTCCAAAGATGTAAGCGGAAGTTTTTGAGAGAGAAATGCATAAGAGACCACCTACGGAGCTTATGACGGTCCGTCGAGTCTGTGACGGTCCGTAGGTGGAATCGTAGTAAGCTGCTGAAGGAAGATGGGGAAGTCTGACCTAGTGTGGGATTACGGAAGTCCATGACGAACCATCAAAGCCACGACGGTCCGTCCTTCTGGTTCGTCGTAATGATCAGAGAGTAGTCCAGTACCCAAATTTAAAGAAGTTAACGTATTATGGAACGGAGACCCTCGACGGACCGTCGTGCTTGGAACTGTCCGTCATACCTGTTCGTTGAGGGTAATGAAGAAAGCAGAAGAAGAATTTTTGAAGTATGGGACGATGCAGACCATGACGGCCTGTCTTGACCACTACGGTCCATCACGAGGTCCGTCGACCCAGACGCGTTTTGGACAGATTTTTAGTAATTAGAATCCTTCTTTTATTAAGTTTTTGTTTTTATTATAAATAATTCAAAAATTCTCGTTTTGGGCGTTTGACTTTTGGGGAGAGTTTGGGTTAGACTTTTTGATAATTTTTAGTTCACTTGTTCAAGTATTGAAGATTTAATTTCAGTAATTGATAAACTTTCTCCGGAATTGATTGTTGGCGTTTTTGTTGATTAATCAAGTGAATTTCTGGATTTTATTATTTCTCATTAAAGTAAGTGCATGAATTCTTATATTAAATATATGAATAATGTGATTATGACCATGGGTAACTAAACTCCATAACTAGGGTTTTGGAAACCATGAGTGAATAATGAGGTAAAATCTAACTAAAATAGCAATTCTAGAATAGTGTCTTGCATGTATTGATAATTCTTTCGTTTAGAAGTCTTTTTAACGGATGGACAACGTTAGAACTCGTCTTAATGCTACTTGCCAGACAAAGGAGGTAGATAATAGGAAAAAAATTATCAACATAGATTTAGTGTACATTATCTTCTAGGCTAGTGTCGGTTGGTACGAGGTAATAACTTAGTCAAATATCGAATACAATGCTTAATATGAAGTAAGGGTAAGGGTTAGTATAGCAATACACGTGGCCGGACTAAGGTGCGGAGTGAAATTTTCTAGATGCCGGACCAAGGATTTAGAGATACATAACTTATCACTTTACATGCAAGATACTATGAAAGAATTGTTATAGTTAGAATTATGAAGTTAGGAACCTGTGGGTAACACTTAAGCCCTAGTTAATTTTATTAATTGATTAAGCTCCGAGATTTGAATCTATTAGTTGTTTACTTTAATATTGTTAATTATGTTTATTAATTTAGAAATAAAAAACCTTTTTTTTTCTTTTGGTTTTAGGAAAATAGTTGACTAAATAGTAGTAATAATAAAATCAAGTTAAGTCTGAACTATTTTCCTCGTAGGATCGACCCCAACCTCATTAGTTGGGTTCTTTACTTGATACGACCGCTTTACTTCTTATTTGAGAAGTAAGTCTGAGCGTCTCGCTTACTTTTCAGGACAAGTTAAAGAGGAAATATATGACTTTTTCCTTGTACATCCACAACACCAGTATGCAAAATATAGACCATGAATGGATTTTATGGTACCACTAATGAATTTACTTTCCAACTCATCAAGGATATTAATTCATTCATTTGTTGACCATGATCTTCCTTGCGTTGTGTAGGAATTTTCCAGTATCTCTTACTTAACACCACCCTGAACTGTAAAGCCCCTTGTAACCCCTAAAGAACTATTTTTAACAGTTTTGCAACTACCCATATGATTTTCATTGACCAAATCATGGTCAATGAAGTCCCTTACAATAAAAAAAAAGGCAATACCTACTATATAATCGAGTTCGGAGTCTAAAATTAAAAAAAAACTGCTGAATATTATAAAGGGTCATATAAACTTTTTTAAAACCAAAAGGACAAAATAACTCATGACGAAGGGATTTTCCTCTGACAAAATATTGATGTCATTACTCTAATAAATATAAAAAATCATTGTCCTACAATGTTTTAATTAATAAAAAAAATTTCTCGTAAATCGCTCCCAGACAGCCATTTTAATTTTTTTTTTTAAAAAATTGCTGCAATTTTTGTAAGTCGCTGAGAAAGCAGCGGAAATTTCATTAGAAAAAACATGATAATGTCAACAACACTAAGAAGCTAGCAACAAATAAAACAACTAGAAAAAGGTCATCATACATTTGTAGATTTTAAAGAGAGATTTAGATGGAACCTGAAACTTTATCATTCATCACAATTGACTGTACATCAGCTACATTACATGTATTATATATAATTTCTAGATCCAACTGGTCACTGACAAGTTTAATGAACTATCTAACAACCCAACAAACTTTTTAACTAACTTAAAATAAAGCTAATTATCTTGACTAACTAATTAAATTAATCAACTGATCAATTAATCAATTCCAGTACTCCTCCTAAAGCTGGATGTACTAAAGAAGTTAGATCAAGCTTATCTAGTAAGAATTCATGTTGTGTCCTTCCCAAAATCTTAGTAAGCACATCAGCTTGTTAATCTTTAGTGTTGATGTAGGTTGTCTTGAGTCCTTCCTAAAGCTATTCTTGAATGAAAAGACAATCAATTTCTATACGTTTAATACGTTCATGAAACAATGTGTTTACACCAATTTTTATAGCAACCTTGCTATTACAAAAAATAAAAGACGATCCAATCAGTTTTACATTCAGTTCCATGAACAAGCCAGCAACCCATACTACTTCATCTGTGAAACTAACCAAAATCCTGTACTTAGCATCTTCAAAGCTCCGAGAGATAGTATTCTGCTTCTCGGATTTCCACGAAATGAGTGAATCACCAAGCTTCAAATACAAAACCAGTAACAAATTTTCTTTTATTTGGATAAGCAGCCCAATCTGCATCACAATAGCCTGTTAAGTGATGTATGTGATCTGAGCTCATCAACAATCTCTTCCCTAGTTCCAGTTGAGTATTTTATCACCCTTAGAGCAGTAATCCAATGTGACATTTTTGATTGTTTCATAAATTGACTTAAGGTCTGTACTGAAAAGGCTATGTCCGACCTTGTGTTGGTAAGATAAAGCAGCTTACTTATAAGCCTTTGGTATGTAGAAACATCCTCCTATAAAATGTCACTAGTCTTAATATCTTGATCAAACTCTACATTGGTCAACTTTATGTTGCATTCTAGTGGTGTCAAACTTTGTTTATCATTTTCCAACCCGACTTCAGCTATCAACTCCAAAGCATATTTCCTTTGGTTCACCACAAAACCTTTACTCGATCTAAGGACTTTATTCCCAAAAAATATTTAATTTTTCCTAAATCTATAATTTTGAAATATCATTGCAAGTACACACTTGGTTTCTTCTATTAACTCAATGTCTTTTCTGTTGACACCCAACTTTGTCCTAACATTTTGAAAATTCGTGATTCTAAAGTTTATTTATTTAATAGTTCAATATATATATATATATTATAATTTTAAATAATTTTATCGATAACTATCCTTATTTGTCAAAATTTAAAATATTTTATTTGTTAATTTTAAAATTGCATTTTTACATGTAATTAGTTACGTTCATTAAAATTTTTTAATATTCATTTTATTTGTTACATTATTAATATTTATGTAGACATTTAGTATAGCCTAAATTTATTCAAATACGAAAGAATTTAGGGATTCTATTCATATAATTTTGGGCCATAATGGTAAGCCCATTTCGTGTTTTTCTATTTAAGTTATTAACTAGTTCAAAAAGTTCGTGGGTGAATTAGATTTTCTATTGATTATATTATTCATTATTTTCTGATGACAAGTTTACCGGAGTTTCACCGGATTCCGACGAGTCTATCCCTAAAAGACCCTAGTTGCTCTAACCCGTTCCTTTCTCCAGTTTTCCGGTGGAAAGTTAACTCAAACCCCTACCGAACTACCCCTGAAAATCCCAAATCCAGATCAACTACGTCGCCTGAAACACCACCAAAAAGCGATCTCCCCTTCTTCCAAAACCCCATCCTTTTTTTTAGGCAAATTGTCGCCTCCATCTCACTTCGAGCTCCGGCGAAACCAACCCACCTCCCTAATTTCCCTTCTCTTTACTCCAACAACAACCAAGTAGCCATTTCTGGAGACCCCAATATAGTCCGAAACCATCCGAAACAACCACCAAACCCCCCCTGTTGTGACGAAAATATTAAACCAAAAATCTAACAATAAAGAACACCAAGTTTAACATGGAAAAACCCTTCAAACTGAAGATAGTTACCACAGGATCGACAAGATCAGAATTGCTTCACTATTTCAATAAGAGAGTAACATATATTCTTCTAATGGCTACACAACAAGTGCCAAAAGAGAACAAACAATAGCTACACCAACAAAAGATAAGTAGAAAGAAACACCACCCAAACCCAGCTTCTATTCGGGACCTAAAACAGAATCTTGCTGACCTCTGAATCCGATCTTCACCGTTCAAATAAACCACCAAGATGTAAGAAAACCTCAGTCTAAATTTAATCCCGATCCAATGGTTAGTTAAATGAAAAACACGGTCTGAACATTGCTAGTCGAAGAAAAAGACTACAGCAAAAAAACCTTTTTCTTCTCTCTTTTCTCTTTTTGAAAGCTCTCTAAAAAAAAACTCTCTTATGTTCTAATATCTTTCAAAGAAAATACCAATGAGCAATTTATTATTGTCTCAAGACCATTATCTATTTATTGAGTTGTGCTTTTCCTTACAAAGCCAAAACCAACTAAAAATAGGATTACAATTTCAATCATTTTCCTAATAGAATTGAAAACCAAATAAAGATAATAATTTCAATTCTTTTCCAAGTAGGATTAGGATATGGACCTTTTGCTGGGACATGGGCAATAGCTCAACAAACTCCCTCTCCATCCAAGGGGCCAAATTGACTTTAAGTGAAGTAACTTTTGACAGGCTTCTGACCTGCCACACTTCTACAAAACTCATATTTGTCTACGATGAGACCTTTCCACTTATCTCTATGAGTATCTAACATGACTTCATCATAACCTTCAGATTCTCCCATGTTAGTTAATAGAATATACTCATCATGAGAATAACGTGTTGAGCTTCACTTCTCTCCAGTAGATCTTTAACAAGAGGTTTCTGAAGCATCCGAAGTGATCATCTCACCATGAGTTGGTTGATTATTAACAACAACATCATCAATAGGAACAATTATATGTACTAAACTCTGATCATTATCTGGATCATTACCTTGGGTTCCCTCATGTGCAGAAGTTATATCAATAGTAGGAACTGGATCAATATCAACTAAGCTCTCATCAGCATGAGAATCTCATTTCTCAGTCTTATCAATATCTTCAATAATTTGATCTTCAAAGAACGCAACATCATGACTTTTAATGATATTCTTATCAATTGGATCATAAAAGCGATATCCAAACTCATCTTGTTCATAAGCACTGAAGATGCACTACTTAGTTTTAACATCCAATTTCGACCTCTCATCTTTTGGAACATGCACACAAACTTTATACCCGAATACTTTCAAGTGATCATAAGAGACATCCTTATCAAACCAAATTTTGTTTGGAATATCACCACCAAAAGCAACAACAGGAGAAAAATTGATAAGATAAGCAACATTTTTAAGTTCTTCAGCCCAAAATGAATTTGGAATTTTAGCCTCTGAAAGCACGCATCTAACTCTCTCAACTAAAGTTTTGTTTATCCTCTCTGCCAAACCATTTAATTGAGGAGTCTTTGGAGAAGTCTTCTGATGATAAATTTCTTGCGATTTGCAGTAGTTATCAAAGGGACAAATATACTCACCACCATTATCAGTGCAAATACATTTTAATTTCTTTCCCATTTGTGTCTCAGATAAGGCTTGAAACTGTTTAAACACATCAAGCACTTGATATTTGGATTTTAAAGTATATACCCAAATTTTGTGAGAACAATCATCAATGAAAGTAGCAAAGTAAAGTGCACCACTTTTTGACATCACTTTAAAAGGACTACGCAAATCTGAGTTTACTAGCTCCAATAGCTCAGACTTTCTTGAAGGAGGATGACTGTGAAAAGAAACTCTTTTCTGTTTCCCTGCTAAGCAATGAACACATCTTTTCACCTTTGCTTATTTCATACCAGTAAGCAAATTCTTCTTAGCCAAATAGGTGATCCCCCTCTCGTTCATAAGACTAAGCCTCTTGTGCCACAATTCTAATAAAGCCTCACTCTCGACCAAATTTATAGAGTGACCAAGAATCAATATTTTTGTCACGTATAAATTTGAATGTTTTCTTCCTCGAGCTAAAATCAATGAGCTTTGGTGAGCTTTCATTGTCCATTGAACAAGTCATTATGATAACCAGCATCATCTAGTTGTCCTACATACATCAAATTTAAGGGAATGTCTGGAGAATGCTTGAAATTCTGAAGGACAATCGTTGAACCAATATTGGTTTTGAAATAAACAATGCCAATACTGAACACCTTAACCTCACTAGCATTACCGATCTTTAACACCTTAGAGTTAACAGAAGTATAAGATGAAAAGAAGTCTTTTCTTGGTGCTACATGTGATGTGGCTCCAGAATCTACTATCCAACTTGTATCTTGAGATACAAAATTGATGATCTATTTATCACAAGCGAAGAGAAGGTCATCTTGGACAACAACAAACAACATTATTTTCATTGTTTTCTTCATTTATTCATTCTTTAAGATCTTGCTTCAATTGTTTATAAAATCTTTTAATATGTCCTTTTTTTCCACAATGATAACATACAAAATTTGGATTCTTAAATTTTTACTTGCTTCTGCTTTTACCTCTAGTCCTCGGATCTCTTGTCTTATGTCTCCCTCGATCTTCTGTGTATAGAACATCTGAATGTGAAGATATGTGTGGAGATTTTCTTCTAACCTATTCATTCAACACATCACTCTTTGCATATTCCGTAGTCACCTTTCCACCAGTGGCATAATTTTTTAAAGGAACACGAAGAATTTTCCAAGAATTCGGTAGAGTATTAAGATTCCAAAGTCCTTCTATTTCATCATCAAAATTAATACCCATTCCTGATAGCTGATCAATAGTACCTGAAAATCATTTATATGATCAAGAATAGCATTTCCCTTGTATTTAAAGGTCATCATTTGCTTCAACAAGAACAACTTATTATTGCCAGTTTTTGAAGCGTAAAACGTCTCTTAATTTTCCCACAATGTTCTAGCATTTGTCTCATTCATAATATGGTTGCAAACATTACATTCAACCCATTGTCTTATATATCCACATACTTATTGGTGCTCAAATTTCCAATTTTCATCGGTCACATTCTCGAGTTTATGAGCAGAAAAAACCCGAAGATGCATATTCTTCACGAACAGTAGATCTTTCATATTGCTTTTCCATATGTTGTAGTTTCTTCCATTTAGAAATACCATAATGATTATATTCCTCTCCATATATATAACCTTAGCTCTTATACTAGTTGTTGTGACGAAAAGATGAAACAAAAAATCTAACAATAAAGAACACCAAATTTAACGTGGAACAATCCTTCAAACCGAAGGTAACCACCACGGGATCGACAAGATCCGAATTGGTTCACTATAACAATAACAAGGTTACAAATATTCTTCTAATGGATACACAACAAGTTCTAACAGAGAACAAAAAATGGCTACACCAACAAAAGCTAAATAGAAAGAAACACCACCTAAATCCAGCTTCTATTCGGGACCTAAAACTGGTCGTTCTAACGTATGAATCCGATCTACACCTTTAAAATAAACCACCAAGATGTCAGAAACACTCAGTCAAAATTTCAGCCCGATCCAATGGTTAGTTAGTCGAGAAACACGATCTGAACGTTACTGGTCGGAGAAAAAGACTGCAGCAAAATAACCTTTTTTCTTCTCTCTTTTCTCTTGTTGAAAGTTCTCTCCAAAAACCTCTCTTATTTTCTAATGTCTTTCAAAGACAATACCAATGAGCAATTGATTATTTTCTCAAGACCATCCTCTATTTATAGAGTTGTGCTTTTCCTAACAAAGCCAAAAGCTGCTACAAATAGGGTTACAATTCTAATCCTTTTCCTAATAGAATTGGAAACCAAATAAAGATAATAATTTCAATCATTTTCCAAGTAGGATTAGGCCATGGGTTTTTGGATGGAACATGGGCAATAGCCCAACACCTCCTTCTATTTTCTCCTTTTTTCGGCGACGAACAGCCGCGAAACTCAACCAATAACCACCAAACCCTTTCATCTCCGCCATCTCCACCAAGCTTGTGAACTCCAAGCGAAACCAACCCAAAGACCTGACCCAAAACATCACTGGAAAACCCTCCAAAAGCGCCACCACAAACGAACGAACAACCAGTCACCAAACAAACCCCATCCCCTTTTCCCTTTGCATTTTTTTTCATTTTCTTTGCGGCGAATGAATCATCAAGCTATTAGCTCAAAAAAAACCAGCGATCTTTGAGGCTTATAGACGGAAAATAACCAACTCTCGCAAAATCGATACCCCAAAGAGATCTCCGTCATCCTCTTGTACCAAGGTGTTCTTGTATACTTATTCTCTTTCTTTTTTGTTTAGATTTTTGGGTCTGTTCATTTTTATATGTTAATATTGTTTCATTTCAAAATCTGTTGGCATAGTGTTTTGATTTAATTTATTTTAACTTAGTTTTTGACCATTCAAAATGTTTCTAATCTTATTTTATGATTTTGATGGTATTGTCTCCTCATTATTGCATTTGATTTGTTTAGAAATTTGGCCTAATGAACTCTATATTATCTATTTGTAGTTGATTATGGTGTCTTCTTTATTATTATAATTTTATTTCTCTTTTGTTAAACCTTGTTTTTCCCATTAGTCATGTTATTTTGAATGTCATTTTGAGTATGTTTATTCACTGTTGCATTATTGTTTCACTTCGTTTTGACTTTATTAGTTACTTTGATTATTCACCGTTGGTGCTTGGCTAATATTATTTTGGTATTATTATTATTTGCTATAGTTAATAAGCAAATTTTGTTTGTTGCTGCCTGTATTTTGTTATTAGTTAATGTTGCTTATTTTGTTTAAAATTATATTGACGTTGTTATTTTATTTTTCCTTTCTTGTCAAGCTTCATGTTTAGTATATCATCGATTTTCTTTCTCATGTCCTCGGCATTGTAATTCTTGAATATTAGCTAATTCTTATAACTTAGATATTGGCTAATGAAAAAATCTCTCCGTCGATTTTCGAGGCCTTTGGAATATTAAAAGACGGATATATAGTTTAAGTTCATATAATTTATTTTGTTGAAATGGCCAATGAGAAAATCTCTACGTCGGTTTTGGAGGCCTTCGCACTTTGAAAGACAGAAATTTTTTGTTTAAGTTTATGCTTTTATATGTTAAAATAGGCTGATGAGAAAATCTCTCCGTCGATTTTGGAGGTCTCCCCAATGAGTAAAAGATGGAATTTAGTTTAAGTTTATATTTTTATATGTTAAAATAGACCGATGAAGAAATTACCGTTGATTTTTAAGCTCTCCCATGTTTATAAGACGAGTTTTTATTTTAAAGTTATTATTCCAAATATTCATTTTTGTTTATATTTATTTAATACTAACTCTTTTACTAAGTGTCTTTACAGGTATACCGAGTTGCTTCCATCAAAGCTATTCGAATTGTAATTTTATTTACTATTGTGTATATTATTGGCGATAGGCAAACTTAGGTCGGTTCTTATTATCGTCTTATTTTATTAATTGTGTTTATGCATGCTATTATACCTATTTATAGTTTTATTTCCTCCTCAAATTTGAAAAAAATGAATTCAGTCGGGACCCATAATTGTGGATTTTGAAGGGTGCCTAACACCTTTCCTTTGGAATCATTTGAACCCCTTACCTAGAACTAATGGTTTCATAGATATTAATTGGTTTCCTAGTTTTTTCCTAAAATTAGGTGGTGAGTCCTTTAAAATTCGTTCATTAGTTAAATTCTTTAAAAATTTAATTAATTGATTATTTTTCAAGTCACCACGATGTTTCACCCTATTTGAATAGAGTAGGGATAACAATTTCATGTAATCAACTGATCATCAAAGTATACCAAGATTATTACCATGCTATATCCACTCCTTTTTGTAAACAAAGAATAAACTAGGTGAAGAAAGCATGTGTCAGCTTGACATTCCATTGTCTTGATGATTGTTTAAGTCCATAGAGTGACCTAACAAGTTTATAAATAAAATGTTTATTCTTCCCCTGACAACAAAATCCCTTAGGAAGTTCCATATATACGCCCTAAGACAAATCACTTTATAGAAAAACATTGAATACATCCATATGAAAAATCTTCCAGTTCTTAGTAGCAACTAAGACTATGATTGACCTTACAATCACCATTTCCATTACAGGTGAAAAGGTTTCTTGATAGTCAATTTCCTCAGTTTGACTATAACCTGTAGCTATTAATCTTACATTGAATCTATCAATCTCATCATAAGCCTTATACTTAATTTTAAACAACCATTTGCATCCTATAGCAGCCTTTCTTGTTCGCAATTGAACTACCTCATAAGTACCATTTTCTTCTAATGTTTGAATCTCTTGCTGCATGACCCGTATCTACCTTGCATTATTTATTGCTTCTTCATAGTTCCTAGGTTCAGTCTCGTGGAAAACTGAGACAAATAAACCTTATATTGAGGAAATACATCATCATAAGGCACATATTTGCTCTAAGAGTAAAGATGAGATGACTTAGACCCTTGAGTAACATAGTCTTTCATCCACATGGGGGGATGAGAAACATTGGAAGACTGTCTACTTCCTCCTGCCTGGGCTATTTCATCAACATCTACATGAACCTCATTTTTTTTAATTTTCTTCAGCTATATCTGGTTGATCATGGATAATATTTTCCGCATAAGAATAAATATTCTCAGAATATCCAACATCCAGATTTACCAAGTTGTCTTCTATGGGCATAGGTGTCTTATCAAGTTCATCATCAATCATGGGATGGTTTTGTGTTGGTCATCTTATAAAAGGTAAAACATACTCCTTGAAAAAAACATCTATATTCACCAAGAACTTTTACTGAGACATATTGTACATAACATAACCCTTTTGAGTTGTTAAGTATCCCATTATAATACATGCGTCAGCTCTAGGAGTGAACTTATAAGGCTTAACCATTCTAGTTGCATATCATAGATATCCTATTGTCCTAAGATGATCAATATTTGCCTTATGGCCATTTAAAAGGAGTTTGTCCCTTCAAAACTTCAGTAGGTAAGTTGTTAATCAGATAAACAACAACTAATATACACTATTCCCAAAATCTGATGGGAATAACACCTTGAAATCTTAGTGCCATTTCTACCTCAAGTATGTGCTTGTGCTTTCTCTCAACCACTCCATTTTGTTGTGGAGTGTGAGGATATATACTATCATTAATAATACCAAGAGACTTAAACAAAATATTGCATTCAGTATTAAAGAACTTTGTGCCATTATTGATCTTATCCTTTTGACATGCTTGTTAAATTGAGTTTGAACTAAAGCAAAAAAAAGACTTTAGACTCGGAAGATATCACAATTTATTCTCAATACGTACAACCAAGTTATTCTTGATTTATCATCAACAATTGTAAGGAAAATCTACAACCATTAGGAGTAGAAGCCCTATATGGCCCAAAACTTTTAAGTGAAGAAAGTCAAAAACCCCAACAACTTTAGATATACTTGTGTGAAGAGGAAATCTGGTTTGCTTTGCAAGGGGACATATTGAATATTTATTACATGCAATAATGTCCATATTCTCTTTTCCTAGAGTTCCATATTTCAAGACCTTTATTGAAGGGTGTCTTAGCTTGTAGTGACAAAGGAGCTTGTATGCATTTGAGTGTTGTGTAAGGGACACCATTTCATCATTCCTTCCTCTCTACATGGTTTGTGAACAGGGAAGTAGTAGAGTCCATCAATCTTCTTACAAATTCTCTCCACTTTCCCATTAGAGATGTCCTGAAGAACAAAAAACTCAGGAAATAAGTTAACTGAGCATTTCTATTTTTTTGTAATATGTGATACTGAAATAAAATCATGCTTGAATGCAGGTACCGCCAAAACATTGCCATCAGTAGTCTCACATTTATCAACATAAGACATTGAAGTAGATGCACCATTAGGTAAATGCAACCTCCTGCCTAGACAACTAGATGCAAATATCAATTTATTGAGCATAGATGTTATATGGCATGTAGCACCTGAATCCATTATCCATCTATCTCCCTTTTCCGTTTCTCTAGTTGTCATTGATAATGCTTTGGGTTTCGAATATGGAGATTGATCCTACTTCCTCCTTGTCCATCATGTGCTTATACTTGTGATACATGTTCTTCTCTTGGAGAAAAGGGCCAAATGCATCATAAGAATCATCATATTTTGTAGCATTTGCATGATTTTTCATGTCTTGTTTCTTATTTTTCTGAACTTTATTTGCTGGTGGTTTCAACTTCTTCTTGAAGTACCAGTAACAAGGTGTCCAATTAACCTGAAACAGTTCTCCTTGATATGGCCTTGCAATTTACAGTGATCACATAATTGATCCCAATTCTTTTTTTTATCCTGAAATTTCCTGTGAGAATTCTCTTTCCTTGCATATAATGCAGTTGGATCTAAAGCATTGAATTTCTCTAGTTACTCTTCTTGTTCATATTTATAAGAACTCTCCTTTCAAGTCCCCAACACAATCCCCAACTTACTCTTGGCTCGAAGGTTAATCAACATGAATCTGCTCCACAAAGAGATTCTTATCACAGTAAGTTGCATACTGATGAGCACACTAGCAGGAGTATGAATAATGAAGATGAAGTGGATTCCATTGACAACATCGATAGTTTCAACGGTAAATGTTTGTGATGCACCAATGGTGGAAGTTTTAACATCTCCCATCTCTCTAGTTCATCAATTATTGTATTGAACTTATTAGTTTAGAGCTTTGATACCATGCAGATTTTACTAGGGAGATATAGATGGAAACTGAAACTTTCATTAATCAGAATTAACTGTATATCAGCTACCTTACATGTATATATGTACAACTTCTAGATTCAACTGATCACTGACAAGTTTAACTAACTATATAACAAACTAAGAAACTTTTTAACCAATTTAAAATAAAGCTAATTATCTTGAATAACTAATGAATTAATCAGCTTATCAATTAACCAATTCTAATATAGATAAGTGAAAAAGTATATTTCTTTGAGAAAGGAGAGATTTTTTCTGCCTTGTCAACGATTTAATACTTTTAATAAAATCGCTGCGAAGGCACAATTATTTTTTTAAAAATATTATAATAAAATAGGAGTTGTTTTCTTTTATTAAAATCGCTACTTGGGGAGTATTTTTAAGAAAAATAATATTTTATTATAACTTCATTTTTTTAGAGAAAAATGTTGCCCCTGCAATGATATAAGGAAAAAAAGAAGAAAAACAAGTTTTGGATACAATTGTTCCTAGGGCATTGATTTTTATTTTATCAGAGTAACGACGTTAGTATTGTGTCAGGGGAAAGAGTTTCATCAGAGCGATTTTTCCCTATTGGTTTTTTCCAAAAAAAATTGATGTGCCCTTTTGAAATTTTTGGTATTTTTTTTATTTTTCGTATTTTGGCTCTTTACTCCTATATAATCTATGAAAGTAATCAAAATCATGTCTTGGAATTAACTACTCTAAGAAATTAGGTACTACCAATTGAAGAACTGTATATGAAACTTTTTGAAAGGAATAAGTTTTTTTTTTGTAGCATCAACAACTTATTCGTGACTCTTCATGTATAACTAGAAATTTTCTTGAAGATAAATTCTTTGAGTGTGTCCAAACTCCAAAAGTTTGATGTGGTGTTGTTTGTGTAAGAGTAAATAGTCTTCTTATAGCGCTATAATGCAAGTTATTTAAAATAATTTTTTTGGCCTGGAGACTTTTGTTGAAAAAACTATTGTCCATACAACTAAAATGACCCATGGCCCATGGCCCAATAATAACAAAAATACAGAATACCTAATTTGGTCCAGTCTCTACTCATCCTTGGTGAGTACGCAATACTCTTTCCTCTACCTTCTCCACTGCATTTTCAATGAAAATTCCAATTGTTCTGCCTCCTCGTTTGAATCATTGTTGATCTCGAGTGGTCTTCTGTAACCTGGTAAGTCCGCTTCCTTTCTACCTCATTTTCTTTTTCACTTCTCCCTGCACGATCTTTGAATGATATCCCTTTCTTTTGTTTTTTTCTCAGATGTAGATTTGGTGATGTATCTTTCCCTTGAAGCATTCTAAAGCTCCATCGATAATGTCCAATCCACCCGTCTCTGTGTTTATTTGATGTAACTTTGTGGTAGCTTGGGTAAAGTATAATATTTATATCTTGACCTGCCCCTATTAACACAATGATTGCATTGTCAATATCTGGAGTAGTAATATTCTTTCCTTTCCTATCACGATATGCTTTTGGTATGTTCATTGCTGAATATTGCTTCTCCTTGTTCTGATTCTCAATGTTGGTATTTGTGATTTGTCTATATTTATCTGTGTCGTAATGTTGCTAGGTAAATCTGCAAAATTGTTGTACTCCTTTCTTTGTTGTGTTTCCACTACTTCGTTAGCCAATAAGTCTGCAACATTATTACCTTCTCTAAATATATCAGTGATGTTTGCATTAAATTTTTGTGATCTCATCCTTATATTATCTGTTCTTTCCGCCAACTCCTAAGGTATCTTCCATTGCCCTCTTCATTTTCATCAGACTTAGTGAGTCTATTTTGGTTGTTACTTCCATCACCCTGTTCTCCCAACAATACTCCAATTCTTCATAGATTACCACTGACTATATCTCTGTGTTAGTATTATTTCCAACTTCTGCATCCCTAGCATAGATCAGATTTCGTTGCGAGTTCCTTATACAAAAGACCTATACACTCAGACCTGGGTTCCCTTTGGATGCTCCCTCAGTGATGCATTCAAATCAATTTGTATTTAAGGGTTTCCATATTACACTATGGTAATGCAATTTAGGCTTGTGCCACTTTAGTTTTTTGACAATTTCAAGCCACAAACTTGACTCCAAATGTATCCAAGGATATCGATTTTTCACCAACTTCCAAACCATTTCTTGAACTTGCATCACCATCCCTCCAAAAATTGAATTTTCTCCATGCTTTATACTAATTCTTCTATTCCATATTGTCCACATGTTTATTGTTGGCATTGCTCTAATTACTCTTGTAGTTGTGGTGATGATTTGAATTTCCACCAAATAATGATTAATTGTTGTAAATGCATTCCTTTTATGTGTATATCTGCGAAATTAGCAAATTTTTCTCATAGCTTGTTAGCCAAGGAGGCTTTTACAAAAATATGGGTTGGTGTTTCCTCCCTCTATTCATCGCAACACCAACATATTGAAACTAGATGAATATTCACTTTTTTAAAATTATCATCGGTAGAAATTCTCCTTTTCCACAACCTCTATAGGAAGAAATTCACCTTAAAAGGAACCCACTTGCACCAAATATAAACATAGTCATCTCTTATATCCTACTTCGTCCTCATAGTTTGCGATGTTGATTAAACATTAAAAGATGTTTAACTTGAATTATTTTGGGATTAAGAACTCTTCTTGATCAAAGACCGGATTCCCAAAAAGATGCTATATTCATTCAAAATAACCCTCTAACCCTCTCCCGATGATCCTTTTGATCACCAGATTCCCTCCCTCATCTTCTCTTCCCCCCTTCTCCTCCCCCACTGAGAGGCAGTGGTGTAGACACATAGTGTCATGGGTGCCCATTTACAAGTAAAATTATTAAATAAAATGAAATAACATATTTACGATTAAAATGAATAAATAAAATATTTTGGACATCCTTAACATAACAAGTTGCTATTTTTAGATACCCGTTAATTTTTTTTGGCTCCGCCACTGTTGAGAGGATGGCTCTATCTATTTTGTTGTTGGATTTAAGTCTTTTGACACCACTCGATTAGGGAACTCTTATGATTGGACCAAAATACGTAGAAACAACATCACTAGAACATCTTTCACTAGGAAGATAATTCATTGGATTATCAAGGCTCTCTTTGAAACTTGTAAGACAAATGGGAATGTAGTCAAAAGCTGGATGATAAAGGAAACACTGTGAGAAACCTTCTGTGCTAGTAATTTCAATTATTTCGATAGATACATCAGTCTCATTAACGTAAAAGGCAGGAGGAGGCCAATCATCATCATCCCTGAATTGACTTTCGACTCTAGATGGGCCTTCGTTTCTGAGAAAATGAGAAATATCATGACAAACAAAAGATGGAGACCAGTAGAGACAACCATGGATTAATAGACAACAAATTTTCTTTCGCTGAAGCAATAAAAAATAGTAAATGGTGCAATAGGGAAAAAAATAATTCAATAGACTTTTAAGCACTAAAGAGGGGGAATGTTATCTGCTTTAATGGTCTATCGTCCTCCTAAAATGAGGTATTAAAGAGGAGTATGGTTTGTACTATCGAAGACGGATCAAATCTTTCACCCGCATTGTCACAAATACGGAGATGGGACAACAACCTATGGAAACACGTGCACGACCTCAATATATACAAAATGGGAAGGGGTCTCTTTCTTTTCAAAAATGCCTCTAAGATTACGACAAAACAATTACTTTCTAGCAATTGGTTGTTGAACAAAAGACTACTCAAGCTTCAATGGTGGAACCCGCCGTCGGGCACTTCCAATTTACGAGAAAAACCAAGTTCTATTTAGATTAGGATCGTGGGGACCCCTCTCCACCTATGGGACCATAAAACCTTCAAGGCCATCAAAGACCATTATGGTGGATGGACTGAAACAGAGGAATATATGCCTATTTGGAGCCATCTCAAATGGACAAGAGTCAGAATCCAAGGAATCGGGAGCAAGGTCCTGAAAGAGATCTCCATAAAAAATGGTGGAATCACCTTTTCCATGCAAATCTGGAACGAGCTTCCGGCTTTGACAACTATCTGACAAAGAAGAATTTTTAATCCCCTTACCTAACAATCATTGAACTTTTACTTGGAGGATACAAATATTGTCTATCTTCCCCCTGCACAGTCACCAGAGATAGCACATTCCAATGCTGAGCATGGGATAGTGTCAACACATGACAATGTTAAGTCACATGTGACAATGATAACACATGCTAATGCTGAGTTACATGGGACAACTTACATAGAAACTGTAAATCCTTTGAGACTTGGTTAAATTTAATTTTGTAGGCCCAACAAAATTGGGCCCAAATCTTATTTCTAAAATAATGAGCCCAACTATAACTCAATTTCAGATGAAGAGCTCTCCTAATACTCTTAATGAACTGGAGAACATTCGAGTGGCCTCAAAATTCCTAGAGTCATATAAAGCTTTGGAAGCTTGCTTTGTAGACCCAGGAAATATAGAGAAATCGATTGAAGTAACATTGGAAGGGACCTTGACCTCGCAACTTAAGATTATCCCTTAGTCAGGTGAAGAAAATGAGATTAATAACCATTCCAAAGAAATAGTAGAGGGGACAGCCATGCATGCACCCATACCAAATGAGTACAACTTGCAACTATTGCTTGTCCATTACGTTGAATAAGTTACCACCCAGTCTCCTGCATCCTTAGAGGACGCTGAGATAGAGGCTCAGACTGGGTAAATTCTCACATTCTTAAACTAAGCAATACTTATGGAGTAGCTTTTGAAGGTTTAAAAGATGAAACTCTATCCCTATTCATAAAGCTAGATAAAATAAAAGCGGCGCTAAAAAAGGAAGAGCAAGATAAGATAATCCCCACCCCAAAAAGTAAGAGACTTACTAAAAATGAATTGAAGAATTTGCAATCCTGTCTCAACCAAGTAGTAGGGGTCAGTAGTAGGGGAAAACTCTCAATCTCACTTACAAATGAATGAAAACCTAATTTCATGGAATGTGAGGGGACTCAACAATATAGAAATAGGAATCTTGTTAAGAGTTTGTTAGAAAATTGAAGACTGATGTTTATTGTCTCAAAGAAACAAAGGTAACCTGAGAAGTTGAAGAAGCAGCATGGCCTTGTATATGGATAATATGTAATTTCATCAAAGTTGTGGGAAGCAGTGGGGGGATTCTAATAATGTGGGGACAAAGTTTGGTCAAGGATAATGGTGGAAATAGGGTGACACTCTATCACCTATGGATTTGTCCATTCTCACAACTCTTTTACGTTGTATCTCACAGTGTCTATGCTCCATCTATTAGAATTGAAAAGTTATTATTCTGGGAGGAAATTGCAACTTGCTGGAAAACATTGTGAAGGTCTTTGGGTAACTTGTGGAGATTTCAATACAAATAGATTTATGTCAGAAAGAAAAGGGTTCTTCAGAATCACTAATGTGTGTCTGACTTCTCTAGATGGATAGAGGACATGGAACTTCATGAACACCATCTAATTGGGGGTAATTTTATGTACTTTAGAGGCATCAACCATCCTAGTGAAACAGAGTAGACATGTTCCTCTTCTTCTCATAATGGGAAGAAACCTTCAAAAACATACGACAAAGGATTTTTCCTAGTGCTACTTCAGACCAAAACCCCATCATGCTAGAATATGAAAACTTGTAGAAAAGCAAATCAAGTTTCAATTTAAAAAATTGGTGGCTTAATATAGAGGGTTTCAGCGAGTTGGTAAACAACTATAGGAATGACATTGTACTGGAGGGATGCCCCGACTTCAAATTCAATAGAAATTAAAAATTCTTAAACTCAAAGAGTGGAGTAGAACTACTTTGGGAGAATTATAAAACAAGAAGAAAAATTTACTTGAAGAATTCGTTGTCATTGACTTAATTCAGAAAAGTAGAAACCTGACTAAAGATGAAATAATGACTGTAGCAACAATCATAGTTAAGCTAAAATATCTGGCTGTACAAGAGGAATCCACATGGAACAAAAATCAAGAGTACTATGACTAAAAAAGGTGACAACAACGCAAAGTTCTTCTAGAAATAGCAACAACACACAAGAGATTCAACACCATTGATTGACTGATAGTAAGTGGTGAAGAAACTTGAAAACCTAACTACAAAAATTTGTACTCAGAAGCTAAACCTTGGAGGCCTACTTTCAATTTACAAGGTTGTCCCAGAATCACAAATGCAGAGAATGAATAGCAACCAAGACCTTTTTCAAAATTAGAATTACTAACATCAATCAAGAGTTTTAAGTTTGCTGAGTAACTATAAAGGAAGATTTTATGTAGGCCATCCACGAATTCAACCAGAAGGAATTGTTAGAGAAGTCTATCCTGATAGTTTCATCATGAGTTTTTTTTAAGTTCACTGGGACACTATAAAGACCGATTAGACGCAGACCATCCTCAAATTCCACCAGAAGGAATTGTATGAGAAGCTTATGAGTGCCATCTTCATAGACTTTATTTCAAAGAAGTCAAATGCCAAAGAATTAAAAGACTTCAGACCAATAATATTAATAGAAGGTACTTACAAGCTCATCTCAAAACTTTTAATTATAGATTTAAGTCTTTTATGGGAAACAGGTGGACGAGCATCAATGGTCTTTCTGAAAGGGAGACAAATAATGGATGCATCAATTGTGGCAAATGAACATGTAGATTCAAGAGTGAAGTGAAAAGGCTTTTGATCATGTCAACTGGACCTACCTTCTTAGGATCATTAAAGATATAAGCTTTGGCAAAAAATAGCTAAATTGAATTAAATTTTCATATCTTGGTGATTTTCTCCATAATTTTAAATGGTTACATTGTAGATTTCTTTAAATCACAGAGGGGTCTTAGGAGGGTGAACCCCTCTCACCCTTCCTGTTCTTACTAGTTATGGAGGGTCTCAATCATATGTTCAGAAAAGCAAACGAAAATGATTGGTTGAGAGAGGTTTTCAAGATCATTTAAGTAGAGAAAATGGCATGAGAATTTTCCATCTACTGTATGCCGATGACTCACTTATACTACGTGAAGCAGTGGTGTCAAAAATCAGACACCACAAGGCTATTCTAACCATTTCTGAAGGCATCTCTGGACTCAATGAAAATTGGCACAGGAGCTTCCTCTAGCAAGTCAATGAAGTCCTGAATATACAATTTTTGGTCATAAATCTCAGTTTCAATGTTGCTTCCCTACCCACTAATTATATAAAAATGCCACTTGGAGCAAAAAATAAGGAACTCAAAGTATAGAGAATAGTATCAGAGAGATGCAATGAGAGGCTATCAAGAAGGAAAAGACAATATTAATTCTTGGGAGGCAGATTGGCACTCATAAAATTGGTCATAGATGCACTTCCCACATATATGATGAGTTTTTTTTCCATACCAAAGAGAATTGAAAAAAAGATCAACCAAATCAGAAGGAGATTCTTGTGGCAGGGGAACAAAGGAAAGACAAGGAAGTTTAGGCACGAAGAAACTCAACCTACACAATAGTTTTCTCTGCAATAGTGATTGTGGATATTTGTCATATAAGACATGACCTTATGGAAGAGGCTCATCACAGAGAAATTTGGACTCCTAAAGCAATAGACAATGGAAGAAGTCGAAGGTACTTTTGGATGGAGTATATCAAAATAATTCGAAAACTCTGGCCCCAATTCAGTTCCCACTTTTCCTTTAAGGTCAGGAATGGTACGAAGATCCATTTTTAGAATGAGTAGTGGATAGGTGATGAAATCTTAAGACCACCTTCCTAGACCTTTACAATCTTAGTCTCTAGATAAATGACACTGTTTCTTAGACAATCTTTGATCCTTTTTCGGGTATCTCAGTCAATCCAGACAAACTTCTATAGAAGTTGCACAATAAAAGAGTATTCTTTGTAAAATTATGCTAGTAGAATAACAACATCACCTTCTCCTACACTAGGAGTTGGCGTTGGAAACTAATCTGGAAAATTAAAATCCCCTTGAAGGTGTCCTATTTTATGTGGCAGGTGATCAGGGGAGCTTGCCTAACCCACGAAGCACTACAAAGAAGAGGGTTTGTATATTTGCTTAAGATGTTTTTTTTGGGACAAGGAGGCAGAGGTAAACAACCACCTCTTCCTACATTGCCAAACAACTGTAAATTTGTGGAACATGTTCTCATGTAAACTTGGAGTAAGTTGGACAATGCCTACGAACACTTATGATCTACTGAGGAGCTGGGAGACAATTGCAAGAAGAATTTCTAAGGGAGAGTGGTGGAACTAATTCCAACTTGCATTTGGTGGACCTTATGGAAGGAAACAAATGTAAGTTGTTTTGAAGGAAAAATTAACAACATCCAGAGGATTATAATGAACTACATTAGCCTTCTTTATTTTTGGTGCTAACAAGATACGGTGGGAAATATAGATTTGTTTGTTTACTTCATAGGAAAATTGTAAAACCTTAGCCCTGGTTTGTTTCTTTTTGCAATGACATGTGAGGGTTGTAACTAACCATTTTCTTGTGAATAAAAAGTTACCTTTATTAAAAAAAAATGAAATTCCCATGCTTAGTGCTCATCCACCAATGAAAATCAGTCTGATATCATTAAAAGGTGGTTTTAAACTCTCCAAAATATACTCCACCATTTATGTTGAGAGTTTTGTGGCCAATTTCTATTCATCCCATCCACTCACCATTAGTAGTGAACTCCCTCACTTCTACTTCTTCCACAATGCCCATATCACTCTCAATGTAAAGAAGGGCTCCCAATTTGGTCCAGTTATCAAACCAAAAGTTGGAATTTTCTACTTTTATCTGCCACCATATTTTGTGCTCTACCTCCTCCCTTACAATTATCATCTTTCTACAAACATGTGAGGCACCCCTTCCTGTAGTTATAGTTGGATGCGATATCTTGAAATACTTGTTCCACATATATCCACTCTACAAAAAAGAAATTTATGTTCTAAAATTCCACCAAAGCTTTGAAAACTAAGCCTTTGATAGATTATGCAATGACCTGCAACCTAGACCCTTTTCTTTCTTGGGATAACACATACTTTTCCATGAATCCCGGTGCTTGTTCTTAGATCCGGTTGCATTTCCCCCAAAAAACTTAGCAAATAGCTTATGTAATTGGTTTATTACCCTAATGGGGGGATTCTTGGCTGATAGTAAATATGTGGGCATAGATTACAAAACATGTGCTATTAAAAGATAACTTCCCCCCATAAGATAGTAATTTATTCTGCCACACAGCCATTCTCTTAGTCACCTTTTTAATCAGAACTTCAACATGACCTTTATTTTTCCTTCATATAAAATAGGAAGATCTAGATAAGTCAAAAGAAATTACCTTGCCTGACCCCTATTATCCTCTTTATTTGATGACACAGTACTACAAGAACTTTCTTATGTTGATAACAAATGCTTTTGTTTATGTGTATCATTTGTCCAGACACCTTTCATACCTTCTTAGCACAATCATCATTATCCTCATTTACGTGGGTTGTCCTGAGCAAGAAAAGAATAGTGTGATAAACATATGATAAGTGGTTTATTTGCGGACTCCATTTAGGCATCACAAAACCCTTAAAGTCAGTATCTTCAAATGAACCATTTAGGCTCATGGTCAACACTTTAGTTTCTATTATAAATAGGGTAGGTGATAAGGGATCACCCTATTTCAAACCTCTAGATGATTGAAAAAGAGAAAAACTTTTCCATTCAGTAGAACTGAGTATCAATTATTGCTTATTAGCCTTACTATTATGTCAATTATTCTTTCAGAGAATCTAAATATTCTCAAGACCTGGATAAAGTATTTCCATTAGACTCTATCATATGCCTTTGCCATGTCTAATTTTACCACTACAATATGTAAATTTCTTCCCTTGTTGATGTCCTTATTATTTCCTGAGCCAAAAGTACATTTTTAGTCATACTCCTCCCTTTAATAATGCCTGACTAATTATTAGAAATCAAACTAGGTAACACCAATTAAACTCTTTCATGTATCAACCTTGATATAATTTAATTAGCAAAAGTATTCAGGCTAATAAATCTTAAGTCCCAAAAATAATCCACCATATTCTTCTTTTGTATCAACACCAGATTTGTATGTGTTATGAATAAATGCCCTTTCCATATTCCATACATCATGATTGTGATAAAAAGCTAAGGACTCAAAATTGTTGTATTGTTGTATTGGGTGAGAAATATGAAGATAGTGAAAACCTTGATTACTATGGAGTTTTAACTGATGCGATTGAGTTGAAATTTGTCATGGATAAAAGAGTAACTTTATTTTCATGTAATTGGTCTTATGTGTATGATGAAATAAAAGTAGTTAAAAAGAGTGAGTATGATTTTGTGAGTGTTAATCCAAGTAGATTTTCAAAAACAAATGAGCCATTTGTTTTAGTGGATCAAGCATCTCAAGTATTTTATATTGATTATACTTCCAAAAAAGGTTGGCAAGTAGTGAGGAAGATCCAATCTCATGGTTCCTATGAAATTGTGGAACAAATAGATGATGATATTGTAGAGTTAGCAAGTTCTTCCAAAAGAAAAGAAAAAGAACTAATGAGATGAATTAATATCTTTTATGAGTTAGTATACTCATCCATAAACGTTATGATGGAAAAATTTCTATTTCAGTACATTATTAAACATTTTTAGGTTAAAATTTTCACTTTTTGGCTCTTTTTGCAAGTTCAAGATGAAAGCATTGAGGATTGAAAATGAGGTCGATTCTAATATGAAAAATACTATCGAATATACATTTATCACGCCTAGTGCTATTGAAAAGGGACAAGGACGAGGGCTTAAATCATTGGATGAGAAACGAAATTTACCATCTACGAGTATATTTCCTCAATCAAGTGATCTATTTAAGAAGCACATCAAAGAAATTGAAACAAGTAAGATATTTTGTATTCTTTTATTTCAGACCATAAGAAAAAGTTTTAATTGTGTTAAAGGAAAATATTTTTTCCAGCATTCTGTATTCTGTGTTTTCTCATGGAGGAGAAGGTGAGGAGAATATGTTTTTGCAGCTTTCTATTTGATGCAGAATATAGGCATAATACGTGATGTATGAAACTATAATGATAAGAAGGTAAATACCAGGCCAAAAAATAGCTTAAGAAACTGACGCTGAATACATAATTTTCACAAAAGAGAACTTGTGAAACAAAATTAGCTTTAGATACTCCTTGTAGACATTTTTGGTTCTTCGTGTCTTGTGATACATTAGTCAACGTATAAAATATGATTTCTTTTTTTCAGGTTCTACAGGGAAGGAACAGGAACAAGGACTTAAAAACTCTACCGTGTCCACTAGTCAAGGAATATGAACGACGCATAAGAACTTCACGAATTTTGAGAAATAGAATGTTCAAATTAATACTTCATCTCCTACATCTACTTATACATTAAATAAATACACCTAAGAAGTTGAAACAAGTAAGATCTTTTTCAAATGTATTGTATTTTTTGAAAATCTATTGTGTTTTCAAGGTTTTGAGCTTAAAGAGTTTTTCCAAGTTTGTGTTATTTGACATGGTTTGCTTTGATGTAAATGCCGGGAAAGATGTCATTCCACCGATTTGACAACTATTTTCATTGAGACTCGTAAAAAAGATAACAAGCTTGTTGATCCTAAAGCAATTGAAAAATAATTCTTAACTGCTCAACAATCATATGTCCCACCTACAACATCGTCCTCCTAAACTGAATGACCACAGTCTTTTCAATTGACTAGGTTAGAAACAATATATCTGACTTTTAAATTTATTTAGTTGAAACAGAACAAAGTAATGAATGTCTAATTAAATAACAAAATATGGGTCTTTTGATGTGAAAAAGAAATATTCTCATTCACACAAATAAACTTTAAGAAAGATGGAATAACAGACTTGTTTCCTATTGTGTTAATTGTGGGAAGTAGAATAAGATACAATATCGAAAATGAATCTTTTATATATATATATATATATATATATATATATATATATATATATATATATATATATATATATATATATATATATATCACATTCAATGGCCCTGTTGTCTTAGGCTTGCATATTGTTGTCAGCATTGACATGTCATTCTATAATAGTTGCAGTCTACATCGGTATGACAATAACTTAGAAGACAACATTTTATTTGCTACCATATTTTCAATAGTTGGGAGTCATTTTGTATTGAGAGTTTCTTATTGAAAGTGGTATTTTCAGAAGATGAGCAAAATTCATTTATATTTATATCGGAACTTGAGTTGTTTGGGCAATGTTGTCTATAATTGTATGCAAAATTAGTGAATGTTCAAAGAATAGTTAGGCGAGGAGACGAGGTAAGGTGAGGCAACTGTAGAACATTTTTGCAACCATAATATTTTTATGCTGGCTCTGTTTTTAAATTTTAAGCTGCATAAATTTTATTTTTAAACTTCTGGACTGCTACAAAATTGCAACCAACTGCTCAATTTTTTTACGCTAGCTCTAGTTTAAAAATTTTGTACTGCGGAAAACTTGCAGGCAGCTGCTCAATTTTTTTTTAATGCTAGCTCAATTTTAAAATTTTGGCACGGCCGCAACATTGCAGCCAGCTGCTCAATATTTTGTGTTCTCGGTTTTAAACTTTCTGCAGTGCTTAGAAATTGCAACCAACTGCTCAGTTTAGTAGAAATCCCACGAAAGCATGGAAAAATCAAGGATGTATGATAATTATAATGTTCAGTTAGAAGCTCCTTATATAGGAGAGGAGTCCTATTGTAGTTATACTAGGAATCCTACTACAGAAAAAATAATTACATAGGTAGTATTTTATTACAAGTCAAATGCCCTATCCTAGTCGACTCCAATAATATTCAGTAGCTTAGTCGTACATTACTTAGTATTTAGTTGTCTAGTCCTAGTATGAATTAACTCTAACTCGTAAGCCTGCTTTGATGGATCTGTTCCTTCGACGTGTTCCATCAGTCGTCAAGTTTCCTTCAACACTTCCCCTCAAGCTAGTGAGTGGAGGAACTTTAACTCCTAACTAGCTACAAAATCAGAGAAAACCTAGTGTGTTAAGGCTTTGGTATTAATATTAGCTTTTGATCCTTACACTTCATAAACTGAGTAAGAAGTCATCCCCTGGCCACTTTCTCATGAACAAAATGACAGTCCATTTAAACATGTTTGGTTCTAGCATACATAACTAGATTAACTGTCATGTACAAGACACTAATATTATCACAATACAACGTAGGAACAGGTCCAAAGAACATTCCAAGGTCATAAAGAAGATACAAAATCCAAGTAATTTCTGCGGCTGTGGAGGCTAGTGCTCTATACTCAGTTTCAGCACTCGATAAGGCTACTGTGTTCTGTTTCTTGGAGGTCCAAGAAATACAATTTGCACCTAGGTAGATGCTATAGCCTTTAGTTGATCTCCTAGTTGTGGTGCAACCTCCCAAATATGCATTTGAGTAGCCATACAACGTACATGGTTATTGTGAAATAATTCTGAGTCTAAAGTGTATAGTACCTTTGATATACCTGAGAATCCTTTTACCCCTTGAAGATGTTGATAGTTTTGGCTTTGTATAATCTAGCCTGCTATCATGAGTGATATCAAGTCTTGTGAGGATCAAATATTGAAGTCTCAATACTATCATTCTGTAAAAGAATGCATCTACAAGACTTCCCACAACTTCATCCAAACCATGTTTTTACCCAAAGAAGTGGCTACAACCTTTGCCAAAGTCATCTCTATCTTGGACAACAGCTCAACAACATACTTGCTTCGATTTAAGTGAATTCCACCTTCGAAATACTTCACCTCAATTCTTAGGGAGTAGTGTAATTTGCGAAGATCTTTAGTAGCAAACTCCTTCCCAAGTTTTAGAACCAACACTAAGACATGAGGTGGATTACTTCCTTTGACAATAATATTATGTACATATAACAAGAGAAATATTTTTCCTTTGTGAGATTGCAAAGTAAAGAAGGAAGGGTCAGCCTTATTACAAATAAAACCAAGGTGTAAGAGATGCATGCTAAACATATCAAACCAGGATCTTGGTGCTTTTTTAAGACCATACGATACCTTTTTAAGTAGACATACATGCTGAGGATACTGTGATCAATAAAACCAAGAGGATCCTCTTGTAAGAATCCATGGAGAAAGACATTTTTGACATCTAACTGTCTAACTTCCCAATTTGAACTGATAACAATGGATAGAACCACCCTAATATTTGTAGCTTTAAATACCGGACTAAATGTTTCTTCAAAATCTGTCAATTCAAGCTGCCAGAATTCCCTAGCCATAAGTCTAGCCTTGTATCTATCTATTGTCCCATCAAAACTTTTAATTTTGTCTTAAACACCCATTTGATCCAAATAAGTTTAAAACAGGATATTTGGGCACAAAAATCCATATTTTGTTAGTATGTAAAGCATCAATATCTTCGTGCATTGTTGCAAGCCAATGAGATGTTTTTATTGCTTCCTTAATTGTATTTGGTTCTCCCACATTTTTGTGCTACTGCGAGCAACAAATGACAAGTGATGTTCCTTCGCCTTGTGCCTGGTGATCATATGATGCCCTTGTGGTGCAGAAAGTACCTCAACCGACACATCAACCAATGTAGTTGACTGGAGTGTAGAACTGTCAGGTCTATGGTCAATTGGTACATCAACTAAAGTGGTTCTTTGATGATGATCATTGGTTGGAACTGTAAGAGAAACCCATTCCTCACTGCTCCTGACAGATTCAAAATCTGCAATTGGAGTTTCAACACTACTGTATGGGTCACCAGCTTCAACTTGTTCCTTAGCATCTGATCCTGTGCCTGAGAGGTTAATAATACTTCTCATCATCAATGAGTACATGAGGTGTATCAATATTATCATTATTAATGTGTGGTCTAGAAACACGTACTTCCTTTGAATCAAAATTATCATGTGCCTGCAGTTTAGACAAAGATTCAACAAAAGTAGCAAGGTGAGGTGAGACATCAATGTTAGTTTGAGATTGCTTTAGAGACACATAGGGTAATGTGTTTTCATCAAACACAACATGTCTTGATATGTAAACCCTCATTATAGAGGGATGATAGACAATATATCCTTTGTGTAAGTTGTTGTACCCTATGAACACACAAGGGTAGGTCTTTGGACCGAAGTTATATAGGACCAAGGTTATATTCTACTTATACTAGGAATCCTACTACAACACAAATATTAACATGGGTATTATTTTATTACAAGTCAAATACCCTAACCTAGTTGACTCCAATAATGTTCAGTAGCTTAGTTGTACATAACATAGGGTTTAGTAGTCTAGTATTAGTATGAATCTAACACTAACTCGTCGGCCTGCTTCGATGGACCAGTAACTTCGACGTGGTCCATCAGTCCTCAAGCTTCCTTAAATAGTTTACCATTAGTTTCCAACTCTTATATGTATTGGCCATATTAGTGCACCCCTTCTTGTAGGATCTAGACATGTACAAAAAATAGTTAATATCAGTCGTATACTCCCAAAATTTTGTCTTTTCGATATCAAATAACGCAAACCATAGTAAAAAGGAAGAATGTTATTTAAGATGTCATACCAAATATTACCTTTTCTAGGCTTTTATTTGACATGAACTCATAGACCAGAAATTTTTCCGCTCCATTAAATCAGTATCCCAATAACTTGGTTTGGTAACGAAGTTGTCGCTTAGCTATTAACTTGACTTCATTCTCGAAATTAGTAACTTCTTGGCGTGAAGTTATTTCTTGCTTCTTCATTGCTATTTCTACTCCATTCTCTAGTACACTCTACAAATATTGTGTATCATTTGGGTATTAATTATGGTGTCTGAGTTACTGTAAATATGCATTTTCATTCTTGTTTAAAAGAAATAATAACCTTATAAACATTGTCAATTCCATCATGCCCTATCTTATAAAAAATGTGTACGGCTAATAAGATAGGGCAAGATGGCTTTGGAATGCTTATAAGGTTACTATTTCTTTTCGACAAGCATGAAAATGTATATTTACAATAACTAAGATGAAAAAATTAATACCCAAATGATATATAATATATGTAGGGTGTATTAGACAATGGGGAGTAGAAATAACAGGTAAGAAGCAAGACGTGACTTCACCCAAGGATATAGTAAGTTCGAGAATGAAGTCAAATTAATAGCAAATGTACAACATCGTAAGCTAACCAAGTTGTTGGGATACTACAGTAATGGAGTAGAAAAATTCCTAGTTTATGAGTTCATGACGAATAATAGCCTAGGCAAGGTCATATTTAGTATGACATCTTAAATAACATTCTTCTTTTTACTATTGCCGATGTTGTTTTTGATATTGAAAAGCCACAAAAAATAGAAATTAGCGAGTGTTCGAGTGAAATTTAGCAACAATATTCTCTACATGTTCAAATCCTCCAAGAAGGAGTATAGTAACATGGACAATGAGCAGCTGGCTGTAATTTTGGAACAGTGAAGAAGTTACAAAAAGAGAGCATAAAAAACGAGCAACTGGCTGCAATGTTGCAACAGTGCAAAAATTTTAAAAATAAAATTTATGCAGCCATCGATCAATAGGATACATCCACTGATAATGATTTGGTCCAGAAATTTAAGCTTCAGTAGCTAAATAAACAGGTTAAGTTCACCATGAAAAAAAAAGAAGAAGGGGAGACTTTTTCTAACTTGCAAAATGTTTTGGGTATTTGTCCTTCAATAAGTTCAAAGTTTTCAATTCTCAACTCTTTTGATCCAAAAACACAAAATATAAATTATTTAATTAGCGGTTCACACACTTCTTTAGACAATACACCACGAAGTGCAAGAGGGAGTAGATGTTGCTAGATAATATGATAATCATGACTTTTCAATCAAGTTATCTTGTGACCATTTATATTCACACATTGAGAAATATTAAGTTTAAGTCATCAGAAACTTTTAGATTCTTTAAGAAAAGTCACAAATTTGTGCTTATCTTTTATGAGAATATGTGTAGCCTGCTTTTGGAAAGTAAAATTTCTCCCCCTTTGGATGGGGTGCAATTCCGACCTAATGTTCATCACTTGCAAGTCTAATCGAGTTTTAATTGTGTCCTTGGTCTTTCTTTTACATTCATATTTGTCCTCATGATATTATCACATATATTTTTTTAATATACATAACATCCAAATTATGTAGCAACAAGAGACACTGCCAATATGGAAGTTCAAAAGAGATAGTTTTCTATTCCAATTATCTATTCAATTTCGTGTGATTTCTTCTTTCTTATCTTAGGATCCTTTGATAAATGTAATCCTTCAAGATCTTGCAATTGATTAAATATCTCAGTACAAGAACTCACTTTTGGTGGGGACATTTTCTCTGTTGTACCATCAAATGAGTCCTTCTCACTTCTTAAGTTGTGATTCTAAGAAAGTTAACGCCGCTAACCTATAAAACACTGATTCTTACAATTAGCCTATTGAATTAAGACAGTGCCTTTATTGCAACGTGGTCATGCCAATTTTCCTGTTGTACTCAATCGTGATAAATTTCCATATGTTGGGAAGTCATTGATGGTCCATAATAGAGAAGCATGCAACTTAAAAATTATTTAGTTGACGCATCATATGTCTCAACACCAACTTTCCACAACTCCTTCAATTCCTCTATTAAAGGTTCAAGATATGTATCAATTGAAACTTGTGGACCATTTGGACACGAAATAAGCATTGACAAAATAAATTTTTCTTTCTTTATACACAACAAAGATGGTAAATTATAAGGAATAAGAGCCACATGCCAAATTTTTTATGAGGTTTTTGCATTCCAAAATGGTTGAAATCCATCACTAGCAAGTTTGACTCGAACATTTAAAGACTCAACCGCAAAAAAAGGATAAAGTTAATAAAATGACTTCCATGCCATTGAATTATCCGGGTGCCTTATTATTCAATCATTAATCTATTTTCCTTATGCCATATCATTAGAGTATATGCCTTTGTAGACATAAACAATTTGTGAATTCTAGGCTTTAGAGGAAAATAGTATAAACTCTTTGATGTTATTTTTTACCTTTTTATTCCTTGTTTATTCACAATGTGTATTTATTTTCCATCTGAAAGTACCATAAACATTACAAGAATCAAGTAAACTATCCTCCTTTCAATATAACAGGCATTCATTTGTACACACATCAATCTTGTTGTATGAAATCCCGTGTGTTTGAATTATTTTCTTTGACTCATAATATGAGTTCGGAAAATTTGTCATATTAGGCAACAACTCCTCTTTCAACAGTTTCAATAGCATTGTAAATTAAGCATTACTCCACCGACCCATACTTTTAGTATGAAGCAATTTTATCAAAGAGGAAAGCTTTGAAGCTTTTGAATTGTGGTATAATGGCAACTAGAAATCCTTCGATAGGCTGTAAAAAAAAATTCAACATTTTGTTCCTCTTCAAGTAAGTCATCACAATCAATATGTGTAATTCTACGTCAAGATTTGGATACAAATCTTTCAATAGCTGTTCTACTTCATCTTGCACTCTCAAATTCTTCTACTGCCTCACCATCTTTTTCTTCATCTTTATCTTTTTGATTATGATTTTAATAATGGCTCGCACAAACATTTTTTCATGGTTATATCAAAAGGAATAATTACGAAGTATTCCACATACAAGTAATATTCCCAGTCACAGAAGTAATCTTCAAGAAAGACGGAATAACTGACTTGTTCCCTATTGTGTTAAAAGTGTAGTAGAATAAGATACAATATCAAAAATGAATCTTGTTCTCATCTTGTTCATTAGAGTCGGTTATTTCTTACTGCTTACAATTGACGCCTTGTGCATATTAAATGTCCTTCTTGTCTTAGGCTTGCATATTGTTGTCACCATTGACATACTATACAATGTTGCAGTCTACTTCTGTATGACAACAACTTAGTAGACAACATTTTTTTTTCTACCATCTATTCAATAGTCGGTAGACACTTTTTTTATTGAGAGTTTTCTTGTAAGTGGTATTTTCTCAAGACGAGCAAAATTCATTTATATTTATATAGGAAATTGAGTTTTTTGAGAAATGTTGTCTATAGTTGTATGTAAATTAGTGAATGTTAGAAGAATAGTTGGAGTTAAAGTGAACTCTTAAATTGTTTAAACAAATTGGTTAGGCAATGATATGAGCTAAGGTGCCACGACTGTAAAATATTTTTCAACCATACAATTTTTTTTTATGCTAGCTTTGTTTTTTATTTTCTGCAAGGCTGCATTAAAATTTATGCACTACTACAATATTGCAGTCAACTGCTCAGTTTTTTAAGCTAGCTCTTGTTTCAAATTTCTGCACTGCTGAAAAATTGCAGCCAATTCCCAGTTTTACATTATGTATTGGCCATGTTACTGTACCCCTTCATGTAGGATCTGGACAAGTACAAAAAATAGTTACTCAATTTCAGTCGAATACTCCCAAATTTCTTTCTTTTTAATATCAAAACAACGCGCACAATAGATAAAAGAAAGAATGTTATATAAGATTTCGTACCAAATATGACCTTGTGTAGGCTATTATTCAACCTGAACTCATAGACTAGGAATTTTTCTGCTTCATTAATGCGGTATCCCAACAACTTGGTTATGTTTCGATGCTGTAGCTTTGCTATTAATTTGACTTCATTCTCGAACTTAGTAAATTCTTGGCGTGAAGTCATGTCTTTCTTCTTCAGTGCTATTTCTACTCCATTCTCTAGTACGCCCTACAAATATTATGTTTCATTTGGGTATTAATTATCTTGTCTAAGTTACTGTAAATATGCATTTTCATGCTCGTTGAAAGGAAAAAATAACCTTATATACATTGCTATACCATCATGATCTATCTGATAAGAAAATGTGTGTGGCTAAAAATATAGAGGCACGATGACTTTAGCAATGTTTATAAGGTTATAATTTCTTTTCAACAAAGCATTAAAATGCATATCTACAAATACTAAGACAACAATATTAATACCCAAATGATACATAATTTGTAGGGTGTATTAGAGAATGGAGTAGAAATAATAGGGAAGAAGCAAGACGTGACTTCACGCCATAGACATACTGAGTTCAATAATGAAGTCAAATTAATACCAATTGTACAACATCGTAACTTAACCAAGATGTCAGGATAATGCATAAACGGAAAGACATGTTGACGAAATGTGTTGATGTTGGGAAACTGAGGTTATGCAAAACCTCGGTTGGTCTTCTGTAGTTGTTGCTACAGATGTTGCGCTGCGGTAAAGATGTTGATGATGAAGAGATATTTTTTTTTGAGAATGTATTTTTTGGATGACTGAATCAGTCTCCAAGTGGGAGAATTGTTAGGTTGTTGAGCCTGATTTATTCTCTGTAACAAAAAATACTCTGATTTATTAATATATATACCCCACCGCCGTGGAAGTTTACTCACGAGGTGTTACCACGAAATATTGGTTTTTTCTCTTTCTCTCTCTAGATCTCTCATCTATATAATTTTTTCTAAGGGAGTTCGGCTTAACCCCTTGAAGCCCATGAGGGTCCGCCCTGACCTTCAAGAGTACATACAAATAAAAAAAATGTTATAGGTCACTTTTGAATAGTTAAGGTGCGTAATTGGTCACCATGATAGTTTATTAGCGTAACTGTCTTTTTAGGACAAGTTAAAGAGGAAATCTATGCCTTTTCCCTCGTACATCCACAACTCAGGTAAGCAAAATATGGACCATAAATGGATTCTATGGTACCATTAATGGATATACTTTCCAATTCATCAAGGCCAATGATTCATATTATTGACCAAGATCTTCCTTGCATTATGTAGGAATTTTGTAGTATCTTTTACTTAACACAACCCTAAACTCTAAATTCCCTTGTAACACATAGAACTATTTTTAACAGTTTTACAACTACCCTTATAATATTCATTGACCTTATCAGGGTCAACGAAGTCCCTTACAGTAATTAAAAAAAGGGAATACCTACAATATAAACGAGTCCGAAGTCTAAATATTGATGCCATTAATCTGTTAAAAATAAAAATCATTGTCCTAAAGTGTTTTAATTAATACATTATTTTTCTTGTAAATGCTCCCCAGATAACAATTTTAGTTAAAAAAAATGTCTACAAATTTATTTTAAAGTCGCTGAGAAGGCAGCGGAAATTTCATTAGAGACGTGATAATGTCAAAAGCACGAAGAAACTAGCAACAAAATGAAACAACTAGAAAAAGGTCAGCATACATTTTTAGATTTTAAAGAGAGATTTAGATGTAAGGTGAAACTTTACCATTCATAACAATTAACTGTACGTCATCTACATTGCATGTATGCATATACAACTTATAGAACCAACTAATCATTGGAAAGTTTAACGAACTATCTGACAACCTAACAAACATTTTAACTAACTTAAAATAAAGCTAATTATCTTGACTAACTAATTAAATTAATCAGCTGATTAATGAATCAATCTTAATACTCCTCCTCAAGATGGATGTAC
Source organism: Solanum arcanum (assembly GCA_027789145.1). Lineage (NCBI taxonomy): Eukaryota > Viridiplantae > Streptophyta > Magnoliopsida > Solanales > Solanaceae > Solanum > Solanum arcanum. The sequence continues at coordinate 55,913,647 of CM050942.1, read as the reverse complement.
TGAAAACGTTCATTACTCCAAGCTTATATAGTATGAATTTATGTTGTGTCCTTCCCAAAACCTTAGTAATCAAGTCAGCTTGTTAGTCTTTAGTGTTGATGTAGGTTGTCTTGAGTCCTTTCTGAATCGTTTCTCAAATGAAATGACAATCAATCTCTATGTGTACGTTCATGAAACAGTAGGTTTGCACCAATTTATATAGCAACCTTGCTATCACAAAAAACAGAAGATGGTTTAATCAGTTTGACATTCAGTTCCATGAACAAGTCTGCAATTTATACTACTTCAGATGTTAAACTAGACAAACTCATGTACTCAGCCTCTGCATAACTCCTAGGGACAGTATTCTGCTTTTTGGATTTCTAGTAATGAGAGAACCACCAAACTTCAAATACAACACAAGTAACTACTCTTCTTGTATTTGGACAAACAACCCAATCTGCATCATAATAGCCTGTTAAGTGAGGTATGTGATCGGCGCTATCAACAATCCCTTCCCTGGTTCCAGTTCAATGTATTTTATCACCCTTATAGCAGTAATCTAGTGTGACATTTTTGGTTGTTTCATATAATGACTTAAGGTCTGCACTAAAAAAGCTATGTTCGGCCTTGTGTTGTAAGATAAAACAGCTTACCCTATAAGCCTTTGGTATCTAGAAACATCCTCAAATACAATGTAAGTAGTGTTGATATCTTGATCAAAGTCTACATTGGTCAACTTTATGTTGCATTCTAGTGGTGTCACACTGTGTTTAGCATTTTCTAACCCAACTTCAGCTATCAACTCCAAAGCATATTTCCTTTGGTTCACACAAAACATTTGCGTGATCTAAGGAACTCAATTCCCAAAATAAATTTAATCTTTCCTAGATCTTTAATTTTGAAATATCTGTACTATACACACTTATTTTCTTCGATTAGCTCAATATCATTTCTTGTAATGAACAGATCAGCGGAACATACAAAGTTTATTACCAAGCTAGATCCACTCCTTTTAGTAAACAATGAATAATCTAGGTGACTATGTGTATAGCCTGAATTAAAGAAAGCCTCTGTCCACTTGACATTCCATTGTCTTGATGAGTGTTTAAGTCTATAGAGTGACTTAAAAAGTTTACAATGTTTATTCTTCCCCTAATCACAAAATCCCTTAGGCAGTTCCATATATACCTCCTAAGAGAAATCACCCTATAGAAAAGCATTGAATACATCTAGTCGGGGTAATATCTTCCACATAAGAATAATCATGCTCAGAAGATTCAACATTCAGATCTACTAAGTTTACTTCTATGGGCATATGTGTCTTATCAAGTTCATAATCAATAATGGGATGGTTGTGTGTTGGTCATCTAATAAAACGGAAACACATACTACTTCAAAACAACATCTATGTTTACCAAGAGCTTTAACTGAGACATTCTGTGCATAGCATAACCCTTTTGAGTTGCTGAGTATCCCATTATAACACATGCGTCAACTCTGGGAGTGAACTTATTAGGATTAACCATTCTAGTTGCATATCATTGACATACTATTGTCATAAGATGATCAATATTTGCCTTATGTCCATTGAAATGAAGTTTGTCCCTTCAAAACTTCAGCAGGTAATCTGTTAATCAGATAAACAACAACTAATATACACTCTCCGCAATATCTGATAGGAATATCACCTGGAAATCTTAGTGTCGTTGCTACCTCAAGTATGTGCTTGTGCTTTATCTCCACCACTCCTTTCTGTTATGGAGTATGAGTAAAACAACTTTCATTAATAATACCAAGAGACTTAAACAAAGTATATCATTCTATATTAGAGAACTTTGTGCCATTATTTGATCTTATGTTTTTGACATGCTTGTTAAACTGAGTTTTAACTAAAGCAAAAAAAGACTTTAGAACTTGGAGACATAACTCTTCATCCTCAATGGACACAACCAGGTCATTCTTGAATATCATCAACAATTGTCAAGCAAAATCTACAACCTTTATGAGTAGCAGTCCGATAGGGTCCCCAAACATCTAAGTAAAGCAAGTCAAAAGCCTCGATAGCTCTAGATATACTTGTGTGAAAAGTCCATCTGGTTTTCTTTGAAAGGGGACATATTGAACATTTATTACATGCAATAATGTCTATATTCTCTTTTCGTAGAGTTATATATTTCAAGACCTTTATTGAAGGGTGTCCTAGCCTGTAGTGCCAAAGGAGCTTGTATGCATATGAGTATTGTGTGAGGGACACAATGTCATCATTCATTCCTTCTCCACATGGTTTCTGAACATTTAATAGAGTCCATCAATCTCCTTACGAATCCCTTTTTTTTTAATTTCCCATTGGAGATGTCCTGAAGAAGAAAAAACTGAGGAAAGAAGTAAACTGAGCATTTCTATTTTCTTGTAATCTGTGATACTAAAATAAGATCATGTTTGAATGCAGGTACCACGAAAACATTATTCAACAAATTTCAATCAATAGTCTCACATTCACTAACGTAAGACACTGAAGTAGATTCACCATTAGGTAAAGCACCCTCCTGCCTAGAAACTAGATGCATATATCAATATATTGGGCTTAGATGTTACATGGAATTTAGCACCTGAATCGATTATCCATCTATCTCCTTTATCTGTTTCTCTAGTTATCGTTGACAATGCTTTAGGTTTTGAAATTATACCTGCAATGTTTTCCATATCTGTTGTACCTTTGGAGATTGATCCTACTTCCTCCTTGTCCATCATGTGTTTATACTTGTGATACATATTCTTCTTTTGGAGCAAAGTGTCATGTCCCGCTAATTCTCATTAAGATTTTGCATCCAGATAAGCGCAGAAGAGTCTAGAGTTTTGGATAAGTTTATAGAAAACTCTTAAAAACCTTAGATATTCCAAGAAGACTCTAGAATTCCTTAGGTCTTTCCTTGGAAGACTCTAGAATACCTTAGAAAGATGTCTTAGAAAGATTTGGAATATCCTAGAACATGTATAAAGTTTTAGAGAGGGACCGAAGCATAATTATTAGGAGGACTTATAAAGTAAATATTATTTACACTTTATCTCTTAGGTTGTAGTATAAATCGATGGGGGCAGTCATTTTTAAATCGTCCAAGCTTGATACAAGCAATCCAACAAGTTGTAAGCACTATTCCAAATAAAAAATCTTCTTCCAAAGTTCTCAAATCTTTCTAAATGTTCCTTTCATCCTCTTAGCAATCTTAGTATTGAAGGCTTACTTGAAATAAGAAGATCGTGAATGATTCATGAGTAAGTTGTCAGGTGCTGCACGGAGCTTCAGTAAGACTTTAAGTCTATAACAATGTGGTATCAGAGCAAAGAATGATACTAAGGGAATGACTATCGAGGGAGACGTAAACGGTGCTAGCACCACCAACATCCATTTGGATGGTGGAAATAAGAACCGAAAGGGAAAGAAGAATAAAAAAGGTAATGAGGAGGTGCTGCCTAATCCCACACCAAGCGATGTGATAACATCTCATCCACCCTCGATCACCGAAGCAAGTAACAATGAACTTGGCGAGGACGTTATCGACGTCTCCACTGGAGAAGAATGGGTCGCAAGGATTGAAGTGGCGAGACAGGTCATGGAGATATTAGGCCGCCGTATGAATGTGGCCAACAACATGTTCAAGAACCTTGAGGACTTCACCCTTGAGGAGATCAAAAACATTCTAAGAAGTTGTAGGGTCGCCAGTGGGACGAGTTTGAGATGAAGGAGGCCATCACTTGCTTGGAGTGTAGGTTTATGGAAGCATTAATCACTATTGGAACTCTGAAGGATGAAGTTATGACGCTCAAGGAAGGCACCGAGGCTGGAGGATCTACATCACCCGACCGTGATGGAGAGGCAATATTCTAAGATCCCAAGCCACCCAATCCTGTAGCACTTAGAGGATTACTTAAAGTGTATCTGAGTGAAGAGAGATGAAAACAAGATCAATACCGTTGTGTTATATCTTTCGGAGATGGCCATGTTCTGCTGGGGGCGTAAAGATTTTAAAATAGGGAATGGACGTTGCACCATCAACACTTGGGAGCGATTCCGTGAGGAGTTCAAGAAAACCTTCTTCTCTAACAATGTCATCTATGAGGCGAAGCGCAAGTTTACGGAACTTAAGCATACGTGAAGCATACACGCATATGTTTATGAGTTCACCATCATCACGCTTAAGATTCCCAATCTCATAGGTGAAGATATGTTGTTCTACTTCATGGATGGATTGCAGAATTGGTCCAATATGGAGTTGCAACGCCGACGGGTCAGTACTATTGATGAAGTTATCATGCACGCAGAAGTTTTGACAGACTTCAACCACGAGAAGGCCGACAAAGCTAGAGGAGAGGAAAAGAGAGGTAGTCATAACCATGGTGGGGGAGATTGTGGCAAAGTCGAAGAGCACTGGCCACATCCTAAGAAACATGATACCTATAACTTCGATAGCTAGATGTCTGGACGTCATGGTGACACAAAGAGAAAGACAGACGTTGCCGAAAGAGGTTGTTGCTACATATGCGGTCGGCCGCATGGCTTTAAAAGGTGCGCTGAACTGAAGAGCCTTGGTGCTATCCTGCGAGAGCCAAAAGAGAAGGAAGCACAAGAGAAAAAACAAGGAGCGGAGATGACGCAGTTGGGCTTTGTAAAACTATGTGGAGAAATCGCAAGGCATCCAGGAATCCAAAAGAATATGGCACGCAGTATGTCAACATCACGATTAATGAAAAAATCACTCGTGATATGGTCGACACAGGTGCAAAGTCCCAATTCATGACCAAGACGATAGCAAAAAGGTTGGGGATGCAGTCCAAGTAATGCCCAACTCAAGATGGTCAATGCACAATCGACTCCTATTAGCGGAGTCACACATGGAGTAAGCTTCACGCTCGGCGTATGGCAAGGTAAGACCAATTTCACTATCGCTCATTGACACCTCTTTGATATAATTCTTGGGCAACAGTTCTTCCAGTCGTGACAGGATGTGATCAATCCTTACCTTGATGAATTTTATTCATAGAGCAAGGAAGAACTTGTATGGTTCCCATGGTTAAGGCACCGAAGACAGAAAGGCAGTTTTGATTAACGACCATGCAACTCAAGAAAAATCCTAATAAGGAGAATTCGACATTTGTAGCCATTAATACAACTTTGAAAGAACACAATGGCTCTACGAAGTCCTTGCCACTAACATGTTCCAAGAGGGAACGATGTTGTGATGACAAAAAAGCCACCGAGGCCTTGCCTCACAGGAAGGAGGTAGATCGTGAGGCGGATTTAGAAGAAACAAAAAGTAATTAAAGGAATTGTGCGAGGGCATTGACCGAGTCAATGTACTGTTGGTCATACATACGAGAAACAAAACTCGTTTTCTGAAGCAGCGACGATGTGATGCAGTCTTTTCATCAGTATCTGGGGGAGAGTGTCATGTCCCGCCAATTCTTAGTAAGATTTTGCATCTGGATAGAGGCGGAAGAGTCTAGAGTTTTGGAAAAGTTTATAGAAAACTCTAGAGGCACTTAGATATTCCAAAAAGACTCAAGAATTTCTTCTGGATTTCCTTAGAAGGCTCTAGAATAACTTAGAATATGTCTTAGAAAGCTTTGGAGTATCCTAAAACATGTAGAAAGTTCTAGAGAGAGACAAAACTGTAATTAATAGGCGGACTTATAAAGTAAATATTATTTTACACTTTAGCCCCTAGGTTGTAGTATAAATAGATGGGGCACTCATTTGGAAATTTATCCAAGCTTGAAACAAGAAATCCAACAAGTTGTTAGCAATCTTCCAAATAATGAAAGCCTCCTTCCAAAGTTCTCAAATCTTTCTATGTCTTCCTTTCATTCTCTTAGCGATCTTAGTTTTAAAGTCTTATTTGAGCTTACAAAATCGTGAAAGATTCGTGAGTAAGTTGTCAAATGTCACACGGATCTTCAGTAAGAATCTAAGCCTGTGACAAAAGGGCCAAATGCATTATCAGAATTATCATATCTGATAGCATTTGCATGATTTGCCATGACGTGCTTCTTATTTTTCTGAACTTAATTTGCTGGTGGTTCTGACTTCTTTTAGAACATCCAGTCAACAAAGTGTCCAACTAACCTCAAACAGTTGTCCTTAATGTGGCCTTAAAATTTACAATGATCACATATTTTATCCAAATTTTTCTTTTTATCCTAAATTTCCTCAGAGAATTCCGTTTTCCTACATATAATGCAGTTGGATCTTGAATTCCTTCACCTGTATATCTAAAATGCCCCCACTACATGTGAACTTGCACTCATACATTGACTGTCTGCCATTGTTTTACTCGAAAAAATAAAATAAAAATATGAGTTGCATTATGAAAATCGATCAAACTTATGATTTAAGAGAAATCGATTTTTCTACTAAATAGAGTCGCCACTTAAATTTTTGATAACAATCAAGAAAAAAAACATAATTTTTAAAAATAATTTAAACAGATAAAAATCAATTTGAATTAAATATAGTTCGAAGTTCAATGTACATTTCGAGAAGGTTTTAGGCTCTCGGATGTCCGCTAACTTGCAGTTGACCGGCGATTTTACTAAAACGACTTTTCAATCAACTGTTAAGGTTTTTATTAAGAAATAAAACTAAATTTTATTTAAAGGGAAAATAAACTTAAAAGGAATCTTTAAAGTGATTAATTTATATTTTGCAAGACAATTAAAATAAAATATAACAAAATAATAAATAAATAAAAAACATTTCAATTTGAAAATAATAGATAACATGTCTATCTTTTGGGAATTAATTTAGTCAAAACAAAACTATAAGTATAATGTTAGTCAACATAATCACAAATGAATAAGAGGAAAAGGGAGAGAGTATTAAATTTGGGCCTTTTGCCCAAATTCCAAATTTGATGGGCTTCTGGCCCAAGTCTTGTTACTTGTCCTGATCTAAGATTGCAAAAATAGGCCTAGGCCCATTTAAATTCAAAAAGACTTGCTGGAAATTTATTGTATAACTTACATAAATTCCATGGTGTAAAACTTATATTACATCCCATCCCTACTTTTTTCTAATTTTATAAAAATCTCTTAAATATTTAGACATACGGATACATAATTAGTTGTGCGGATACATTAATTGTGATACTTTATATATATATGGCTTTTGCAAAATAAAATAGAAAATCAAATTAATATCCCATAATTTATTCTATTCAATTGCTTTTTACTATAACAATCAAAGAAACGTATATCCTAAAATAAACTTTCGAGTAGGATTCAAATTTTTTGTTGAAAATTTGATAAGATACAAAATGAATATTTTGGTTTTTGATTAAGACTCTTGAAGGAAGAAAAAATTGAAGATCGTAGCTTTTGAGTTATTTGAATTCTACACGAATCTCACAATGGACGATCAGTTTGGGTTTCTTTACGAATTTTATTGGTATCTTTATTTTTGTACTCGTTTTTACTTACCATTGTTTAATGGAAGATCCCAAATATCAAAGCAACTGAAAGTTGTTATTCTACACTTAGCTTGGGTAAAAATAGTTATTATTTGCTATAACTTCAATTTTCGAGTTAAATATCTGATAGAAAATGTATGAAACACACATTCATGTGCTTTAATCATTGTTTTTCATTCATGAATTTATATATGATTGATAGGTCATGATAAATTACTGATAGAATTTATACATTAAAACTTTGAAGTAGACATTATGGATTTGAAGATCTGCGAGTTACTATACTTCTAATATAAAATATCATATACATGTGAATTTATTTTTATATTCAATGAATTTCTATGAATGTGAGTCAGTGTGTCATTACTATAAAGTATCAGATACATGTGAATTTTTATTTATCAATATATGAGTTTCTTTATATATATCAATATATAAACTATCATGTATCTAGAGTTAATTATCATTAGGGTTTTGAGTATCTTAAATTGAGTTAATTTATATGTGATGCATCTCTCACTTTTTAATGTGTACAAGTGTTCCATCTTCTAAATTTATTTATTCAGTATATATGGTTGGATGACGATACATGATTGCCTTAAGAAATTGTACTTTCTTTCCGAAAGGAGATTGACAAACTCTTTTTTTGGGACTACTATTTTTTCAACTTTTACTTTGACAAAACATTAAAATTTACTAATAGGTTGTGAAATTTTGATACAATAAATTGAAATATTAAGATTTTCGACCTTGTATTCATTTTTTGTAACACATTGTGTTTCATATACCATTTTAATTTTTTTTATCATTAGCTATTTGATAATAATGTGACAGAGAACGTGTTTGTGAAGATGGTTCCATTTGATATGGTTCAGATACATTTTCATATAATGTATCATTTTATAGTTGAAAATGTATATGATACAATAAAGTTGCGAAAATAGTACGTAAAATAAAATCAAGTAAAACTATAAATGTATAAGTAAGACTAATTTATCAATTAGATAAAGAATGAATCAAGACTAAATACAACTAATTATTCAATGTATCAACACAATTGAATGCACAACTAACTAGAACAAATTATCAAGTAAATACATAATCGAATCAACAATCAAGTTATATATTACATTACATTGGTTAGGTGTTAAAATGATTCAACAATTGACTAAAACTAATGAGAAGAAACATTATTACGTGCTTATGCATTAATGAATTTTATACTTAATTTTATTAAAATTTTGTACTAGTTTTTACTAGACAAATATGTACGACAATTTATACAATAATTCTTAGTACTAATATAATATAGTTTTCTTGATAAATATTGTATTTATACTAGATACATCAAATAAGCAATTGTTGCTCATAAGTCATAAGATGTTAGATTTGAGATTGAGACATTATTATGTAATAGTTGTTATGCAATTGATACATTTTGTATAAATTCGAGTTTACATATCATATCAAAAAAATTAGTGCATGATACATCACTATTTATGTATCTTCTTTCAACTGATAAGTACTGTGTTATTACGGGATACATTAAACAATTAATTGTTGCTGATAAGTTGTTTTCCTTGAAATTGATACATGTAGTATAAATTAGTATTTGTAAAAAATGTCCCTATTCGACGTAGCTATGTACCATATACAAAAAATATGAATATGAAATATATTTACTATAAATTCAAATAGAGTATCATGCCTACTAAATTAATGCATGATATATACTGTTTATATGCCTTCATTCGTTGTTGCTTCATTAAGATCTTGAGGGCCTTGATCGGTTCATCATCCTAAAGAATCAACATGTAGTATAAGTCAGGATACATTAAATTGATAATGCATCATGTACAAACAAATTATGATGTCTCAGACATATGATAATGTATCGTAATACTAAATTATCTATCATACTTATACAATCTTATGTACACTTACTTCTGGAGTAACATGAATATTTTCATATATGAGTTGGATTTCTGAAAAAATCTCTATGTGGTGTTGATTTTTGGTAGTACCATGAATATTCTCATCTTTCGGTTAGACTTCCGAAATATCCACTATTTCTGTTTCTTGACAGTATCATCAATCTGTATTTGAAGTTTATGAACAAACAAGTGTTAACACATATGTTAATGATACATTTAGTTATATTCAAGAAAAATATGTATGAAATATATAATTTTTATAATATATAATGAACTATAAACACTATTAAATCATAATATATCCGATACATATCTCTTTAGTCATGGATATGATCTTCAACCTCAAAAGCAAATACAATCAATGTTTTGGTCATTATGACAAAATCGAATTGTATTGGTGAAGTTGATTGTGAATCAAACTGAAAGGTACTTTCTTGAGGTTCAATATTGGATTTTGCCAAAAAAATTAATCGTGCAGTACATAGATTTACTAGCAACATCCTTCATCAAAAAATAAATAACATATTAACCTATGCAATTTAATCCAGAAAAAAATACATATAAAACCTAATATATTTTGTGGTTGGTTGTCTTCATGTGTACAGATTTCAAAAACTAAGAATTTAGGGAGGGAAAAAATAACAATAGAGAAGACAATTCCTATCTATTTTGAAATTGATTGACTAGAAAAAGAATTCTTTTGAAAATCAAATTGATTTGACAATTTTAATGGCTAACTATGTGGAGTGAATATAGGGACAGAAAAAAGGAAGTAGGAAACGTGGGTTTGACTATTGAATTTTTTTATCCGAAAATTTCAATTATTGAGAGGAATAAGGGACTTATGTAATATTTTTTTTTAAAAAAAAGGGAAAAACAAATAATAAGATAAGTAAAGTTGTTTACGTAAGTAAATTTTTCCAAATTTATTTTGAGGTTTTCAGCCCATTTTTGACCTTTAAGAATTTGTATACGCTGAATGTATATTGGTGCATATGGTCTATATTCTATGTTGGTATTTTTGCATTGTTCCCGTACACAAGTTTTCCAGCTGTATATTGTCTCCCGACATGTATCCCTCATACTTTTGACATTTCAGATATGTATCTCAGTGTATACAACTCATTTTCGGGATTTTGGAAACATAATAAGTTAATTTCCAGCTTCGTATTGGACCTTTGGAAACCTGTATCTCAACTTCATATTTTCTGACTCAATGAAGGGAATCGACGGAATGCTAGGAAAAGAGTATCCAGAAACTCGGGAGAAGCCGATTCAAACATAGAAGAGATAAAATAAGATAACAATTAATGATAGGGCATGCTTTAAATCTATGTAATGCAGCCAAGACAAATGAAAATAAAATAAGACCAAAATGCATGTGTTTGATTTACGATACCCATGTTATGCTAAGAATGACCAAGGAAATCATGCAACATTCAAAGCATATCCACTTAAAACTAAACCAATCTCCTCATGATAAAGTAAGATAACCAAAGGTACTGATTGCTAATAGTGAAAACAAACATTGACCAAATGGAAAGTTTATGTCATTCGGATTAAGATACAACATAAAACTAAGCAAAGGTAACAATGTATCTATGTTTAGAATAATATTAAACATCTTAAATTGGAGTAAACAAGTATCCAAAAATTGCAAGATATGCCAAGGTTTCTTGCTTAAGTTAGGGATGAATACAATAAGAGACATTTTTCCTTTATCTCCCCTTTTTTAGAATATTCCACAATCTAGGTAGAGAAGAAAACAATTCTAGGCAACAAAAAACACCATATGATTTAAGCAAAATATTGTGACATATTTCCAATAGAAAACTAAACTTAGAATCATCTTGGACACAAACATAATTTAGACGAACCGAAAATGCGAACACGAAGTTCAAACGCTTACCAACTCCATAGGAAAATTCCAAATCTCGACAAGTCAGTTCATTCGTTCAACTCGGTGAAAGAATGAACGGATAAGATGCCGGATATTAAATAACAGTTAAAATTCAACTATATTCGAGAAAACATGCTAAAAAGGATGAATAGCACAATAACATAAATATCAAACCAGCGGACTTCCAAACTCTAACCGGATAATATGCCGACTAATGAAACAAATAGGAACACACTCTTCCTACTTATATCACCATCGAACTAACGTTAAATAGAAAAACGAACATCGATAACAGATTCCCAATACTGAAAATATCAACTCAAAACGGAAAAGAGAAGGAAAAAAAATCCTATCAAGAAAGACGTGTTACCATCTTTTGGGCAGCGACATGGAGGCAGCATAGAGAATATGCAACGACTTCACACCAGAGCCTCACAATATTCCGACAAACTCCGACAAATTTAAATGAGAAAATCACTAAGCTCGTGAGCGGTTAATGTATGTTTTCCATAGCTATTTTGGAGATTTTCTATCTGTACGTCTATTTTCTTTGATGAAAATTCTTTCTGTTTCAAATAGTAAAATAGTTTCCCCCAAAATAGTAAAAGATATAGGTATTTATAAGAGGGAGAATTGGAATTGAAAAAGCAGGGAAATCAAGAGGGGGAACTTCAAATTTGAAATTCAAATCCCTTCAAAATGATAAGGTGGCCAACTATACATTGTACCACACTTGTGCAATTTTAAACGGAAACTAGAGGAGAGAGGTCTGATTATCGGAGAAATGACGAAGAACACACTGTAGACAATAAAATTTGCATCGAGAAAACAATAATTAAAAACCGAAGATTATAGAAACAATCTTTCAAGATCGGGATCTAGACCCCAGACGAGACCGGCATCGTTGACCTCTCAGAAGTCGCAGACAAGCCTACATACGTCATCGTTACTTCATCTAGGTTAATTTTAGCGTAAAATTTGAAATTTTTGTTACTTAACATTATAACTAAATATTTCTAATATAATCATAATTTTTTCACCATCAACCATCTAACATTAAGATCATCAAATGACAGAAATAGTTTAATATAGCAATAACTGAATACTTGCCAAAATGGCACCAATACAAAGTTTGAAATAATACGGGAAAGAAACGCTAGTGGAACATACTCCACTAACTCAATACCAAGACTAATCTAGACTACAAATGGCAAGCATCCTCGAAAGCATGAGGTCCTACCAAGTCCGGATGAATGCTCGACGTTCGGATAGCTTCAGCGTCAACCTGTAGCTCAACCATCCACCTGTGCCTGCACCTAAAATTGTAGAGTTGTATAGGGTTAGCACACACTTGTACTATGTATTGGTATATGCAAGCACACAACACGAACATTTATGATCAAGAATAGCTCTTTCTTAACAACATGATTATGGGAAGTCAAATCAGTGTACTTGCCAAATTTGGATTAGTAAAGTTAGTGAACTTTACAAATTTTGATTAGGAAAGTCAGTGAGCTTTCAAAATATGGATTAGGAAAGTCAGTGAACTTTCCAAATATGGATTAGGAAAGTGAGTGAACTTTCCAAATTTTTATTAGGAAGGCCATGCCATGAGAGTAACATGCATCATCATACTTATAATATTGTACACAACACATAACATTTTACACATAACACATATCACATAATATATAGCACATAACATCTTTTATAACATTCATTCATATGCCATGAGACGTTGGAATCATGCACTTGACATAAATACTTTCCAAAATGAGGGCTCAAAATATGAGACCTCAACTAGGGCGTCTTCATTAGAAAACACAGAGTTTGCTTTATTCATTCATATGTACTTCATTGCATTCATTCATATGTTAGTGTAAACACCAGATATACCGAGGATGTAGTTTAAGACTCTCATCGGGTTTGCTGTGCAATTATCAAGAATAACCTAGTATCATTACTTGAGTCTACCATACCTCCTCATTATCTTATCCTAACACCTTTGGTATCATTCATTTCATTGTGTACATCATTTGAGGCTGGCGTCATTCATTAATTGGGAACTTTAACTTTAACCAACATTGATCATTTCAGCATCATGAAATCTAGTGTCTCCCTTACACTGAAAAGAGGTGGAATCACCGGACAAGGTGACCCAAAATATGCTAGCGTACATAGGAATTTAACCCCGCCAGATCCCTATATAGGCAGTATAGGTTCGAAGACTAGGAGATATAAGGATACCCATACCCGGCATGTCGGACAGTCTCATCTGATGAGAGTTACGTGAACCTCCGCCCTTCCCAAAAAAGACATCACCGCTAATAGCTAGTCTATCAATGCGCACTATAAAGTTCCATTACATTCAACTATTACATAATGGAAGTTGACTTCTAGTATGAGAACATCATAGCTCAATAGATGATTTCTCATCTCATAATTAGTATTAATTTTATTAATCTCAATACTTTCATTAGAGTGTTCATAGATACTGGTCTCTTCATTAACTCACACTCTCATAGGTGAGTACGTTTTGGTAACATTTACTTAGGCTCATTTGAGATTATTCTCATTTTCATATTAGCCTTATATCATGTTGTCACCACATTCATTAACATTAGTACAATTTCTCTTCATAATTACTCACCCCATTTTACGTGAATGTTCATTTCATCATATGCAAATGCACTTGGCAATTTATGTATTTCACACTCTTACTTAACCGTTCTAGGGTTTGATCATTTCATAACATAATAATCATTTCATAACATAATAATCATTTCATCGTATGCCAATGCACTTGGGAATTTAGTCTATTTTACACTCGTACTTAACCCTTCTAGAGTTACTTCATTTCATTACATACATCTTAGGTTCACTTATTTTTAAACGTATGCTAGACTTATGGGTCTAGACATACAAGCCATAAGGCTTCATTCATACTTCGTTAAGTTACTCATATCTTCCTAATATTATGTAGTACAAGACTTATGTATCTTATATATATGCCAAGATCTAAATTTTGATTTAAGTAGCTGGCATTATTCTTGAACATTTAATTCACGTATGACTTATGTATAAATACGGAAATTTGGGCAAGGGAACGAAAGTTGGAACCCCTAGGACAATACATACATTTATTCTTGACTTTATTTTTAGTCTTCATGACATTGAGACCCTAGAGAGAGACCCCAGATAAACATTCTATCTTTATTTTTCTTCTTCAATTCTCCTCTTATTTGGCCAAACGGTTGTGGGATCGAACCCCCACAACCCCCTTTTTTCCCATTTAATTCTTCTTGTCCAATTTGCATGGACCATGAGGTTTTGGGATTGAACCCCCACAACATCTGTTTATATATGCTTTATTTCGCTAGGGAATGTGAGGTTGTGGTTTCGAACCACCACAACCTCCATATTTTATTTTTAGTTAAAAGTTGACTTGGCTAAGCATTGGTAGTGAGGTTGTGGTATCGAGCCCCCACATCCTCCATTTATTTTCTTATTTATTTCGCCCATTATCCTTTCAAGCCTTGAGGTCGTGGGTTTGATTCCCACGCCTCCCATTTCATTTATTTAAATTTTTGCTCTTTTCTTTCTCAGCCAGTACACCCCATTTCGAATCCCCCTGACCCCTTTTCTTTTATGGAGAATTTAAGGTACTAAACGGGTGAGGTCACAGGTTCGAATCCTTGCCTCATCCCTTTAAAATCAATTAAATATTCCAGATTTCTTCTCTATATTTTAGCCTAAACTCAACTTATATTTTTGGCTAGAAACTTAATCATTTTCTTTACTGATTTTCATCAATATATCCACTTGAAAACTTTGGAAAATTCAAGGATCGTTTAACACTTTTTGTGTGGTATTTCATGGATTCGTTTAGCCAAAATGTTTAAACTCAAATCAGCCCAATTTCCATTTAAATGAACATCACCATTTACATAGATTAATGTACGTAAAATGACAACTAAAACAATATTAAACTTGAAGCCTTAACTAAGCCTAATTCACAGTAACATTTTTGCACATGCATACATTTGCACAAAATTTTGAATACATGGTTGTCTATCATACGATTCATTAAAATGTAACATACACCTAAATCTATGAGCATTCATACCCAACTTACGATTCATTTGGAGCTAGTGACAGGGGCAGGCAAAAGGGGAAACAATCCTAGTTTTCGAATGAATAATATGAACCTTAAGGGGTCTCTTAGGAAAGGGACCAAGAAATAAGATTACCCATACCTTATTTTGACGTTCAGACCTTGAATTTTCTGCCCTAAACCCTCTCCAAAACTCATGTCCAACCCAAGTTTCCAACACAAAACATTTGACGGAAACACCCTCTCTTTTACCTAACGTGTTCACTTAGCTTGTTTTCTTATATTTTCGTGTGAGTTCAAGTATGAAGAACTCTAGTAATTTTTCTGTTCTTGTAGTCGTTTAGGCAATGAGTAACTGTTAAAAGAGTGGAGAATACGTGACAGAGATGAGAGTGAGAGAGAGTAAAAGGAGGTGAAGTAGTTTAGACTTAGTCAACTAGGAGACTTAGTCATAAAAACACATTAATTGATTAATAATAATTAATAACAAAATATGATGTTTCCTTTTTTAAATAAGCCATTAATTTATTCATTTATTAAATTAATTCACCAATTAAAAAAATCACATTAAATCATTGCTCCCACCTAGGTTCGAACCCGGGTGGAGCAAGACTTCACTTCAAGGGCTCAATTTCGAACCTCTCTCCCCAAATTGCCCCTCCACTTTATTAATTACATATTTAGGGTAATTGCATACTACACTTAGCAAGGAAAAGACCATTTTACCCCTAGACCCTTCAAACATAAGATTTCTTATTTTTAACTCCGATAAAGACTCCTTCGACTAAATCTTTGTATTCGAGAGTCCTATATGGTTAGACTCAACCTTTACAAGCTCAACTAACTCCCCAAGTTAGTTGGCTTGGCTGTAGTAAAGGTACCAAGGTCTGTTTCTCTGTGTGAAGCCTGGTCTAATCGTAGGTATTCTTGACACATTAAGCATTTCTTATCTTATTCATTTTTTAGGATTGTTACATTATCCCCACCTTAGGAACATTCGTTCCCGAGTGAAACTACCACTATAGCGTAATGCCAGTCAGATCATGACATAATCACTATGCATAGCCAAGCAATAGAAAAAAAATATGAACATATAAGGAAACTTATACTTAAGAATAGAAAGTCTCGCCTCAAGAGCTGAAAAAATGAGGGTAACGGGATCTCATGTCAGCCTCAGCCTTCCACGTAGCACCCTTGAGAAGATGATTTCTCCACAATACCTTCACTGTGGAAATCTCCTTGTTCCTCAACCGTTTGACCAGTCTATCTAAGATCTCAATAGGTACCTCCTCAGAGGACAAATCTTCATCGACCCCCAAACCTTCCATAGGTAGAATAGATGCTGGATCACCTAGGCACTTATTTAAAATGGATACATGAAAGACTGGATGGACAGAAGCTAGCTCCGCAGGCAATGACAACTCATAGGCCACCTCATTGACAAGTTGTAGGATCTCGTAAGGCCCAACATACCTCAAACTCAACTTCGCCTTCCTTCCAAACTTCATCACCCCGTTCATTGGTGATATTTTCAGATAGACCTGGTCACCAACATCAAACTCTAAGGGCCATTTTCTGTTATCTGCATATGACTTCTGCCGACTGTAAGCAGTATTCAACCTGGGCCTAACTCTAATATTGACTAAGGCCTCATGAATGATCTCTGAACCCAAAAAGGTTGACTTTCCAACCTCGAACCACCCAATTGGAGATCTACATATCCTACCATACAATGCCTCAAACGGTGCCATCCCAATGCTTGAGTGATAGCTAGTATTATACGATAATTCTATAAAAGGCAAATGGTCATCCCAGCTACCTTTGAAGTCAATCACACACGCTCTCAATGTGTCCTCCAATGTATGAATGGTGCGCTCCGCCTGCCCATCTGTCTGAGGATGAAAGGTAGTACTAAGCTTTCCCTGCGAGCCCAAGCTTGTTTGGAAAGATCTCCACACATTTGATGTAAACTAAGCTCCTCTATATGAAATGATAGACAGAGGAATCCCATTCCATCTCATAATCTCAATTATGTAGAGTCTCGCATAGTCCTCGGCTTTGTAAGTAGACTTCACAGGGATAAAGTTGGTAGACTAAATCAATCTCTCCACAATAACCTATATGGAGTCATGCTGTCTCCTAGTACTCGGAAGAACAACCACGATGTCCATATTAATGGCCTCCCACTTTCAAATTGGAACCTCAATACTCTGAGTAAGATCGCCAGGCTTAAGATATTATGCCTTAACCTGCTGACAATTAAGACACTCTGCCACATATTCTGCAATGTCCTTCTTCATTCCATCCCACCAATAAATCTGTTTAAGATCATGATACATCTTGGTGGAACCTGGATGTATGGAATTTTTGGAACCATGGGCCTCTACAACAATCCTAGTTTGCAAATCATTCACATATGGTACACACAACCTGTCTTGATACCTAAGTATGTCATCACCTCCGAAAGCGAAAGACTCATTCATCTTTATCAACAATGTGTCCTTCCGCTCCATCAACACATGATCGAGTTGCTGACCCTGCTTGACTTCAACTACCAAGGATGATTCAGTACTAGGATGAACTGAAACACCCCCACTTGTAGAGTCATTCAATCGCACACCTAGTCTGGCCAGTCTGTGTACATCTTTTTCTAACTCCTTCTTTTCATCCTCAACGTGGACTGTACTTCCCATGCTCATCTTTCTAAAAGCATCGGCTACAATAATAGCCTTACCTTGATGGTAGTGAACATTCATGTATTAATCCTTCAAAATCTCCAACAATCTCTGCTGACGTAGATTCAACTCCCTCTGTGTGAACACGTACTGGAGATTTTGTGGTCTGTGAACACATCCACATGTAGTCCATACAAGTAGTGCCTCAATAGCTTCAGTGCAAACACCACAGCTACTAACTCCAG
Source organism: Solanum arcanum (assembly GCA_027789145.1). Classification (NCBI taxonomy): domain Eukaryota; kingdom Viridiplantae; phylum Streptophyta; class Magnoliopsida; order Solanales; family Solanaceae; genus Solanum; species Solanum arcanum. The sequence goes on along the minus strand of CM050942.1, from coordinate 55,895,334 downwards.
GTCATGAGTAGGATAATTCTTCTCATGAACCTTGAGATATTTGGACGTATAGGCTATCACCTTACTACCCTGCATAAGAACACAACTTAAACCAACCCTATATGCATCAAAATAAACAGTGTAATTCTCACCACAATTAGGCAAAGTAAGCACCTGGGCTGAAGTGAGTCTGTCCTTGAGCTCCTAGAAACTCTTCTCACAAGTGTCTGTCCATTCAAACTTGGCCTTCTTCTTAGTCAAAGCTGTTAGTGGGACAAAAATGGAAGAAAATCCCTCCACGAACCTATGGTAGTAATCATCTAATCCTAAGAAGCTACAGATATCTGTGGGAGTAAGTGGTTTGGGCCAGTTCTTAACAGCCTTGGTCTTTCTGGGGTCAACCTCTACACCTTGATCGGACACAACATGACCCACGAAGGTTACTGATCTAAGAAAAAATTCACAGTTGCTTAATTTGGCGCACAACTGATGTTGTCTAAGTACCTGCAAGGTTAGTCTCAAATGTTGTTCATGCTCTTCCTTGGTCCTAGAGTACATAAGAATGTCATCAATGAATACTATGAAAAAAGAGTCAAGGTATTCACAGAAGATCCTATTCAGGAGATCCATAAATGCAGCAGGTGCATTTGTGAGACCAAATGACATAACCAAGAACTCATAATGACTATAACAAATATGTAAGTCTTTCTTTGGGAAATCTCCATCCCTAACCCTAAGCTGATCATACCCTGTACGAAGATCAATCTTATAGAAGAAACTAGACCCTTGGAGATGATCAAACAAATAATCTATTCTGGGAAGTAGATACTTATTCTTTATAGTGACTTTGTTGAGCTGTCGATAATCAATACACATTCTAAGGGTTCCATTATTCTTTTTCAAAAAACAACATCGGAGCGCCCCAAGGGGATATGCTCGGCTGAATGAAATCCTTATCAGTGAGATCTTTTAACTGCAGCTTCAACTCTTTGAGTTTAGCTAGAGCCGTTCTGTAGGGAGGAATCAAAATTGGTTTAGTATCAGGTTCTAAGTCGATACCAAAGTCAATCTCTCGAGGAGGAGGGACTCCAAGCAAATCATTAGGAAATACATCTAGGAACTCATTCACAACACACACTGACTTTATGGAAGGAATATCATGATCTAAATCATTAACACTCACAATATGACATAATAACCCCTTGGACATCATTTTATTGGACTTAAGGTTCGAAAGGAACTAATTAGGACGACTCGAGCGGTACCCCTCCTAGACTAGTTCCTCTTCATTAGGGAAACAAAATATTACCACTCTACTACGACAATCCAAAAAAGCATAACATTTTTGAAGCCAGTCCATGCAAAGGATAACATCAAAATCATGCATAGGTAACTCAACCAAGTCTGCACATATAGTCTTACCACTTACAACTATTGGGCAATCCTTGTATACTCTATTAGTTCTTATATTTTCTCCTAAAGGTGTACTAACCATTATAGGATCATGCAGAACTTCAGGAAATATTTCAAAAGTGAGAGCAAGCAATGTTGTTACAAAGGAAAGCGTAGACCCTAGATGAAGTAAAGCATGAATAGAAGTTAGGAATACTTGTAGCGTACCTGTGACCATATAAAATGAACTTCTCCTGCTCCTCCCTGCCCTTTAAGGCATAAAACTTGTTCCTCTTAGGAGGCTCGGCTGCTACTACACGCTGTAGATTAGGCCTAGTCTGAGCATTACCTCTAGCCTGACCTCTATTCTATGGGCAGTCTCTAATCTTATGACCAATCTTACCACAACCGAAACAGGTATTAGTTCCCTGTCTACACTCTCCACTGTGAGCACGGCCACACTTAGCATAGTTCTTTTTGGGACGCTGCATATCACCTCCATTGGGCTTCATGGGCTCATTTCTGCCTCCAACAGGTTTTTTACTCCTCTGGGAATTAGAATTCCCAGAATTCCGCCGCCCCTTTTTTAACCTGGGCTTCTCACATACGCCAAATTTGTTTTATGGCCTCCATGGCTAGGACCTGCCTGATCTTGGGGCTTCGAACTTCTAGAATCACGAACACCCCTCTTTTTGCGGCTCTTTTCTACCTGCTGGACATGCACCATCAACTTGAAGAGGTCCATGTTATCATGGAGCATCGATGACCGACCATTCGCCTCCAAATCTCCGTTGATTCTTGTCAAGAACCTGAGCATCTTGTCCCTGATGTTAGATACAAGGGAAGCAGCATACCCAGATAGTTTGACAAACTTTAGGGAATACTCCCTGGTTGTCATTGATCCCTGCTTAAGGTTTATAGACTCCTCAACTTTCGCCTCCTCATCTCCGTAGGAAAGAATTTCTCAAGGAAGTTTGTCTTAAACAACTCCAAAGTGACCCAAACTCCGCTCAAAGCATGGCTATCCTGCAACATTTTTTCATCAAGTCTGTGCAACATCCTTGAGCTGATAGGAAGTCAGCTCTGCTTTCTTAGTATCTCCGGCCTCCATAGCAACCAAAATCTTATGCACCTCATCCACAAATTCCTGGAGGTCCTCTGAAGTCTTAGACCTTGTGAAAATATGAGGGTTCACCCTCGTGAAGTCTCTCAGCCTGTCAGCCATGCTACGCACTGGTGGGTTCTCCCTTTGAATATTCGCCGGTTGACCTGGGCAGTCATGGACTGGGCCTACATAGTTATGGACTCTGCCATCTGGGCCAGCGATGCCCACACCTCGTATCAGTTAATCTAGATGGGTTAACTCGCATAGCTACTTATTCAGCTGGAGCCTGGGGTGGAACATGTTTGTTCCCAACAACTGCTCCTCTTCTCCTTTAACCAACATTCCTCTTAGTATTCGTTCTATAAAAACAATAAGGATTTATGTTATAAATGCTCATAACACAAAGAAATTGAACATTAGGAAAGGCACGATAAGATTAGAAGAAGGGAAATTTTCCTACGCACCATGCAGTCTCTAATTAAGGATAATGGTGCGCTTCATTACCATGTCTTAGAAACTACTCAATGTGGTTGATGAAAACTTATTATTTTAAGAATTTTAACCTAGTTCTCCGACACCAACTTTGTCACGATCAGAATCTAGACCCCAGACAAGACAGGCGTTGTTGACCTCTCAAAGGTCGCAGACAAGCCTACATACGTCATCGTTACTTCATCTATGTTAATTTTAGCGGAAGGTATGGACTTTTTGTTACTTACAATTCTTAGTAATCATTTCTAATATAATCATAATTTGTTCACCACCAACCATGTAACATTAAGATCATCAAATTAAAGAAATCGTTTAATATAGCAATAGATGAATACTTGCCAAAATGGCACCAATACAAAGTATGAAATAATACGGGAAAAAAATGATAGTGGAACATACTCCACTAACTCAATCCTAAGACTAAGCTAGAATATAAGTGGCAAGCATCCTCCAAAGCATGAGGGCCTACCAAGTCCGGATGAATGCTCGACGTCCAGATTGCTTCAGCGTCAACCTGTAACTTTAACTTCCACTTGTTCCTGCACCTAAAATTGTAGAGTTGTATAGGGTTAACACACACTTGTAGTAAGTATGGGTATATGCATGCACACACCACGGACATTCATGAGCAAAAATAGCTCTTTCCTAAGAACATGATTATGGGAAGTCAAATCAGTGGACTTGCCAAATTCAGATTAGGAAAGTTAGTGAACTTCCAAATTTGGATTAGAAAAGTCAGTGAGCTTTCCAAATATGCATTAGGAAAGTCAGTGAACTTTCTAAATTTTTATTAGGAAGGTCATACCATGAGAGTAACATACATAATCATACTTATCATATTGTACACAACACATAACATTTTACACATAACATATATCACATAGCATATACCATATAACATCTTTTATAACATTCATTCATATGCCATGAGACGTTGGATTCATGCACTTGACAACAAGAATTTCCCAAATGAGGGCTCAACGTATGAGACCTCAACAAAGGCGTCTTCATAAGCAAACGCAGAGTCTGCTTCATTCATTCATATGTAGTTTATTTCATTCATTCATAAGCTATTTTAAACACCAGCTATACCTAGGATGTAGTTTAAGACTCTCATCGGGTTTGCTGTGCAATGATAGAGAATAACCTACTTTCATTACTTGAGTCTACCTTACCTCTTAATTATCCTGTCCTAACACCTTTGGTATCATTCATTTCATTGTGTACATCATTTGAAGCTGGCCTCATTCATTTATCGGCAACTTTAACTTTAATCGACATTGATCATGTGAGCATCATGAAATCCAGTGTCTCCCTTACACTGAAAAGAGGTGGAATCACCGGCCAAGGTGACCCAAAACATGCTTGCGTAAATGGGAATTTATAAGGAGACCCATACTTGGCAAGACGGATAGTCTCCTATGATGAGAGTTACGTGAAACTCCGCCCTTCCCAAAAGAAGGCATCACCGCTAATATCTAGTGTATCGGTGCTCAGTATAAAGTTCCATTACATTCAATTCATACGTCATGGAAGCAGGCTTCTAGCATGATGACATCATATCTCAATAGATGATTTCTCATCTAATCATTAGTATTAAGTGTGTTAATCTTAATTCTTTCATTAGAGTGTTCACAGAGACTGGTCTTTTTTTTAACTCAAACTCTCATAGGTGTGTACATTTTTGTAACATTTACTTAGGCTCATTTGAGATTGTTCTCATCTTTCACATTAGCCTAATATCATGTTGTCACCACATTCATTAACATTAGTACAATTGCTCTTTATATTTACTCACCCTATTTTACGTGAATGTTCATTTCATCATATGCCAATGTACTTGGACATTTAAGTGTTTCACACTCTTACTTATTCCTTCTAGGGTTTTATCATTTCATTACATAATACTCATTTCATCATATGCCAATGCACTTGTCCATTTAGTGTGTTTTACACTTGTACGTAACACTTCTAGGGTTACTTAATTTCATTACATACATCATAGGTTCACTTAATTTTAAACGTATGCTAGACTTATGGGTCTATACATACAAGCCATGAGGCTTCATTAATATTTCGTTAAGTGACTCATATTTTCCTAAGATTATGTAGTACATGACTTATGTATCTTATATGTATGCCAAGATATCGATTTCAATCTAAGTAGGTGGCATTATTCTAGAACATTTAATTCACGTATAGCTTATGTATCAATACAAAAATTTGGCAAAGGAACCCAAGTTCAAACCCCTTGGACAATACTTACATTTTTTTTACTTTATTTTAAGTCTTCATGATATTGGTACCCTAGAACGAGCCCCAACATCAACATTCTATATTTATGTTTCTCCTTGGATTCTCCTCTTATTTGGCTGAAGGGTTGTGGAATCGAACCCCCACAACCTCTTTTTTTCATTTAATTCTTCTTGTCAAATTTGCATGGACCAACTGGTTGTGGGATCGACCCCCACAACCTCTCTTTATTTATGCATTATTTCGATAGGGGCTGTGAGGTTGTGGATTCGAACCACCTCAACCTCCTTATTTTTTTAGTTAAAAGTTGACTTGCTAAGCATTGGCAGTGAGGTTGTGGGATCGAGCCCCCACAACCTCAATTTATTTTCTTATTTATTTCGCCCTTTCTCCTTTCAAGCCTTTAGGTCGTGGGTTCGATTCCCACGCCTTACCTAGACACCTTAGACACCGGATCCTCGGTAGGACTCTTATTTGATAGGCATTAGGGGATTTGAGGTTTTGGGGTTTCACTCGCAGACCCAGCCCTGCTGCTTCCATCAGTCTCCTATCCTAAGTTTCTTTCTCTGCATGAATCAAGTTCTTCGACAGGACCATCCCGACCGAGGGCTAATCATAGATCTACTATGGTCTTTTTTTTATTCATTTATCTTATTTCCAGTTCCAATTGTCGGAAAATTTGTAGTCAGGTTACCCGAGATATAATAAGGCTCATTGCAATAGTCAATCTAGTAAATATAATAAGAGAAGAATTAGGTTCGATTCCCACCCCTCCCATTTTATTTATTTTAATTTTTTCTCTCTCCTATCTCAGCCAGTACACCCCATTTCGAATCCCCCTGACCCCTTTTCTTTTAATGCGAATTTAAGGTACCAAACAGGCAAGGTCAGAGGTTCGAATCCTAGTGGCCTCATCCCTTTAAAATCAATTAAATGTTCCATATTTCTTCTATATATTTTAAACTAAACTAAACTTATATTTTTTTTCCGGGAAACTTAATCATTTTCTGAATTGATTTTCATCAATATATCCACTTGAAAACTTAGGAAAATTCACGGATCGTTTAACACTTTTTGGGGGGTATTTCACTGATTCGTTTAGCCAATATGTTGACACTCAAATCAGCCCGATTTACATTTTAATGAACATCACCATTTACATAGATTTATGTACGTAAAATTACAACCAAAACAATATTAAACTTGAAGCCTTAACTCGGCCTAATACAAAGTACACAGTAACATTTTTGCAATTGCACAATTTTTCGAATACATGGTTCTCTATCATACAATTTCAAGTACACAACGTAATCATATTCATCAAAAAAACATAGCATATACCTAAATCTACTAGCAATCATACCCAACCTACGATTCATTGGGAGATAGTGATAGGGGTATGCAAAAGGGGAAACAATCCTAGTTTTCGAATAAATAATATGAACCTAAAGGGGGTCTCTTGGGAAAGGGACCAAGAAAGAAGAAAACCCATATCTTATTTTGACGTTCCAATCTTGAAGTTACTGCCCCAAACTTTCTCCAAAACTAAAGTTCAATCTGAGTTTTCAACACAAAACATTCGACGAAAAACCCCCTCTTTACCTAACTTGTTCACTTAGCTTGTTTTCTTATATTTTAGTGTGACTTCTTCAAGTGTGAAGAACTCTAGTAATTTTTCTGATCTTGTAGTAGTTTAGGCAGAGAGAAATCGTTAAAAGAGTGGAGAAAACGTGAGAAAGATGAGCGTGAGAGAGAGAGTTGAAGGAGGTGAAGTAGTTTAGACTTAGACAACTAGGAGACTTAGTAATAAAAATACATTAATTAATAAATAAATAATAATTAATAATAAAATATGATTTTTTATTTTTAAATCAGCCATTAATATATTAATTTATTAACTTAATTCACCAATTAAAAAATCACATTAAATCATTGCTCCCACCTAGGTTCGAACTCATGTGGAGCAAGACTTCACTTCAAGGGCTCAATTTCCACCCTCTCTCCCCAAATTGCCCCTCCACTTTGTTAATTAATTAACTAATTAATTACATATTTAGGGTAATTAAGATACTACCCTTAGCTAGGAAAAGACCATTTTACCCCTAGACCCTTCAAACCTAAGATTTCTTCTTTTTAAGGCCGGTAAAGACTCCTACGAGTAAATCTTCGTATTCCAGAGCCCTATATGGTTGGATACAGCCTTTCCATGCTCAACTAACTCCCCAAGTTGCGCATCAATCCGTGTGAACCCTGGTCTAATCGTAGGCATTCTTGACAAACTATGCTTTTCTTTTCTTATTCAGTTTTAGGGTTGTTACATCATCGATTTTATTATTTAAAATGTGAGTGTTACAATCTCTATGATTCCTCTGTATTCACCTTTTAAAATATAAATTCAAAGGCTTTAATGCTTGTTCTTGAATCTCTAATGAACTTGAACTAGAACATTATCTTGATCTTGACTTTTTATTGAATTCAAGGGCTTCAAGATATTTCTTGAATTTTATGGCCTTGATCTTGATTGTTCTTGAACTTGAAAGCTTGAATTCTTAAACTTGTATCTTTGTAGAGAATTAAATGGTGTTTGTACCACGACTTTTCTCTAGCATCTTGTTTAGAATTTTCTTTCTACTCTTTTACTGAATTATGAGACCCCTATTTATAGTTTTAGAATAGAGGTTGGAGCAAGACTCCCTTCGGACAATTTGACTTAAGTGAAATATCATATGGGCTTTGTGGAGCGGTCTTTAGTTAAATTCATATTTATCTAAATTTAAATAATTGAATCAATTATATTAATGCATAATATTTATTTGGACTAATATATTCATTAATTTAATATAATCAGAACAACTTTATAAATTTATATTTAGTAAATTTTAAGTGACTGCAAAAGCGCCCTTCTTCAAGTCTTTTCCAGATGTTTTATCATTCAAAGACTAGGCTTGAAATTTGAAGACTTCTACTTGCATACTTGGAGATTTAAAAACTTCATGGTGAAGCAATTTTATTCATTAGGGTTTTCCCCCATTGAGTCACCACCATTTGGTGCAAGTATGAGGTTTTATGAAATCTTACTCATAGCTTTAACTCATGTAACAGATCAAGCGGGAAAATTTGATTTTTTGACACTTATGCAACTGAACATAGAATATGGTTCTAAGTGCCTACATACCTCAATGAAGAAGATCAAGTGGCAACGTAGTTCTGGAGAAGTGAGTGATATTTTCGCTGTGTCGTACATAATTTATTCTCTTCTGGGCCAGGAGTGACATGTAGTTTAGGCTCGTACCTGAAGGAGCATTTTAACTTGAAGATTTAGCTCAAATTTAAAGAGATTTATGATATATAGTTTAGACTCGTGTCTCAAGGAGCATTTCAACTTGATGATTTAACTCAAACTTGAAGATTTAAGGGACATATAGTTTAAGTTCATTTTTTAAGGAGCATTTCAACTTGAAGATTTAACTAAATCTTGAAAATTACGTGACACACAATTGAAGCTCGTGTTTCTAGGAGCATTTCAACTTGAATATTTAACCCTAACTTCAAGATGTAAGTGACATACAGTTTAAGCTCGTGTTTCAAAGAGTATTTCATGTTGAAGATTTAACTCAAACTTGAAGATTTAAGTGACATACAATTTAAGCTCTTGTTTCAATGAGCATTCAACTTGAAGATTTAACTCAAAATTGAAGATTTAATTGACACACAGTTTAAGCTCGTGTTTCAAGGAGCATTTCAACTTGAAGATTTAACTTTAACTTGAAATTTAAGCTCGTGTTTCAAGGAGCATTTCAACTTTAATATTTAACTCTAACTTGCATATTTAAGTGACATACAATTTAAGCTCGTGTTTTAAGGATCATTTCAACTTGAAGATTTAACTCAAACTTGAAGATTTAAGTGACATACAGTTTAAGATCGTGTTTCAAGGAGCATTTCAACTTGAATATTTAAATCTAACTTGAAGATTTAAGTGATATATAGTTTAAGCTCGTGTTTCAAGGAGCATTGTAACTTGCTGTTTAAGTTCCTACATTAAGGAGCATTGTAACTTGAAGTTTAAGCTCATGCGTTAAGGAGCGTCTAGATATACAATGCCTCTTCAAACTCATCTTCGGATGCATACTTGCTCCCACTTGGATTTCTTCTATATCTTCATCTTCATGAGGTCGATAGATAGGAGATTGTTGATCTTCTATTAAATACATACTTAATTCCATGTCATGTGTACTAGTTGCCAACTCTTCAAATGTATTGGGCTTTCATCCTTGAAAACTTAGTGATGACTCCAATTCATTGGTAGAAATTTCACTAAGGCGTTCTTTGTAGTTGAGGCTCAGACTTCTCCGACGATTGATAAAGTCAAAAACTAACTCATCTTCACCTTGACGAGCCTTTGTATGTTCCAACATACTAATGACACGTCTTCTGCTATAAAAACGATTAAGGAACTATTGCTCTAATCGCTCCCAACTATGAATAGAATTAGGTACAAGATCTCTGTACCAATCAAATGCATTTGCTCTAAGAGATCGAATAAATTCTTTAACAAGACAATCATCATACGTCCCTGCAGCATTGCAAGTATCGATAAAGTGAGATATATATATTGTTTGGGAGTTCCTTTGCCATCAAATTGTTGAAACTTGGGAGGCTGATAACCCTCAAACATTTTCAAGTTATTTACCCTTTGTGTATGCGGCTTTACCTATAGGGGATAAAATTTGGATGAAGACTCAGATTTGTCTACGATTGTTTCTATGATAAAGTTCTTTAACTGAGCAATTGGAATCAAACCTTCATCTGAGATATGAATCTTTTTTATCATTGTTTGCTTTAAGCAATACACTTCTTTGTGTTGAATTTAAGAAAGCTTCAAAGGTGATTGACTTGATTTTCTTTCATTCATGTTATCCATCTTATTTGTTAGCTTCGAAAGTTTAGCATCTTGTGTGTGTGCGCACATTGTCTGGTCTTCGATTGCTTTAGTTAAGCTTGGTAGTTGTTCTTCATTAGTGGAAGACATTTTAATATTATTTTATTCTTGAAGAGTTGAGAAAAGAGGTAGAGATTGTCCCACTAGGCTTGCAAAATATGTAGACAATAAAATTCGCTTCGAGGAAATAATAATCAAGAACGGATTATTATAGCAACAATCGATTTTATTATTTCAAATGTGAGTATTACAATCTCTATGATTCCTCTAAATTCCCCTTTTCAAATATAAATTCAAGGGCTTTAAAACTTGTTCTTGAATCTCTAATGAACTTGAACTTGAACATTATCTTGGTCTTGACTTTTTTTTTTTTGAATTCTAGGGCTTCAAGCTTGTTCTTGAATTCGATGGCCTTGATCTTGATTGTTCCTACACTTGAATGCTTGAATTCTTAAACTTGTAGATTTGCAGAGAATTAAATGGCGTTTGTACCATGGATTTTCTCTATCTTCTTGTTTACAAATTTCTTTCTTCTCTTTTTCTGAATTATGAGACCCCTATTTATAGTTTTAGAATAGAGGTGTTGTGGTTGGAACAGGACTACCTTCGGCCAATCATATTTAAGTGAAATATCATATGGGTTTTATGAAGCAGCTTTAATTAAATTCATATGTACCTGAATTTAAATGATTGAATCAATTATATTAATCCATAATATTTATTTGGACTAATATATTCATTAATTTAACATAATCAGAACAAATTTATAAATTTATATTCAATAAATTTTAAGTGACTACACGCACCAGATTTCGACACTTGGAAGAATTGTGAGAGGACGAAGGGAAAACGAAATTGCTGGGTTGGATTTTTTTTGACTTGGGTCGTGATTGCCTGGTTATGAACTGGATCAAGATTTGGGGGTCTTTGATTTGTTGGTCATCTGGAGAAAAAGATGAAGACGCGGGGATGGTTTTTTTTTTTTTTTTTTTAAGGTGATGTTGGATATTTGTTGAGAATTGAGCTTGGATCGGGTTGGAGGGTCTAAAGTTTGGGCTGGGGCGCTTGAGAAAGAATTGGGCTGAAGGAAATATTGAATTGGGTTGGCTGAAATAAAGACCCAAAACATTGGTCTCTAAATAGGTTGAAGATGTTTGACTACAATTGTTAAGAATAATTAATAATTTAATGAAATAAATTGAAGGCGTAACCAAAGAATTGATTTTTGAACATTCGACTAGTATTTAAATAGGACTAATTAATATTAATTAATTAACGAGCTTCTTAATCTTAATGAAATAAAATAATTAAATTAATTATAAACGAATGATTTAAAATTATAACCATAATTTAAACTAAACTAATTTGATATAATACTTACTAAAATTAAAATCCTATTGAGATGATATTCGAATAATCATAAAACATATTAATTATATACATAATTATGTAAAATATATTTATCTAGAAATGATTAAAAGTTACAAAACTATGGAAAATAATTAAGGTGCAAACTATGTATTTTTCTTAAGATTTTGTAAGACTAATTATCTTTAATCGTTTGAAATTGAAGAAGATCGAATTGTTTAATTTATATGGTGGAAGTCTAAAATTTGGTGTCAACAACCATCAACATAGAATATGCCATGCCAATAGTAGGTAGAGGGTTTATCATCAAGATATGACTTTGTCCATGATAATACATTTTATTCAATCCCATTAAAAGAAACAAATATCCTTAAACAAGCTACGTGATCAATATCCATCAACCTCACAAATCTCTCTTTTAGATCTGTCCACACGATGGTTGCATTGGTAGCAATAGCAAACCCACCGAGAAGCTTCGTCGATATAGAGTTCATGATTCAAGAAAGTACAAACTCATAGAATTTCACTTATTGCTCTTCCCGTTCTTCTTGATAAGCACTCTTCTTGCAAGTCCCCAACACAAACCTGAACTTACTCTTTGCTCAAAGGTTAATCAACATGAATCTGCTTCATAAGGAGTAAGTCTATATCCTTGTAAGTTGCACAATGAGGAGTACACTAGCAGGAGTGTGAATAATGAAGATGAAGTGGATGGATTTGCTTTCGATCAACATCATCGATTCTTTCAACTGTAAATATTTGTGATGCATCTATGGTGTAAGCTTCAACATCTCCCATCTCTCTGGCTCATCGATTATTGTATTAAACTGATTAGCAGTTTAGAAATCTGATACCATGTAGATTTTACTAGGGAGATTTAGATGAAAATTGAAACCTTATCATCACAATTACTCGTACATAAGCTACATTACATTTATATATGTACAACTTCTAGATCCAACTGATTTGACAAGTTTAACTATATGAAAACCTAACAAACTTTTTAACCAAATTAAAATAAATCTAATTATCTTGACTAACTAAATGAGTTAATCAAACCAATTCCAATATAAATAAGTGAAAAAGTATATTTCTTTGGGAAAAGAGAGAATTTTTTTCTGCCTTGTCATCGATTTATTTTATTTTTTTTTATAAAATCGCTGCGAAGGCGTTGATTTTCTTTTATATAAAACAATTATAGTAAAATAGGTGTTTTTTTCATTATTGAATTTGCTACTTGGGGAGTATTTTTAATAAAAATATTTTTTATATTACAAGTGTAGCATTTTTTTCCGAGAAAAATGTTGCCCCTACAACGATATAAGGGAAAAAAAGAAAAACGAATTTTGGATACAATTGTTGCTAGGCAATGATTTTTAATTTTAATGGAGTTCGACTTCAATATTGTGCTAGAGGAAAATTATTTCAACAAAGCCATTTTTTCGTATTGTTTTTTTTTTTAAAAAAAAATTGATGTGTCCTTTTGAAATTTTTGACAATTTTTTGTTTTTTGCATTTTTGGCTATCGACTCCTATATAATCTATGAAAGTAATAAGAAAATTATTTAGGAATTAACTACTCTAAGAAATTAGGTACTACCAATTGAAGAATCATATAGAATTTTTTTTTAAAGGAATAAGTTTTTTGATATGGCATCAACTTCTTATTCGTGACTCTTCATGTATAATTAGAATTTTATTTGAAGATAAAGTCTTTGAGTGTGGAAAAACTCCAAAGGTTTGAAGTGGTGTTTCTTATATATGAGTACTTCTAGCTCTATAATGCAAGTTTTTTTAAATAAATTTTTTGCTTGGAGCCGTTTATTGAATAAATTGTGGTCCATACATATAAAATGGCCCATGGCCCAATAATAACAAAAATATAGAATACCTAATTTTGTCCGATCTCTACTCATCCTTGGTGAGTACACAATACTCTTTCGTCTACCTTCTCCTCTGCATTGTCGAAGAAAATTCTAGTAGTTCTGCATCCTTTTTTGAATCATTTTTGAGCTCGAGTGGTCTTCATTGTTACATGGTAAGTTTGCTTCCTTTCTACCTCATTTTCGTCTTCGCTTCTACCCACATGTTCTTTAAATGATATTCCTTCCTTTTGTGCTTTTTCTCAGATGTAGATCTGGTGATGTATCTTTCCCTTGAAACATTCTAAAGCTCCATCGGTAATGTCCGATCCACTTGTCTCTGTTTTTATTTGATGTAACTTTGTGATAGTTAGGGTAAAATATAGCATTTATGTCTTGACCTATCCCCTTTTACACTATGATTATATACTATATTATTATACTATTCTATGTAGATCTGTCAATATCTGCAGTGGTCATATGCTTTCCTCTCCTATGAAGATATGCTTTTGGTATGTTCATTGCTGAAAATTGATTATTCTTGATCTGATTCTCAATATTGATACTTATTATTTGTCTATATTTATATGTGTCCTGATATTGCTTGGTAAATCAGAATAAATTGTTGTACTCCTTTCTTTGTTCTAGTTCCACTACTTAATGAGCCAATAAGTCTGCAACATTATTACCTTCTCTAAATATATTAGTGATGTTTGCTTTAAATTGTTATGATCTCATCTTTATATTATTTGTTCTTTCGGCCAGCTCCTAAAGTATCTTCCATTTCCCTATTATCATTTACATCAGACTTAGTGAGTCTATTTTGATTGTTTCTTCCATCACCCTGTTCTCCCAGCAATACTCCAATGCTTCATAGATTGCCACTGATTATATTTCTGTTTTAGTATTATTTCTAACTTCTGCATCCCTAGCATAGATAAGATTTCTTTGTGAGTTCCTTTAACAAAAGACCTATACACTCAGCCCTGTGTTCCCTTTTGATTCTCCCTCAATGTTGCATTCAAATCTATTTGTATTCAAGGGTTTGCATATTACACTATGATAATGCAATTTAGGCTTGTGCAACTTTAGTTTTTTGAAAATTTCAAGCCACAAACTTGACTCCAAATGTAGCCAAGGATATAGAGTTTTCACCAACTTCCAAACCATTTCTTGAACTTGAATCACCATCCCTCCAAAAGTTGTGTTTCGTCCATGCTTTATACTATTTCTTCTCTTCCATATTTTCCAGATGTTTAATGTTGGCATTGCTCTCATTACTCCTTGTAGTTGTGGCGATGATTTGAATTTCCACCAAATAATCATTAATTGTTGTAAATGCATTCCTTTAATGTGTATATCTGCGAAATTAGAAAATTTCTCTCCATAGCTTGTTAGCCAAGGAGGCTTTTAGAAAAATATGGGTTGGTGTTTCCTCCCTCTTTTTATCGCAACACAAACATATTGAAACTAGATGATTCTTCACCTTTTTAAAATTATCATCGGTAGAAATTCTCCTTTTCCACAACCTCCATAGGAAAAAATTAACGTTCAAAGGAACCCACTTTTTCCAAATATAAACATATTCATTTCTTATCTGCTACTTCGTCCTCATAGTTTGTGATATTGATTAAACATTAAAAGTGGTTTAACTTGAATTATTTTGGGATTAAGAACTCTTCTTTCTCCAAGACAGGATTCCCCAAAAGATGCTACATTCATTGAAAATAACCCTCTAACCCTCTTCCGATGATCCTTATGATCAACAGATTCCCTCCCCCCTCTTCTCTTCCCCCCTTCTCCTCCCCCACTAAGAGGCAGGACTCTATCTATTTTGCAGTTGGATTCAAGTCTATGACCGCACTCAGTTAGGAAAATTTAATGATTGGACTGAAAGATGTAGAGACGGCGTCACTAGAACATCTTTCGCTACGAAGATAATGCATTGGATTATCTAGAATATCTTTGAAGCTTCTTAGACGAATGGGAATGTAGTCAAAAGGTTGAATAAGAAGGAAACGCTGTCAGAAATCTTCTTTGCTAGGAACTTCAATAATCTTGATAGATACATCAGTCTTATTAAAGTAAGGGGCAGGAGAAGGTCAACCATCATCATGCTTGAACTGATTTTCAACTCTTGTTGGACCATAATTGGTGAGAAAATGAGGAATTTTATGCCAAACAAAAGAGGGATACCAGCTGAGACAGCCACAGATTAACCGACAACAAACTTTTCTTTTGTTGAAGTAGTTAAAACTAGTAAATGGTGCAAGAAGGCTTAAAAAAATTAAACAAACTTTCAATCACTAAAGAGGGGGAATGTCATCTGCATTAATGGTCTCTCGTCCTTCAAAAATGAAGTATTAAACAAGAGTTTGGTTGGTACTATCGAAGATGGGTCAAATCTCTCACCTACATTGTCACAAATACAGAGATGGGCAACCAACCTATGGAAATAGGTGCACGGCCTCAACATATACAAAACGGGAACGGGACTCTTTCTTTTCGGGTTCGCCTCTAGTATTATGATACATAATTTACTTTCTAGCAATTGGTTATTGAACAAAATACAACTCAAGCTTCAATGGTGGAACCCATCGTCGGGTACTTCCAACTAAACAGAAAAACCAAGTTCCACTAAGATTAGGATCGTGAGGATCCTTCTTCATATATGGGACCATAAAACCTTCAAGGTCATCCGAGACCATTGTGGCGGATGGATTAAAACATATAAAGATATGTCCATCTAGAGCCAACTCAAATGGACGAAACTCAAAATCCAATGAATCGGAATTAAGGTGCTGAAGGAGATCTCCATACAAAATTGGTAGAATTACCTTCTCTATGTAAATCTGGAATGAGCTTCAGCTCTGACAACTATAAAAGATAGAAGAATTTTGTATCCCATTACCTAATAGTCATTGAATTTTTCCCCAGTAGATACAAATACTGGCAGTCTACCACCTACACACTCAACAATGATAGCACATGCCAATGCTAAGCATGGGATAGTGACAACACATGCCAATTTGAGTCACATTTGACAATGATAACACATGCTAATGGTGAGTTACACGGGACAACTTCCCCAGAAAATTTAAATCCTTCGGGGTGGGTTAAATTTAATTATGGAGGCCCAATTAAATCAGACCCAAAATTTATTTCTGAAATCTTTAGCCGAACTATAACTCTATTTCTGATGAAGAGCTCTCCTAACACTCTTAATTAACTGGAGAACAATTGAGTTGTGGCCTCAAAATTCCTAGAATCATATATGACTTTGGAAGCGTGATTTGTATACCTGGAGATATAGAGAAATCGATTGAAGTGACATCTAAAGGAACCTTGACCATGAAACTTGAGATTACCCCTCATATAGGTGAAGAGACTAAGATTAATGACCAACCCAAAAATAAAGTAGAGGGTACAACCATGCATGCACCCATCTCAGATAAGTGAAACTTGCAACTGTAGCCTGTCCAGGACGTCAGTCAGTTACCACACACTCTCCTGCATCCCTAGAGTACGCTGAGATAGAGGCTTTAGACTGGTGAACTCTCACATTCTTAAACTAAGAAATATTTATGGAGTAGCTTTTGAAGGTTTAGAAGAGGAAACCCTAGCCATTTTCATATAGATAGATTAAAGAAAAGAGACGCTAAAAAAGAAAGAGTGGGAGAAGATAATCACCACCCGAAAAAGTAAGAGACTCACTAAGAATGAATTGAAGAATTTGCAATCCAATCTCAACCAAGTACAAGGGGTCAGAAATAGGGGGAAAATCTCAATCTCACTTACAAATGAATGTAAACCTAATTTCATGGAATGTGATGGGTCTCAACAACATAGAAAATAGGAATCTTGGTAAGAGTTTATTGCAATGGGAGGCTCCTTATTTCTATTGTTTCCAAGAAACAAAGTTAAGTCGAGAGGGATGAAGCAGCCAAACAACCTTGGCCTTGTAGATGGATGAAATGTCATATCATCAAAGTTGTGGGAAGCAAGGGGGATCGTAATAATGTGGTACAACAATGTTTGGTTAAGGATAATGGTGGAAATAAGGCAACACTCTATCACCTTTTAATTTGTCGATTCTCACAACTCTTTTACGTGGTACCTCACCGGTGTCTGTGCTCCACCTATTAAAAGTGAAAAATTATTTTAATGGGAGGAAATCTCTGCTTGTAGCAAACTTTTTGAAGGTTCTTGGGTAACTTGTGGAGATTTCAATACAAACTGATTTATGTTAGAAAGAAAATGGTGCTTCAGAATCACTAATGTGATGTATGCGTTCTTTAGATGGATCGAGGACATGGAAATTCATGACCACCCATCTAATTGGAGATAATTTTACTTTCTTTAGAGGCATCAACCATCCTAGTGAAGCTATACTAGATATGTTCCTCTTATTCTCAGAATAAGAAGACACTTTCAGAAACATCAGAAAAAGGATTTTTGTAGAGCTACTCCAAACCACAACCCCATCATGCTAGAATGTGTAAATTGGGAGAAAACGAAATCAATTTTCAATTTCAAAAATTGGTGCTATGGAGGATTTAAGCAAGTTGGTAATTAAATAACTAGTGGAATGACTTTTAGTTGAGGGATGTCCCGACTTCAGGTTTAATAACAAGTTAAAAATTTTAAAGCTCAAAGAGTGGAGTAAAACTGCTTTTGGAGATTTAACCAGCAAGAAGAAAAATTTACTTGAAGAATTCGTTGTCATTGACGTAATTTAGGAAAGTAGAAACCTGACCGAAGATGAAATAATGATTGTAGCAATAATCATAGTTGAGCTAAAATATTTTGCTGGACAAGATGAATCCATATGGAACAGAAATCAAGAGTACTATCACTAAATAAGGTGAGAACAACACAAATTTCTTCCAAAGAATGGCCACAACACAAGAGATTCAACACCATTGATAGACTGATAGTGAATGTTGAAGAAACTCGGTAATCTACAGTGATAAAGAAGATATGATAGATTTCTCGAAAAATTTGTACTTAGAAGCTGAACCTTGGAGGCGTACTTTTAATTTACAAGGTTGTCCCAAAATCACAAATTAAAAGAATGAATAGCAACCAAGACCCTTTTGAGAATTAGAAGTACTACACATCATCAAGACTTGTAATGGGGGAAAAAGCGCCTAGTTCTGATGGTTTCACCATGAGTTTTTTTTTGAAGTTTGCTGGGATACTATAAAGGTAGATTTGATGCAGACCATCTACAAATTCAACTAGAAGGGATTGTTTGAGAAGCTTATGACTGCCACCTTCATATCCTTAATTACAAAAAAGGCAAATGCCAAAGAATTAAAAGGCCTCAGACATATAATATTAATAGAATGGACTTACAAGCTCATTTCAAAATTTTTAATCATAGAATTAAGTTTATCATGGGAAAACTGGTGGATGAGAATCAATGACCTTTTTTAAACGGAGAAAAATAATGAATGCATCACTTGTGGAAAATGAACTGTTAGATTTAAGAGTTAAGCGACAAGGTTTTTGAATATGTCAACTAGATCTACCATCTTAAGATCCTTAAAGATACGGGATTTGGTTAAAAATGGCTAAATTGAATTAGATTTGCATATCATATGTGAGTTTCTCCCTAATGTTAAATGGTGACGTTGTAGGTTTCTCTCAATCAAGAGGGGTCTTAGGCAGGGTGACCCCCTCTCACCATTCCTTTCTTACTATTTATGGCTAAAAATGGTTGGTTGGCACGTTTTTAAGCTCATATAAGTAGAGGAAATGGCATGATAAATTTTGACCAACTGTATGCCGATGGACTCACTTATACTATGTGAAGCAGACTTGTCAAAAATTAGACACAACAAGGCTATTCTAACCTTTTTTGAGGACAACTCAAGACTCAATGTAAATTGGCATGGGAGCTACCTCTAGCCAGTCAATGAATTCCTAAATATACAGTTTCTTGACATAAATCTCAGTTTCAATGTTGCTTCCCTACCCACCAATTATCTAGGCATGCCATTGGGAGCTAAAAATAAGGAACTCAATGTATAGAGAACAATATCAGAGAGATGTAACAACCGGTTATAAATATGGAAAAAACAATATTTATTCTTTGGAGGCAGATTGACACACATAAAATCACTCATGGATTAACTGCCCACCCATATGATGAATTTGTTTTCCATCCCAAACAGAATTGAAAAAAATATCAACCAAATGCAAAGAAGCTTCATGTTGCATGGGAACAAAGGAAATAAAGGCTACAATCTAGTGAAGTGGGATATCCTTACCTTAACATGAGACAAGGAAGTTTAGGCGTCAAGAAACTCAACCTCCACAGTCGTTGTTTACTGAGAAAGTGGTCGTGCAAATTGACAACAGAAGACATGACCTTATGGAAGAGATTCATCACTGAGAAATATGGACTCCTAAACAAATAGACAATAGAAGAAGTGGAAAGTACTTTTGGATGCAGTGTATCGAAAATTATTCAAAGACTCTGGTCCCAATTCAATATCAACATTAACTATAAGGTGAGAAACGGTAAAAATATCTTTGTAGAATGAGCAATAGATAGGTAATGAAAGCATAAAGACCACCTTCTCAGACCTCTACCACCTCCGTCTCAAGATAAATGAGACTGTTACTAGATATGGAGCCCACAAGGGTGGAATTTCATCTTTAAAGGTATTTAAATGACTGGAAGGTAGACAAAACAACAAGTCTTCTACGTCTTTGACGTTTTTCCAGGTGTCTCGGTAAATCTAGGCAAACTTCTATGGAAGTTGCACAGTAAAAGAGTATTCTCTGTCAAATTTTACGCTACTAGAACAACGACATCAGCTTCTCCTCCACTAGGATTTGTCCTTTGAATCTAATCTAGAAATTAAAATCCCCTTGAAGGTGTCCTATTTTATGGGGTTGGTGATCATGAGAGCTTGCCTAACTCACGAAGCACTACAGAAAAGAGTGTTTGCAAATTTGCTTAAGGTGTTTTATTTTTTACAAGGAGGTAGAGATAAACAACCACCTCTTCCTACATTGCGAAAAACCTGTAAATCTGTGGAACATGTTTTTATGTAAACTTGGAGTAAGATGAACAATTACTACATACACATTTAATCTATTGAGGAGCTGGGAGACATTTGAAAAAAGAAATGCTAGAGGAGACTAGTGGAAACTAATTCCAACCTGCATTTGGTGGACCTTATGGAAGGAAATAAATGCAAGGTGTTTTGAAGGAAAAATCAACAACATCCAGAGGATTAGAATTACCTACATTAGCCTTCTTTATTTTTGGTGTAAACAAGATATGGTGGGGGATATAGATTTATTTGTTGACTTCATTGGACAAATTGTAAAACCTTAGCCCTGGTTTGTTCGTTTATGCAATAACATGTGAGGATTGTAACTAACCATTTTCTTGTGAATACAAAGTTACCTTTATAAAAAAAATAGTGAAATTCCCCAGCTTACTACTCATCCAACCAGGAAAATCAGTCTGATGTTCTTTAAAAGGTGGTTTCTTACTCTCTATAATATACTCTACCATTTCTGCTGAGAGTTTTGTGGCCAGTTTCTGTTCATTCCATCCACCAATGGATGTGAACTTCCTCACTTTTACATCTTACTCAATGGCCATATCACTCTCAATATATAAGAGGGCTCCCAATTTTGTCCAATTATCAAATAAAAACCTGGAATTTTCTACGTTTATCTGCCGCCATATATTGTGCTTTACTTCCTCCGTTATAATTTTCATCTTTATCCAGACATGTAATGCACCCTCACCAGTTGTTATAGTTGGATGCAATTTCTTGCAATACGTGTACAACATATATCCACTCCACAAAGAACAAATTAATGTCCTAAAATTCCATCAAAGCTTTGCAAACAAAGCCTTCGATACATTATGCAAATACCTGAAACCTAGACCCCTTTGTTCCTTGGGATAACACATTCTTCCCCATGAAACCCAGTGCTTGTTCTTAGATCCAGTTGCATTTCGCCAGAAAAATTTAGCAAATAGCTTATGTAATTGGTTTATTACACTAAATGGGGGATTCACGGCTGATAGTAAATCCATGGGAATAGATTGAAAAACATGTTCTATTAAAATATATACTTCCCCCATAAGATAGTAATCTATTTTTCCACATAGCCATTATGTTAGACACCTTTTTAATCAGAACTACAAAATGACCTTTATTTTTCCTTCATATAAAATAGGAAAATCTAGATTAGTAAAAGGAGAATTACCTTGCCTGACCCCTATTATCCTCTTTATTTGATGACACAGTACTACAAGGACTTTTTTTTTCGATAACAAATGCTTTTGTCGATGTATATCATTTTTTCAAACACCCCCTCATATATTATTAGCACAATCATCATCATCGTCATTGACTTGTGTTGTCCTGATCAAGAAAAGAATAGTGTCATCAACATATGATAAGTGGTTTATTTTCGGACTCCATTAAGGCATCCCGAAACCCTTAAAGTCACAATGTTCAAATGAACAATTTAGGATCCTGGTCAACACTTCAATTGCTATAATAAATAGGGTAGGTGATAAGGGTTCACCCTCTTTCAAGCCTCTAGAAGATTGAAATAAGCCAAAGACTTTTCCATTCATTAGAACTAAGTACTAATTATTGCTTATTAGCCTTACTGTTATGTCAATTTATTCTTTCAGAGAATCTAAATCTTCTCAAGACCTCGATAAAGTATTTCCAGTAGACTCTATCATATGCCTTTGTCATGTCTAATTTTACCACTACAATATGAAAATTGTTTCTCTTGTTGATGTCCCTTATTATTTCTTGAGGCAAAAGTACATTTTCAGTCATACTCCTCCCTCTAACAATGCCTGACTAGTTATTAGAAATCAAACAAGGTAACACCAATTAAACTCTTTCATGTATCAACCTGTATAATTTAATTAGCAAAAGTATTCAGGCTAATAAATCTTAAGTCCCCAAAATTATCCACCACATTCTTCTTTGGTATCAGCACCAGATTTGTATGTGTTATGAATCTGGGCAAATCATATCCACTGAAAAATGCCCTTGCCATATTCCATGCATCATGATTATGATAAAAAGTTAAGGACTCAAAATTGTGGTATTGTTGTATTGGGTGATAAAGATGAAGATAGCTAAAACCTTGATCACTATGGAGTTTTAGCTGTTGCGATTTGATTTGCAATTTGTCATGGATAAAAGAGTAACTTTATTTCGATGCAATTGGTCTGATGTGTATGATGAAATAAAAGTAGTTAAAAAGAGTGAGTGTGATTTTGTGTGTGCTAATCCATGTATATTTTCAAAAACAAATGACCCATTTGTTTTAGTGCATTAAGCATCTCAAGTATTTTATGTTGATGATACTTCCAACAAGGTTGGCAAGTAGTGAAGAAGATCCATTCTCATGATTCCTATGAAATTGTGGAACAAATGGATGATGATATTATAGAGTTAGGAAGTTCTTCCAAATGAAAAGAAAAAGAATTAATGAGATTAATTAATATCTCTTATAAGTTAGTATATTCATTCATAAATGTTTTGATGGCAAAATTTCCTTTTTAGTACATTATTAAACATTTTTAGGTTTAATTTTTAACTTTTTGGCTCTTTTTGCAGGTTCAAGATGAAACCATTGAGGATTGAAAATGAGGTCGATTCTAATATGAAGAATACTATCGAATATACGTTTATCACGCCAAGTGCTATTGAAAAGGGACAAGGACGAGGGCTTAAATCTTTGGATGAGAAATGAAATTTACCATCTAAGAGTATATTTCCTCAATCAAGTGATCTATTTAAGAAGCACATCAAAGAAATTGAGACAAGTAAGATATTTTGTATTCTTTTATTTCAGACCATAAGCAAAAGTTTTAATTCTGTTAAAGGAAAATATTTTTTCCAGAATTCTGTATTCTATGTTTTATCATGGAGGAGAAGGCGTGGAATTAATTTTTTCCATCTTTCTATTTGATGCAGAATATAGGCAGAATACGTGATGTATGAAACTATAATGATAAAAAGGAAATACCTTGCCAAAAACAGCTTAAGAAACTGACGCTAAATACATAATTTTCCCAAAAGAGAACTTGTGAAACAAAATTAGATTTAGAAACTCCTTATAGACATTTTTGGTTCTTGTTGTCTTGTGATACATTAGTAAATGTATAAAATATGATTTGTTTTTTTGAGGTTCTACAGGGAAGGAACAGGAACAAGGACTTAAAAACTCTACCGTGTCCACTAGTAAAGGAATATGAACGACGCATAAGAACTTCACGATTTTTGAGAAAGACAACGTCAATTACTACTTCATCTCCTACATCTACTAATCAAGTAAAGAAATACACCCAAGAAGTTGGAACAAGTAAGATCTTTTTCAAATGTATTGTATTTTATTGAAAATCTATTAAGTTTTCAAGTTTTTGAGCTTAAAGATCTTTTCCAAGTTTTTGTTATTTGACATGTTTGGCATTGATGTAAATGTCGGGAAAGATGGCATTCCACCGATTTGACAACTATTTTCTTTGAGACTCGTAAAAAAGATAACAAGCTTGTTGAACCTAAAGCAATTGAAAAACATGTGCATTTGATTAATTGAATATTTAAATTACTTAAAATAATCTGTATGTGTTATGATATAAAATGTTCTTTGATATGTGTAGGCTCAACTCTAAGAAATGGTTCAAGAAGATCCATCTCTACCTACGGTAGAGCTTGTTGAAAATTTTTGTGGACCTCAAACTCCTATCCATGTATTTGGATTTGGCGGTGGACTAAAGGCAAAAGATTTGAAAGGTGGAACTTCATCAAAGTCTGAAGTGTTGTAGGTACTACGTTCAACTCTAGAGGATATAAATTCCTTGAACGAAGAAAACAACTCCTTAAATGATCGCTTGTCTACCATAGAAGATGAGATGAAAGAAATAATAAAAATGAAAGAATTCTTCACTACTCAACAATCATATGTCCCACCTACAACATCGTCCTCCTCAACTGAATAACTACCGTCTTTTCAATTGACCAGGTTAGTAACAATATATCTGACGTTTTTATTTATGTAGTTGAAACATAACAATGTAATGAATGTATAATTAAATAACAAAATATGGGTCTTTTAATCTGAAAAAGAAATATTCCCAGTCACACAAGTAAACTTTAAGAAAGATGGAATAACAGACTTGTTTCTATTGTGTTAATTGTGTAGTAGAATAAGACACAATATCGAAAATGAATCTTGTTCTCTTCTTTTTCGTTAGAGTAGGTGACTTCTTATTGCTTCCAATTGACGATTTATATATATATATATATATATATATATATATATATATATATATATATATATATATATATATATATATATATATATATATATATATATCACATTAAATGGCCCTGTTGTCATAAGTTTGCATATTTTTGTTAGCATTAAAATGTCACTCTATAATAGTTGCAGTCTACTTCGGTTTGACAACAACTTAGAAGAACACATTTTATTTTCTACTATATTTTCAATAGTCGGGAGTCATTTTTGTATTGAGAGTTTCCTTATTGAAAGTGGTATTTTTTGAAGACGAGCAAAATTCATATATATTTATATAGGAACTTGAGTTGTTTGAGCAATGTTGTCTATAGTTGTATGCAAAATTAGTGAATGTTCAAAGAATAGTTTGGCGAGGAGACGAGGTAAGGTGAGGGACTGTAGAAAAATTTTTCAACCATAATTTTTTTATGCTGGCTGTGTTTTTAAATTTTAAGCTGCATAAATTTTATTTTTAAAATTTCTGGACTGCGGAAAACTTGCAGGCAGCTGCTCAATTTTTTTATGGTAGCTCAATTTTAAATTTTTAGCACTTCTGCAACATTGCAGCCAACTGCTCAATATTTTGTCCTCTCTGTTTTAAACATTCTGCAGTGATGAAAAATTACAGCCAACTGCTCAGTTTAGTAGAAATCTCACAAAATCATGGAAAAATCAACGATGTATTGATAACTATAATGTTCAGTTACAAGCTCCTTATATAGGAGAAGAGTCCTATTGTAGTTATACTAGGAATCCTACTACAACACAAATAATTACATAGGTAGTATTTTATTACAAGTCAAATACCCTATCCTACTCAACTCCAATAATATTCAGTAGCTTAGTCATACATAACTTAGGATTTAGTTGTCTAGTCCTAGTATGAATTAACTCTAGCTCGTAAGCCTGCTTTGATGGATCTGTTCCCTCGATGTGTTCCATCAGTCGTCAAGTTTCCTTCAAAACATCCCCTCAAGCTAGTGAGTGGAGGAACTGTAACTCCTAACTAGCTACAAAATTCAATAAAACCTATTGTGTTAAGGCTTTGGTATTAATATCAGCTTTTGATCCTTACGCTTCACAAACTAAGTAAGAAGTCATCCCCTAGCCACTTTCTCATGAACAAAATGACAGTCCATTTAAACATGTTTTGATGTAACATACATAACTGGATTAACTGTCCTGTACAGGACACTCATATTATAACAATACAACGTAGGAACATATCAAAAGAACATTCCAAGGTCATAAAGAAGATACAAAATCCAAGTCATTTCTGCGGCAGTGGAGGCTAGTTCTCTATGCTCAGTTTCAGCACTAGATCAGGCTACAGTGTTCTGTTTCATGGAGGTCCAAGAAATAAAATTTGCACCTAGTTTGATGCTATAGCCTGTAGTAGATCTCCTAGTTGTGGTACAACCTCCCAAATCTGCATCAGCGTAGCCATACAACCTACATGGTGATTGTGAAATAATTCTGAGTCTAAAGTGTATAGTACGTTTGATGTACCTGAGAATTCTTTTTACCCCTTGAAGATGTTGAATGTTTGGGCTTGTATAAACTAGCCTGCTAAATTCACATCATGAGTGATATCAAGTCTTGTGAGTATCAAATATCGAAGTCTCACTACTATCATTCTGTAAAAGATGCATCTACAAGACTTCCCACAACTTCATCCAAACAATGTTTTTACCAAAAGAAGTGGCTACAACTTTGCCAAAGTCATATCTGTCTTGGACAACAGCTCAACAACATACTTGCTTCAATTTTTAGTGAATTCCACCTTCGAAATACTTCAGCTCAATTCTTAGGAAGTAGTGTAATCGTCCAAGATCTTTCATAGCACACTCCTTCCCAAGTTATACAACCAACTCTGAGACATGAGGTGGATTGCTTCCTTTGACAATCATATTATCTACATATGACAAGAGAAATATTTTGCCTTTGTGAGTTTTCAAAGTAAATAAGGAAGGGTCAGCCTTATTACAAATGAAACCAAGGTGTTAGAGATGCATGCTAGGCATATCAACCTAGGATCTTGGTGCTTGTTTAAGACCATACGATGCCTTTTTAAGTAGACATACATGCTGAGGATACTGTGATCAATAAAATCAAGAGGTTGACTCATGTACACCTCCTCTTGTAAGAAGCAATGGGGAAAGACATTTTGACATCTAACTATCTAACTTCCCAATTTGAACTGACAGCAATGGGTAGAACCACCCTAATATTTGTAGCATTAACTACAAGACTAAATGTTTCTTCAAAATCTGTTAATTAAAACTGCGAGAATACCCTAGCCACAAGTCTGGCCTTGTATCTATCTATTATCCCATCAAAACTTTTAATTTTGTCTTAAACACCCATTTGACCCAACCAATTTCATACCAAGAGATTTGGGCACCAAAATCGATATTTTGTTAGTATGTAAAGTATCAATATCTTCGTGCATTGTTGCAAGCTAATGAGGCGATTTTAGTCCTTCCTTAGTAGTATTTGGTTCTCCGACAATTTTTGTGCTACTGCGAGCAACAAGTGGCAGGTGATTTTCCTTCGCCTTATGCCTGGTGATCATATGATGCCTTTGTGATACAGGAAGTACTTAAACCGGTACATCAACAAATGTAGTTGACTGGAGTGTAGCACTGTCAGGTTGATGGTCAATTGGTACATCAACTAAAGTGGTTCTTTGATGATGATCATTGGTTGGAACTGGAAGAGAAACCTATTCCTCACTGCTCCTGGCAGATTCAGAATCTGCAATTGGAGTTTCAACACTACTGTATAGGTCACCAGCTTCAACTTGTTCCCTAGTATCTGATCCTGCGCCTGAGAGGTTAATACTTCTCATAATCAATGAGTACATGAGGTGTAGCAACATTATGACTATTAATGTGTGGGCTAGCAACATGTACTTCCTTTGAATCAAAATTATCATGTGCAAGCAGTTTAGAGAAAGATTCCACAAAAGTAGCAACATGAGGTGAGACATCAATGTTAGTTTGAGATTGCTTTAGAGACACATAGTATAATGTGTTTTCATCAAACACAACATGTCTTGATATGTAAACCCTCTTTTTACTGGGATGATAGCCTATATATCCTTTGTGTAAGTTGTTGTACCCTATGAACACACAAGGGTAGGTCTTTGGACCGAAATTATATAAGACTAGAGTTATATTCTAGTTATGCTAAGAATCCTACTACAACACAAATATTTACATGGGTTGAATTTTATTACCAGTCAAATACCCTAACCTAGTTGACTACAATAATGTTTAGTAGCTTAGTCGTACATAACATAGGGTTTAGTAGTCTAGTCCAAGTATGACTCTAACACTAACTCGTCGGCCTGCTTCGATGGACCAGTAACTTCGACGTGTTCCATCAGTCTTCAAGCTTTATTAAATAGTTTACCATTTAGTTTCCAACTGTTATATGTATTGGCCATATTAGTGCACCCCTTCTTGTAGGATCTAGACATGTACAAAAAATAGTTAATATCAGTTGACTACTCCAAAATTTTTGTCTTTTCGATATCAAATAACCCAAACCATAGTTAAAAGGATGAATGTTATATAAGATTTCATACTAAATATGACCTTGTGTAGGCTATTATTCGACCTGAACTCATAGACTAGGAATTTTTCTGCTCCATTAATGCAGTATCCCAACAACATGGTTAGGTTACAATGTTGTAGCTTTGCTATTAATTTGACTTCATTCTCGAACTCAGTAAATTCTTGGCATGAAATCATGTCTTTCTTCTACACTTCTATTTCTACTCCATTCTCTAGTACGCCCTACAAATATTATGTTTCATTTGGGTATTAATTATGTTGTCTGAGTTACTGTAAATATGCATTTTCATGCTCGTTGAAAACAAAAAATAACCTTATAAACATTGCTAAACCATCATGTCCTATCTTATAAGAAAACGTGTATGGCTTTAAAGATAAGGCGTGATGACTTTAGCAATGTTTATAAGGTTATAATTTCTTTCCAACAAAGCATGAAAATGCATATTTACAATAACTAAGATGACAAAATTAATACCCAGATGATATATAATATATGTAGGGTGTATTAGAGAATGGGGAGTAGAAATAACAAGGAAGTAGCAAGACGTGACTTCACCCAAGGATATACTGAGTTCGAGAATTAAGTCAAATTAATAGCACATGTACAACATCGTAAGCTAACAAAGTTGTTGGGATACTACATTAATGGAGTAGAAAAATTCCTAGTCTATGAGTTCATGACGAATAATAGCCTAGGCAAGGTCATATTTAGTATAACATCTTAAATAACATTCTTCTTTTTATTATTGTCGGTGTTGTTTTTGATATTTAAAAGCCAAAAAATAGAAATTAGCGAGTATTCATGTGAAATTTAGCAAATGTATTCTCTACATATTCAAATACTCCAAGAAGGAGTATAGTAACATGGACAATGAGCAGCTGGCTGTTATTTTTTAACAGTGAAGAAGTTACAAAAAGAGAGCATAAAAAACGAGAAACTGGCTGCAATGTTGCAACAGTGCAAAAATTTTAAAAATAAAATTTATGCAGCCATCGTTCAATAGGATACATCCACTGATAATGATTCGGTCCAGAAATTTAAGCTTCTTATCCAAAATGTTTTGGGTATTTGTCCTTCAATAAGTTCCATGTTTTTAATTCTCATCTCTTTTGATCCAAAAAAAACTAAAAATATAAATAATTCAATCAGCGGCTCACACACTTCTTTAGATAATAAACCCAGAAGTGCAAGAGGGAGTAGATGTTGCAAAATAATATGCTAATCGTGACTTTTCAATCCAGATATCTTGTGATCATTTTATTCACATACTGAGAAATATTAGATGGAAATCATCATAAAATTTTAGATTCTTTAAGAAAAGTCATAAATTTGTGCTTATCTTTTATGAGAATATGTGTAGCCTGCTTTTGGAAAGTCAAATTTCTCCCACTTTGGATGGGAAGCAATTCCGACCTATTGTTCGTCTCTTGGAAGTCTAATCGAGTATTAATTGTGTCCTTGGTGTTTTTATGACATTCATATTTTTCCCCATGATATTATCACATATATTTTTTAAATATACATTACATCCAAATTATGTAGCAACAAGAGACACTTCCAATAGGAAAGTTCAAAAGAGATAGTTTTTTATTCCAATTATCCATTCAATTTCATGTGATTTCTTCTTTCTTATCTTTGGATCCTTTGATAAATGTAATCCTTCAAGATCTTGCACTTGATTAAGTATCTCAATACAAGAACTCACTTTTGGTGGGGACATTTTCTCTGTTGTACCATCAAATGAGTCCTTCTCACTTCTAAAGTTGTGATTCTGAGAAAGATAACGCTGATAATCTATAAAACACTGTTTCTTACAATTAGCCTATTGAATTAAGACAGTGCCTTTATTGCAACATGGTCATCCCAATTTTCTTTTTTTTCTCCATCTTGATCAATTTCCATATGTTGGGAAGTCATTGATGGTCCATAATAGAGAAGCATGCAACTTAAAAATTATTTAGTTAACACATCATAGGTCTCAAAACAAACTTTCCACAACTCCTTCAATTCCTCTATTAAAGGTTCAAGATATGTATCAATTGAAACTTGTGGACCATTTGGACACGAAATAAGCATTGACAAAATAAATCTTTCTTTCTTTATACACAACCAAGATGGTAAATTATAAGGAATAAGAACCACATGCCAAATTTTGTATGAGGCTTTAGCATTCCAAAATGGTTGAAATCCATCACCATCAAGTTTGACTCGAATATTTAAAGACTCAACCGCAAAAAATGATAAAGTTAATAAAATGACTTCCATGTCATTGAATTAGTCGGGTGCCTGATTATTCAATCATTATTCTATTATCCTTATGCCATATCATTAGAGTATATGACTTTGTAGACATAATCAATTTATGAAGTCTAGGATTTAAAGGAAAATAGTATAAACTCTTTGATGTTATTTTTTACCTTTTTATTCCTTGTTTATTCACAATATGTATTTATTTTCCATTTGAACGCACCTCAAACATTACAAGAATCAAGTAAGCTATCCTCCTTTCAATATAACACGCATTCATTAGTACACACATCAATATTGTTGTATGAAATCCCGAATACTTGAATTATTTTCTTTGACTCATAATATGAGTTGGAAAATTTGTAACATTAGGCAAAAACTCCTCTTTCAATAGTTTCAATAGCATTGTAAATGATGCATTATTCCAACGACCCATACTTTTAATATGAAGCAATTTTATCAAAGAGGAAAGCTTTGAAGCTTTTGAATTGGGGTATAATGGCAACTGGAAATCCTTCGATAGGCTGTAAAAAGAAATTCAACATTTTGTTCCTCCTCAAGTAAGTCATCACAATCAGTATGTGTAATTCCTCCACCAAGATTTGGGTACAAATCTTTCAATAGTTGTTCTACTTCATCTTGCACTCGCACATTCTTCTACTGCCTCACCATCTTTTTCTTCATCTTCATCTTTTTTATTATGATTTTAATAATGGCTCGCACAATCATTTTCCATGGTTATATCAAAAGGAATAATTGCGAAGTATTGCACATACAAGTAATATTCCCAGTCACAGAAGTAATCTTCAAGAAAGATGGAATAATTGACTTGTTCCCTATTCTGTTAATTGTTTCGTAGAATAAGATACAATATCAAAAATGAATCTTGTTCTCATCTTGTTCATTTGAGTCGGTTATTTCTTACTGCTTACAATTGACTCCTTGTCCATATTAAATGTCCTTGTTGTCTTAGGCTTGCATATTGTTGTCACCATTGACATGCCACTATACAATGGTTGTAGTCTACTTCTGTTTGACAACAAGTTAGTAGACAAAATTATTTTTCCTACCATCTATTCAATAGTTGGTAGATATTTTTTCTATTGAGAGTGTTCTTGTTGAAAGTGGTATTTTCAGAAGACGATCAAAATTCGTTTATATTTATATAGGAAAATGAGTTTTTTTAGAAATGTTGTCTATAGTTGTATACAAATTAGTGACTGTTAAAAGAATAGTTGGAGTTAAATGTGAACTCTTAAATGTTTTAACAAGTTTGTTAGGTGAGGAGACGAGCTAAGGTGCCACGACTGTAAAACATTTTTCAACCATACAATTTTTTTATGCTGGCTCTGTATTTTATTTTCTGCAAAGCTGCATTAAAATTTAAGCACTACTACAATATTGCAGTCAACAGCTCAGTTTTTTAAGCTAGCTCTTGTTTCAAATTTCTACACTGCTGAAAAAATTGAAGCCAATTCTCAGTTTTACATTATGTATTGGCCATGTTACTGTACCCCTTCCTGTAGGATTGGGACAAGTACAAAAATTAGTTACTCAATTTCAGTCGAATACTCCCAAATTTCTTTATTTTCAAATCAAAACAACGCGGACAATAGTAAAAAGGATGAATGTTATATAAGATTTCATACCAAATATGACCTTGTGTAGGCTATTATTCGACCTGAACTCATAGACTAGGAAATTTTCTGCTCCATTAATGCAGTATCCCAACAACTTGGTTAGGTTACGATGTTGTAGCTTTGCTATTAACTTGACTTCATTCTCGAACTCAGTAAATTCTTAGCGTGAAGTCATGTCTTTCTTCTTCACTGCTATTTCTACTCCATTCTCTAGTACCCCCTAAAAATATTATGTTTCATTTGGGTATTAATTATGTTGACTGAGTTACTCTAAATATGCATTTTCATGCTGGTTGAAAAGAAAAAATAACCTTATAAACATTGCTAAAGCATCATGCCCTATCTTATAAGAAAATGTGTATGGCTAAATAGATAGGGCGTGATGACTTTAGCAATGTTTATAAGGTTATAATTTCTTTTCAACAAAGCATGAAAATGCATATTTACAATAACTAAGACAACAAAATTAATAGCCACATGATACATAATTTGTAGGGTGTATTAGAGAATGGAGTACAAATAACAGGGAAGAAGCAAGACATGACTTCACGCCATGGACATACTGAGTTCGATAATGAAGTCAAATTAATATCAATTGTACAACATCGTAACTTAACTAAGATGTCAGGATATTGCATAAATGGAGCAGAAAAATTCCTAGTCTATGAGTTCATGGCGAATAATAGTCCAGGCAAGGTTATATTTAGTACGACATCTTAAATAACATTCTTCATTTTTACTATTATTTGTGTTTTTTCTGATATTGAAAAGCCACAAAAAATAGAAATTTGCGAGTATTCGAGTGAAATTGAGCAACTGTTGTTTGTACATGTCAAGATCATGCAAGAAGGAGTATAGTAACATGGCCAATGAACAATTGTAGTTTTTAGCAAAGGCGTAAGTTTTAAAACAGAGAGGATAAAAAATTGAGAAACTGGCTGCAATGTAGAAGGAGTCTTGAAAATTTAAAACACAACTAGCATAACAAAATTGAGCAGTTGGCTACAACTTTTCAACAGTGCAATAATTTTGAAACAGAGGTAGATTAAAAAGTTTGCGGCTTAGCTGGCTGCAATGTTGCAACAGTGCATCCATCATTCAGTAGGGTACATTCACTGATATAGAATCGGTCCAGAAATCTAAGCTTCAGTAGCTAAATGATTAATTAAGTTCATCATGACATTAAAAAATGAAAGAGGGGGGACCTTTTCTAACTTGTAAACTGTTATGGGTATTTGCGCTGCAATATGTTGCAAGTTATCAATTCTCAACTCTTTTGATCCAAAAACACTAAAAATATAAATTATTTAATCAGCGGTTCACACACTTCTTTAGACAATATACCACAAAGTGCAAGAGTGAGTAGGTGTTGCAAGATAATATGATAATAATGACTTTTCAATCAAGATATGTTGTGATAATTTATATTCACACATTGAGAAATATTAAGTTTATGTCATCAGAAACTTTTAGATTCTTTATGAAAAGGCACAAATTTGTGCTTATCTTCATAAGAATATGTGTAGCCTGCTGTTGGAAAGTCAAATTTCTCCCCTTTTTGATGGGCTGCAATTCCGATCTAATGTTCATTTCTTGCAAGTCGAACCGAGTTTTAATTGAGTACTTGGTGTTTACTTTGACATTAATATTTATCCATGATATTATCACATATATTTTTTCAGTATACATAACTTTCAAATTATGTAGCAACAAGAGACACTTCCAATATGGAAGTTCAAAATAGTGTCTTTTTTTTTCAATTATTCATTCAATTTTCATGTGATATCTTCTTACTTATCTTGGGATCCTTTGAGAATTGCAATCCTTCAAGATCTTGCACTTGATGAAGTATCTCATTACCGGAACTCACTTTTTGTGGGGACATTTTCTCTATTGTACTATAAAATGAGTCCTTCACACTTCAACATTTTTGATTCTGAGAAAGATAACGTCGATAACCTATGAAATACTGCTTCTTAACATTAGCCTATTGAATTAAGGTATTGTCTTTATTGCAGCATGGACATGCTAATTTTCCTTTTGTACTTTATCCTGATAATTTTTCCATATGCATGAAATTCATTGATGGTCCATAATAAATAAGCGCGCAAATTAAAATTTGATTTAGTTGATGCATCATACGTCTCAATACCATCTTCCCACAACTCTTTCAATTCATCTATTAAAGGTTGAAAATATGTATCAATTGCATCTCCTAGACCTTTTGGATACGTAATAAGCATTGATAAAATAAAATTTTCTTGCTCATACACAACCAAGGTGGTAAATTATAAGGAATAAGAACACATGTCAAATGTCGTCTGAGGTTTTTGCATTCAGAAATGGTTGAAATCCATCGCCATAAAGTTTGATTCGAACATTTAAAGGCTCAAAGTCAAATGAAGGATGAAGTTCATCAAATGAATTCCATGCTATTGAATCAGTCAGATGCCTGATTACTCCATAATCAATCTTTTATCCTAATGCCATATCATTAAAGTATATGTTTTTGTAGACATAAACAATCTATGAAGTTTAGGATTTAAAGTAAAATAGTGTAAATTAGTTGATGTAATTTTTTACCTATTATATTTCTTGTTTATTTACAATATGCATTTATTTTCCATCATAACGCACCTCAAACTTTACAAGAATCATGTAAGCTATCCTCCTTTCTGTATAACATGCAATTATTAGTAGACGCATCAATCATATTGTATGAAAGCCCGAGTTCTTGAATTATATTCTTTTCCTCATAATATGATTTCATAAAATTGGTCACATCAAGAAGAAACTCCTATTTCATACAGTTTAAATAGCATTGTAAATGATGCATTACTCCAACGACCAATACTTTTAATATGTAGCCATTTTATCAAAGAGGAAAGCTTTGAAGCTTTTGAATTCTTGTATAATGACAACTCAATCCTTCGATAGGCTGTAAAAACAATTCAACATTTGGTTCCTCCTAAAGTAAGTCATCAAAATCAGTATGTGTAATTCCTCCGTAATGATTTGAATACAAATCTCTCATGCTCTTTTACTTCATCTTCACTGCCACATCCTTCTACTGCCTCACCATTGTTATCTTCATCTTCATCTTTTGACTATGATTCTAATAACAGCTTACCAATATGTCCTCCATAGTGATACCAAAATGTGTAATTACGAAGTATTCCATATAGTTGCAAATGTGTCTCAATTATTTGACGAGTTCATAAAGTTGTATTAACATTTGACAAATGGACATCCTATTTCATATTATTCTCTTTTTTTTTTGCAAAGCATAATCCAAAAACTTCTGCAAGCTGGCTAAGTAGATTTCATCGAGACGGTTATCAACATGTTGCATTCATTGCGTACTAGGTTTCATAACCTTCAAGTAGTGGCGGTTCTAAGGTTTTCGTTTAGAAGGTTCGTAAAACAAAAGTATAAACATATATATAATCTAACAAAAATAAATTTCTAAGAAGTAGTTGTATATAGTTTTAAGTTACGGACCCCTAATTTTTTTTGGGGTTTAAAACAAAAAATAATGTTTCATAAAATAAAACACTAAAAAGGTGAAAGAACTGAAACTAAGAAAGAAAAAAAACACTAACAAAGGGATTTGGACACTCATCATGAAACTTAATTTCAAGGGGAGCTATCAGTTTCTCTTTGTCATTAAGGGTTTCAAAATATATATATCTACATAAATACAGAAAACATACCCTATATACGATCTAAATAATTTTTGCTGAGGGAGTTCGGCTGAACCCCTTGAAGACCATGAGGGTCCGCCCTGACCTTCAAAAGTACATAAAAATAACAAAAATGTTAAAGGTCACTTTTGAATAGTTAAGGTGCGTAATTTGTCACCATGATAGTTTTATAGTGTAACTATCTTTTTA
The DNA here is from genome assembly GCA_027789145.1 of Solanum arcanum. Taxonomy (NCBI): domain Eukaryota; kingdom Viridiplantae; phylum Streptophyta; class Magnoliopsida; order Solanales; family Solanaceae; genus Solanum; species Solanum arcanum. The sequence goes on along the minus strand of CM050942.1, from coordinate 55,859,269 downwards.
GGACAAGTTAAAGAGGAAATCTATGTCTTTTTCCTCGTACATCCACCAATTAGGTAAGAAAAATATAAACCAATAATGGATTCTATGGTACCATTAATGTATATACTTTCCAATTCATCAAGGCCAATGATTCATGTTATCCACCAAGATCTTCCTTGCATTATGTAGGAATTTTATTGTATCTTTTACTTAACACAACCCTAAACTCTAAATTCCCTTGTAACACATAAATAACTATTTTTAACAGTTTTACAACTACCCTTATAATCTTCATTGACCTTATCAGGGTCAACGACGTCCCTTACAGTAATTAAAAAAAAAGGCAATACCTACAATATAAACGAGTCCGAAGTCTAAATATTAACGCCATTACTATGTTAAAATTAAAAATCATTGTCCTAAAGAGTTTTAATTAAGACATTATTTTTCATGTAAATTCTCCCCAGATAACCATTTTAGTTAAAAAAAATCGCTAAAAATTTATTTTAAAGTCGCTGAGAAGGCAGCGGAAATTTCATTAGAGAGATGATAATGTCAAAAGCACGAAGAAGCTAGCAACAAAGTGAAACAACTAGAAAAAGGTCATCAAACATTTGTAGATTTTAATGAGAGATTTAGATGTAAATTGAAACTTTACCATTCATCACAATTAATTGTACGTCAGCTACATTTCATGTATGCATATACAATTTATAGAACCAACTGATCACTGACAAGTTTAACGAACTATCTGACAACCTAACAAACTTTTTAACTAACTTTAAATAAATCTAACTATGTTTACTAACTAATTAAATTAATCCACTGATCAATTAATCAATTCCAATAGTCCTCCTCAAGATGGATGTACTGAAAAAGTTCATTACTCCGAAATGTCACACTAGATTTCCTTTGGTTCACACAAAACATTTGCTTGATCTAAGGAACTCAATTCCCAAAATAACTTTAATCTTACCTAGATCATTAATTTTGAAATATATGTACTATACACACTTAGTTTCTTCGATTAACTCAATATGATTTCTTGTAATCAACAGATCATCAAAACATACAACGTTTATTACCAAGCTAGATCCACTCCATTTAGTAAACAATGAATAATCTAGGTGACTCTATGTATAGCCTGAAGCAAAGAAAGCCTCTGTCCACTTGACATTCCATTGTCTTGATGTTTGTTTATTATTCTACTAATAACAAATTAATCAATTACAATACTCCTCCTCAAGATGGATGTACTGAAAACGTTCATTACTCTAAGCTTATATAGTAAGAATTTATGCTGTGTCCTTCCCAAAACCTTAGTAAGCAAATCATCTTTTTAGTTTTTAGTGTTGATGTAGGTTGTCTTGAGTCCTTTCAGAGTCGTTTCTCAAATGAAATTACAATCAATCTCTATGTGTACGTTTATGAAACATTAGGTTTTAACCAATTTATATAGAAACCTTTCTATCACAAAAAACAGAAGATAGTTTAATCAGTTTGACATTCAGTTGCATGAACAAGTCAGCAATTTATACTACTTCAGATGTTAAACTAGACAAACTCTTTTACTCAGCCTCTGCAAAACTCCTAGGGAAAGTATTCCGCTTTTTGGATTTCCAGTAATGAGAGAATCACCAAACTTCAAATACAAAACAAGTAACTAATCTTCTAGTAATTGGAAAAACAACCCAATCTGCATCACAATAGCCTGTTAAGTGAGGTATGTGATCTGCGCTCATCAACAATCCCCTCCCTGGTTCCAGTTCAATGTATTTGATCACCCTTATAGCAGTAATCTAGTGTTACATTTTTGGTTGTTTCATAAACTGACTTAAGGTCTGTACTAAAAAAGCTATGTCCGACCTTGTGTTGTAAGATAAAGCAGCTTACCTATAAGCCTTCGGTATCTAGAAACATCCTTAAATACAATGTAAGTAATCTTGATATCTTGATCAAAGTCTACGTTGGTCAACTTTATGTTGCATTCTAGTGGTGTCCAACTTGGTTTAGCATTTCCTAACCCAACTTCAGCTATCAACTCCAAAGCATATTTGCTTTGGTTCACACAAAACCTTTGCTTGATCTAAGGAACTCAATTCCCAATATAAACTTAATCTTTCCAAGATCTTTAATGTTGAAATATTTGTACTATACACACTAAGTTTCTTTGATTAACTCAATATCATTTCTTGTAATCAACAGATCATCAAAACATTCAAAGTTTATTACCAAGCTAGATCCACTCCTTTTAGTAAACAATGAATAATCTAGGTGACTATGTGTATAGCCTAAATTAAAGAAAGCCTCTGTCCACTTGACATTCCATTGTCTTGATGATTGTTTAAGTCCGTAGAGTGACTTAACAAGTTTACAATGTTTATTCTTCCCCTGATCACAAAATCCCTTAGGCAGTTCCATATTTACCTCCTAAGAGAAATCACCCTATAGAAAAGCATAGAATACATCTAGTCGGGGTAATACCTTCCACATAAGAATAATCACGTTCAGAAGATTCAACATTCGGATCTACTAAGTTATCTTCTATGGGCATATGTATCTTATCAAGTTCATAATAAATAATCGGATGGTTCTGTGTTGGTCATTTAATAAAACGGAAACACATACTACTTCAAAAAAACATCTATGTTTACCAAGAGCTTTTACTGAGACATATTGTACATGACATAACCTTTTGAGTTGCTGAGTATCCCATTATAACACATGTATACGCTCTGTGAGTGAACTTATTAGGCTTAACCATTCTAGTTGCATACCATAGACATACTATTGTCCTAAGATGATCAATATTTGCCTTATGGCCATTGAAAAGAAGTTTGTCCCTTCAAAACGTCAGTAGGTAATCTGTTAATCAGATAAACAACAACTAATATACACTCTCCCCAAAATCTGATAGGAATATCACCTGGAAATCTTAGTGCCATTGCTACCTCAAGTATGTGCTCGTGATTTATCTCCACCACTCCATTCTGTTATGGAGTATGGGGAAAACTACTTTGATTAATAATACCAAGAGAATTAAAAAAAGTATTGCATTCATTATTAGAGAACTTTGTGCCATTATCTGATCTTATCCTTTTTACATGCTTGTTAAACTGAGTTTAAACTAAAGCAAAAAAAGACTTTAGAACTTTGAGCATAACTCTTTATCCTCAATAGATACAACCAGGCCATTCGTAAAAATCATCAACAATTGTCAAGCAAAATCTACAACCATTATGAGTAGCAGTCCAATAGGGTCCCCAAACATCTAAGTAAAGCAAGCCAAAAGCCTCAATAGCTCTAGATATACTTGTGTGAAAAGTCCATCTGGTTTGCTTTGAAAGGGGACATATTGAACATTTATTACATTCAATAATGTCTATATTCTCTTTTCCTAGTGTTATATATTTCAAGACCTTTATTGAATTGTGTCCTAGCCTATAGTGCCAAAGGAGCTTGTATGCATATGAGTTTTGTGTGAGGGACACAATCTCATCATTCATTCCTTCTCCACATGGTTTCTGAACATGTAAAAAAGTCCATCAATCTCGTTACAAATCCCCTTTACTTTAATTTCCCATTGGAGAATTCCTAAAGAACAAAAAACTGAGGAAAGAAGTTAACTGAGCTTTTTTATTTTCTTGTAATCTGTAATACTAAAATAAGATAATGCTTGAATGCAGGTACCACCAAAACATTATTCAACACACTTCAATCAATAGTCTCACATTTACTAACTTAAGACACTGAAGTAGATTAAATATTAGGTAAATGCACCCTTCTGCCTAGAAACTAGATGCATATATCAATATATTGGGCTTAGATGTTACATGGAATTTAGCACCTGAATCTAGTATCCATCTTTCTCCTTTCTCTGCTTCTCTAGTTGTCATTGACAATGCTTTAGGTTTTAAAATTATACCTGCAATGTTTTCCATATCCATTGTACCTTTGGAGCTTGATCCTACTTCCTCCTTGTCCATCATGTGTTTATACTTGTGATACATATTCTTCTTTTGGAGAAAAGTGTCATGTAACGCTAATTCTCATTAAGATTTTGCGTCCAGATAGGGGCAGAAGATTCTAGAGTTTTTGAGAAGTTTATAGAAAACTCTTAAAACCCTTAGATATTCCAAGAAGACTCTAGAATTCCTTAGGTCTTTCCATGGAAGACTCTATAATACCTTATAAAGATGTCTTAGAAAGTTTTGGAATATCCTAGAACATGTATAAAGTTTTAGAGAGACCGAAGCGTAATTATTAGGAGGACTTATAAAGTAAATATTATTTACACTTTAGCTCTTAGTTGTAGTATAAATCGATGGGGGCAGTCATTTGTAAATCATACAAGCTTGAAACAAGCAATCCAACAAGTTGTAAGTAGTCTTCCAAATAAAAAATCTTCTTCCAAAGTTTTCAAATCTTTCTATATCTTCCTTTCATTCTCTTAGCAATCTTAGTACTGAAGTCTTACTTGAGATAACAAGATCGTTAAAGATTCATGAGTAAGTTGTCAGGTGCCGCACACAGCTTCAGTAATACTTTAAGTCTGTAACAACGTGGTATCAGAGCAAAGGATGATACTAAGGGAATGACTATCGAGGGAGACGTAAACGGCGCTATCACCAATAACATCCATTTGGATGGTGGAAAGAAGAACTGAAAGGGAAAGAAGAATCAAAAAGGTAATGAGGAGGTGCTGCCTAATACTACACAAGTCTAGATGATAACATCTCATCCACCTTCGATCACCGAAGAAAGTGACGATGAACTTGGCGAGGACATTATCGACGCCTCTACTGGAGAAGAATGGGTAGCCAGGATGGAATTGGCGAAACAGGCTGTGGAGATATTAGGCCGGCGTATGAATGTGGCCTATAGCAAGTTCAAGAACCTTGAGGACTTCACCCTGGAGGAGATCAAAAAAATCCATAAGAAGTTAGAGGGTCGCCAGTGGGACGAGTTTGAGATGAAGGAGGCCATCTCTTGCTTGGAGTATCAGTTTATGGAAGCATAAAGCACTATTGAAACTTTGAAGGACGAAGTTATGACGCTCAAGGAAGGCACAAAGTATGGAGGCTCTACATCACCCGAGCGTGATAGAGAGGCCAGATTCTAGGATGCCAAGCCACCCAATCCTGTAGCACTTGGAGGATTACTTAAAGTGTAACTGAGTGAAAAGAGACGAAAACAAGATCAATACCATTGTGTTATTTCAGAGATGGCCATGTTCTGGTGGAGGGAGAAATATTTTAAAATAGGGAATGGACGTTGCACCATCAACACTTGGGAGCGATTCCGTGAGGAGTTCAAGAAAACCTTCTTCTCTAACAATGTCATCTATGAGGCGAAGCGCAAGTTTAGGGAACATAAACATACGTGAAGCATACACGCATATGTGCAGGAGTTCACTATCATCACGCTTGAGATTCCCAACCTCATACATGAAGATATGTTGTTCCACTTCATGGATGGATTGCAGAATTGGTCCATGATGGGGTTTAATCGCCGACAGGTCAGTACTATTTATGAAGACATCATGCAGGCCGATGTTTTGACAGACTATAACCATGAGAAGGCCGACCAAGCTAAAGGAGAGGAGAAGAGAGGTAGTCATAACCATGGTGGGGGAGATTGTGGCAAAGTCGAAGAGCAGTGGCCACATCCTAAGAAGTATGATACATATAAGTCCGATGGCTAGATGTCAGGACGTCATAGTGAGACGGACAGAAAGACAGAGGTTGCAAAAAGAGGTGATTGATACATATGCGGTGGGTCGCATGTCTATAAAAGATGCACTGAACTGAAGAGCCTTGGTGCTATCCTGCAAGAGCGAAAAGAGAAGGAAGCACAAGAGAAAGAACAAGGAGCGGAGATGACGCAGTTGGGCTTTGTAGGACTATGCGGAGATATAGCAAAGCATCTAGGAATCCAAAAGAATATAGAACGGAGTATGTCGACATCACGATTAATAAAAATTCACTCGTGATATGGTCGACACGGGTGCAAAGTCCCAATTCATGACCAAGACGATATCAAAAAGGTTGGGGATACAGTCCAAGTACCCGACTCAAGATGGTCAATGCACCATCGACTCCTGTTAGAGGATTCACACATGGAGTAAGCTTCACGCTCGGCGTATGGCAAGGTAAGACCAATTTCACTATCGTTCAATTACACCTCTTTGATATAATTCTTGGGCAAGAGTTCTTCCAGTAGTGCCACGATGTGATCAATCCTTACCTTGACGAATTCTGTTCAGGGAGCAAGGAAGAACTTATATAGTTCCCATGGTTAAGGCACCGAAGACAGAAAGGCAGTTTCGATTAATGACCATGCAACTCAAGAAAAATCGTAATAAGGAGAATTCGACATTTGTAGCAATTTATACAACTTTGAAAGAACACAATGGCGCTAAGAAGTCCTTGCCACTAACACGAAGAAGGTTCCCAGAGGGAACAACGTCTTGATGCCAAAAAAGCCACCGAGGCATTGCCCATAAGAAGGAGGTAGATCGTGAGATAGAGTTAGAAGAAAACAGAAGTAATTAAAGGAATTGTGCGAGGTCATTGACCGAGTCAATGGACTGTTGGTCGTGTATTCGACAACCAAGACTTGTTTTTTGATGCAGCGACGATGTGATGCGGTTGTTGCATCAGTATATGGGGGAGAGTGTCATGTCCTGCCAATTCTTAGTAAGATTTTGCATCTGGATAGAGGCGGAAGTGTCTAGAGTTTTGGAAAAGTTTATAGAAAACTCTAGAGACCCTTAGATATTCCAAATAGACTCGAGAATTTCTTCTGGCTTTCCTTGGAAGGCTCTAGAATAACTTAGAAGATGTCTTAAAAAGCTTCGGAGTATCCTAAAACATGTAGAGAGTTCTAGAGAGAGACCAAAGTGTAATTATTAGGAGGACTTATAAAGTAAATATTATTTTACACTTTAGCCCCTAGGTTGTAGTATAAATATATGGGACACACATTTGTAAATATATCCAAGCTTGAAACAAGCAATCCAACAAGTTGTTAGCTATCTTCCAAATAATGAAAGCCTCCTTCCAAAGTTCTCAAATCATTCTATGTCTTCCTTTCATTCTCTTAGCGATCTTAGTTTTAAAGTCTTATTTGAGCTTACAAGATCGTGAAAGATTCGTGAGTAAACTGTCAAATGTCACACGAATCTTCAGTAAGAATCTAAGCCTGTGACAAAAGGGCCAAATGCATCATCTGAATTATCATATCTGATAGCATTTGCATGATTTTCATGACGTGTTGCTTATTTTTCTGAGCTTAATTTGCTGGTGGCTCTGACTTCTTTTTGAACTTCCAGTCAACAAAGTGTCCAACTAACCTGAAACAGTTGTCCTTAATGTGGCCTTTCAATTTACAATGATCACATATTTGATCCAAATTCTTCTTTTTATCCTAAATTTCCTCTCAGAATTCCCTTTCCCTACATATAATGAAGTTGGATCTTGAATTCCTTGACCTGCATATCTAAAATGCCCCCACTACATGTGAACTTGCAGTCATACATTGACCATCTGCCATTGATTTACTCGAAAAAATAAAAAAAAAAATGAGTTGCATTCGGAAAATCGATCAAACTTATGATTTAAGAGAAATTGATTTTTCAACTAAATAGAGTCGCCACTTAATTTTTTGATAAAAATCACGAAAACACATAATTTTTCAAACAAATTTAAACAGATAAAAATCAATTTGAAATAAATATAGTTCGAAGTTCAATTTACATTTCGAGAAGGTTTTAGGCTCTCTGATGTCCGCTAACTTGCAGTTGACCGGCGATTTGACTAAAATTACTTTTCAATCAACCGTTAAGGTTTTTATTAAGAAATAAAACTAAATTTTATTTAAAGGGAAAATAAACTTAAAGGGAATTTTTAAAGTGATTAGTTTATATTTTTCAACACAATTAAAATAAAATAGAACTAAATAATAAATAAATAAAAGACATTTAAATTTGAACATAATCGATAACATGACTATCTTTTAAGAATTAATTAAGTTAAAACCAAAATATATAATGTTAGTCAACATAATCACAAATGAATAAGAGGAAAAGGGAGAGGGTATTAAATTTGGGCCTTTTTCCCAAATCCCAAATTAGATGGGCTTCTGGCCCAAGTCTTGTAACTTGTCGTGATCTAAGATTGCAAAAATAGGCCTAGGCCGATTTAAATTCAAACAGAATTGCTGGAAATTTATTGTATAACTTACATAAATTCCATGGTGTAAAACTTATATTACATCCTATCCCTACTTTTTTCTATTTTATAAAAATCTCTTAAATATTTAGACATACGGATACATAATTAGTTGTGCGTATAAATTAATTGTGATACTTTATATATATGACTGTTGCAAAATAAATTAGAAAATCAAATTAATATCCCATAATTTATGTTGCTTTTTACAATATCAATCAACGAAACGTATATCCTAAAATAACAAATCAATTCAAAATTCATAATCCATGTTCATCTTTGTCCATATTTGAACAAAGAAACATTCGAGCAGGATTCAAATTTTTTGTTGAAAATTTGATAAGATACAAAATGAATATTTTTGTTTTTGATTAAGACTCTTGAAGGAAGAAAAAATCAAAGATCGTAGCTTTTGAGTTCTTTGAATTCTACGCGAATCTCACAATGGACGATCAGGTTGGGTTTCTTTGCCAATTTTCTTGGTATCTTTATTTTTGTACTGGTTTTTACTTACCATTGTTTAATGGCAGATTCCAAATATCAAAGCAACTGAAAGTTGTTATTTTACACTTAGCTTGGTTATAAATAGTTATAATTTTCCATAACTTCAATTTTCGAGTTAAATATTTGATAGAAAGGTATGAAACACATATTCATGTGCTTTAATCATTGTTTTTCATTCATGAATTTATATATGATTGATAAGTCATGAAAAATTATTGATCGAATTGATACATTAAAACCTTGAAGTAGACGTTATGGATTTGAAGATCTGCGAGTTACTATACTTTTAATATAAAATATCAGGTACATGTGAATTAATTTTTTAAAATTTGAATTTGTATATGTACATGTAGATCATGATACATTGCTGATTGAAACTTGATTTAATTTTACTTGTATACACAATGAATTTCTATAAACGTGAGTAAGTGTGTCATTACGATAAAGTATCAGATACATGTGAATTTTTATTTATCAATATATGAATTTCTTTATATATATCAATATATAAGCTATCATGTATCTAGACTTAATGATCATTAGGTTTTTGAGTATCTTAAATTGAGTTTATTGATATGTGATGCATCTCTCACTTATTAACGTGTACAAGTGTTCCATCTTCTAAATTTATTTATTCAATATATATAGGTGGATGATGTTACAACGTTTTCCTTAAGAAATTGTACTTTCTTTCCGTAAGGAGATTCACAAACTCTTTTTTTGGTACTATTTTTATGTTTCAGATAAATTATTTTGAGATTATTGATTTTTAGTATTGTTTTTCCAACTTTTACTTTGACAAAACATTACAATTTACTAGTAGTTTGTGAAATTTATATACAATAAATTGAAGTATTAAGATTTTCGACCTTGTATTCATTTTTTGCAACACATTGTGTTTCATATACCTTTTTTTTAAAAATATTGTATCATTACCTATTTGATAATAATGTGCTAGAGAACGTGTTTGTGAAGATGGTTCCATTTGATATGGTTCAGATACATTTTCATTTAATGTATCATTATATAGTTGAAAATGTATATGATACAATAAGGTTGCGAAAATAGTATGGAAAATAAAATCAAGTGAATCTATAAATTTATAAGTAAGATTAATTTATCAATTAGATAAATGAATGAATCAAGACAAAATACAACTAATTATTCAATGTATAAACATAATTCAATGCACAACTAACTAGAACAAATTATCAAGTAAATACCTAGTTGAATCAACAATAAAGTTATAATTACATTACATTGGTTAGGTGTTAAAATGATTCAACAATTGACTAAAACTAATGAGAAGAAATATTATTACATGCTTATACATTAATCAATTTGATACTTAATTTTATTCAAATTTTGTACTAGTTTATATAAGACAAATATGTACGACAATTTATACAATAATTCTTAGTACTAATATAATATAGTTTTCTTGATAACTATTGTATTTATACTAGATACATCAAATAAGCAATTGTTGCTTCTAAGTCATAAGATGTTAGATTTGAGATTGAGACATTATTATGTAATAGTTGTTATTCAATTGATACATTTAGTATAAATTCGAGTTTACGTATCATATCTAAAAAATTAGTGCATGATATATCACTATTTATGTATCTTGTTTCAACTGATAAGTATTGTCTTATTACGGGATACATTAAACAATTAATTGTTGCTGATAAGTTGTTTGCCTTGAAATTGATACATGTAGTATAAATTAGTATTTATAAAACCTGTCCATACTCGACATATATATGTACCATATACAAAAAATATGAATATGAGATATATTTAGTATAAATTTGAATATAGTATCATCCCTAATAAAGTAATGCATGATATATACTATTTATATGTCTTCATTCGTTGCTGCTTCATTAAGATCTTGAGGGCCTTGATCTGGTTCTTCATCTTAAAGAAGCAACATATAGTATAATTCAGGATACATTAAATTGATAATGCATCATGTACAAACAAATTATGATGTATCAAACATTTGATAATGTATCATAATACTAAATTATCTGATCATACTTATACAATCTTATGTACACTTACTTCTGGAGTAACTTCAATATTTTCATATATGAGTTGGATTTCTTAAAAAATCTCTATTTAGTGTTGATTTTTGGTAGTATTCTGATTATTTTCATATTTCGGTTAGACTTCCGAAACATCCACTATTTCTGATTCTTGACAGTATAATCAATTTGTATTTTAAGTTTAATAACAAACAAGTGTTAACACATATGTTAATGATACATTTAATTATATTCAAGAAAAATATGTACGAAATATATAATTTTTAAAATATATAATGAACTATAGACACTATTAAATCATAATATATCAGATACATACCTATGCACTCATCGATCTGATCTTCAACCTCAACAGCAGATACACTCAATGTTTTGGTCATTATGACAAAATCGAATTGTATTGGTGAAGTTTATTGTGAATCAAACTGAAAGGTACTTTCTTGAGGTTCAATATTGGATTTTGCCGAAAAATTTAATCGTGCAGTACATAGATTTAGTAGCAACATCCTTCAACAAAAGATTAATAACATATTAACCTATGCAATTTAATCCAGAAAAAAATACATATAAAACCTAATATAATTTGTGGTTGGTTGTCTTCATGTGTACAGATTTCATAAACTAAGAATTTTGGGAGAGAAAAAACAACAATAGAGAAGACAATTCCTACCTATTTTGAAATCTATTGACTAGAAAAAGAATTCTTTTGAAAATCAAATTGATTTGACAATTGTAAGGTCTAACTATGTGGAGAGAATTTAGCGAGAGAAGGAAGTAGGAAACGTGGGTTTGACTATTGAATTTTTGTATCCGAAAATTTCAATTAGTGAGAGGAATAAGTGACTTATGTAATATTTTTTAAAAAAAGGGAAAAACAGATAATAAGATAAGTAAAATTGTTTATATAAGTAAAATTTTCCAAATTTATTTTGATGCTTTTGAGCCCCTTTTTGACCTCTGAGAATTCGTATACGCTGAATGTATATTGGTGCATATGGGCTATATTCTATGTTCGTATTTTTGCATTGTTCCCGTATACAAGTTTTTCAGCTGTATATTGTCTCCTGACATGTATCCCTCATACTTTTAATATTTCAGATATGTATATCAGTGTATACAACTCATTTTCGGGATTTTTGAAACATAATAAGTTTATTATATAGCTTCGTATTGGACTTTTGGAAACCTTTATCTCAACTTCATGTTTGCTGACTCAATGAAGGGAATCGACAGAATGCTAGGAAAAGAGTCACCAAACACTCGGGAGAAGCCGATTCAAACATAGAAGAGATTAAAACAAGATAATGATTAATGATAGAGCATGCTTTAAATCTATATAATGCAACCAAGACAAATGAAAATAAAATAAGACTAAAAAGCATGCGTTTGATTTACTATACCCATGTTATGCTAAAAATTACAAGGGAAAACATGCAACATTCAAAGCATATCCACTTAAAAGTAAACCAATCTCCTCACTATAAAGTAAGATAACCAACGGCAGTGATTGCTAATAGTGAAAACAAACAGTGACCAAATGGAAAGTTTATGCCATTAGGATTAAGATACAACATAAAACTAAGCAAAGGTAACAATGTATCTATGTTTAGAATAATATTAAACATCTTAAATTGGAGTAAAGAAGTAGCCAAAAATAGCAAGATATGCCACTGTTTCTTGCTAAAGTTAGGCATGAAAACAATATGAGACATTTTTCCTTTATCTCCATTTTTAAGAATATTCCACAACTCCAGGTAGAGAAGAAAACAATTCTAGGCAACAAAAAACACCATATGATTTTAGCACAATATTGTGACATATTTCAAATAGAAAACCAAACTTAGAATCATCTTGGAACCACAAACATAATTTAGACGAACCAAAAATGCGAACACAAAGTTCAAACGCTTACCAACTACACAGGAAAATTCCGAATCTCGACATGTCATTTCATTCGTTCAACTCGGTTAAAGAATGAAAGGATAAGATGCTGGATATTAAATAACAGTAAAAATTCAACTATATTCAAGAAAACATGCTAAAAAGGATGAATAGAAGAATAAAATTATGATAAAACTAGCGGACTTCAAAACTCTAACCGGATAATATGCTGACTAATGAAACAAATAGGAACACACTCTTCCTGCTAAAATCACCATCGAACTAATGTTAAATAGACAAACGAACATCAGTAACAGATTCCGAATACTGAAAATATCAACTCAAAATGCAAAAGAGAAGAAAAAAAAGAATTCTATCAAGAAAGACGTGTTACCATCTTTTGGGCAGCGATATGGAGGCAGCATAGAGAATATGCAACGACTTCCCACCAAACGGAGCCTCACCGGATTCCAACAAACTCCGACGATTTTAAATTAGAAAATCACTAAGCTCGTGAGCTCTTAATGTATGTTTTCCGTAGCTATTTTGGAGATTTTCTATCTCTACGTCTATTTTCTTTGATGAAAATTAATTATGTTTCAAATAGTAAAATAGCATCCCCCAAAAAAATCTGCCCAAAATAATAAAAGATATAGGTAGTCATAAGAGGGATAATTGGAATTGAAAAGGAAAGAAATCGAGAGAGGGAATTTCGAATTTGAAATTCGAATCCCTTAAAAATTATAAGGTGGCCAACTATCAATTGCACCAAACTTGTTGAAATTTTCAACAGAAACTAGAGGAGAGACTTCTGATTATCGGAGAAACGACGAAGAACGCACTGTAGACAATAAAATTTGCATCGAAAAAACAATAATTAAGAATGATAGAAATAATCTTTCGAGATCGAAATATAGACCCTAGACGAGACCGGCGTTGTTGACCTCTCAGAGGTCGGTTACTTCATCTAGGTTAACTTTAGCGGAAAATTTGAACTTTTTGTTACTTTACATTCTAACTAATTATTTCAAATATAATCATAATTTCTTCACCATCAACCAACTAACATTAAGATCATAAATGAAAGAAATAGTTTAATATAGCAATAACGGAATACTTGCCAAAATGGCACCAATACAAAGTCTAAAATAATACGGGAAAGAAACACTAGTGGAACATAACTCACTAACTCAATCCTAAGTCTATGCTAGACTATAAATGGCAAGCATTCTCGAAAGCATGAGGGCCTACCAAGTCCTGATGAATGCTCGACGTCCGAATAGCTTCAGCGTCAACCTGTAGCTCAAGCATCCACTTGGGCCTGCACCTAAATTGTAGAGTTGTATAGGGTTAGCACACACTTTACTTAGTATGGGTATATGCAAGCACACACCACAGACATTCATGAGCAAGAATAGCTCTTTCTTAACAACATGATTTTGGGAAGTCCAATTAGTGTACTTGCCAAATTTGGATTTTCAAAAATTAATGAACTTTTTAAATTTGGATTAGGAAAGTCAATGAGCTTTCCAAATATGGATTAGGAAAGTCAGTGAACTTTCCAAATTTTTATTAGGAAGGTCATGCCATGAGAGTAACATGCATCATCATACTTATCATATTGTATACAACACATAATATTTTACGCATAACATATTTCACATAAGATATAGCACATAACATCTTTTATAACATTAATTCATATGCCATGAGACGTTGGCATAATTTACTTGATATGAAGACTTTCCAAAATTAGGGCTCAACATATTAGACCTCAATTAGGGCTTCTTCATTAGAAAACACAGAGTCCGCTTCCTTCATTCATACGTACTTCGTTGCATTCATTTATAAGTTTGTGTAAACACCAGCTATACCGAGGATGTAGTTTGAGACTCTCATCGGACTCGCTATGCAATTATCAAGAATAACCTAGTATCATTACTTGAGTCTACCATGACTGTTCATTATCCTATCCTAACACCTCTGGTATCATTCATTTCATTGTGTACATCATTTGAGGCTGGCATCATTCATTAATTTGGAACTTTAACTTTAACCGACATTGATCATGTGTGCATCATGAAATCCAATGTCTCCCCTACACTTAAAAGATGTGGAATCACCGGCCAAGGTGACCCAAAATATGCTAGCGTTCATGGGAATATAACCCCTCCAGATCCCTATATTGGTAGTATAGGTTCGAAGACTAGGATACATAAGGAGACCCATACCCGGCATGCCGGACAGTCTCATCTGATGAGAGTTACGTGGACCTCCGCCCTTCCCAAAAAAGGCATCACCGTTAATAGCTAGTCTATCGGTGCCCAATATAAAGGTCCATTAGATTAAACTATTACATAATTGAAGCTGACTTCTAGTATGAGGACATCATAGCTCAATAGACGATTTCTCATCTCATCATTAGTATTAACTGTGATAATCTCAATACTTTCATTAGAGTGTTCATAAAAACTTGTCTCTTCATTAAATCACACTCTCATAGGTGAGTAAATTTTGGTAACATTTACTTAGGCTCATTTGAGATTGTTCTCATTTTCACATTAGCCTCATTTCATGTTGTCACCACATTCATTAACATTAGTACAATTGCTCTTCATAATTACTCACCCCATTTTACGTGAAAGTTCATTTCATCATATGCAAATCCACTTGGACATTTATGTGTTTCACACTCTTACTTAACCTTTCTAGGGTTTTATCATTTCATAACATAATAATCATTTCATCGTATGCCAATGCACATGGGCATTTAGTGTGTTTTACACTCGTACTTAACCCTTCTAGAGTTACTTCATTTCATTACATACATTTTAGGTTCACTTATTTTTAAACGTATGCTAGACTTATGGGTCTATACATACAAGCCATAAGGCTTCATTCATAGTTCGTTAAGTGAGTCATATATTCCTAATATTATGTAGTACAAGAGTTATGTATCTTATATATATGCCAAGATCTTCATTTTGATCTAAGTAGCTGGAATTATTCTTGAACATTTAATTCACGTATGACTTATGTATCAATATGGAAATTTGGGCAAGGGAACTAAAGTTGGAACCCCTACGACAATACATACATTTTTTCTTGACTTTATTTTTCGTATTCATTATATTGACGCCCTAGAGCGAGACCCTAGATCAACATTCTATCTTTAACTTTCTTCTTCGATTCTCCTCTTATTTAGCCGAAGGGTTGTGGGATCGAACCCCCATAACCCTCCTTTTTCCATTTAATTCTTCTTGTCCAATTCACATGGACCATGCGGTTGTGGGATCGAATCCCACAACCTCTCTGTATATATGATTAATTTCGCTAGGGGATTTGAGGTTGTGGTTTCGAACCACCACAACCTCCTTATTTTATTTTTAGTTAAAGTTGACTTGGCTAAGCATTGGCAGTGAGGTTGTGGGATCGAGCCCCCACAGCCTCAATTTATTTTCATATTTATTTCGCCCATTATCCTTTCAAGCCTTGAGGTTGTGGGTTCGATTCCCACGCCTCCCATTTCATTTATTTAAATTTTTTCTCTCTTCTTTCTCAGCCAGTACACCCCATTTCGAATTCCCATGACCCCTTTTCTTTTATTGAGAATTTAAGGTACCGAACGAGTGAGGTCACAGGTTCGAATCCTGGCCTCATCCCTTTAAAATCAATTAAATATTCCAGATTTCTTCTCTATATTTTAGCCTAAACTAAACTTTTATTTTTGGCTGGAAACTTAATCATTTTCTTTACTGATTTTCATCAATATATCCACTATAAATTTTTGGAAAATTCAGGGATCGTTTAACACTTTTTGGGGGGTATTTCATGGATTCGTTTATCCAAAATGTTGACACTCAAATCATCCCTATTTCCATTTTAATGAACATCACCATTTACATAGATTAATGTACGTAAAATGACAACCAAAACAATATTAAACTTGAAGCCTTAACTCAGCCTAATTCA
The DNA here is from genome assembly GCA_027789145.1 of Solanum arcanum. NCBI lineage: Eukaryota > Viridiplantae > Streptophyta > Magnoliopsida > Solanales > Solanaceae > Solanum > Solanum arcanum. The sequence continues at coordinate 55,842,648 of CM050942.1, read as the reverse complement.
CCGTACATTCACAATAACATTTTTGCAAATGCATACACTTGCACAGACTTTATAATACATGGTTCTCTATAATACGATTTCAACTACACAACGTAATCATACTCATCACGAAAACATATTATACACCTAAATCTACTAGCAATCATACCCAACCTATGATTCATTGGGAGCTAGTGACAGGGGCATGTAAAAGGGGAAACAATCCTAGTTTTCGAATAAATAATATGAACCTTAAGGGGGTCTCTTGGGAAAGGGAACAAGAAAGAAGAAAACACATATCTTATTTTGACGTTCAAACCTTGAAGTTGATTCCCCAAATCCTCTCCAAAACTAAAGTCCAATCCAAGTTTTCAACACAAAACTTTCGATGGAAAAACCCCTCTTTACCTAATGTGTTCACTAGCTTGTTTTCTTATATTTTAGTGTGAGTTCTTCAAGTGTGAAGAACTCTAGTATTTTTTCTGTTCTTATAATCGTTTAGGTAGAGAGAAATCGTGAAGAGAGTGGAGAAAACATGAGACAGATGAGCGTGAGAGAGAGTTAAATGAGGTAAAGTTGTCCAGACTTAGTCAACTAGGAGAGTTACTCATAAAAACACATTAATTATTTGATTAATAATAATTAATAATAAATTATAATTTTTCCTTTTTAAATCATCCATTAATTAATTTATTTATTAAATTAATTCACCAATAAAAAATCATATTAAATCATTGCCCCCACCTAGGTTCGAACTCGGGTGGAGCAAGACTACAAATGCCCAATTCTTCAAGTCTTTTCCAGATATTTTATCTTTCAAAGACTAGGCTTGAAGAATTTGAAGACTTCTACTTTCATACTTGGAGATTTATAAACTTTATCTTGAAGCAATTTTATTCATAAGGGTTTGCCCCCATTGAGTCACCACCATTCGGTGCAAGTCTGAGGTTTTATGAAAGCATACTCATAGCTTTAACTCATGTAACAGATCAAGCAAGAACATTTGATTTTTTGACACTTATGCAACTGAACTTATAATATGGTTCTAAGTGAATATTCAAAGTGCCTAGGTACCTCAATAAACTTTTTCGTTGTGTCGTACATAGTTTATACTCTTGTGGTCCAGTAGTGACATGCAATTTAGGCTCGTACCTTGAGGAGCATTTTAACTTTATGATTTAGCTTAAATTTAAAGGTATTTCTGATATACAATTTAGACTCGTGTCTCAAGGAGCCTTTTAACTTGATGATTTAACTCAAACTTTAAGATTTAAGGGACATATAGTTTAAGTTCGTGTTTGAAAGAGCATTTCAACTTGAAGATTTAACTAAAACTTGAAAATTAAGTGACACATAATCGAAGCTCGTGTATCTAGGAGCATTTCAACATGAAGATTTAACCCTAACTTGAAGATGTAAGTGACATACAATTTAAGCACGTGTTTCTAGGAGTATTTCAACCCGAAGATTTAACTCAAACTTGAAGATTTAAGTGACAGACAATTTAGGCTCGTGTTTCAATGAGCATTCAACTTGAAGATTTAACTTTAACTTGAAGATTTAAATTTAACTTGAAATTTAAGCTCGTGTTTCAAGAAGCATTTCAACTTGAATATTTAAATCTAACTTGAAGATTTAAGTGACATACAATTTAAGCTAGTGTTTCAAGGATCATTTCAACTTGAAGATTTAAGTGACATACATTTTAAGATCGTGTTTCAAGGTGCATTTCTAATTGAAGATTTAACTCTAACTTGAACATTTAAGTGATATATAGTTTAAGCTCGTGTTTTAAGGAGCATTGTAACTTGAAGTTTAAGCTCATTCGTTAAGGAGCGTCTAGATATACAATGACTCTTCAAAATCATCTTCGGATGCAGAGTTGCACCCACTTTGGATTTCTTCTATATCTTCATCTTCATGAGGTCCATAGATAGGAGATTGTTGATCTTCACTTAAATACATAATTAATTCCATGTGATGTGCACGAGTTTCAAACTCTTCAAATGTATTGGTCTTTAATCATTAAAAAATGTAATGAAGACCCCAATTCATTGGTAGAAATTTCACTAATGCGATCTTTGTAGTTGAGGCTCAGACTTGATGATTGATAAAGTCAACAACTAACTCATCTTCTCCTTGACGAGCCTTTGAATGTTCCATCATACTAATGACACGCCTTGTGCTTTAAAAATTATTAAGGAACTATTGCTCTAATCTCTCCCAACTATCTATAGAATTAGGTTCAAGATCTATATACCAAGCAAATGCATTTGCTCTGAGAGATTGAACAAACTATTTAACAAGATAATCATCATACGTCCCTGCAGCATTGCAAGTCTTGATAAAGTGAGATATATATGTTGTTTGGGAGTTCCTTTGCCATCAAATTGTTGAAAATTGGGAGGTTGATAACCCTAAAACATTTTCAAGTTATCCACCCTTTGTGTATATGGCTTTACATATAGGGGATAAAATTTGGATGAAGACTTTGTCTTCGATTGTCTCTATGATAAAGTTCTTTAACTGATCAATTGGAATCAAACCTTCATTTGAGATATGAATTTTGCTTTAAGCAAGACACTTCTTTGTGTTGAATTTTAGAAAGCTTCAAAGGTGATTGACTTGATCTGATTTTAATAATGTTATCCATCTTATTTGTTAGGTTTGAAAGTTTAGCATCTTGTTCGTGTGCGCACTTTGTCAGGTCTTCAATTGCTTTAGTGAAGCTTGCTAGTTGTTCTTCATTAGTGGAAGACATTTTAATATTCTTTGATTCTTGAAAAGTTGAGAAAAGAGGTAGAGATTGTCCCACAGGGCGTGCAGAATTTGTAGACAATAAAATTCGTGTCGAGAAAATAATAATCAAGAACGGAAGATTATAGCAACAATCGATTTTGTTATTTAAAATGTGAGTATTACAATCTCTTTGATTTCTCTGAATTCACCTTTTCAAACATAAATTCAAGGGCTTTAAAGCTTGTTCTTGAATCTGTAATGAACTTGAACTTGAACATTATCTTGATCTTGACTTTTTTTTGAATTCAAGGGCTTCGAGCTTGTTCTTGAAATCGATGGACTTGATCTTTATTGTTCTTGAACATGAATGCGTGAATTCTTAAACTTGTAGCTTTGTAGAGAATCAAATGGCATTTGTACCATGGATTTTCTCTATCTTCTTGTTTAGAAATTTCTTTCTTCTCTTTTTTCAGAATTATGAGATCCCTATTTATAGTTTTAGAATAAAGGTGTTGCGGTTGGATTAGGACTCCCTTCGGCCAATAATGTTTAACTGAAATATTATATGGGCTTTATGGAGAAGGCTTTAATTAAATTGATATGTATCTGAATTTCAATGATTAAATCAATTATATTAACCCATAATATTTATTTGGTCTAATATATTCATTAATTTAATATTATCATAAACACTTTATAAATTTATATTTAATAAATTTTAAGTGACTACATGCACCAGATTTCGACACTTGGAAGAATTGTGAGAGGACGAAGGGAAAACGAAATTGCTGGGTCGGATTTTTTTTACCAGGCTCGTGATTGCTGGGTTTTGAACTGGATCAAGATTTGGGGGTTTTTGATTTCTTGGGTATCTGGAGAAGAAGATAAAGACGCATGGATCGTTTTTTTTTGAAGTTGTAAGGTGATGTTGGATATTTGTTGAGAATTGAGCTTGGATCGGGTTGGAGGGTGTAATGTTTGGGCTGGGGCGCTTGAGAAAGAATTGGGCTGAAGGAAATATTGAATTGGGTTGGCTTAAATAATGGCCCAAAACATTGGTCTCTAAATAGGTTGAAGATGTTTGACTACATTTGTAATAGAATAATTAATAATTTAATCAAATGAATTAAAGGCGTAACCAAAGAATTAATTTTTGAACATTCGACTAGTATTTAAATAGGACTAATTAATATTAATTAATTAACAAGCTTCTTAATCTTAATGAAATAAAATAATTAACTCTATTATAAAATAACGATTTAAAAATACAACCATCATTTTAAACTAAAATAATTTGATAAAATACTTACTAAAATTAAAATCCTCTTGAGATTATATTCGAATAATCATAAAACGTATTATTATATACATAATTATGTAAATATATGTTGTCGAGAAATTATAAAAAGTGACAAAACTATGGAAAATAATTACGGTGCAAACTATGTAATTTTCTTAAGATTTTATAAAAATAATTATCTTTAATCGTTTGAAATCGAAGAAGCACGAATTGATTAATTTATATGGTGGAAGTCCAAAATTTTGTGTCAACAACCATCAACATAGAATATGCCATTCCAATAGTAGGTAGAGGGTTTATCATCAGGATATGACTTCGTGCATGATAATACATTTTATATAATCCCATTAAAAGAAATAAATATCCTTAAACAAGCTACGTGATCAATATAAGTTCTAGATTTATCACATTTGCATAAAGATTAAGAAACCAGTGGATCAAACTCATCCTTAAAAATCAAAATTTCAAGAAATATGTTGAAATTGTCGAACTACCTTGATGAATCGTGCGGATATCCCTGTGCAGTTGATATCCATCATCATTATCAAACCTCTCTTTTAGATCTGTCCACACGATGGTTGCATTTGTAGCAATAGCTATCCCACCGAGCAGCTTCGTCGATATAGAGGTCATGATCCAAGAAAGTATAAAAGCATAGCATTTCACTCATTGCTCTTCCCGTTCTTCTTGATAAGCACTCTTCTTGCAAGTCCCCAACACAAACCTGAACTTACTCTTTGCTCGAAGGTTAATCAACATGAATCTGCTTCATATAGAGTAAGTCTATATCCTTGTAAGTTTTACAGTGATGAGAACACTAGCAGAAGTGTGAATTATGAAGATGAAGTGGATGAGTTTGCTTTCAATCGACATCATCGATTGTTTCAACTATAAATACTTGTGATGCATCAATGGTGGAAGCTTCAACATCTCCCATCTTTCTGGCTCATCGATTATTGTATTAAACTGATTAGCAGTTTAGAGATCTGATACCAAGTAGATTTTACTAGGGAGATTTAGACGAAAATTTAAACCTTATCATCACAATTACTCGTACATAAGCTATATTATATTTATATAAGTACAACTTCTAGATCAAACTGATCTAACAACTTTAACTAACTATATGAAAATTTAACAAACTATTTAACCAAATTAAAATAAATTTAATTATCTTGACTAACTAAATGAATAAATCAACTGATCAATTAACCAATTCAAATATACATAAGTGAAAAAGCATATTTCTTTGGGAAAAGAGAGAATTTTTTCTGCCTTGTCAGCGATTTTCTATATTTTTGTAATAAAATCGCTGCGAAGGCATTGATTTTCTTTTTATATAAAAAAATTACAATAAAATAGGTTTTGTTTTTTTTATTATTGAAGTCGCTACTTGGGGAGTAGTTTTAAGAAAAATATTTTTATATTATAACTCAAGCTTTTTTTTTTTCCGAGAAAAATGTTGCCCCTACAACGATATAAGGGAAAAAAAGAAAAACAATTTTTGGATACAATTGTCGCTAGGCAATGTTTTTTAATTTTAATGGAGTAAAGAATTCAGTATTGTGCCATAGGAAAATTATTTCATCAAAGCAATTTTTGCGTATTGATTTTTTTTAAAAAAAAATTGATGTGTCCTTTAAAAATTTTGACAATTTTTTGTTTTTTGCATTTTGGCTATCGACTCCTATATAATCTATGAAAGTAATAAAAATATTATTTAGGAATTAATTACTCTAAGACATTAGGTACTACCTATTGAAGAACTGTATAGAATATTTTTTTAAAAGGAATAAGTTTTTTTATTGTGGAATCAACTTCTTATTCGTGACTCTTCATGTATAACTGATTTTTTTGAATACAACGTCTTTGAGTGTGGCCAAACTCCAAAGGTTTGTTGTGGTGTTACTTATATATGAGGACTTCTAGCGCTATAATACAAGTTTTTTTTTAAATAAATTTTTTGCTTGGAGCCGTTTATTGAATAAATTGTGCACTACAGAGAAGAGGGTTTGCAAATTTGCTGAAGGTGTTTTCTTTGTTACAAGGAGGTAGAGGTAAACAACCACCTCTCCCTACATTGCAAAAAACCTGTAAATCTGTGGAACATGTTTTTATGTAAACTTGGAGTAAGCTGAACAATAACTATATACACTTTTAATCTACTGAGGAGCTGGGAGACAATTGGAAGAAGAAATTCTAGAGGAGACTGGTGGAAAGTAATTCCAACCTGCATTTGGTGGACCTTATGGAAGGAAATATATGCTAGGTGTTTTGAAGGAAAAATCAACAACATCAAGAGGATTAGAATTACCTACATTAGCCTTTTTTATTTTTGGTGTAAACAAGATATGGTGGGGGATATAGATTTATTAGTTGACTTCATAGGACAATTGTAAAACCTTAGCCCTGGTTTGTTTGTTTTTGCAATAACATATGAGGATTGTAACTAACCATTTTCTTGTGAATAAAAAGTTACCTTTATAAAAAAAAATTAAAGAAATTCCCGTGCTTACTGCTCATCCAATCAGGAAAATCAGTCTGATGTTCATTAACAGGTAGTTTCTTACTCTCTATAATATACTCTACCATTTCTGTTGAGAGTTTTGTGGCCAGTTTCTGTTCATTCCATCCACCAATGGCAGTGAACTCCCTCACTTCTACGTCTTACTCAATGGAAATATCACTCTGTATATATAAGAGGGCTCCTAATTTTGTCTAATTATCAAATAAAAACATGTAATTTTATACGTTTATCTGCCACCATATATTGTGCTTTACTTCGTCCCTTATAATTATTATCTTTCTCCTGACATGTAATGCACTCCCACCAATAATTATAGTTGGACGCAATTTCTTGCAATAGTTGTACCACATATATCCACTCCACAAAGAACATATTAATGTCCTAAAATTCAAGTAAAGCTTTGCAAACAAAGCCTTCGATACATTATGGAAAGACCTGAAACCTAGACCCCTTTCTTCCTTGGGATAACACATGCTTCCCATGAAACCCTGTGCTAATTCTTTGATCATTTTGCATCTCCCCAGAAAAATTTAGCATATAGCTTATGTAATTGGTTTATTACACAAGATGGGGGATTCATGCCTGATAGCAAATCCATGGGCATAGATTGCAAAACATGTGCTATTAAAATATATACCTTCCCCCATAAGATAGTAAGCTATTCTTCCACATAGCCATTATGTTAGCCACCTTTTTAATCAGAACTACATAATGACCTTTATTTTTCCTTCATAGAAAATAGGAAAATCTAGATAAGTAAAAGGAGAATTACCTTGCCTGACCCCTGTTATAATCTTTATTTGATGACAGTACTACAAAGACTTTATAATGTCGATAACAAATGATTTTGTCTATGTATATCATTTATCCAGACACCCCCTCATATATTCTTAGCACAATCATCCTAATCCTCATTGAATTGTGTTGTCCTGAGCAAGAAAAGAATAGTGTCATCAACATATGATAAGTGGTTTATTTGCGGACTCCATTTAGGCATCCCAAAACCCTTAAAGTCACTATGTTCAAATTAACAATTTCGGATCCTGGTCAACACTTCAATTACTATTATAAATAGGGTAGGTGATAAAGTGTCTACCTCTTTCAAACCTCTAGAAGAGTGAAATAAGCCAAAGTCTTTTCCATTCGTTAGAAATGAGTACTAATTATTGCTTATTAGCCTTACTATAATGTGAATTTATTCTTTCAGAGAATCTAAATCTTCTCAAGACCTGGATAAAGTATTTCCAGTAGACTCTATCATATGCCTTTGTCATGTCTGATTTTACCACTACAATATGCAAATTGTTTCTCTTGTTGATGTCCCTTATTATTTCTTGAGCCAAAAGTATATTTTCAGTCATACTCACCCCTTTAACAATGCATGACTAGTTATTAGAAATCAAACTAGGTAACACCAATTAAACTTTTTCATATATCAACCAATATAATTTAATTAGCAAAAGTATTCAGGCTAATAAATCTTAAGTCCTTAAAATTATCAACCACAATCTTCTTTGCTAACAGCACCAGATTTGTATGTGTTATGAATTTGGGCAAATCGTAGCCACTGAAAAATGCCCTTGCCATATTCCATGCATCATGATTATGATAAAAAGTTAAGGACTCAAAATTATGGTATTGTTTTATTGGGTTAAAGAGGAAGATAGTGAAAACCTTCATTACTATGGAGTTTTAGCTGATGCGATTGAGTTGCAATTTGTCATGGATAAAAGAGTAACTTTATTTCGATGTAATTGGTCTGATGTGTATGATGAAATAAAAGAAGTTAAAAAGAGTGAGTTTGACTTTCCGAGTGTTAATCCATTTAGATTTTCATAAATAAATGACCCATTTGTTTTAGTGGATCAAGCATCTCAAGTAATTTATGTTGATGATACTTCAAACAAAGGTTGGCAAGTAGTGAGGAAGATCCAATCTCATGATTCCTATGAAATTGTAAAACAAATGGATGATGATATTGTAGAGTTAGGAAGTTCTTCCAAAAGAAAAGAAAAAGAACTAATGAGATTAATTTATATCTCTTATGAGTTAGTATATTCATCCATACATGTTATGATGGCAAAATTTTTCCTTTTTTATACATTATTAAACATTTTTAGGTTTAATTTTTAACTTTTTGGCTCTTTTTGCAAGTTCAAGATGAAACCATTGAGGATTGAAAATGAGGTGGATTCTATTATGAAGAATACTATCTAATATACATTTATCACGCCTAGTGCTATTGAATAGGGTCAAGGACGAGGGCTTAAATCTTTGGATGAGAAATGAAATTTACCATCTAAGAGTATATTTCCTCAATCAAGTGATCTATTTAAGAAGTACATCAAAGAAATTGAAACAAGTAAGATATTTTGTATTCTTTTATTTCAGACCATAAGCAAAGTTTTAATTGTGTTAAGGGAAAATATTTTTTCAAGGATTCTGTATTGTGTGTTTTATCATGGAGGAGAAGGTGTGGAAAATAATGTTTTCTAGCTTTCTATTTGATGCAGAATATAGGCATAATACGTGATGTATGAAACTATAATGATAAGAAGGTAAATACCAGGCAAAACAACAGCTTAAGAAACTGATGTTGAATACATAATTTTCACAAAAGAGAACTTGTGAAACAAAATTAGCTTTAGAAACTCCTTGTAGACATTTTTGGTTCTTCTTGTATTGTGATACATTAGTCAACGTATAAAATATGATTTGTTTTTTTTCAGGTTCTACAGCGAAGGAACATGAACAAGGACTTAAAAACTCTAACGTATCCACTAGTCAAGGAATACGAACGACGCATAAGAACTTCACGACTTTTGAGAAAGAGAATGTTCAAATTTGTACTTCATCTCCTACATCTACTAATCAAGTAAAGAAATACACCCAAGAAGTTCAAACAAGTAAGATCTTTTTCGAATGTATTGTATTTTTTGAAAATCTATTGTGTTTTCAAGTTTTTTGAGCTTAAAGATCTTTGCCAGGTTTGTGTTATTTGACATATTTGGCTTTGATGTGAATGTTGGAAAGATGCCATTCCACCGATTTGACAATTATTTTCTTTGAGAATCGTAAAAAAGATAACAAGTTTGTTGAACCTAAAGCAATTGAAAAACACGTGTGTTTGATTAATTGAATATTTAAATTACTTGAAATAATTGTTATGTGTTATGATATAAAATGTTCATTCATATGTGTAGGCTCAACCCTAAGAAATGTTTCAAGAAGATCGATCTCTACCTACGGTAGAGCTTGTTGAAAATTTTTGTGGACCTCAAACTCGTAGCCATGTATTTGGATTTTGGGGTGGAGTAAAGGCAAAAGATTTGAAAGGTGGAACTTCATCAAAGTCTGAATTGTTGTATGTACTACATTTAACTCGAGAGGATATCAAATCCTTAAACGAAGAAAACAACTCCTTAAATAATCGCTTGTCTACCATAGAATATGAGATGAAAGAAATAATGAAAATGAAAGAATTCTTCACTTCTCAACAATCATATGTCCCACCTACCACATCGTCTTCCTCAACTAAATGACCACAATCTTTTCAGTTGACCAGGTTAGTTACAACATATCTGACTTTTTAATTTATTTTGTTGAAACATAATAAAGTAATGAATGTATGATAAAATAACAAAAAATGGGTCTTTTGATGTGAAAAAGAAATATTCCCAGTCACACAAATAAACTTTAAGAAAGATGGAATAACAAACTTGTTTCCTATTGTGTTAATCTTGTTCTCTTCTTTTTCGTTAGAGTCGGTGACTTCTTATTGCTTACAATTGACGCTTTATATATATGTGTTAATTTTGCAGTAGAATAAGATACAATATAGAAAATTAATCTTGTTCTCTTCTTTTTCGTTAGAGTCGGTGACTTCTTCTTGCTTACAATTGACGCTTTATATATATGTATGTATATATATATATATATATATATATATATATATANATATATATATATATATATATATATATATATATATATATATATATCACATTCAATGGCCATGTGTTTTTGGCTTGCATATTTTTGTCTGCATTGACATGTCACTCTATAATAGTTGCAGTCTACTTCGGTTTGACAACAACTTAGAAGACAACATTTTATTTGATACCATATTTTCAATAGTCGGGAGTCATTTTTGTATTGAGATTTTTTTTTAATTGAAAGTGGTATTTTGTGAAGACGAGCGAAATTCATTTATATTTATATAGGAACTTGAGTTGTTTGAGACTTGTTGTCTATAGTTGTATGCAAAATTAGTGAATGTTCAAAGAATAGCTTGGCGAGGAGACGAGGTAAGGTGAGGCAACTGTACAAAATTTTTGCAACCATAATTTTTTTATGCTGGCTCTGTTTTTAAATATTAAGCTGCATAAATTTTATTTTTAAAATTTCTAGACTGCGGAAAACTTGCAGGCAGATGCTCAATTTTTTTATGCTAGCTCAATTTTAAATATTTTGGAACTGCTGCAACATTGCAGCCAGCTGCTCAATATTTTGTGATCTCTGTTTTAAACTTTCTGCAGTGTTGAAAAATTAAAGCCAATTGCTCAGTTTTGTAGAAATCTCACGAAAGCATGGAATCAAAGATGTATTGATAACTATAATGTTCAGTTACAAGCTCCTTATATAGGAGAAGAGTCCTATTGTAGTTATACTAGGAATCCCAATACAATAGAAATACTTACATAGGTAGTATTTTATTACAAGTCAAATACCCTATCCTAGTCGACACCAATAATATTCAGTAGCTTAGTCGTACATTAGTTAAGATTTAGTTGTCTAGTCCTAGTATGAATTAACTCTAACTCGTAAGACTGCTTTGATGGATCTGTTCCGTCGACTTGTTCCATCAGTCGTCAAGTTTCCTTCAACGCTTCCCCTCAAGCTAGTGAGTGGAGGAACAATAACTCCTAACTAGCTACAAAATAAGAGAAAACCTATTGTGTTAAGGCTTTGGTATTAATATCAGCTTCTGATCCATACACTTCACAAACTGAGTAAGAAGTAATCCCCTGTCCACTTTCTCATGAACAAAATGATAGTCCATTTAAACCTGTTTTGTTCTAGCATACATAACTGGATTAACTGTCCTGTACAAGACACTCATATTATCACAATACAACGTAGCAACAGATACAAAAAACATTCCAAGGTCATAAAGAAGATACAAAATCCAAGTCATTTCTGCGGCAGTGGAGGCTAGTTCTCTACTCTCTGTTTCAGCACTAGATCGGCCTACTGTGTTCTGTTTCTTAGAGGTCCAAGAAATACTGTGTTCCTGTAGTTGATCTCCTAGTTATGGTACAACCTCCCAAATCAGCATCAGAGTAGCCATAAAACCTACATGGTGATTGTGAAATAATTTTGACTCTAAAATGTATAGTACCTTTGATGTACCTAATAATCTCCTTTTTACCCCTTGAAGATGATGAATGTTTGGGCATTGTATAAACTAGCCTGCTAAATTCACATCATGAGTGATATCAAGTCTTTGATGTACGTGAGAATCCTTTTTTCCCCTTGAAGTCTCACTACTATCATTCTGTAAAAGAATGCATCTACAAGACTTCCCACAACTTCATACAAACCATGTTTTTACCCAAAGAAGTGGCTACAACAATTGCCAAAGTCATCTCTGTCTTGGACAAGAGCTCAACAACATACTTGTTTTGATTTAAGTTAATTCCACTTTCGAAATACTTCAGCTCAATTCTTAGGATGTAGTGTAATGGGCCAAGATCTTTCATAGCAAACTCCTTTCCAAGTTGTAGAACCAACTCTGAGACATGAGGTGGATTACTTCCTTTGACAATACTATTAACTACATAGAAGAAGAGAAATATTTTGCCGTTGTGAGATTGCAAAGTAAATAAGAAAGGGTCAGCCGTATTACAAATGAAACCAAGATGTAAGATATGCGTGCTAAACATATATAACCAGGATCTTTGTGCTTGTTTAGGACCATACGATGCCATTTTGAGTAGATATATATGTTGAGTATACTGTGATCAATAAAACCAAGAGGTTGACTCATGTACACCTCTTCTTGTAATAATCCATGGAGAAAAACATTTTTGACATCTAACTGTCTAACTTCCCAATTTGAACTGACAGCATTAGGTAGAACCACCCTAATAATTGTAACTTTAACTACAAGACTAAATGTTTCTTTAAAATCTGTCAATTCAAACTGCGAGAATGCTCTAGCCGTAAGTCTGGCCTTGTATCTATCTATTTTCCCATAAAAAATTTTAATTTTGTCTTAAACACCAATTTGACCGAACCAATTTTATACCAAGAGATTTGGGCACCAAAATCGATATTTTCTTAGTATGTAAAGCATCATCAATATCTTCGTGCGTTGCTTCAAGCCAATGAGGTGATTTCAATGCTTCCTTAGTAGTATTTGGTTCTCCCACAATTTTTGTGCTACTACGAGCAACAATTGATAGGTGATGTTCCTTCACCTTGTGCCTTGTGATCATATGATGCCCTTGTGGTGTAGGAAGTACCTCAACCGGTACATCAACCAATGTAGTTGACTGGAGTATAGCACTGTCAGGTTGATGGTCAATTGGTACATCAACTAAAGTGGTTCTTTGATGATGTTCATTGGTTTGAACTGGAAGAGAAACTCGTTCCTCACTTCTCCTGACAAATTCAAAATCTGCAATTGGAGTTTCAGCACTACTATATGGGTCACCAACTTCAACTTGTTCCTTAGCATCTGACCCTGAGCCTGAGAGGTTAATAATACTTCTCATCATCAATGAGTACATGAGGTGTAGCAGCATTATCACTATTAATGTGTGGGCTAGCAACATGTACTTCGTTTGAATCAAAATTATCATGTGCCAGCAGTTTAGAGAAAGATTCAACAAAAGTAGCTAGGTGAGGTGAGACATCAATGTTAGTTTGAGATTGCTTTAAAGACACATAGGGTAATGTGTTTTTATCAAACACAACATGTATTGATATGTAAACCCTCATTGTACAGGGATCATAGCCTATATATCCTTTGTGTAAGTTGTTGTACCCTATGAACACACAAGGGTTGGTTTTTGGACCGAAGTTATATAGGACCAGAGTTATATCCTAGTTATACTAGGAATCCTACTACAACACAAATATTTACATGGGTAGTATTTTATTACAAGTCAAATACCCTAACCTACTCGACTCCAATAATAGTTAGTAGCTTAGTCGTACATAACATAGAGTTTAGTAGTCTAGTCCTAGTACGACTATAACACTAACTCGTCGGCCTGCTTCGATGGACCAGTAACTTCAACGTGTTCCATCCGTCTTCAAGCTTCATTAAATAGTTTACCATTAGTTTCCAACTCTTATATGTATTGGCCATATTAGTGCACCCTTCTTATAGGATCTAGATATGTACAAAAAAAAGTTTATATCAGCCGAATACTCCCAAATTTTTGTCTTTTCGATATCAAATAACGAAACCATAGTAAAAAGGAAAATGTTATTTAAGATTTCATACAAAATATTACCTTGTCAATGCTTTTATTCAACATGAACTTATAGACCATAAATTTTTCCGCTCCATTAAATCAGTATCCCAATAAATTTGTTAGGTAACGATGTTGTCGGTTTGCTATTAACTTGACTTCATTGTCAAACTTAGTAAATTCTTGGCGTGAAATAATGTCTTGCTTCTTCACTGCTATTTCTACTCTATTCTCTAGAACACTCTAAAAATATTATGCATCATTTTTGTATTAATTATGCTGTCTGAGTTACTGTAAATATGCATTTTCATGCTTGTTTAACCTTATCAACATTGTCAAATCCATCATGCCCTATCTTATAAAAAAATGTGTACGGCTAATAAGATAGGGCAAGATGACTTTGTCAATGTTTATAAGGTTATTATTCTTTTCAACAAGCATGAAAATGCTTTTTTACAATAACTAAGATGACAAAATTAATATCCGAATGATATATAATATATGTAGGGTGTATTAGAGAATGGGGAGTAGAAATAACATGGAAGAAGCAAGACGTAACTTCACCCAAGGCTATACTGAGTTCGAGAATGAAGTCAAATTAATAGCAAATGTACAACATAATAACCTAATCAAGTTGTTGGGATACAACATTTATGGAGTATAAAAATTCCTAGACTATGAGTTCATGACGAATAATAGCCTTGGCAAGGTCATATTTCGTATGACATCTTAAATAACATTCTTCTTTTTACTATTGTCGGTGTTGTTTTTGATATTTGAAAAGCCAAAAAAAATTAGAAATTAGCAAGTATTCAAGTTAAATTTAGCAACTGTATTCTCTACATGTTCAAATCCTCCAACAAGGAGTATAGTAACATGGACAATGAGCACCTGGCTGTAATTTTTGAACAGTGAAGAAGTTAAGAAAAGAGAGCATAAAAAACGAGCAACTGGCTGCAACGTTGCAACAGTGCAAAATTTTTTTTAAATAAATTTATGCAGCCATCGTTCAATAGGATACATCCAGTGATGATGATTCGGTCCAGAAATTTAAGCTTCAGTAGCTAAATAAACAGGTAAGTTCACCATGAAATGAAAAAATGAAGGAGGGGAGACTTTTTCTAACTTGCAAAATGTTTTGGGTATTTGTGCTTCAATAAGTTCCAAGTTTTCAATTCTCAACTCTTTTTATCCAAGAAAAGTAAAAATATAAATAATTCAATCAGCGGCTCACACACTTCTTTAGACAACAAACCACAAAGTGGAAGAGGGAGTAGATGTTGCAACATAATATGATAATCATGACTTTTCAATCCAGGTATCTTGTGATCATTTAATTCACATAGTGAGAAATATTAGATGGAAATCATCATAACATTTTAGATTCTTTAAGAAAAGTCACAAATTTGTGCTTATCTTTTATGAGAATATGTGTAGCCTGCTTTTGGAAAGTCAAATTTCTCCCCCTTTAGATGGGGTGCAATTCCGACCTAATGTTCATCTCTTGCAAGTCTAATCGAGTTTTAGTTGTGTCCGTGGTCTTTTTTTGACATTCATATTTGTCCCCATGATATTATCACATATATTTTTTCAATATACATAACATCCAAATTATGTAGCAACAAGAGACACTTCCAATATGGAAGTTCAAAAGAGATTGTTTTTTATTCCAATTATCCATTCAATTTCATGTGATGTCTTCTTTCTTATCTTAGGATCCTTTAATAAATGTAATACTTCAAGATCTTGCACTTGATTAAGTATCTCAATACAAGAACTAACTTTTTGTGGGGACATTTTCTCTATTGTACCATCAAATGAGTCCTTCTCACTTCTAAAGTTGTGATTCTGAGAAAGATAACGCCGATAACCTATAAAACACTGTTTCTTACAATTAGCCTATTGAATTAAGAAAGTGCCTTTATTGCAACGTGGTCATGCCAATTTTCATTTTGTACTCCAGCGTGATAAATTTTCATATGTTGGGAAATCATTGATGTTCCATGATAGAGAAGCATGCAACTTAAAAATTATTTAGTTGACACATCATAGGTCTCAACACCAACTTTCCACAACTCCTTCAATTCCTCTATTAAAGGTTCAAGATATGTTTGAATTGAAACTTGTGGACCATTTGGACACGAAATAAGCATTGAAAAAATAAAATTTTCTTTCTTTATACACAACCAAGATGGTAAATTATAAGGAATAAGAACCAAATGCCAAATTTTGTATGAGGCTTTAGCATTCCAAAATGGTTGAAATCCATCACCATCAAGTTCGACTCGAATATTTAAAGACTCAACCGCAAAAAATGATAAAGTTAATAAAATGACTTCCATGCCATTGAATTAGTCGGGTGCCTGATTATTAATCATTATTCTATTATCCTTATGCCATATCATTAGAGTATATGCCTTTGTAGACATAAGAAATTTATGAAGTCTAGGATTTAAAGGAAAATAGTATAAACTCTTTGATGTTATTTTTTACCTTTTTATTCCTTGTTTATTCACAATATGTATTTATTTTCCATTTGAACGCACCTCAAACATTACAAGAATCAAGTAAGCTATCCTCCTTTCAATATAACACGCATTCATTAGTACACACATCAATATTGTTGTATGAAATCCCGAATACTTGAATTATTTTCTTTGACTCATAATATGAGTTGGAAAATTTGTAACATTAGGCAAAAACTCCTCTTTCAACAGTTTCAATAGCATTGTAAATGATGCATTACTCCAACGACCCATACTTTTAATATGAAGCAATTTTATCAAAGAGGAAAGCTTTGAAGCTTTTGAATTGGGGTATAATTGCAACTAGAAATCCTTCGATAGGCTGTAAAAAGAAATTCAACATTTTGTTCCTCCTCAAGTAAGTCATCACAATCAGTATGTGTAATTCCTCCACCAAGATTTGGGTACAAATCTTTCAATAGTTGTTCTACTTCATCTTGCACTCGCACATTCTTCTACTGCCTCACCATCTTTTTCTTCATCTTCATCTTTTTTATTATGATTTTAATAATGGCTCGCACAATCATTTTCCATGGTTATATCAAAAGGAATATTTGCGAAGTATTGCACATACAAGTAATATTCCCAGTCACAGAAGTAATCTTCAAGAAAGATGGAATAATTGACTTGTTCCCTATTCTGTTAATTGTGTCGTAGAATAAGATACAATATCAAAAATGAATCTTGTTCTCATCTTGTTCATTTGAGTCGGTTATTTCTTACTGCTTACAATTGACTCCTTGTCCATATTAAATGTCCTTGTTGTCTTAGGCTTGCATATTGTTGTCACCATTGACGTGCCACTATACAATGGTTGCAGTCTACTTCTGTATGACAACAACTTAGTAGACAACATTATTTTTTCTACAATCTATTCAATAGTCGGTAGACATTTTTTTTATTCAGAGTTTTCTTGTTGAAAGTGGTATTTTCAGACGACGAGCAAAATTTGTTTATATTTATATAGGAAATTGTATTTTTTGAGAAATGTTGTCTATAGTTGTATGCAAATTAGCGAATGTTAAAAGAATAGTTGGAGTTAAAAGTGAAGTCTTAAATTGTTTAAACAAATTGGTTAGGCAAGGAGACGAGCTAAGGTGCCACGACTGTAAAACTTTTTTCAACCATACAATTATTTTTATGCTGGCTCTGTTTTTTATTTTCTACAAAGCTGCATTAAATTTTTTGCACTACTACAATATTGCAGTCAACTGCTTAGTTTTTTAAGCTAGCTCTTGTTTCAAATTTCTGCACTGCTGAAAAATTGCAGCCAATTCTCAGATTTACATTATGTATTGGCCATGTTACTTTACCCGTTCCTGTAGGATCTGGACAAGTACAAAAAATAGTTACTCAATTTAAGTCGAATACTCCCAAATTTCTTTCTTTTTAATATCAAAACAACACGCACAATAGTAAAAAGAAAGAATGTTATATAAGATTTCGTATCAAATATGACCTTGTGTAGGCTATTATTCGACCTGAACTCGTAGACTAGGAATTTTGCTGCTCCATTAATGCAGTATACCAAAAACATGGTCAGGTTACGATGTTGTAGCTTTGCTATTAACTTGACTTCATTCTCGAACTCAGTAAATTCTTGGCATGAAGTCATGTCTTTCTTCTTCACGGCTATTTCTACTCCATTCTCTAGTACGCCCTACAAATATTATGATTAATTTGGGTAATAATTATGTTGTCTGAGTTACTGTAAATATGCATTTTCATGCTCGTTGAAAAGAAAAATAACCTTATAAACATTGCTAAACCATCATGCCCTATCTTATAAGAAAATGTGTATAGCTGAAAAGATAGGGCGTGATGACTTTAGCAATGTTTATAAGGTTATAATTTCTTTTCAAAAAAGCATGAAAATGCATATCTACAATAATTAAGACAACATAATTAATACCCAAATGATACATAATTTGTAGGGTGTATTAGAGAATGGAGTAGAAATAATAGGGAAGAAGCAAGACATGAATTCATGCCATGGACATACTGAGTTCGATAATGAAGTCAAATCAATACAAAATGTACAACATCGTAACTTAACCAAGATGTCGGGATATTGCATGAATGGAGCAGAAAAATTCCTAGTCTATGATTTCATGGCGAATAATAGTCTAGGCAAGGTTATATTTAGTATGACATATTAAATAACATTCTTCTTTTTTACTATTATTTGTGTTTTTTCTGATATTGAAATAACACAAAAAATAGAAATTTGCGAGTATTCGAGTGAAATTGAGTAACTGTTTTCTGTACATGTCAAGATCCTGAAAGAAGGAGTATAGTAACATGGCCAATTAACATCTAGATGTAGGTTTTTAGCAGTGCAGATGTTTTAAAACAGAGAGGATAAAAAATTTTGAAACTGGCTGCATTGTTGAAGGAGTCTTGTAAATTTAAAACACAACTAGCATAACGAAATTGAGCAGTTGGCTACAATTTTTCAACAGTCCAGAAATTTGGAAACAGAGATAGCAAAAAAAAAATTAGCAGCTTAGCTGGCTGCAATGTTGCAACAGTGCATCCATCATTTAGTAGGATACATTCACTGATAATGAATCGGTCCAAAAATCTAAGATTGAGTAGCTAAATGAATTGGTAAGTTCATCATGACATCAAAAAATGAAAGAGGGGAGACCTTTTCTAACTTGTAAACTGTTATGGGTATTTGCGCTTCAATATGTTCCAAGTTATCAATTCTAAACTCTTTTGATCCAAAAACACTAAAAATATAAATTATTTAATCAGCGTTTCAAACACTTTTTTAGACAACATACCACGATGTGCAAGAGGGAGTAGATGTTGCAAGATAATATGATAATCATGACTTTTCAATCAAGATATCTTGTGATCATTTATATTCACACATTGAGAAATATTATGTTTATGTCATCAGAAACTTTTAGATTCTTTAAGAAAAGGTAAAAAATTGTGCTTATATTCATGAGAAAATGTGTAGCCTGGTGTTGGAAAGTCAAATTTCTCCCCTTTTGGATGTGGTGCAATTCCGACCTAATGTTCATTTCTTGCAAGTCTAACCGAGTTTTAATTGAGTACTTGGTCTTTCCTTTGACATTCATATTTATCCATGATATAATCACATATATTTTTTCAGTATACATAACATTCAAAATATGTAGCAACAGGAGACACTTCCAATATGGATGTTCAAAAAATAGTGTTTTTCTATTCAATTATTCATTCAATTTTCATGTGATATCTTCTTTCTTATCTTAGTATCCTTTGAGAATTGCAATCCTTCAAGATCTTGCACTTGATGAAGTATCTCATTACCTGAACTAACTTTTTGTGGGGACATTTTCTCTGTTGTACCATAAATTGAGTCCTTCGCACTTCTACATTTGTGATTCTGAGAAAGATAACGTCGATAACCTATAAAATACTGCCTCTTAACATTAGCCTATTGAATTAAGGCATTGTCTTTATTGTAGCATGAACATGCCAATTTTCCGTTTGTACTTTATCCTGATAATTTTTCCATATGCTTGAAAGTCATTGATGGTCCATAATAAAGAAGCGTGCAACATAAAATTTTATTTAGTTGATGCATAATCGGTCTCAATATCAACTTCCCACAAATGTTTCAATTCCTCTATTAAAGGTTGAAGATATGTATCAATCGCATCTCCTAGACCTTTTGGATACGAAATAAGCATTGATAAAATAATATTTTCTTGCTTCATACACAACCAAGGTGGTAAATTATAAGGAATAAAACCACATGTCAAATGTCGTTTGAGGTTTTTGCATTCAGAATTTGTTGAAATCCATCGCCATGAAGTTTGATTCAAACATTTAAAAGCTCAATCTCAAATAAAGGATGCATTTCATCAAATGAATTCCGTGCTATTGAATCAGTCAGATGCCTGATTACTCCATCACCAATCTTTTATCCTAATGCCATGTCATTAAAGTATATGTTTTTGTAGACATATACAATCTATGAAGTCTAGGCTTTAAAGAAAAATAGTGTAAATTAGTTGATGCAATTTTTTACCTATTATATTTCTTGTTTATTTACAATATGCATTTATTTTCTATCATAACACACCTCAAACTTTACAAGAATCAAGTAAGCTATCCACTTTTCTTTATAACATGCAATTATTAGTAGACGCATCAATCTTGTTGTATGAAAGCCCGTGTTCTGAATTATATTCTTTGCCTCATAATATGATTTCAGAAAATTGGTCACATCAAGAAGAAACTTCTCTTTCATACAGTTTAAATAGCATTGTAAATGATGCATTACTTGGACGACCCATACTTTTAATATGTAGCCATTTTATCAAAGTGGAATGCTTTGAATCTTTTGAATTTTTGTATAATGACAATTCAATCCTTCGATAGGCTGTAAAAACAATTCAACATTTGGTTCCTCCAAAAGTAAGTCATCACAATCAGTATGTGTAATTCCTCCGTCAAGATTTGGATACAAATCTCTCATGCTCTTTTACTTCATCTTCACTGCCACATCCTTCTACTGCCTCACCATTGTGATCTTCATCTTCATCTTTTGACTATGATTCTAATAATAGCTTACCGATACGTTCTCCATAGTGATACCAAAAAGTATAATTACGAATTTTTCCATATACTAGCAAATGTGTCTCAATTATTTGACGAGTTCCTAAAGTTTTATTAACATTTGACAAATGGACATCCTATTTCATATTCTTCTCTTTTTCTTTTGCAAAGCATAATACAAAAACTTTTGCAAGCTGGCTAAGTAGATTTAATCGAGACGGTTATCAACATGTTGCATTCATTGGCTATTAGGTTTCATGACCTTCAAGTAGTGGCGGATCTAAGATTTTCATTTAGCAGGTTCGTAAAACAAAAGTATAAACATGTATATAATCCAACAAAACTAAATTTCGAAGAAGTAGTTGTATATAGTTTTAAGTTGCCGACCCCTAATTTTTTTGGGGTTTAAATCCAAAAATAAAGTTTCATAAAATAAAACACTAAAAAAAGTTAAAGAACTGAAACTAAGAAAGAAAAAAAACACTAACAAAGGGATTTGAACACTCATCATGAAACATATTTTCAAGGGGAGCTATTAGTTTCTCTTTGTCATTAAGGGTTTCAAAATATATATATCTACATAAATACAGAAAACTGACCCTATATACGATCTAAATAATTTTTGCTGAGGGAGTTCGGATGAACCCCTTGAAGCCCATGAGGGTCCGCCCTGACCTTCAAGAGTACATAAAAATAACAAAAATGTTATAGGTCACTTTTGAATAGTTAAGGTGCGTAATTGGTCACTATGATAGTTTAGTAGTGTAACTGTCTTTTCAGGACAAGTTAAAGAGGAAATCTATGCCTTTTCCCTCGTACATCCACAACTCAGGTAACCAAAATATGGACCATAAACGGATTCTATGGTACCATTAATGGATATACTTTCCAATCCATCAAGGCCAATGATTCTTATTATTGACCAAGATCTTCCTTGCATTATGTAGGAATTGTCCAGTATCTTTTACTTAACACAACCCTAAACTATAAATTCTCTTGTAACACATATAGAACTATTTTTAACATATTTACAACTATCCTTATAATCTTCATTGACCTTATCAGGGTCAACGAAGTCCCTTACAGTAATTTAAAAAAAGGAACTACCTACAATATAAACGAGTCCGAAGTTAAATAATGACGCCATTACTCTGTTAAAAATAAAAATCATTGTCCTAAAGTGTTTTAATTTAGAAATTGTCTTTCTTGTAAATGCTCCCTAGATAACCATTTTATTTAAAAAAAAAACCGCTACAAATTTATTTTAAAGTCGCTAAGAAGGCAGCGGAAATTTCATTGGAGACATGATAATGTCAAAAGCACGAAGAAACTAGCACCAAATGAAACAACTAGAAATAGGTCATCATACATGTATAGATTTAGAGATAGATTTAGATGTAAACTAAAACTTTTCCATTCATCACAATTGGCTTTACGTTGGCTACATTGCATGTATGCATATACAACTTATAGAAGCAACTGATCAATGACAAGTTTAACAAACTATCTGACATCCTAACAAACTTTTTAACTAACTTAATATAAATCTGACTATCTTGACTAACTAATTAAATTAATCCACTGATAAGTTAATCAATTCCAGTAATCATCTTCAAGATGGATGTACTGAAAACGTTCATTACTCCAAGCTTGTATAGTAAGAATTTATGTTGTGTCCTTTCCAAAACCTTAGTAAGAAAATAAGCTTGTTAGTCTTTAGTGTTGAGGTAGGTTGTGTTGAGTCCTTTCTAAGTCGTTTCTCAAATGAAATGACAATCAATCTCTATGTGTACGTTCATGAAACACTAGGTTTGCACCAATTTATATTGCAACCTTGATATCACAAAAAAAACAGAAGATGGTTTAATCAGTTTGACATTCAGTTCCATGAACAAGTCAGCAATCCATACTACTTCAGATGTTAAACTAGGCAAACTCCTATACTCAGCCTCTGCAGAACTCTTATAAACATATTCGGTTTTTTGGATTTCCAGTAATGAGAGAATCACCAAACTTCAAATACAAAACAAGTAACTAATCTTCTTGTATTTGGACAAACAACCCAATTTGCATCACAATAGCTTGTTAAGTGAGGTATGTGATCTGTGCTCATCAACAATCCCTTCCATGGTTCCAGTTTAATGTATTTGATCACCCTTATAGCAGTATTCTAGTGTAACATTTTTGGTTGTTTCATAAACTGACTTAAGGTCTGTACTAAAAAAGCCATGTCCGTCCTTGTGTTGTAAGATAAAGCAGCTTACCTATAAGCCTT
Organism: Solanum arcanum; assembly: GCA_027789145.1. Taxonomy (NCBI): domain Eukaryota; kingdom Viridiplantae; phylum Streptophyta; class Magnoliopsida; order Solanales; family Solanaceae; genus Solanum; species Solanum arcanum. Next base: position 55,819,259 of record CM050942.1, on the reverse strand, counting down.
TGGTATCTAGAAACATCCTCAAATACAATGTAAGTAGTCTTGATATCTTGATCAAAGTCTACAATGGTCAACTTTATGTTGCATTCTAGTGGTGTTAAACTTGGTTTAGCATTTCCTAACCCAACATCATCTATAAACTCCAAAGCATATTTCCTTTGGTTCACACAAAACCTTTGCTTGATCTAAGGCACTCAATTCCCAATATAAATTTAATCTTTCATAGATCTTTAATTATTAAATATATGTACTATACACACTTAGTTTCTTCGATTAACTCAATATGATTTCTTGTAATTAACAGATCATCAAAACATACAAAGTTTATTACCAAGCTAGATCCACTCCATTTAGTAAACAATGACTAATCTAGGTGACTCAGTGTATAGTCTGAATTAAAGAAAGCCTCTGTCCACTTGACATTCCATTGTCTTGTTGATTGTTTAAATATATAGAGTGATTTAACAAGTTTACAATGTTTATTCTTCCGCTGATCACAAAATCCATTATGCAGTTCAATAAATACCTCCTAAGAGAAATTACCCTCTAGAAAAGCATTGAATACATCTTTTCTGGGTAATATCTTCCACATAAGAATAATCATGCTCAGAAGATTCAACATTCGGATCTACTAAGTTGTCTTCTATGGGCATATGTGTCTTATCAAGTTCATAATAAATAATGGGATGGTTGTTTGTTGGTCATCAAATAAAAGGGAAACACATACTACTTCAAAACAACATCTATGTTTACCAAGATCTTTTACTGAGACATATTAGACATAAGATAACCCTTTTAAGTTGCTGAGTATCCCATTATAACACATGCGTCAGCTCTGGGAGTGAACTTATTAGGCATAAGCATTTTAGTTGCATATCATAGACGTACTATTGTCCTAAGATGATCAGTACTTGCCTTATGGCCATTGAAAAGAAGTTTTTCCCTTCAAAAAACATCAGCCGATAATTTTTAATCAGATAAACAACAACTAATATACACTCTCCCTCAAATCTGATAGGAATATCACCTTGAAATCTTAGTGCCATTGCTACCTCAAGTATGTGCTTGTGCTTTATCTCCACCATTCCATTTTGTTATGGAGTATGAGGAAAACGACATTCATTAATAATACCAAGAGACATAAACAAAGTATTGCATTAAGTATTAATGAACTTTTTGCCATTATCTGATCTTATCCTTTTGACATGCTTGTTAAACTGAGTTTGAACTAAAGCAAAAAAATACTTTAGAACTTGGAGACATAACTCTTCATCCTCAATAGATACAACCAGGTCATTCTTGAATATCATCAACAATTGTCAAGCAAAATCTACAACCATTATGAGTAGCAGTCCTATAGGGTCCCCAAACATCGAAGTAAAGCAAGTCAAAAACCTCAATAGCTCTAGATATACTTGTGTGAAAAGTCCGTCTGCTTTGCATTGAAAGGGGACATATTGAACATTTATTACATGCAATAATGTCTATATTCTATTTTCCTAGTGTTATATATTTCAAGATATTTATTGAATGGTTTCCTAGCCTATAGTGCCAAAGGAGGTTGTATGCATATGAGTTTTGTGTGAGGGACACCATCTCATCATTCATTCCTTCTCCACATGGTTTCTGAACATGTAATAGAGTCCGTCAATCTCTTTACAAATCCCCTTTACTTTAATTTCCCATTGGAGAGGTCCTGAAGAACAAAAAACTGAGGAATGAAGTTAACTGAGCATTTCTATTTTCTTGTAATCTGTGATACTAAATTAAGATCATGCTTTAATGCAGGTACCACTAATACATTATTAAACACATTTCAATCTATAGCCTCACATTTACTAATGTAAGACACTGAAGTAGATTCACCATTAGGTAAATGGACCCTCCTGCCTAGACAAATAGATGTATATATCAATATATTGGGGTTGGATAGTACATGGCATTTAGCACCTCAATCTATTATCCATCTATCTCCTTTCTCTGTTTCTATAGTTGTCATTGATAATTCTTTAGGTTTCGAAACTATACCTGCAATGTTTTCCATATCCATTATACCTTTCGAGCTTGATCATACTTCCTCCTTGTCCATCATGTGTTTATACTTGTGATACATGTTCTGTTTTTGGAGAAAAGTGTCATGTCCTGCTAATTCTCATTAAGATTTTGCATCTAGATAGGGGCAGAAAAGTCTAGAGTTTTGGAGAAGTTTATAGAAAACTCTAAAAACCCTTAGATATTCCAAGAAGACCCTATAATTCCTTAGGTCTTTCCTTTGAAGTCTCTAGAATACTTTAGAACGATGTCTTAGAAAGTTTTGGAATATCCTAGAACATGCATAAAGTGTTACAGAGGGACCGAAGAATAATTATTAGGAAGACTTGTAAAGTAAATATTATTTACACTTTAGCTTTTAGGTTGTAATATAAATCGATGGGGGTAGTCATTTGTAAATCATCTATGCTTGAAACAAGCAATCCAACAAGTTGTAAGCAGTCTTCCTAATATAAAATGTTCTTCAAAAGTTCTCAATTCATTCTAAATCTTCCTTTTGTTCTCCTTGAAATCTTATTATTTAAGGCTTAATTGAGATTACAAGGTTGTGAAAGATTCATCAGTAAGTTGTCAGGTGCCGCACGGAGCTTTAGTAAGACTTTAATTCTGTGGCAACGTGGTATCAGAGCAAAGGTTGATGCTAAGGGAATGACTATCGAGGGAGACGTAAACGGCGCTAGCACCACCAACATCCATTTGGATGGTTTAAAGAAGAACATAAAGGTAAAAAAGAATCAAGCGATGTGATAAATTCTCGTCCACCCTCGATCACCGAAGCAAATGACGATGAACTTGGCGAGGATGTTATCGATGTCTCCACTAGAGAAGAATGGGTTGCAAGGATAGAATTGCGAGACACACCGTGGATATATTAGGCCGGCGTATGAATTTGGCCGACATCAAGTTCAAGAACCTTGAGGACTTCACCCTTGAGGAAATCAAAAGAATGCATAAGGAGTTGGAGGGTCGCCAGTGGGACGTGTTCAAAATGAAGGAGGCCATCACTTTGAGTGTCGGTTCATGGAAGCATTAAGTAGTATTGAAACTTTGAAGGACGAAGTTATGACGCTCAAGGAAGGCACACAGGCTGGAGGATCTACATTACCTGACCATGATAGAGAGGCCAGATTCTAGGATCCCAATCCACCCATTCCTGTAGCACTTGGAGGATAACTTAAAGTGTAACTGATTGAAGAGAGAAGAAAACCAGATCAATATCGTTGTGTTATATCTATAGGACATGGCCATGTTCTTGTGGAGGCGTAAAGATTTTAAAATAGGGAATGGACGTTGCACCATCACGACTTGGGAGTGATTTGGCGGAGTTCAAGAAAACCTTCCTCTCTAACAATGTAATCTATAAGGCGAAGCGCAAGTTTAGGGACCTTAAGCATACGAGAAACATACACGCATATGTGAAGGAGTTCACCATCATCATGCTTCAGATTCCCAACCTCATAGATTAAGATACGTTGTTCCAATTCATGGATGGATTGCAGAATTTGTCCAGGATGGAGTTGCAATGCCGACAGGTCAGTACAATTGATGAAGCCATCATGCAGGCCGAAGTTTTGAAAGACTACAACCACTAGAAGGCCGAACGAGCTAGAGGAGAGGATAAGAGAGGTAGTCATTACCATGGTGGGGGAGATTGTGGCAAAGTCCAAGAGGAGTGGCCACATCCTAAAAAGCATGATACCTATAAGTCCGATGGCTAGATGTCTGGACGTCATGGTGACACAGAGAGAAAGAAAGAGGTTACCAAAGAGGTGGTTTCAACATATGCGGTTGGTCACATGGCTATAAAAGGTGCACTGAACTTAAGATCCTTGGTGCTATCCCGCGAGAGCGAAAAGAGAAGGAAGCACAAGAGAAAGAACAAGGAGCGGAGATGACGCAGTTGGGCTTTGTAGGACTATGCAGAGCAATCGCAAAGCATCCTTGAATCCAAAAGAATATGGGACGCAATATGTCGACATCACGAATAATGAAAAAATCACTTGTGATATGGTCGACACGGGTGCAAAGTCCCAATTCATGACAAAGATGACAACAAATAGGCTGGAAATGAGTTACAGGCCAAGTAACACCCAACTTAAGATGGTCAATGCAGCATCGAGTGCTGTTACCGGAGTCACACATGGAGTAAGCTTCACGCTCGGCTTATGACAAGGTAAGACCAATTTCACAATCGTTTATTTACACCTCCTTGATATAATTCTTGGGCAAGAGTTCTTCCAGTAGTGCCAAGCTGTGATCAATCCTTACCTTGACAAATTCCGGTCATGGAGCAAGGAAAAACTTGTATGGTTCCCATGGTTAAGGCACCGAAGACAGAAAGGCAGTTTCGATTAACGACCATGCAACTCAAGAAAAATCCTAATAAGGATAATTTGACATTTGTAGTCATTAACTTTGAAAGAGTACAATGGCGCTAAGAAGACCTTGCCACTAACACGAAGAAGGTTCTAAGAGGGAACAATGTCGTGATTCCAAATAAGCCACCGAAGCCTTGCCTCACACGAAGGAGGTAGATCGTGAGGTGGAGTTAGAAGAATAAAGAAGTAATTGAAGGAATTGTGCAAGGGCATTGACCAAGTCAATGGACTGTTGGTCGTGCATACCAGAAAAAAGACTCGTTTGATGATGCAGCGACGATGTGATGCTGTCGTTGCATCAGTATGTAGGAGATTGTGCCATGTCCCTCCAATTCTTAGTAAGATATTGCATATGGATAGAGGCGGAAGAGTCTAAAGTTTTGGAAAAGTTTATAGAAAACTCTAGAGGCCCTTAGATATTCCAAAAAGAGTCGAGAATTCCTTCTGTCTTTCCGTGGAAGGCTCTAGAATAACATAGAAGATATCTTAGAAAGCTTCAAAGTATCCTAAAACATGTAGAAAGTTCTAAAGAGGGACCACAATGTAATTATCAGGAGGGCTTATAAAGTAAATATTATTTTACACTTTAGCCCCTAGGTTGTAGTATAAATACATGGGGCACTCATTTGTAAATTTATCCAAGCTTGAAACAAGCAATCCAACAAGTTGTTAGCAATCTTCCAAATAATGAAAGCCTCCTTCCAAAGTTCTCAAATCTTTCTATGTCTTCCTTTCATTCTCTTAGCGGTCTTAGTTTTAAAGTCTTATTTGAGCTTACAAGATCATGAACGATTCGTGAGTAAGTTTTCAAATGGCACACGGACCTTCAGTAAGAATCTAAGCCTGTGACAAAAGGGCCAAATGAATCTTCAGAATTATCATATCTGATAGCATTTGCATGATTTGCCATGACGTGTTGCTTATTTTTCTGAACTTAATTTGCTGGTGGTTCTGACTTCTTTTCGACTTCCAGTCAACAAAGTGTCCAACAAAATTGAAACAGTTCTCCTTAATGTGGCCTTACAATTTACAATGATCACATATTTGATCCAAATTCTTTTTCTATCCTAAATTTCCCTAGAGAATTCCCTTTCCACTACATGTGAACTTGCAGTCATACATTGACCGTCTGCCATTTTTTTACTTGAAAAAAATAAAATAAAAAAATGAGTTGCATTCGGAAAATCGATCAAACTTATGATTTAAGAAAAATTGATTTTTCAACTAAATAGAGTCGCCACTTAAACTTTTGATAAAAATCAAGAAAAAAACATAATTTTTAAAAAGAATTTAAGCAGATAAAAATCAATTTGAAATAAATATAGTTCGAAGTTCAATGTACATTTTGATAAGGTTTTAGGCTCTTGGATGTCCTCTAACTTACAGTTGATCGGCGATTTGACTAAAACAACTTTTCATTAAACTTTTAAGGTTTTTATTAAGAAATAAAACTAAATTTTATTTAAAGGGAAAATAAACTTAAAAGGGGATTTTTAAAGTGATTAGTTTATATTTTTCAAGACAATTAAAATAAAATAGAACTAAATAATAAATAAATAAAAAACATTTAAATTTGAACATAATCGATAACATGACTATTTTTTGGGAATTATTTAAGTTAAACGAAACTGTAAATATAATGCTAGTCAACATAATGACTAATGAAAAAGAGGAAAAGTGAGAGAGTATTGAATTTGGGCCTTTTGCCCAAATTCCAAATTTGATATTTTTCTGGCCCAAGTCTTGTTACTTGTCCTGATCTAAGATTGCAAAAATCTGTGTAACATCTTTTGCCAACTCCTTCTTTTCATCCTAAACGTGGACTCTACTTACCATGCTAATGTTTCTCAAAGCATCGGCTACAATAATAGCCTTACCTGGATGGTAGTGAACATTGATGTCATAATCCTTCAAAAGGTCCAACCATCTATGCTGACGTAGATTCAACTCCCTCTGTTTGAACACATACTGGAGATTTTTGTTGTCTGTGAACACATCCACATGCAGTCCATACAATTAGTGCCTCCACAACATCAGTGCAAACACCACAGCTACTAACTCCAGGTCATGAGTGGGATAATTCTTCTCATTAACCTTGAGCTCTTTGGATGCATAGGCTATCACCTTTCTCCCCTGCATAAGAACATAACCTAAACAAACCCTATATGCATTACAATAAACAGTGTCATTCTCACCACACTTAGGCAAAGTAAGCACCTGGCTGAAGTGAGTCTGTCCTTGAGCTCCTAGTATCTCTTCTCACAAGTCTCTGTCCATTAAAACTTGGTCTTCTTCTTAGTCAGAGCTGTTAGTGGGACAACAATGGAAGAAAAGACCTCAACGAACCTATGGTACTAACCAGCCAATCCCAAGAAGCTACATATATCTGTAGGAGTAAGAGGTCTTGGCGAGTTCTTAACAACCTTAGTGTTCTAGGGTCTACCTATACACCTTGATCGGACACAACATGACACAGGAAGGTCACTGATCCAAGCCAAAATTCACAATTACTTAATTTGGCGCACAACTGATGTTGTCTTAGTACCTTCAAGGTTAGTCTGAAATATTGTTCACGCTCTTTCTTGGTCCTAGAGTAGATAAGAATGTCATCAATGAATACTATGAAAAAAGAGTCAAGGTATTCACGGATGATCCTTCTCATGAGATCCATAAATGTAGCAGCTGCATTCGTGAGACCATATGACATAACCAAGAACTCATAATGACCATAACGGTTACGAAAGTCTTTCTTTTAGTTATCTCCATCCCTAACCCTAAGCTGATCATACCCTGTACGAATATCAAATTTAGAGAAAAAACTAGACCCTTGGAGCTGATCGAAAAAATCATCTATTCTGGGAAGTGGATACTTATTCTTTATAGTGACTTTGTTGAGATGTCGATAATCAATACACATTCTAAGGGTTCCATCATTCTTTTTCACAAACAACACTGGTGGGCCCCAATGGGATATGCTCGGCTGAATGAAACCCTTATCAGTGAGATCCTTTAACTTCAACTTCAACTCTTTCAGTTCAGATGGAGCAATTATGTAGGCAGGCGTCGAAATTGGTTTTTTATCGGGTTCTTAGTTGATACCAAAGTCAATCTCTCAAAGAGGAGGGACTCCAAGCAAATCATCAGGAAATACGTCTTGGAACTCATTCACAACACGCACTGACTCTATGGAAGAAATATCATGATCTAAATCATTAACACTCACAATATGACATAGTAATTCCATGGACATCATTTTATTGGCCTTAAGGTTCTAAATCAATGGATTAGGACGACTAGAGTTGTACCCCTCCCAGACAAATTCCTCTTCATAAGGGAAACAATATCTTACTACTCTACTACGACAATCCAAACAAGTATAACAATTTTGAATCCTGTCCATGCAAAGGATCATCAAAATCATGCATGGGTAACTCAACCAAGTCTGCACACATAGTCTTACCACTTACAACTATTGGGCAATCCTTGTATACTCTATCATTTCTTACATTTTCTCCTAGAGGTGTACTTACCACTATCGGATCATGCAAAACATTAGGGAATATTTCAAAAGTTAGAGTTAGCAAAGGAGTTACAAATGAAAGCGTAGACCCTGGATCAAGTAAAGCATAAACAGAAGTTAAGAATACTTGTAGCGTACCTGTGACCATATGAAGCAGACTTCTCCTGCTCCCCCCTGCCCTTTAGGGCATAATACATGTTCCCCTTAGGAGGCTCGGCTGCTACTACACCCTGTGGATTAGGCCTACTCTGAGCATTACCTCCAGCCTGACCTCTGTTCTATGGGCAGTCTCTAACCTTATGCCTACTCTTACCACAACTGCAAGAGGCATTAGTGCACTGTCTACACTCTCCACAGTGAGAAAGGCCACACTTAGCACAATTCTTTTTTGGACGCTCCATATCACCGCCATTGGACTTATTGGGCTCAGTTCTACCTCCAATAGGTTTTTTACTCCGCTAGGAATTTGAATTCCCAGATTTCTGCCGCCCCTTTTTTAACCTAAGCTTCTCACGGATGCCAAATTTGTTTCTATGGCCTCCATGGATGGGACTTTCCTAATCTTGAGTCTTCGGCCTCCTGGCTTCATGAACACCCGTCTTTTTTTGGCTCTGCTCTACCTGGTGGACATGCATCATAAACCTGGAGAGGTTTATGTTATCATGGAGCATCGATGACTGACACTCCTCCAAATCTCTGTTGATTCCTTTGAGGAACCTGCTCATCTCATCCCTGCTGTTAGATACAAGGGAAGTAGCATGCCTGGATAGTTTGATAAACACCTCAACCTTTGCCTTCCTCATCACCCTAGGAAATAATTTCTCAGGGAAAGTTGTTTTAAACATCTCCAAAGTGACCGAAACTCCGCTCAAAGATCGGCTATCCTGCATCATTTTGCACCAAGTCTGTGCAACATCCTTGAGCTTATTGGAAGCCAGCTCTGCTTTCTTAGTATCTGCGTCCACTAGAGCCACAAAAATCTTATGCACCTCATCCACAAATTCCTGGGGGTCCTCTGAAGTCTTAGATCTTGTGAAAATAGGAGGTTTCATCCTCGTGAAGTCTCTCAGTCTGTCATCCATTCTACACACTGGTGGATTCTCCCTTTTAATATTGGCCGGTTTGTTAGGACAGTCATGGACTAGGACTACATAGTGATGGCCTCTGCAATCTTGGCAAGATACGCCCACACCACCGCATCAGTCAATCCAGATGGGTTAACTCGCATAGCTACTCCTTCAGTTGGAGCCTGGGGTGGAACCTGATTGTTCCCAACAAATGCTCCTCTCCTCCTTTAACAAAAGTTCCTCCTAGTATTCATTTTATGAAAACAATAAGGATTGATGTTATATAAGCTCATAACACAAAGAAATCAAACATTAGGAAATGCACGGTAACATCAGAAGAAGGGAAATTTTCCTACGCACCATGCAGTCTCTAATTACGGATAATAGTGCACTTCATTACCATGACTTAGAAACTACTCAATGTGGTTGATGAAAACTTATTATTATCGGAATTTAATCTAGTACTCTTATACCAACTTTGTCACGACCAGAATCTAGACCCAAGACAAGACAGGCGTTGTTGACCTCTCAGAGGTCGCAGCCAAGCCTATATACGTCATCGTTAGTTCATCTATGTTAATTATAGCGGAAAATATGAACTTTTTGTTACTTAACAATCTTACTAATCATTTATAATATAATCATAATTTGTTCACCAACAACCATCTAACATTAAGATCATCAAATGAAAGAAATAGTTTAATATAACAATAACTGAATACTTGCCAAAATGGATCCAATACAAAGTCTGAAATAATATGGGAAACAAATGCTAGTGGAATTACTCCACTAAATCAATCCTAAGACTAATCTAGAATATAAATGGCAAGCATCCTCCAAAGCATGGGGTCCTATCAAGTCCGGAAGAATGCTCAACATCCAGATTGCTTCAGCGTCAACCTGTAGCTCTAGCTTCCACTTGTGCCTGCACCTAAAATCGTAGAGTTGTATAGGGTTAGCACACACTTGTACTAAGTATGGGTATATACAGGCATACACCACAGACATTCATGAGCAAAAATAGAACTTTCCTAACAACATTATTATGGGAAGACAAATCTGTGGACTTGCCAAATTCGGATTAGGGAAGTTAGTATACTTTCCAAATTTGGATTAGAAAAGTCAGTGTGCTTTCCAAATATGGATTAGGAATGTCAGTGAACTTTCCAAAGTTTGATTAGGATGGTCATGCCATTAGAGTAACATGCATCATCATGCTTATCATATTGTACACAACACATAACATTTTACCAATAACACATTTCACATAGCATATACCACATAACATTTTACAAATAACACATATCACATAGCATCTACCACATAACATTTTTTATAACATTCATTCATATACCATGAGACGTTGGATTCATGAACTTGACATAAAGACTTTAAATAATGAGGGCTCAACGTATGAGACCTCAACTACGAAGTCTTCATTAGCAAACACAGAGTTTGCTTCACTCATTTGAACGTAGTTTATTTCATTCATTCAAAAGCTATTGTAAACATCAGTTACACCTAGGATATAGCTTAAAACTCTAATCAGGTTTGTTGTGCAATGATCAAGAATAACCTTCTATCATTACTTGAGTCTACCTTACCTCTTTATTATCCTATCATAACACCTTTGGTATCATTCATTTCATTGTGTACATCATTTGATGTTGTCCTCATTCATTTATTGGGAACTTTAACTTTAATTGACATTGATCATGTGAGCATCATGAAATCCAGTGTCTCCCCTACACTTAAAAGAGGTGGAATCACCAGCTAAGGTGACCCAAAACATGCTAGCGTACATGGGAATTTAACCCCGCTATATCCCTATATTGGCACTATAGGTTCGAAGACTAGGAGATATAAGGAGACACATATCCGGCATGCCGGACAGTCTCATCTGATGAGAGTTACGTGAACCTCCGCTAATAGCTAGTCTATCGGTGCCCAGTATAAAGTTCCATTACATTCAACTATTACATAATGGAAGTTGGCTTCTAGTATGAGGACATCATAGCTCAATAGATGATTTCTCATCTCATCATTAGTATTAAGTATGTTAATCTCAATACTTTCATTAGAGTGATCGTAGAGACTGGTCTCTTCATTAACTCACACTCTCTTTGGTGTGTACATTCTTGTAACATTTACTTAGGCCCATTTGAGATTGTTCTCATCTTTCACATTAGCCTAATATCATGTGGTCACCTCATTCATTAACATTAGTACAATTTCTATTCATGATTACTCACCTCAGTTTACGTGAATGTTCATTTTATCATATGCCAATGTACTTGGACATTTGTGTGTTTCACACTCTTACGTAACACTTCTAGGGTTTTATCATTTCATTACATAATAATCAATTCATCATATGCCAATGCATTTGGCCATTTAGTGTGATTTACACTCGTACATAAAAATTCTAGGGTTACTTCATTTTATTACATACATCTTAGGTTCACTTAATTTTAAACTTATGCTAGACTTATGGGTCTATATATACAAGCCATGAGGCTTCATTCATATTTCGTTAAGTGATTTATATTTTCCTAAGATTATGTAGTACATGACTTATGTATCTTATATGTATGACAAGAAATCGATTTCAATCTAAGTAAGTGGCATTATTCTAGAACATTTAATTCACGTATAGCTTATGTATACAATACAAAAATTTGGGCAAAGGAACCCAATGTCAAAACCCTTGGACAATACTTACATTTGTTTTACATTATTTTTAGTATTCATGATATTGGGACCCTAGATCGAGCCCCAACATGAACATTCTATATTTATATTTCTCCTTGGATTCTCCTCTTATTTGGCTGAAGTGTTGTGGAATCAAACACCCACAATCCCTCTTTTAATTTAATTCTTCTTTTCAAATTTTCATGGACCATGAGGTTGTGGGATCGAACCCCCACAACCTCTCTTTATTTATGCTATATTTCGATAGGGGCTGTGAGGTTGTTAATTCGAACCACCTCAACCTCCCTATTCCACAATCTGGTTTGCTTTGAAAGGGGACATATTGAACATTTATTACATGCAATAATGTCTATATTCTCTTTTCCAGAGTTATATATTTCAAGACCTTTATTGAATGGTGTCCTAGCCTATAGTGCAAAAGGAGCTTGTATGCATATGAGTTTTGTGTGAGGGACACCATCTCATCATTCATTCCTTCTCCACATGGTTTTTGAATATGTAATAGAGTCCATCAATCTCTTTACAAATCCCCTTTACTTTAATTTCCAATTGGAGAGGTCCTGAGGAACAAAAAGCTGAGGAAAGAAGTTAACTGAGCATTTCTATTTTCTTGTAATATGTGATACTAGAATAAGATCATGCTAGAATGCAAGTACCACCAAAACATTATTCAACACATTTCAATTAATAGTCTCACATTTACTAACGTAAGACACTGAACTAGATTCACCATTAGGTAAATGCACCTTCCTGCCTAGACAACTAGATGCATATATCAATATATTGGGATAACATATTACATGGCATTTAGCACCTGAATCTATTATCCATCTATCTCCTTTCTCTATTTCTTTAGTTGTCATTGATAATGCTTTAGGTTTAAAAATTATACCTGCAATGTTTTCCCTATCCATTGTACCTTTGGAGCTTGATCCTGCTTCCTCCTTTTCCATCATGTGTTTATACTTGTGATACATGTTCTTATTTTGGAGCAAAGTGTCATGTCCCACTAATTCTCAGTAATATTTTTCATCAAGATAGGGGCACAAGAGTCTAGAGTTTTGGAGATGTTTATAGAAAACTCTAAAAACCCTTATATATTCCAAGAAGACTCTAGAATTCCTTAGGTCTTTCCTTTAAAGACTCTAGAATACCTTAGAAAGATTCTTAGAAAGTTTTGGATTATCTTAGAACATGTATAAAGTTTTACAGAGTGAGCAAAGCGTAATTATTAGGAGGACTTGTAAAGTAAATATTATTTACACTTTAGCTCTTAGGTTGTAGTATAAATTGATGGGGGCAGTCATTTGTAATCATCCATGCTTGAAACAAGTAATCCAACAAGTTGTAAGCAGTCTTCCAAATAAAAAATCTTCTTCGAAAGTTCTCAAATCTTTCTAAATCTTCCTTTCATTCTCTTATAAATCTTAGTATTCAAGGCTTACTTGAGATTACAAGATCGTGAAAGATTCATGAGTAAGTTGTAAGGTGCCGCACGGAGCTTTAGTAAGACTTTAAGTCTGTGACAACGTGGTATCAGAGCAAAGGTTGATACTAAGGGAATGACTATCGAGGGAGACGTAAACGGCGCTTGCACCACCAACATCCATTTGGATGGTTGAAATAAGAAACGGAAGGTAAAGAAGAATCAAAAAGGTAATGAGGAGGTGTTACCTCATCCTACAACAAGCGATGTGATAACCTCTCATCCACCCTCGATTACCGAAGCAAGTGACGATGAACTTAGCGAGGATGTTATTGATGTCTCCACTGGAGAAGAATGGGTCGCAAGGATGGAAGTGGCGACATAGGCCGTGGAGATATTAGGCCGGCGTATTAATGTGGCCGACAGCAAGTTCAAGAACCTTGAGGACTTCACCCTTGAGGAGATCAAAAACATCCATAGGGAGTTGGAGGGTCGCCAGTGGGACGAGTTCGAGATGAAGGAGTCCATCACTTTCTTTGAATCTCGGTTCATGGAAGCATTAAGCACTATTGAAACATTGAAGGACGAATTTATGACGCTCAAGGAAGGCACAGAGGCTGGAGGATCTACATCACCCGACCATGATAGATAGGCCAGAATCTAGAATCCCAAGCCACCCAATCCTGTAGCACTTGGAGGATTGCTTAAAGTGTAACTGAGTAAAGAGAGACGAATACCACATCAATACCGTTGTGTTATATCTTTCGGAGATGGCCATGTTCTGGTGGAGGCGTAAAGATTTTAAATTAGGGAATGGACGTTGCACCATCAACCCTTAAGAGTGATTCCGTGAGGAGTTCAAGAATACCTTCCTTTCTAACAATGTCATCTATGAGGCAAAGCGCAAGTTTAGGGAAATTAAGCATACATGAAGCATACACGCATATGTGCAAGAGTTCACCATCATCACGGTTCAGATTTCCAACCTCATAGATGAACATATGTTGTTCCACTTCATGGATTGATTGCAGAATTAGTCCACGATGGAGTTGCAACGCCGACAGGTCAATACTATTTATCAAATCATCATGCAGGCCGAAGTTTTGACAAACTTCAACCACGAGAAGGCCAACCGAGCTAGAGTAGAGGAGAAGAGAGGTAGTCATAACCATGGTGGGGGAGATTATGGAAAAGTTGAAGAGCAGTGGCCACATCCTAAGAAGCAGGATACCTATAAGTCCGATGGCTAGATGTCTTGACGTCATGGTGACACAGAGAGAAAGACAGAGGTTCCCAAAAGAGGTGGTTGCTACATATGCGGTGGGTCGCATTGCTATAAAAGGTGCGCTGAAAAGCCTTGGTGCTATCGTGGGAGAGTGAAAAGAGAAGGAAGCATAAGGGAAAGAACAAAGCACGGAGATGACGCAGTTGGTCCTTGTAGGACTATGCGGAGCAATCACAAAGCATCAAGAAAAGCAAACGAATATGGCACGCACTATGTCGACATCATGATTAATGAAAAAATCACTCGTTATATGGTCGACACGGGTGCAAAGGCCAAATTCATGAACAAGATAACACCAAAAAGGTTAGGGATGAATTACAGTCCAAGTAACGCACGCCCAACTCAAGATTGTCCATGCATCATTTACTCCTTTTAGCGGAGTCACACATGGAGTAAGCTTCACACTCGGCGTATGGCAAGGTAAGACCAATTTCACTATCATTCATTTACATCTCTTCGATATAATTCATGGGAAAGAGATCTTCCAGTAGTGCCACGCTGTGATCGATCCTTACCTCGACGAATTCTTGGCATAGAGCAACGACAAACTTGTATGGTTCCCATGGTTAAGGTACCGAAGATAGAAAGGTCATTTTGATTAAAAACCATGCAACTTAAGAAAAATCTTAATAAGGAGAATTCGACATTTGTAGCCATTATTACAACTTTGAAAGAACACAATGGCGCTAAGAAGTCCTTGCCACTAACACGACGAAGGTTCCAAGAGGGAACAATGTTGTGTTGTCAAAAAAGCCACTAAGGCCTTGCCTAAAAGGAAGGAGGTAGATCGTGGGGGCAGAGTTAGAAGAATAAAGAAGTAATTAAAGGAATTGTTCTAGGGAATTGACCGAATCAATGGACTGTTGATCGTGCATACGAGAAACAACACTTGTTTTCTGATGCAGCGACGATGTGATGCGGTCGTTGCATCAGTATGTGGGGGAGAGTGTCATGTCCAACCAATTCATAGTAAGATTTTTATCTAGATAGAGGCGGAAGAGTCTAGGGTTTTGGAAAAGTTTATAGAAAACTCTAGAGGCCCTTAGATATTCCAAGAAGACTCGAGAATTCCTCCTGGCTTTCCTTGGAAGGCTCTAGAATAACATAGAAGATGTCATAGAAATCTTCGGGGTATCCTAAAATATGTAGAAAGTTCTAAAGAGGGACCAAAGTGTAATTATTAGGAGGACTTATAAAGTAAATATTATTTTACACTTCAGCCCCTAGGTTGTAGTATAAATAGATGAAGCACTCATTTGTAAATTTATTCAAGCTTGAAAAAAGCAATCCAACATGTTGTAAGCAATCTACCAAATAATGAAAGCCTTCTGCCAAAGTTCTCAAATCTTTCTTAGTCTTCCTTTCATTCTCTTAGCGGTGTTAGTTTTAATGTCTTATTTGAGATTACAAGATGGTGAATGATTTGTGAGTAAGTTGTCAAGTGTCACACGGATCATTAGTAAGAATCTAAGTCCGTGACAAAAGGGCCAAATGCATCATCATAATTATCATATCTGATAGCAATTGAATGATTTGCCATGACGTGTTGCTTATTTTTTTGAACTTAATTTTCTGGTGGTTCTGACTTCTTTTTGAACATCAAGTCAACAAAGTGTCCAACTAACCTGAAACAGTTGTCCTTAATGTGGCCTTACAAATTACAATGATCACATATTTGACCCAATTCTTCTTTTTATCCTAAATTTCCTCTGAGAATTCCCTTTCCCTACATATAATGTAGTTGCATCTAGAATTTGTTCCCCTGCATATCTAAAATGCCCCCACTACATGTGAACTTGAAGTCATACATTGATCGTCTTCCATTGTTTTACTCGAAAAAATCAAATAAAAAAATGAGTTGCATTCGAAAATCGATCGAACTTATGATTTAAGAGAAATCGATTTTCCACTAAATAGAGTCGCCACTTAATTTTTTGATAAAAATCAAGAAAAAAAACATAATTTTTCAAAATAATTGAAACAGATAAAAATCAGTTTCAAATAAATATAGTTCAAAGTTCAATGTACATTTCAAGAAGGTTTTAGGATCTCGGATGTCCGCTAACTTGCAGTAGACCGACGATTTGACTAAAATGATTTTTCGATCAACTTTTAAGGTTTTTATTAAGAAATAAAACTAAATTTTATTTAAATGGAAAATAAACTTAAAGGGAATTTTTAAAGTGATTAAGTTATATTTTGCAAGACAATTAAAATAAAATAGAACAAAATAATAAATAAATAAAAAACATTTAAATTTGAACATAATAGATAACATGACTATCTTTTGGGAATTAATTAAGATAAAACCAAACTATAAATATAATGTTAGTCAACATAATCACAAATGAATAAGAGGAAAATGGAGAGAGTTATAAATTTGGGCCTTTTGCCCAAATTCCAATTTTGATGGGCTTCTAGCCCAAGTCTTGTAACTTGTCCTGATCTAAGATTGCAAAAATAGGTCTAGGCCCATTTAAATTCAAAAAGAATTGCTGGAAATTTGTTGTATACCTTACATAAATTCCATGGTGTAAAACTTATATTACATCATATCCCTAGTTTTTTCTATTTTATGAAAATCTCTTAAATATTAGACATCCTGATACATAATTTATTGTGTGGATACATTAATTGTGATACTTTTTATATATGGCTGTTTCAAAATAAAATAGAAAATCAAATTAATATCCCATAATTCATGATATTCAATTGCTTTTTACTATATCAATCAAAGAAACGTATATCCTAAAATAATAAATCAATTTAAAAATCATAATCCATGTTCATCTTTGTCCATATTTGAACGAAGAAACTTTTGAGTAGGATTAAATTTTATTTGTTGAAAATTTGATAAGATACATAATGAATATTTTTTGTTTTTGATTAACACTCTTGAAGGATGAAAAAATCGAAGATCGTAGCTTTTGAGTTCTTTGAATTCTACACGAATCTCACAATGGATGATCATGTTGGGTTTCTTTGCCAATTTTCTTGGTATCTTTGTTTTTTTACAGGTGGTTACTTACCATTGTGTAATGGCAGATCCCAAATATTAAATCAACTGAAAGTTGTTATTTTACACTTATCTAGGGTAGAAATAGTTATTATTTGCCATAACTTCAATTTCAAAGTTAAATGTTTAATAGAAAAGGTATGCAACACATATTCATGTGCCTGAATCATTGTTTCTCATTCGTGAATTTATATATGATTCATAAGTCTTGATAAATTACTAATATAATTGATACATTAAAACATTGAAGTAGACGTTATGGATTTGAAGATCAGCGAGTTACTATACTTTTAATATAAAATATCATATACATGTGAATTTCTTTTTTAAAATTTCAATTTGTATATGCACATATAGATCATGATACATTGCGGATTGAAACTTGATTTGTTTTTACTTCTATATGCAATGAATTTCTATAGATGTGAGTTAGTGTGTTATTACTATAAAGTATCAGATACATGTGAATTTTTATTTATCAATATATGAATTTCTTTATATATATCCATCTATAAATTATCGTGTATCTAGAGTTAAATATCATTAGGTTTTTGTGTATCTTAAATTGAATTAATTGGTATGTGATGCATCTCTCACTTTTTAATGTGTACATGTGTTCCATCTTCTAAATTTATTTATTCAATATATATAGGTGGATGACGATACATCATTTGCCTTAAGAAATTGTACTTTCTTTCTGAAAGGAGATTGACAAACACTTTTTTTTGGGACTATTGTTATGTTTCAGATAAATTATTTGAGATTATCGATTTTTAGTTATTGTTTTTCCAACTTTTACTTTGACAAAACATTACAATTTACTAATAGATAGTGATATTTTGATACAATAAACTTAAATATTAAGATTTTCGACCTTGTATTCATTTTCTGTAACATGTGTTTCATATACCTTTTTTAAAAGAAATAATGTATCATTAGCTATTTGATAATAATGTTCCAGAGAACATGTTTTTACAGATGGTTCCATTCGATATGGTTCAGATACCTTTTTATATCAAGTATCATTATATAGTTGAAAATGTATATGATACAATAAGGTTGCAAAAATAATACCTAAAATAAAATCAAGTGAATCTACAAATGTATATGTAAGACTAATTTATCAATTAGATAAACGAATGAATCAAGACTAAATACAACTAATTATTCAATGTATCAACATAATTCGATGCACAACTAACTAGAACAAATTATCAAGTAAATACATAATTGACTCAACAATCAAGTTATATATTACATTACATTGGTTAGTAGTAAAATGATTCAACAATGGACTAACACTAATGAGAAGAAATAGTATTACGTGCTTATGCATTAATGAATTTTATACTTAATTTTATTCAAATTTTGTACTAGGTTATATAAGACAAATATGTACGACAATTTGTACAATAATTCTTAGTACTAATATAATATAGTTTTCTTGATAAATATTGTATTTATACTAGATATATCACATAAGAAATTGTTGCTTATAAGTGATAAGATGTTAGATTTGAGATTGAGACATTATTATGTAATAGTTGTTATGTAATTGATACATTTCGTATAAATTCGAGTTCACGTATCATATCTAGAATAACTAGTGCATGATACATCACTATTTATATATCTTCTTTCAACACGATAAGTACTATTTCATTACGGGATATATTAAAAAATTAATTGTTGCTCATAAGTTGTTTTCGTTGAAATTGATACATGTAGTATAAATTATTATTTATAAAACATGTCCATATTCGAACTATGTACCATATACAAAAAAAATAAATATGAGGTATATTTAGTATAAATTCGAATAAAGTATCATGCCTAATAAATTAAGGCATGATATATACTATGTATATGTCTTCATTCGTTGTTGCTTCATTAAGATCTTGAGGTCCTTGATCTGGTTCATCATCCTAAAGAAGCAGCGTGTAGTATAAGTCAGGGTACATTAAATTGATAATGCATCATGTACAAACAAATTATGATGTATTAAACATCTGATAATGTATCATAATACTAAATTATATGATCATACTAATTCAATCTTATGCACACTTACTTCTGGAGTAACATGAATATTTTCATATATGAGTTGGATTTCTGAAAAAATCTCTATTTAGTGTTTATTTTTGGTAGTACCATAAATATTCTCATCTTTTTCTTATTCTTGACAGTATCATCAATCTGTATTTGAAGTTTAAGAACAAACAAGTGTTAACAAATATGTTAATGATACATTTAATTATATACAAGAAAAATATGTATGAAATATATAATTTATTTAACATATATTGAACTATAAACACTATTAAATCATAATATGTCAGATACATACCTCTGCAGTGATGGATTTGATCATCAACCTCAACAGCATATGCAATCAATGTTTTGGTCATTATGACAAAATTGAATTGTATTGGTGAAGTTCATTGTTAATTAAACTTAAAGGTACTTTATTGAGGTTAAATATTGAATTTAGCCGAAAAATTAAATCGTGCAATACATAGATTTACTAGCAACATCCTTCATCAAAAAATTAATAACATATTAACCTATGCAATTTAATCTAGAAAAAAATACATATAAAACCTACTATCTTTTGTGGTTGGTTTTCTTGATGTGTACAGATTTCATAAACTAAGAGTTTAGAAAGAGAAAAAACAACAATAGAAAAGACAATTCCTACCTATTTTGAAATTGATTGACTAGAAAAAGAATTCTTTAGAAAATTAAATTGATTTGACATTTGTAACGGCTAACTGTGTGGAGTCAATTTAGGGAGAGAAAAAATGATGTAGGAAACGTGGGTTTGACTATTTAATTTTTTGTATCCAAAAGTTTCAATTATTGAGAGGAATAAGGGATTTATGTAATATTTTTTTTTAAAAAGGTAAAAACAGATAATTAGATAAGTAAAGTTGTTTATATAAGTAAATTTTTTCAAATTTATTTTGAGGCTTTTGAGCCCATTTTTGACCTTTGAGAATTTGTATACGCTGAATGTATATTCGTGCATATGGGCTATATTCTATGTTCGTATTTTTGCATTGTTCCCGTATACAAGTTTTCCAGCTGTATTTTGTCTTCATACATGTATCCCTCATACTTTTGACATTTCAGATCTGTATATCAGTGTATAAAACTCATTTTCGGGATTTTGGAAACTTAATAAATTAATTTCCAGCTTCGTATTGGACCTTTGGAAACCTGTATCTCAACTTCATGTTTGCTAACTCAATGAAGGGAATTGACGGAATGCTAGGAAAAGAGTATCCAAAAACTAATGAGAAGCCGATTAAAACATAGAAGAGATTAAAACAAGATAACGATTAATTATATAGCATGCTATAAATCTATATAATGCAGCCAAGACAAATGAAAATAAAATAAGACCAAAATGCATGTGTTTGATTTAATATACCCATGTTATGATAAAAATGACCAAGGAAAACATGCAACATTCAAAGCATATCCACTTAAAACTAAACCAATCTCCTCATGATAAAGTAAGATAACCAACAGTAGTGATTGCTAATAGTGAAAAGAGACAGTGACCAAATGGAAAGTTTATGTCATTCGGATTAAGATACAACATAAATCTAAGCAAAGGTAACAATGTATCTATGTTTAGAATAATATTAAACATCTTAAATTTGGGTAAATAAGTAGCAAAGTATCAAGATATGCCACTGTTTCTTGCTAAAGTTAGGCGTGAATACAATGAGAGACATTTTTCCATTATCTCCCTTTTTTTTTGAATATTCCACAACTCCAGGTAGAAAAGAAAACACTAGGCAACAAAAAACACCATATGATTTTAGCACAATATTGTGACATATTTCAAATAGAAAATCAAACATAGAATCATCTTGGAACAACAAACATATTTTAGACGAATCAAAAATGTAAACACGAAGTTCAAACGCTTACCAACTCCACAGAAAAATTTGTAATCTCGACATGACAGTTCATTCATTCAACTCGGTGAAAGAATGAAAGGATAAGATGCCGTATATCAAATAACAGTAAAAATTCAACTATATTCGAGAAAACGTGCTAAAAAGGATGAATAGAAGAATAACATTAAGATAAAACCAGCGGACTTCCAAACTCTAACCGGATAATATGCTTACTAATGAAATAAAAAGGAAAACACTCTTCCTACCAATATCACCATCGAACTAACGTTAAATAGACAAACGAACATCAATAATAGATTCCCAATACTGAAAATATCAACTCAATATGGAAAAGAGAAAAAAAAGAATTCTATCAAGAAAGACGTGATACCATCTTTTGGGCAGCGATATGGAGGCAGCATAGAGAATATGCAACGAGTTCACGCCAAACGGAGCCTCACCGGATTCTGACAAAATACGACGAATATAAATGAGAAAATCACTAAGCTCGTGATTTCTTAATGTATGTTTTCAATGGATATTTTGGAGATTTTCTATCTCTACGTTTATTTTCTTTGATGAAAATTCGTTCTGTTTCAAATAGTAAAATAGCTTCCCCCAAAAAAATCCCCCCAAAACAGTAAAATATATAGGTACTTATACGAGAGAGAATTGGAACTGAAAAGGGAGGGAAATCGAGATGGGGAATTTCGAATTCCAATTTGAGTCCCTTCAAAATGATAAGGTGGCCAACTATCAATTGTACCAAACTTGTGCAATTTTCAACGGAAACAAGAGGAGAGACGTCTGATTAACGGAAAAATGACAAAGAACTCACTGTAGACAATTAAATTCGCATCGAGAAAATAATAGTTAAGAACGGAAGATTATGGATCCAATCTTTCAAGATAGTAATATAGACCCTAGACGAGACCCGCGTCGTTGACTTCTCAAAGGTCGCAGACAAGCCTACATACGTCATCATTACTTCATCTTGGTTAATTTTAGCAGAAAATTTGAACTTGTTGTTACTTAACATTCCAACTAATTATTTATAATATAATCATAATTTGTTCACCATCAACCATCTAACATTAATATCAACAAATGAAAGAAATAGTTTAATATAGAAATAACTGAACACTTGCAAAAATGGCACCAATACAAAGTCTGATATAATACGGGAAAGAAACGCTAGTGGAACATACCCCACTAACTCAATCGTAATACTAAGCTATAATATAAATGGCAAGCATCCTCTAAAGCATGAGGGCCTACCATGTCTGGATGAATGCTCGACGTCCGGATAGCTTCAACGTCAACCTTTAGCTCAAGCATCAACCTGTGCCTGCACCTAAAATTGTAGAGTTTTATAGGGTTCGCACACACTTGTACTCAGTATGGGTATATGCAAGAACACACCAGTTACATTCATGAGCAAGAATAGATCTTTCCTATCTGTGAAGTCAATCACACACGCTCTCAACATGTCCTCAAATGTCTGAATGGTGCGCTCTGCTTGCCCATCAGTCTGAGGATGAAAAGCAGTACTAAGCTTTACCTACGTGCCCAAGATTATTTGGAAAGATCTCATGAAAGGTGAAGTAAACTGAGCTCCTCTATCTGAAATGATAGATAGAGGAATCCCATGCCATATCATAATCTCATCTATGTAAAGTCGCATAGTCCTCGCTCTGTAAGTAAACTTCACAGGGATAAAGTTTATAGACTTAGTCAATCCACAATAACCTATACGGATTCATGCTCTCTCCTTTTCCTTGGAAGACAAACCACGACGTCCATATTAATGATCTCACACTTGCAAGTGGGAACCTCAATAATCTGAGTAAGACCGCCAGGCTTAAGATATTCTACCATAACCTGCTGATAGTTAGGACACTTGGCCACATATTCTATAAAGTCCTTCTTTATGCCATCCCACCAATAAATCTGTTTAAGATCATGATACATCTTGGTGGAACCTGGATGTATGGAATATCTGGAACCATAGGCCTCTATATCTATCCTAGTCCGCAAATCATCAACATATGGTACACACAATCTGTCTTGATACCTAAGTATGTCATCACCTCCCAAAGCGAAAGACTCATTCATCTGTATCAACACTGAGTCCTTCAGCTCCATCAACAAAGGAACGCGTTGCTTACCCTGCTTGACTTCTACTACCAAGGATGATTCAGAACTAGGATGAGCTGAAACACTCCCACTAGTAGAGTCAACCAATCGCACACCTAGTCTGTCTAGTTTGTGTACATCCTTTGCTAACTCCTTCTTTTCATCCTCAATGTGGGTTGTAGTTCCCATGCTCATCGTTCTCAAAGCATCGGCTACAGTAATATCCTTACCTGGATGGTAGTGAACATTCATGTCTTAATCCTTCAAAAGCTCCAACCATCTCCGCTGACGTAGATTCAACTCCCACTGTGTGAACACGTACTGGAGATTTTTGTGGTCTGTGAACACATCCACATGCAGTTTATACAAGTAGTTCCTCCAAATCTATCGTGAAAACACCACAGCTACTAACTCCAGGTCATGAGTGGGATAATTTTTCTCATGAACCTTGAGTTATTTGGACGCATAGGCTATAACCTTAACACCCTGCATAAGAACACAACCTAAACCAACCCTATATGCATCACAATAAACAGTGCAATTCTCAATACACTTAGGCAATATAAGTACCTGGGCTGAAGTGAGTCTGTCCTTGAGCTCCTACAAACATTTCTCACAAGTCTCTGTCCATTCAAACTTGCCTTCTTCTTAGTCAGAGCTGTTAGTGGGACAACAATGAAAGAAAATCCCTCAACAAACCTACGGTACTAACCAGTTATTCCCAAGAAGCTATAGATATCAGTGGGAGTAAGAGGTCTTAGCCAGTTCTTAACAACCTTAGTCTTCGTGGGGTCCACCTCTACAGCTTGATCCGACACAACATGACCTAGGAAGGTCACTGATCTAAGCCAAAATGCCAGTTGCTTAATTTGGCGCACAACTGATGTTGTCTAAGTACCTTCAAGGTTAGACTAAAATGTTGTTCATGCTCTTCCTTTTTCGTAGAGTAGATAAGAATGTCATCAATGAATACTATGACAAAAGAGTCAAGGTATTCATGAGAGATCCTATTCATGATATCTATAAATGCAGCAGGTGCATTCGTGAGACCAAATGACCTAACTAAGAACTCATAATGACTATAACGGGTACGAAAGTCTTTCTTTGAGATATCTCCATCCCTAACCCTAAGCTGATCATACCCTGTACGAAGATCAATCTTAGAGAAGAAATTAAACCCTTGGAGTTAATCGAACAAATCATTTATTATGTGAAGTGGATACTTATTCTTTATAGTGACTTTGTTGAGCGGTCGATAATCAATACACATTATAAGGGTTCCATCATTCTTTTTTTCACAAACAACACTGGAGTGCCCCAAAGGGATATGCTCGGCTGAATGAAACCCTTATCAGTGAGATCTTTTAACTCAAGCTTCAACTCTTTGAGTTCAGCTGGAACCATTCTATAGGGAGGAATGGAAATTGGTTTAGTATCGGATTCCATGTCGATACCAAAGTCAATCTCTCGACGAGGAGGGACTCCAAGCAAATCATCAGGAAATACATGTAGGAACTCATTCACCACACGCACTAACTCTATGGAAGGAATATCATGATCTAAATCATTAACACTAACAATATGAAATAATAACCCCTTGGACATCATTTTATTGGCCTTATGGTTTGAAATCAACTGATTAGGACGACTGAAGTTATACCCCTCCCAGACTAGTTCCTATTCATTAGGGAAACAAAATCTTACCACTCTACTACGAAAATCCAACCAAGCATAACAATTTTGAAGCCAATCCATGCAAAGGATTAAATCAAAATCATGCTGGGGTAACTCAACCAAGTCTGCACACATAGACTTACCACTTACAACTATTGGGCAATCCTTGTATACTCTATCAGCTCTTACATTTTCTCCTAAAGGTGTACTAACCATTATAGGATCATGCTGAACTTTACGAAATATTTCAGAAGTTAGAGAAAACAATGGAGTTACAAACGAAAGCGTAGACCATGGATCAAGTAAAGCATAAACAGAAGTAAAGAATACTTGTAGCATACATGTGACCATATGAAGCGGACTTGTCCTGCTCCTCCCTACCCTTAAGGGCATAAAACTTGTTCCTCTTTGGAGGCTCAGCAACTGCTACACCCTGTGGAGTAGGCCTAGTCTGAGCATTACATCTACCCTAACCTCTGTTCTATTGGCAGACTCTAACCTTATGCCCACTCATACCACAACCGAAATATGCATTAATGCACTGTCTGCACTCTCCACTGTGAGCACGACCACACTTAGCATAGTTCATTTTGGGAGGCTGCATATTACCTCCATTGCCCTTCTTGGGATCAGTTCTGCCTCCAATAGGTGGTTTACTCCTCTGGGAATTAGAATTCCTAGAATTCTGCCGCCCCTTCGTGAACCAGGGCTTCTCACAGACGCTAAATTTTTTTCTATGGCCTCCATTGCTGGGACCTACCTTATCTTGAGGCTTTAGCCTCCTAGCATCACGAACACCCCTTTTTTTGCGGCTCTACTCTACCTACTGGACATGCACCATAAACCTGGAACGGTCCATGTTATCATGGAGCATTCATGACCGACACTCCTTCTCAAAATCTCTATTGATTCCTGTGAGGAACCTGCTCATCTCATCCATGTTGTTAAATACAAGGAAAGTAGCATACCTTGATAGTTTGACAAACTTTAGGGAATACTCCCTGCTTGTCATTGATCCCTGCTTAAGGTGATAGATTCCTTAACCTTCGCCTCCCTCATCTCCCTTAGAAAGAATTTCTCTAGGAAGGTTTTCTTAAACAACTCCCAAGTGACCGAAACTCCGCTCAAAGCTCGGCTATCCTGCAATGTTTTGCACCAAGTCTGTGTAATATCATTGAGCTAATAGGAAGCCAGCTCTGCTTTCTTAGTAAATATAGACCCATAGCCACAAAAATCTTATGCACCTCATCCACAAATTCCTGGGGGTCCTCTAAATTTTTTAGACCTAGTGAAAATAGGAGGGTTCATCCTCGTGAAGTCTCTCAGCCTATCAGCCATGCGACACACTGGTGGGTTCTCCCTCTAAATATTCATCAGTTGACCTGGGCAGTCATGGAATTGGCCTACATAGTGATGGCCTCTGCAATCTGGTCCAGAGATGCCCACACCTCCGCATCAGTCAATCCAGCTTGTTTAACTCGCATAGCAACTCCTTCTGTTTGAGCCTGGGGTGGAACCTGATTGTTCCCAACAGTTTCTCCTCTTCTCCTCTAACCAACATTCCTCCTAGTATTTATTCAATGAAAACAATAAGTATTGATGTTAGGCAGGATCATAACACCAAGAAATCGAACATTAGAAAAGGCATGATAAGATCAGAAGAAGGGAACTTTTCCTACACACCATGCAGTCTCTAATTCAGGATAATGAGGCACTTAATTACCATGACTTAGAAAATACTCAATCTTGTTGATGAATACTCATAATTTGTTCACCATCAACCATCAAACATCAAGATCATTAAATGAAACAAATAGTTTAATATAGCAATAACTGAACACTTGCAAAAATGGCACCAATACAAAGTTTGAAATAATACGAGAAAGAAACGCTAGTGAAACATACTCCACTAACTCAATCCTATGACTAATATAGAATATAAATGGAAGGCATCTTCGAACACATTAGGGCCTACCAAGTCTGGATAAATGCTCAACGTCCGGATAGCTTCATGGTCAACATGTAGCTGTAACTTCCACTTGTGCCTGCACCTAATGTTGTAGAGTTGTATAGGGTTAGCACACACTTGTACTAATTATGGGTATATGCAACCACACACCATAGATATTCATGAGAAAGAATATCTCTTTCATAACAACATGATTATGGGAAGTCAAATCAGTGCACTTGCCAAATTCGGATTAGGAAAGTTAGTGAACTTTTAAAATTTGAATTAGAAAAGTCAGTGAGCATGCAAAATATGGATTACGAAAGTCAATGAACTTTCCAAATTTGGATTTTGAAGGTCATTACATAAGAGTAACATGCATAATCATACTTATCATATTGTACACAACACATAACATTTAACAAATAACAAATATCACATAACATATACCACATAACATCTTTTATAACATTCATTCATATGCCATGAGACATTGGAATCATGCACTTGACATTAAGACTTTAGAAAATCAGGGGTCAACATATGACACCTCAACTAGGGCGTCTTTATTAGTAAACATAGAGTCTGCTTCATCGATTCATACGTACTTCATTGCATTCATTCATAAGTTAGTGTAAACACCAGTTATACCGAGGATGTAGTTTAAGACTCTCATCGGGTTTGCTGTGCAATTATCAGGAATAACCTAGTATCATTACTTGAGTCTACCATACATCTTCACTATCCTATCCTAACACCATCAGTATTATTCATTTAATTATGTACATCATTTCAGGCTGGCCTCATTAATTAAAAAGGAACTTTCACTTTAACCGACATTGATCATGGGAGCATCATGAAATCCAGTGTCTCCCCTACACTAAAAAGAGGTGGAATCACCGGCCAAGGTGACCCACAATATGCTTGCGTACATGGGAATTTAACCCCGCCAGATCCCTATATTGGCAGTATAGGTTAGATGAATAGGAGATATAAGGAGACCCATAACCGGCATGCCGGACAGTCTAATCTGATGAGAGTTACGTGAACTTCCTCCCTTCCCAAAAAAAGGCATCACCGCTAATAGCTAGTCTATCGGTCCTTGTATAATGTTCCATTACGTTCAACTATTACATAATGGAAGTTGGCTTCTAGTATAAGGACATCATATCTCAATAGATGATTTCTCATCTCATCATTAGTATTAAGTGTGTTAATTTCAATACTTTCATTAGAGTGTTCATAGAGACTGGTCTTTTCATTAACTCACACTCTCATAGGTGAGTACGTTTTGGTAACATTTACTTAGGCTCATTAGAGATAGTTCTCATTTTCACAGTAGCCTCATATCATGTTGTCACCACATTCATTAACATTAGTACAATTGCTCTTCATAATTACTCACCCCATTTTACGTGAATGTTAATTTCAACATATGCAAATGCACTTTGCCATTTATGTGTTTCACACTCTTACTTAAACCTTCTAAGGTTTTATCATTTCATAACATAATAATCATTTCATCACATGCCAATGCACTTGTTCATTTAGTGTGTTTTACAGTCATACTTAACCCTTCTAGGGTTACTTCAATTCGTTACATACATCTTAGGTTCACTTATTTTTAAACGTATGCTAGACTTATGGGTCTATAGATACAAGCCATAAGGCTTCATCCATAGTTCGTTAAGTGACTCGTATCTTCCTAAGATTAAGTAGTACATGACTTATGTATCTTATATGTATGCCAAGATATCGATTTCAATCTCAGTAGGTGTCATTATTCTAGAATATTTCATTCATGTATAGCTTATGTATGAATACAAAAATTTGGGCAATGGAACCAAAGTTGGAACCCCTAGGAAAATACATACTTTTGTTTTACTTTACTTTTAGCATTCATGTCATTGGGACCCTATATCGAGCCCCAATATAAACATTCTATCTTTATTTTTCTCCTTGGATTCTCCTCTTATTTGGCTGAAGGATTGTGGGGTCCAACCCCGACAACCTCGTTTTTTACATTTAATTCTTCTTGTCCAATTAGGATGAACGATGAGGTTGTGGGATCGAACCGCCACAACCTCTTTTTATTTATGCTTTATTTCGATAGGGGTTGTGAGGTTGTGGGTTCAACCACCTAAACCTCCTTTTTTTTTTTAGTTAAAAGTTGACTTGGCTAAGCATGGGCAGTGAGGTTTTAGGATCGAGCCCCCACAGCCTCAATTTATTTTCTTATTTATTTTGCCCATTCTCCTTTCAGGCCTTGAGGTCGTGGGTTCGATTCCCTCACCTCACACCTCCTTTCTTTTTTAAAAAAAATTCCCTTCATTCGCTGCCTGGAGGTCATGGGTTGGATTCCCACGCCTCCCATTTTATTTATTTAAGTTTTTCCTCTCTCCTTTCTCAGCCAGTACTCCACATTTCGAATCCCCTTGACCCCTATTCTTTTATTGCGAATTTAAGGTACCAAACAGGCGAGGTCACAATTTTGAATCCTTGTGTCCTCATTCCTATATTTTAGCCTAAACTAAACTTATATTTTTGTCTCGAAACCTAATCATTTTCATCACTATATCCACTAGAAAACTTAGGAAAATTCACGGATCGTTTAACACTTTTTTGGGGGAATTTCATTGATTCGTTCAGCCAAAATATTGAAACTCAAACCAGCCCCATTTCTATTTTAATGAACATCACAATTTACATAGATATATGTACGTAAAATAACATCCAAAATAATATTAAACTTGAAGCCTTAACTCGGCCTAATTCAAAGTACATTCACAGTATCATTTTGGCAGTTGCACACTCTTGCACAAACTTTCGATTACATGGTTGTCTATCATACGATTTCAAGTACACAACGTAATCATATTCATCACGAAAACATAGCATACAGCGAAATCTAGTAGCAATCATACACAACCTACAATTCATTGGGAGCTAGCTATAGGGGCATGCTATAGGGAAAACAATCCTAGTTTTCAAAAAAATAATATGAACCTTTAGGAGTATCTTGGGAAAGGGACCAAGAAAGAAGAAAATCCATATCTTATTTGACGTTCAATCCTTGAAGTTGCTGCCCCAAAACCTCTCCAAAACTAAAGTCCAATCCGTGTTTTCAACACAAAAATTTCGACGAAAAAACCCTCTCTTTACCTAACGTGTTCACTTAGCTTGTTTTCTTATATTTTAGTGTGAGTTCTTCAAGTGTGAATAACTCTAGCAATTTTTATATTCTTGTTGTAGTTTAGGCAGTGAGAAATCGTGAAAAGAGTGGAGAAAGCGTGAGAGAGATTAGCGTGAAAGATAGCTAAAGGAGGTGAAGTACTTTAGACTTAGTCAACTAGGACACTTAGTCATAAAAATACATTAATTTATAGCTAAATAATAATTAATAATAAAATATTATTTTTTCTTTTTAATCGGCGATTAATTTATTAATTTATTAAATTAATTCACCAATTAAAAAAATCACATTAAATCATTGCTCCCACCTAGGTTCGAACTCGGGTGGAGCAAGACTTCACTTCAAGGGCTCAATTTCGACCCTCTCTCCCCAAATTACCCATATATTTTATTAAATAATGAATTAATTATTTACATATTTAGGGTAATTAAGTTACTACCCTTACCCAAGAAAATACCATTTTACCCCCAAACCCTTCAAACCTAAAATTTCTTCTTTTTATGTCGGGTAAAGACTCTTTCGAGTAAATCTTCGTATTCGAGAGCCCTATATGGTTAGACCCAACCTTTTCAAGCTCAACAAACTCCCCAAGTTAGTTGGCCATGTTGTTGTAAGGGTTCCGAGGTCTGGTTCTATGCGCATCAAACCGTGTGAACCCTGGTCTAATCGTAGGCATTCTTGACACATTAAGAATTTCATATCTTATTCATTTTTAGGGTTGTTACACAATCGATTTTATTATTTCAAATCTGAGTGTTACAATCTCAATGATTCCTCTGAATTCACCTTTTAAAATATAGATTAAAGGCTTTAAATCTTGTTCGTGAATCTCTAATGAACTTGAACTTGAACATTATCTTGATCTTAACTTTTAATTGAATTCAAGGGCTTCGAGATATTTTTTTAATTCGATGGCCTTGATCTTGATTGTTCTTGAACTTGAATGCTTGAATTCTTAAATTTGTATCTTTGTAGAGAATTAAATGGTGTGTGTACCACGGATTTTCTCTAGCTTCTTGTTTAGAATTTTCTTTCTTCTCTTTTACTGAATTATGAGACCCCTATTTATAGTTTTTGAATAGAAGAGTTGCGGTTGGAGCAGGACCCCCTTCGGACAATCAGATTTAAGTGAAATATCAAATTTTCTTTATGGAGCGGGCTTTAATTAAATTCTTATTTATATGAATTTATATAATTGAATCAATTATATTAATGCATAATATTTATTTGGACAAATATATTCATTAATTTAATATACTCAGAAAAACTTTATAAATTTATATTTAGTAAATTTTAAGTGACTACAAATGCCCCCTTCTTCAAGTCTTCTCCAGGTAATTTATCTTTCAAAGACTAAGCTTGAAGAATTTGAAGACTTCTACTTGCATACTTGGAGATTTAAAAACTTCATGTTGAAGCAATTTTATTCCTATGGGTTTGCCCCATTGAGTCACCACCATTGGGTGCAAGTCTGAAGTTTTTTGAAAGCTTACTCATAGCTTTAACTCATGTAACATATCAAGTGGGAACATTTAATTTTTTGACACTTATGCAACTGAACATAGAATATAGTTCTAAGTGCCTACGTACCTCAATGAAGAAGATCAAGTCACAACGTAGTTCTGGAGGAGTGAGTGACTTTTCCATTGTGTCGTACAGAGTTTATACTCTTGTGGGCTAGGTGTGACATGCAGTTTAGGCTCGTACCTTGAGGAGCATTTTAACTTGAAGATTTAGCTCAAATTTAAAGAGATTTATGATATACAGTTTAGACTCGTGTCTCAAAGAGCATTTAGACTAATGATTTAACTCAAACTTGAAGATTTAAGGGACATATAGTTTAAGTTCGTGTTTTAAAGAACATTTCAGCTTGAAGATTTAACTAAACTTTAAAATTAAGTGATACACAATTGAAGCTCGTGTTTCTAGGTGCATTTCAACTTGAAGATTTAAACCTAACTTGAAGATGTAAGTGACATATAGTTTAAGCTCATGTTTCAAGTAGTATTTAAACTTGAAGATTTAAGTGACATACAGTTTAATCTCGTGTTTCAATGAGCATTCAACTTGAAGATTTAACTCAAACTTGAAATTTAAGCTCGTGTTTCAAAGAGCATTTCAACTTATAGTATTAAACTTAACTTGAAGATTTAAGTGACACTCAATTTAAGCTCGTGTTTGAAGAATGATTTCAACTTTAAGATTTAACTTAAACATGAAGATTTAAGTGACATACAGTTTAAGATAGTGTTTCAAGGGGCATTTCAACTTGAATATTTAACTGTAACTTGAAGATTTAGAATAGAGGAGTTGCGGTTGGAACAGGACTTCTTCAGCCAATCATATTTAAGTCAAATATCATATGGGCTTTATGGAGCAGACTTTAATTAAATTCATATGTATCTGAATTTAAATGATTAAATCAATTATATTAATCCATAATATTTATTTGGACTAATTTATTCATTATTTTAATATAATCAGAATAACTTTATAAATTTATATTTAATAAATTTTAAGTGACTACACGCACCAGATTTCGACACTTGTAAGAATTGTGAGAGAACGAAGGGAAAACGAAATTGCTGGGTCAAATTTTTTTGGACTGGGCTCGCGATTTCTGGGTTTTTGAACTGGATCGAGATTCGAGGGTCTTTGATTTGTTAGGTATCTGGAGAAGAAGATGAAGACGCAGGGGTCGTTTTTTTAAGTTGTAAGGTGATGTGGATATTTGTTGAGAATTGAGCTTGGATCGGGTTGGAGGGTGTAAAGTTTGGGCTGGGGCGCTTGAGAAAGAACTGGGCTGAAGGAAATAATGAATTGTGTTTGCTGAAATAAAGGCCCAAAATATTGGTCTCTAAATAGGTTGAAGATGCTTGACTACAATTGTAATAGAATAATTTATAGTTTAATCAAATGAATTAAAAGCGTAACGAAAGAATTGATTTTCGAATATTCAACTAGTATTTAAATAGGACTAATTAATATTAATTAATTAACGAGCTTCTTAATCTTAATGAAATAAAATAATTAACTAAATTATAAACTAATGATTAAGAAATATAATGACGATTTAAACTAAACTACATTGATAAAATACTTACTAAAATTAAAATACTCTTGAGATGATATTAGAATAACCATAAAACAAATTAATTATATACATAATTATGTAAAATATATGTTATCTAGAAATTTAAAAAGTGACAAAACTATGAATAATAATTAAGGTGCAAACTTTGTATTTTTGTTAAGATTTTATAAAAATAATTAGCTTAAGGCGTTTGAATTCTAAGAAGCTCGAATTGATTAATTTATATGGGGGGAGTCTAAAATTTTGTGTAAAAAACCATCAACATAGAATATGCCATTCCAATAGTGTGTAGAGGGTTTATCATCAGGATATGACTTCGTGCATGATAATACATTTTATTCAATCCCATTAAAATAAACAAATGTCCTTAAACAAGCTACGTGATCAATATAAGTTCTAGATTTATCACATTTGCATAAAGATTAAGAAACCAATGCATCAAACTCATCCTTTAAAATCAAATTTCAAGAAATATGTTGAAATTGTCGAATTACCTTGATGAATCGTGCGGATCACCCTGTGCAGTAGATATCCATCAACCTCATCAAACTCTCTTTTAGATCTGTCCACATGATGGTTGCATTTGTAGCAATAGCAATCCCACCGAGCAGTTTTTCTATGTAGAGTTCATGATCCAAGAAAGTACAAACAATAGCATTTCACTCATTGCTCGTCCCGTTCTTCTTGATAAGCACTCTTCTTGCAAATCCCCAACACAAACCTTAACTTACTCTTTGCATAAAGGTTAATCAATTTCTTCATAAAGAGTATCTATATTCTTGTAAGTTGCACAGTGAGGAGAACACTAGCAGGAGTGTGAATAATGAAGATGAAGTGGATGGATTTTCTTCCGACCGACATCATCGATTGTTTCAATTGTAAATATTTGTGATGCATTAATGGTGGAAGCTTCAACATCTCCCATCTCTCTGGCTCATCGATTATTGTATTAAACTGATTAACAATTTAGAGATCTGATACCAAGTAGATTTTACTAGGGAGATTTAGATGAAGATTGAAACCTTATCATCACAATTACTTGTACATCAGCTACATTACATTTATATATGTACAACTTCTAGATCCAACTGATCTGAGAAGTTTAACTAACTATATGAAAACCTAACAGACTTTTTAACCAACTTAAAATAAATCTAATTATCTTTACTATCTAAATGAACTAATCTGATCAATTAACCAATTCAAATATACATAAGTGAAAAAGTATATTTCTTTGGGAAAAGAGACATTTTTTTCTGCCTTGTCAGAGATTTATTTAAATTTTTTAATAAAATCGCTGCGAAGGCATTACTTTTATTTTTATATAAAAAATTATAGTAAAATAGGTGTTGTGACTATTTTTTTTTTATTATTGAAGTCTCTACTTGGGGAGTATTTTTACGATTTTTTTTCTTTTTTATTATAACAGTAGCTTTTTTTTCCGACAAAAATGTTGCTCCTACAACAATATAAAGGAATAAAAGAAAAACAAGCTTTGCATACAATTGTTGCTAGGCAATGGTTTTAAATTTTAATGGAGTAACGACTTTAGTATTGTACCAGAGGAAAATTATTTCATAGAAGCAATTTTTCCGTATTGTTTTTTTTAAAAAAAAATTGATGTGTCCTTTTAAAATTTTTGACAATTTTTTGTTTTTTGCATTTTGGCTATCGAATCCTATATAATCTATGAAAGTAATAAAAATATTATTTAGGAATTAACTACTCTAAGAAATTAGGCACTTCCAATTGAAGAACTGTATAGAATTTTTTTTAAAAGGAATAAGTTATTTTGTTGTGGCATCAACTTCTTATTCGTGACTCTTCATGTATAACTAGAAAAAAAAAATTCAGGATAAAGTCTTTTAGTGTGGCTAAAATCCAAAGGTTTGATAAGGTGTTGCTTATATATGAGTACTTCTAGCGCTATAATGCATGTTTTATTTTAATTTTTTTTTTTTGCTTGGAGCCGTTTAATGAATAAATTGTGGTCCATACATATAAAATGGCCCATGGCCCAATAATATCGAAAATACAGAATACCTAATTTTGTCCGATCTCTACTCATCCTTAATGAGTACACAATACTCTTTCGTCCACCTTCTCCACTGCATTGTCGTCGATAATTCTAGTAGTTGTGCCTCCTCCTTTGAATCATTTCTGAGATCGAGTGGTCTTTATTGTTAACTGGTATGTTCGCTTCCTTTCTACCTCATTTTCATCTTCGCTTCTGCCCGCATGATCTTTGAATGATATCCCTTTCTTTTGAACTTTTTCTCAGATATAGATCTGCTGATGTATCTTTCCCTTGAAACATTCTAAAGCTCCATTGGTAATGTCCGATCCACTTGTCTCTGTGTTTATTTGATTTAACTTTGTGGTAGTTAGGGTAAAATAAAGCATTTATATCTTGACCTTTCCCCTTTTGCACTATGATTATACACTATATTATTAAACTATTCTATGTAGATTTGTCAATATATGCAGTAGTCATATGCTTTCCTTTCCTATGAAGATATGCTTTTTGTATGTTCATTGCTTAAAATCGATTATTCTTGATCTGATTCTCAATATTGATATTTATTATTTGTCTGTATTTATGTGTCCAGATATTGATTGGTAAATCAGCAAAACTATTGTACTCCTTTCTTTGTTCTGTTTCCACTACTTAATTAGCCAATAAGACTGCAACATTATTACCTTCTCTAAATATATGAGTGATGTTTGCATTAAATTGTTGTAATCTCATCCTTATATTATCTGTTCTTTCCGCCAACTCCTAAGGTATCTTCCATTGCCCTGTTATCATTTTCATCAGATTTAGTGAGTCTATTTTGATTGTTACTTCCATCACCTTGTTCTTTCAACAATACTTCAATGCTTCATATATTTCAGCTTACTATAGCTCTGGGTTAGTATATTTCCAACTTCTGCATCCCTAGCATAGATTAGATTTCTTTGCGAGTACCTTTGACAAAAGACCTATACACTCAGCCCTGGGTTCCCTTTGCATGCTACCTCAATGTTGCACTCAAACCTATTTGTATTTAAGGGTTTCCATATTACACAATGATAATGACATTTAGGCTTGTGCCACTTTAGTTTTTTGAAAAATTTCAAGCAATAAACTTGACTCCAAATGTATCGAGTTTTCACCAACTTCCAAACCATTTCTTGAACTTGAATCACCATCCCTCCAAAAGTTGCGTTCCGTCCATGCTTTATACTATTTCTTCTCTTCCATATTGTCCACATGTTTATTGTTGGCATAGCTCTCATTACTCCTTGTACTTGTGGTGATGATTTGAATTTCCACCAAGTAATGATTAATTGTTGTAAATGCATTCCTTTTATGTGTATATCTGCGAAATTAGCAAATTTTTCTCCATAGCTTGTTAGACAAAGAGGCTTTTTGAAAAATATGGGTTATTGTTTCCTCCCTCTTTTCATCGCAACACAAACATATTGAAAGTAAATGAATCTTCACCTTTTTAAAATTATCATCAGTAGAAATTCTCCTTTTCCACAATCTCCATAGGAAGAAATTCACCTTAAAAGGAACCCACTTGTTCAAAATAGGGATAATGCCCAAGTACCCCCTCAACCTATGCCCGAAATCTCAGAGACACACTTATACTATAGTAAGGTCCTATCAGCCCCCTGAACTTATTTTATTAATAATTTTTTACCCTTTTTCGGCCTACGTGGCACTATCTTGTGGGCCCAATGATGGTTGACTTTTTTTTCAAACTAGTGCCACGTAGGCTAAAAAGGTGAAGAAAATTACTTATAAAACAAGTTCAGGGGGGTAATAGGACCTTAGTATAGTATAAGTGTGTCTCTGGGATTTCGGGCATAGGTTGAGGGGTTACTTGGACATTATCCCTTCAAAATATAAACATATTCATTTCTTCTCTCCTACTTCGTCCTCATAGTTTTAGATGTTGATAAAACATTCAAATAGGTTTAACTTGAATTATTTGGTATTAAGAACTCTTCTTGTTCCATGACAGGATTCAAAAAAAGATACTACATTCATTCCAAATGACCCTCTAAACCTCTCCCGAGATCCGTCTGATCACCAGATTCCCTCCCTCCTCTTCTCTTCCCCCCTTCTCCTCCCCCACTGAGAGGGAGGAATCTATCTATTTTACAGTTGGATTCAAGTATATTGACCGCACTCAGTTAGGAAAATTTAATGATTGGACCGAAAGATGTAGAGACGGCGTCACTAGAACATCTTTCGCTACGAAGATAATGCATTGGATTATCTAGAATCTCTTTG
The DNA here is from genome assembly GCA_027789145.1 of Solanum arcanum. NCBI lineage: Eukaryota > Viridiplantae > Streptophyta > Magnoliopsida > Solanales > Solanaceae > Solanum > Solanum arcanum. The sequence goes on along the minus strand of CM050942.1, from coordinate 55,781,565 downwards.
AAGCTTCTTAGACGAATGGGAATGTAGTCAAAAGGTAAATTAAGAAGGAAACGCTGTTAGAAATTTTCTTTGCGAGGAACTTCAATAATTTTGAAAGATACATATCAGTCTTATTAAAGTAAGGGGCAGGAGAAGGTCAGCCATCATCATGCCTGAACTGAATTTAAACTCTTGTTGGACCTTAACTACTGAGAAAAAGAGGAATTTAATGCCAAACAAAAGAGGAAAACCATCAGAGGCAACCAATGATTAACTGACAGCAAACGTTTCTTTTGCTGATGTAGTTAAAAATAGTACATGGTGCAAGAAGGCAGAAAATGATTCAACAAACTTTCAAGCACTAAAGAGGGGGACTTTGATCTGCATTAATGGTCTCTCGTTCTCCAAAAATGAAGTATTAAACAAGAGTTTTGTTGGTACTGTCTAAGATGGGTCAAATCTCTCACCAACATTGTCACAAATACAGAGAGGGGCAACCAACCAATGGAAACAGGTGCACGGCCTCAACATATACAAAACGGGAAGGGGACTCTTTATTTTCCGCTTTGCCTCTCGTTATATGATAGAGAATTTACTTTCTAGAAATTTGTTATTGAACAAAATACAACTCAAGCTTCAATGTGGAACCCATCGTTGGGTACTTCCAACTAAATAGAAAAACCATGTTCCACTTAGATTAGGATCGTGGGGATCCTTCTTCACCTATGGGCACATAAAGCCATCAAGGTCATCCGAGACATTTTTGGCGGATGGATTAAAACAAATAAAGATATGTCTATCTAGAGCCAACTCAAATGGACGAGAATCAAAATACAATGAATCGGGAGTAAGGTGCTGAAAAAGATCTCCATATAAATTGGTGGAATTACCTTCTCTATGCAAATATGGAATGATCTTGAGCTATGACCACTATCAAATATAGAAGAATTTTGAATCGCATTACCTAATAGTCATTGAAATTTTACATAGTAGATACAAATACTTGCAGTCTACCACCTACACACTCAACAATGATAGCACATGCCAATACTGAGCATGGGATAGTGACAACACATGCCAATTTGAGTCACATTTGACAATGATAACCCATGCTAATGTTGAGTTACATGGGACAACTTCCCCAAAATATTTAAATCCTTCAGGCTGGGTTAATTTTAATTCAGGAGGCCAGATTAAATCAAACCAAAAATTTATTTCTGAAATCTTGAGCCCAACTATAACTCAATTTCTGATAAAGAGCTCTCCTAACACTCTTAATTAACTAGAGAACAATCGAGTTGTGGCATCAAAATTCCTAGATGTATGTATGACTTTGGAACCGTGCTTTGTAGACCCAGGAGATGTCGAGAAATCGATTGAAGTGACATCGAAAGGAACCTTGACCATGAAACTTGAGATTAGCCCTCATATTGTTGAAGAGACTAAAATTAATAACAATCCCAAAGAAATAGTAGAGGGTACAACCATGCATGCACCCATCTCAGATAAGTGAAACTTGCAACAGTAGCCGGTCCACGACGTCAATAGGTTACCACCCAGTCTCCTCCATCCCAAGAGTACGCTGATATAGAGGCTTTAGACTGGGTGAATTCTCACATTCTTAAACTAAGCAATACTTATGGAGTAGCTTTTAAAGGTTTAGAAGAGGAAACACTAGCCATTTGCATATAGCTAGATAAATGAAAAGTGACGCTAAAAATGAAAGAGTAGGAGAAGACAATCACCACCCCAAAAAGTAAGAGACTCACAAAGAATGAATTGAAAAATTTGCAATCTAGTTTCAACCAAGTAGAAGGTGTCAGAAATAGGGAAAAATCTCAATCTCACTTACAAATGAATGTAAACCTAATTTCATGGAATGTGATGGGACTCAACAATATAGAAAATATGAATCTAGTTAAGACTTTATTGCAATGGGAGGCTTCTGATGTCTATTGTTTCCAAGAAACAAAGTTAAGTCCAGAGGGATGAAGCAACAAAAAAACTATGGCCTTGTAGATGGATCAAATGTCATTTCCTCAAAGTTGTGGGAAGCAAACGGGGTCGTAATAATGTGGGACAACAATTTGGTAAAGGATAATTGTGGAAATAAGGCAACACTCTATCACCTTTCAATTTGTCCATTCTCACAACTATTTTACGTGGTACCTCCCCGGTGTCTATGCTCCACCTATTAGAAGTGAAAAAATATTATAATGGGAGGAAATTGCAGCTTGTAGCCTACTTTTTGAAGGTTCTTGCGTAGCTTGTGGAGATTTTAATACAAATTGATTTATGTTAGAAAGAAAATGGTGCTTTAGAATCACTAATGTGATGTATGTTTTCTTTAGATGGATCGAGAACATGGAACTTCATGACCCCCCATCTAATTGGAGATAATTTTACTTTCGTTAGAGGCATAAACCATCCTAGTGAAGCTATACTAGACATGTTCCTCTTCTTCTCAGAATAAAAAGAAACTTTCAGAAACATCAGAAACAGGATTTTTTTAGATCTACTTCAAACCACAACCCCATCATGCTAGAATGTGTAAATTAGGAGAAAAGCAAATAAATTTTCAATTTCAAAAATTTATGGCTCAATATGGAGGGTTTTAGCATGTTTGTAACTAAATAACAAGTAAAATGACTTTTAGTGGAGGGATGTCCTGATTTTAGGTTAAATAACAAGTTAAGATATTTAAAGCTCAAAGAGTGGAGTAAAACTACTTTTGGAGAATTAACCAGCAAGAAGAAAAATTTACTTGAAGAATTCGTTGTCATTGACTTAATTCAGGAATGTAGAAACCTGACTGAAGATGAAATAATGATTTTAGCAATAATTATAGTTGAGCTAAAATATTTGGCTGGACAAGATGAATCCATATGGAACAGAAATCAAGGGTACTATGACCAAAAAAGGTGAGAACAACACAAATTTCTTCCAAAGAATGGCAACAATGCAAGAGATTCAACACCATTGATAAACTGATAGTGAATGGTGAAGTAACTCGGTAATCTACAGATATAAAGTAGACATGATAGATTTCTCCAAAAAATTGTACTTAGAAGCTGAACCTTGGAGGACTACTTTAAATTTGCAAGGTTGTCCCAGAATCACAAATTAAGAGAATGAATAGCAACAAAGACCCTTCTGAGAATTAGAAGTACTACACATCATCAAGAGTTGTAATGGGGGAAAAAGTGCCTAGTTTTGATGGTTTAACCACGAGTTTTTTTGATGTTTCCTGGGATACTATAAAGGTAAAGTTGATGCAGACCATCTACAAATTCTACTAGAAGGAATTGTTTGAGAAGCTTCTTACTGCCACCTTCATATCCTTAATTACAAAAAAGGCAAATTCCAAAGAATTAGGCCTCAGTCATATAATATTAATAGAAGGGACTTACAAGCTCATCTCAAAATTTTTAATCATAGAATTAAGTTTATCATGGAAAACTGGTGGATGAGAATCAATGACCTTTAGAAAGGGAGACAAATAATGGATGCATCACTTGTAGCAAATGAACTGGTAGATTCAAGAGTGAAGGGACAAGGTTTTTGATCATGTAAACTGGATCTACCATCTTAAGATCGTTAAAGATACGGGATTTGGTTAAAAATGGCTAAATTGAATTAGATTTTTCTTATCATATGTGAGTTTCTCCCTAATGTTAAATGGTGACGTTGTAGGTTCTCTCAATCAAGAGGGGTCTTAGGGAGGGTGACCCCCTCTCACCAATCCTTATCTTACTATTTATGGAGGGTCTCAATCATATGTTCGGAAAAGCAAGCGAAAAAAAGTTGGTTGACAGGTTTTTGAGCACATATAAGTAGAACAAATGGCATGAAAAATTTTGACCTACTGTATGCCAATGGACTCACTTATACTATGTGAAGCAGACGTGTCAAAAATTAGACATAACAAGGCTATTCTAACTATTTTATAAGGCATCTCAGGACTCAATGTAAATTTGCATTGGAGCTACCTCTAGCCAGTCAATGAATTCCTAAATATGTAGTTTTTGGCCATGAATCTCGGTTGCCATGTTGCTTCCCTACCCACGAATTATATAGGCATGCCATTGGGAGCCAAACATAAGGAACTCAATGTATAGAGAACTGTATAAGAAAGATGTAACAAGAGGCTATCAATATGTAAAAGACCATATTATTTCTTGGGAGGCAGATTGACACACATAAAAACACACATGGATTAACTGCCCATCTATATGATGACTTTGTTTTCCTTCCCAAAGAGCATTTAAAAAAATATCAACCAAATGAGAAGGAGCATCATGTTGCAAGGGAACTAAGGATATAAAGGCTATAATCTAGTGAAGTTGGATGTCCTTACCTTAACATGAGACAAGGAATTTTAGGCATCAAGAACTCAACCTCCACAGTCGTTGTTTACTGAGAAAGTGTTCATGGAAATTCGGAACAGAAGACACCTTATCGAAGAGATTCATCACAAAGAAATATGGACTCCTAAACCAATGGACAACGGAAGAAGTGGAAACTACTACTGGATGCAGTGTATCGAAAATAATTCAAAGAGTCTGGTCCCAATTCAATATGAACATTTACTATAAGTTGAGGAATGGTACAAATATCTTTGTTGAATGAGCAGTAGATAGGTAATGAAAGCATAAAGACCACCTTCCCAGACCTCTACGACCTTAGTCTCAAGATAAATGAGACTGTTACTAGATATGGAGCCCAGAAGGGTGGAATTTCCTCTTTGAAGAGATTTAAATGACTGGAAGGTAGAAAAAACAACTAGTCTTCTACGTCTTTGACCTTTTTCCAGGTGTCTCATAAAATCTAGGCAAACTTCTATGGAAGTTGCACAGTAAAAGAGAATTATCTGTCAAATTACGCTACTAGAACAACAACATCAGCTTCTCCTCCACTAGGATTTGTCCTGGGAAACAAATCTAGAAATTAAAATCCCCTTGAAGGTGTCCTATTTTATGGGGTTGGTGATCAGGAGAGCTTGCCTAACTCACGAAGCACTACAAAGAAGAGGGTTTGCAAATTTGCTTAAGGTGTTTTCTTTGTTACAAGGAGGTAGATGTAAAAAAACACCTCTTCCTACATTGCAAAACAACTGTAAATCTTTGGAACATGTTGTTATGTAAACTTGGAGTAAGCTGAACAATTACTACATACACTTTTAATCTACTGAGGAGCTGCGAGACAATTGGAAGAAGAAATTCTACAGGAGATTGGTGGAAATTAAATCCAACCTGCATTTGGTGGACCTTATGGAAGGAAATAAATGCAAGGTGTTTTGAAGGAAAAATCAACAACATCCATGAGATTAGAATTGCCTACATAAGCCTTCTTTATTTTTTGTGTAAACAAGATATGGTGGGGGACATACATTTATTAGTTGACTTCATAGGAAAAATTGTAAGACCATAGCCGTGGTAAGTTTGTTATTACAATAAAATGTGAGGATTGTAACTAACCATTTTCTTGTGAATACAAAGTTACGATTATAAAAAAATTATAGTGAAATTCCCCTACTTACTACTCATCCAACCAGGAAAATCAATCTGATGTTCAGTAAAAGGTGGTTTCTTACTCTCTGTAATATACTCTACCATTTCTGCTGAGAGTTTTGTGGCCAGTTTCTGTTCATTCCATCCACCAATGGTAGTGAACTCCCTCACTTCTAAATCTTCCTCAATAGCCATATCACTCTCAATATATAAGAGGTATCCCAATTTTGTCCAATTATCAAATAAAAACGTGTAATTTTCTACGTTTCTCTGCCACGATATATTGTGCTTTACTTCCTCCCTTATAATTATCATCTTTCTCCAAGCATATTATGCACCCCCACCTGTAGTTATAGTTGGATGCAATTTCTTGCAATACATGTACCACATATATCCACTCCACAAAGAACAAATTAATTTCCTAAAATTCTAGCAAAGCTTTGCAAACAAAGCCTTTGATACATTACGCAAAGACCTGAAACCTAGACCCCTTTCTTCCTTGGGATAACACATGCTTCCCCATGAAACCCGGTGCTTCTTCTTAGATCCAGTTGCATTTAACCAGAAAAATTTAGCAAATAGCTTATGTAATTGGTTTATTACACTAAATGGGGGATTCATGGTTGATAGTAAATCCATGGGCATAGATTGCAAAACAAGTGCTAGTAAAATATATACCTTCCCCCATAAGATAGTAATCTATTCTTCTACATAGCCATTATGTTATCCACCTTTTTAATCAGTACTACAACGTGACCTTTATTTTTCCTTCATAGAAAGGTGGAAAATCTATATAAGTAAAAGGAGAATTACCTTGTTGACCCCTGTTATCCTCTTTATTTGATGACACAGTACTACAATAACTTTATTATGTCGATAGCAAATGCTTCTCTCTATGTATATCATTTGTCCAGACACCCCTTATATATTCTTAGCACAATCATCCTCATCCTCATTGAGTTGTGTTGTCCTGAGCAAGAAAAGAATAGTGTCACCTAAATATGATAAGTGGTTTATTTGTGGACTCCATTTAGGCATCCCAAAACCCGTAAAGTCACTCTGTTCAAATGAATAATTTAGGATCCTTGTCAACACTTCAATTGCTTTATAAATAGGGTAGGTGAAAAAGGGTCACCCTCTTTCAAACCTCTAGAAGATTGATATAAGCCAATGGCTTTTCCATTCCTTAGAATTGAGTACGACATATTGATTATTAGCCTTACTATAATGTCAATTATTATTTCAGAGAATCTAAATCTTCTCAAGACCTGGATAAAGTATTTCCAGTAGACTCTATCATATGCCTTTGTCATGTCTGATTTTACCACTACAATATGCAAATTGTTTCTCTTGTTGATGTCCCTTATTATTTCTTGAGTCAAAAGTACATTTTCAGTCATACTCCTCCCTTTAACAATGCCTAACTAGTTATTAGAAATCAAACTAGGTAAACCAATTAAACTCTTTCATGTATCAACCTATATAATTTAATTAGAAAAAGTATTCAGGCTAATAAATCTTAAGTCCCCAAAATTATCCACCACATTCTTCTTTGGTATCAGCACCAGATTTGTATGTGTTATGAACCTTGGCAACTCATATCCACTGAAAAATTCACTTGCCATATTCCATGCAGCATGATTATGATAAAAAGTTAAGGACTCAAAATTGTGGTATTGTTGTATTGGGTGAGAAAGATGATGATAGTAAAAACCTTGATTACTATGGAGTTTTAGCTGATGCGATTGAGTTGCAATTTGTCATGGATAAAAGAGTAACTTTATTTCGATGTAATTGGTCTGATGTGTATGATGAAATAAAAGAAGTTAAAAAGAGTGAGTGTGATTTTGTGAGTGTTAATCCATGTAGATTTTCAAAAACAAATGACCCATTTGTTTTAGTGGATCAAGCATCTCATGTATTTTATGTTGATGATACTTCCAACAAAGGTTGGCAAGTAGTTAGGAAGATCCGATCTCATGATCCTCTGAAATTGTAGAACAAATGGATGATGATAATGTAGAGTAGGAAGTTCTTTCAGAAGAAAAGAAAAGGAACTAATGAGATTAATTCATATCTCTTATGAGTTAGTATATTCATCCGTAAATGTTACGATGGAAAAATTTCCTTTTTAGAACATTATTAAACATTTTTAGGTTTAATTTTTAACTTTTTGGCTCTTTTGCAGGTTTAAGATGAAACCATTGAGGATTGAAAATGAGGTCTATTCTAATATGAAGAATACTATCGAATATACGTTTATCACGCCTAGTGCTATTGAAAAGGGACAAGGACGAGGGCTTAAATCTTTGGATGAGAAATGAAATTTACCATCTAAGAGTATATTTCCTCAATCAAGTGATCTATTTAAGAAGAACATCAAAGAAATTGAAACAAGTAATATATTTTGTATTCTTTTATTTCAGACCATAAGCAAAAGTATTAATTGTGTTAAACGAAAATATTTTTTCCAGGATTCTGTATTCTGCGTTTTATCATGGAGGAGAAGGTGTGGAAAATAATTTTTTCCGGCTTTCTATTTGATGCAGAATATAGTCATAATATGTGATTTATGAAACTATAATGATAAGAAGGTGAATAACAGGCCAAAAAACAGCTTAAGAAACTGACGCTGAATACATAATTTTCACAAAAGAGAACCTGTGAAACAAAATTAGCTTTAGAAACTCCTTGTAGACATTTTTGGTTCTTCTTCTCTTGTGACATAATAGTCAACATATACAAAATGATTTTTTTTTTCAGGTTGTACAGGGAAGGAACATGAACAAGGACTTAAAAACTCTACCGTGTCCACTAGTCAAGGAATACGAACTACGCATAAGAACTTCATGACTTTTGAGAAAGAGAACATTCAAATTAGTACTTCATCTCCTACATCTTCTAATCAAGTAAAGAAATACACCCAAGAAGTTGAAACAAGCAAGATCTTTTTCAAATGTATTGTATTTTTTGAAAATCTATTGTGTTTCAAGTTTTTGAGCTTAAAGATCTTTGCCTGGTTCGTGTTTTTTGACATGTTTGGCTTTGATGTAAATGTCATAAAGAGGGCATTCAAAAGATTTAACAACTATTTTCTTTGAGACTCGTAAAAAAGAAAACAAGCTTGTTGAACCTAAAGCAATTGAAAAACATGTGCGTTTGATTAATTGAATATTTAAATTACTTGAAATAATCATTATGTGTTATGGTATAAAATTTTCTTTGATATGTGAAGGCTCAAGTCTAAGAAATGGTTCAAGAAGATACATCTCTACCTACGGTAGATCTTGTTGAAAATTTTTGTGGACCTCAAACTCGTAGCCATGTATTTGTATTTGGGGTGGATTAAAGGCAAAAGATTTGAGAGGTGTAACTTCATCAAAGTCTGAATTGTTGTATGTACTACATTCAATCGAGAGGATATCAAATCCTTGAACGAAGAAAACAACTCCTTAAATGATCTCTTGCTACCATAGAAGATGCGACGAAAGAAAAAAAGAAAATGAAAGAATTCTTCACTACTCAAAAATCATATGTACCACCTACAACATCGTCCTCCTAAACTGAATGACCACAGTCTTTTCAATTGACCAGGTTAGTAACAATATATCTGATTTTTTAATTTATTTTTTTGAAACATAACAACGTAATGATTGTATAATTAAATAAAAAAATGGGTCTTTTGATGTGAAAAAGAAATATTCCCAGTCACACAAGTAAATTTTAAGAAAGATGGAATAAAAGACATGTTTCTTATTGTGTTACTTGTGAAGTAGAATAAGATACAATATCGAAAATGAATCTTGTTCTCTTCTTTTTCGTTAGAGTCGATGACTTTTTATTGCTTACAATTGACGCTTTATATATATGTATGTATATATATATATATATGTATGTATAAATATATCACATGCAATGTCCTTATTGTGTTAACTTGCATATTTTTGTCAGCATTGACATGTCACACTATAATAGTTGCATTCTACTTCGGTTTGACAACAACTTAGAAGACTACATTTTATTTGCTACCATATTTTCAATAGTTGGGAGTCATTTTTGTATTGAGAGTTTTCTTATTGAAAGTGGTATTTTGTGAAGACGAGCGAAATTCAGTTATATTTGTATAGGAACTTGAGTGGTTTCAGCAATGTTGTCTATAGTTGTATTCCAAATTAGTGAATGTTCAAAGAATAGTTTGGCGACGAGACAAGGTAAGGTGAGGCGACTGTAGAAAATTTTTGCAACCATAATTTTTTTATGCTGGCTCTGTTTTTAAATTTAAAGCTGCATAAATTTTATTTTTAAAATTTCTAGACTGTGGAAAACTTGCAGGCAGCTGCTCAATTTTATGTTTTTGGCACTGCTGCAACATTGCAGCCAGATGCTAAATATTTTGTGCTCTCTGTTTTAAACTTTATGCGGTGCTGAAAAATTGCAGCCAACTGCTCAGTTTAGTAGAAATCTCACGGAAGTATGGAAAAATCAAAGATGTATTGATAACTATAATGTTCAGTTACAAGCTTCTTATATAGGAGAAGAGTCCTATTGTAGTTATAATAGGAATCCTACTACAACACAAATAATTACATAGATAGTATTTTATTACAAGTCAAATACCCTATCCTAGTCGACTCCAATAATATTCAATAGCTTAGTCGTACATTACTTATAATTTAGTTGTCTACTCCTAGTATGAATTAACTCTAACTCGTAAGCCTACTTTGATGGATCTGTACCTTCAACGTGTTCCATCAGTCATCAAGTTTTCTTCAACACTTCCACTCAAGCTAGTGAGTGGAGGAACTTCAACTCCTAACTAGCTAAAAAATCAGAGAAAACCTAATCCTTACACTTCACAAACTGAGTAAGAAGTCATCCCCTGGACACTTTCTCATGAACAAAATGACAGTCCATTTAAACATATTTTGTTCTAGATTACATAACTGTATTAACTGTCCTGTACAAGACAATCATATTATCACAATACAACGTAGGAACAGATCAATAGAACATTCCAAGGTCATAAAGAAGATACAAAATCAAAGTCATTTCTGCGGCAGTGGAGGCTACTTCTCTATCCTCTATTTCAACAGTAGATCGGGCTATTTTGTTCTGTTTCTTGGAGGTCCAAGAAATACAATTTGCACCTAGGTTTACGCTATGGCCTGTAGTTGATCTCCTAGTTTTGGTACAACCTCCTAAATTAGCATCTAAGTAGCGATACAACCTACATGGTGATTGTGAAATAATTCTGAGTCTAAAGTGTATAGTACCTTTGATGTACCTGAGAATCCTTTTTACCCCTTAAAGATGTTGAATGTTTGGGCTTTGTATAAACTAGCCTGCTAAATTCACATCATGAGTGATATCAAGTCTTGTGAGGATCAAATATTGAAGTCTCACTACTATCATTCTGTAAAAGAATTCATCTACAAGACTTCTCACAACTTCATCCAAACCATTTTTTTACCCAAAGAAGTGGCTACAACATTTGCCAAAGTCATCTATGTCTTGGACAACAGCTCAACAACATACTTGCTTTGATTTAAATGAATTCCACCTTCGAATTACTTAAACTCAATTCTTAGTAAGTAGTGTAATGGGCAAAGATATTTCATAGTAAACTCCTTCCCAAGTTGTAGAACCAACTCTGAGACATGAGGTGGACTACTTCCTTTGACAATAATATTTTCTACATATAACAAGAGAAATATTTTGCGTTTGTGAGTTTGCAAAGTAAATAAGAAAAGGTCAGCCTTATAAAAAATGAAACGAAGGTGTAAGAGATACATGCTAAACATAACAAACCAGGATCTTGGTGCTTGTTTAAGACCATAACATGCCTTTTTAAGTAGACTTATATGCTGAGGATACTGTGATCAATAAAACCAAGAGGTTGACTCATGTACACCTCCTCTTGTAGGAAGTCATGGAGAAAGACATTTTTGACATCTAACTGTCTAACTTCCCAATTTGAACTGACAGCAATGGGTAGAACCACCCTAACATTTGTAGCTTTAACTGCAAGATTAATTGTTTCTTCAAAATCTGTCAATTCGGACTGCGAGAATCCCCTAGCCATAAGTCTGCCTTGTATCTATCTATTATCCCATCAAAATTTTTAATTTTGTCTTAAACACCCATTTGACCCAACCAAGTTTATACCACAAGATTTAGGCACCAAAATTGATATTTTGTTAGTATGTAAAGCATCAATATCTTCGTGCATTGCTGCAAGCCAATGAGGTGATTTTAGTGCTTCCTTAGTAGTATTTGGTTCTCCACAATTTTTGTGCTACTGCGAGCAACAAGTGAAAGGTGATGTTCCTTCGCCTTGTGCCAGGTGATCATATGATGCCTTGTGGTGCAGGAAGTACCTCAACCGGTACATCAACCAATGTAGTTGACTGGAGTGTAGCACTGTCAGGTTGATGGTCAATTGGTACATCAACTAAAGTGGTTTTTTGATGATTATCATTCGTTGGAATTGGAAGAGAAACTCGTTCCTCATTGCTCCCTACAGATTCAAAAACTATAATTGGAGTTTCAACACTACTATATGGGTCACCAGCTTCAACTTGTTCCTTAGCATCTGATCCTGCGCCTGAGAAGTTAATAATACTTCTCATCATCAATGAGTACATGAGGTGTAGCCACACTATTACTATTAATGTGTGGGCTAGTAACATGTACTTCCTTTGAATCAAAATTATCATGTGCCAGCAGTTTAGAGAAAGATTCAACAAAAGTAGCAAGGTGAGGTGAGACATCAATGTTAGTTTGAGATTGCTTTAGAGACACATAGGATAATGTGTTTTCATCAAACACAACATGTCTTGATAAGTAAACCCTCATTTTACAGGGGTGATAGCCAATATATCCTTTGTGTAAATTGTTGTACCCTATGAACACACAATGGTAGGTCTTTGTACCGAAGTTATTTTGGACCAGAGTTATATTCTAGTTATACTAAGAATCCTACTACAACACAAATATTTACATGGGTATTATTTTATTACAAGTCAGATACCCTAACCTAGTCGACTCAAATAATGTTTAGTAGCTTAGTTGTACATAACATAGGGTTTAGTAGTCTAGTCCTAGTATGACTCTAACACTAAATCGTCAGCCTGCTTCGATGGACCAATAACTTCGACGTGTTCCATCAGAATTTAAGCTTCCTGAAATAGTTTACCATTAGTTTCCAACTCTTATATATATTGGCCATATTAGTGCACCCCTTCTTGTAGGATCTAGACATGTACAAAAAATAGTTAATATCGGTCGAATACTCCCAAATTTATGTCTTTTCGATATCAAATAACGCAAAACAAGGTAACAAGAAAGAATGTTATTTAATATTTCATACCTAATATTACCTTGTCTAGGCTTTTATTCCACAGGAAATCATAGACCAGAAAATTTTCCACTCTATTAAATCAGTATCCCAATAAATTGTTTAGGAAACGATGTTGTCGCTTTGCTATTGAGTTGACTTCATTCTCGAACTTAGTAAATTCTTGGCGTGAAGTCATGTCTTGCTTCTTCCCTGCTATTTCTACTCTATTTTCTAGTACGCTCTACAAATATTATCTATTATTTTGGTATTAATTATAGTGTCTGAGTTACTGTAAATATGCATTTTCATGCTTGTTTAAATGAAATAATAACCTTATAACCATTGTCAAATCCATCATGCCCTATCTTATAAAAAATGTGTACAGCTAATAAGATAGGGCAAGATGGGGCGTAGAAATAAGAGGGATGAAGCAAGACGTGACTTCACCCAAGGATATACTGAGTTCGAGAATGAAGTCAAATTAGTAGCAAATGTAGTACATCATAACCTAACCAAGTTGTTGGTAAACTACATTAATGGAATAGAAAAATTCCTAGTCTATGAGTTCATGACGAATAGTAGCCTTGGCAAGGTCATATTTAGTATGACATCTTAAATAACATTCTTCTTTTTACTATTGTCGGTGTTGTTTTTGATATTGAAAAGCCACAAAAAATAGAAATTAGCGAGTATTCAAGTGAAATTTAGCAACTGTATTCTCTACATGTTCAAATCCTCCAACAAGGAGTATAGTAACATGGACAATGAGCAGCGGGCTGTAATTTTTTAACAGTGAAGAAGTTACAAAAAGAGAGCATAAAAAACATGCAACTGGCTGCAATGTTTCAATAGTGCAAAAAAAAATTTACAAAATTTTATGCAGTCATCGTTCAATAGGATACATCCACTGACAATGATTCAGTCCAGAAATTTAAGCTTCAATAGCTAAATAAACAGGTAAGTTCACCATGAAATCAAAAAAAGAAGGAGGGGAGACTTTTTCTAACTTGCAAAATGTTTTTGGTATTTGTGCATCAATAAGTTCCAGGTTTTCAATTCTCAACTCTTTTGATCCAAGAAAACTAAAAATATAAATAATTCAATCAGTGGCTCACACACTTCTTTAGACAACAAACCACGAAGTGAAAGAGGGAGTAGATGTTACAATATAATATGATAATCATGACTTTTCAATCCAAATATCTTGTGATCATTTAATTCACATACTGAGAAATATTACATGGAAATCATCATAACATTTTAGATTCTTTAAGAAAAGTCACAAATTTGTGTTTATCTTTTATGTGAATATATGAAGCCTGCTTTTGGAAAGTCCAATTTCTCCCCCTTTGGATGGGGTGCATTTCCGACCTAATGTTCATCTCTAGCAAGTCTAATCGAGTTTTAATTGTGTCCTTGGTCTTTTTTTGACATTCATAGTTGTCCCCATGATATTATCACATATATTTTTTCAATATACATAACATCCAAATTATGTAGCAACAAGAGACACTTCCAATATGGAAGTTCAAAACAGATAGTTTTTTATTCAAATTATCCATTCAATTTCATGTGATTTCTTCTTTCTTATCATAGGATCCTTTAATAAATGTAATCATTTAAGATCTTGCACTTGATTAAATATCTCAATACAAGAACTCACTTTTGGTGGGGACATTTTCTCTGTTGTACCATGAAATAAGTCCTTGTCACTTCTAAAGTTGTGATTTTGAGAAAGATAACGCCGATAACCTATAGAACACTGTTTCTTACAATTAGCCTATTGAATTAAGACAATTCCGTAATTGCAACGTGGTCATGCCAATTTTCCTTTTGAACTCTATCGTGATAAATATCCATATGTTGGGAAGTCATTGATGCTCCATAATAGAGAAGCATGCAACTTAAAAATTATTTAGTTGACGCATAATAGGTCTCAACACCAACTTTCAAAAACTCCTTCAATACCTCTATTAAAGGTTCAAGATATGTATCAATTGAAACTTGTGGACCATTTGGAAACGAAATAAGCATTGATAAAATAAATTTTTCTTTCTTTATACACAACCAAGATGGTAAATTATAACGAAGAAGAACCACATGCCAAATTTTGTATGAGGCTTTTGCATTCAAAAATGGTTGAAATCCATCATCATCAAGTTTGACTCGAACATTTAAAGACTCAACCTGAAAAAAAGTATTGAAGTTAATAAAATGACTTCCATGCCATTGAATTAGTCGGGTGCCTGATTATTCCATCAATTATCTATTATCCTTATGCCATATTATTAGAGTATATGCCTTTGTAGACATAAACCATTTGTGAAGTCTAGGCTTTAAAGGAAAATAGTATAAACTCTTTGATGTTATTTTTTACCTTTTTATTCCTTGTTTATTCACAATGTGTATTTATTTTCAATCTGAACGCACCTCAAACATTACAACAATCAAGTAAGCTATCCTCCTTTCAATATAACAAGCATTCATTAGTATATACATCAATCTTGTTGTATGAAATCCAATGTTCTTGAATTGTTTTCTTTGAATCATAATATGACAACGGAAAAGTTGTCACATTAGGCAACAACTCCTCTTTCAACAGTTTCAACATCATTGTAAATGATGCATTACTCCAACGACCCATACTTTTAATATGAAGCAATTTTATCAAAGAGGAAAGCTTTGAAGCTTTTGAATTGTGGTATAATGGCAAGTAGAAATCCTTTAATAGACTGTAAAAAAAATTCAACATTTTGTTCCTCCTCAAGTAAGTCATCACAATCAGTATGTGTAATTCCTCCGTCAAGATTTGGATACAAATCTTTAAATATCTGTTGTACTTCATCTTGCACTCTCACATTCTTCAACTGCCTCACCATCTTTTTTTTCATCGTCCTCTTTTTTATTATTATTTTAATAATGGCTCGCACAAACATTTTCCATGGTTATAGCAAAACGAATAATTACGAAGTATTCCACATACAAGTAATATTCCCAGTCACAGAAGTAATCTTCAAGAAAGATGGAATAACTGACTTGTGTTAATAGTGTAGAAGAATAACATACAGTATCAAAAATGAATCTTGTTCTCATGTTGTTCATTAGAGTCGGTTATTTCTTACTGCTTACAATTGACCCCTCGTCCATATTAAATGTCGTTGTTGTCTTAGGTTTGCATATTGTTGTCAGCATTGACATGCCATTATACAATGATCGTAGTCTACTTCTGTATGACAAAAACTTAGTAGGCAACATTATTTTTTCTACCATCTATTCAATAGTCGGTAGACATTTTTTTATTGAGAGTTTTCTTGTAGAAATTGGTATTTTAAGAAGACGAGAAAAATTCGTTTATATTTATATAGGTAATTGAGTTTTTTGAGAAATGTTGTCTTTTGTTGTGAGCAAATTAGTGAATGTTAAAATAATAGTAGGAGTTAAAAGTGAATTCTTAAATTTTTTAAACAAATTGGTTAGGCGAGGAGACGAGCTAAGGTGGCACGACTGCAAAACATTTTTCAACCATAAATTTTTTTATGCTGGCTCTGTTTTTTATTTTATGCAAAGCTGCATAAAAATTTAGGCACTACTACAATATTGCAGTCAACTGCTCATATTTTTAAGCTAGCTTTTGTTTCAAATTTCTGCACTGCTGAAAAATTGCAGCCAATTCTCAGTTTTAAATTATGTACTGGCCATGTTACTGTACCCCTTCCTATATGATCTGGACAAGTACAAAAAGTAGTTACTCAATTTCAGTCGAATACTTCCAAATTTCCATCTTTTTAATATCAAAACAATGCGCACAATAGTAAAAATAAAGAATGTTATATAAGATTTTGTATGAAATATGACCTTGTGTAGGCTATTACTCGACCGGAACTCATAGACTAGGAATTTTTCTGCTCCATTAATGCAGTATCCCAACAACTTGGTTATGTTACGATGTTGTAGCTTTGCTATTAATTTGACTTCATTCTCAAACTTAGTAAATTCTTGGCGTGAAGTCATGTCTTTCTTCTTCACTGCTATTTCTACTCCATCCTCTAGTACGCCCTACAAATATTATGTTTCAATTGTGTATTAATAATCTTGTCTGAGTTACAGTAAATATTTCATGCTCGTTGAAAGGAAAAAATAACCTTATAAACATTGCTTGACCATCATGCCCTATCTTATAAGAAAATGTGTATGGCTAAAAAGATAAAGGAATGATGACTTTAGCAATGTTTATAAGGTTATAATTTCTTTTCAACAAAGCATGAAAATGCATATCTACAATAACTAAGACAATAAAATTAATACCCAAATGATACATAATTTGTAGGGTGTATTAGAGAATTGAGTAGAAATAACAAGAATGAAGCAAGACGTGACTTCACGCCATGGACATACTGAGTTCGATAATGAAGTCAAATTAATACCAAATGTACAACATCGTAACGTAACCAAGATGTCGGGATACTGCATAAATGGAGCAGAAAAATTCCTAGTCTATGAGTTCATGGCGAATAATAGTCTAGGCAAGGTTATATTTAGTATGACATCTTAAATAACATTCTTCTTTTTTACTATTATTTGTGTTTTTTTCTGATAGAGGGTGCGAAGAACCCGACAGACATGTTGATGAAATGTGTTGATGTTGGGAAACTAGGGTTATGCAAAACCTCGGTTGGTCTTCTGTAGTTTTTGCTACAGATGTTGCGGCGCGGTAATGATGTTTATGATGAAGAGATTTTTTTGTGAGAATGTATTTTTTGGATGACTGAATCAGTCTCCATGTGGGAGAGTTGTTAGGTTGTTGAGCCTAATTTATTCTCTGTAAATAAAAATACTCTAATTTATTAATATATATACCCTAACATCGTTGAAGTTTACTTACGGGGTGTTACCACGAAATATTGGTTTGTCTCTTTCTCTCTCTAGATATCTCATATCTTTCTTTTGAAAGTTTTTGTGTTCTTCATTCATCAAGTGTGTGTGCGTGAATTTGATCGTAACAACTTGTATCATAGCTAAGGAGATTCAACCCGATCACTGAATATCGGATAGTTCAAAGTTTGGAATCGAGATGTTTGATGGATCCAATTCAAGTTTCTGAAAGATACAGATCGAAGAATATCTGTACCCAAATGATCTTCACGAACCGTTGACCGGGATAAAGCCGGAATCCATGACGGAGGAGTAGTGGAATCTCAAGGATTGCCAGGCTCTAGGGTTGATCCGGTTGACTTTGTCAAGAAATGTGGTGTTAAACATCGTTAAGGAGAAGACTACATCCGGTTTATTGAAGGCACTGTCAAACATGTATGAAGAACCATGGGCGATGAACAAGGTACATTTGATGCGTAGATTGTTCAATTTACAGATGTCTTGGAATGGATCTTTTTCTGATCATATCAACGAGTTCAATATGATTGTGAGTCAACTCAATTCTGTGGATATTGATTTCGAAGATGAAATTAAGGCGTTCATTTTGATGTCATCTCTGCTCGAGTCTTGGGATACTGTTGTTGCTGCGATAAGCAGTTCTCGTGGATCTGAGAAACTAAAGTTTGATGAAATATGTGATATTATTCTTAGCAAAAGTATTTGCAAACGAGAAGTTGGAGATTCATCAGGCAGTGCTCTCAACGTTGACCGAAGGGGGAGAAGTAAGAAGAAAGACCAAAATTAACATGGTTGATCAAAATCAAAGAATCGAGTAAAATCTCCGAACAGATCAAATGTGACTTGTTGGAATTGTGGAGAAAAAGGCACTTTCGGATGAACTGTACAAAGACAAAGAAGAAACAAAATCAGAAATCTGGAGATGACAATGATTCTGTAAATTCAGTAGAGGACATTGTCGATGCTCTAATCCATAGTGTAAACAGCCCGGTTGAATCATGGATTTTGGATTCTGGTGCATCTTCCCATTCGTCTCCAAGCAAGTAATTGTTACAAAATTTCAAATCTGGAAATTTTGAAAAGGTGTATCTTGCTGAAAATAAAGCCATAGAGATTAAATGAAAGGGGGATGTTTGCAGAAACACCACCTAGAGAAACCAGTGGACATTGTAGGATGTCAGATATATTACTGGGCTCAAGAAAAATCTGATCTCTGTTGGTCAGTTGGATAGCAAGAGATATCCAGTAGAGTTTGGGAAATGTTCGTGGAAGATTGTGAAAGATGCTATGGTAGCTCGTGGCACCAAATCTGGAACCTTGTACACCACTGCAGGGTGTATTAACATGGTCGTTGTTACTGACGGTGCGCAAAATAGACTTGGACACATGAGTGCTAAAGGAATGAATATTCTGGTTGCAGAAGGAGCATTAGAGGGTCTCAAGACTGTTGATATGGGTCTTTGCGAGAGCTGTGTTACGGGCAAACAGAAAAGTAAGATTCACAATGACTCCTAGAGAGCCAAAGAAAGTGCGACTGGAAATGGTCCATACAGATGTTTGGGGACCATCTCCAGTATCATCACTTGGTAAATCAAAATTCTATTTTACCTTCATTCATGATTTCAGCAAGAAGGTATGGGTTTAATTCTTGAAGCATAAGTCAGATGTGTTTGAAACTTTCAAGAAGTAGAAATCTGAAGTTGAGAATCAGACCGGTTTGAAAGTCAAATGCCTAAGGTAATAGAGTAGAGTATGACAAATCAGATTTCAAGGCATTATGTGCAGCTGAGGGAATAAAATTGATGAGAACAGTTCCTGGTAAGGCAAGGCAGAATGGAATTGCTGAGAGGATGAACAGAACATTGAATGTGCGTCCAACGAGTATGAGGATACACTGTATGCTTCCCAAAACATTTTCGGTGGATGCTATGAGCACAGCTGCATACTTGATCTACACTACACAATCAGTTCCTTTAGAGTTCAAGATTCAAGTGGAGGTGTGGACAGGAAAAGAACTTAAGTACTCACACTTGAGGACTTTTCCTTGCATTTCTTATGTTCATGTTGATCTAGAAAAGAGAGAAAAGCTTGATGCCAAGGTTGTGAAGTGTTACTGAATAGACTATGGTTCTTATTTGTTTGGTACATGTTTTGGGATGACAAGAAAAGAAAGATCCTGAGACATTGTGACGTGACATCTGATGAGTCTGTCTTGTACAAGTACAGAGAGCAAAAGGTTCGAGAGATTACAAAGCAAGTGGGAGTTGAGGTTGAGTTGGAGAAGAGTACCCCCAGAGATTTCGAAGCAGATACTCAACCAACTCTTACTGAAGAATCTGAAATGAAGCAAGTTACAGCTTAGTAGGTGTTAATGAGATCATCCAGAACTATCAGGGCACCAGATAGGTATTAACCTTCATTACACTATCTATTGTTGACTGATGAGGGGGAACCAGAGTCTTTTGATGAGGCCCTACAGGTGGAGGATTCGATCAAGTGGTAGCAAGCCATGGATGATGAGATGAGGTCACTTGAGAAGAATGACACATGGGTGTTGACTGAGTTACCTGCAGGGAAGAGAGCTTTGCTGAACAAGTGGGTGCTAAGAATTAAGACTGAACCAGATGGCAAAAGAAGGTTCAAGGCTCTTTTAGTGGTTAGAGGATATTCACAAAGGAAAGGTATTGATTGTGCTGAAATATTTTCTCCTGTTGTGAAGTTAACCTCTATTCGAATTCTGTTTAGTATTGTTGCATCAGAGAATTTGCATCTAGAGAAAATGGATGTAAAAACAACATTTTTTTCATGGAGATCTGGACAAGGAGATCTATATGCAACAACCATAAGGATTTGTGGTTCCTGGCAATGAACACATGGTGTGCAAGCTCACCAAAAGATTGTATGGAGTAAAGCAAGAACCAAGGCAGCGGTACAAGAAGTTTGACTCTTCATAACAAAGAGTGGATTCTGTAAAGCTGAAAAGGAACTGTGTTGTCACTTCAAGAAATACACTGATTCATATGTCTTTCTACTCTTTTATGTGGATGATATGTTGATTGCAGGATCTAGTTTAAGGAATATTAACAAGTATATGACAAGGTTGTCTGCAGCATTTGAGATGAAAGATTTGGGTCCAGCGAAGTAGCTTTTGGGGATGAAGCTCGGGATAGATCTTATGACTCTTTAAATCTATCTCAGGATTTGTACATTTAGAACGTGTTGAGCAGATTTAAGATTAATGATTCTAAACCCAGGACTAATCCATTGGCAAATCAATTTAAATATTCAAAGTAGCAGTCACCCAAGACTGCCGAGGAGCGTGTTCATATGGCACTTGTTCCATATGCTTCAACAGTTGGGAGTTCTATGTATCCTATGGTCTGCACTAGACCTTATATGGCACATGAAATGGGAGTTGTTAGCAGCTACATGGCGAACCCTGGGAAAGAGAATTAGGAAATTGTGAAGTGGCTTCTGAGATATTTGAGAGGTACATCTATTACTTCACTTTGTTTTGGCAAAGGCAATGTGACTATACAGGGTTTTGTGGATGCTGATCTTGGTGGGAATGTTGACTCGACCAAGAGTACATCCGGGTACATTTACATAATAGGTGGAACAACAGTGAGTTGGATGTCCAGACTTCCGAAGTGTGTTTCTCTTCAATCTACTGAAGCTAAGTATGTGGCAATAGTTGATGCTGGGAATGAGATTATATGGCTGGCGGATTATCTTGAGGAATTGGGCAAGAAGCAGAGCGAGAAGATTCTTTACTCAGACAGCCAGAGTGCCATACAGTTGGTTAAAAATTCAGTCTGTTATTCGAAGACAAAGCACATCTGAAGACGATACCATTTCACTCGCAGGGCAGTGGGGGATGGTGATATGTGCTTGGAGAAGATGGAGGGTGCGAAGAACCCAACAGACATGTTGACAAAATGTGCTGATGTTGGGAAACTGGGGTTATGCAAAACCTCGGTTGGTCTTCTATAGTTGTTGCTACAAATGTTGCGGTGCGGTAAAGATGTTGATGATGAACAGATTTGTTTTTGAGGATGTATTTTTTGGATGACTGAATCAGTCTCCAAGTGGGAGAATTGATAGGTTTGTGCAACCTGATTTATTCTCTGTAACAAAAAATACTCTGATTTATTTATATATATACCCCACAGCCGTGGACGTTTACTCACAGGGTGTTACCACGAAATATATTAATTTTTCTCTTTCTCTCTCTAAATCTCTCATCTCTTTCTGTTGAAAGTTATTGTGTTCTTCATTCATCAATTGTGTATGCGTGAATACGATACTAAAACTTCTGTATGACAACAACTTAGTAGACAACATTATTTTTCCTACCATCTATTCAATAGTCGGTAGACACTTTTTTTATTGAGATTTTTGTTGTTGAAAGTTGTATTTTCAGATGACGAGCAAAATTCGTTTATATTTATATAGGAAATTGAGTTTTTTGAGAAATGTTTTCTATAGTTGTATGCAAATTAGTGAATGTTAAAAGAATAGTTGGAGTTAAATGTGAACTCTTAAATTGTTTAAACAAATTGGTTAGGTGAGGAGATGAGCTAAGGTGCCACGAGTGTAAAACATTTTTCAACCATACAATTTTTTTATGCTGGCTCTGTATTTTATTTTCTGCAAAGCTGCATTAAAATTTATGCAGTATTACAATATTACAGTCAACTGCTCAATTTTTTAAGCTAGCACTTGTTTCAAATTTCTGCACTGCTAAAAAATTGCAGCCAGTTCTCAGTTTTACATTATATATTGGTCATATTACTGTACCCCTTCCTGTAGGATCTGGACAAGAACAAAAAATAGTTACTCAATTTCAGTCGAATACTCCCAAATTTCTTTCTTTTCAATATCAAAACAAGGCGGACAATAGTAAAAAGGCTGAATATTATATAAGATTTCATACCAAATATGACCTTGTGTAGGCTATTATTCGACTTGAACTCATAGACTAGGAATTTTTCGTCTCCATTCATGAAGTATCCCAACAACATGGTTAGGTTACGATGTTGTAGCTTTGCTATTTACTTGACTTCATTCTCGAACTCAGTAAATTCTTGGCATGAAGTCATGTTTTTCTTCTTCAATGCTATTTCTACTCCATTCTCTAGTACGCCCTACAAATATTATGTTTCATTTGGGTATTA
Source organism: Solanum arcanum (assembly GCA_027789145.1). Classification (NCBI taxonomy): domain Eukaryota; kingdom Viridiplantae; phylum Streptophyta; class Magnoliopsida; order Solanales; family Solanaceae; genus Solanum; species Solanum arcanum. Next base: position 55,758,670 of record CM050942.1, on the reverse strand, counting down.
ATTATGTTGTGTGAGTTACTGTAAATATGAGTTTTTATGGTCGTTGAAAGAAAAAAATAAGCTTATAAACATTGCTAAACAATCATGCCCTATCTTATAAGAAAATGTGTATAGCTAAAAAGATAGGGCGTGATGACTTTAGCAATGTTTATAAGGTTATAATTTCTTTTCAACAAAGAATGAAAATGCATATCTAAAAAGACTGAGACAAAAAAGTTAATACCCAAATGATACATAATTTGTAGGGTGTATTAGAGAATGGAGTAGAAATAACAGGGAAGAAGCAAGACATGACTTCACGCCATGGACATACTGAATTCGACAATGAAGTCAAATTAATACCAAATGTACAACATCGTAACTTAACCAAGATGTCGGGATACTTTATAAATGGATCAGAAAATTTCCTAGTCTATGAGTTCATGGCGAATAATATTCTAGTCAAGGTTATATTTAGTATGATATCTGAAATAACATTCTTCCTTTTTACTATTATTTGTTTTTTTCCTGATATTGAAAATCCACAAAAAATAGAAATTTGCGAGTATTCGAGTGAAATTGAGTAACTGTTTTCTGTACATGTCAAGATCCTGCAAGAAAGAGTATAGTAACATGGCCAATGAACATCTGGCTGTAGTTTTTTAGCAGTTCAGAAGATTTAATACAGTGAGGATAAAAAATTGAGCAATTGGCTGCAATGTTGAAGGAGTCTTGAAAATTTAAAACTCAACTACCATAACAACATTGAGCAGTCGGCTACAATTATTCAACAATGCAGAAATTTGGAAACAGAGATAGCATAAAAAAATTAGCAGCTTAGCTTGCTGCAATGTTGCAACAGTGCATCCATTATTCAGTAGGATACATTCACTGATAATGAATCGGTCCAGAAATCTAAGCTTCAGTAGCTAAATGAATAGTTAAGTTCATCATGACATCAAAAAATGAATGAGGGGAGACCTTTTCTAACTTGTAAACTGTTTTGGGTATTTGCGCTGCAATATGTTCCAAGTTATCAAGTCTCAACTATTTTGATCCAAAAACACTAAAAATATAAATTATTTTATCAGCGGTTCAAACACTTCTTTAGACAACATACCACGAAGTGCAAGAGGGAGTAGATGTTGCAAGATAATATGATAATCATGACTTTTCAATGAAGATATCTTATGATCATTTATATTCACACATTGAGAAATATTAAGTTTAAGTCATCATAACTTTTAGATTCTTTCAGAAAAGGCACAAATTTGTGCTTATCTTCATTAGAATATGTGTAGCCTGCTATTGGAAAGTCAAATTTCTCCCATTTTGGATGGGGTGCAATTCCGACCTAATGTTCATTTCTTGCAAGTCTAACCGAGTTTCAATTGAGTACTTGCTCTTTCCTTTGACATTCATATTTAACCATGATATTATCACATTCATTTTTTCAGTATACATAACTTTCAAATTATGTACCAAAAAGAGAGACTTCTAATTTGGAAGTTCAAAAAATAGTGTTTTTTTCAATTATTCATTCAATTTTCATGTGATATCTTCTTTCTTATCTTAGGATCCTTTGAGAATTGCAATCCTTCATGATCTTTCACTTGATGAAGTATCTCATTCCTGGAACTGACTTTTGGTGGGGACACTGTTGTACCATAAAATCAGTCCTTCGCACTTCTAAATTTGTGATTCTGAGAACGATAACGTCGATAACCTGTAAAATACTGCTTCTTAACATTAGCCTATCGAATTAAAGGCATTGTCTTTATTGCAACATAGACATGCCAATTTTCCTTTTGTACTTTATCCTGATAATTTTTCCATATGCTTGAAAGTCATTGATGGTCAATAATAAAGAAGCTTGCCACTTAAAATTTTATTTAGTTGATGCATCATAGGTCTGAATACCAACTTCCCACAACTCTTTCAATTCCTCTATTGAAGGTTGAAGATGTGTATCCGTTTCATCTCCTAGACCTTTTGGATACGAAATAAGCATTGATAAAATAAAATTTTCATGCTTCATACACAACCAAGGTTGTAAATTATAAGGAATAAAAACCACATGTCAAATGTCGTTTTAGGTTTTTGCATTCAGAAATGGTTGAAATCCATCGCCATGAAGTTTGATTCGAACATTTAAAGGCTCAAACTCAAATGAAGGATGAAGTTCATCAAATGAATTTCATGCTATTGAATCAGTCAGATGCCTCATTACTCCATCATCAATCTTTTATCCTAATGCCATGTCATTAAAGTATATGTTTTTGTAGACATAAACAATCTATGAAGTCTAGGCTTTCAAGAAAAATAGTGTAAATTGAATATGCATGTATTTTCCATCATAACGCACCTCAAACTTTACAAGAATCATTTAAGCTATCCTCCTTTCTATATAACATGCAATTATTAATAGACGCATCAATCTTGTTGTATGAAAGCCCGTGTTCTTGAATTATATTCTTTGTCTCATAATATGATCTCAGAAAATTGGTCACATTAAGAAGAAACTCCTCTTTCATACAGTTTAAATAGAATTATGAATGATGCATTACTCCAAAGACCCATACTTTTAATATGTAGCCATTTTATCAAAGAGGAAAGCTTTGAAGCTTTTCAATTCTGGTATAATGACATCTCAATCCTTCGATTGGCTGTAAAAACAATTCAAAATTTGGTTCCTCCTAAAGTAAGTCATCACAATCAGTATGTGTAATTCCTCCGTCAAGATTTGGATTTAAATCTCTCATGCTCTTTTACTTCATCTTCACTGCCACATCCTTCTACTGTCTCACCATTGTTATCTCTATCTTCATCTTTTGACTAAAATTCTAAATAATAGCTTACCAATACGTTTTCCATAGGTATACCAAAAAATATAATTGTGAAGTATTCCATATACTTGCAAATGTGTCTTAATTATATGACAAGTTCCTAAAGTTGTATTAACATTTGACAAATGCACATCCTATTTCATATTCATCTTTTTTTTTTTTGCAAAGCATAATACAAAAACTTCTGCAAGCTGGCTAAGTAGATTTCATCGAGACGGTTATCAACATGTTGCATTCATTGGGTACTAGGTTTCATAACCTTCAGGTAGTGGCAGATCTAAGATTTTCGTTTACCAGGTTCGTAAAACAAAAGTATAAATACTTATATAATCCTACAAAACTAAATTTCGAAGAAGTAGTTGTACATAGTTTTATGTTGCGGACCCCTAATTTTTTGGGGTTTAAAACAAAAAATAAAGTTTCATAAAATATAACACTATGAAAAGTGAAAGAACTGAAACTATGAAAGAAAAAAAACACTAACAAAGGGATTTGAACACTTATCATGAAACTTAATTTCAAGGTGAGCTATCAGTTTCTCTTTGTCATTAAGGGTTTGAAAATATATATATCTACATAGATAAAGAAAACTTACCCTATATACGATCTAAATAATTTTTGCTAAGGGAGTTCTGCTGAACCCCTTGAAGCCCATGAGGGTCTGCCCCGACCTTCAAGACTATATAAAAGTAACAAAAATGTTATAGGTCACTTTTGAATAGTTAAGGTGCGTAATTGGTAACCATGATAATTTAATAGTGTAACTGTCTTTTCAGGACAAGTTAAAGAGGAAATCTATGTCTTTTCCCTCGTATATCCACAACTCATGTAACCAAAATACGTACCATAAATGGATTCTATGGTACAATTAAGGGGTATACTTTCCAATCCATCAAGGCCAATGATTCATATTATTGACCAAGATCTTCCTTGCATTATGTAGGAATTTTGTAGTATCTTTTACTTAACACAACCCTAAACTATAAATTCCCTTGTAAAACTTATAGAACTATTTTTAACAGTTTTGCAACTATCCTTATTATCTTCATTGACCTTATCAGGGTCAACGAAGTCCCTTACAGTATTTAAAAAAAGAGGAAATACCTACAATATAAACGAGTCCAAAGTCTATATTATAACGCCATTTCTCTGTTAAAAATGAAAATCATTGTCCTCAAGTGTTTTAATTAAAAAATTATTTTTCATGTAAGTGCTCCCCAGTAACCATTTTAGTTAAAAAAAATCGCTAAAAATTAATTTTAAAGTCGCTGAGAAGGCAGTGGAAATTTCATTAGAGACATGATAATGTCAAAAGCACGAAGAAGCTAGCAACAAATGAAACAACTAGAAAAAGGTCATCATACATTTGTAGATTTAAAGAGGGATTAAGATGTAAACTGAAACTTTATATTCATCACAATTATCTATACCTCATTTACATTGCATGTATGCATATACAACTTATGGAAGCAACTGATCACTGGCAAGTTTAACGAACTATATGACAACCTAACAGACTTTTTAACTAACTTAAAATAAAGCTACCTATCTTGACTAACTAAGTAATTAATCCACTAATCAATTAATCAATTCCAATAATCCTCCTCAAGATGGATGTACTAAAAACGTTCATTACTCCAAGCTTATATAGTATGAATTTATGTTGTGTCCTTTCCAAAACCTTAGTAAGCAAATAAGCTTGTAAAGTCTTTAGTGTTGATGTAGGTTGTCTTGAGTCATTTCGGAATCGTTTCTCAAATGAAATGACAATCAATATCTATGTGTACATTCATGAAAGACTAGGTTTGCACCAATTTGTACAGGAACCTTGATATCACAAAAAATAGAACATGGTTTAATCAGTTTGACATTCAGTTCCATGAACAAGTCAGCAATCCATACTACTTTAGATATTAAACTAGACAAACTCCTATACTCAGCCTCTGCAGAACTCCTATGGACAGTATTCCGCTTTATGGATTTCCAGCAATGAGAGAATCACGAAACTTCAAATACAAAACAAGTAACTAATCTTCTTGTATTTGGACAAACAACCCAATATGCATCACAATAGCCTGTTATGTGAGTTATGTGATCTGCGCTAATCAACGATCCCTTCCCTGGTCCCAGTTTAATGTATTTGATCACCCTTATAGAAGTAATCTAGTGTGACATTTTTGGTTGTTTCATAAACTGACTTAAGGTCTGTACTAAAAAATCTATGCCCGGCCATGTGTTATACGATAAAGCAACTTATTTATAAGCCTTTGGTATCTAGAAACATCCTCAAATACAATGTAAGTAGTCTTGATATCTTTATCAAAGTCTACATTGGTCAACTTATGTTGCATTCTAGTGGTATCTAACTTGGTTTAGCATTTCCTAACCCAACTTCAGCTATCAACTCCAAAGCATATTTCTTTTGGTTCACACAAAACCTTTGCTTTATCTAGGAACTCAATTCCCAAAATAAATTTAATCTTCCCTAGATCTTTAATTTTGAAATATGTGTACTACACACACTTAGTTTCTTCGATTAACTCAATATGATTTCGTGTAATTAACAGAACATAAAAACATACATAGTTTATTACCAAGCTAGATCCACTCCTTTTAGTAAACAATGAATAATTTAGGTGACTCTGTGTATAGAAAGAATTAAAGAAAGCCTCTGTCCACTTGACATTCCATTGTCTTGATGATTGTTTAAGTCCATAGAGTGACTTAACAAGTTTACAATGTTTATTCTTCCCCTTATCACAAAATCCCTTAGGCAAATCCATATATACCTCCTAAGAGAAATCACCCTATAGAAAAGCATTGAATACATCTTGTCTGGGTAATATCTTCCACATAAGAATAATCATGCTCAGAAGATTCAACATTCAGAACTACTAAGTTGTCTTCAATGGGCATATGTCTCTTATCATGTTCATAATCAATAATGGGATAGTTGTTTGTTGGTCATCTAATAAAAGGGAAACACATACTACTTCAAAAAAACATCTATGTTTACCAAGAGCTTTTACTGAGACATACTGTACATAAGATAACCCTTTTGAGTTACTGAGTATCCCATTATAACACATGTGTCAGCTATGGGAGTGAACTTATTAGGTTTAACCATTGTAGTTGCATATCATAGACGTACTATTGTCCTAAGATAATCTATATTTGTGTTATGGCCATTGAAAAGAAGTTTGTCCCTTCAAAACATCAGTAGGAAATCTTTTAATCAGAGAAACAACAACTAATATACACTCTCCCCCAAATCTGATAGGAATATCACCTTGAAATCTTACTGCCATTGCTACTTCAAGTACGTGCTTGTGCTTTATCTCCACCACTCCATTCTGTGATGGAATATGAGGAAAAATACTTTCATTAATAATACCAAGAGACATAAACAAAGTACTGCATTCAGTATTAAAGAACTTTGTGCCATTGTCTGATCTTATCCTTTTGACATGCATGTTAAACTGAGTTTGAACTAAAGAAAAAAAAGACTTTAGAACTTGGAGACATAACTCTTCATCCTCAATAGGTACAACCAGGTCATTCTTGAATATCATCAACAATAGTCAATCAAAATCAACAACCATTATGAGTAGCAGTCCTATCGGGACTCCTAATATCTAAGTAAAGCAAGTAAAAAACCTCAATAGCTTTAGATATACTTGTGTGAAAAGTCCATCTGTTTTTCTTTGAAAGGGGACATATTGAACATTTATTACATGCAATAATGTTTATATTCTCTTTTCCTAGAGTTATATATTTCAAGACCTTTATTGAATGGTGTCGTAGCCTATAGTGCCAAAGGAGCTTGTATGCATATGAGTTTTGTGTAAGGGACACCATCTCATCATTCATTCCTTCTCCACATGGTTTCTTAACATGTAATAGAGTTCATCAATCTCCTTACAAATCCCCTTTACTTTATTTTCCCATTGGAGAGGTCCTGAAGAACAAAAAATAAAGGAAAGAAGTTAACTGAGAATTTCTATTTTCTTGTAATCTGTGACACGAAAATAAGATCATGCTTGAATGCAGGTACCACCAAAACATTATTCAACACATTTCAATTAATAGTCTCACATTTAATAACGTAAGACACTAATGTAGATTCACCATTAGGTAAATGCACCTTCCTGCCTAGACAACTAGATGCACATATCAATATATTGGGCTTAGATATTTCATGATATTTAGCACCTGAATCTATTATTTATCTATCTCCTTTCTCTGTTTCTCTAGTTGTCATTGATAATGCTTTAGGTTGTGAAATTATACCTGCAATGTTTTCCACATCCATTGTACCTTTAGAGCTTGATCCTACTTCCTCCTTTTCCATCATGAGTTTATACTTGTGATACATGTTCTTCTTTTGGAGCAAAGTGTCATGTCCCGCTAATCTCATTAAGATTCTGCATCCAGATAGAGGCAGAAGAGTCTAGAGTTTTAGTGAAATTTATAGAAAACTCTATAAACCCTTAGATATTCCAAGAAGAATCTAGAATTCCTTAGGTCTTTCTTTTGAAGACTCTAGAATACCTTAGAAAGATGTCTTAGAAACTTTTGGAATATCGTAGAACATGTATAATGTTTTACAGAGGGACCAAAGCGTAATTATTAGGAGGACTTGTAAAGTAAATATTATTTACACTTTAGCTGTTAGGTTGTAGTATAAATCGATGGGGGCAGTCATTTATAAATCATTCATGCTTGAAACAAGCAATCCAACAAGTTGAAAGCACTCTTCCAAATAAAAAATCTTCTTCCAATGTTCTCAAATCTTTCTAAATCTTCCTCTCATTCTCTTAGAAATCTTAGTATTGAAGGCTTACTTGAGATTACAAGATCGTGAAAGATTCATGAGTAAGTTGTCAGGTGCCGAACAAAGCATTAGTAAGACTCAAAGTCTGTGAAAACGTGGTATCAGAGCAAAGGTTGATACTAAGGGAATGACTATCGAGGGAGACGTAAACGGTGCTAGCACCACCAACATCCATTTGGATGGTGGAAAGAAGAACAGGAAGGTAAACAAGAATCAAAAAGCTAATGACGAGGTGCTGCCTCATCCCACAACAAGCGATGTGATAACCTATCATCCACCGTCGATCACCGAAGCAAGTGATGATGAACTTGGCGAGGATGTTATCGACGTCTCCACTAGAGAAGAATGGGTCGCAAGGATGGAAGTGGCGAGATAGGCCGTGGATATATTAGGCCGGTGTATGAATGTGGCCGACAGCAAGTTCAAGAACCATGAGGACTTCACCCTCGAGGAGATCAAAAATATCCATAAGGAGTTGGAGGGTTGCCAGTGGGACGAGTTCGAGATGAAAGAGGCCATCACTTCTTTTGAGTGTTGGTTCAAGGAAGCATTAAGCACTATTGAATCATTGAAGGACGAAGATATGGCGCTCAAGGAAGGCACAAAGGTTGGAGGATCTACATCACCCGTCCACGATAGAGAGGCCAGATTCTAGGATCCCAAGCCACCCAATCTTGTAACACTTAGAGGATTACTTAATGTGTTACTGAGTGAAGAGAGAGGAAAACTAGATCAATACCGTTGTGTTATATCTTTCAGAGATGGCCATGTTCTGGTGGAGACGTTGCCCCATAAACACTTGGGAGGGATTTCGTGTGGAGTTCAAGAAAATATTCCTCTCTAAAGATGTCATCTATGAGGCGAAGCGCAAGTTTAGGGAACTTAAGCATACGCGAAGCATACACGCATATGTGCAGTAGTTCACCATAATCACGCTTCAGATTCCCAACCTCATAGATGAAGATATGTTGTTCCAATTAATGGATGGATTGAAGAATTGGTCCAGGATGGAGTTGCAATGCCGAGAGGTCAGTACTTTTGATGAAGCCATCATGCAGGCCAAAGTTTTGACAAAATTCAACCACGAGAAGGCCGACCGAGCTAGAGGAGAGGAGAAGAGAGGTAGTCATAACCATGGTGGGGGAGATTGTGGCAACGTCGAAGAGTAGTGGCCACATCCTAAGAAGCATGATACCTATAAGTCAGATGGCTAGACGTCTTGACGTCATGGTGACACGGAGAGAAAGACAGAGGTTGCCAAAAGAGGTGGTTGCTACACATGCGCTGGGTCGCTTTGATATAAAAGGTGCGCTGAACTGAAGAGCCTTGGTGCTATCCAATGATATTTAAAAGAGAAGGAAGCACAGAAGAAAGAACAAGGCGCGGAGATGACGAAGTTGGGCTTTGTAGGACTATGCGGAGCAATCGCAAAGCATCAAGGAATCCGAACGAATATGGCACGCAGTATGTCGACTTCACAATTAATGAAAAAATCACTCATTATATGGTCGACACGGGTGCAAAGGCCCAATTCATTACCAAGACGACAGCAAAAGGGTTGGGGATGAGTTACAGTCCATGTAACACCCAACTCAAGATGGTCAATGCACCATTGACTCCTGTTAGCGGAGTAACACATGGAGTAAGCTTCACGCTCGGCGTATGGCAAGGTAAGACCAATTTCACTATCGTTCATTTACACCTCTTCGATATAATACTTGGGCTAGAGTTCTTCCAGTAGTGCCACGCTCTGATCGATCCTTACCTCGACGAATTTTTGTTATGGATCAAGGATGAACTTGTATGGTTCCCATGGTTAAGGCACCGAACACAGAAAGGCCATTTTAATTAACGACCATGCAACTTAAGAAAAATCCTAATAAGGAGAACTCCACATTTGTAGCCATTATTACAACTTTGAAAGAACACAATTGTGCTAAGAAGTACTTGCCACTAACACGAAGAAGGTTCCAAGAGGGAACAATGTTGTGATGTCAAAAAAGCCACTGAGGCCTTGCCTCACAGGAAGGAGGTAGATCGTGGGGCAGAGGTAGAAGAATTAAAAAGTAATTAAAGGAATTGTGTGAGGGCATTGACCGATTCAATAGACTGTTGGTCGTGCATACGAGAAACAAGACTCGTTTTCTGATGCAGCAACGATGTGATTCGGTCGTTGCATCAGTATGTGGGGAAGAGTGTCGTGCCCTTCCAATTCATAATAATTTTTTTGCATCTGGATAGAGGCGGAAGAGTCTAATGTTTTGGAAAAGTATATAGAAAACTCTAGAGGCCCTTAGATATTCCAAGAAGACTCGAGAATTCCTTCTGGCTTTCCTTGGAAGGCTCTAGAATAAATTAGAAGATGTCTTAGAAAGCTTCGGAGTATTTTAAAACATGTAGAAAGTTCTAGAGACGCACCAAAGTGTAATTATTAGGAGGACTTATAAAGTAAATATTATTTTACACTTTAGCCACTAGGTTGTAGTATAAATAGATGGGGCACACATTTGTAAATTTATCCAAGCTTGAAACAAGCAATCCAACAAGTTGTAAGCAATCTACCAAATAATGAAATCCTTCTTCCATAGTTCTCAAATCTTTCTAAGTCTTCCTTTCATTCTCTTAGCGACTTAGTTTTAAAGACTTATTTGAGCTTACAAGATCGTGAACGATTCGTGAGTAAGTTGTTAAATGTCACACGGATATTCAGTAAGAATCTAAGACTGTGACAAAAGGGCCAAATGCATCATCATAATTATCATATCTGATAGCATTTGCATGATTTGCCATGACGTGTTGCTTATTTTTCTGAACTTAATTTTTTGGTGGTTCTGACTTCTTTTTAAAATTCCTGTCAACAAATTGCCCAACTAACCTGAAACAGTTGCCCTTAATGTGGCCTTACAATTTACAATCATCACATATTTGATCCAAATTCTTCTTTTTATCCTAAATTTCTTCCGAGAATTCCCTTTTCCTACATAAAATGTAGTTGGATCTAGAATTCGTTCCCCTGCATATCTAAAATTCCCTCACTACATGTGAACTTGAAGTCATACATTGACCGTCTACCATTGTTTTACTCGAAAAAATAAAATAAAAAAATTAGTTGCATTCGGAAAATCAATCCAATTTATGATGTAAGACAAATCGATTATTTAACTAAATAGAGTCGCCACTTAATTTTTTGATAAAAATCAAGAAAAAAAAACCTAATTTTAAAAAATAATTTAAACAGATAAAAATCAATTTGAAATAAATATAGTTCGAAGTTCAATGTACATTTCGAGAAGATTTAAGCTCTCGGATGTCCGCTAACTTGCAGTTGACCGGCGATTTGACTAAATCGACTTTTCAATCAACTTTAAGGTTTTTATTTAGAAATAAATCTAAATATTATTTAAATGGAAAATAAACTTTAAGGGAATTTTTAAAGTGATTAATTTATATTTTTCAAGACAATTAAATAAAATAGAACTAAATAATAAATAAGTAAAAAACATTTAAATTTGAACATAATAGATAACATGACTATTTTTTGGAAATTAATTAATTTAAAACCAAACTATAAATATAATGTTATTGAACATAATCACAAATGAATAAGAGCAAAGGGGAGACAGTAATAAATTTGGGCCTTTTGCCCAAATTTCAAATTTGATGGGCTTCTGACCCAGGTCTTGTAACTTATCCTAATCTAAGATTACAAAAATAGGCCCAGGCCCATTTACATTCAAAAAGAAATGCTGGAAATTTATTGTATAACTTACATAAATTCCATGGTGTTAAACTTATATTACATCCTATCCCTACTTTTTTCTATTTTATGAAAATCTCTAAAATATTAGACATCCGGATGCATAATTTGTTGTGTGGATACATTAATTGTGAAACTTTATGTATATGGCTGTTGCAAAATAAAATAGAAATTAAAATTAATATTCCATAATTTATGCTATTCAATTGCTTTTTATTGTATCAATCAAAGAAACGTGTATCCTAATATAATAAATCAATTTAAAATTCATAATCCATGTTTATCTTTGTCCATATTTGAACGAAGAAACTTTCGAGTAGGATTCAATTTTTTTGTTGAAAATTTTATAAGATACATAATGAATATTTTGGTTTTTGACTAACACTCTTGAAGGAAGAAAAAATCGAAGATCGTAGCTTTTGAGTTCTTTGAATTCTACACGAATCTCACAAAGAACGATCAGGTTGGGTTTCTTTGCCAATTTTCTTGGTATCTTTATTTTTATACAGACGGTTACTTACCATTGTGTAATGGCAGATTCCAAATATCAAAGAAACTGAAAGTTGTAATTTTACACTTACCTTGGGTAAAAATAGTTATTATTTTCCATAACTTCAATTTTCAAGTTTAATGTTTTATAGAAAAGGTATGAAACACATATTCATATGCTTTAATCGTTGTTTTTCATTCATGAATTTATATATGATTGATAAGTCATGATAAATTACTAATAGAATTGATACATTAACACTTTGAAGTAGACGATATGGATTTGAATATCTGAGAGTTACTATACTTTTAATATAAAATATCAGATACATGTGCATTTCTTTTTTAAAATTTGAATATGTATATGCATATATAGATCATGATACATTGCTGATTGAATCTTGATTTATTTTTCCTCGTATATGCAATGAATTTCAATAGATGTGAGTTAGTGTGTTATTAATATAAAGTATCAGATACATGTGAATCCTTTTGACCTCTTCCCTTTAAAATCAATTAAATTTTCCATATTTCTTCCCTATATTTTAGCCTAAACTAAACTTATATTTTTGTCTAGAAACCTAATCATTTTCTTTATTGGGAAAACAATCGTAGTTTTCGAAAAAATAATATGAACCTTAAGGGGTCTCTTGGGAAAGGGACCAAGAAAGAAGAAAATCCATTTCTTATTTTGACGTTCAAACCTTGAAGTTGCTTCCCCAAACCCTCTCCAATACTTAAGTCCAATCCGAGTTTTCAACACAAAAATTCAGACGGAAAAACCCTCTCTTTACCTAGCGTGTTCACTTAGCTTGTTTTCTTATATTTTAGTGTGAGTTCTTCAAGTGTGAAGAACTCTAGCAATTTTTCTGTTCTTATAGTCGTTTAGGAAGTGAGAAATCGTTAAAAGAGTGGAGAAAAAGTGAGAGAGATGAGCGTGAGAGAGAGTTAAAGGAGGTGAAGTACTTTAGACTTAGTCAACTATGAGACTTAATCATAAAAATACATTTATTAATAAATATAAATAATTAATAATATAATATTTTTTTCTTTTTAAATCAGCCATTAATTTATTAATTTATTTAATTAATTTACCAATCAAAAAAATCACATTAAATCATTGCTCCCACCTAGGTTCGAACTCGGGTGGAGTAAGACTTCACTTCAAGGGCTCAATTTCGACCCTCTCTCCCCAAATTGCACCTATATTATATTAATTAATTAATTAATTAATTACATATTTAGGGTAATTAAGATACTACCATTCAAACCTAAAATTTCTTTTTTTTTTAAGTCCAGTAAAGACTCCTTTGAGTAAATCTTCGTATTCGAGAGCCCTATATGGTTGGAACCAACCTTTTCAAGATCAACTAACTCCCTAAGTTAGTTGTACTGGCTGTTGTAAGGGTTCCGAGGCTTGGTTCTACGCGGATCAATCTGTGGGAACCCTGGTCTAATCGTAGCCATTCTTGACACATTAAGTATTTCTTATCTTATTCATTTTTAGGGTTGTTACACAATCAATTTTATTATTTCAAATTTGAGTGTTACAATATCTATGATTCGTATGAATTCACCTTTTAAAATATATATTAAAGGCTTTAAAGCTTGTTCTTGAATCTCTAATGAACTTGAACTTGAACATTATCTTCATCTTAACTTTTAATTGAATTCAAGGGCTTCGAGCTATTTCTTGAATTCTATGGCCTTGATCTTGATTGGTTTTGAACTTGAATGCTTGAATTCTTAAAATTATATCTTGTTAGAGAAGTAAATGGTGTTCGTACCACATATTTTCCCTAGCTTCTTGTTTAGAATTTTCTTTCTTCTCTTTTACTAAATTATGAGACCCCTATTTATAGTTTTAGAATGGAAGAGTTGCGGTTGGAGCAGGACTCCCTTCGGACAATCAGATTTAAGTGAAGTATCATATGGCTTTATGGAGTGGCGTTTAGTTAAATTCATATTTATCTGAATTTAAATAATTGAATCAATTATATTAATGCATAATATTTATTTGTACTAATATATTCATTAATTTAATATAATCAGAACAACTGTATAAATTTATATTTAGTAAATTCAATGTGACTACAAATGCCTCTTTCTCAAGTCTTCTCCAGATATTTTATCTTTCAAAGACTAGGCTTGATGAATTTGAGGACTTCTATTTGCATACTTAGAGATTTAAAAAATTCATGTTGAAGCAATTTTATTCATATGGGTTCACCACATTGAGTCATCACGATTTTGTGCAAGTCTGAAGTTTTATGAGAGCTTACTCATAGCTTTAACTCATGTAACAGATCAAGTGGGAACATTTGATTTTTTGACACTTATGCAACTGAACATATAATATGGTTCTAAGTGCCTATGTACCTCAATGAAGAAGATCAAGTCGCAACGTAGTTCTGGAGGAGTGAGTGACTTTTTCGTTGTGTCGTACATAGTTTATACTCTAGTTGTCCAGGAGTGACATGCAGTTTAGGCTCGTACCTTAAGGATCATTTTAACTTGAAGATTTAGCTCAAATTTAAAGAGCTCTATGATATACAATTTAGACTCGTGTCTCTAGGAGCATTTCAACTGATGATTTAACTCAAACTTGAAGATTTAAGGGACGTATAGTTTAAGTTCGTGTTTTAAGGAGCATTTCAACTTGAATATTTAACTCAAACTTGAAAATTAAGTGACACACAATTGAAGCTCGTGTTTCTAGGAGCATTTAAACTTGAAGATTTAAACCTAATGTGAAGATGTAAGTGATATACATTTAAGCTCGTGTTTCAAGGAGTATTTCAACTTGAAGATTTAACTCAAACTTGAAGATTTAAGTGACATACAGTTTAATCTCGTGTTACAATGAGCATTCAACTTGAATATATAACTCAAACTTGAAGATTAAAGTGACACACAGTTTAAGGTCGTCTTTCAAGGAGCATTTCAACTTGAAGATTTAACTTTAACTTGAAATTTTAGCTCGTGTTTCAAGGAGCATTTCAACTTGAAGTATTAACCTTAACTTGAAGATTTAAGTGACATACAATTTAAGCTCGTGTTTAAAGAATCATTTCAACTTGAAGATTTAACTCAAACTTGAAGATTTAAGTGACATACAGCTTAAGATCGTGTTTCAAGGGGCATTTCAACTTGAAGATTTGACTGTAACTTGAAGATTTAAGTGACATATAGTCTAAGCTCGTGTTTCAAGGAGCATTGTAACTTGCAGTTTAAGCTCCTGCATTAAGGAGAATTTTAACTTTAAGTTTAAGCTCATGCATTAAGAAGCGTCTAGATATACAATGACTCTTCAAAGTCATCTTTGGATGAAAACTTGCCCTCACTTTGGAGTTCTTCCATATCTTCATCTTCATGAGGTCTATAGACAGGAGATTGTTGATCTTTTCTTAAATACATACTTAATTCCATGTCATGTGCACGGGTTGCCAACTCTTCAAATGTATTGGTCTTTAATCCTTAAAAAATATAGTGAAGACCCCAATTAATTTGTTGAAAATTAACTAAGGCGATCTTTATAGTTGAGGCTCAGACTTCTCCGACGATTGATAAAGACAAGAACTAACTCATCATCCCCTTGAAGAGCTTTTGTAAGTTCCATCATACTAATGACACGTCTTGTGCTACAAAAACTATTAAGGAACTATTTCTCTAATCGCTCCAAACTATCTATAAAATTAGGTTCAAGATCTGTGTACCAATTAAATGCATTTGCTCTGAGAGATTGAACAAACTTTTTAATAAGATAATCACTATACGTCCCTGCAGCATTACAAATATCGATAAAGTGACATATATTTTGTTTAGGAGTTCCTTTGCCATCATATTGTTGAAACTTGGGAGGTTGATAACCCTCAAACATTTTAAAGTTATCAACACTTTGTGTATATGGGCTTACATATAAGGGATAAAATTTGGATGAAGACTCAGATTTGTCTTCGATTTTGTCTATGATAAAGTTCGTTAACCGATCAATTGTAACCAAACCTTCATTCGAGATATGAATCTCTTTAATCTTTGTTTGTTTTAAGCAAGACACTTCTTTGTGTTGAATTTTAGAAATCTTCAAAGGTGATTGACCTGATCTTCTTTCGATCATGTTATCCATCTTATTTGTTATCATTGAAAGTTTAGCATCTTGTTCATGTGCGCACTTTGTCAGGTCTTTAATTACTTTAGTTAAGCTTGCTAATTGTTTTTCATTAGTGGATGACATTTTAATATTCTTTGATTCTTTAAGAGTTGAGAAAAGAGGTAGTGCTCGTCCCACTGGGCGTGCAGAATTTGTAGACAATAAAATTTGCATCGAGAAAATAATAATCAAGAACGGAAGATTATAGCAACAATTGATTTTATTTTTTCAAATGTGAGTATTACAATCTCTATGATTCCTCTGAATTCACCTTTTCAAATATAAATTCAAGGGCTTTAAAGCTTGTTCATGAATCTCTAATGAACTTGAACATTATCTTGATCTTGACTCTTTTTTGAATTAAAGGGCTTAGAGCTTGTTCTTGAATTCGATGGCCTTGATCTTGATTGTTTTGGAACTTCAATGCTTGAATTCTTAAACTTATTGCTTTGTAGAGAATTAAATGGCGTTTGTACCATGGATTTCTCTATCTTCCTGCTTAGAAATTTCTTTCTTCTCTTTTTCAGATTTATGAGACCCCCATTTATAGTTTTAGTATAGATGAGTTGCGGTTGGAACAGGACTCCCTTCGGCCAATCATATTAAAGTGATATATCATATGGGCTTTATGGAGCAGGCTTTAATTAAATTCATATGTCTCTGAATTTAAATGATTAAATCAATTATATTAATCCATAATATTTATTTGGACTAATATATTCATTTGTTTAATATCAGAATAACTTTATAAATTTATATTTAGTAAATTTCAAGTGACTACACGCACCAGATTTCGACACTTGAAAGAATTGTGAGAGGACTAAGGGAAAATTAAATTACTGGGTCGGATTTTTTTGGACTGGGCTCGCGATTGTTGGGTTTTGAACTGGATCGAGATTCGGGGTTCTTTGATTTGTTAGGTATCTGGTGAAGAAGATGAAGACGCAGGGATCATTTTTTTAAGTTGTAAGGTGATGTTGGATATTTGTTGGGAATTGAGCTTGGATACGGTTTGGAGGGTGTAAAGTTTGGGTTGGGCGCTTGAGAAAGAATTGGGCTGAAGGAAATATTGAATTGGGTTGGATGAAATAAAGCCCAAAACATTGGTCTCTAAATAGGTTGAAGACATTTGACTACAATTGTAATAGAATAATAATAATTTAATCAAATGAATTAAAGGAGTTACGAAACAATTGATTTTCGAACATTCGACTAGTATTTAAATAGGACTAATTAATATTAATTAATTAACGAGCTTCTTAATCTTAATAAATTAAAATAAATAACTTTATTATAAACTAATGATTTAAAAATATAACCATAATTTTAACTAAACTAATTTGATAAAATATTTACTAAAATTAAAATACTCTTGAGATGATATTCGAATAATCATAAAACATATTAATTATATATATAATCATGTCAAATATATGTTATCTACAAATTATAAAAAGTTACAAAACTATGGAAAATAATTAAGGTGGAAACTTTGTATTTTTCTTTAGATTTTATAAAACAAATTATCTTAAATCGTTTGAATTCGAAGATGCTCGAATTGATTAATTTATATGGTGGAAGTCCAAAATTTTGTGTCAACAACCATCAACATTGAATACGCCATTCCAATAGTATGTAGAGGGTTTATCATCAGTATATGACTTCGTGCATGATAATACGTTTTATTCAATCCCATTAAAAGAAACAAATATACTTAAACAAGCTACCTGATCAATATAAGTTCTAGATTTATCACATTTGCATAAACATTAAGAAACCAATGCATCAAACTCATCCTTAAAATTTTATAATATCAAGAAATATGTTGAAATTGTCGAATTACCTTGATGAATAGTGTGGATCTCCCTATGCAGTTCATATCCATCAACCTTATCAAATTTCTCTTTTAGATCTGTCCACACGATGGTTGCATTTGTAGCAATAGCAATCCCACCGAGCAGCTTCGTCAATATAGAGTTCATGATCCAAGAAAGTACAAACGCATAGCATTTCACTCATTGCTCTTCCCGTTCTTCTTGATAAGCACTCTTCTTGCAAGTCCCCAACACAAACCTGAACTTACTCTTTCCTCAAAGGTTAATAAACATGAATCTGCTTCATAAAGAGTAAGTCTATATCCTTGTAAAGAGTGTGAATAATGAAGATGAAGTTGATGGATTTGCTTTCGATCGACATTATAGATTGTTTCAACTGTAAATATTTGTGATGCATTAATGGTGGAAGCTTCAGCATCTCCCATCTCTCTGGCTCATCGATTATTGTATTAAACTGATTAACAATTTAGAGATCTGATACCATGTAGATTTTACTAGGGAGGTTTATATGAAAATTGAAACCTTATCATCACAATTACTCTTACATCTGCTACATTACATTTATATATGTACAACTTCTAGATCCAACTGATCTGACAAGTTTAACTAACTATATGAAAACCTAAAAAACTTTTTAACCAACTTAAAATAAATCTAATTATCTTGACTAATTAAATGAATTTATTTGAAAAATTAACCAATTCCAATATACATAAGTGAAAAAGTATATTTCTTTGGGGAAAGAGAGATTTTTTCTCTGCCTTGTCAGTGATTTATTTAAATTTTTTAATAAAATCGCTGCGAAGGCATTGATTTTCTTTTTATATAAAAAAATTATAGTAAAATAGGTGTTGTAAATGTTTTTTTATTACTTAAGTCGCTACATGGGGAGTATTTTTAAGAAAAATATTTTTATATTATAACAGTATTTTTTTTTTCGAGAAAAATGTTGCCCCTACAACAATATAAAAGAAAAAAATAAAAAAAAGTTTTGGATACAATTGTTACTGGGCAATGATTTTTAATTTTAGTGGAGTAACGACTTCATTATTGTGTCAGAGAAAAATATTTTGATCAAAGCGATTTTTTCTTATTGATTTTTTTTTAAAAAGTTGATGTGTCCTTTTGAAATTTTTGACAATTTTTTGTTTTTTGCATTTTTGCAATCGACTCCTATTTAATCTATGAAATTAATAAAAATATTATTAAGGAATTAACTACTCTAAGAAATTAGGCACTACCAAATAAAAAACTGTATAGAATTTTTTTTTTTTTTGAAAGGAATAAGTTTTTTTGTTGTGGCATCAACTTCTTATTCGTGACTCTTCATGTATAACTAGAATTTTTTTTGAAGATAAAGTATTTTAGTGTGGCCAAAATGCAAAGGTTTGATGTGGTGTTGCATATATATGATTACTTCTTGCGCTATAATGCAAGTTTTTTTAAATAAATTTTTTGCTTGGAGCCGTTTATTGAATAAATTGTGGTCCATACATATAAAATGGCCCATGGCCCAATAATAATGAAAATACAGAATACCTAATTTTGTCCGATCTCTACTCTTCCTTAGTGAGTACACAATACTCTTTCGTCCACCTTCTCCACTGCATTGTCGAAGAAAATTCTAGTAGTTCTGCCTCCTCCTTTGAATCAATTTTGAGCTCGAGTGGTCTTCAATGTTAACTGGTATGTTCGCTTCCTTTCTACCTCATTTTCTTCTTCGCTTCTGCCCGCACGATCTCTGAATCATATCCCTTTGTTTTGTGCTTTTTCTCAATTGTAGATCTGGTGATGTATCTTTCCCTTGAAACATTCTAAAGATTCATCGGTAATGTTCGATCCACTTGTCTCTGTGCTTATTTGATGTAACTTTGTGGTAATTAGGGTAAAATATAGCAGTTATGTCTTGATATGTCCCCTTATACACTTTAATTATATATTTTATTATTATACTATTCTATGTAGATTTTTCAATATCTGCAGTAGTCATATGCTTTCCTTTCCTATGAACATATGATTTTTGTATGTTCATTGTTGAAAATCGATTATTCTTAATCTGATTCTCAATATTGATATTTAGTATTTGTTTGTATTTATATGTGTCCTGATATTGCTTGGTAAATCAGCAAAACTATTGTACTCCTTCCTTTGTTCTATTTCCACAACTTAATTAGCCAATAAGTCTGCAACATTATTACCTTCTCTGAATATATGAGTGATGTTTGCATTAAATTGTTGTGATCTCATCCTTATATTATCTGTTCTTTCCGCCAGCTCCTAAGGTATCTTCCATTGCCCTCTTATCATTTTCATCAGACTTAGTGAGTTTATTTTGATTGTTACTTCCATCACCCTGTTCTCCCAACAATATCCAATGCTTCATAGATTGCCATTGACTATATCTCTGTGTTAGTATTATTTCCAACTTCTGCATCCCTAGCATAGATCAGATTTCTTTGCGAGTACCTTTGAAAAAAGACCTATACACTCAGCCCTGGGTTCCCTTTGGATGCTCCCTCAATGTTGCACTCAAATCTATTTGTATTTAAGGGTTTCCATAATACACTATGATAATGCAATTTAGGCTTGTGCCACTTTAGTTTTTTGAAAATTTGAAGCCACAAACTTGAATCCAAATGTATCTTAGGATATAGAGTTTTCACCAACTTCAAAACCATTTCTTGAACTTGAATCACCAGTCCTCTAAAAGTTGTGTTTCGTCCATGCTTTATACTATTTCTTCTCTTCCATATTGCCCACGTGTTTATTGTTGGCATTGCTCTCATTACTCCTTGCAGTTGTGGTGATGATTTGAATTTCCACCAAGTAATGATTAATTGTTGTAAATGTATTCATTTTACGTCTATGTCTGCGAAATTAGCAAATTTTTCTCCATAGCTTGTTAGACAAGGAGGCTTTTCGACAAATATGGGTTAGTGTTTCCACACTCTTTTCATCGCAACACCAACATATTGAAACTCGATGAATCTTCACCTTTTTAACATTATCCTCGGTAGAAATTCTCCTTTTCCACAATCTCCATAAGAAGAAATTCACCTTAAAAGGAACCCACTTGTTCCTAATTTAAACATATTCATTTCTTATCTCCTACTTCGTCCTCATAGTTTGCAATGTTGATTAAACATTAAAAGAGGTTTCACTTGAATTATTTTGGGATTAAGAACTCTTCTTGTTCAATGATAGGATTCCCAAAAAGATGCTACATTCATTCCAAATAACCCTCTAACCCTCTCCCGATGATCCGTCTGATCAACAGATTCCCTCCCTCTTCTTCTCTTCCCCCCTTCTCCTCCCCCACTGAGAGGGAGGAATCTATCTATTTTGCAGTTGGATTGAATTCTATTGACCGCATTCAGTTAGGAAAATTTAATGATTGGACTGAAAGATGTAGAGACGGCGTCAGTAGAATATCTGTCTCTAGGAAGATAATGCATTGGATTATCTAGACTCTCTTTGGAGCTTCTTAGACGAATAAGAATGTATTCAAAAGGTTGAATGAGAAGGAAACACTGTCAGAAATCTTCTTTTTTAGGAACTTCAATAATTTTGACAGATAGATATCAGTCTTATTAAAGTAAGGGGCAGCAAAAGGTCAGCCATCATCATGCCTGAACTGATTTTCAACTCTGGTTGTACCTTAGCTGCTGAGAAAATGTAGAATTTAATGCCAAACAAAAGAGGGACACCAGCAGACACAACCACAGATTAACCGACAACAAACGTTTCTTTTGCTGAAGTAGTTAAAAATAGTACATGGTGCAAGAAGGCAGAAAATGATTCAACGAACATTCAAGCACTAAAGAGGGGGATTTTGATATGCATTAATGGTCTCTCGTTCTCCAAAAATGAAGTATTAAACATGAGTTTTGTTGGTACTATCAAAGATGGGTAAAATCCCTCACTTACATTGTCACAAATACAAAGATGGGCAACAAACCTATGGAAACGGGTGCACGGCCTCAACATATACAAAACGGGAAGGGGCCTCTTTATTTTCGGGTTTGTCTCTAGTAATATGATAGAGAAATTACTTTTTAGCAATTGGTTATTGAACAAAATACAACTCAAGCTTCAATGGTGGAACCCATCGTCAGGTACTTCCAACTCAACAGAAAAACCAAGATCCACTTAAATTAGGATCGTGGGGATCCTTCTTCACCTATGGGCCCATAAAAACTTCAAGCTCATCCGAGACCATTGTGGCGGATGGATTAAAACAAATAAAGATATGTCCATCTACAAATGGAAGAGAATCAAAACCCAATGAATCAGGAGTAAGGTGCTGAAGGAGATCTCCATATAAATGGGTGGAATTACCTCCTCTATGCAAATATGGAATGAGCTTCAGCTATGACAACTATAAAATATAGAAGAATTTTGAACCGCATTACCTAATAGTCATTGAATATTTACATATTAGATACAAATACTGGCAGTCTACCACCTACACACTAAACAATGATAGCACATGCCAATAGTGAGCATGGGATAGAGACAAGACATGCCAATTTGTGTCACATTTTAGAATGATAACACATACTAATGTTGAGTCACATGGGAAAACTTCCGCAAAAAATTTAAATCCTTCGGGCTAGGTTAATTTTAATTTTGGAGGCCCAATTAAATCAGAACTGAAATTTATTTCTCAAACCTTGAGCCCAACTATAACTCAATTTCTGATGAAGAGCTCTCCTAACACTCATAATTAACTGGAGAACAATCGAGTTGTGGCCTCAAAATTCCTATAATTATATATGATTTTGGAAGCTTGTTTTGTAGACCCAAGAGATATAGAGAAATTGATTGAAGTGACATCGAAACAAACCTTGACCATGAAACTTGAGATTACCCCTCATATAGCTGAAGAGACTGAGATTAATAACCATCCTAAAGAAAAAGTAGAGGGTACAACAATGCATGCACCCATCTCAGATAAGTTCATATTGCAACTGTAGCCTGTCCACGACGTCAATCGGTTACCACCTAGTCTCCTGCATCCCTAGAGTACGCTGAGATAGAGGCTTTAGACTGGGTGAATTCTCACATTCTTTAACTAAGCAATACTTATGGAGTAACTTTTGAAGGATTAGAAGAGGAAACACTAGCCATTTTAATATAGCTAGATAAATGAAAAGCGACGCTAAAAAAGAAAGAGTAGGAGGAGATAATCACCACCCCAAAAATTAAGAGACTCACCAAGAATGAAATGAAAAATTTACAATCCAGTTTCAACAAAGTAGAAGGAATAAGAAATAGGGGGAAAACTCTCAATCTCACTTACAAATGAATGTAAAACTAATTTCATGGAATATGATGGGACTCAACAATATAGAAAATATGAATTTTGTTAAGAGTGTATTGCAATGGGAGGCTTCTGATGTCTATTGTTTCCAAGAAACAAAGTTAAGTCGAGAGGGATGAAGAAACTAAACAACTATGGCCTTGTAGATGGATGAAATGTCATTTCATCAAAGTTGTGGGAAGCAAGGGCGGTCGTAATACTGTGGGACAAGAATGTTTGATGAAGGATAATTGTGGAAATAAGGCAACACTCTATCACCGTTGAATTTGTCCATTCTCACAACTCTTTTACGTGGTACCTCACCGGTGTCTATGCTCTACCTATTAGAAGTGAAAAATTATTATTATGGGAGGAAATCGAAGTTTGTGGCCAAATTTTTGAAGGTTGTTGGGTAACTTGTGGAGATATCAATACAAACTGATTTATGTTAGAAAGAAAATGGTATTTAAGAATCACTAATCTGATGTATGCGTTCTTTAGATGGATCGAGGACATGAAAAACTTCATGACCCCCGATCAATTTGGAGATAATTTTACTTTCTTTAGAGGCATCAACCATTCTAGTGAAGCTATTAGACATGTTCCTCTTCTTCTCAGAATAAGAAGAAACTTTCAGAAACATCAGACAAAGGATTTTTTTAGAGATACTTCAAACCACCACCCCATCATGCTAGAATGTGTAAATTGGGAGAAAAGCAAATCAATTTTCAATTTAAAAAATTGATGGCTCAATATTTAGGGTTTCACCATGTTTGTAGCTATATAACTAGTGGAATGACTTTTAGTGGAGGGATGTCCTGACTTCTGGTTCAACAACAAATTAAGAATTTTAAAGCTCAAAGAGTGGAGTAAAACTACTTTTGGAGAATTACCAGCAAGAAGAAAAATTTACTTGAAGAATTCGTTGTCATATACTTAATTCAGGAAAGTAGAAACCTGACTGAATGATTGTAGCAATAATTATAGTTGAGCTAAAATATTTGGCTGGACAAGAAAAATCCATATGGAACAAAAATCAAGAGTACTATGACTAAAAAAGGTGAGAACAACACAAATTTCTTCCAAAGAATGGCAACAACACAAGAGATTCAACACCATTTATAGACTAATAGTGAATGGTGAAGAAACTCGGTAATCTACAGTGATAAAAAAGATATGATAGATTTCTCCAAAAAGTTGTACTTAGAAGATGAACCTTGGAGGAGTACTTTTAATTTGCAAGGTTGTCCCAGAACCACAAATTAAGAGAATTAATAGCAACAAAGACCCTTCTAAGAATTAGAAGTACTACACATCATCAAGAGTTGAAATGGGGGAAAAAGCGCCTAATTTTGATGGTTTCACCATGAGTTCTTTTTGAAGTTTGTTGGGATACTATAAAGATAGATTTGATGCAGACCATCTACAAATTCCACTAGAGGGAATTGTTTGAGAAGCTTATGACTACCACCTTCATATCCTTAATTACAAAAAAGGCAAATGCCAAAGAATTAAAAGGCCACAGACATATAATATTTATAGAAGGGACTACAAGCTCATCTAAAAAATTTTAATCATAGAATTAAGTTTATCATGGGAAAACTAGTGGATGAGAATCAGTGACCTTTTTGAAAGGGAGGCAAATAATGGATGCATCTCTTGTTGCAAATGAACTGGTAGATTCAAGAGTGAAGCGACAAGGTTTTTGATCATGTCAACTGGATCTACCATCTTAAGATCCTTAAATATACGGGATTTGGTTAAAAATGGCTAAATTGAATTAGATTTTGCATATCATATGTGAGTTTCTCCCTAATGTTAAATGGTGACATTGTTTGTTTCTCTCAATCTAGAGGGGTCTTAGGAAGGGTGACCCCCTCTCACCATTCCTTTTCTTACTATTTATGGAGGGTCTCAATCATATGTTCGGAAAAGCCAGCGAAAAATAGTTGGTTGACAGGTTTTTGAGCTCATATAAGTAGAACAAATGGCATGAGAAATTTCGACCTACTGTATGCCGATGGACTAACTTATGCTATGTAAAGCAGACGTGTCAAAAATAAGACACAACAAGGCTATTCTAACCATTTTATATGGCATCTCAGGACTCAATGTAAATTTGCAGGGGAGCTACCTCTAGCCAGTCAATGAATTCCTAAATATGCAGTTTTTGGCCATGAATCTCGGTTGGAATGTTGCTTCCCTACCCACCAATTATCTAGGCATGCCATTGGGAGCCACAATTAATGAACTCAATGCATAGAGAACAGTATAAGCGGGATGTAACAAGCAGCTATCAATATGGAAAAGACAATATTTATTCTTGGGAGGAAGATTGACACACATAAAATCACTCATTAATTAACTGCCCACCTATATGATGAGTTTGTTTTCCATCCCAAAGAGCATTGAAAAAAATATCAACCAAATTAGAAGGAGCTTTATGTTGCAAGGGAACAAACGAAATAAGGGCTACAATCTAGTGAAATAGGATATCCTTACCTTAACATGAGACAAGGAAGTTTAGGCATCAAGAAACTCAACCTCCACAATCGCTGTTTACTTAGAAAGTGGTCGTGGAAATTTGGAACGTAAGACATGACCTTATGGAAGAGATTCATCACAGAGAAATATAGACTCCTAAACCAATGGACAACGGAAGAAGTGGAAAGTACTTTTGGATGCAGTGTATCGAAAATAATTCAAAGACTCTGGTCCCAATTAAATATCAACATTTACTATAAGGTGAGGCACGGTACAAAGATCTTTGGCGAATGAGCAGTAGATAGGTAATGAAAGCATAAATACCACCTTCCCAGACCTCTACGACCTCAGTATCTAGATAAATGAGATTGTTACTAGATATGGAGCCCACAAGGGTGGACTTTCATCTTAGAAGATATTTAAATGACTGGAAGGTAGACAAAACAGCTAGTCTTCTACGTCTTTGACCTTTTTCCAGGTGTTTTAGTAAATCTAGGAAAACCTCTATGGAAGTTGCATAGTAAAAGAGTATTCTCTGTCAAATTACGCTACTAGAACAACATCATTAGCTTCTCCTCTACTAGGATTTGTCCATGGAAACTAATCTAGAAATAAAATCCCCTTGAAGGTGTCATATTTTATCGGGTTGGTGATCAGGAGAGCTTGCCTAACTCACGAAGCACTACAGAGAAGAGGGTTTGCAAATTTTCTTAAAGTGTTTTCTTTGTTACAAGGAGGTATAGGTAAACAACCACCTCTTCCTACATCGCAAAACAACTGTAAATCTGTGGAACATGTTTTTTATGTAAACTTGGAGTAAGCTGAACAATTACTACATACGCTTTTAATCTACTGAGGAGCTGGGAGAAGAAATTCTAGAGGAGACTTGTGGAAACTGATTCCAACCTGCATTTGGTGGACCTTATGGAAGGAAATAAATGCAAGGTGTTTTGAAGGAAAATCAACAACATCCATATGATTATAATTACCTATATATAACTATTTTCTTGTGAATACAAAGTAACGTTTACAAAAAGTAGTGAAATTCCCCTGCTTACTGCTCAACATACCAGTAAAATCAGTCTGATGTTCATTAAAAGGTGGTTTCTTACTCTCTGTAATATACTCTACCATTTCTGCTGAGAGTTTTGTGGCAAGTTTCTGTTCATTCCATCCACCAATGGTAGTCAACTCCCTCACTTCTACATCTTCCTCAATGGCCATATCACTCTCAATATATAAGAGGTCTCCCAATTTTGTCCAACTATCAAATAAAAACATGGAATTTTCTACGTTTTCTGCCACCATATATTGTGCTTTACTTTCTCCCTTACAATTATCATCTTTCTCCAGACATGTAATGCATCCCCACCTGTAGTTATAGTTGGATGCAATTTCTTGCAATACTTGTACCACATATATCCACTCCACAAAGAACATATTAATTTCCTAGAATTCCAGCAAAAATTTGCAAACAAAGCCTTCGATACATTATTTAAACACCTGAAACCTAGACCCCTTTCTTCCATGGGATAATACATGCTTCCCCATGAAACCCGGTGCTTGTTATTAGATCCTGTTGCATTTCCCCAGAAAAATTTAGAAAATAGATTATGTAATTAGTTTATTACACTAAATGGGGGATTCACGACTGATAGTAAATCCATGGACACAGATTGCAAAACATGTGCTATTAAAATATAAACCTTACCCCATAAGATAGTAATCTATTCTTCCACATAGCCATTATGTTATCAACCTTTTTAATCAGTACTACAAAATGTACTTTATTTTTCCTTCATAGAAAGGTGGAAAATCTAGATAAGTAAAAGGAGAATTACCTTGCTGAACCCTGTTATCCTCTTTATTTGATAACACAATACTACAAGGACTTTATTATGTTGATAACAAATGCTTATGTCTATGTATATCATTGCACAATCATCCTCATCCTTATTGACTTGTGTTGTCCTGAACAAGAAAAGAATAGTGTCATCAACATATGATAAGTGGTTTATTTGCGGACTCCATTTATGCATCCCAAAACTCTTAAAGTCACTATGTTCAAATGAACAATTTAGGATCCTGGTCAACACTTCAATTGCTATTATAGATAGGGTATGTGAAAAAAGGGTCGCCCTCTTTCAAACCTCTAAATGATTGAAATAAGCCAAAGGCTTTTCCATTAATTAGAACTGAGTACCAATTATTGCTTATTAGCCTTAATATTATGTCAATTATTCTTTCAGAGAATCTAAATGTTCTCAAGGCCTTGATAAAGTATTTCCAGTAGACTCTATCATATGCCTTTGCCATGTCTAATTTTTCCACTACAATATGCAAATTTTTTCTCTTGTTGATGTCCATTATTGTTTCTTGATTCAAAAGTACATTTTCAGTCATACTCCTCCTTTTAACAATGCCTGACTAGTTATTAGAAATCAAACTAGGTAACACCAATTAAACTCTTTCATGTATCAACCAATATAATTTAATTAGCAAAAGTATTCAGGCTAATAAATCTTAAGTCCCCAAAATATCCACCACATTCTTCTTTGGTATTAGCACCAGATTTGTATGTGTTATGAATCTGGGCAAATCATATCCACTGAAAAATGCCCTTGCCATATTCCATGCATCCTGATTATGATAAAAAGTTAAGGACTAAAAATTGTGGTATTGTTGTATTGTGTGAGAAAGATGAAGATAGTGAAAACCTTGATTACTATGGAGTTTTTGCTGATTGGATTGAGTTGCAATTTGTCATGGATAAAAGAGTAACTTTATTTCAAATTAATTTGTCTGTTGTATATGATGAAATAAAAGAAGTTAAAAAGACTGAGTGTGATTTGGTGAGTGTTAATCCATATAGATTTTCAAAAACAAATGACCCATTTGTTTTAGTGGATCAGGCATCTCAAGTATTTTATATTGATGATACTTCAAACAAAGGTTTGCAAGTAGTGAGGAAGATCCAATCTCATGATTCTTATGAAATTGTAGAATAAATGGATGATGATATTGTAGAGTTAGGAAGTTCTTCAAAAAGAAAAGAAAAAGAACTAATGAGATTAATTAATATCTCTTATGAGTTAGTATATTCATCCATAAATGTTATGATGGAAAAATTTCCTTTTTAGTACATTATTAAACATTTTTAGGTTTAATTTTTAACTTTTCAGTTCTTTAGCAAGTTCAAGATGAAACCACTGAGGATTGAAAATGAGGTCGATTCTAATATGAAGAATACTATCGAATATACGTTTATCACGCCGAGTGCTATTGAAAAGGGACAAGGACGAGGGCTTAATTCTTTGGATGAGAAATGAAATTTACCATCTAAGAGTATATTTCCTCAATCAAGTGATCTATTTAAGAAGCACATCAAAGAAATTGAAACAAGTAAGATATTTTGTAATCTTTTATTTCAGACCATAAGCAAAAGTTTAATTGTGTTAAAGGAAAAAAAAATTGAGTATTTTATATTCTGTGTTTTATCATGGAGGAGAAGGTTTGGAAAATAATTTTTTCCAGCTTTCTATTTGATGCAGAATATAGGCATAATACGTGATGTATGAAACTATAATGATAAGAAGGTAAATACTAGGCAAAAAAACAGCTTAAGAAACTGACGTTGAATACATAATTTTCACAAAAGAAAACTTGTGAAACAAAATTAGCTTTAGAAACTCCTTGTAGACATTTTTGGTTCTTCTTGTCTTGTGATACATTAGTCAACGTATAAACTATGATCTGTTTTTTTCATGTTCTACAGGGAAGAAATACGAACAAGGAAGTAAAACCCCTACCGTGCACTAGTCAAGGAAATTAACGACACATAAGAACTTCACGACTTTTGAGAAAGAGAACGTTCAAATTAGTACTTCAGCTCCTACATCTACTAATCAAGTAAAGAAATACACCCAAGAAGTTGAAACAAGTAAGATCTTTTTCAAATGTGTTGTAGTTTTTGAAAATCTATTGTGTTTTTAAGATCTTTTTTCAAATGTATTATATTTTTTGAAAATCTATTGAAAAGCCTGTGCGTTTGATTAATTGGATATTTAAATTACTTGAAATAATCATTATGTGTTATGATATAAAATGTTCTTTGATATGTGTAGGCTCAACTCTAAGAAATGGTTCAAGAAGATCCATCTCTACCTACGGTAGAGCTTGTTGAAAATTTTTGTGGACCTCAAACTCGTAGCCATGTATTTGGATTTGGGGGTGGAGTAAAGGCAAATGATTTGAAAGGTGGAACTTCATTAAAGTCTGAATTGTTGTATGTACTACGTTCAACTCGAGAGGATATCAAATCCTTGAACAAAGAAAACGACTCCTTAAATGATCGCTTGTCTACCATTGAAGATGAGATGAAAGAAATAATTAAAATGAAAGAATTCTTCACTGCTCAACAATCATATGTCCCACCTACAACATCCTCCTCCTCAACTGAATGACCACAATATTTTCAATTGACCAGGTTAGTAACAATATATTTGACTTATTAATTTATTTTGTTGAAACATAACAACGTAATGAATGTATAATTAAATAACAAAAAATGGGTCTTTTGATGTGAAAAAGAAATATTCGCAGTAACACAAGTAAACTTTATGAAAGATGGAATAACATACTTATTTCCTATTGTGTTAATTGTGCAGTAGAATAAAATACAATATAGAAAATGAATCTTGTTCTGTTCTTTTTCGTTAGAGTCGGTGACTTCTTGGCTCGCATATTTTTTTCAGAA
Organism: Solanum arcanum; assembly: GCA_027789145.1. Lineage (NCBI taxonomy): Eukaryota > Viridiplantae > Streptophyta > Magnoliopsida > Solanales > Solanaceae > Solanum > Solanum arcanum. The sequence goes on along the minus strand of CM050942.1, from coordinate 55,728,238 downwards.
TTGACATGTCACACTCTATAATAGTTGCAGTCTACTTCGGTTTGACAACAACTTAGAAGACAACATTTTATCTGCTACCATATTTTCAATAGTTGGGAATAATTTTTGTATTGAGAGTTTTCTTATTGAAAGTGGTATTTTGTGAAGACGAGCCAAATTCATTTATATTTATATAGGAACATTAGTTGTTTGAGCAATGTTGTCTATAGTTGTATGAAAAATTAGTCAATCTTCAAAGAATAGTTTGGCGAGGAGACGAGGTAAGGTGAGGCGACTGTAGAAAATTTCTGCAACCATAATTTTTTTATGCTGACTCTGTTTTTAAATTTTAAGATGCATAAAAAAAAAATTTCAAAATTTCTACACTGCGGAAAACTTGCAGGCAGCTGCTCAATTTTTGTATGCTAGCTCAATTTGAAATTTTTGGCACTGCTGCAACATTGCAGCCAGCTGCTAAATATTTTGTGCTCTCTGTTTTAAACTTTTTGCAGTGCTGAAAAAATGCAGCCAACTGCTCAGTTTAGTAGAAATCTCACGAAAGCATGGAAAAATCAAGGATGTATTGATAACTATAATGTTCAGTTACAAGCTCCTTATATAGGAGAAGAGTCCTTTTGTAGTTATACTAGGAATCCTACTACAACACAAATAATTACATAGGTAGTATTTTATTTAAAGTCAACTACCCTATCCTACTCGACTCCAATAATATTCTGTAGCTTAGTCGTATATTACTTAGGATTTAGTTGTCTAGTCCTAGTATGAATAACTCTAACTCGTAAGCATGCTTTGATGGATCTGTTCCTTCGACGTGTTCCATTATTCGTCAAGGTTCCTTCAACACTTCCACTCAAGCTTGTGAGTGGAGGAACTGTAACTCCTAACTAGCTACAAAATCAGAGAAAACCTATTGAGTTAAGGCTTTGGTATTAATATCAGCTTTTGATCCTTACACTTCACAAACTGAGTAAGAAGTCATCACCTGGCCACTTTCTCATGAATGAAATGACAGTCCATTTAAACATGTTATGTTCTAGCATACATAACTGGATTAACTATCCTATGCAAGACACTCATATTATCACAATACAACGTAGGAACATATCAAAAGAACATTCCAAGGTCATAAAGAAGATACAAAATCCAAGTAATTTCTACGGCAGTGGAGGTTAGTTCTCTATTGTCTGTTTTAACACTAGATCGGGCTACTGTGTTCTGTTTCTTGGAGGTCCAAGAAATACAATTTGCACCTAGGTTGATGCTATAGCATGTAGTTGATCTCCTAGTTGTGGTAAAACCTTAAAAATCAACATCAGAGTAGCCATACAACCTAAAGTGTATAGTACCTTTGATGTACCTAAGAATCCTTTTTACCCCTTGGAGATTTTTAATGTTTGGGCTTTGTATAAACTAGCCTGCTAAACTCACATCATGAGTGATATCAAGTCTTGTGAGGATCAAATATTGAAGTCTCGCTACTATCATTCTGTAAAAGAATGCATCTACAAGACTTCCCACAACTTCATCCAAACCATGTTTTTACCCAAAGAAGTGGCTACTGCCTTTGCCAAAGTCATCTCTATCTTGGACAACAGCTCAAAAACATACTTGCTTTGATTTAAGTGAATTCCACCTTCGAAATACTTCACCTCTATTCTTAGGAAGTAGTGTAATGGGCCGTGATCTTTCACAGCAAACTCCTTCCCAAGTTGAAGAACCAACTCTGAGACATGAGGTGGACTACTTCCTTTGACAATAATATTATGTACATATAACAAGAGAAATATTTTTCTTTTGTGAGTTTTCAAAGTAAATAAGGAAGGTTCAACCTTATTACAAATGAAACCAAGGTGTAAGAGATGCATGCTAAACATATAAAACCAGGATCTTTGTTCTTGTTTATGACCATACCATGCCTTTTTGAGTAGACATATATGCTGAGGATACAGTGATCAATAAAACCAAGAGGTTGACTCATGTACACCTCTTCTTGTAAGAAGCCATGGAGAAAGACATTTTTGACATCTAACTGTCTAACTTCCCAATTTGAATTGACAAAAATTGGGTAGAACCGCCCTAACATTTGTAGCTTTAACTACAAGACTAAATGTTTCTTCAAAATCTGTCAGTTCAAACTGCGAGAATCCCCTAGCCATAAGTCTGGCCTTGTATCTATCTATTGTCCCATCAAAATTTTAAATTTTGTCTTAAACACCCATTTGACACAACCATGTTTACACCAGGAGATTTGGGCACAAAAATAGATATTTTGTTAGTATGTAAAGCATCAATATCTTCGTGCATTGCTCCAAGCCAATGAGGTCATTTTAGTGCTTCATTAGTAGTATTTGGTTCTCCCACAATTTTTGTGCTACTGCAAGCAACAAGTGACAGGTGATGTTCCTTCGCCTTTTGCCTGGTGATAGCCTATATATCCTTTGTGGTGCAGGAAGTACCTCAACCGGTACATCAACCAATGTAGTTGACTGGAGTGTAGCACTGTCAGGTTGATGGTCAATTGGTACATAAACTAAAGTGGTTCTTTGATGATGATCATTGGTTGGAACTGGAAAAGAAACACTTTCTTCACTGCTCCCGACAGATTCAAAATCTGCAATATGAGTTTCAACACTACTGTATGGGTCACCAGCATCAACTTAATCCTTAGCATCTGATCCTGCGCCTAAGAGGTTAATAATACTTCTCATTATCAATGATTACATGAGGTGTAACAACATTATCACTATTAATGTGTCGGCTAGCAACATGTACTTCCTTTGAATCAAAATTATCATGTGCCAGCAGTTTAGAGAAAGATTCAACAAAAGTAGCAAGGTGAGGTGAGACATCAATGTTAGTTTGAGATTGCTTTAGAGACAGATAGGGTAATGTGTTTTAATCAAACTAAACATGTCTAGATATGTAAATCCTAATTGAACAGGGATGATAGCCTATATATCCTTTGTGTAAATTGTTGTACCCTATGAACACACAAGAGTAGGTCTTTGGACCAAAGTTATATAGGACCAGAGTTATATTCTAGTTATAGTAAGAAGCCTACTACAACACAAATATTTACATGGGTAGTATTTTATTACAAGTCAAATACCCTAACCTAGTCGACTCCAATAATATTTAGTAGCTTAGTTGTACATATCATAGGGTTTAGTAGTCGAGTCCTAGTATGACTCTAACACTAACTCGTCGGCCTGCTTCAATGGACCAGTAACTTTGACGTGTTCCATGAGTCTTCAAGCTTCCTCAAATAGTTTACAATTAGTTTCCAACTCTTATATGTATTGGCCATATTAGTGCACCCCTTCTTGTAGGATCTAGACATGTACAAAAAATAGTTAATATCAGTCGAATACTCCCAAATTTTTTTCTTTTAAATATCAAATGACGCAGACCATAGTAAAAAGAAAGAATGTTATTTAAGATTTCATACCAAATATTACCTTGTCTAGGCTTTTATTAAACATGAAATCATAGACCAGAAATTTTTCCACTCCATTAAATCAGTATCCCAATAAATTGGTTAGGTAACGATGTTGTCGCTATGCTATTAACTTGACTTCATTCTTGAACTTAGTAAATTTTTTGCATGAAGTCATGTCTTGCTTCTTCACTGCTATTTCTACTCTATTCTCTAGTACACTCTACAAATATTATCTATCATTTTGGTATTAATTATGGTGTCTGAGTTACTGTAAATATGCATTTTTATGCTTATTTAAAAGAAATAATAACCTTATAAACATTGTCAAATCCATCATGCCCTATCTTATAAAAAAATGTGTACGGCTACTAAGATAAGGCAAGATGGCTTTGGCAATGTTTATAAGGTTATTATTTCTTTTCGACAAGCATGAAAATACCTATTTACAATAACTAACATGACAAAATTAATACCCAAATGATGTATAATATATATAGGGTGTATTAGAAAATGGGGAGTAGAAATAACAGGGAAGAAGCAAGACGTGACTTCACCCATGGATATACTGAGTTCGATAATGAAGTCAAATTAATAGCAAATGTACAACATTGTAACCTAACCAAGTTGTTGGGATACTACATTAATGGAGTAAAAAAATTCCTAATCTATGAGTTCATGACGAATAATAGCCTAGGCAAGGTCATATTTAGTATGTCATCTTAAATAACATTCTTCTTTTTACTATTGTCGGTGTTGTTTTTGATATTGAAAAGCCACAAAAAATAGAAATTAGCGAGTATTCAAGTGAAATTTAGCAACTGTATTCTCTACATGTTCAAATCCTCCAACAAGGAGTATAGTAACACGGACAATGAGCAGTTGGCTGTAATTTTAGAACAGTGAAGAAGTTACAAAAAGTGAGCGTAAAAAACGAGCAACTGGCTGCAATGTTGCAACAGTGCAAATTTTTTTTTAAAAATGTATGCAGCCGTCGTTCAATAGGATACATCCACTGATAATGATTCGGTCCAGAAATTTAAGCTTCTGTAGCTAAATAAATAGGTAAGTTCTGAAATCAAAAAAAGAAGGAGGGGAGACTTTTTCTGACTTGGAAAATGTTTTGGGCATTTGTTCTTCAATAAGTTCCTAGTTTTCAATTCTCAACTATTTTGATCCAAGAAAACTAAAAATATAAATAATTCAATCAGCGGATCACACACTTCTTTAGACAACAAACCACGAAGTGCAAGAGGGATAGATATTGCAACATAATATGATAATCATGACTTTTCAATCCAAATATCTTGTGATCATTTAATTCACATACTGAGAAATATTAGATGGAAATCATCATAACATTTTATATTCTTTATGAAAAGTCACAAATTTGTGCTTATCTTTTATGAGATTATGTGTTGCCTGCTTTTGGAAAGTCCAATTTCTCCCCCTTTGGATGGGGTGCAATTCCAACCTAATGTTCATCTCTTGCAGGTCTAATCGAGTTTTAATTATGTCCTCGGTCTTTTTTTGACATTCATATTTGCCCCCATGATATTATAACATATATATTTTCAATATACATAACATCCAAATGATGTAGCATCAAGAGACACTTCCAATAAGAAATTTCAAACGAGATAGTTTTTTATTCCAATTATCCATTCAATTTCATGTGATTTCTTATTTCTTATCTTAGGATCCTTTGATAAATGTAATCCTTCAAGATCTTGCACTTGATTAAGTATCTCAATACAAGAACTCACTTTTGGTGGGGACATTTTCTCTGTTGTACCATGAAATGAGTCCTTCTCACTGCCAAAGTTGTGATTCTGAGAAAGATAACACTGATAACCTATAAAACACTGTTTCTTACAATTAGCCTATTGAATTAAGACAGTGCCTTTATTGCAACGTGGTCATGCCAATTTTCTTTTTGTACTCCATCGTGATAAATTTTCATATGTTGGGAAGTCATTGATGCTCCATAATAGAGAAGCATACAACTTAAAAATTATCTAGTTGATGCATCATAGGTCTCAACACCAACTTTCCACAACTCCTTCAATTCCTCTATTAAAGGTTCAAGATATACATAAATTGAAACTTGTGGACCATTTGGACACGAAATAAGCATTGAAAAAATAATTTTTTCTTTCTTTTTACACAACCAAGATGGTAAATTATAAGGAATAAGAACCACATGCCAAATTTTGTATGAGGCTTTCGCATTCAAAAATAGTTAAAATCCATCACAATCAAGTTTGACTCGAACATTTAAAGACCTAACCGCAAAAAGAGGATGAAGTTAATAAAATGACTTCCATGCCATTGAATTTGTCGGGCGCCTAATTATTCAATCATTAATCTATTATACTTATGCCATATCATTAGAGTATATGCCTTTGTAGACATAAACAATTTGTGAAGTCTAGGATTTAAAGGAAAATAGTATAAACTCTTTGATGTTATTTTTTATCTTTTTATTACTTATTTATTCACGATGTGTATTTATTTTCCATCTGAACGCACCACAGACATTACAAGAATCAAGTAAGCTATGCCCCTTTCAATATAACAGGCATTCATTAGTACACACATAAATCTTGTTGTATGAAATCCCGAGTGCTTGAATTATTTTCTTTGACTCATAATATGAGTTCGGAAAATTTGTCACATTAGGCAACAAGTCCTCTTTCAACAGTTTCAATAGCATTGTAAAATATGAATTAATCCAACGACCCATACTCTTAATATGAAGAAATTTTATCAAAGAGGAAATCTTTGAAGCTTTTGAATTGTGGTATAATGGCAACTAGAAATCCTTTGATTGGCTGTTAAAAAAATTCATCATTTTGTTCCTCCTCAAATAAGTCATCACAATCAGTATGTGTCATTCCTCCGTCAAGATTTGGATATAAATCTTTCAATAGCTGTTCTACTTCATCTTGCACTCTCACATTCTTCAACTGCCTCACCATCTTTTTCTTCATATTCATCTTTTTGATTTTTATTTTAATAATGGCTCGGACAAACATTTCCCATGGTTATATCAAAAGGAATAATTACGAAGTATTCCACATACATGTAATATTCCTAGTCACTGATGTAATCTTCAAGAAAGATGAAATAACTGACTTGTTCCCTATTATGTTAATAGTGTAGCAGAATAAGATACAATATCAAAAATGAATCTTGTTGTCATCTTGTTCATTAGAGTCGGTTGTTTCTTACTGCTTACAATTGATGCCTTGTCCATATTAAATGTCTTTGTTGTCTTAGGCTTGCATATTGTTGTCACCATTGACATGCCACTATACAATGGTTGCAGTCTACTTCTGTATGAAAACAACTTAGTAGACAACATTATTTTCCTACTATTTATTCAATAGTCGGTAGACATATTTTTTATTGATAGTTTTCTTGTTGAAAGTTGTATTTTCAGAAGACGGGCAAAATTTGTTTATATTTACATAGGAAATTGAGTTTTTTGAGAAATGTTGTCTATAGTTGTACGCAAATTAGTGAATGTTAAAAAAATAGTTGGGGTTAAATGTGAACTCTTAAATTGTTTAAAGAAATTGGTTAGGCGAGGAGAGAGCTAAGGTGCCACGACTGTAAAACATTTTTCAACCATAATTTTTTTTTTATGCTGGCTCTGTTCTTTATTTTCTGCAAAGCGGCATTAAAATTTATGCACTACTAAAATATTGCAGTCAATGGCACAATTTTTTAAGCTAGCTCTTGTTTAAAGCTAAAAATTGCAGCCAATTCTCAGTGTTATATTATGTATTCGCCATGTTACTGGACCCCTTCCTGTAGGATCTGGACAAGTACAAAAAATAGTTACTCAAAAAAAATGCGCACAATAGTAAAAAGAAAGAATGTTATATAAGATTTCGTACCTAATATGACCTTGTGTAGGTATTACTCGGCCTGACCTCATAGACTTGGAATTTTTCTGCTCCATTAATGCAGTATCCCAACAACTTGGTTAGGTTACGATGTTGTAGATTTGCTATTAATTTGACTTCATTCTCGAACTTAGTAAATTCTTGGCGTGAAGTCATGTCTTTCTTCTTCACTGCTATTTCTACTCCGTTCTCTAGTACGCCCTACACATATTATGTTTCATTTGGGTATTAATGAAGATGAAGTGGATGGATTTGCGTCCGACCAACATCATCGATTGTTTCAGCTGTAAATATTTGTGATGCATTAATGGTGGATGCTTCAACATCTCCCATCTCTCTGGCTCATCGATTATTGTATTAAACTGATTAACAATTTAGAGATCTGATACCAAGTAGATTTTACTAGGGAGATTTAGATGAAAATTCAAACCTTATCATCACAATTACTTCTACATCAGCTACATTACATTTATATATGTACAACTTCTAGATCCAACTGATCTGAGAAGTTTAACTAACTATATGAAAACCTAACAGACTTTTTAACCAACTTAAAATAAATCTAATTATCTTTACTAACTAAATGAATTAATCTGATCAATTAACCAATTCAAATATACATAAGTGAAAAAGTATATTTCTTTGGGAAAAGAGACATTTTTTTTCTGCCTTCACAGATTTATTTAAATTTTTTAATAAAATCGCTGCGAAGGAATTGCTTTTCTTTTTATATAAAAAATTATAGTAAAATAGGTGTTGTGACTGTTTTTTTTTATTATTGAAGTCTCTACTTGGGGAGTATTTTTATGAATTTTTTTTTTATTATAACAGTAGCTTTTTTTTCCGAAAAAAATGTTGCCCCTACAACAATATAAATGAATAAAAGAAAAACAAGTTTTGCATACAATTTTTGCTAGGCAGTGGTTTTTAATTTTAATGGATTTACGACTTCAGTATTGTACCAGAGGAAAATTATTTCATAAAAGCAATTTTTCCGTATTGTTTTTTTTTTAAAAAAATTGATGTGTCCTTTTTAAATTTTTGACAATTTTTTGTTTTTTGCATTTTGGCTATCGAATCCTATATAATCTATGAAACTAATAAAAATATTATTTAGGAATTAACTACTCTAAGAAATTAGGCACTACCAATTGAAGAGCTGTATAGAATTTTTTTTTAAAGGAATAAGTTATTTTATTGTGGAATCAACTTCTTATTCGTAACTCTTCATGTATAACTAGAATTTTTTTTCAAGATAAAGTCTTTTAGTGTGGCTAAAATCCAAAGGTTTGATGTGGTGTTGCTTATATATGAGTACTTCTAGCGCTATAATGCAAGTTTTATTATAAATTTTTTTTTTGCTTGGAGCCGTTTAATGAATAAATTGTGGTCCATACATATAAAATGGCCCATGGCCCAATAATAACGAAAATACAAAATACCTAATTTTGTCCGATCTCTACTCATCCTTAATGAGTACACAATACTCTTTCGTCCACCTTCTCCACTGCATTGTCGTCGAAAATTATAGTAGTTGTGCCTCCTCCTTTGAATCATTTCTGAGATCGAGTGGTCTTCATTTTTATCTGGTATGTTCGCTTCCTTTCTACCTAATTTTCATCTTCGCTTCTGCCCGCATGATCTTTGAATGATATCCCTTTGTTTTGAACTTTTTCTCAGATGTAGATTTGGTGATGTATCTTTCCCTTGAAACATTCTAAAGCTCCATTGGTAATGTCCGATCCACTTGTCTCTGTGTTTATTTGATTTAACTTTGTGGTAGTTAGGGTAAAATATAGCATTTATGTCTTGTCCTTTCCCCTTTTGCACTATGATTATATACTATATTATTAAACTATTCTATGTAGATTTGTCAATATATGCAGTAGTCATATGCTTTCCTTTCCTATGAAGATATGATTTTTGTATGTTCATTGCTTAAAATCGATTATTCTTGATCTGATTCTCAATATTGGTATTTATTATTTGTCTGTATTTATATGTGTCCAAATATTGATTGGTAAATCAGTAAAACTATTGTACTCCTTTCTTTGTTCTGTTTCCACTACTTAATTAGCCAATAAGTCTGCAACATTATTGCCTTCTCTAAATATATGAGTGATGTTTGCATTAAAATGTTGTAATCTCATCCTTATACTATCTGTTCTTTCCACCAACTCCTAAGGTATCTTCCATTGCCTTCTTATCATTTTCATCAGATTTAGTGAGTCTATTTTGATTGTTACTTCCATCACCCTGTTCTCCCAACAATACTTCAATGCTTCATATATTTCCACTGACTACAGCTCTGGGTTAGTATATTTCCAACTTCTCCATCCCTAGCATAGATCAGATTTCTTTGCGAGTACCTTTGACAAAAGACCTATACACTCATCCCTGGGTTCCCTTTTCATGCTACCTCAATGTTGCACTCAAATCTATTTGTATTTAAGGTTTCCATATTACACAATGATAATGACATTTAGGCTTGTGCCACTTTAGTTTTTTGAAAATTTCAAGCAATAAACTTGACTCCAAATGTATCCAAGGATATAGAGTTTTCACCAACTTCCAAACCATTTCTTGAACTTGAATCACCATCCCTCCAAAAGTTGCGTTTCGTCCATGCTTTATACTATTTCTTCTCTTCCATATTGTCCACATGTTTATTGTTGGCATAGCTCTCATTAGTCCTTGTACTTGTGGTGATGATTTGAATTTCCACCAAGTAATGATCAATTGTTGTAAATGCATTCCTTTTATGTGTATATCTGCGAAATTAGCAAATTTTTCTCCATAGCTTGTTAGACAAAGAGGCTTTTTGAAAAATATGGGTTATTGTTTCCTCCCTCTTTTCATCGCAACACAAACATATTGAAAGTAAATGAATCTTCACCTTTTTAAAATTATCATCAGTAGAAATTCGCCTTTTCCACAATCTCCATAGGAAGAAATTCACCTTAAAAGGAACCCACTTGTTCAAAATATAAACATATTCATTTCTTCTCTCCTACTTCGTCCTCATAGTTTGAGATGTTGATAAAACATTCAAATAGGTTTAACTTGAATTATTTGGTATTAAGAACTCTTCTTGTTCCATGACAGGATTCCAAAAAAGATACTACAATTATTCCAAATGACCCTCTAAACCTCTCCCGAGATCCGTCTGATCACCATATTCCCTCCCTCCTCTTCTCTTCCCCCCTACTCCTCCCCCACTGAGAGGGAGGAATCTATCTATTTTACAGTTGGGTTCAAGTATATTGACCGCACTCTGTTAGGAAAATTTAATGATTGGACCGAAAGATGTAGAGACGGCGTCACTAGAACATCTTTCGCTACGAAAATAATGCATTGGATTATCTAGACTATCTTTGAATCTTCTTAGACGAATGGGAATGTAGTCAAAAGGTTGAATAAGAAGGAAACGCTGTCAGAAATTTTCTTTGCGAGGAACTTCAATAATTTTGAAAGATACATATCAGTCTTATTAAAGTAAGGGGCAGGAGAAAGTAAGCCATCATAATCCCTGAACTGAATTTAAACTCTTGTTGGACCTTAACTACTGAGAAAAAGAGGAATTTAATGCCAAACAAAAGAGGAAAACCATCAGAGGCAACCAATGATTAACCGACAGCAAACGTTTCTTTTGCTGAAGTAGTTTAAAATAGTACATGGTGCAAGAAGGAAGAAAATGATTCAACGAACTTTCAAGCACTAAAGAATGGGACTTTGGTATGCATTAATGGTCTCTCGTTCTCCAAAAATGAAGTATTAAACAAGAGTTTGGTTGGTACTGTCGAAGATGGTTCAAATCTCTCACCTACATTGTCACAAATACAGAGAGGGGAAACCAACCTATGGAAACAGGTGCACGGCCTCAACATATACAAAACGGGAAGGGGACTCTTTATTTTCCGCTTTGCCTCTAGTTATATGATAGAGAATTTACTTTCTAGAAATTTGTTATTGAAAAAAATACAACTCAAGCTTGAATGTGGAACCCATCGTTGGGTACTTCCAACTAAACAGAAAAACCATGTTCCACTTAGATTAGGATCGTGGGGATCCTTCTTCACCTATGGGCACATAAAACCATCAAGGTCATCCGAGACCATTTTGGCGGATGGATTAAAACAAATAAAGATATGTCGATCTAGAGCCAACTCAAATGGACGAGAATCAAAATACAATGAATCGGGAGTAAGGTGCTGAAAAAGATCTTCATATAAATTGGTGGAATTACCTTCTCTATGCGAATATGGAATGATCTTGAGCTATGACCACTATCAAATATAGAAGAATTTTGAATCGCATTACCTAATAGTCATTGAAATTTTACATAGTAGGTACAAATACTTGCAGTCTACCACCTACACACTCAACAATGATAGCACATGCCAATGCTGAGCATGGGATAGTGACAACACATGCCAATTTGAGTCACATTTGACAATGATAATCCATGCTAATGTTGAGTTACATGGGACAACTTCCCCAAAATATTTAAATCCTTCGGGCTGGGTTAATTTTAATTCTGGAGGCCGAATTAAATCAAACAAAAAATTTATTTCTGAAATCTTGAGCCCAACTATAACTCAATTTCTGATAAAGAGCTCTCCTAACACTCTTAATTAACTAGAGAACAATTGAGTTGTGGCCTCAAAATTCCTAGATGTATGTATGACTTTGAAAGCGTGCTTTGTAGACCCAGGAGATGTCGAGAAATCGATTGAAGTGACATCGAAAGGAACCTTGACCATAAAACTTGAGATTAGCCCTCATATTGTTGAAGAGACTAAAATTAATAACAATCCCAAAGAAATAGTAGAGGGTACAACCATGCATGCACCCATCTCAGATAAGTGCAACTTGCAACAGTAGCCGGTCCACGACGTCAATGGGTTACCACCCAGTCTCCTACATCCCTAGAGTACGCTGAGGTAGAGGCTTTAGACTGGGTGAATTCTCACATTCTTAAACTAAGCAATACTTATGGAGTAGCTTTTAAAGGTTTAGAAGAGGAAACACTAGCCATTTGCATATAGCTAGATAAATGAAAAGTGATGCTAAAAAAGAAAGAGTAGGAGAAGACAATCACCACTTCAAAAAGTAAGAGACTCACCAAGAATGAATTAAAAAAATTTGCAATCCAGTTTCAACCAAGTAGAAGGTGTCAGAAATAGGGGAAAATCTCATTCTCACTTACAAATGAATGTAAACCTAATTTCATGGAATGAGATGGGACTCAACAATATAGAAAATATGAATCTAGTTAAGACTTTATTGCAATGGGAGGCTTCTGATGTCTATTGTTTCCAAGAAACAAAGTTAAGTCGAGAGGGATGAAGCAACAAAAAAACTATAGCCTTGTAGATGGATGAAATGTCATTTCCTCAAAGTTGTGGGAAGCAAACGGGGTCGTAATAATGTGGGACAACAATTTGGTAAAGGATAATTGTGGAAATAAGGAAACACTCTATCACCTTTGAATTTGTCCATTCTCTTAACTCTTTTACGTGGTACCTCACCGGTGTCTATGCTCCACCTATTAGAAGTGAAAAAATATTATAATGAGAGGAAAACTGGTGGATGAGAATCAATGACCTTTAGAAAGGAAGACAAATAATGGATGCATCATTTGTAGTAAATGAACTGGTAGATTCAAGAGTGAAGGGACAAGGTTTTTGATCATGTAAACTGGATCTACCATCTTAAGATCGTTAAAGATACGGGATTTGGTTAAAAATGGCTAAATTGAATTAGATTTTTCTTATCATATGTGAGTTTCTCCCTAATGTTAAATAGTGACGTTGTAGGTTCTCTCAATCAAGAGGGGTCTTAGGGAGGGTGACCCCCTCTCACAATCCTTATCTTACTATTTATGGAGGGTCTCAATCATATGTTCGGAAAAGCAAGCGAAAAATAGTTGGTTGACAGGTTTTTGAGCACATATAAGTATAACAAATGGCATGAGAAATTTTGACCTACTGTATGCCGATGGACTCACTTATACTATGTGAAGAAGACGTGTCAAAAACTAGACACAACAAGGCTATTCTAACCATTTTATAAGGCATCTCAGGACTCAATGTAAATTTGCATGGGAGCTACCTCTAGCCAGTCAATGAATTCCTAAATATGCAGTTTTTGGCCATGAATCTCGGTTGCCATGTTGCTTCCCTACCCACCAATTATATAGGCATGCCATTGGGAGCCAAACATAAGGAACTCAATGTATAGAAAACAATATAAGAAAGATGTAACAAGAGGCTATCAATATGTAAAAGACCGTATTAATTCTTGAGAGGCAGATTGACATACATAAAAACACACATGGATTAACTGCCCACCTATATGATAACTTTGTTTTCCTTCCCAAAGAGCATTGAAAAAAATATCAACCAAATGAGAAGGAGCTTCATGTTTCAAGGGAACTAAGGAAATAAATGCTATAATCTAGTGAAGTGGGATGTCCTTACCTTAACATGAGACAAGGAATTTTAGGCATCAAGAACTCAACCTCCACAGTCGTTGTTTACTGAAAAAGTGGTCATGGAAATTCGGAACAGAAGACACCTTATGGAAGAGATTCATCACAAAGAAATATGGACTCCTAAACCAATGGACAACGGAAGAAGTGGAAACTACTACTGGATGCAGTGTATCGAAAATAATTCAAAGACTCTGGTCCCAATTCAATATCAACATTTACTATAAGTTGAGGAACGGTACAAATATCTTTGTTGAATGAGCAGTAGATAGGTAATGAATGCATAAAGACCACCTTCCCAGACCTCTACGACCTTTGTCTCAAGATAAATGAGACTGTTACTAGATATGGAGCCCACAAGGGTGGAATTTCCTCTTTGAAGAGATTTAAATGACTGGAAGGTAGAAAAAACAGCTAGTCTTCTACGTCTTTGACCTTTTTCAAGGTGTCTCGGAAAATCTAGGCAAACTTCTATGGAAGTTGCACAGTAAAAGAGTATTCTCTGTCAAATTACGCTACTAGAACAACAACATCAGCTTCTCCTCCACTAGGATTTGTCCTTGGAAACAAATCTAGAAATTAAAATCCCCTTGAAGGTGTCCTATTTTATGGGGTTGGTGATCAGGAGAGCTTGCCTAACTCACGAAGCACTACAAAGAAGAGGGTTTGCAAATTTGCTTAAGGTGTTTTCTTTGTTACAAGGAGGTAGATGTAAAAAAACACATCTTTGGAACATGTTATTATGTAAACTTGGAGTATGCTGAACAATTACTACATACACTTTTAATCTACTGAGGAGCTGCGAGACAATTGGAAGAAGAAATTCTAGAGGAGACTGGTGGAAATTAAATCCAACCTGCATTTGGTGGACCTTATGGAAGGAAATAAATGCAAGGCGTTTTGAAGGAAAAATCAACAACATCCATGAGATTAGAATTGCCTACATAAGCCTTCTTTATTTTTTGTGTAAACAAGATATGGTGGGGGACATACATTTATTAGTTGACTTCATAGGACAAATTGTAAGACCATAGCCGTGGTATGTTTGTTATTACAATAAAATGTGAGGATTGTAACTAACCATTTTCTTGTGAATACAAAGTTACCTTTATAAAAAAATTATAGTGAAATTCCTCTACTTACTACTCATCCAACCAGGAAAATCAATCTGATGTTCATTAAAAGGTAGTTTCTTACTCTCTTTAATATACTCTACCATTTCAGCTGAGTGTTTTGTGGCCAGTTTCTTTTCATTCCATCCACCAATGGTAGTGAACTCCCTCACTTCTACATCTTCCTCAATAGCCATATCACTCTCAATATATAAGAGGTATCCCAATTTTGTCCAATTATCAAATAAAAATGTGTAATTTTCTACGTTTCTCTGCCACGATATATTGTGCTTTACTTCCTCCCTTATAATTATCATCTTCTCCAAGCATATTATGCACCCCCACCTGTAGTTATAGTTGGATGAAATTTCTTGCAATACTTGTACCACATATATCCACTCCTCAAAGAACAAATTAATTTCCTAAAATTCTAGCAAAGTTTTGCAAACAAAGCCTTTGATACATTACGCAAAGACCTGAAACCTAGACCCCTTTCTTCCTTGGGATAACACATGCTTCCCCATGAAACCCGGTGCTTGTTCTTAGATACAGTTGCATTTCCCCAGAAAAATTTAGCAAATAGCTTATGTAATTGGTTTATTACACTAAATGGGGGATTCATGGTTGATAGTAAATCTATGGGCATAGATTGCAAAACATGTGCTAGTAAAATATATACCTTCCCCCATAAGATAGTAATCTATTCTTCTACATAGCCATTATGTTATCCACCTTTTTAATCAGTACTACAACGTGACCTCTATTTTTCCTTCATAGAAAGGTGGAAAATTTATATAAGTAAAAGGAGAATTACCTTGTTGACCCCTGTTATCCTCTTTATTTTATGACACAGTACTACAATAACTTTATTATGTCGATAGCAAATGCTTCTCTCTATGTATATCATTTGTCCAGACACCCCTTATATATTCTTAGCACAATCATCCTCATCCTCATTGAGTTGTGTTTTCCTGAGCAAGAAAAGAATAGTGTCATCTAAATATGATAAGTGGTTTATTTGCGGACTCCATTTAGGCATCCCAAAACCCTTAAAGTCACTATGTTCAAATGAACAATTTAGGATCCTGGTCAACACTTCAATTGCATTATAAATAGGGTAGGTGAAAAAGGGTCACCCTCTTTCAAACCTCTAGAAGATTGATATAAGCCAATGGCTTTTCCATTCCTTAGAATTGAGTACGACATATTGATTATTAGCCTTACTATAATGTCAATTATTCTTTCAGAGAATCTAAATCTTCTCAAGACCTGGATAAAGTATTTCCAGTAGACTCTATCATATGCCTTTGTCATGTCTGATTTTACCACTACAATATGAAAATTGTTTCTCTTGTTGATGTCCCTTATTATTTCTTGAGTCAAAAGTACATTTTCAGTCATACTCCTCCCTTTAAAAATGCCTAACTAGTTATTAGAAATCAAACTAGGTAACACCAATTAAACTCTTTCATGCATCAACCGATATAATTTAATTAGAAAAAGTATTCAGGCTAATAAATCTTAAGTCCCCAAAATTATCCACCACATTCTTCTTTGGTATCAGCACCAGATTTGTATGTGTTATGAACCTTGGCAAATCATATCCACTGAAAAATTCACTTGCCATATTCCATGCAGCGTGATTATGATAAAAAGTTAAGGACTCAAAATTGTGGTATTGTTGTATTGGGTGAGAAAGATGATGATAGTAAAAACCTTGATTACTATGGAGTTTTAGCTGATGCGATTGAGTTGCAATTTGTCATGGATAAAAGAGTAACTTTATTTCGATGTAATTGGTCTGATGTGTATGATGAAATAAAAGAAGTTAAAAAGAGTGAGTGTGATTTTGTGAGTGTTAATCCATGTAGATTTTCAAAAACAAATGACCCATTTGTTTTACTGGATCAAGCATCTCATGTATTTTATGTTGATGATACTTCCAACAAAGGTTGGCAAGTAGTTAGGAAGATCCGATCTCATGATCCTCTGAAATTGTAGAACAAATGGATGATGATAATGTAGAGTAGGAAGTTCTTTCAGAAGAAAAGAAAAGGACCTAATGAGATTAATTAATATCTCTTATGAGTTAGTATATTCATCCGTAAATGTTATGATGAAAAAATTTCCTTTTTAGTACAGTATTAAACATTTTTAGGTTTAATTTTTAACATTTTGTCTCTTTTGAAGGTTTAAGATGAAACCATTGAGGATTGAAAATGAGGTCTATTCTAATATGAAGAATACTATCGAATATACGTTTATCACGCCTAGTGCTATTGAAAAGGGACAAGGACGAGGGCTTAAATCTTTGGATGAGAAATGAAATTTACCATCTAAGAGTATATTTCCTCAATCAAGTGATATATTTAAGAAGCACATCAAAGAAATTGAAACAAGTAATATATTTTGTATTATTTTATTTCAGACGATAAGCAAAAGTATTAATTGTGTTAAAGGAAAATATTTTTTCAAAGATTCTGTATTCTGTGATTGATCATGGAGGAGAAGGTGTGGAAAATAATTTTTTTCCAGCTTTCTATTTGATGCAGAATATAGTCATAATATGTGATTCATGAAACTATAATGATAAGAAGGTGAATACCAGGCCAAAAAACAGCTTAAGAAACTGACGCTGAATACATAATTTTCACAAAAGAGAACCTGTGAAACAAAATTAGCTTTAGAAACTCCTTGTAGACATTTTTGGTTATTCTTCTCTTGTGACACAATAGTCAACATATACAAAATGATTTGTTTTTTTCAGGTTCTACAGTGAAGGAACATGAACAAGGACTTAAAAACTCTACCGTGTCCACTAGTCAAGGAATACGGATGACGCATAAGAACTTCATGACTTTTGAGAAAGAGAACATTCAAATTAGTACTTCATCTCCTACATCTACTAATCAAGTAAAGAAATACACCCAAAAAGTTGGAACAAGCAAGATCTTTTTCAAATGTATTGTATTTTTTGAAAATCTATTGTGTTTTCAAGTTTTTGAGCTTAAAGATCTTTGCCAGGTTTGTGATTTTTGACATGTTTAGCTTTGATGTAAATGTCATAAAGATGGTATTTTCTTTGAGACTCGTAAAAAAGAAAACAAGCTTGTTGAACCTAAAGCAATTGAAAAACATGTGCGTTTGATTAATTGAATATTTAAATTACTTGAAATAATCATTATGTGTTATGGTATAAAATTTTCTTTGATATGTGTAGGCTCAAGTCTAAGAAATGGTTCAAGAAGATACATCTCTACCTACGGTAGATCTTGTTGAAAATTTTTGTGGACCTCAAACTCGTAGCCATGTATTTGTATTTGGGGGTGGAGTAAAGGCAAAAGATTTGAGAGGTGGAACTTCATCAAAGTCTGAATTGTTGTATGTACTACGTTCAACTCGAGAGGATATCAAATCATTGAACGAAGAAAACAACTCCTTAAATGATCGCTTGCTACCATAGAAGATGCGATGAAAGAAAAAAGAAAATGAAAGAATTCTTCACTACTCAAAAATCATATGTACCACCTACAACATCGTCCTCCTAAACTGAATGACCACAGTCTTTTCAATTAACCAGGTTAGTAACAATATATCTGATTTTTTAATATTTTTTTTTGAAACATAACAACGTAATGATTGTATAATTAAATAACAAAAAATGGGTCTTTTGATGTGAAAAAGAAATATTCCCAGTCACACAAGTAAATTTTAAGAAAGATGGAATAAAAGACTTGTTTCTTATTGTGTTACTTGTGCAGTAGAATAAGATACAATAACGAAAATGAATCTTGTTCTCTTCTTTTTCGTTAGAGTCGGTGACTTCTTATTGCTTACAATTGACGCTTTATATATATGTATGTATATATATATATATATATATATATATATATATATATATATATATATATATATATATATATATATATATATATATATATATATATATATATATATATATATATATATATATATATATATATATATATATATATATATATATATATATATATATATATATATATATATATATAAATATATCACATGCAATGTCCCTGTTGTGTTAACTTGCATATTTTTGTCAGCATTGACATGTCACACTACAATAGTTGCATTCTACTTCGGTTTGACAACAACTTAGAAGACTACATTTTATTTGCTACCATATTTTCAATAGTTGGGAGTCATTTTTGTATTGAGAGTTTCTTATTGAAAGTGGTATTTTGTGAAGACGAGAGAAATTCAGTTATATTTATATAGGAACTTGAGTGGTTTGAGCAATGTTGTCTATAGTTGTATTCCAAATTAGTGAATGTTCAAAGAATAGTTTGGCGACAAGACGAGGTAAGGTGAGGCGACTGTAGAAAATTTTTCCAACCATAATTTTTTTATGCTGGCTCTGTTTTTAAATTTCAAGCTGCATAAATTTTATTTTTAAAATTTCTAGACTGTGGAAAACTTGCAGGCAGCTGCTCAATTTTAAAATTTTGGCACTGCTGCAACATTGCAGCCAGCTGCTAAAAATTTTGTGCTCTATGTTTTAAACTTTATGCGGTGCTGAAAAATTGCAGCCAACTGCTCAGTTTAGTAGAAATCTCACGGAAGTATGGAAAAATCAAAGATGTATTGATAACTATAATGTTCAGTTACAAGCTTCTTATACAGGAGAAGAGTCCTATTGTAGTTATAATAGGAATCCTACTACAACACAAATAATTACATAGATAGTATTTTATTACAAGTCAAATACCCTATCCTAGTCGACTCCAATAATATTCAATAGCTTAGTCGTACATTACTTATGATTTAGTTGTCTAGTCCTAGTATGAATTAACTCTAACTCGTAAGCCTACTTTGATGGATCTGTACCTTCGACGTGTTCCATCAGTCATCAAGTTTTCTTCAACACTTCCACTCAAGCTAGTGAGTGGAGGAACTTCAACTCCTAACTAGCTAAAAAATCAGAGAAAACCTAATCCTTACACTTCACAAACTGAGTAAGAAGTCATCCCCTGGACACTTTCTCATGAACAAAATGACAGTCCATTTAAACATGTTTTGTTCTAGCATACATAACTGTATTAACTGTCCTGTACAAGACAATCATATTATCACAATACAACGTAGGAACAGATCAAAAGAACATTCCAAGGTCATAAAGAAGATACAAAATCCAAGTCATTTCTGCGGCAGTGGAGGCTAGTTCTCTATCCTCTGTTTCAACACTAGATCGGGCTATTTTGTTCTGTTTCTTTGAGGTCCAAGAAATACAATTTGCACCTAGGTTTATGCTATAGCCTGTAGTTGATCTCCTAGTTGTGGTACAACCTCCTAAATTAGCATCTGAGTAGCGATACAACCTACATGGTGATTGTGAAATAATTATGAGTCTAAAGTGTATACTACCTTTGATGTACCTGAGAATCCTTTTTACCCCTTAAAGATGTTGAATGTTTGGGCTTTGTATAAACTAGCCTGCTAAATTCACATCATTAGTGATATCAAGTCTTGTGAGGATCAAATATTGAAGTCTCACTACTATCATTCTGTAAAAGAATTCATCTACAAGACTTCTCACAACTTCATCCAAACCATTTTTTTACCCAAAGAAGTGGCTACAACATTTGCCGAAGTCATCTTTGTCTTGGACAACAGCTCAACAACATACTTGGTTTGATTTAAGTGAATTCCACCTTCGAAATACTTAAACTCAATTCTTAGTAAGTAGTGTAATGGGCCAAGATATTTGATAGTAAACTCCTTCCCAAGTTGTAGAACCAACTCTGAGACATGAGGTGGACTACTTCCTTTGACAATAATATTTTCTACATATAACAAGACAAATATTTTGCGTTTGTGAGTTTGCAAAGTAAATAAGAAAAGGTCAGCCTTATAAAAAATGAATGAAAGTGTAAGAGATGCATGCTAAACATAACAAACCAGGATCTTGGTGCTTGTTTAAGACCATAACATGCCTTTTAAAGTAGACATATATGCTGAGGATACTGTGATCAATAAAACCAAGAGGTTGACTCATGTACACCTCCTCTTGTAGGAAGTCATGGAGAAAGACATTTTTGACATCTAACTGTCTAACTTCCCAATTTGAACTGACAGCAATGGGTAGAACCACCCTAACATTTGTAGCTTTAACTGCAAGATTAAATGTTTCTTCAAAATCTATCAATTCGGACTGCGAGAATCCCCTAGCCGTAAGTCTTGCCTTTTATCTATCTATTGTCCCATAAAAATTTTCAATTTTGTCTTAAACACCCATTTGACCTAACCAAGTTTATACCACAAGATTTAGGCACCAAAATCGATATTTTGTTAGTATGTAAACCATCAATATCTTCGTGCATTGCTGTAAGGCAATGAGGTGATTCTAGTACTTCCTTAGTAGTATTTGGTTCTCCCTCAATTTTTGTGCTACTGCGAGCAACAAGTGAAAGGTGATGTTCCTTCGCCTTGTACCAGGTGATCATATGATGCCTTGTGGTGCAGGAAGTACCTCAACCGGTACATCAACCAATGCAGTTGACTGGAGTGTAGCACTGTCAGGTTGATGGTCAATTGGTACATCAACTAATGTGGTTTTTTGATGATTATCATTCGTTGGAATTGGAAGAGAAACGTTCCTCTTTGCTCCCTACAGATTCAAAATCTTCAATTGGAGTTTCAACACCACTGTATGGGTCACCAGCTTCAACTTGTTCCTTAGAATCTGATCCTGCGCCTGAGAAGTTAATAAAACTTCTCATCATCAATGAGTACATGAGGTGTAGCCACACTATTACTATTAATGTGTGGGCTAGCAACATGTACTTCCTTTGAATCAAAATTATCATGTGCCAGCAGTTTAGAGAAAGATGCAACAAAAGTAGCAAGGTGAGGTGAGACATCAATGTTAGTTTGCGATTGCTTTAGAGACACATAGGATAATGTGTTTTCATCAAACACAACATGTCTTGATAAGTAAACCCTCATTGTACAGGGATGATAGCCTATACATCCTTTGTGTAAATTGTTGTACCCTATGAACACACAATGGTAGGTCTTTGTACCGAAGTTATTTTGGACCAGAGTTATATTCTAGTTATACTAAGAATCCTACTACAACACAAATATTTACATGGGTATTATTTTATTACAAGTCAGATACCCTAACCTAGTCGACTCCAATAATGTTTAGTAGCTTAATCGTACATAACATAGGGTTTAGTAGTCTAGTCCTAGTATGACTCTAACACTAAGTCGTCAGCCTGCTTCGATGGACCAATAACTTCGACGTGTTCCATCAGTATTTAAGCTTCCTGATATAGTTTAACATTAGTTTCCAACTCTTATATGTATTGGCCATAATAGTGCACCCCTTCTTGTAGGATCTAGACATGTACAAAAAATAGTTAATATCGGTCGAATACTCCCAAATTTATGTCTTTTCGATATCAAATAACGCAAAACATGGTAACAAGAAAGAATGTTATTTAATATTTCATACCTAATATTACCTTGTCTAGGCTTTTATTCTTCATGAAATCATAGACCAGAAATTTTTCCACTCCATTAAATCAGTATCCCAATAAATTGGTTAGGAAACGATGTTGTCGCTTTGCTATTAAGTTGACTTCATTCTCGAACTTAGTAAATTCTTGGCGTGAAGTCATGTCTTGCTTCTTCCCTGCTATTTCTACTCTATTTTCTAGTACGCTCTACAAATATTATCTATCATTTTGGTATTAATTATAGTGTCTGAGTTACTGTAAATATGCATTTTCATGCTTGTTTAAATGAAATAATAAACTTATAACCATTGTCAAATCCATCATGCCCTATCTTATAAAAAATGTGTACGGCTAATAAGATAGGGCAAGATGACTTTGGCAATGTTTATAAGGTTATTATTACTTTTCGACAAGCATGAAAATGCTTATTTACAATAACTAATATGAAAAAATTAATACCCAAATGATATATAATATATGTAGGGTGTATTAGAGGATGGGGTGTAGAAATAAGAGGGAAGAAGCAAGACGTGACTTCACCCAAGGATATACTGAGTTTGAGAATGAAGTCAAATTAGTAGCAAATGTAGTACATCATAACCTAACCAAGTTGTTGGTAAACTACATTAATGGAGTAGAAAAATTCCTAGTCTATGAGTTCATGACGAATAATAGCCTAGGCAAGGTCATATTTAGTATTACATCTTAAATAACATTCTTCTTTTTACTATTGTCGGTGTTGTTTTTGATATTGAAAAGCCACAAAAAATAGAAATTAGCGAGTATTCAAGTGAAATTTAGCAACTGTATTCTCTACATGTTCAAATCCTCCAACAAGGAGTATAGTAACATGGACAATGAGCAGCGGCTGTAATTTTTTAACAGTGAAGAAGTTACAAAAAGAGAGCATAAAAAACATGCAACTGGCTGCAATGTTGCAATAGTGCAAAAAAAATTTTACAAAATTTTATGCAGTCATCGTTCAATAGGATACATCCACTGACAATGATTCAGTCCAGAAATTTAAGCTTCAATAGCTAAATAAACAGGTAAGTTCACCATGAAATCAAAAAAAGAAGGAGGGGAGACTTTTTCTAACTTGCAAAATGATTTGGGTATTTGTGCTTCAATAAGTTCCAGGTTTTCAATTCTCAACTCTTTTGATCCAAGAAAACTAAAAATATAAATAATTCAATCAGTGGCTCACACACTTCTTTAGACAACAAACCACGAAGTGAAAGAGGGAGTAGATGTTGCAATATAATATGATAATCATGACTTTTCAATCCAAATATCTTGTGATCATTTAATTCACATACTGAGAAATATTATATGGAAATAATCATAACATTTTAGATTCTTTAAGAAAAGTCACAAATTTGTGTTTATCTTTTATGTGAATATATGAAGCCTGCTTTTGGAAAGTCCAATTTCTCCCCCTTTGGATGGGGTGCATTTCCGACCTAATGTTCATCTCTAGCAAGTCTAATCGAGTTTTAATTGTGTCCTTGGTCTTTTTTTGACATTCATAGTTGTCCCCATGATATTATCACATATATTTTTTCAATATACATAACATCCAAATTATGTAGCAACAAGAGACACTTCCAATATGGAAGTTCAAAACAGATAGTTTTTTATTCAAATTATCCATTCAATTTCATGTGATTTCTTCTTTCTTATCTTAGGATCCTTTAATAAATGTAATCATTCAAGATCTTGCACTTGATTAAATATCTCAATACAAGAACTCACTTTTGGTGGGGACATTTTCTCTGTTGTACCATGAAATGAGTCCTTGTCACTTCTAAAGTTGTGATTTTGAGAAAGATAACGCCGATAACCTATAAAACACTGTTTCTTACAATTAGCCTATTGAATTAAGACAATTCCGTAATTGCAACGTGGTCATGCCAATTTTCCTTTTGTACTCTATCGCGATAAATATCCATATGTTGGGAAGTCATTGATGCTCCATAATAGAGAAGCATGCAACTTAAAAATTATTTAGTTGACACGTAATAGGTCTCAACACCAACTTTCAACAACTCCTTCAATACCTCTATTAAAGGTTCAAGATATGTATCAATTGAAACTTGTGGACCATTTGGACACGAAATCAGCATTGATAAAATAAATTTTTCTTTCTTTATACACAACCAAGATGGTAAATTATAAGGAATAAGAACCACATGCCAAATTTCGTATGAGGCTTTTGCATTCCAAAATGGTTGAAATCCATCACCATCAAGTTTGACTCGAACATTTAAAGACTCAACCTGAAAAAAAGTATGAAGTTAATAAAATGACTTCCATACCATTGAATTAGTCGGGTGCCTGATTATTCCATCAATAATCTATTATCCTTATGCCATATCATTAGAGTATATGCCTTTGTAGACACAAACCATTTGTGAAGTCTAGGCTTTAAAGGAAAATAGTATAAACTCTTTGATGTTATTTTTTACCTTTTTATTCCTTGTTTATTCACAATGTGTATTTATTTTCAATCTGAACGCACCTCAAACATTACAACAATCAAGTAAGCTATCCTCCTTTCCATATAACAAGCATTCATTAGTACATACATCAATCTTGTTGTATGAAATCCAAAGTTCTTGAATTATTTTCTTTGACTCATAATATGACAACGGAAAAGTTGTCACATTAGGCAACAACTCCTCTTTCAACAGTTTCAACATCATTGTAAATTATGCATTACACCAACGACCCATAATTTTAATATGAAGCAATTTTATCAAAGAGGAAAGCTTTGAAGCTTTTGAATTGTGGTATAATGGAAAGTAGAAATCCTTTAATAGACTGTAAAAAAAATTCAACATTTTGTTCCTCCTCAAGTAAGTCATCACAATCAGTATGTGTAATTCCTCCGTCAAGATTTAGATACAAATCTTTAAATATCTGTTCTACTTCATCTTGCACTCTCACATTCTTCAACTGCCTCACCATCTTTTTCTTCATCTTCCTCTTTTTGATTATTATTTTAATAATGGCTCGCACAAACATTTTCCATGGTTATATCAAAACGAATAATTACGAAGTATTCCACATACAAGTAATATTCCCAGCCACAGAAGTAATCTTCAAGAAAGATGGAATAACAGACTTGTGTTAATTGTGTAGTAGAATAACATACAGTATCAAAAATTAATCTTGTTCTCATCTTGTTCATTAGAGTCGGTTATTTCTTACTGCTTACAATTGACCCCTTGTCCATATTAAATGTCCTTGTTGTCTTAGGTTTGCATATTGTTGTCAGCATTGACATGCCACTATACAATAATCGTAGTCTACTTCTGTATGACAACAACTTAGTAGGCAACATTATTTTTTCTACCATCTATTCAATAGTCGGTAGACATTTTTTTATTGAGAGTTTTCTTGTTGAAATTGGTATTTTAAGAAGACGAGAAAAATTCGTTTATATTTATATAGGTAATTGAGTTTTTTGAGAAATGTTGTCTATAGTTGCGAGCAAATTAGTGAATGTTAAAATAATAGTAAGAGTTAAAAGTGAATTCTTAAATTTTTTAAACAAATTGGTTAGGCGAGGAGACGAGATAAGGTTCCACGACTGCAAAACATTTTTCAACCATAAATTTTTTTTATGCTGGCTCTGTTTTTTATTTTCTGCAAAGCTGCATTAAAATTTAGGCACTACTACAATATTGCAGTCCACTGCTCATTTTTTTAAGCTAGCTCTTGTTTCAAACTTCTGCACTACTGAAAAATTGCAGCCAATTCTCAGTTTTACATTATGTACTGGCCATGTTACCGTACCCCTTCCTGTATGATCTGGACAAGTACAAAAAATAGTTACTCGATTTCAGTCGAATACTCCCAAATTTCTTTCTTTTTAATATCAAAACAATGCGCACAATAGTAAAAATAAAGAATGTTATATAAGATTTCGTATGAAATATGACCTTGTGTAGGCTATTACTCGACCTGAACTCATAGACTAGGAGTTTTTCTGCTCCATTAATGCAGTATCCCAACAACTTTGTTATGTTACGATTTTGTAGCTTTGCTATTAATTTGACTTCATTCTCGAACTTAGTAAATTCTTGGCGTGAAGTCATGTCTTTCTTATTCACTGCTATTTCTACTCCATCCTCTAGTACGCCCTACAAATATTATGTTTCATTTGTGTATTAATAATCTTGTCTGAGTTACAGTAAATATACATTTTCATGCTCGTTGAATGGAAAAAATAACCTTATAAACATTGCTTGACCATCATGCCCTATCTTACACGAAAATGTGTATGGCTAAAAAGATAAAGGCATGATGACTTTAGCAATGTTTATAAGGTTATAATTTCTTTTTAACAAAGCATGAAAATGCATATCTACAATAACTAAGACAATAAAATTAATACCCAAATGATACATAATTTGTAGGGTGTATTAGAGAATTGAGTAGAAATAACAGGAAAGAAGCAAGATGTGACTTCACGCCATGGACATACTGAGTTCTATAATGAAGTCAAATTAATACCAAATGTACAACTTCGTAACGTAACCAAGATATCGGGATACTGCATAAATGGAGCAGAAAAATTCCTAGTCTATGAGTTCATGGCGAATAATAGTCTAGGCAAGGTTATATTTAGTATGACATCTTAAATAACATTCTTCTTTTTTACTATTATTTGTGTTTTTTTCTGATAGAGGGTGCGAAGAACCTGACAGACATGTTGACGAAATGTGTTGATGTTGGGAAACTAGGGTTATGCAAAACCTCGGTTGGTCTTCTGTAGTTTTTGCTACAGATGTTGCGGTGCGGTAATGATGTTTATGATGAAGATATTTTTTTGTGAGAATGTATTTTTTGGATTACTGAATCTGTCTCCATGTGGGAGAGTTGTTAGGTTGTTGAGCCTGATTTATTCTCTGTAACAAAAAATACTCTAATTTATTAATATATATACCCCACCGCCGTTGAAGTTTACTTACGGGGTGTTACCACGAAATACTGGTTTGTCTTTTTCTCTCTCTAGATATCTCATGTCTTTCTCTTGAAAGTTTTTGTGTTCTTCATTCATCAAGTGTGTGTGCGTGAATTCGATTCTAACAACTTGTATAATAGCTAAGGAGATTCAACCCGATCACTGAATATCGGATAGTTCAAAGTTTGGAATCGAGATGTTTGATGGATCCAATTCAAGTTTCTGAAAGATACAGATCGAAGAATATCTGTACCAGAATGATCTTCACGAACCGTTGACCGGGATAAAGCCGGAATCCATGACGGAGGAGTAGTGGAATCTCAAGGATGGACAGGCTCTAGGGTTGATCCGGTTGACTTTGTCAAGAAATGTGGCGTTAAACATCGTGAAGGAGAAGACTACGTACGGTTTATTGAAGGCACTGTCAAACATGTATGAAGAACCATGGGCGATGAACAAGGTACATTTGATGCGTAGATTGTTCAATTTACAGATGTCTTAGAATGTATATTTTTCTGATCATATCAACGAGTTCAATATGATTGTGAGTCAACTCAATTCTGTGGATATTGATTTCGAAGATAAAATTAAGGCGTTCATTTTGATGTCATCTCTGCTCGAGTCTTGGGATACTGTTGTTGCTGCGATAAGCACTTCTCGTGGATCTGAGAAACTGAAGTTTGATGACATATGTGATATTATTCTTAGCAAAAGTATTTGCAAATGAGAAGTGGGAGATTCATCAGGCAGTGCTCTCAACGTTGACCGAAGGGGGAGAAATAAGAAAAAAGACCAAAATTAACATGGTCGATCAAAATCAAAGAATCGAGTAAAATCTCCGAACAGATCAAATGTGACTTGTTGGAATTGTGGAGAAAAAGGCACTTTCGGATGAACTGTACAAAGACAGAGAAGAAAAAAAAATCAGAAATCTGGAGATGACAATGATTCCGTAAATTCAGTAGAGGACATTGTCGATGCTCTAATCCATAGTGTAAACAGCCCGATTGAATCATGGATTTTGGATTCTGTTGCATCTTCCTATTCGTCTCCAAGCAAGAAATTGTTACAAAATTTAATATCTGGAAATTTTGAAAAGGTGTATCTTGCTGAAAATAAAGCCTTAGAGATTAAATGAAAGGGGGATGTTTGCAGAAAGACCACCTAGAGAAACCAGTGGACATTGTAGGATGTATGATATATTACTGGGCTCAAGAAAAATCTGATCTCTGTTGGTTAGTTGTATAGCACGGGATATCCAGTAGAGTTTGGGAAATGTTCATGGAAGATTGTGAAAGATGCTATGGTAGTAGCTCGTGGCACCAAATCAGGAACCTTGTACACCACTGCAGGGTGTATTAACATGGTCGTTGTTACTGACTGTGCGCAAAATAGACTTGGACACATGAGTGCTAAAGGAATGAATATTTTGGTTGCAGAAGGAGCATTAGAGGGTCTGAAGACTGTTGATATGGGTATTTGCGAGAGCTGTGTTACGGGCAAACAGAAAAGTAAGCTTCACGTGACTCCTAGAGAGCCAAAGAAAGTGCGAGTGGAAATGGTCCATACAGATGTTTTGGGACCATCTCCAGTATTATCACTTGGTAAATCAAAATTCTATTTTACCTTCATTGATGATTTCATTAAGAAGGTATGGGTTTACTTCTTGAAGCATAAGTCAGATGTGTTTGCAACTTTCAAGAAGTAGAAATCTGAAGTTGAGAATCAGACCGGTTTGAAAGTCAAATGCCTAAGGTAATAGAGAAGAGTATGACAAATCAGAGTTCAAGGCATTATGTGCAGCTGAGGGAATAAGATTGATGAGAACAGTTCCTTGTAAGGCAAGGCAGAATGGAATTGCTGAGAAGATGAACAGAACATTTAATGTGCGTCCAACGAGTATGATGATACACTGTATGCTTCCCAAAACATTTTCGGCGGATGCTATGAGCACAGCTGCATATCTGATCTACACGACACAATCAGTTCCTTTAGGGTTCAAGATTAAAGTGGAGGTGTGGACATGAAAAGAACTTAAGTACTCACACTTGAGGACTTTTGCTTGCATTGCTTATGTTGATGTTGATTCAGAAAAGAGAGAAAAGCTTGATGCCAAGGTTGTGAAGTGTTACTTAATAGGCTATGGTTCTTATTTGTTTGGTACAGCTTTTGGGATGACAAGAACAGAAAGATCCTGAGACATTGTGACGTGACATCTGATGAGTCTGTCTTGTACCAGTACAGAGAGCAAAAGGTTCGAGAGATTACAAAGCAAGTGGGAGTTGAGGTTGAGTTGGAGAAGAGTACCCCCAGAGATGTCGAAGCAGATACTCAACCAACTCTTACTGAAGAATCTGAAATGAAGCAAGT
Organism: Solanum arcanum; assembly: GCA_027789145.1. Taxonomy (NCBI): domain Eukaryota; kingdom Viridiplantae; phylum Streptophyta; class Magnoliopsida; order Solanales; family Solanaceae; genus Solanum; species Solanum arcanum. Next base: position 55,698,436 of record CM050942.1, on the reverse strand, counting down.
TATAGCTTAGTAGGTGTTAATGAGATCATCCAGAACTATCAGGGCACCAGATAGGTATTAACCTTCATTACACTATCTATTGTTGACTGATGAGGGGGAACCAGAGTCTTTTGATGAGGCCCTACAGGTGGAGGATTCGATCAAGTGGGAGCAAGCCATGGATGATGAGATGAGGTCACTTGAGAAGAATGACACATGGGTGTTGACTGAGTTACCTGCAGGGAAGAGAGCTTTGCTGAACAAGTGGGTGTTAAGAATTAAGACTGAACCAGATGGCAAAATAAGGTTCAAGCCTCTTTTAGTGGTTAGAGGATATTCACAAAGGAAAGGTATTGATTATGCTGAAATATTTTCTCCTGTTGTGAAGTTAACCTCTATTCGAATTCTGTTTAGTATTGTTCCATAAGAGAATTTGCATCTAGTGCAAATGGATGTAAAAACAGCATTTTTTTCATGGAGATCTGGAGAAGGAGATCTATATGCAACAACCAGAAGGATTTGTGGTTCCTGGCAATGAACACATGGTGTGCAAGCTCACCAAAAGATTGTATGGACTAAAGCAAGAACCAAGGCAGCGGTACATGAAGTTTGACTCTTCATAACAAAGAGTGGATTCTGTAAAGCTGAAAAGGATCCGTGTTGTTACTTCAAGAAATACACTGATTCATATGTCTTTCTACTCTTGTATGTGGATGATATGTTGATTGCAGGATCTAGTTTGAGGAATATTAACAAGTATATGACAAGGTTGTCTGCAGCGTTTGAGATGAAAGATTTGGGTCTAGCGAAGTAGCTTTTGGGGATGAAGCTCGGGATAGATCTTCTGACTCTTTAAATCTATCTTAGGAGTTGTACATTTAAAAGGTGTTGAGTAGATTTAAGATTAATGATTCTAAACCCAGGACAACTCCATTGGCAAATCAGTTTAAATATTCAAAGTAGCAGTCACCCAAGACTGTCGAGGAGCGTGATCATATGGCACTTGTTCCATATGCTTCAACAGTTGGGAGTTTGATGTATGCTATGGTCTGCACTAGACCTTATATGGCACATGAAATGTGAGTTGTTAGCAGCTACATGGCGAACCCTGGGAAAGAGCATTAGGAAATTGTGAAGTGGCTTCTAAGATATTTGAGAGGTACATATATTACTTCACTTTGTTTTGGCAAAGGCAATGTGACTCTACACGGTTTTGTGGATGCTGATCTTGGTGGGAATGTTGACTCGACCAAGAGTACATCCGGGTACATTTACACCATAGGTGGAACAACAGTGAGTTGGATGTCCAGGCTTCCGAAGTGTGTTTCTCTTCCATCTACTGAAGCTAAGTATGTGGCAATAGTTGATGCTGGGAATGAGATTATATGGCTGGCGGATTATCTTGAGGAATTGGGCAAGAAGCAGAGCGAGAAGATTCTTTACTCAGACCGCCAGAGTGCCATACAAATGGTTAAAAATTCAGTTTGTTATTCGAAGACAAAGCACATCTGAAGACGATACCATTTCACTCGCAGGGCAGTGGAGGATGGTGATATGTGCTTGGAGAAGATGGAGGGTGTGAAGAACCCAGCAGACATGTTGACAAAATGTGCTGATGTTGGGAAACTGGGGTTATGCAAAACCTCGGTTGATCTTCTATAGTTGTTGCTACAGATGTTGCGGTGCGGTAAAGATGTTGATGATGAAGAGATTTGTTTTTGAGGATGTATTTTTTGGATGACTGAATCAGTCTCCAAGTGGGAGAATTGTTAGGTTTGTGCAACCTGATTTATTCTCTGTAACAAAAAATACTCTGATTTATTTATATATATACCCCACAGCCGTGGACGTTTACTCACAGGGTGTTACCACGAAATATTAATTTTTCTCTTTCTCTCTCTAAATCTCTCATCTCTTTCTGGTGAAAGTTATTGTGTTCTTAATTCATCAATTGTGTTTGCGTGAATACGATACTAAAACTTCTGTATGACAACAACTTAGTAGACAACATTATTTTTCCTACCATCTATTCAATAGTCGGTAGACACTTTTTTTATTGAGATTTTTGTTGTTGAAAGTTGTATTTTCAGAAGACGACCAAAATTCATTTATATTTATATAGGAAATTGAGTTTTTTGAGAAATGTTGTCTATAGTTGTATGCAAATTAGTGAATGTTAAAAGAATAGTTGGAGTTAAATGTGAACTCTTAAATTGTTTAAACAAATTGGTTAGGTGAGGAGATGAGCTAAGGTGCCACGAGTGTAAAACATTTTTCAACCATACAATTTTTTTATGCTGGCTCTGTATTTTATTTTCTGCAAAGCTGCATTAAAATTTATGCAGTACTACAATATTGTAGTCAACTGCTCAATTTTTTAAGCTAGCACTTGTTTCAAATTTCTGCTCTGCTAAAAAATTGCAGCCAATTCTCAGTTTTACATTAAATATTGGTCATATTACTGTACCCCTTCCAGTAGGATCTGGTCAAGAACAAAAAATAGTTACTCAATTTCAGTCGAATACTCCCAAATTCTTTCTTTTCAATATCAAAACAAGGCGGACCATAGTAAAAAGGCTGAATATTATATAAGATTTCATACCAAATATGATCTTGTGTAGGCTATTATTCGACCTGAACTCATAGAATAGGAATTTTTCGTCTCCATTCATGAAGTATCCCAACAACATGGTTAGGTTACGATTTTGTAGCTTTGCTATTTACTTGACTTCATTCTCGAACTCAGTAAATTCTTGGCATAAAGTCATGTCTTTCTTCTTCACTGCTATTTCTACTCCATTCTCTAGTACGCCCTACAAATATTATGTTTCATTTGGGTATTAATTATGTTGTGTGAGTTACTGTAAATATGAGTTTTTATGGTCGTTGAAAAAAAAATAAGCTTATAAACATTGCTAAACAAATGCCCTATCTTATAAGAAAATGTGTATAGCTAAAAGATAGGGCGTGATGACTTTAGCAATGTTTATAAGGTTATAATTTCTTTTCAACAAAGCATGAAAATGCATATCTACAAAGACTGAGACAAAAAATTAATACCCAAATGATACATAATTTGTAGGGTGTATTAGAGAATGGAGTAGAAATAACAGGGAAGAAGCAAGACATGACTTCACGCCATGGACATACTGAATTCGACAATATAGTCAAATTAATACCAAATGTACAACATCGTAACTTAACCAAGATGTCGGGATACTTTATAAATGGATCAGAAAATTTCCTAGTCTATGAGTTCATGGCGAATAATATTCTAGTCAAGGTTATATTTAGTATGACATCTACAATAACATTCTTCCTTTTTACTATTATTTGTTTTTTTTCCTGATATTGAAAAGCCACAAAAAATAGAAATTTGCGAGTATTCAAGTGAAATTGAGTAACTGTTTTCTGTACATGTCAAGATCCTGCAAGAAAGAGTATAGTAACATGGCCAATGAACATCTGGCTGTAGTTTTTTAGCAGTGCAGAAGATTTAAAACAGAGAGGATAAAAAATTGAGAAATTGGCTGCAATGTTGAAGGAGTCTTGAAAATTTAAAACACAACTACAATAACAATATTGAGCAGTCGGCTACAATTTTTCAACAGTGCAGAAATTTGGAGACAGAGATAGCATAAAAAAATTAGCAGCTTAGCTGGCTGCAATGTTGCAACAGTGCATCCATTATTCAGTAGGATACATTCACTGATAATGAATCGGTCCAGAAATCTAAGCTTCAGTAGCTAAATGAATAGTTAAGTTCATCATGACATCAAAAAATGAATGAGGGGAGACCTTTTCTAACTTGTAAACTGTTTTGGGTATTTGCGCTGCAATATGTTCCAAGTTATCAAGTCTCAACTATTTTGATCCAAAAACACTAAAAATATAAATTATTTTATCAGCGGTTCAAACACTTCTTTAGACAACATACCACGAAGTGCAAGAGGGAGTAGATGTTGCAAGATAATATGATAATCATGACTTTTCAATCAAGATATCTTATGATCATTTATATTCACACATTGAGAAATATTAAGTTTAAGTCATCAAAACTTTTAGATTCTTTAAGAAAAGGCACAAATTTGTGCTTATCTTTATTAGAATATGTGTAGCCTGCTATTGGAAAGTCAAATTTCTCCCATTTTGGATGTGGTGCAATTCCGACCTAATGTTCATTTCTTGCAAGTCTAACCGAGTTTCAATTGAGTACTTGCTCTTTCCTTTGACATTCGTATTTAACCATGATATTATCACATTCATTATTTCAGTATACATAACTTTTAAATTATGTAGCAACAAGAGACACTTCTAATATGGATGTTCAAAAAATAGTGTTTTTTTCAATTATTCATTCAATTTTCATGTGATATCTTCTTTCTTATCTTAGGATCCTTTGAGAATTGCAATCCTTCATGATCTTTCACATGATGAAGTATCTCATTCCTGGAACTGACTTTTGGTGGGGACACTGTTGTACCATAAAATCAGTCCTTCGCACTTCTACATTTGTGATTCTGAGAACGATAACGTCGATAACCTGTAAAATACTGCTTCTTAACATTAGCCTATCGAATTAAAGGCATTGTCTTTATTGCAACATGGACATGCCAATTTTCCTTTTGTACTTTATCCTGATAATTTTTCCATATGCTTGAAAGTCATTGATGGTCAATAATAAAGAAGCTTGCCACTTAAAATTTTATTTAGTTGATGCATCATAGGTCTGAATACCAACTTCTTACAACTCTTTCAATTCCTCTATTAAAGGTTTAAGATATGTATCAGTTTCATCTCCTAGACCTTTTGGATACGAAATAAGCATTGATAAAATAAAATTTTTTTGCTTCATACACAACCATGGTTGTAAATTATAAGGAATAAGAATCACATGTCAAATGTCGTTTTAGGTTTTTGCATTCAGAAATGGTTGAAATCCATCGCCATGAAGTTTGATTCGAACATTTAAAGGCTCAAACTCAAATAAAGGATGAAGTTCATCAAATGAATTTCATGCTATTGAATCAGTCAGATGCCTGATTACTCCATCATCAATCTTTTATCCTAATGACATGTCATTAAAGTATATGATTTTATAGACATAAACAATCTATGAAGTCTGGGCTTTCAAGAAAAATAGTGTAAATTAAATATGCATTTATTTTCCATCATAACGCACCTCAAACTTTACAAGAATCAAGTAAGCTATCCTCCTTTCTATATAACATGCAATTATTAATAGACGCATCAATTTGTTGTATGAAAGCCCGTGTTCTTGAATTATATTCTTGGTCTCATAATATGATCTCAGAAAATTGGTCACATTAAGAAGAAACTCCTCTTTCATACAGTTTAAATAGAATTATGAATGATGCATTACTCCAAAGACCCATACTTTTAATATGTAGCCATTTTATTAAAGAGGAAAGCTTTGAAGCTTTTCAATTCTGGTATAATGACACCTCAATCCTTCGATAGGCTGTAAAAACAATTCAAAATTTGGTTCCTCCTAAAGTAAGTCATCACAATAAGTATGTGTACTTCCTCCGTCAAGTTTTGGATACAAATCTCTCATGCTCTTTTACTTCATCTTCACTGCCACATCCTTCTACTGTCGCACCATTGTTATCTTCATCTTCATCTTTTGACTATAATTCTAATAATAGCTTACCAATACGTTTTCCATAGTTATACCAAAAAGTATAATTGCAAAGTATTCCATATACTAGCAAATGTGTATTAATTATATGACGAGTTCCTAAAGTTGTATTAACATTTGACAAATGCACATCTAATTTCATATTCATCTTTTTTTTTTGCAAAGCATAATACAAAAACTTCTGCAAGCTGGCTAAGTAGATTTCATCGAGACGGTTATCAACATGTTGCATTCATTGGGTACTAGGTTTCATAACCTTCAGGTAGTGGCGGATCTAAGATTTTCGTTTACCTGGTTCGTAAAACAAAAGTATAAACACTTATATAATCCAACAAAACTAAATTTCGAAGAAGTAATTGTACATTTAAGTTGCGGACACCTAATTTATTGGGGTTTAAAACAAAAAATAATGTTTCATAAAATATAACACTAAAAAAAGTGAAAGAACTGAAACTAAGAAAGAAAAAAAAACACTAACAAAGGGATTTGAACACTTATCATGAAACTTAATTTCAAGGGGAGCTATCAGTTTCTCTTTGTCATTAAGGGTTTCAAAATATATATATCTACATAGATACAGAAAACTTACCCTATATACGATCTAAATAATTTTTGCTAAGGGAGTTCTGCTGAACCCCTTAAAGCCCATGAGGGTCCGCCCTGACCTTCAATACTATATAAAAGTAACAAAAATGTTATAGGTCACTTTTGAATAGTTAAGGTGCGTAATTGGTAACCATGATAGTTTAATAGTGTAAGTCTCTTTTCAGGACAAGTTAAAGAGGAAATCTATGTCTTTTCCCTCGTACATCCACAACTCATGTAACCAAAATACGAACCATAAATGGATTCTATGGTACAATTAATGGATATACTTTCCAATCCATCAAGGCCAATGATTCATATTATTGACCAAGATCTTCCTTGCATTATGTAGGAATTTTGTAGTATCTTTTACTTAACACAACCCTAAACTATAAATTCCCTTGTAAAACTTATAGAACTATTTTTAACAGTTTTGCAACTATCCTTATTATCTTCATTGACCTTATCAGGGTCAACGAAGTCCCTTACAGTATTTAAAAAAAGAGGAAATACCTACAATACAAACGAGTCCGAAGTCTATATTATAACGCCATTTCTCTATTAAAAATAAAAATCATTGTCCTCAAGTGTTTTAATTAAAAAATTATTTTTCATGTAAGTGCTCCCCAGATAACCATTTAAGTTAAAAAAAATCGCTAATAATTAATTTTAAAGTCGCTGAGAAGGCAGCGGAAATTTCATTAGAGACATGATAATGTCAAAAGCACGAAGAAGCTATCAACAAATGAAACAACAAGAAAAAGGTCATCATACATTTGTAGATTTAAAGAGGGATTAAGATGTGAACTGAAACATTACCATTCATCACAATTAACTATACCTCAGCTACATTGCATGTATGCATATACAACTTATGGAAGCAACTGATCACTGGCAAGTTTAACGAACTATCTGACAACCTAACAGACTTTTTAACTAACTTAAAATAAAGCTACCTATCTTGACTAACTAAGTAATTAATCCACTGCTCAATTAATCAATTCCAATAATCCTCCTCAAGATGGATGTACTAAAAACGTTCATTACTCCAAGCTTATATAGTAAGAATTTATGTTGTGTCCTTTCCAAAACCTTAGTAAGCAAATAAGCTTGTAAAGTCTTTAGTGTTGATGTAGGTTGTCTTGAGTCATTTCGGAATCGTTTCTCAAATGAAATGACAATCAATATCTATGTGTACATTCATGAAACACTAGGTTTGCACCAATTTATGTAGCAACCTTGATATCACAAAAAATAGAAGATGGTTTAATCAGTTTGACATTCAGTTCCATGAACAAGTCAGCAATCCATACTACTTTAAATGTTAAACTAGACAAACTCCTATACTCAGCCTCTGCAGACTCCTATGGACAGTATTCCGCTTTATGGATTTCCAGCAATGAGAGAATCACGAAACTTCAAATACAAAACAAGTAACTAATCTTCTTGTATTTGGAAAAATAACCCAATATGCATCACAATAGCCTGTTAAGTGAGGTATGTGATCTGCGCTAATCAACGATCCCTTCCCTGGTCCCAGTTTAATGTATTTGATCACCCTTATAGAAGTAATCTAGTGTGACATTTTTTGTTGTTTCATAAACTGACTTAAGGTCTGTACTAAAAAATCTATGCCCGGCCTTGTGTTATAAGATAAAGCAACTTATTTATAAGCCTTTGGTATCTAGAAAAATCCTCAAATACAATGTAAGTAGTCTTGCATTCTAGTGGTATCAAACTTGGTTTAGCATTTCCTAAACCAACTTCAGCTATCAACTCCAAAGCATATTTCTTTTGGTTCACACAAAACCTTTGCTTGATCTAAGGAACTCAATTCCAAAAATAAATTTAATCTTCCCTAGATCTTTAATTTTGAAATATATGTACTATACACACTTAGTTTCTTCGATTAACTCAATATGATTTCTTGTAATTAACAGAACATAAAAACATACATAGTTTATTACTAAGCTAGATCCACTCCTTTTTGTAAACAATGAATAATTTAGGTGACTCTGTGTATAGACAGAATTAAAAAAAGCCTATGTCCACTTGACATTCCATTGTCTTGATGATTGTTTAAGTCCATAGAGTGACTTAACAAGTTTACAATGTTTATTCTTCCCCTTATCACAAAATCCCTTAGGCAAATCCATATATACCTCCTAAGAGAAATCACCCTATAGAAATGCATTGAATACATCTTGTCGGGGTAATATCTTCCACATAAGAATAATCATGCTCAGAAGATTCAACATTCGGAACTACTAAGTTGTCTTCAATGGGCATATGTGTCTTATCATGTTCATAATCAATAATGGGATAGTTGTTTGTTGGTCATCTAATAAAAGGGAAACACATACTACTTCAAAAAAACATCTATGTTTACCAAGAGCTTTTACTGAGACATACTGTACATAAGATAACCCTTTTGAGTTACTGATTATCCCATTATAACACATGTGTCAGCTTTGGGAGTGAACTTATTAGGTTTAACCATTGTAGTTGCATATCATATATGTACTATTGTCCTAAGATAATCAATATTTGCGTTATGGCCATTGAAAAGAAGTTTGTCCCTTCAAAACATCAGTAGGTAATCTTTTAATCAGAGAAACAACAACTAATATACACTCTCCCCCAAATCTGATAGGAATATCACCTTGAAATCTTACTGCCATTGCTACTTCAAGTACGTGCTTGTGCTTTTTATCCTCCACTCCATTCTGATGGAATATGAGGAAAACTATTAATAATACCAAGAGACATAAACAAAGTACTGCATTTAGTATTAAAGAACTTTGTGCCATTGTCTGATCTTATCCTTTTGACATGCATGTTAAACTGAGTTTGAACTAAAGCAAAAAAAGACTTTAGAACTTGGAGACATAACTCTTCATCCTCAATAGATACAACCAGGTCATTCTTGAATATCATCAACAATTGTCAATCAAAATCAACAACCATTATGAGTAGCAGTCCTATCGGGACTCCTAATATCTAAGTAAAGCAAGTAAAAAACCTCAATAGCTCTAGATATACTTGTGTGAAAAGTCCATCTGTTTTGCTTTGAAAGGGGACATATTGAACATTTATTACATGCAATAATGTTTATATTCTCTTTACCTAGAGTTATATATTTCAAGACCTTTATTGAATGGTGTCGTAGCCTATAGTGCCAAACAAGCTTGTATGCATATGAGTTTTGTGTAAAGGACACCATCTCATCATTCATTCCTTCTCCACATGGTTTCTTAACATGTAATAGAGTCCATCAATCTCCTTACAAATCCCCTTTACTTTATTTTACCATTGGAGAGGTCCTGAAGAACAAAAAATAGAGGAAAGAAGTTAACTGAGCATTTCTATTTTCTTGTAATTTGTGACACCAAAATAAGATCATGCTTGAATGCAGGTACCACCAGAACATTATTCAACACATTTCAATTAATAGTCTCACATTTACTAACGTAAGACACTGAAGTAGATTTTCCATTAGGTAAATGCACCTTCCTGCCTAGACAACTAGATGCACATATCAATATATTGGGCTTAGATATTGCATGACATTTAGCACCTGAATCTATTATCCATCTATCTCCTTTCTCTGTTTCTCTAGTTGTCATTGATAATGCTTTAGGTTTTGAAATTATACCTGCAATGTTTTCCATATCCATTGTACCTTTAGAGCTTGATCCTACTTCATCCTTGTCCATCATGAGTTTATACTTGTGATACATATTCTTCTTTTGGAGCAAAGTGTCATGTCCAGCTAATTCTCATTAAGATTCTGCATCCAGATAGGGGCAGAAGAGTCTAGAGTTTTAGTGAAATTTATAGAAAACTCTATAAACCCTTAGATATTCCAACAAGACTCTAGAATTCCTTAGGTCTTTCTTTTGAAGACACTAGAATACCTTAGAAAGATGTCTTAGAAACTTTTGGAATATCCTTGAACATGTATAATGTTTTACAGAGGGACCAAAGCGTAATTATTAGGAGGACTTGTAAAGTAAATATTATTTACACTTTAGCTGTTAGGTTGTAGTATAAATCGATGGGGGTAGTCATTTATAAATCATCCATGCTTGAAACAAGCAATCCAACAAGTTGTAAGAACTCTTCCAAATAAAAAATCTTCTTCCAATGTTCTCAATTTTTTCTAAATCTTCCTCTCATTTTCTTAGAAATCTTAGTATTGAAGGCTTGCTTGAGATTACAAGATCGTGAAAGGTTCATGAGTAAGTTGTCAGGTGCCGAACAAAGCATTAGTAAGACTCAAAGTCTGTGAAAACATGGTATCAGAGCAAAGGTTGATACTAAGGGAATGACTATCGAGGGAGACGTAAACGCTGCTAGAACCACCAACATCCATTTGGATGGTGGAAAGAAGAACAGAAAGGTAAACAAGAATAAAAAAGCTAATGACGAGGTGCTGCCTCATCCCACTACAAGCGATGTGATATCCTATCATCCACCGTCAATCACTGAAGCAAATGATGATGAACTTGGTGAGGATGTTATCGACGTCTCCACTAGAGAAGAATGGGTCGCAAGGATGGAAGTGGCGAGACAGGCCATGGATATATTAGGTCGGCGTATGAATGTGGCCGACAGCAAGTTCAAGAACCATGAGGACTTCACCCTTGAGGAGATCAAAAATATCCATAAGGAGTTGGAGGGTCGCTAGTGGGACGAGTTCGAGATGAAGGAGGCCATCACTTCTTTTCAGTGTTTGTTCATGGAAGCATTAAGCACTATTGAATCATTGAAGGACGAAGATATGACGCTCAAGGAAGGCACAGAGGTTGGAGGATCTACATCACCCGTCCACGATAGAGAGGACAGATTCTAGGATCCCAAGCCACCCAATCGTGTAACACTTAGAGGATTACTTAATGTGTAACTCAGTGAAGAGAGAGGAAAATCAGATCAATACCGTTGTGTTATATCTTTCGGAGATGGACATGTTCTGGTGGAGACGTTTCCCCATCAACACTTGGGAGGGATTTCGTGTGGAGTTCAAGAAAACATTCCTCTCTATAGATGTCATCTATGAGGCGAAGCGCAAGTTTAGGGAACTTAAGCATACGCGAAGCATACAAGCATATGTGCTGGAGTTCACCATAATCACGCTTCAGATTCCCAACCTCATAGATGAAAATATGTTGTTCCAATTCATGGATGGATTGAAGAATTGGTCAAGGATGGAGTTGCAACGCCGACAGGTCAGTACTTTTGATGAAGCCATCATGCAGGCCAAAGTTTTGACAAAATTCAACCACGAGAAGGAAGACCGAGCTAGAGGAGAGGAGAAGAGAGGTAGTCATAACCATTGTGGGGGAGATTGTGGCAAATTCGAAGAGTAGTGGCCACATCCTAAGAAGCATGATACCTATAAGTTAGATGGCTAGACGTCTTGACGTCATGGTGACACGGCGAGAAAGACAGAGGTTGCCAAAAGAGGTGGTCGCTACATATGCGGTGGGTCGCTTTGATATAAAAGGTGCGCTGAACTGAAGAGCCTTGGTGCTATCCAACGAGAGTTAAAAAAGAAGGAAGCACAGAAGAAAGAACAAGGCGCGGAGATGACGCAGTTGGGCTTTGTAGGACTATGCAGAGCAATCGCAAAGCATCAAGGAATCCGAACGAATATGGCACGCAGTATGTCGACTTTATAATTAATGAAAAATCACTCGTTATATGGTCGACACGGGTGCAAAGGCCCAATTCATTAAAAGGGTTGGGGATGAGTTACAGTCCATGTAACACCCAACTCAAGATGGTCAATGCACCATTGACTCCTGTTAGCGGAGTCACACATCGAGTAAGCTTCACGCTCGGCGTATGGCAAGGTAAGACCAATTTCACTATCGTTCATTTACACCTCTTCGATATAATACTTGGGCAAGAGTTCTTCCAGTAGTGCCACGCTCTGATCGATCCTCACCTCGACAATTTTTAGTCATGGATCAAGGATGAACTTGCATGGTTCCCATGGTTAAGGCACCGAACACAGAAAGGCCATTTTAATTAACGACCATGCAACTTAAGAAAAATCCTAATAAGGAGAACTCCACATTTGTAGCCATTATTACAACTTTGAAAGAACACAATTGCGCTAAGAAGTACTTGCCACTAACACGAAGAAGGTTCCAAGAGGGAACAATGTTGTGATGTCAAAAAATCCACTGAGGCCTTGCCTCACAGGAAGGAGGTAGATCGTGGGGCAGAGGTAGAAGAATTAAAAAGTAATTAAAGGATTTGTGTGAGGGCATTGACCGATTCAATGGACTGTTGGTCATGCATACGGGAAACAACACTCGTTTTCTTATGCAGCAACGATGTGATGCGGTCGTTGCATCAGTATGTGGGGGAGAGTGTCGTGCCCTTCCAATTCATAGTAATATTTTTGCATCTGGATAGAGGCGGAAGAGTCTAAAGTTTTGGAAAAGTTTATAGAAAACTCTAGAGGCCCTTAGATATTCCAAGAAGACTCGAGAATTCCTTCTGGCTTTCCTTGGAAGGCTCTAGAATAACTTAGAAGATGTCTTAGAAAGCTTCGGAGTATTTTAAAACATGTAGAAAGTTCTAGAGACGCACCAAAGTGTAATTATTAGGAGGACTTATAAAGTAAAAATTATTTTACACTTTAGCCCCTAGGTTGTAGTATAAATAGATGGGGCACACATTTGTATATTTATCCAAGCTTGAAACAAGCAATCCAACAAGTTGTAAGCAATCTACAAAATAATGAAATCCTTTTTCCATAGTTCTCAAATCTTTCTAAGTCTTCCTTTCATTCTCTTAGCGACTTAGTTTTAAAGTCTTATTTGAGCTTACAAGATCGTGAACGATTCGTGAGTAAGTTGTCAAATGTCACACGGATATTCAGTAAGAATCTAAGACTGTGACAAAAGGGCCAAATGCATCATCATAATTATCATATCTGATAGCATTTGCATGATTTGCCATGACGTGTTGCTTATTTTTTTTAACTTAATTTTCTGGTGGTTCTGACTTCTTTTTGAAATTCCTGTCAACAAATTGTCCAACTAACCTGAAACAGTTGCCCTTAATGTAGCCTTACAATTTACAATGATCACATATTTGATCCAAATTCTTCTTTTTATCCTAAATTTCTTCTGAGAATTCCCTTTTCCTACATAAAATGTAGTTGGATCTAGAATTCGTTCCCCTGCATATCTAAAATGCCCTCACTACATGTGAACTTGAAGTCATACATTGACCGTCTACCATTGTTTTACTCAAAAAAATAAAATAAAAAAATTAGTTGCATTCGGAAAATCGATCCAATTTATGATTTAAGAGAAATCGATTTTTTAACTAAATAGAGTCGCCACTTAATTTTTTGATAAAAATCAAGAAAAAAAACCATATTTTAAAAAATAATTTAAACAGATAAAAATGAATTTGAAATAAATATAGTTCGAAGTTCAATGTTCATTTCGAGAAGATTTAAGCTCTCGGATGTACGCTAACTTGCAGTTGACCGGCGATTTGACTAAATCAACTTTTCAATCAACTTTTAAGGTTTTTATTAAGAAATAACTCTAAATATTATTTAAATGGAAAATAAACTTTAAGGGAATTTTTAAAGTGATTAATTTATATTTTTCAGGACAATTAAAATAAAATAGAACTAAATAATAAATAAATAAAAAACATTTAAATTTGAACATAATAGATAACATGACTATCTTTTGGAAATTAATTAATTTAAAACCAAACTATAAATATAATGTTATTGAACATAATCACAAATGAATAAGAGCAAAGGGGAGACAGTAATAAATTTGGGCCTTTTGCCCAAATTTCAAATTTGATGGGCTTCTGGCCCAGGTCTTGTAACTTATCCTCATCTAAGATTGGAAAAATAGGCCCAGGACCATTTACATTCAAAAAGAAATGCTGGAAATTTATTGTATAACTTACATAAATTCCATGGTGTTAAACTTATATTACATCCTATCCCTACTTTTTTCTATTTTATGAAAATCTCTAAAATATTAGACATCCGGATGCATAATTTGTTGTGTGGATACATTAATTGTGATACTTTATATATATGGCTGTTGCAAAATAAAATGAAAAATCAAATTAATATCCCATAATTTATGCTATTCAATTGTTTTTTACTGTATCAATCAAAGAAACGTGTATCCTAATATAATAAATCAATTTAAAATTCATAATCCATGTTCATCTTTGTCCATATTTGAACGAAGAAACTTTCGAGTAGGATTCAATTTTTTTGTTGAAAATTTGATAAGATACATAATGAATATTTTGGTTGTTGACTAACACTCTTGAAGGAAGAAAAAATCGAAGATCGTAGCTTTTGAGTTCTTTGAATTCTACAAGAATCTCACAAAGGACGATCAGGTTGGGTTTCTTTGCCTATTTTCTTGGTATCTTTATTTTTGTACAGACGGTTTCTTAACATTGTGTAATGGCAGATTCCAAATATCAAAGAAACTGAAAGTTGTTATTTTACACTTAGCTTGGGTAAAAATAGTTATTATTTTCCATAACTTCAATTTTCAAGTTTAATGTTTGATAGAAAAGGTATGAAACACATATTCATGTGCTTTAATCGTTTTTTTTCATTCATGAATTTATATATGATTGATAAGTCATGATAAATTACTAATAGAATTGATACATTAACACGTTGAAGTAGACGTCATGGATTTGAAGATCTGAGAGTTACTATACTTTTAATATCAAATATCAGATACATGTGCATTTCTTTTTTAAAATTTGAATATGTATATGCACATATAGATCATGATACATTGCTGATTGAATCTTGATTTATTTTTACTTGTATATGCAATGAATTTCTATATATGTGAGTCAGTGTGTTATTACTATAAAGTATCAGATACATGTGAATCCTTGTGTCCTCTTCCCTTTAAAATCAATTAAATTTTCCATATTTCTTCCCTATATTTTAGCCTAAACTAAACTTATATTTTTGTCTGGAAACGTAATCATTTTCTTTGTTGATTTTCATCAATGTATCTACTTGAAAACATAGGAAAATTCACGTATCGTTTAACACTTTTTTGGGGGTATTTCATTGATTCGGTTAGTAAAAATGTTGAAACTCAAACCAGCCCCATTTCCATTTTAATGAACATCACAATTTACATAGATTTATGTATGTAAAATGACAACCAAAACAATATTAAACTTGAAGCCTTACCTCGGCCTAATTCAAAGTATATTCATAGTAACATTTTTGCACTTGCACACTCTTGCACAAACTTTCGAATACATGGTTGTCTATCATACTATTTCAAGTAGACGACGTAGTCATATTCATCCCGAAAACATAGCATATACCTATATCTACTAGCAATCATACACAACCTACGATTCATTGGGAGCTAGTGATAGGGGCATGCTAAAGGGAAAACAATCTTAGTTTTCGAAAAAATAATATGAACCTTAAGGGGTCTCTTGGGAAAGAGACCAAGAAAGAAGAAAATCCATTTCATATTTTGACGTTCAAACCTTGAAGTTGCTACCGCAAACCCTCTCCAATACTTAAGTCCAATCCGAGTTTTCAACACAAAAATTCAGACGGAAAAACCCTCTCTTTACCTAGCGTGTTCACTTAGCTTGTTTTCTTATATTTTAGTGTGAGTTCTTCAAGTGTGAAGAACTCTAGCAATTTTTCTGTTTTTATAGTCGTTTAGGAAGTGAGAAATCGTTAAAAGAGTGGAGAAAAAGTGAGAGAGATGAGCGTGAGAGAGAGTTAAAGGAGGTGAAGTACTTTAGACTTAGTCAACTAGGAGACTTAATCATAAAAATACATTTATTAATAAATAACAATAATTAATAATATAATATTTTTTTTCTTTTTAAATCAGCCATTAATTTATTAATTTATTTAATTAATTTACCAATCAAAAAAATCACATTAAATCATTGCTCCCACCTAGGTTCGAACTCGGGTGGAGTAAGACTTAACTTCAAGGGCTCAATTTCGACCCTCTTTCCCCAAATTGCCCCTATATTTTATTCATTAATTAATTAATTAATTACATATTTAGGGTAATTAAGATACTACCCTTCAAACCTAATATTTTTTTTTTAAGTCCAGTAAAGACTCCTTTGAGTAAATTTTCGTATTCGAGAGACCTATATGGTTGGAACCAACCTTTTCAAGATCAACTAACTCCCCAAGTTAGTTGGACTGGCTGTTGTAAGGGTTCCGAGGTCTGGTTCTACGCGGATCAATCTGTGGGAACCCTGGTCTAATCGTAGCCATTCTTGACACATTAAGTATTTCTTATCTTATTCATTTTTAGGGTTGTTACACAATCAATTTTATTATTTCAAATTTGAGTGTTACAATATCTATGATTCGTATGAATTCACCTTTTAAAATATAAATTAAAGGCTTTAAAGCTTGTTCTTGAATCTCTAATGAAGTTGAACTTGAACATTATCTTCATCTTAACGTTTAATTGAATTCAAAGGCTTCGAGCTATTTCTTGAATTCGATGGCCTTGATCTTGATTGTTTTTTAACTTTAATGCTTGAATTCTTAAAATTGTATCTTGTTAGAGAAGTAAATGGTGTTTGTACCACATATTTTCCCTAGCTTCTTGATTAGAATTTTCTTTCTTCTCTTTTACTAAATTATGAGACCCCTATTTATAGTTTTAGAATAGAAGAGTTGCGGTTGGAGCAGGACTCCCTTCGGACAATCAGATTTAAGTGAAGTATCATATGGCTTTATGGAGTGGCGTTTAGTTAAATTCATATTTATCTGAATTTAAATAATGGAATAAATTATATTAATGCATAATATTTTTTTGGACTAATATATTCATTAATTTAATATAATTACAACAACTGTATAAATTTATATTTAGTAAATTTTATGTGTCTAGAAATGCCCCTTCTTCAAGTCTTGTCAAGATATTTTATCTTTCAAAGACTAGGCTTGATGAATTTGAGGACTTCTATTTGCATACTTAGAGATTTAAAAAAATCATGTTGAAGCAATTTTATTCATATGGGTTTGACCACATTGAGTCATCACGATTTTGTGCAAGTCTGAAGTTTTATGAAAGCTTACTCATAGCTTTAACTCATGTAACAGATCAAGTGGGACCATTTGATTTTTTGACACTTATGCAACTGAACTTATAATATGGTTCTAAGTGCATATGTACCTCAATGAAGAAGATCAAGTCGCAACGTAGTTCTGGAGGAGTGAGTGACTTTTTCGTTCTATCGTACATAGTTTATACTTTAGTTGTCCAAGAGTGACATGCAGTTTAGGCTCGTACATTAAGGATCATTTTAACTTGAAGATTTAGCTCAAATTTAAAGAGCTTTATGATATATAATTTAGACTCGTGTCTCTAGGAGCATTTCAACTGATGATTTAACTCAAACTTGAAGATTTAAGGGACGTATAGTTTAAGTTCGTGTTTAAAGGAGCATTTCAACTAGAAGATTTAACTCAAACTTGAAAATTAAGTGACACACAATTGATGCTCGTGTTTCTAGGAGCATTTAAACTTGAAGATTTAAACCTAATGTGAAGATGTAAGTGATATACATTTAAGCTCGTGTTTCAAGGAGTATTTCAACTTGAAGATTTAACTCAAACTTGAAGATTTAAGTGACATACAGTTTAATCTCGTGTTTCAATGAGCATTCAACTTGAATATATAACTCAAACTTGAAGATTAAAGTGACACACAGTTTAAGGTCGTGTTTCAAGGAGCATTTCAACTTGAAGATTTAACTTTAACTTGAAATTTTAGCTCGTGTTTCAAGGAGCATTTCAACTTGAAGTATTAACCTTAACTTGAAGATTTAAGTGACATACAATTTAAGCTCGTGTTTCAAGAATCATTTCAACTTGAAGATTTAAGTGACATACAGTTTAAGATCGTGTTTCAAGGGGCATTTCAACTTGAAGATTTGACTGTAACTTGAAGATTTAAGTGACATATAGTCTAAGCTCGTGTTTCAAGGAGCATTGTAACTTGCAGTTTAAGCTCCTGCATTAAGGAGAATTTAAACTTTAAGTTTAAGCTCATGCATTAAGATGCGTCTAGATATACAATGACTCTTCAAAGTCATCTTCGGATGAAAACTTGCCCTCACTTTGGAGTTCTTCCATATCTTCATCTTCATGAGGTCCATAGACAGGAGATTTTTGATCTTTTCTTAAATACATACTTAATTCCATGTCATGTGCACGAGTTGCCAACTCTTCAAATGTATTGGTCTTTAATCCTTGAAAAATGTAGTGAAGACCCCAATTCATTGGTTGAAAATTAACTAAGGCGATCTTTATAGTTAAGGCTCAGACATCTCCGACGATTGATAAAGACAACAACTAACTCATCATCACCTTGAAGAGCCTTTGTAAGTTCCATCATACTAATGACAAGTCTTGTGCTACAAAAACTATTAAGGAACTATTTCTCTAATCGCTCCAAACTATCTATAAAATTAGGTTCAAGATCTGTGTACCAATCAAATGCTTTTGCTCTGAGAGATTGAACAAACTTTGTAATAAGATAATCACTATACGTCCCTGCAGCATTGCAAATATCGATATAGTGAGATATATTTTGTTTAGAAGTTCCTTTGCCATCATATTGTTGAAACTTGGGAGGTTGATAACCCTCAAACATTTTAAAGTGATCAACCCTTTGTGTATATGGGCTTACATATAAGGGATAAAATTTGGATGAAGACTCAGATTTGTCTTCGATTTTGTCTATGATAAAGTTCTTTAACTGATCAATTGTAACCAAACCTTCATTCGAGATATGAATCTCTTTAATCTTTGTTTGTTTTAAGAAAGAAACTTCTTTGTGTTGAATTTTAGAAATCATCAAAGGGGATTGACCTGATCTTCTTTCGATCATGTTATCCATCTTATTTGTTATCATTGAAAGTTTAGCATCTTGTTCGTGTGCGCACTTTGTCAGGTCTTTAATTACTTTAGTTAAGCTTGCTAATTGTTTTTCATTAGTGGATGACATTTTAATATTCTTTGATTCTTTAAGAGTTGAGAAAAGAGGTAGTGCTCGTCCCACTGGGCGTGCAGAATTTGTAGACTATAAAATTTGCATCGAGAAAATAATAATCAAGAACGGAAGATTATAGCAACAATTGATTTTATTATTTCAAATGTGAGTATTACAATCCTTATGATTCCTCTGAATTCACCTTTTCAAATATAAATTCAAGGGCTTTAAAGCTTGTTCTTGAATCTCTAATGAACTTGAACATTATCTTGATCTTGACTCTTTTTTGAATTAAAGGGCTTAGAGCTTGTTCTTGAATTCGATGGCCTTGATCTTGATTGTTTTGGAACTTCAATGCTTGAATTCTTAAACTTATTGCTTTGTAGAGAATTAAATGACGTTTGTACCATGGATTTCTCTATCTTCCTGTTTAGAAATTTCATTCTTCTCTTTTTCAGATTTATGAGACCCCTATTTATAGTTTTAATATAGATGAGTTGCGGTTGGAACAGGACTCCCTTCGGCCAATCATATTTAATTGATATATCATATGGGCTTTATGGAGCAGGCTTTAATTAAATTCATATGTATCTGAATTTAAATGATTAAATCAATTATATTAATCCATAATATTTATTTGGACTAATATATTCATTTGTTTAATATCAGAATAACTTTATAAATTTATATTTTGTAAATTTCAAGTGACTACACGCACCAGATTTCGACACTTGGATGAATTGTGAGAGGACTAAGGGAAAATTAAATTGCTGGGTCGGACTTTTTTGGACTGGGCTCGCGATTGTTGGGTTTTGAACTGGATCGAGATTCGGGGTTCTTTGATTTGTTAGGTATCTGGAGAAGAAGATGAAGACACAGGGATCATTTTTTTTAAGTTTTAAGGTGATGTTGGATATTTGTTGGGAATTGAGCTTGGATCGGGTTGGAGGGTGTAAAGTTTGGGCTGGGGCGCTTGAGAAAGAATTGGGCTGAAGGAAATA
Organism: Solanum arcanum; assembly: GCA_027789145.1. Classification (NCBI taxonomy): domain Eukaryota; kingdom Viridiplantae; phylum Streptophyta; class Magnoliopsida; order Solanales; family Solanaceae; genus Solanum; species Solanum arcanum. Next base: position 55,678,172 of record CM050942.1, on the reverse strand, counting down.
GTGAATTGGGTTTGATGAAATAAAGCCCAAAACATTGGTCTCAAAATAGGTTGAAGACATTTGACTACAATTGTAATAGAATAATATTTATTTAATAAAATGAATTAAAGGAGTTACGAAAGAATTGATTTTCGAACATTCGACTAGTATTTAAATAGGACTAATTAATATTAATTAATTAACGATCTTCTTAATCTTAATAAATTAAAATAAATAACTAAATTATAAACTAATGATTTAAAAATATAACCATAATTTAAACTAAACTAATTTGATAAAATACTTACTAAAATTAAAATACTCTTGAGATGATATTCGAATAATCATAAAACATATTAATTATATATATAATTATGTAAAATATATGTTATCTACAAATTAAAAAAAGTTACAAAACTATGGAAAATAATTAAGGTGGAAACTTTGTATTTTTCTTTAGATTTTATAAAACGAATTATCTTAAATCGTTTGAATTCGAAGATGCTCGAATTGATTAATTTATATGGTGGAAGTCCAAAATTTTGTGTCAACAACCATCAACATAGAATACGCCATTCCAATAGTATGTAGAGTGTTTATCATCAGGATATGACTTCGTGCATGATAATACATTTTATTGAATCCCATTAAAAGAAACAAATATACTTAAACAAGCTACGTGATCAATATAAGTTCTAGATTTATCACATTTGCATAAAGATTAAGAAACCAATGCATCAAACTCATCCTTAAAATATTATAATATCAAGAAATATGTTGAAATTGTCGAATTACCTTGATGAATAGTGTGGATCTCCCTATGCAGTTGATATCCATCAACCTTATCAAATCTCTATTTTAGATCTGTCCACACGATGGTTGCATTTGTAGCAATAGCAATCCCACCGAGAAGCTTCGTCAATATAGAGTTCATGATCCAAGAAAGTACAAACGCATAGCATTTCACTCATTGCTCTTCCCGTTCTTCTTGATAAGCACACTTCTTGCAAGTCCCCAACACAAACCTGAACTTACTCTTTCCTCAAAGGTTAATAAACATGAATCTGCTTCATAAAGAGTAAGTCTATATCCTAATAAAGAGTGTGAATAATGAAGATGAAGTTGATGGATTTGCTTTCGATCGACATTATCGATTGTTTCAATTGTAAATATTTGTGATGCATTAATGGTGGAAGCTTCAGCATCTCCCATCTCTGTGGCTCATCGATTATTGTATTAAACTGATTAAAAATTTAGAGATCTGATACCATGTAGATTTTACTAGGGAGGTTTATATGAAAATTGAAACCTTATCATCACAATTACTCGTACATCAGCTACATTACATTTATATATGTACAACTTCTAAATCCAACTGATCTGACAAGTTTAACTAACTAAATGAAAACCTAAAAAACTTTTTAACCAACTTAAAATAAATCTAATTATCTTGACTAACTAAATTAATTAATTTGAAAAATTAACCAATTCCAATATACATAAGTGAAAAAGTATATTTCTTTGGGGAAAGAGAGATTTATTTTCTGCCTTGTCAGCGATTTATTTAAATTTTTTTAATAAAATCGCTGCGAAGGCATTGATTTTCTTTTTATATAAAAAAATTATAGTAAAATAGGTGTTGTAAATGTTTTTTTTATTACTGAAGTCGCTAAATGGGGAGTATTTTTAAGAAAAATATTTTTATATTATAACAGTAGCTTTTTTTTTCCGAGAAAAATGTTGCCCCTACAACAATATAAAGGAAAAAAAGAAAAACAAGTTTTGGATACAATTGTTACTAGGCAATGATTTTTAATTTTAGTGGAGTAACGACTTCATTATTGTGTCAGAGAAAAATATTTTGATCAAAGCGATTTTTTCTTATTGATTTTTTTAAAAAAAATTGATGTGTCCTTTTGAAATTTTTGACAATTTTTTGTTTTTTGCATTTTTGCAATCGACTCTTTTATAATCTATGAAATTAATAAAAATATTATTTAGGAATTAACTACTTTAAGAAATTAGGCACTACCAATTGAAAAACTGTATAGAATTTTTTTTTTGAGAGGAATAAGTTTTTTTTTTTGTGGCATCAACTTCTTATTCGTGACTCTTCATGTATAACTAGATTTTTTTTTTGAAGATAAAGTATTTTAGTGTGGCCAAAATGCAAAGGTTTGATGTGGTGTTTCATATATATGATTACTTCTTGCGCTATAATGCAAGTTTTTTTAAATAAATTTTTTGCTTGTAGCCGTTTATTGAATAAATTGTGGTCCATACATATAAAATGGCCCATGGCCCAATAATAACGAATATACAGAATACCTAATTTTGTCCGATCTCTACTCATCCTTAGTGAGTACACAATACTCTTTCGTCCACCTTCTCCACTGCATTGTCGAAGAAAATTCTAGTAGTTCTGCCTCCTCCTTTGAATCATTTTTGAGCTCGAGTGGTCTTCAATGTTAACTGGTATTTTCGCTTCCTCTCTACCTCATTTTCTTCTTCACTTCTGCCCGCACGATCTTTGAATGATATCCCTTTCGTTTGTGCTTTTTCTCAATTGTAGATCTGGTGATGTATCTTTCCCTTGAAACATTCTAAAGATTCATCGGTAATGTTCGATCCACTTGTCTCTGTGCTTATTTGATGTAACTTTGTGGTAATTACGGTAAAATATAGCATTTATGTCTTGATATGTCCCCTTATACACTATAATTATATATTATATTATTATACTATTCTATGTAGATTTGTCAATATCTGCAGTAGTCATATGCTTTCCTTTCCTATGAAGATATGATTTTGGTATGTTCATTGCTGAAAATCGATTATTCTTGATCTGATTCTCAATATTGATATTCATTATTTGTTTGTATTTATATGTGTCCTGATATTGGTTGGTAAATCAGCAAAACTATTGTACTCATTCCTTTGTTCTATTTCCACAACTTAATTAGCCAATAAGTCTGCAACATTATTACCTTCTCTGAATATATGAGTGATGTTTGAATTAAATTGTTGTGATCTCATCCTTATATTATCTATTCTTTCCGCCAGCTCCTAAGGTATCTTCCATTGCCCTCTTATCATTTTCATCAGACTTATTGAGTCTATTTTGATTGTTACTTCCATCACCCTGTTCTCCCAACAATAATCCAATGCTTCATAGATTGCCATTGACTATATCTCTGTGTTAGTATTATTTCCAACTTCTGCATCCCTAGCATAGATCAGATTTCTTTGCGAGTACCTTTGAAAAAAGACCTATACACTCAGCCCTGGGTTCCATTTGGATGCTCCCTCAATGTTGCACTCAAATCTATTTGTATTTAAGGGTTTCCATAATACACTATGATAATGCAATTTAGGCTTGTGCCACTTTAGTTTTTTGAAAATTTGAAGCCACAAACTTGAATCCAAATGTATCTTAGGATATAGAGTTTTCACCAACTTCAAAACCATTTCTTGAACTTGAATCACCAGTCCTCCAAAAGTTGTGTTTCGTCCATGCTTTATACTATTTCTTCTCTTCCATATTGTCCACATGTTTATTGTTGGCATTGCTCTCATTACTCCTTGCAGTTGTGGTGATGATTTGAATTTCCACCAAGTAATGATTAATTATTGTAAATGTATTCATTTTATGTCTATATCTACGAAATTAGCAAATTTTTCTCCATAGCTTGTTAGAGAAGGAGGCTTTTCGACAAATATGGGTTAGTGTTTCCACACTCTTTTCATCGCAACACAAACATATTGAAACTAGATGAATCTTCACCTTTTTAAAATTATCCTCGGTAGAAATTCTCCTTTTCCACAATCTCCATAGGAAGAAATTCACCTTAAAAGGAACCCACTTGTTCCTAATTTAAACAGATTAATTTCTTCTCTCCTACTTCGTCCTCATAGTTTTCAATGTTGATTAAACATTAAAAGAGGTTTCACTTGAATTATTTTGGGATTAAGAAATCTTCTTCTTCTATGACAGGATTCCATAAAAGATGCTACATTCATTCCAAATAACCCTCTAACCCTCTCCCGATAATCCGTCAGATCAACAGATTCCCTCCCTCTTCTTCTCTTCCCCCCTTCTCCTCCCCCACTGAGAGGGAGGAATCTATCTATTTTGCAGTTGGATTGAATTCTATTGACTGCATTCAGTTAGGAAAATTTAATGATTGGACCGAAAGATGTAGAGACGGCGTCAGTAGAACATCTTTCTCTAGGAAGATTATGCATTGGATTATCTAGACTCTCTTTGAAGCATCTTAGACGAATAAGAATGTAGTCAAAAGGTTGAATAAGAAGCAAATGCTGTCAGAAATCTTCTTTTTTAGGAACTTCAATAATTTTGACAGATAGATATCAGTCTTATTAAAGTAAGGGGCACCAAAAGGTCATCCATCATCATGCCTGAACTGATTTTCAACTCTGGTTGGACCTTAACTGCTGAGAAAATGTAGAATTTAATGCCAAACAAAAGAGGGACACCAGTAGACACAACCACAGATTAACCGACAACAAACGTTTCTTTTGCTGAAGTTGTTAAAAAAAGTACAGGGTGCAAGAAGGCAGAAAAAGATTCAACGAACATTCAAGCACTAAAGAGGGGGATTTTGATATGCATTAATTGTCTCTTGTTCTCCAAAAATGAAGTTTTAAACAAGAGTTTTGTTGGTACTATCAAAGATGGGTAAAATCCCTCACCTACATTGTCACAAATACAGAGATGGGCAACAAACCTATTGAAACGGGTGCACGGCCTCAACATATACAAAACGGGAAGGGGCCTCTTTATTTTCGGGTTTGACTCTAGTAATATGATAGAGAAATTACTTTTTAGCAATTGGTTATTGAACAAAATACAACTCAAGCTTCAATGGTGGAACCCATCGTTAGGTACTTCCAACTCAACAGAAAAACCAAGTTCCACTTAGATTAGGATCGTGGGGATCCTTCTTCACCTATGGGCCCATAAAAACTTCAAGCTCATCCGAGACCATTGTGGCGGATGGATTAAAACAAATAAAGATATGTCCATCTACAAATGGAAGAGAATCAAAATCCAATGAATCTGGAGTAAGGTGCTGAAGGAGATCTCCATATAAATGGGTGGAATTACCTTCTCTATGCAAATATGGAATGAGCTTCAGCTATGACAACTATCAAATATAGAAGAATTTTGAACCGCATTACCTAATAGTCATTCAATATTTACATATTAGATACAAATACTGGCAGTCTACCACCTACACACTCAACAATGATAGCACATGCCAATACTGAGCATGGGATAGAGACAACACATGCCAATTTGTGTCACATTTGAGAATGATAAGACATACTAATGTTGAGTCACATGGGAAAACTTCCGCAGAAAATTTAAATCCTTCGGGATAGGTTAATTTTAATTTTGGAGGCCCAATTAAATCAGAACGGAAATTTATTTCTCAAATCTTGCGCCCAACTATAACTCAATTTCTGTTGAAGAGCTCTCCTAACACTCATAATTAACTGGAGAACAATGGAGTTGTGGCCTCAAAATTCCTAGAATTATAAATGATTTTGGAAGCTTGTTTTGTAGACCCAAGAGATATAGAGAAATTGATTGAAGTGACATCGAAACGAACCTTGACCATGAAACTTGAGATTACCCCTCATATAGCTGAAGAGACTGAGATTAATAACCATCCTAAAGAAATAGTAGAGGGTACAACCATGCATGCACCCATCTCAGATAAGTTCATATTGCAACTGTAGCTTGTCCACGACGTCAATCGGTTACCACCAAGTCTCCTGCATCCCTAGAGTACGCTGAGATAGAGGCTTTAGACTGGGTGAATTCTCACATTCTTAAACTAAGCAATACTTATGGAGTAACTTTTGAAGGATTAGAAGAGGAAACACTAGCCATTTTAATATAGCTAGATAAATGAAAAGCGACGCTAAAAAAGATAGAGTAGGAGGAGATAATCACCACCCCAAAAAGTAAGAGACTCACCAAGAATGAAATGAAAAATTTACAATCCAGTCTCAACAAAGTAGAAGGAATAAGAAATAGGGGGAAAACTCTCAATCTCACTTACAAATGAATGTAAAACTAATTTCATGGAATGGGATGGGACTCAACAATATAGAAAATATGAATTTTGTTAAGAGTGTATTTCAATGGGAGGCTTCTGATGTCTATTGTTTCCAAGTAACAATGTTAAGTCCAGAGGGATGAAGAAACCGAACAACTATGGCCTTGTAGATGGATGAAATGTCATTTCATCAATATTGTGGGAAGCAAGGGCGGTCGTAATACTGTGGGACAAGAATGTTTGGTGAAGGATAATTGTGTAAATAAGGCAACACTCTATCACCTTTGAATTTGTCCATTCTCATAACTCTTTTACGTGGTACCTCACCCGTGTCTATGCTCTACCTATTAGAAGTGAAAAATTATTATTATGGGAGGAAATCGCAGTTTGTAGCCAACTTTTTGAAGGTTGTTGGGTAACTTGTGGAGATATCAATACAAACTGATTTATGTTTGAAAGAAAATGGTGCTTAAGAATCACTAATCTGATGTATGCGTTCTTTAGATGGATCGAGGACATGGAACTTCATGACCCCGATCAATTTGGAGATAATTTTACTTTCTTTAGAGGCATCAACCATTCTAGTGAAGCTATTAGACATGTTCCTCTTCTTCTCAGAATAAGAAGAAACTTTCAGAAACATCAGACAAAGGATTTTTTTAGAGATACTTCAAACCACCACCCCATCATGCTAGAATGTGTAAATTGGGAGAAAAGCAAATCAATTTTCAATTTTAAAAATTGATGGCTCAATATTTAGGGTTTCACCATGTTGGTAGCTATATAACTAGTGGAATGACTTTTAGTGGATGGATGTCCTGACTTCAGGTTCAACAACAAGTTATGAATTTTAAAGCTCAAAGAGTGGAGTAAAACTACTTTTGGAGAATTAACCAGCAAGAAGAAAAATTTATTTGAAGAATTCGTTGTCATTGACATAATTCAGGAAAGTAGAAACCTGACTGAATGATTGTAGCAATAATTATAGTTGAGCTAAAATATTTGGCTGGACAAGATGAATCCATATGGAACAAAAATCAAGAGTACTATGACTAAAAAAGGTGAGAACAACACAAATTTATTCCAAAGAATGGCAACAACACAAAAGATTCAACACCATTTATAGACTAATAGTGAATGGTGAAGAAACTCGGTAATCTACAGTGATAAACAAGATATGATAGATTTCTCCAAAAAGTTGTACTTAGAAGATGAACCTTGGAGGACTACTTTTAATTTGCAAGGTTTTCCCAGAATCACAAATTAAGAGAATGAATAGCAACAAAGACCCTTCTGAGAATTAGAAGTACTACACATCATCAAGAGTTGTAATGGGCGAAAAAGCGCCTAATTTTGATGGTTTCACCATGAGTTCTTTTTGAAGTTTGTTGGGATACTATAAAGATAGATTTGATGCAGACCATCTATAAATTCCACTAGAGGGAATTGTTTGAGAAGCTTATGACTACCACCTTCATATCCTTAATTACAAAAAAGGCAAATGCCAAAGAATTAAAAGGCCACAGACATATAATATTAATAGAAGGGACTACAAGCTCATCTAAAAAATTTTAATCATAGAATTAAGTTTATCATGGGAATACTAGTGGATGAAAATCAGTGACCTTTTTGAAAGGGAGACAAATAATGGATGCATCACTTGTTGCAAATGAACTGGTAGATTCAAGAGTGAAGCGACAAGGTTTTTGATCATGTCAACTGGATCTACCATCTTAAGATCCTTAAATATACGGGATTTGGTTAAAAATGGCTAAATTGAATTAGATTTTGCATATCATATGTGAGTTTCTCCCTAATGTTTAATGGTGACATTGTAGGTTTCTCTCAATCAAGAGGGGTCTTAGGAAGGGTGACCCCGTCTCACCATTCCTTTTCTTACTATTTATGGAGGGTCTCAATCATATGTTCGGAAAAGCCAGCGAAAAATAGTTGGTTGACAGGTTTTTGAGCTCAGATAAGTAGAACAAATGGCATGAGAAATTTCGACCTACTGTATGCCGATGGACTAACTTATGCTATGTAAAGCAGACGTGTCAAAAATTAGACACAACAAGGCTATTCTAACCATTTTATACGGCATTTCAGGACTCAATGTAAATTTGCATGGGAGCTACCGCTAGCCAGTCAATGAATTCCTAAATATGCAGTTTTTGGCCATGAATCTCGGTTGGAATGTTGCTTCCCTACCCACCAATTATCTAGGCATGCTATTGGGAGCCAAAATAATGAACTCAATGCATAGAGAACAGTATAAGCGGGATGTAACAAGCAGCTATAAATATGGAAAAGACAATATTTATTCTTGGGAGGAAGATTGACACACATAAAATCACTCATTAATTAACTGCCCACCTATATGATGAGTTTGTTTTCCATCCCAAAGAGCATTGAAAAAAATATCAACCAAATTAGAAAGAGCTTTATGTTGCAAGGGAACAAAGGATATAAAGGCTACAATCTAGTGAAATAGGATATCCTTACCTTAACATGAGACAAGGAAGTTTAGGCATTAAGAAACTCAACCTCCACAGTCGTTGTTTACTTAGAAAGTGGTCGTGGAAATTTGGAACATAAGACATGACCTTATGGAAGAGATTCATCACAGAGAAATATAGACTCATTAACCAATGGACAACGGAACAAGTGGAAAGTACTTTTGGATGCAGTGTATCGAAAATAATTCAAAGACTCTGGTCCCAATTAAATATCAACATTTACTATAAGGTGAAGAACGGTACAAAGATCTTTGGTGAATGAGCAGTAGATAGGTAATGAAAGCATAAATACCACCTTCCCAGACCTCTACGACCTCAGTATTTAGATAAATGAGATTGTTACTAGATATGGAGCCCACAAGGGTGGACTTTCATCTTAGAAGATATTTAAATGACTGGAAGGTAGACAAAACAGCTAGTCTTCTACGTCTTTGACCTTTTTCCAGGTGTTTCAGTAAATCTAGGAAAACTTCTATGGAAGTTGCATAGTAAAAGAGTATTCTCTGTCAAATTATGCTACTAGAACAACATCATCAGATTCTCCTCCACTAGGATTTGTCCATGGAAACTAATCTAGAAATAAAATCCCCTTGAAGGTGTCATATTTTATTGGGTTGGTGATCAGGAGAGCTTGCCTAACTCACGAAGCACTACAGAGAAGAGGGTTTGCAAATTTTCTTAAAGTGTTTTATTTGTTACAAGGAGGTATAGGTAAGCAACCACCTCTTCCTACATTGCAAAACAACTGTAAATCTGTGGAACATGTTTTTATTTAAACTTGGAGTAAGCTGAACAATTACTACATACGCTTTTAATCTAATGAGGAGCTGGGAGACAATTTGAAGAAGAAATTCTAGAGGAGACTTGTGGAAACTGATTCCAACCTGCATTTGGTGGACCTTATGGAAGGAAATAAATGCAAGGTGTTGTGAAGGAAAAATCAACAACATCCATAGGATTATAATTACCTATATATAACCATTTTCTTGTGAATACAAAGTAACCTTTATAAAAAATAGTGAAATTCCCCTGCTTACTGCTGAACATACCAGTAAAATCAGTCTGATTTTCATTAAAAGGTGGTTTCTTACTCTCTGTAATATACTCTACCATTTCTGCTGAGAGTTTTGTGGCAAGTTTCTGTTCATTCCATCCACCAATGGTAGTCAACTCCCTCACTTCTACATCTTCCTCAATGGCCATATCACTTTCAATATATAAGAGGTCTCCCAATTTTGTCCAACTATCAAATAAAAACATGGAATTTTCTATGTTTTTTGCCACCATATATTGTGCTTTACTTTCTCCCTTACAATTATCATCTTTCTCCAGACATGTAATGCATCCCCGCCTGCAGTTATAGTTGGATGCAATTTCTTGCAATACATGTACCACATATATCCACTCCACAAAGAACAAATTAATTTCCTAGAATTCCAGCAAAGCTTTGCAAACAAAGCCTTCGATACATTATTTAAACACCTGAAACCTAGACCCCTTTCTTCCATGGGATAATACATGCTTCCCCATGAAACCCGGTGCTTGTTCTTAGATCCTGTTGCATTTCCCCAGAAAAATTTAGCAAATAGATTATGTAATTGGTTTATTACACTAAATGGGGGATTCACGGCTGATAGTAAATCCATGGGCACAGATTGCAAAACATGTGCTATTAAAATATAAACCTTACCCCATAAGATAGTAATCTATTCTTCCACATAGCCATTATGTTATCAACCTTTTTAATCAGTACTACAAAATGAACTTTATTTTTCCTTCATAGAAAGGTGGAAAATCTAGATAAGTAAAAGGAGAATTACCTTGCTGACCCCTGTTATCCTCTTTATTTGATAACACAGTACTACAAGGACTTTATTATATCGATAACAAATGATTATGTCTATGTATATCATTTGTCCAAACACCCCCTCATAAATTCATAGCACAATCATCCTCATCCTCATTGACTTGTGTTGTCCTGAGCAAGAAAGAATAGTGTCATCAACATATGATAAGTGGTTTATTTGCGGACTCCATTTATGCGTTCAAAAACTCTTAAAGTCACTATGTTCAAAGAACAATTTAGGATCCTGGTCAACACTTCAATTGCTATTATAGATAGGGTATGTGAAAAAAGGGTCGCTCTCTTTCAAACCTCTAGATGATTAAGCCAAAGGCTTTTCCATTCATTAGAACTGAGTACCAATTATTACTTATTAGCCTTACTATTATGTCTATTATTCTTTCAGAGAATCTAAATGTTCTCAAGGCCTTGATAAAGTATTTCCAGTAGACTCTATCATATGCCTTTGCCATGTCTGATTTTTCCACTACAATATGCAAATTGTTTCTCTTGTTGATGTCCATTATTATTTCTTGATTCAAAAGTACATTTTCAGTCATACTCCTCCTTTTAACAATGCCTGACTAGTTATTAGAAATCAAACTAGGTAACACCAATTAAACTCTTTCATGTATAAACCAATATAATTTAATTAGAAAAAGTATTCAGGCTAATAAATCTTAAGTCCCCAAAATATCCACCACCTTCTTCTTTGGTATTAGAACCAAATTTGTATGTGTTATGAATATGGGAAAATCATATCCACTGAAAAATGCCCTTGCCATATTCCATGCATCCTGATTATGATAAAAAGTTAAGGACTCAAAATTGTGGTATTGTTGTATTGGGTGAGAAAGATGAAGATAGTGAAAACCTTGATTACTATGGAGTTTTAGCTGATGCGATTGAGTTGCAATTTTTTATGGATAAAAGAGTAACTTTATTTCAAATTAATTTGTCTGATGTATATGATGAAATAAAATAAGTTAAAAAGACTGAGTGTGATTTGGTGAGTGTTAATCCATGTAGATTTTCAAAAACAAATGACCCATTTGTGTTAGTGGATCAAGCATCTCAAGTATTTTATATTGATGATACTTCAAACAAAGGTTGGCAAGTAGTGAGGAAGATCCAATCTCATGATTCCTATGAAATTGTAGAACAAATGAATGATGATATTGTAGAGTTAGGAAGTTCTTCCAAAAGAAAAGAAAAAGAACTAATGATATTAATTAATATCTCTTATGAGTTAGTATATTCATCCATAAATGTTATGATGGCAAAATTTCCTTTTTAGTACATTATTAAACATTTTTAGGTTTAATTTTTAACTTTTCAGTTCTTTTGCAAGTTCAAGATGAAACCACTGAGGATTGAAAATGAGGTCGATTCTAATATGAAGATTACTATCGAATATACGTTTATCACGCCGAGTGCTATTGAAAAGGGACAAGGACGAGGGCTTAAATCTTTGGATGAGAAATGAAATTTACCATCTAAGAGTATATTTCCTCAATCAAGTGATCTATTTAAGAAGCACATCAAAGAAATTTAAACAAGTAAGATATTTTGTAATCTTTTATTTCGGACCATAAGCAAAAGTTTAATTGTGTTAAAGGAAAAAAAATTCGAGTATTCTATATTCTGTGTTTTATCATGGAGGAGAAGGTTTGGAAAATAATTTTTTCCAGCTTTCTATTTGATGCAGAATATAGGCATAATACGTGATGTATGAAACTAAAATGATAAGAAGGTAAATACCAGGCCAAAAAACAGCTTAAGAAACTGACGCTGAATACATAATTTTCACAAAAGAAAACTTGTGAAACAAAATTAGCTTTAGAAACTCCTTGTAGACATTTTTGGTTCTTCTTGTCTTGTGATACATTAGTCAACGTATAAAATATGATCTGTTTTTTTCATGTTCTACAGGGAAGAAATAGGAACAAGGACGTAAAACCCCTACCGTGCACTAGTCAAGGAAATGAACGACACATAAGAACTTCACGACTTTTGAGAAAGAGAACGTTCAAATTAGTACTTCAGCTCCTACATCTACTAATCAAGTAAAGAACTACACCCAAGAAGTTGAAACAAGTAAGATCTTTTTCAAATGTGTTGTATTTTTTGAAAATCTATTGTGTTTTCAAGATCATTTTTCAAATGTATTGTATTTTTCGAAAATCTATTGAAAAGCCTGTGCGTTTGATTAATTGGATATTTAAATTACTTGAAATAATCATTATGTGTTATGATATAAAATGTTCTTTGATATGTGTAGGCTCAACTCTAAGAAATGGTTCAAGAAGATCCATCTCTACCTACGGTAGAGCTTGTTGAAAATTTTTGTGGACCTCAAACTCGTAGCCATGTATTTGGATTTGGGGGTGGAGTAAAGGCAAATGATTTGAAAGGTGGAACTTCATTAAAGTCTGAATTGTTGTATGTACTACGTTCAACTCGAGAGGATATCAAATCCTTGAACAAAGAAAACGACTCCTTAAATGATCGCTTGTCTACCATAGAAGATGAGATGAAAGAAATAATTAAAATGAAAGAATTCTTCACTGCTCAACAATCATATGTCCCACCTACAACATCGTCCTCCTCAACTGAATGACCACAATCTTTTCAATTGACCAGGTTAGTAACAATATATTTTACTTATTAATTTATTTTGTTGAAACATAACAACGTAATGAATGTATAATTAAATAACAAAAAATGGGTCTTTTGATGTGAAAAAGAAATATTCGCAGTAACACAAATAATCTTTATGAAAGATGGAATAACATACTGATTTCCTATTGTGTTAATTATGCAGTAGAATAAGATACAATATAGAAAATGAATCTTGTTCTGTTCTTTTTCGTTAGAGTCGGTGACTTCTTGGCTCGCATATTTTTGTAAGAATTGACATGTCACACTGTATAATAGTTGCAGTCTACTTCGGTTTGACAACAACTTAGAAGACAACATTTTATCTGCTACCATATTTTCAATAGTTGGGAATCATTTTTGTATTGAGAGTTTTCTTATTGAAAGTGGTATTTTGTGAAGACGAGCGAAATTCATTTATATTTATATAGGAACATTAGTTGTTTGAGCAATGTTGTCTATAGTTGTATGAAAAATTAGTCAATCTTCAAAGAATAGTTTGGCGAGGAGACGAGGTAAGGTGAGGCGACTGTAGAAAATTTCTGCAACCATAATTTTTTTATGCTGACTCTGTTTTTAAATTTTAAGATGCATAAATTTTTTTTTTCAAAATTTCTAGACTGCGGAAAACTTGCAGGCAGCTGCTCAATTTTTGTATGCTAGCTCAATTTGAAATTTTTGGCACTGCTGCAACATTACAGCCAGCTGCTAAATATTTTGTGCTCTCTGTTTTAAACTTTTTGCAGTGCTGAAAAATTGCAGCCAACTGCTCAGTTTAGTAGAAATCTCACCAAAGCATGGAAAAATCAAGGATGTATTGATAACTATAATGTTCAGTTACAAGCTCCTTATATAGGAGAAGAGTCCTATTGTAGTTATACTAGGAATCCTACTACAACACAAATAATTACATAGGTAGTATTTTATTTAAAGTCAAATACCCTATCCTACTCGACTCCAATAATATTCTGTAGCTTAGTCGTATATTACTTAGGATTTAGTTGTCTAGTCCTAGTATGAATTAACTCTAACTCGTAAGCATGCTTTGATGGATCTGTTCCTTCGACGTGTTCCATTATTCGTCACGGTTCCTTCAACACTTCCACTCAAGCTTGTGAGTGGAGGAACTGTAACTCCTAACTAGCTACAAAATCAGAGAAAACCTATTGAGTTAAGGCTTTGGTATTAATATCAGCTTTTGATCCTTACACTTCACAAACTGAGTAAGAAGTCATCACCTGGCCACTTTCTCATGAATGAAATGACAGTCCATTTAAACATGTTTTGTTCTAGCATACATAACTGGATTAACTATTCTGTACAAGACACTCATATTATCAAAATACAACGTAGGAACAGATCAAAAGAACATTCCAAGGTCATAAATAAGATAAAAAATCCAAGTCATTTCTACGGCAGTGGAGGCTAGTTCTCTATTCTCTGTTTTAACACTAGATCGGGCTACTGTGTTCTGTTTCTTGGAGGTCCAAGAAATAAAATTTGCACCTAGGTTGATTCTATAGCCTGTAGTTGATCTCCTAGTTGTGGTACAACCTCAAAAATCAACATCAGAGTAGCCATACAACCTAAAGTGTATAGTACCTTTGATGTACCTAAGAATCCTTTTTACCTCTTGGAGATTTTTAATGTTTGGGCTTTGTATAAACTAACCTGCTAAACTCACATCATGAGTGATATCAAGTCTTGTGAGGATCAAATTGAAGTCTCACTACTATCATTCTGTAAAAGAATGCTTCTACAAGACTTCCCATAACTTCATCCAAACCATGTTTTTACCCAAAGAAGTGGCTACAGCCTTTGCCAAAGTCATCTCTATCTTGGACAACAGCTCAAAAACATACTTGCTTTGATTTAAGTGAATTCCACCTTCGAAATACTTCACCTCAATTCTTAGGAAGTAGTGTAATGGGCCGTGATCTTTCACAGCAAACTCCTTCCGAAGTTGAAGAACCAACTCTGAGACATGAGGTAGACTACTTTTTTGACAATAATATTATGTACATATAACAAGAGAAATATTTTGCCTTTGTGAGTTTTCAAAGTAAATAAGGAAGGGTCAGCCTTATTACAAATGAAACCAAGGTGTAAGAGATGCATGCTAAACATATAAAACCAGGATCTTTGTTCTTGTTTAAGACCATACAATGCCTTTTTGAGTAGACATATATGCTGAGGATAGAGTGATCAATAAAACCAAGAGGTTGACTCATGTACACCTCTTCTTGTAAGAAGCCATGGAGAAAGACATTTTTGACATCTAACTATCTAACTTCCCAATTTGAATTGACAAAAATTGGGTAGAACCGCTCTAACATTTGTAGCTTTAACTACAAGACTAAATGTTTCTTCAAAATCTAAGTTCAAACTGCGAGAATCCCCTAGCCATAAGTCTGGCCTTGTATCTATCTATTTTCCCATAAAAATTTTAAATTTTGTTTTAAACACCCATTTGACCCAACCATGTTTATACCAGGAGATTTGGGCACAAAAATAGATATTTTGTTAGCATGTAAAGCATCAATATCTTCATGCATTGCTCCAAGCCAATGAGGTCATTTTAGTGCTTCCTTAGTAGTATTTTGTTCTCCCACAATTTTTGTGCTAGTGCAAGCAACAAGTGACAGGTGATGTTCCTTCGCCTTTTGCCTGGTGATAGCCTATATATCCTTTGTGGTGCAGAAAGTACCTCAACCTCTACATCAACCAATGTAGTTGACTGGAGTGTAGCACTGTCAGGTTGATGGTCAATTGGTACATCAACTAAAGTTGTTCTTTGATGATGATCATTGGTTGGAACTGGAAAAGAAACACTTTCTTCACTGCTCCCGACAGATTCAAAATCTGCAATTGGAGTTTCAACACTACTGTATGGGTCACCAGCATCAACTTAATCCTTAGCATCTGATCCTGCGCCTAAAAAGTTAATAATACTTCTCATTATCAATGATTACATGAGGTGTAGCAACATTATCACTATTAATGTGTGGGCTAGCAACATGTACTTCTTTTGAATCAAAATTATCATGTGTCAGCAGTTTAGAGAAAGATTCAACAAAAGTAGCAAGGTGAGGTGAGACATCAATGTTAGTTTGAGATTGCTTTAGAGACACATAAGGTAATGTGTTTTCATCAAACTAAACATGTCTAGATATGTAAACCCTCATTGAACAGGGATGATAGCCTATATATCCTTTGTGTAAATTGTTGTACCCTATGAACACACAAGAGTAGGTCTTTGGACCAAAGTTATATAGGACCAGAGTTATATTCTAGTTATAGTAAGAAGCCTACTACAACAAAAATATTTACATGGGTAGTATTTTATTACAATTCAAATACCCTAACCTAGTCGACTCCAATAATATTTAGTAGCTTAGTCTTACATATCATAGGGTTTAGTAGTCTAGTCCTAGTATGACTCTAACACTAACTCGTCGGCCTGCTTCAATGGACCAGTAACTTCGACGTGTTCCATCAGTCTTCAAGCTTCGTCAAATAGTTTACAATTAGTTTCCAACTCTTATATGTATTGGCCATATTAGTGCACCCCTTCTTGTAGGATCTAGACATGTACAAAAAATAGTTAATATCAGTCGAATACTCCCAAATTTTTTTCTTTTCAACATCAAATGACGCAGACCATAGTAAAAAGAAAGAATGTTATTTAAGATTTCATACCAAATATTACCTTGTCTAGGCTTTTATTAAACTTGAAATCATAGACCAGAAATTTTTCCACTCCATTAAATCAGTATCCCAATAAATTGGTTAGGTAACGATGTTGTCACTATGCTATTAACTTGACTTCATTCTTGAACTTAGTAAATTCTTGGCATGAAGTCATGTCTTGCTTCTTCACTGCTATTTCTACTCTATTCTCAAGTACACTCTACAAATATTATCTATCATTTTGGTATTAATTATGGTGTCTGAGTTACTGTAAATATGCATTTTTATGCTTGTTTAAAAGAAATAATAACCTTATAAACATTGTCAAATCCATCATGCCCTATCTTATAAAAAAATGTGTACGGCTACTAAGATAAGGCAAGATGGCTTTGGCAATGTTTATAAGGTTATTATTTCTTTTCGACAAGCATGAAAATACTTATTTACAATAACTAACATGACAAAATTAATACCCAAATGATATATAATATATATAGGGTGTATTAGAAAATGGGGAGTAGAAATAACAGGGAAGAAGCAAGACGTGACTTCACCCATGGATATACTGAGTTCGATAATGAAGTCAAATTAATAGCAAATGTACAACATTGTAACCTAACCAAGTTGTTGGGATACTACATTAATGGAGTAAAAAAATTCCTAATCTATGAGTTCATGACGAATAATAGCCTAGGCAAGGTCATATTTAGTATGACATCTTAAATAACATTCTTCTTTTTACTATTGTCGGTGTTGTTTTTGATATTGAAAAGCCACAAAAAATAGAAATTAGCGAGTATTCAAGTGAAATTTAGCAACTGTATTCTCTACATGTTCAAATCCTCAAACAAGGAGTATAGTAACATGGACAATGAGCAGTTGGCTGTAATTTTAGGACAGTAAAGAAGTTACAAAAAGTGAGCGTAAAAAACGAGCAACTGGCTGCAATTTTGCAACAGTGCAAAATTTTTTTAAAAAATGTATGCAGCCGTCGTTCAATAGGATACATCCACTGATAATTATTCGGTCCAGAAATTTAAGCTTCAGTAGCTAAATAAATATGTAAGTTCTGAAATCAAAAAAAGAAGGAGGGGAGACTTTTTCTGACTTGGAAAATGTTTTGGGCATTTATTCTTCAACAAGTTCCAAGTTTTCAATTCTCAACTATTTTGATCCAAGAAAACTAAAAATATAAATAATTCAATCAGCGGCTCACACACTTCTTTAGACAACAAACCACGAAGTGCAAGAGGGATAGATATTGCAACATAATATGATAATCATGACTTTTCAATCAAGATATCTTGTGATCATTTAATTCACATACTGAGAAATATTAGATGGAAATCATCATAACATTTTAGATTCTTTATGAAAAGTCAAAAATTTGTGCTTATCTTTTATGAGATTATGTGTTGCCTGTTTTTGGAAAGTCCAATTTCTCCCCCTTTGGATGGGGTGCAATTCCAACCTAATGTTCATCTCTTGCAGGTCTAATCGAGTTTTAATTATGTCCTCGGTCTTTTTTTGACATTCATATTTGCCCCCACGATATTATAACATATATATTTTCAATATACATAACATCCAAATTATGTAGCAACAAGAGACAATTCCAATAAGAAAGTTCAAACGAGATAGTTTTTTATTCCAATTATCCATTCAATTTCATGTGATTTCTTATTTCTTATCTTAGGATCATTTGATAAATGTAATCCTTCAAGATCTTGCACTTGATTAAGTATCTCAATACAAGAACTCACTTTTGGTGGGGACATTTTCGCTGTTGTACCATGAAATGAGTCCTTCTCACCGCCAAAGTTGTTATTCTGAGAAAGATAACGCTGATAACCTATAAAACACTGTTTCTTACAATTAGCCTATTGAATTAAGACAGTGCCTTTATTGCAACGTGGTGATGCCAATTTTCCTTTTGTACTCCATCGTGATAAATTTTCATATGTTGGGAAGTCATTGATGCTCCATAATAGAGAAGCATACAACTTAAAAATTATCTAGTTGATGCATCATAGGTCTCAACACCAACTTTCCACAACTCCTTCAATTCCTCTATTAAAGGTTCAAGATATATATAAATTGAAACTTGTGGACCATTTGGACATGAAATAAGCATTGAAAAAATAATTTTTCTTTCTTTTTACACAACCAAGATGGTAAATTATAAGGAATAAGAACCACATGCCAAATTTTGTATGAGGCTTTCGCATTCAAAAATAGTGAAAATCCATCACAATGAAGTTTGACTCGAACATTTAAAGACCTAACCGCAAAAAGAGGATGAAGCTAATAAAATGACTTCCATGCCATTGAATTAGTCGGGCGCCTGATTATTCAATCATTTATCGATTATACTTATGCCATATCATTAGAGTATATGCCTTTGTAGACGTAAACAATTTGTGAAGTCTAGGATTTAAAGGAAAATAGTATAAACTCTTTGATGTTATTTTTTAACTTTTTATTACTTATTTATTCACGATGTGTATTTATTTTTCCATCTAAACGCACCACAAACATTACAAGAATCAAGTAAGCTATGCCCCTTTTAATATAAAAGGCATTCATTAGTACACACATAAATCTTGTTGTATGAAATCCCGAGTGCTTGAATTATTTTCTTTGACTCATAATATGAGTTCGGAAAATTTGTCACATTAGGCAACAAGTCCTCTTTCAACAGTTTCAATAGCATTGTAAATTATGAATTAATCCAACGACCCATACTTTTAATATGAAGAAATTTTATCAGAGAGGAAATCTTTGAAGCTTTTGAATTGTGGTATAATGGCAACTAGAAATCCTTCGATTGGCTGTTAAAAAAATTCATCATTTTGTTCCTTCTCATATAAGTCATCACAATCAGTATGTGTCATTCCTCCGTCAAGATTTGGATACAAATCTTTAAATAGCTGTTCTACTTCATCTTGCACTCTCACATTCTTCTACTGCCTCACCATCTTTTTCTTCATATTCATGTTTTTGATTTTTATTTTAATAATGGCTCGGACAAACATTTCCCATGGTTATATCGAAAGGAATAATTACAAAGTATTCCACATACATGTAATATTCCAAGTCACTGATGTAATCGTCAAGAAAAATGGAATAACTGACTTGTTCCCTATTATGTTAATAGTGTAGCAGAATAAGATACAATATCAAAAATGAATCTTGTTGTCATCTTGTTCATTAGGGTCGGTTATTTCTTACTGCTTACAATTGATGCCTTGTCCATATTAAATGTCATTGTTGTCTTAGGCTTGCATATTGTTGTCACCATTGACATGCCACTATACAATGGTTGCAGTCTACTTCTGTATGAAAACAACTTAGTAGACAACATTATTTTCCTACTATTTATTCAATAGTCGGTAGACATATTTTTTATTGAGAGTTTTCTTGTTGAAAGTTGTATTTTCAGAAGACGGGCAAAATTTGTTTATATTTACATAGGAAATTGAGTTTTTTGAGAAATGTTGTCTATAGTTGTATGCAAATTAGTTAATGTTAAAAAAATAGTTGGGGTTAAATGTGAACTCTTAAATTGTTTAAACAAATTGGTTAGGCGAGGAGACGAGCTAAGGTGCCACGACTGTAAAACATTTTTCAACCATAAATTTTTTTTTATGCTGGCTCTGTTCTTTATTTTCTGCAAAGCGGCATTAAAATTTATGCACTACTAAAATATTGCAGTCAACGACACAATTTTTTAAGCTAGCTCTTGTTTCAAGCTAAAAATTGCAGCCAATTCTCAGTGTTATATTATGTATTCGCCATGTTACTGTACCCCTTCCTGTAGGATCTGGACAAGTACAAAAAATAGTTACTCAAAAAAACGCGCACAATAGTAAATAGAAAGAATGTTATATAAGATTTCGTACCTAATATGACCTTGTGTAGGTATTACTCGGCTTGACCTCATAGACTAGGAATTTTTCTGCTCCATTAATGCAGTAACCCAACAACTTGGTTAGGTTACGATGTTGTAGATTTGCTATTAATTTGACTTCATTCTCGAACTCAGTAAATGCTTGGCTTGAAGTCATGTCTTTCTTATTCACTGCTATTTCTACTCCATTCTCTAGTACGCCCTATACATATTATGTTTCATTTGGGTATTAATTATCTTGTCTGTGTTACTGTTAATATGCATTTTCATGCTCGTTGAAAGTAAAAACTAACCTTATAAACATTGCTAGACCATCATTCTCTATCTTATAAGAAAATGTGTATGGCTGAAAAGATACAGGCATGATGTCTTAAGCAATGTTTATAAGGTTATAATTTCTTTTCAACAAAGCATGAAAATGCATATCTACAATAACTAAGACAACAAAATTAATAACCAAATGATACATAATTTGTAGGGTGTATTAGAGAATGGAGTAAATATAACAGGGAAGAAGCAAGACGTGACTTCACGCCATGGACATACTGAGTTCGATAATGAAGTCAAATTAATACCAATTGTACAATATCGTAACTTAACCAAGATGTCGGGATACTGCATAAATGCAGCAGAAAAATTCCTAGTGTATGAGTTCATGGTGAATAATAGTCTAGGCAAGGTTATATTTAGTATGACATCTTAAATAACATTCTTCTTTTTTACTATTATTTGTGTTTTTTTTCTGATACAGGGTGCGAAGAACCCGACAGACATGTTGACGAAATGTGTTGATGTTGGGAAACTGGGTTTATGCAAAACCTCTCTTGGTCTTCTGTAGTTAATGCTACAGATGTTGCGGTGCGTTAAAAATGTTGATGATAAGGAGATTTTTTTTGAGAATATATTTTTTGGATGACTGAATCACTCTCCAAGTGGGAGATTTGTTAGGTTGTTGAGCCTGATTTATTCTCTGTAACAAAAAATACTCGAATTTATTAATATATATACCCCACCACCGTGGAAGTTTATTCACGAGGTGTTACCACAAAATATTTGTTTTTCTCATTCTCTTTAGATCTCTCATCTCTTTCTCTTTAAAGTTCTTGTGCTCTTCATTCATCAAGTGTGTGTGCGTGAAATCGATCCTAACAACTGCTATCAGATCTAAGGAGATTAAACACGATCACTGAAGATGGATAGTTCAAAGATTGGAATCGAGAAGTTTGATGGATCCAATTTTAGTTTCTGAAAGATGTAGATCGACGATTCTCTGTACCAGAAAGATCTTCACGAACCGTTGACGGGGGTGAAGCTGGAATTCATGACGGAGGAGAAGTGGAAGCTCAAGGATTTCCAGGCTCTAGGGTTGATCCGGTTGACTTTGTCAAGAAACGTGGCGTTTAACATCGTGAAGGAGAAAACTACGTCCGGTCTGTTGAAGGCACTGTCAAACATATATGAAGAACCATCGGTTATGAAAAAAGAATATTTGATGCGTAGATTGTTCAATTTACAGATGTCTGAGAATGGATCCATTTCTGTTCTTATAAATGAGTTCAATATGATTTTGAGTCAAGTCAATTCTGTGGATATTGATATCAAAGATGAAATTAAGGCTTTCATTTTGATGTCATCTCTGCTCGAGTCTTGGGATACTGTTGTTGCTCTGATTAGCAGTTCCCGTGGATATGAGAAACTGAAGTTTGATAAAATCTGTGATGTTGTTCTAAGTGAAAGTATTCGCAAACGAGAAGTGGGAGAAGTAAGACGAAAGGCAAAAATCAACATGGTCGATCAAAATCAAAGAATCAAGTAAAATCTCCGAACAGATCAAACGTGACTTTTTGGAACTTTGGAGAAAAAGGGCACTTTCTGACGAACTCTACAAAGCCAAAGAAGAAACAGAATAAGAAATCTGGAGATGACAATGATTCGGTAAATGCAGCAGAGGACATTGTCGATGCTCTAATCCTTAGCGTAAACAGCACGGTTGAATCATGGATTTGGGATTCTGGTGCATCTTTCCATTCTTCTCCAAGAAAGGAGTTGTTCCAAAATTTCAAATCTGGAAATTTTGGAAAAGTGTATCTTGCTGACAATAAAGCCTTAGAGATTGAATGAAAGAGGTATGTTTGCATAAAGACAACCTTGGGAAACAAGTGGACATTATAGGATGTCAGATATATTCCTTGGCTCAAGAAAAATCTGATCTCTAATTGTCAGTTGGATAGCACGGGATATGCAGCAATGTTTGGGAAAAGGTTCGTGGAAGATTGTGAAAGGTGCTATGGTAGTAGCTCGTGGCACCAAATCTTGAACCTTGTACACCACTGCAGGGTGTATTAACATGGAAACTGTTACTGAAGGTGCTTCCGGTTCATATCTGTTGCACAACAAGCTTGGACACATGAGTGCTAAAGGAATGAAGATGCTCGTTGCAAAATAAGCATTAGAGAATCTGAAGTCTGTTCATATGGGTCTTTGCGGGAGGTGTGTTATGGGAAAACAGAAAAGAGTAAGCTTCACAAAGACTCCTAGAGAGCCAAATAAATGGGGTTGGAAATGGTCAATACAAATTTTTGGGGACCATCTCCAGTATCATCACTTGGAGGATCCAAATTCTATGTTACCTTCATTGATGATTTCCGCAGGAAGGTATGGGTTTACTTATTGAAGCATAAGTCAGATGTGTTTGCAACTTTAAAGAAGTGGAAATTTCATGTTGAGAATCAGACCGTTTTGAAAGTCAAATGTCTAAGGTCTGACAATGGAGGAGAGTATGACAAATCAGAGTTCAAGGCATTCTGTGCAGCTGAGGGAATAAGATTCATGAGAACAGTTCCTGGTAAGGCAAGGCAAAATGGAATTGCTGAGAGGATGAACAAAACATTGAATGAGCATGCAAAGAGTATGAGGATTCACTTTGGGTACACTGTGGGCTTCCCAAAAAATTTTGGGCTGATGCTGTAAGCAAAACTCATACTTGATCTACGCGGGACAATCAGTTCCTTTAGGGTTCAATATTCCAGAGGAGGTGTGGACAGGAAAAGAACTCAAGTACTCACAATTGAGGACGTTTGATTGCATTGCTTATGTTCATATTGATCAAGAAAAGAGAGACAAGTTTGATGCAAAGGTTGTGAAGTGTTACTTGATAGGCTATGGTTTTGATTTGTTTGGTACAGGTTTTGGGATGACAAGAACAGATAGATCCTGAGACATTGTGACATCACATTTGATGAGTCTATCATGTACAAGGACAAAGAGCAGAAGTTTCTAGAGATTACAAAGCAAGTGGGAGTTGAGGTTGAGTTTGAGAAGAGTAGCCCCAGATATGTCAAAGCAGATACTCAACCAACTCTTACTGAATCTGAAGTGGAGCAAGTTACACCTGAGCAGGTGTTAAGGAGATAATCATGAACCATCAGGGCAACAGATAGGTATTCACCTTCATTACACAAATGATTGTTGACTGATGAGGGGGAACCAGAGTCTTTTTATGAGGCCCTATAGGTAAATGATTTGATCAACTAGGAGTAAGCCATGGATGATGAGATGAGGTCACTTGAGAAGAACGACACATGGGTGTTGACTAAGGTACCTGCCGGGAAGAGAGCTTTGCTGAACAAGTGGGTGTTTAGAATCAAGACTGACCAGATGGCAAAAGAAGGTTCAAGGCTCGTTTAGTGGTTAAATGATATTCACAAAGGAAAGGTATTGATTATGCTGAAATATTTTCTCTTGTTGTTAAGTGAACCTCTATTCGAATTCTGTTGAGTATTGTTGCATCGGAGAATTTTCATCTAGAGCAAACGGATGTAAAAAAATGTTTTTTTATGGAGATCTGGAAAAAGAGATCTATTTGCAACAACTGGAAGGATTTGTGGTTCCAGGCAATGAACACATGGTGTGCACGCTCACGAGGAGCTTGTATGGACTAAATCAAGCACCAAGGCAGTGGTATACGAAGTTTGACTCCTTCATGACCAAGAGTGGATTCTGTAAAAATGAAAAGGATCCACGTTGTTACTTCAAGAAATACACTTATTAATATGTCTTTCTATTCTTGTATGTGGATGATATGTTGATTGCAGGATCTAGTTTGTGGGAGATTAACAATTTGAAGACGAGGTTGTCTGCAGCGTTTGAGGTAAAAGATTTGGGTGCAGCGAATCAGATTTTGGGGATGAAGCTCGGGATAGATCTGTTGGCACTTTAAATCTATCTTAGGAGTTGTACATTGAGAAGGTGCTGAGCAGATTCAGGACTAATGATGCTAAACCCAGGACTACTCCATTGGCAAATCACTTTAAATTTTCAAAGTAGCAGTCACCCAAGACTGCCGACTAGCGTGATCATATGGCACTTGTTCCATATGCTTCAACAGTTGGGAGTTTGATGTATGCTATGGTCTGCACTAGACATTATATGGCACATGTAGTGGGAGTTGTTAGCAGGAACATGGCGAACCCTGGGAAAGAGCGTTGGGAAGCTCTGAAGTGGCTTCTGAGATATCTGAGAGGTACATCCAATACTTCACTTTTTGATTTGGCAAAGGCAATGTGACTGTACAGGGTATTGTGGAGGCTGATCTTTGTGGGGATGTTGACTCGAGCAGGAGTACATCCGGGTACATTTACACCATAGGTGGAACAGTAGTGAGTTGGATGTCCAGGCTTCAGAAGTGTGTTTCTATTTCATCTACTTAAGCTGAGAATGTGGCAATAGTTGAAGCTGGGAAAGAGATGATATGGCTGGCAGATTATCTTGAAGAATTGGGCTAGAAGCAGAGCGAGAAGATTCTTTACTCAGATAGCCAGAGTGCCATACAGTTGGTTAAAAATCCAGTCTGTTATTCGAAGACAAAGCACATATGAAGGCAATACCATTTCACTCGCAGGGCAGTGGAGGATGGTGATGTGTGCTTGGAGAAGATGGAGGGTGCGAAGAACCCGACAGACATGTTGTCAAAATGCGTTGATGTTGGGAAACTGGGGTTATGCAAAACCTCGGTTGGTCTTCTGTAGTTGTTGCTACAGATGTTGTGGTGCGGTAAAGATGTTGACGATGAAGAGTTTTTTTTTGAGAATGTATTTTTTGGGTGACTGAATCAGTCTCAAAGTGGGAGAATTGTTAGGTTTGTGGATCCTGATTTATTCTCTGTAACAAAAAATACTCTAATTTATTAATATACATACCGCACCGCCGTGAAAGTTCATTCACGGGGTGTTACCACAAAATATTGGTTTTTCTCTTTCTCTCTCTAGATCTCACATCTCTTTCTCTTGAAAGTTCTTGTGTTCTTCATTCATCAAGTGTGTATGCGTGAATACGATACTAACACCTTTGTATGACAACAACTTAGTAGACAACATTATTTTTCCTACCATCTATTCAATAGTCGGTAGATTTTTTAGTGAGAGTTTTCTTGTTGAAAGTGGTATATTAAGAAGACGAGAAAAATTCGTTTATATTTATATAGGAAATTGAGTTTTTTGAAAAATGTTGTCTATAGTTGTATGAAAATTAGTGAATGTTAAAAGAATAGTTGGAGTTAAATGTGAACTCTTAAATTTTTTTAAATTAAATTGGTTAGGTGAGGAGACGAGCTAAGGTGCCACGACTGTAAAACATTTTCAACCAAACAATTTTTTTTATGCAGGCTCTGTATTTTATTTTCTGCAAAGCTGCAGTAAAATTTATGCACTAGTACGATATTGCAGTCAACTGCTCAATTTTCTACGCTAGCTCTTGTTTCAAATTTTTGCACTGCTGAAAAATTGCAGCAAATTCTCAGTTTTACATTATGTATTGGCCATGTTAATGTACCCCTTCCAATGGATCTGACCAGAACAAAAAAAGCTACTCAATTTCAGTCGAATACTCCCAAATTTCTTTCTTTTAAATATCAAAACAAGGAGGACAATAGTAAAAAGGATGAATGTTATACAAGATTTCATACCAAATATGACCTTGTGTAGGCTATTATTTGACCTGAACCCATAGACAAGGAATTTTTTTCTGCTCCATTAATGCAATATCCCAACAACTTGGTTAGGTTACGGTGTTGTAGCTTTGCTATTAACTTGATTTCATTCTCGAACTCAGTAAATTCTTAGCATAAAGTCATGTCTTTCTTCTTCACTGCTATTTCTACTCCATTCTCTAGTACGCCCTACAAATATTATGTTTCATTTGGGTATTATTATGTTGTCTGAGTTACTGTAAATAAGCATTTTCATGCTCGTTGAAAACAAAAAATAACCTTATAAACATTGCTAAACCATCATGCCCTATCTTATAAGAAAATGTGTATAGCTAAAAAGATAGGGCGTGATGATTTTAGCAATGTTTATAAGGTTATAATTTCTTTTCAACAAAGCATGAAAATGTAAATCTACAATAACTAAGACAACAAAATAAATACCCAAATGATACACAATTTGTGGGGTGCATTAGAGAATGGAGTAGAAATTACAGGGAAGAAGCCATACATGACTTCACTCGATGGACATACTGAGTTCGATAATGAAGTCAAATAAATACCAAATATACAACATCGTAACTTAACCAAGTTGTCGGGATACTGCATAAATGGAGCAGAAAAATTCCTAGTCTATGATTTAATGGCGAATAATAGTCTAGGCAAGGTTATGTTTAGTATGACATCTTAAATAACATTCTTCTTTTTTACTATTATTAGTGTTTTTTCTGATATTGAAAAGCCACAAAAAATAGAAATTTGCAAGTATTCGAGTGAAATTGAGTAACTGTTTTCTTTACATGTCACGATCCTGCAAGAAGGAGTATAGTAACATGGCCAATGAACATCTGGCTGTAGTTTTTTAGCAGTGCAGAAGTTTTAAAACAGAGAGGTTAAAAAATTGATAAACTGGCTGCAATGTTGAAGGAGTCTTGAAAATTTAAAACACAACTAGCATAACAAAATTGAGCAGTTGGCTACAATTTTTCTACAATGCAGAAATTTGGAAACAGAGATAGCATAAAAAAATTAGCAGCTTAGCTGGCTACAATGTTGCAACAGTGCACCCATCATTCAGTAGGATACATTCACTGATAATGAATCGGTCCATAAATCTAAGCTTCAGTAGCTAAATGAATAGTTAAGTTCATCATGACATCAAAAAATGAAAGAGGGGAGACCTTTTCTAACTTGTAAACTGTTATGGGTATTTGCGCTGCAATATGTTCCAAGTTATCAATTCTCAACTCTTTAAATCAAAAAACACTCAAAATATAAATTATTTAATCAGCGGTTCAAACACTTCTTTAGACAACATACCACGAAGTAGAAGAGGAAGTAGATGTTGCAAGATAATATGATAATCATGACTTTTCAGTAAAGATATCTTGTGATCATTTATATTCACAAATTGAGAAATATTAAGTTTAAGTCATCAGAAACTTTTAGATTCTTTATGAAAAGGCACAAATTTGTGCTTATGTTCATGAGAATATGTGTAGCCTGCTGTTGGAAAATCAAATATCTCCCCTTTTGGATGGGGTGAAATTCCGACCTAATGTTCATTTCTTGCAAGTCTAACTGAGTTTCAATTGAGTACTTGGTCTTTCCTTTGACATTCATATTTATCCATGATACTATCACATATATTTTTTCAGTATACATAACTTTCAAATTATGTAGCTGTTAGTCTTACAATATCTTGTATTTATAAAGTTAATAAACAGAAACAGAAACAGAAATAAGATGAAGTAGAAAATAATATAGAATACAAGAATTAATCCGAGTCCACAGAAACTACTGTGTGTCCTTAAGAAATTTAATCCCCTCACTGTACCCAAGGTTATGGATTAATTTCTCCCAAGATAAAACGGATTAAACCTGTTAAAGAAATAGCGGTACCTCAAACTTCTTTAACTTCAACGCACTTAAGAACAACAACAAGTCACACAGACTCAGTCGATCGACACTTTGATTTTATTTGAGAGAAAAATAAATGCAGAGAAAGAAAAATTTTCAGTGATTAAAAAATCAAAAATTGACCTCCTTTTATAGCCATTTTCAGCAAGGAACATGTCTGTTCAGTGAAATCTTTTCAGACCCATTTTATCCAGAAAGTTGTGTCTTTTGGAAAAATAACAACTTTTTGAAAAATTGTGTCTGTTAAGAAAATAACTACTTTTTTGGAAAGTAACGACTTTTCAAAAAAGTAACGACTTTTCGGAATGTTACCGTTACCCGCAAATTTATAAGAGATAATATTAACAGGATTTATTTGATTTAACAAAAATTGATTCAATAAATTTTGTCCAAAAAATTTATCAATCAATCATATCATTTGACAAATCCAAATCCAAAGAAATGACTTTTCATTTGCACTTTGCAAATGACTTTTCATTTTTCCTCCAAAGTAGTTCCATGACTTTTGATATTCTCTCTTTTCTTTTCCCATTCACACTTGCTAAAACCCAACAATCCCCCACATGAATGGGGAAGGCTATTGTTAAAACATATGCATGAAGAAACTTGTGTGTCTTGTAGGTAAATGTTAATCGTATCTGGATAACTAGGTTTCCCTTTAAACTTTCCGTAGTGAACATATATCGGATATACTCGGTCAATCGGTAGATTTGATATCTTTGAACCGTCGAGCTTTGATGTATACCTAGACAATATATATCACACAATCAACCCTTGAACTGTTCTTAGTTCTCATTGTTTTGTTCGTTTAAGCCATGAACACATCTTGGATAGTAAGTGCTTAAAGAGCTGGCCTTACCGGATTCTCCTTGAAGCGGCTTACACTTCATACTTACATAGGTGATTTCTAAATGTGTTATCCCATAGATACAACATTTGATATTCCCTGTATCAAACTTAGAAACCATTAAAAAGACCTTATGTCTTTATCCTGGTTACAAAACATTGTCTCATCATGAGAATGGACCATAAAATAATAATAATATTTTTTTTTTCTTTGACAATGTTGAACCGTCATCAATGACTTTGTTTTATCTCCTTGAACCTAGATCTTGGGATCTCCGGTCTTCTACGTAGAGTTACCGCCACGATGACTTGTTCTCGTCCATAGTCCCATTCCCGTCGATGATTTCTCAACTCCCTCTCTATTTAGACCTTTTGTAAGTGGATCCGACACATTATCTTTTGACTTCACATAGTCAATTGTGATAATTCCACTAGAGAGTAGTTGTCTCACAGAGTTATGTCTTCGTCTTATGTGACGAGACTTGCCGTTATACATAATGCTTCCATCCCTTTCTATTGCATCTTGACTATCACAATGTATGCATATAGGGGACATTGGTTTGGGCCAAAATGGAATATCTTCTAAGAAATTCCGGAGCCATTCAGCTTTTTCACCTACCTTGTCTAAAGCAATGAATTCAGACTCCATTGTAGAGCGAGTTATACATGTGTTTTTGGATGATTTCAAAGATATTGCTCCTCCACCAATAGTAAAAACGTATCTACTTGTGGATTTTGTTTCAGTTGACCCGGTAATCCAATTGGCATCACTATATCCTTCATGAATGGCTAGATATCTGTAGTAATGTAAAGCATAGTTTTGAGTATGATCTAAGTATTCCAAAACTCTCTTCATTGCCAACAAATGATTATGATTAGGATTACTTGTGTATCGACTCAGTTTACTGATAGCGAAAGCTATGTCTGGTCGTGTACAATTCATGACATACATTAAGCTTCCCAATACGCTAGCATAGTCCAATTGAGACTGACTTTCGCCTTTATTCTTTGCAAGATGAAGATTTACATCAATTGGAGTCTTTGCCCTTTTAAAAATAAAAAATTTTAATTTTTCAAGTATCTTTTGAATATAATGAGTTTGAGACAATGCTAGACCGTTAGGAGTTTTAAGAATTTTAATTCCTAATATCACATCAGCAACTCCTTCTTTCATATCAAACTTACTAGCAAGCATACGCTTTGTAGCTTTTATATTAGCAATGTCTTTGCTCATTATAAGCATATCCTGATTTGGAGTATCTTTAATGTAAACACATTTATCACATTCATTAATGTTAAATCCATTTGACAACGTGATTTGATCAAACTTTGCATGCCATTGTTTTGGTGCTTGTTTTAGCCCATAAAGTGACTTAATAAGTTTGCACACTTTCATTTCTTTACCAGGAACTACAAAACCCTCAGGCTGTTCTATGTAAATTTCCTCTTCAAGCTATCCATTTAAGAAGGCTGTTTTTACATCCATTTGATGAATTTCAAGACCGTATACTGCAGCTAGTGGAATTAACATCCGAATTGATGTAATCCTAGTCACTGGTGAGTATGTGTCAAAATAATCAAGACCTTCTTTTTGTCTAAAACCTTTGACAACAAGTCTTGTTTTATATTTGTCAATAGTTCCATCGTCTTTCACCTTCCTTTTAAAGATCCATTTTGAACCCAAGGGTTTGTTCCCTGGAGGAAGATCAACCAACTACCAAGTATGATTGCTTAAGATTGATTCGTTTTCACTATTAACAACCTCCTTCCAAGAGGTTGAGTGATTAGACAACATTGCTTCCTTGAATATTTTAGGCTCACTTTCAAGAAGAAATGTTACAAAATCTGATCCAAATGAAGTAGATGTCTTTTGATTTTTACTGCGTCTTGGACTTTCTTCATTTTGTTCATTCTCTTTTGGTTCTTCTCTTGATTGTTTAGATCCCCCACTAGATGACTCAAGTCTAGTTTTATACGGATAGATATGTTCAAAAAATTCACCACTATCTAATTCAATTACCGTATTATTATGAATATCCGGATGTTCGGACTTATGAACCAAAAATCGACATGCCTTACTGTTTGTCGCATTTTCAATGAATACACAATCCACAGTCTTAGGTCCTATTTTTACCCTCTTAGGTATAGGAACTTGGACTTTGGCTAGACACCCCCACACTTTGAAATACTTCAAATTTGGTTTTATACCTTTCCATTTCTCATATGGAATTACATTTGTCTTTGAGTGAGGCACTCTGTTAACTATCTGATTTGCTGTAAGGATAGCTTCCCCCCACAAGTTCTGTGGTAAACATGAACTTATAAGTATTGCATTCATCAATTCTTTTAAAGTTCGATTTCTTCTTACTGCAATTCCATTAGACTGAGGAGTGTAGGGAGCAGTAGTTTGATGGATTATTCCATTTTCTAAACATATTTCTGCAAATGGAGATTCATATTCTCCACCTCTATCACTTCTGATCATTTTGATCTTTTTATCTCACTGATTTTCAACTTCAGCTTTATACTGCCTAAATGCATCTATTGCTTCATCTTTACTATTTAGCAAATAGACATAACAATATCTAGTGCAATCATCAATAAATGTTATGAAATATTTTTTCCCACCACGTGATGGTTTTGACTTCATGTCACAAATATCATTGTGAATCAATTCTAAAGGATTTGAATTCCTTTCAACAGATTTATAAGAATGCTTAGCATACTTAGACTCAACACAAATTTGACATTTTGATTTATTGCACTCAAATTTTGGCAAAATATTTAAGTTAATCAGTTTTCGCACAGTTTTGTTATTAACGTGTCCCAAACGTTCATGTCATAACATTTAGACTCAAGCGAGTAAGAAGAAGCAAAATCTTTATTCATATCAACTGCATTTACATTGAGTTTGAAAAGGCCATCATTAAGGTTGCCTTTTCCTACATACATATGATTTTTGCTTACTACTATTTTATCAGAAACAAATACACATTTAAATCCATTCTTGGTCAGAACTGGAATTGAAACTAAATTCTTTCTCAATTTTGGAACATATGAGACCCTATTCAAAGTCACCACCTTGCCTGATGTCATCTTTAATAAGACTTCGCCAGTTCCTTCAACCTTTGCAACAGCCGAGTTTGCCACAAACAACTTTTCATCTGTAAGTGCTGGAGTATATGATGAAAATAATTCTTTGTTGGCACAAACATGGCATGAGGCTCCAGAATCTATCCACCATTCTCTTGGATTTCCAACCAAGTTACATTCTGAAAGCATTGCACAGAGATCGTCCATTTCTCCTTTGGATTCAGCCAAGTTTGCTTGATCCTTTTTTTTCTTGTCCTTCTTAGGAACCCGGCATTCATTAGACCTATGACCATGTTTACCACAATTAAAGCAGTTTCCATTGAATTTCTTCTTAGGAGGATTGCTTTTTGGACCGGATGCTTTCTTTCTTTTCTTTAATTTTGTGGAATCTTCTTCAACAAAATTTACTCCAGATATTGCTGAATTACCACGTGACCTCTTTTATCAGCCTTATTATCCTCTTCGATTCTCAACCTTACTATGACATCTTCAACAGTCATGTCCTTGCGTTTGTGTTTCAATTAGTTTTTAAAGTCCTTCCACAATGGAGGTATCTTTTCAATAATTGAAGCCACTTGAAAACAATCATTCACAATCAGTCCTACATTAAAGGTTATGTGAGTATTAAGGGAAAACTTAATATTTCTAACAATCTTAAGAAATTTATACATTTTTTGTATTTGAGGTTTCTGGAGATTAAAACCTTTATGGTTTTCTACTCTTCTTGAATTTTTAAAATTCATTCGATTAACGATTAAAAGAACATAAAAACTTTATCGTTAAATCAGAAACAATTTGTTTAAAGATTTGTTCTTTATTGTTAGTATTTTAAATACTTAATTTATCCGCCATTTGTGACATAAAAAAAAAGACTAATTCAAGTCAAACAAATGCTGGAACAGTAAGTGCTGCAAAATCAACGGTTGCACATAATCGTTCAAATTCTGCCTTAGCACCGGCTGAGAAACCTGCAAAGTTTTCTAGAGTCGACTTTAAGAGATGGCAGCAAAAGATGTTCTTCTAACTCACTACGTTGAGTCTGCAAAAGTTCAACAATGATAATGTTCCTGTTATGTCAGATAAAACTCCGGCTGATGAACGATTCTTGGTAACAGAAGCATGGACACACTCATATTTTTTGTGTAAAAATTATATTTTGAGTGGTCTTCAAGATGATCTGTACAATGTGTACAACAATGCAAAAACCTCAAAAGAACTCTGGGATGCTTTAGAAAAGAAGTACAAAAGAGAAGATGTCGGAATGAACAAATTCATTGTGGCAAAATTTCTGGACTTTAAGATGATAGACAGTAAGACTGTCGTCACCCAAGTTCAAGAATTGCAGGTTTATCGTTAAATCACAAATTCTTAAGATTTTTAGTCTAACAGTATCTTGTTTTTATAAAGTTAATAAACAAAAACAGAAACAAAAATAAGATGAAGCAGAAAATAATATAGAATACAAGAATTAATCCTAGTCCACAGAAACTACTGTGTGTCCTTAAGAAATTTAATCCCCTTACTGTACCCAAGGTTATGGATTAATTTCTCCCAAGATAAAACGGATAAAACCTGTTAAAGAAATAGTAGTACCTCAAACTTCTTTAACTTCAACGAACTTAAGAACATCAACAAGTAACACAGACTCAATCGATCGACACTTTGATTTCATTTGAGAGAAAAATAAATGCAGAGTAAGAAAAATTTTCAGTGATTAAAAAATAAAAAATTGACTTCCTTTTATAGCAATTTTCAGCAAGGAACATGTCTGTTCAGTGAAATCTCTTCAGACCCATTTTATCTAGAAAGTTGTGTGTTTTGGAAAAAATAACAACTTTTTGAAAAATTGTGTCTGTTAGGAAAATAACTACTTTTTTTGAAAGTAACGAATTTTTGGAAAAGTAACGACTTTTCGGAATGCTACCGCTACCCGCAAATTTATAAGAGATAACATTTACAGGATTTATTTGATTTAACAAAAATTGATTAAATAAATTTTGTCCAAAAAATTTATCAATCAATCCCATCATTTGCCAAATCCAAATCCAACTCCAAAGAAATGACTTTTCATTTGCACTTTGCAAATGACTTTTCATTTTTCCTCCAAAGTAGTTCCCTGACTTTTGATATTCTCTCTTTTCTTTTCCCATTCACACTTGCTAAAACCCAACAGTAGCAACAAGAGACACTTCCAATATGGAAGTTCAAAAAATAGTGTTTGTTTTCAATTATTCATTCAATTTTCATGTGATATCTTCCTTCTTATCTTAGGATCCTTTGAGAATTGAAATTCTTCAAGACCTTCAACTTGATGAAGTATCTCATTAACGGAACTCACTTTTTGTGGGGACATTTTATCTGTTGTACCATAAAATGAGTCCTTCGCACTTCTACATTTGTGATTGTGAGAAAGATAACATTGATAATCTATAAAATACTGCTTCTTAACATTAGCCTATTTAATTAAGGCATTGTCTTTATTGCATCATGGACATGCCAATTTTTCTTTTATACTTTATCCTGATAATTTTTTCATATGCTTGAAAGTCATTGATGGTCCATAATAAAGAAGCGTGCAACTTAAAATTTTATTTAGTTGATGCATCATTGGTCTAAATACCAACATCCCACAACTTTTTCAATTCCTCTATTAAAGGTTGAAGATATGTATAAATTGCATATCCTAGGGCTTTTGGATACGAAATAAGCATTGATAAAATAAAATTTTCTTCCTTCATACACAACCAAGGTTATAAATTATATGGAATAAGAACCACATGTCAAATGTCGTTTGAGGTTTTTGCATTCAGAAATGGTTGAAATCTATCGCCATGAAGTTTGATTCGAACATTCAAAGTCTCAAACTCAGATGAAGGATGAAGTTCATCAAATGAATTCCATGCTATTGAATCAGTCAGAAGCCTGATTACTCCATCATCAATTTTTTAACATAATGCCATGTCATTAAAGTATATATTTTTGTAGACATAAACAATCTATGAAGTCTAGGCTTTAAAGAAAAATAGTGCAAATTAGTTGATGAAATTTTTTACCTATTATATTTCTTGTTTATTTACAATATGCATTTATTTTCCATCATAACGTACCTCAAACTTAGCAAGAATCAAGTAAGCTATCCTCCATTCTATATAACGTGCAATTATTAGTAGACGCATCAATCTTGTTGTATGAAAGCCCGTGTTCCTGAATTATATTCTTTGCCTCATAATATGATTTCAGAAAATTGGTCACATCAAGAAGAAACTCATCTTTCATACAGTTTAAATAGCATTGAAATGATGCATTACTCCAATGACCCATACTTTTAATATGTAGCCATTTTATCAAAGAGAAAAGCTTTGAAGCTTTTGAATTCTGGTATAATGACAACTCAATCCTTCGATAGGCTGTAAAAACAATTCAACATTTGGTTCCTCCTAAAGTAAGTCATCAAAGTCAGTATTTGTAATTCCTCAGTCAAGATTTGGATACAAATCTCTCACGCTCTTTTACTTCATCTTCACTGCCACATCCTTCTACTGCCTTACCACTGTGATCTTCATCTTCATCTTTTGACTATGATTCTAAGAATAGCTTACCAATACGTTCTCCATAGTGATACCAAAAAGTATAATTACGAAGTATTCCATATACTAGCAAATGTGTCTCAATTAATTAACGAGTTTCTAATGTTGTATTAACATTTGACAAATGGACATCCTATTTCATATTCTTGTCTTTTTTTTTGCAAAGCATAATACAAAAACATCTGCAAGCTGGCTAAGTAGATTTCATCGAGACGGTTATCAACATGTTGCATTCATTGCGTACTAGGTTTCATAACTTTCAAGAAGTGGCGAATCTAAGATTTTCGTTTAGCAGGTTCGTAAAACAAAAGTACAAACATGTATATAATCCAACAAAACTAAATTTTGAAGAAGTAGTTGTATATAGTTTTAAGTTGCGGACCCCTAATTTTTTTGGGGTTTAAAACCAAAAATAAAGTTTTATAAAATAAAAAACTAAAAAAAATGGAAAGAACAGAAACTAAGAAAGAAAAAAAACTCTAACAAAGGGATTTGAACACTCATCATGAAACTTAATTTCAAGGGGAGCTATCATTTTCTCTTTGTCATTAAGGGTTTTAAAATATATATATCTACATAAATACGGAAAACTTACCCTATATACGATCTAAATAGTTTTTTCTGAGGGAGCTCGGCTGAACCCCTTGAAGCCCATGAGGGTCTGCCCTGACCTTCAAGAGTACATAAAAATAACAAAAATGTTATACGTCACTTTTGAATAGTTAAGGTGCGTAATTGGTCACCATGATAGTTTAATAGTGTAACTGTCTTTTCAGGACATGTGTAAGAGGAAATCTATGCCTTTTCCCGCGTACATCCACAACTCAGGTAACCAAAATATTGATCATAAATGGATTCTATGGTACCATTAATGGATATACTTTCCAATGCATCAAGGCCAATGATTCATATTATTGACCAAGATCTTCCTTGCATTATGTAGGAATTTCCAGTATCTTTTACATAACACAACCCTAAACTATAAATTCCTTTGTAACACTTATAGAACTATTTTTAACAGTTTTGCAACTACCCTTATAATCTTCATTGACCTTATAAGGGTCAACGAAGTCCCTTACAGTAGTTAAAAAAAAAGGAAATACCTACAATATAAACGAGCCCGAAGTCTAAGTAATGACACCATTACTCTGTTAAAAATAAAAATCATTGTCCTAAAGTGTTTTAATTATGAAATTATTTTTCTTGTAAATTCTCTCCAGATAACCATTTTAGTTAAAAAAAATTGCTAAAAATTTATTTTAAAGTCGCTGAGAAGGCAGCGGAAATTTCATTAGAGACATGATAATGTCAAAAGCACGAAGAAGCTAGCAACAAATGAAACAACTAGAAAAAGGTCATCATACATTTGTAGAGTTAAAGAGAGATTTAGATGTAAACTGAAACATTACCATTCATCACAATAAGTGTACATCAGCTACATTGCATGTATGCATATACAACATATGGAACCAACTGATCACTGGCAATTTAATGAACTATCTGACAACCTAAAAAACTTTTTAACTAACATTAAATAAAGCTAACTATCTTTACTAACTAATTAAATTAATCCACTGATCAATTAATCAATTCCAAAAATCCTCCTCAAGATGGATGTATTGAAAAAGTTCATTACTCCGAAATGTCACACTAGATTTCCTTAGGTTCACACAAAACCTTTGCTTGATCTAAGGAACTCAATTCTCAAAATAACTTTAATCTTTCCTAGATCTTTAATTTTGAAATATATGTACTATACACACTTAGTTTCTTCGATTAACTCAATATGATTTCTTGTAATCAACAGATCATCAAAACATACAAAGTTTATTACCAAGGTAGATCCACTCCATTTAGTAAACAATGAATAATCTAGGTGACTCTGTGTATAGCCTGAAGTAAAGAAAGCCTCTGTCCACTTGGCATTCGATTGTCTTGATGATTGTTTAAGTCCATAGAATGACTTAACAAGTTTACAATGTTTATTCTTCCCCTAATCACAAAAATCACTTAGGCATTTCCATATATTCCTCTTAAGGAAATCACCCTATAGAAAAGCATTGAATACATTTGATCGGGGTAATATTTTCCACATAAGAATAATCATGCTCAGAAGATTCAACATTCGGATCTACTAAGTTGTCTTCTATGGGCATATGTGTCGTATCAAGTTCATAGTCAATAATGGGATGGTTGTTTGTTTGTCATCTAATAAAAGGGAAACATATACTACTTCAAAACAACATCTATGTTTACTATGAGCTTTAACTGAGGCACACTGTACATAATATAACCCTTTTATGTTGCTGAGTATCCCATTATAACACATGTGTTTGCTCTGGGAGTGAACTTATTAGGCTTAATAATTCTAGTTGCATATCATATACATACTATTGTCCTAAGATGATCAATATTTGCCTTATGGCCATTGAAAATAAGTTTGTCCCTAAAAAACATCAGTAGGAAATCTTTTAATCAGATAAACAACAACTACTATACACTCTCCCACAAATCTGATAGGAATATCACCTTGAAATCTTAGTGCCATTGCTACGTCAAGTATGTGCTTGTGCTTTATCTCCACCACTACATTCTATTATGGAGTATGAGTAAAACTGCATGCATTTATAATACCAAGAGAATTAAACAAAGTATTACATTCAGTGTTAAAGAACTTTGTGCCATTGTCTAATCTTATCCTTTTGACATGCTTGTTAAACTGAGTTTGAACTAAAGCAAAAAAAGACTTTAGAACTTGGAGACATAACTCTTCATCCTCAATAGATACAACCAAGGCAGTTTTGAATATCATCAACAATTGTCAAGCAAAATCTACAACCATTATGAGTAGCAGTCCTATAGGGTCCCCAAACATCTAAGTAAAGCAAGTCAAAAACCTCTATAGCTCTAGATAAACTTGTGTGAAAAGTCCATCTAGTTTGCTTTGAAAGGGGACATATTGAACATTTATTACATGCAATAATGTCTATATTCTCTTTTCCTATATTTATATTTTTCAAGACCTTTATTGAATGGTGTCATATTCTATAGTGCCAAAGGAGCTTGTATGCATATGAGTTTTGTGTGAGGGACACCATCTCATCATTCATTCCTTCTCCACATGGTTTTCTGAATATGTAATAGAGTCCATCAATCTCCTTACAAATCTCCTTTACATTAATTTCCCATTGGAGAGGTCCTAAAGAAAAAAAAACTGAGGAAAGAAGTTAACTGAGCATTTCTATTTTCTTGTAATCTGTGATACTAAAATAATATCATGCTTGAATGCACGTACCACCAAAACATTATTCAACAGATTTCAATCAATAGTCTCACATTTACTAACATAAGACACTGAACTAGATTCACCATTAGGTAAATGCACCTTCCTGCCTAGACAACTAGATGCATATATCAATATATTGGGATTTAATATAACATGGCATTTAGCACCTGAATCTATTATCCATCTATCTCCTTTCTCTGTTTCTCTAGTTGTCATTGATAATGCTTTAGGTTTCAAAATTATACCTGCAATGTTTTCTCTATCCATTCTACCTTTGGAGCTTGATCCTACTTCCTCCTTGTCCATCATGTGTTTATAATTGTGATACATGTTTTCTTTTGGAGCAAAGTGTCATGTCCCGCTAATTCTCATTAATATATTGCATCTAGATAGGGACAGAAGAGTCTAGAGTTTTGGAGAAGTTTATAGAAAATTCTAAAAACCATTAGATATTCCAAGAAGACTCTAGAATTCCTTAGGTGTTTCCTTTGAAGACTCTAGAATACCTTAGAAAGATGTCTTAGAAAGTTTTCAAATATCCTAGAACATGTATAAAGTTTTACAGAGGGACCGAAGAGTAATTATTAGGAGGACTTGTAAAGTAAGTATAACTTAAACTTTAGCTCTTAGGTTGTAGAATAAATCGATGGGGGCAGTAATTTGTAAATCATCCATGCTTGAAACAAGCAATCCAACAAGTTGTAAGCAGTCTTCCAAATAAAAAATCTTATTCCAAAGTTCTCAAATCTTTCTAAATCTTCCTTTAATTTTCCTAGCAATCTTAGTATTCAAAGCTTACTTGAGATTACAAGATCGTGAAAGATTTATGAGTAAGTTGTCAGTTGCCGCACGGCGCTTTAGTAAGACATTAAGTCTGTGACAATGTGGTATCAGAGCAAATGTTGATACTAAGGGAATGACTATCGAGGGAGACGTAAACGGTGCTAGCACCACTAACATCCATTTGGATGGTGGAAAGAAGAACCGACAGGGAAAGAAGAATAAAAAGAGTAATGAAGAGGTGGTGCCACATCCCACAATAAGCGATGTGATAACCTCTCATCCACCCTCGATCACCGAAGCAAGTGACGATGAACTTGGTGAGGATGTTATCGACGTCTCTACTTGAGAAGAATGGGTCGCAAGGATGGAAGTAGAGAGACAGGCCGTGGAGATATTAGGCTGGCGTATGAATGTTGCCGATAGCAAGTTCAAGAACCTTGAAGACTTCACCTTTGAGGAGATCAAAAACATCCATAATGAGTTGGAGGGTCGCCAGTGCTACGAGTTCGAGATGAAGGAGACCATGACTTCCCTTGAGTGTCGGTACATGGAAACATTAAGCACTATTGAAACTTTGAAGGATGAAATTTTGACACTCAAGGAAGGCACAGAGGCTGGAGGATCTACATAACCCGACCATCATAGAGAGGCCAGATTCTAGGATCCCAAGCCACCCAATCCTTTAGCACTTAGAGGATTACTTAAAGTGTAACTGGGTGAAGAGAGATGAAAACTAGATCAATATCGTTGTGTTATATCTTTCGGAGATGGCCATGTTCTGGTGGAGGCGTATAGATTTTAAATTAGGGAATGGACGTTGCACCATCAACACTTAGGAGCTATTCCGTGAGGAGTTCAAGAAAAGGCCCAATTCATGACCAAGACGAGAGAAAAAAGGTTGGGGATGAGTTACAGTACAAGTAACGCCCAACTCAAGATGGTCAATGCACCATTGACTCTTGTTAGCGGAGTCACACATGGAGTAATCTTCACGCTCGGCGTATGGTAAGGTAAGACCAATTTTACTATCGTTCATTTACACCTCTTCAATATAATACTTGGGCAAGATATCATTTAGTAGTGCCACGCTGTGATCGATCTTTACCTCGACGAATTTTGGTCATAAAGCAAGGACGAACTTGTATGGTTCCCAAGGTTAAGGCACCGAAGACAGAAAGGCCGTTTTGATTAACAACTATCCAACGTAAGAAAAATCCTAATAAGGAGAATTCGACATTTGTAGCCATTATTACAACTTTTAAAAATCACAGAGGCGCTAAGAAGTCCTTGCGACTAACACGAAAAAAGTTCCAAGAGGGAACAATGTTGTGGTGTCAAAAAAGCCACTGAGGCCTTGCCTTACAGGAAGGAGGTAGATCGTGGGGCAGAGTTAGAAGAATAAAGAAGTAATTAAAGGAATTGTGCGAGGGAATTGACCGAGTCAACGGACAGTTGGTCGTGCATATGAGAAACAAGACTCGTTTTCTGATGTAGCAACGATGTGATGCGGTCGTTGCATCAGTATGTGGTTTGGATAGAGGCGGAAGAGTCAAGAGTTTCAGAAATGTTTATAAAAACTCTAGAGGCCCTTAGATATTCTAAGAATACTCGAGAATTCATTCTGGCTTTCCTTGGAAGGCTCTAGAAAAACATAGAAGATGTCTTAGAAAGCTTCGGAGTATCCTAAAACATGTAGAATGTTCTAGAGAGGGACCAAAGTGTAATTATTAAGAGGACTTATAAAGTAAATATTATTTTACACTTTAGCCCCTAGGTTGTATTATAAATAGATGGGGCACTTATTTGTAAATTTATCCAAGCTTGAAACAAGCAATCCAACATGTTGAAAGCAATCTACAAAAATCAATTTGAAATAAATATATTTCAAAGTTCAATGTACATTTCGAGAAGATTTTAGGATCTCGGATGTCCGCTAACTTGCAGTTGACCGGCGATTTTACTAAAACGACTTTTCAACCAACTTTTGAGGTTTTTATTAAGAAATAAAACTAAATTTTATTTAAAGGGAAAATAAACTTAAAAGGAATTCTAAAAGTGATTAATTTATATTTTGCAAGACAATTAATATAAAATAGAATAAAATAATAAATAAATAAAAAACATTTAAATTTGAATATAATAGATAACATGACTATCTTTTGGGAATTAATTATGTTAAAACAAAACTATAAATATAATGTTAGTCAACATAATCACATATGAATAAGAGGAAAATGGAGAGTGTAATAAATTTGGGCCTTTTGCCTAAATTCCAAATTTGATGGGCTTCTGCCCCAAGTCTTGTACCTTGTCAAGATCTAAGATTGCAAAAATAGGCCCAGGCCCATTTAAATTCAAAAAGAATTGCTTGAAATTTATTGTAAACCTTACATAAATTCCATAATGTAAAACTTATATTACATCCTATTCCTACTTTTTTCTATTTTATGAAAATCTCTTAAATATTATACATCCAGATACATAATTTGTTGCGGGGATACATTAATTGTGAAACTTTATATATATGGCTGTTGCAAAATAAAATAGAAAATCAAATTAATATCCCATAATTTATTTTATGCAATTGCTTTTTACTGTATCAATCAATGAAACGTATATCCTAAAATAATAAATTAATTTAAAAATCATAATCCATGTTCATCTTTGTCCATAATTGAACGAAGAAACTTCCGAGTAGGATTCAAATTTTTTGTTGAAAATTTGATAACATACATAATGAATATTTTGGTTTTTGATTAAAACTCTTGAAGGAAAAAAATCAAAGATCGTAGCTTTTGAGTTCTTTGAATTCTACAAGAATCTCACAATGGACGATCAGGTTGGGTTTCTTTGCTAATTTTCTTGGTATCTTTGTTTTTCTACAGGTGGTTACTTACCATTGTGTAATGGTAGATCCGAAATATCAAAGCAACTGTAAGTTGTTATTTTACACTTAGCTTGGGTAGAAATAGTTATTATTTGCCATAACTTCAATTTTTGAGTTAAATGTTTAATACAAAAGGCATGAAACACATATTCATTTCCTTTAATCATTATTTTTCATTCATGAATTTATATATGATTGATAAGTCATGATAAATTACTAATATAATTGATACAATAAAACTTTGAAGTAGACGTTATGGATTTGAAGATCTGCGTGTTTCTATACTTTTAATATAAAATATCAGATACATGTGAGTTTCTTTTTTAAAAATTGAATTTGTATATGCACATGAAGATCATGATACATTGATGATTAAAACTTGATTTATTTTTACTTGTATATGCAATGAATTTCTATAGATGTGAGTTAGTGTGTTATAACTATAAAGTATCTGATACATATGATTTTTTATTTATCAATATATGAATTTCTTTATATATATCAATCTATAAATTATCATGTATCTAGAGTTAAATATCATTAGGTTCTGGAGTATCTTAAATTGAATTAATTGATATGTGATGCATCTCTCACTTTTTAATGTGTACAACTGTTCCATCTTCTGAATTTATTTATTCAATATATATAGGTGGATGACGATACATCGTTTGCCTTAAGAAATTGTACTTTCTTTCCGTAAGGAGATTGACAAACACTTTTTTGGGACTACTGTTATGTTTCAGATAAATTATTTTGAGATTATCTATTTTATGTTATTGTTTTTCCAACTTTTACTTAACAAAACATTACAATTTACTAATAGCTGGTGATATTTTGATACAATAAATTGAAATATTAAGATTTTCAACCTAGTATTCATTTTTTGAAACACATTGTGTTTCATATACCTTTAAAAAAAAATTAATGTATCATTAGCTCTTTGATAATAATGTGCCAGAGAACGTGTTTGTGAAGATGGTTCCATTCGATATGGTTTAGATACA
Organism: Solanum arcanum; assembly: GCA_027789145.1. Lineage (NCBI taxonomy): Eukaryota > Viridiplantae > Streptophyta > Magnoliopsida > Solanales > Solanaceae > Solanum > Solanum arcanum. The sequence continues at coordinate 55,634,098 of CM050942.1, read as the reverse complement.
TTTTTATATCATGTATCATTATATTGTTGAAAATGTATATGATACAATAAGGTTGCGAAAATAGTACGTAAAATAAAATCAAGTGAATCTATAAATGTATAAGTAAGACTAATTTATCAATTAGATAAACGAATGAATCAAGACTAAATACAACTAATTATTGAATTTATCAACATAATTCAATGCAGAACTAACTAGAACAAATTATCAAGTAAATACATAATTGAATCAACAATCAAGTTATATATTACATTACATTGGTTAGGTGTTAAAATGATTCAACAATTGACTAACACTAATGAGAAGAAATAGTATTACGTGCTTATGCATTAATGAATTTTATACTTAATTTTATTGAAATTTTGCACTAGTTTATATAAGACAAATATGTACGACAATTTATACAATAATTCTTAGTACTAATATAATGTAGTTTTCTTGATAAATATTGTATTTAAACTAGATACATCAAATAAGAAATTGTTGCTTATAAGTCATATGATGTTAGATTGGAGATTGAGACTTTATTATGTAATTGTAGTTATGCAATTGATACATTTCGTATAAATTCGAGTTGACGTATCATATCTAAAAAACTAGTGCATGATACATAACGATTTATGTATCGTCATTCAATTGATAAGTACTGTGTTATTAAAGGATACATTAAACAATTAATTGTTGCTCATAAATTGTTTGCCTTGAAATTGATACATGTAGTATAAATTAGTATTTATAAAACATGTCCATATTCGACGTAGCTATGTACCATATAAGAAAAAAACTGAATATCAGATATATTTAGTATAAATTTGAATAAAGTATCATGCCTAATAAATTAATGCATGATATATACTATTTATATGTCTTCATTCGTTGTTGCTTCATTAAGATCTTGAGGGCCTTGATCTGGTTCATCATCCTAAACAAGCAGCATGTATTTTAAGTCAGGAACATTAAATTGTTGATGCACCATGTACAAAAAAAATTATCATGTATCAAACATCTGATAATGTATCATAATACTAAATTATATGATCATACTAATACAATCTTATGTACACTTACTTCTGGAGTAACATGAATATTTTCATATATGAGTTCGATTTCTGAAAAAATCTCTATTTAGTGTTGATTTTTTGTAGTACCATGAATATTCTCATCTTTCGGTTAGACTTCTGAAACATCCATTATTTCTGATTCTTGACAGTATCATCAATCTGTATTTGAAATTTAAGAACAAACAAGTGTTAACAAATATGTTAATGATACATTTAATTATATTCAAGAAAATATGTATGAAATATATAATTTATATAATATATAATGAACTATAAATACTATGAAATCATAATATATCAGATACATACCTCTACAGTCATGGATTTCATCATCAACCTCAACAGAAGATACAATCAATGTTTTGGTCATTATGAATAAATAGAATTGTATTGGTGAAGTTCATTGTTAATTAAACTTAAAGGTTTTTTCTTGAGGTTCAATATTGGATTTTGCCAAAAAATTTAATCATGCAGTACATAGATTTACTAACAACATGCTTCATTACAAAATTAATAACATATTAACCTATGCAATATAATCCAGATAGATATAAAACATAATATCTTTTGTGGTTGGTTGTCTTCATGTGTACAGATTTCATAAAATAAGAATTTAGGGAGAGAAAAAACAACAATAGAGAAGACAATTCCTACCTATTTTGAAATTGATTGACTAGAAAAATAATTCTTTTGAAAATTAAATTGATTTGACATTTGTAACGGCTAACTACGTGGAGTGAATTTAGGGAGGGAAAAAATGAAGTAGGAAACATGGGTTTGACTATTGAATTTTTGTATCTGAAAATTTCAATTATTGAGAGGAATAAGAGATTTATGTAATATTTTTTTTTAAAAAAGGTAAAAACAGATAATAAGATAAGTAAAGTAGTTTATATAAGTATATTTTTCCAAATTTATTTTGAGGCTTTTGAGCCCATTTTTGACCTTTGAGAATTTTTATACGCTGAATGTATATTGGTGCATATGGGCTATATTCTATGTTTGTATTTTTGCATTGTTCCCGTATACAAGTTTTCCAGTTGTATTTTGTCTCCCGACATGTATCCCTCATACTTTTGATATTTTAGATCTGTATATTAGTGTATTAAACTCATTTTCGGGGTTTTGGAAACTTAATAAGTTAATTTCCAGCTTCGTATTGGACCTTTGGAAACCTGTATCTCAACTTCATGTTTGCTGACTCAATGAAGGGAATTGACGGAATGTTAGGAAAAGAGTATCCAAAAACTCGGGAGAAGGCGATTCAAACATAGAAGAGATTAAATCAAGATAACGATTAATGATATAGCATGCTTGGAATCTATATAATGCAGCCAAGACAAATGAAAATAAAATAAGACCAAAATGCATGTGTTAGATTTACTATACCCATGTTATGATAAAAATGACCAAGGAAAACATGAAACATTCAAAGCATATCCACTTAAAACCAAACCAATCCCTCATGATAAAGTAAGATAACCAACGGTAGTGATTGCTAATAGTGAAAACAAACAGTGACCAAATGGAAAGTTTATGACATTCGGATTAAGATACAACATAAATCTTAGCAAAGGTAACAATGTATCTATGTTTAGAATAATATTAAACATGTTAAATTGGAGTAAAGAACTAGCAAAAATATCAAGATATGCCACTGTTTCTTGAAAAAGTTAGGCGTGAAAATAATGAGAGACATTTTTCCTTTATCTCCCCTTTTTTAGAATATTCCACAACTCCAGGTAGAGAAGAAAATTCTAGGCAACAAAAAAAACCATATGATTTTAGCACAATATTGTGACATATTTCCAATAGAAAACCAAACTTAGAATCATCTTGGAACCACAAACATAATTTAGACGAATCGAAAATGCGAACACGAAGTTCAAACGCTACCAACTCCACATGAAAATTCCAAATCTCGACATGTCAGTTCATTCGTTCAACTCGATGAAAGAATGAAAGCATAAGATGTCGGATATTAAATAATAGTAAAAATTCAACTATATTCAAGAAAACATGCTAAAAAGGATGAATAGCAGAATAACATTAAGATAAAACTAGCGGACTTCCAAACTCTAAATGGATAATATGCCGACTAATGAAATAAATAGGAACACACTCTTCCTACTAATATAACCATCGAACTAACGTTAAATAGACAAACGAACATCAATAATAGATTCCCAATACTGAAAATATCAACTCAAAAATAGAAAAGAGAAAAAAAAGAATTCTATCAAGAAAGACGTGTTACCATCTTTTGGGCAGCGATATGGAGGCAGCATAGAGAATATGCAACAACTTCACACCAAACGGGCCTCACCGGATTTTGACAAACTACGACGAATTTAAATGAGAAAATCACTAAGCTCCTGAACTCTTAATGTATGTTTTCCATAGATATTTTGAAGATTTTCTATCTATACGTCTATTTTCTTTGATGAAAATTCTTTTTTGTTTAAATAGTAAAATAGCTTCCCCTAAAAAAAAACCCCCAAAACAGCAAAAGATATATGTATTTATAAGAGGGAGAATTGGAATCGAAAAAGGAGGATAATCGAGAGGGGGAATTTCGAATTCGAAATTGAATCCCTTCAAAATGATAAGGTGGCCAACTATCAATTGTACCAAACTTGTGCAATTTTCAACGGAAACTAGAGGAGAGACGTCTGATTATCGGAGAAACAACGAAGAACGCACTGTAGAATATAAAATTCGCATCGAGAAAATAATATTTAAGAACAGAAGTTTATAGAAACAATCTTTCAAGATAGTAATCTACACCCCAGACGAAACCGGCTTCGTTGACCTCTCAAATGTCGCAGACAAGCCTACATACGTCATCCTTACTTCATCTTGGTTAATTTTAGCGGAAAATTTGAAATTTTTGTTACTTAAAATTCTAACTAATTATTTCTAATATAATCATAATTTATTCACCATCAACCATCTAACATTAAGATCATCAAATGAAAGAAATTGTTTAATATAACAATAACTTAGCACTTGCCAAAATGGCGCCTATACAAAGTCTGAAATAATACGGGAAAGAAACGCTAGTGGAACATACCCCACTAACTCAATCGTAAGACTAAGCTAGAATATAAATGTCAAGCATCCTCGAAAGCATGACGGCCTACCAAGTCCGGGTGAATGTTATACGTCCGGATAGCTTCAGCGTCAACCTGTAGCTCAAGCATCCACCTGTACCTGCACCTAAAATTGTAGAGTTGTATAGGGTTAGCACACACTTTTACTAAGTATGGGTATATGGAAGAACACACCACGGACATTTATGAGCAAGAATAGCTCTATCCTATCCGTGAATTCAATCACACACGCTCTTAATATGTCCACCAATGTCTGAATTGTGCGCTCTGCCTACCTATCAGTCTGAGGATTAAAGGCAGTACTAAATTTTACAAACGTGCCCAAGATTTTTTGGAATGATCTCGAGAAATGTGAACTAGACTGAGCTCCTCTATCTGAATTGATAGATAGAGGAATCTCATGCCATCTCATAATCTCATCTATGTAGAGTCTCGCATAGTCTTCGGCTCTATAAGTAAACTTCACAGGGATAAAGTTGGTAGACTAAGTCAATCTTACCACAATAACCTATACTGAGTCATGCTGTCTCTTATTCCTTGGAAGACGAATCACGATGTCCATATTAATAGCCTCACACTTCCAAGTCGGAACCTCAATAATCTGCGTCAGACCGCCAGTCTTGAGATATTCTGCCTTAACCTGCTGATAATTAGGACACTTGGCCACATATTCTGCAATGTCCTTCTTCATGCCATCCAAACAATAAATCTGTTTAAGATCATGATAAATCTTGGTGGAACCTGGATGTATGGAATATCTAGAACCATAGGCCTCTATAACAATCCTAGTCCACAAATCATCCACACATGGTATCACATACTGTCTTGATACCTAAGTATGTCATCACCTCCCAAAGCGAAAGACTGATTCATCTTTATCCACGTTGAGTTCTTCAGCTCCATCAACACAGCAACGAGTTGCTGACCCTTCTTGACTTCAACTACCAAGGATGATTCAGAACTAGGATGAGCTGAAACACTCCTACTAATAGAGTTAACCAATTGCACACCTAGTCTAGCCAGTTTGTGTACATCTTTTGCTAACTCCTTCTTTTCATCCTCAACGTGGGTTGTACTTCGCATGCTCATTCTTCTCAAAGCATGGCTACAATAATAGCCTTACCTTGATGGTAGTGAACATTCATGTCATAATTCTTCAAAAGATCCAACCATCTCCGCTGACATAGATTCAACTCCCTCTGTGTGAACACATACTAGAGATTTTTCTGGTCTGTGAACACATCCACATGCAGTCCGTACAACTAGTTCCTCCAAAGCTTCAGTGCAAACACCACAGCTACTAACTCCAGGTATTGAGTGGGATAATTCTTCTCATGAACCTTGAGCTATTTGGACGCATATGCTATCACCTTAACACCCTGCGTAAGAACACAACCTAAAAAAACCCTATATGCATCACAATAAACACTGCAATTCTCTATTCACTTAGGCAAAGTAAGTACCTGGGCTGAAGTGATTCTGTCCTAGAGATCCTAGAAACTCTTTTCACAAGTCTATGTCCATTCAAACTTGGCCTTCTTCTTAGTCATAGCTGTTAGTGGGACAACAATGGAAGAAAATCCCTCCACGAACCTACGGTAGTAACTAGCCATTCCCAAGAAGCTACAGTTATCTGTGGGAGTAAGAGGTCTTGGCTAGTTCTTAACAACTTTAGTCTTCCATGGGTCCACCTCTAATCCTTGATCGGACACAACAAGATTCAGGAAGGTCACTTATCTAAGCCAAAATTCACAGTTGCTTAATTTCGCGCATAAATGCTATTGTCTAAGTACCTGCAAGGTTAGTCTAAAATGTTGTTCATACTCTTCCTTTTTCCTAGTGTCGATAAGAATGTCATCGATGAATACTATGACAAAAGAGTCAAGGTATTCACGGAAGATCCTGTTCATGATATCCATAAATGCAGCAGGTTCATTCGTGAGACCAAATGACATAACCAAGAACTCATAATGACCATAACGGGTACAAAAGTCTTTCTTTGTGATATCTCCATCCCTAACCCTATGTTGATCATACCTTGTACAAAGATCAATCATAGAGAAGAAATTAAACCCTTGGAGCTAATCAAACAAATAATCTATTCTGGGATGTGGATACTTATTATTTATAGTGACTTTGTTGAGCGGTAGATAATCAATAAAAATTAAGAGGGTTCCATCTTTCTTTTTCACAAAAAACACTGGAGCGCTCCAAGGGGATATGCTCGGCTGAATGAAACCCTTATCAGTGAGATCTTTTTACTGTAGCTTCAACTCTTTGAGTTCAGCTGGAGCCATTTTGTAGGGAGGAATTGAAATTGGTTTAGTATCGGTTTCCATGTCGATACCAAAGTCAATCTCTCGAGGAGGAGGCACTCCAAGAAAATCATCACGAAATACATCTAGGAACTCATTCACAACACACAATGACTCTATGGAAGGAATATCATTATCTAAATCATTAACACTCACAATATGACATAATAACCACTTGGACATCATTTTATTGGCCTTATGGTTCGAAATCCACGGATTAGGACGACTCAAGTTGTACCCCTCCCAGACTAGTTCCTCTTCGTTAGGGAAACAAAATCTTACAACTCTACTATGACAATCCAAAAAAGCACAACAATTTTCAAGCCAATATACGCAAAGGATAACATCAAAATCATGCATGGGTAACTCAACCAAGTATGCACACATAGTTTTACCACTTACAACTATTGGGTAATCCTTGTATACTCTATCAGTTCTTAAATTTTCTCCTAAAGCTCTTTAAACCACTATATGATCATGCAGAACTTTACTAAATATTTTAAAAGTGAGAGAAAGCAATGGGGTTACAAAGGAAAGCGTAGACCCAGGATCAAGTAAAGCATAAACAGAAGTAAAGAATACTTGTAGCATACATGTGACCATATGAAGCGGACTTCTCCTGCTCCTCCCTGCCCTTTAGGGCATAAAACTTGTTCCTCTTAGGAGGCTCGACTAATGCTACACCCTGTGGATTAGGCCTATTCTGAGCATTACATCTAATCTAACCTTTATTCTATGGGCAGTCTCTAACCTTATGCCCCCTCATACAACAACCAAAACAGACATTAGTGCACTGTGTGCATGCTCCACAATAAGCACGACCACACTTAGCACATTTCTTTTTGGGACGCTGCATATCACCTCCGCTTCCCTTCTTGGGATCTGTTTTGTCTCCAATAGGTGTTTTACTCCTCCGGGAATAAGAATTCCTAACATTCTGCCGCCCCTTCTTGAACCTGGCCTTCTCACGGATGCTAAATTTTTTTGTATGGCCTCACTGGCTGTGACCTACCTTTTCTTGAGGCTTAGGCCTCCTAGCATTACAAATACCTCTTTTTTTGCGGCTCTGCTCTACCTGTTGGACATGAACCATCAACCAGGAGAGGTCCATGTTATCATGGAGCATAGATTACTGACACTCCTCGTCCAAATCTCCATTGATTCATGTGAGGAACGTGCTCATCTCATCCCTGCTGTTAAATACTAGGGAAGTAGCATACCAGGATAGTTTGAAAAACTTTAGGGAATACTCCCTGGTTGTCATTGATCCCTACTTAAGGTTGATAGACTCGTCAACCTTTGCCTCCCTCATCTCCCAGGGAAAGAATTTCTCCAGGAAGGTTGTCTTAAACAACTCCCAAGTGACTGAAACTCCGCTCAAAGATCGCCTATCCTGCAACATTTTGCACCAAGTTTGTGCAACATCATTGAGCTGATAGGAAGCCAGCTTTACTTTTTAGTATATGTGGACACCATAGCCACCAAAATCTTATGCACCTCATCCACAAATTCCTGGGGGTCCTTTGAATTCTTAGACCTAGTGAAAATAGGAGGCTTCATCCTCGTGAAGTCTCTCAGCCTGTCAACCATGCTACACACTGGTGGGTTCTCCCTCTCAATATTCATCAGTTGACCTGGGCAGTCATGGACTAAGCCTATGTAGTGATGGACTCTGCAATCTGGGCCAAAGATGGCAACACCTCCGCATCAGTCAATCCAGTTGGGTAAACTCGCATAGCAACTCCTTCAGCTGGAGCCTGGGGTAGAACCTGATTGTTCCCAAAAGCTTCTCCTCTTCTCCTCTAAAATACGTTCCTCCTAGTATTAATTCAATGAAAACAATAAGTATTGATGTTAGACACGCTCATAACACCAAGTAATCGAACATTAGAAAAGGCACGATAAGATCAAAAGAAGGGAAATTTTCCTACAGACCATGCAGGCTCTAATTCAGGATAATGGTGCATTTCATTACCATGACATAGAAATACTCAATCTAGTTGATGAAAACTTATTATTCTTGGAATTCAACCTAGTGCACCGATACAAACTTTGTCACGACCAGAATCTAGACCCCAGACTAGACAGGAGTTGTTGACCTCTCAGAGGTCGCAGACAAGCCTACATACTTCATCGTTACTTCATCTATGTTAATTTTAGCAGGAAATTTGATATTTTTGTTACTTAAAATTCTTACTAATAAGTTCTAATATAATCATAATTTTTTCACCATCAACCTTCTAACATTAAGATCATCAAATGAAACAAATAGTTTAATATAGCAATAACTGAATACTTGCAAAAATGGGACCAATACAAAGTCTGAAATAATATGAGAATGAAACGCTAGACGAACATACACCACTAACTCAATCCTAAGACTAATCTAGAAGATAAATGGCAAGAATCTTTCAACGCATTAGGGCCTACCAAGTCTGGATGAATGCTCGATGTTCGGATAGTTTCTGGGTCAACATGTAGATGTAACTTCCACTTGTGCCTGCACCTAAAATTGTAGAGTTGTATAGGGTTAGCACAGACTTCTACTAACTGTGGGTATATGCAACCACACACCATAGATATTCATCAGCAAGAATAGCTCTTTCATAAAAACATGATTATGAGAAGTCAAATCAGTGCATTCGCCAAATTCGGATTAGGAAAGTTAGTGAACTTTCCAAATTTGAATTAGAAAAGTTAGTGAGCTTTCCAAATATGGATTAGGAAAGTCAGTGAACTTTCCAAATTTGGATTAGGAAGGTCATGCCATAAGAGTAACATGCATCATCATACTTATCATATTGTACACAACACATAACATTTTACACATAACACATATAACATAACATATACCTCATAACATCTTCTATAACATTCATTCATATGCCATGAGACATTAGAATCATGCACTTGACATTATGACTTTAGAAAATTAGGGCTCAAAGTATGACACCTCAACTAGGGCGTCTTCATTAGCAAACATAGAGTCTGCTTCATCCATTCATACCTACTTCATTGCATTCATTCATAACTTAGTGTAAACACCAGCTATACCGAGGATGTAGTTTAAGACTCTCATCGGGTTTGTTGTGCAATTATCATGAATAACCTAGTATGATTACTTGAGTCTACCATATATATTCATTATCCTATGCTAATACCTTTGGTATTATTCATTTAATTGTGTACATCATTTGAGGCTGACCTCATTCATTAATTGGGAACTTTAACTTTAACCGACATTGATCATGTGAGAATCATGAAATCAAGTGTCTCCCCTACAATAAAAAGAGGTTGAATCACCGGCCAAGGTGACAAAAAATATGCTAGCATACATGGGAATTTAACCCCGCAAGATCCCTATATTGGAAGTATAGGTTCGAAGGCTAGGAGATATAAGGAGACCCATACCCGGCATTGCCGGATAGTCTCATCTGATGAGAGTTATCTGAACCTCCTCCCTTCCCAAAAAAAGGCATCACCACTAATAGTTAGTGTTTCGGTCCCAGTATAAAGTTCCATTACATTAAACTATTACATAATGGAAGTTGACTTCTATGATAAGGACATCATATCTCAATAGAGTATTTCTCATCTCATCATTAGTATTAAGTGTGTTAACCTCAATAATTTCATTAGAGTGTTCATAGAGACTGGTCTCTTCATTAATTCACACTCTCATAGGTGAGTATGTTTTGGTAACATTTACTTAGGCTCATTTGAGATAGTTCTCATTTTCACAGTAGCCTCATATCATGTAGTCACCACATTCATTAACATTAGTACAATTGCTCTTCATAATTAATAACCCCATTTTACTTGAATGTTAATTTCATTATATGCAAATAACTTGGCCATTTATCTGTTTCACACTCTTACTTAAACCTTATAGGGTTTTATCATTTCATAACATAATAATCATTTCATCGTATGCCAATGCACTTGGGCAATTAGTGTGTTTTACACTCGTACATAACCCTTCAAGGGTTACTTCATTTCGTTACATACATCTTAAGTTCACTTATTTTTAAACGTATGCTAGACTTATGGGTCTATACATACAAGCCATAAGGCTTCATTCATAGTTCGTTAAGAGTCTCATATATTCCTAATTTTATGTAGTACATGACTTATGTATCTTATATGTATGCCAAGATATCGATTTCAACCTAAGTAGGTGTCATTATTCTAGAATATTTAATTCACGTATAGCTTATGTATCTATACAAAAATTTGGGCAAAGGAACCAAAGTTGAAACCTAGGACAATACATACATTTTTTTACTTTATTTTTAGCCTTCATGTCATTGGGACCCTAGATCGAGCCCCAATATAAACATTCTATATTTATTTTTCCCCTTGGATTCTCCTCTTATTTGACCGAAGGGTTGTGGGGTCGAACCCCCACAACCTCTTTCTTCACATTCAATTCTTCTTGTCCAATTCGCATGGACCATGAGGTTGTGGGATCGAACCCCCCCCCAACCTCTCTTTTTTTATGCTTTATTTCAATAGGGGTTGTGAGGTTGTGGGTTCGAACCACCTCAACCTACTTATTTTATTTTTAGTTAAAAGTTTAGTTGGCTAAGCATTGGCAGTGAGGTTGTAGGATCGAGCCCCCACAACCTCAATTTATTTTCTTATTTATTTTGCCCATTCTCTTTTCAGACCTTAAGGTCGTGGGTTCGATTCCCACGCCTCACGCCTCACACCTCCATTCTTTTTTTTTAGTTTCCCTTCATTCGCTGCCTGGAGGTCACGGGTTCGATTCCCACGCCTCTCGTTTTATTTATTTATTTTTTTGCTCTCTCCTTTCACACACAGTACTCCCCATTTCGAATTCCCTTGACCCCTGTTCTTTTATTGAGAATTTAACGTACCAAACGGGCGAGGTCACAGGTTTGAATCCTAGTGGCCTCATTCCTTTAAAATCAATAAAATTTTCCATATTTCTTCTCAATATTTTAACCTAAACTAAACTTATATTTTTGTCTGGACACCTAATCATTTTCTTTATTGAGTTTTATCAATATATCCACTTGAAAACTGAGGAAAATTCACGGTTCGTTTAACACTTTTTTTGGGGGTATTTCATTGATTCGTTTAGCCAAAATGTTGAAACTCAAACCAGCCCCATTTCCATTTTAATGAACTTAAAATTTACATAGATTTATGTACGTAAAATGACAACCAAAACAATATTAAACTTGAAGCCTTATCTCGGCCTAATTCAAAGTACATTCACAGTAATATTTTTGCACTTGCACACTCTTGCATAAACTTTCGAATACATGGTTGTCTATCATATGATTTCAAGTACACAACATAATCATATTCATCACAAAAACATAGCATACACCTAAATCTACTCGAAATCATACACAACCTACAATTCATTGGGAGCTAGTGATAGGGGCATGCTAAAGGGAAAAAAATCCTAGTTTTTTGAAAAAATAATATGAACCTTAAGGGGTCTCTTGGGAAAGGGACCAAGAGCTATTTCTTGAAGTTGATGGCCTTGATCTTGATTGTTCTTGAACTTTAATGCTTGAATTCTTAAACTTGTATCTTGGTTAAGAAATAAATAATGTTTGTACCACGGATTTTCTCTAGCTTCTTGTTTAAAAAAAATCTTTCTTCTCTTTTACTGAATTATGAGACCCCTATTTATAGTTTTACAATAGAGGAGTTGCGGTTGGAGCAGGACTCCTTTCGGACAATCAGAATTAAGTGAAATATAATATGGGCTTTATGGGGTGGGCTTTATTTAAATTCATAGTTATCTGAATTTAAATAATTGAATCAATTATATTAATGCATACTATTTATTTGGCCTATATAGTCATTAATTTAATATAATCAGAACAACTTTATAAATTTATATTTAGTAAATTTTAAATGACTACAAATGCCACCTTCTTCAAGTCTTCTCCAGATATTTTATCGTTCAAAGACTAGGCTTGAAGAATTTGAAGACTTCTACTTGCATACTTATATATTTAAAAACTTCATGTTGAAGCAATTTTATTCATATGGGTTTGCCCCCATTGAGTCACCACCATTTGGTGCAAGTCTGAAGTTTTATGAAAGCTTACTCATAGCTTAAACTCATGTAACAAATCAAGTGGGAACATTTGATTTTTTGACACTTATGCAACTGAACTTAGAATATGGTTCTAAGTGCCTAAGTACCTTAATGAATAATCAAGTCGCAACCTAGTTCTAGAGGAGTGAGTGACTTTTTCGTTGTGTCGTACATAGTTTACACTCTTGTGGTCCAGGAGTGACATCCAGTTTAGGCTCGTACATTGAGGAGCATTTTAATTTGAAAATTTAGCTCAATTTTAAAGAGCTTTATGATATACAGTTTAGACTCGTGTCTCTAGGAGCATTTCAACTTGAAGTATTAACCTTATCTTGAAGATTTAAGTGACATGCAGTTTAGGCTCGTACCTTGAGAAGAATTTTAATTTGAAGATTTAGCTCAAATTTAAAGAGCTTTATGATATACAGTTTAGACTCATGTCTCAAGGAGCATTTCAAATTGAAGTGTTAACCTTAACTTGAAGATTTAAGTGACATAAAATTCAAGAATCATTTCAACTTTAAGATTTAACTCAAACTTGAAGATTAACGTGACATACAATTTAAGATCGTGTTTCAAGGGGCATTTAAAATTGATGATTTAACTGTAACTTGAATATTTATGTGATATATAGTCTAAGCTCCTATTTCAAGGAGCATTGTAACTTGCAGCTTAAGCTCCTTCATTAAGGAGAATTGTAACTTGAAGTTTAATCTTATGCATTAAGAAGCGTCTAGATATACAATGACTCTTCAAAGTCATCTTCGCATGCAAACTTTCCCCCACTTTGGAGTTCTTCCATGGCTTCATCTTCATGAGGTCCATAGACAAGAGATTGTTGGTCTTTTCTTAAATACATACTTAATTCCATGTCATGTGCACGAGTTTCCAACTCTTCAAAAGTATTGGTCTTTAATCCTTGAAAATGTAGTGAAGACCCCAATTCAATGGTAGAAATTTCACTAAGGCAATCTTTGTAGTTGAGGCTCAAACTTCTCCGACGATTGATAAAGTCAACAATTAACTCATGTTCACCTTGAAGAGCCTTTTTAAGTTCCATCATACTAATGACCCGCCTTGTGCTATAAGAACGATTAAGGAACTATTGCTCTAATCGCTCCCTACTATCTATAGAATTAGGTTCAAGATCTGTGTACCAATCAAATGCGTTTGCTCTGAGAGATCGAACAAACTCTTTAACAATATAATAATCATACGTCCCTGCAGCATTGCAAGTATCGATAATGTGAGATATATATGTTGTTTGGGAGTTCCTTTGCCATCAAAATGCTGAAACTTGGGAGGTTGATAACTCTCAAACATTTTCAAGTTATCAACCCTTTGTGTATATGGGTTTACATATAAGGGATAAAAAATTTGGATGAAGACTCAGATTTGTCATCGATTGTGTCTATGATAAATTTCTTTAACTAATCAATTGAATCAAACCTTCTTTCGAGATGTGAATCTCTTTAATCTTTGTTTTCTTTAAGCAAGACACTTCTTTGTGTTGTATTTTAGAAAGCTTCAAAGGTGATTGACTTGATCTTCTTTCAATCATGTTATCCATCTTATTTGTTATCTTTGAAAGTTTAGCATCTTGTTCGTGTGCGCACTTTGTCAGGTCATCAGTTGATTTAGATAAGCTTGCTAATTGTACTTCATTAGTTGGAGACATTTTAATATTCTTTGATTCTTGAAGAGTGGAGAAAAGAGACTGAGATCGTCCAACTAGGCGTGCAGAATTTGTAGACAATAAAATCCGCATCGAGAAAATAATAATCAAGAACGGAAGATTATAGCAACAACAGATTGTATTATTTCATATGTGAATATTACAATCTCTATGATTCCTCTAAATTCACCTTTTCAAATATAAATTAAAGGGCTTTAAAGCTTGTTATTGAATCTCTAATGAACTTAAACATTATCTTGATCTTGACTATTTTTTGAATTAAAGGGCTTCGAGCTTGTTCTTGAATTCGATGGCCTTGATCTTGATTGTTCTTGAACTTGAATGCTTGAATTCTTAAACTGTAGCTTTGTAGAGAATTAAATGGCGTTTGTACCATGGATTTTCTCTAACTTCTTGTTTAGAAATTTCTTTCTTCTATTTTTCTGAATTATGAGACCCCTATTTATAGTTTTAGAATAGAAGAGTTGTTGTTGCAACAGGACTCCCTTCAACCAATCATATTTAAGTGAAATATCATATGGGCTTTATGGAGCAGGCTTTAATTAAATTAATATGTATCTGAATTTAATTGATTAAATCAGTTATATTAATCCATAATATTTATTTGGACTAATATATTCATTAATTTAATATAATCAGAATAACTTTATAAATATATATTTAAGAAATTTTAAGTGACTACACACACCAGATTGCGACACTTGGAAGAATTATGAGAGGACGAAGGGAAAACGAAATTGCTGGGTCGGATTTTTTTGGACTGGGCTCGCAAATGCTGGGTTTTTGAACTGGATCGAGATTCTGGGGTCTTTGATTTCTTAGGTATCTGGAGAAGAAGATGAAGATGAGAGGATCGGTTTTTTTTAAGTTGTAAGGTGATTATGGATATTTGTTTAGAATTGATCATGGATCGGGTTGGAGGGTGTAAAGTTTGGGCTGGGGCGCTTGAGAAAGAATTGGGATCAAGAATTCGGTTGGCTGAAATAAAGGCCCAAAACATTGGTTTCTAAATAGGTAGAAGAGTTTGACTAGAATTGTAATAAAATAATTAATAATTTAATCAAATGAATTAAAGGCGTAATGAAAGAATTGATTTTCGAACATTCGACTAGTATTTAAGTAGGACTAATTAATATTAATTAATTAACGAGCTTCTTAATCTTAATGAAATAAAATAATTAACTAAATTATAAACTAATTATTTAAAAATATAACCATAATTTAAAATAAACTAATTTGATAAAATACTTACTATAGTTAAAATACTCTTGAGATGATATTCGAATAATCATATAACATATTAATTATATACATAATTATGTAAAATATATGTTATCTAGAAATTATAAAAAGTGACAAAACTATGGAAAATAATTAAGGTTCAAACTTTGTATTTTTCTTAAGATTTTATAAAACTAGTAATCTTAAATTGTTTGAATTCGAAGAAGCTCGAATTGATTAATTTATATGGTGGAAGTCCAAAATTTTGTGTCAACAACCATCAACATAGAATATGCCATTCCAATAGTATGTAGAGGGTTTATCATCAAGATATGACTTCCTGCATGATAACATTTTATTCAATCGAATTAAAAGAAACAAATATCCATAAACAAGCTACGTGATCAATATAAGTTCTAGATTTATCACATTTGCATAATGATTAAGAAACCAGTGGATCAAACTCATCCTTGAAAATCATAATTTCAATAAATATGTTGAAATTGTCGAATTACCTTGATGATCGTGCAGATCTCCCTGTGCATTTGATATCCATCAACCTTATCAAATCTCTCTTTTAAATCTGTCTTCTGGATCGTTGCATTTGTAGCAATAGCAATCCCACCAAGCAGCGTCGTCGATATAGAGTTCATGATCCAAGAAAGTGCAAACGCATCGCATTTCACTCATTGCTCTTCCCGTTCTTCTTGATAAAAACTCTTCTTGCAAGTCCCCAACACAAACCTTAACTTACTCTTTGCTCAAAGATTAATCAATTGCTTCATAAACACTAAGTATATATCCTTGTAAGTTGCACAGTGATGAGCACACTAGCAGGAGTGTGAATAATGAAGATGAAGTGGATGGATTTGCTTTCGATCGACATCATCGATTGTTTCAACTGTAAATATTTGTGATGCATTAATGGTGGAAGCTTCAACATCTCACATCTCTCTGGCTCATCGATTATTGTATTAAACTGATTAACAATTTAGAGATCTGATACGAAGTAGATTTTACTAGGGAGAATTACATGAAAATTGATGCCTTATCATCACAATTACTCGTACATCAGCTACATTACATTTAAATATGTACAACTTCTAGATCAGACTGATCTGACAAGTTTAACTAACTATATGAAAATCTAACAAACTTTTTAACCAACTTAACATAAATCTAATTATCTTGACTAACTAAATGAATTAATATGATCAATTAACCAATTCCAATATACATAAGTGAAAAAGTATATTTCTTTGGGAAAAGAGAGATTTTTATCTGCCTTGTCAGCGATTTGTTTAAATTTTTTAATAAAATCGCTGCGAAGGCATTGCTTTTCTTTTTATATAAGAAAATTATAGTAAAATAGGTGTTGTAACTGTTTTTTTATTATTGAAGTCGCTACCTGGGGAGTATTTTTAAGAAAAATATTTTTTATATTATAACAGTAGTTTTTTTTCCGGGAAAAATATTGCCCCTACAACAATATAATGGAAAAAAAGAAAAACATGTTTTGGATACAATTGTTGCTAGGCAATATTTTTAATTTTAATGGAGTAACGACTTCAATATTGTGCTAGAGGAAAATTATTTCATCAAAGCGTCCATATTGATTTTTTTTACAAAAAAATTGATGTGTCCTTTTGAAATTTTTGACAATTTTTTGTTTTTTGCATTTTGGCGATCGACTACTATATAATCTAGGAAAGTAATAAAAAAAATTATTCAGGAATAAACTATTCTAAGAAACTAGGCACTACCAATTGAAGAACTGTACAGAATTTTTTTTTTTGAAAGGAATAAGTTTTTTTGTTGTGGCATCAACTTCTTATTCGTGACTCTTCATGTATAACTAGAATTTTTTTTGAAGATAAAGTCTTTTAGTGTGGCCAAAATCCAAAGGTTTGATGTGGTGTTTCTTATATATGGGTACTTCTAGCGATATAATGCAAGTTTTTTTAAATAAATTTTTTGCTGAAGCCGTTTATTGAATAAATTGTGGTCCATACATATAAAATGGCCCATGGCCCAATAATAACGAAAATACAGAATACGTTGGCCGATCTCTACTCATCCTTAGTGAGTACACAATACTCTTTCGTCCACCTTCTCCACTACATTGTCAAAGAAAATTCTAGTAGTTCTGCCTCCTCCTTTGAATAAATTTTTTAGCTCGAGCGGTCTTCACTGTTACCTGGTAAGTTCGCTTCCTTTCTATCTCATTTTCTTCTTCACTTATTCCCGCATGATCTTTGAATGATATCCCTTTCTTTTGTGCTTTTTCTCAGATGTAGATCTGGTGATGTATCTTTCCCTTGAAACATTCTAAAGCTCCATTGGTAATGTCCGATCCACTTGTCTCTGTGTTTATTTGATGTAACTTTGTGGTAGTTAGGGTAAAATATAGCATATATGTCTTGACCTGTCCCCTTTTACACTATGATTATATATTATATTATTATACTATACTATGTAGATTTTTCAATATCTGCAGTAGTCATATGCTTTCCTTTCCTATGAAGATATGCTTTTTGTATGTTCATTGCGTAAAATCGATTATTCTTGATCTGATTCTCAATATTGGTATTTATTATTTGTCTGTATTTATATGTGTCCTGATATTGCTTGGTAAATCTGCAAAACTATTGTACTCCTTTCTTTATTCTGTTTCCACTACTTAATAAGACAATAAGTCTGCAACATTATTACCTTCTCTAAATATATGAGTGATGTTTGCATTAAATTGTTGTGATCTCATCCTTATATTTTCTGTTCTTTCCGCCAGCTCCTAAGGTATCTTCCATTGCCCTCTTATCATTTTCATCAGACTTAGTGAGTCTATTTTGATTGTTACTTCCATCACCATGTTCTCCCAACAATACTCCAATGCTTCATAGATTGCCATTGACTATATCTCTGTGTTAGTATTATTTCCAACTTCTGCATCCCTAACATATATCAGATTTCTTTGCGAGTACCTTTGAAAAAAGACCTATACACTCAGCCCTGGGTTCCCTTTGGATGCTCCTTCAATGTTGCACTCAAATCTATTTGTATTTAAGGTTTTCCATATTACCCTATGATAATGCAATTTAGGCTTGTGCCACTTTAGGTTTTTGAAAATTTCAAGCCACAAACTTGAATCCAAATGTATCTTAGGATATAGAGTTTTCACCAACTTCCAAACCATTTCCTAAACTTGAATCACCATTCCTCCAAAATTTGTGTTTCATCCATGGTTTATACTATTTCTTCTCTTCCATATTGTCCACATGTTTATTGTTGGCATTGCTCACATTACTCCTTGTAGTTGTGGCAATGATTTGAATTTCCACCAAGTAATGATTAATTGTTAGACAAGGAGGCTTTTCGAAAAATATGGGTTAGTGTTTCCTCAATCTTTTCATCGCAACACAAACATATTGAAACTAGATGAATCTTCACCTTTTAAAATTATCATCAGTAGAAATTCTCCTTTTCCACAATCTCCATAGGAAAAAATTCACCTTAAAAGGAACCCACTTGTTCCAAATATAAACATATTCATTTCTTCTCTCCTACTTCGTCCTCATAGTTTGCAATGTTGATTAAACATTAAAAGAGGTTTCACTTGAATTATTTTGGGATTTAGAACTCTTCTTGTTCCATGACAGGATTCCCAAAAAGATGCTACATTCATTCCAAATAACCCTCTAACCCTCTCCCGATGATCCGTCTCATCACCAGATTCCCTCCCTTATCTTTTCTTCCCTCCTTCTCTTCCCCCACTGAGAGGGAGGAATCTATCTATTTTGCAGTTGGATTCAAGTCTATTGACCGTACTCAGTTAGGAAAATTTAATGATTGGGACCGAAAGATGTAGAGACTGCGTCACTAGAACATCTTTCTCTAGGAAGATAATGCATTGGATTATCTAGACTCTCTTTGAAGCTTCTTATACGAATGGGAATGTAGTCAAAATGTTGAATAAGAAGGAAACGCTATCAGAAATCTTATTTTTTAGGAACTTCAATAATTTTGACAGATAGATATCAGTCTTATTAAAGTAAGGGGCAGCAGATGGTCAGCCATCATCATGCCTGAACTGATTTTAAACTCTGGTTGGACCTTAGCTGCTGAGAAAATGTTGAATTTAATGCCAAACAAAAGAGAGAGACCAGCAGAGACAACCACAGATTAACCGACAACAAACGTTTCTTTTGCTGAAGTAGTTAAAAATAGTACATGGTGCAAGAAGGCAGAAAATGATTCAACAAACTTTCAAGCACTAAAGTGGGGGATTTGGATATGCATTAATGGTCTCTCGTTCTCCAAAAATGAAGTATTAAACAAGAGTTTGGTTGGTACTATCGACGATGGGTAAAATCTCTCACCTACATTGTCACAAATACAAAGATGGGCAACCAACCTATGGAAACAGGTGCACGACCTCAACAGATACAAAACGGGAATGGCCTCTTTATTTTCAGGTTTGCCTCTAGTAATATGATAGAGAAATTACTTTATAGCAATTGGTTATTTTTTTAAAAAAAACTAAAGCTTCAATGGTGGAACCCATCGTCGGGAACTTCCAACTAAACAGAAAAACCAAGTTCCACTTAGATTAGGATCGTGGGGATCCTTCTTCACCTATGGACCCTTAAAAAGTTCAAGGTTATCCGAGACCATTGTGGCGGATGGATTAAAACAAATAAAGATATGTCCATCTAGAGCAAACTCAAATAGACGAGAATCAAAATCCAATGAATTTCGACTAAGGTGCTAAAGGTGATCTCCATATAAATGTGTGGAATTACCTTCTCTATGCAAATATGGAATGAGCTTCAGCTATGACAACTATCAAATATAGAAGAATTTTGAATCGTATTACCTAATAGTCATTGAATTTTTACATAGTAGATACAAATACTGGCAGTCTACCACCTACACACTCAACAATGATAGCACATGTCAATGCTGAGCATGGGATAGTGACAACACATGCCAATTTGAGTCACATTTGACAATGATAACACATGCTAATGTTGAGTCACATGGGAAAACCTCCCCAGAAAATTTAAATCCTTCAGGCTGGGTTAATTTTAATTTTGGAGGCCAAATTAAATCAAACCAAAAATTTATTTCTCAAATATTGAGCCCAACTATAACTCAATTTCTGATGAAGAGCTCTCCTAACACTCACAATTAAATGGAGAACAATCGAGTAATGGCCTCAAAATTCCTAGAATTATATATGACATTGCAAGCTTGCTTTGTAGACCCAGGAGATATAGAGAAATTGATTGAAGTGACATCGAAAGGAACCATGACCATGAATCTTGAGACTACCCCTTATATAGCTGAAGAGACTGAGATTAATAACAATCCCAAAGAAATAGTAGAGGGTACAACCATGCATGCACCCATCTCAGATAAGTCTAACTTGTAACTGTAGCCTGTCGACGACGTCAATCGGTTACCACCCAGTCTCCTGCATCCCTAAAGTACGCTGAGATAGAGGCTTTAGACAGGGTGAATTCTCACATTCTTAAACTAAGCAATATTTATGGAGTAGCTTTTGAAGTATTAGAAGAGGAAACACCAGCCATTTTCATATAGCTAGATAAATGAAAAGTGACGCTAAAAAAGAAAGAGTAGGAGAAGATAATCACCACCCTAAAAAGTAAGAGACTCATCAAGAATGAAATGAAAAATTTACAATTCAGTCTCAACCAAGTAGAAGGGGTAAGAAATAGGGGGAAAATCTCAATCTCACTTACAAATACATGTAAACCTAATTTCATGGAATGTGATGGGACTCAACAATATAGAAAATATGAATCTTGTTCTGAGTGTATTGCAATGGGAGGCTTCTGATGTCTATTGTTTCGTAGAAAAAAAGTTAAGTCAAGAGGGATGAAGCAACCAAACAACTATGGCCTTGTAGAAGGATGAAATGTCGTTTCATCAAAGTTGTGGGAAGCAAGGCGGGTCGTAATACTGTGGGACAAAAATGTTTGGTGAAGGATAATTGTGGAAATAAGGCAACACTCTATCACCTTTGAATTTGTACATTCTAACAACTGTTTTACGTGGTAACTCAATATGATTTCTTGTTATCAACAGATCATCAAAACATACAAAGTTTATTACCAAGGTAGATCCACTCCATTTAGTAAACAATGAAAAATCTAGGTGACTCTGTATATAGCCTGAAGTAAAGAAAGCCTCTGTCCACTTGGCATTCGATTGTCTTGATGATTGTTTAAGTCCATAGAATGACTTAACAAGTTTACAATGTTTATTCTTCCCCTAATCACAAAAATCTATTAGGCATTTCCTTATATACCTCTTAAGAGAAATCACCCTATAGAAAATCATTGAATACATATGATCGGGGTAATATCTTCCACATAAGAATAATCATGCTCAGAAGATTCAACATTCGGATCTACTAAGTTTTCTTCTATGGGCATATGTGTCGTATCAAGTTCATAGTCAATAATGGGATGGTTGTTTGTTTGTCATCTAATAAAAGGGAAACATATACTACTTCAAAACAACATCTATGTTTACTATGAGCTTTAACTGAGGCACACTGTACATAATATAACCCTTTTATGTTGCTGAGTATCCCATTATAACACATGTGTTTGCTCTGGGAGTGAACTTATTAGGCTTAATAATTCTAGTTGCATATCATAGACATACTATTGTCCTAAGATGATCAATATTTGCCTTATGGCCATTGAAAAGAAGTTTGTCCCTAAAAAACATCAGTAGGTAATCTTTTAATCAGATAAACAACAACTACTATACACTCTCCCACAAATCTGATAGGAATATCACCTTGAAATCTTAGTGCCATTGCTACGTCAAGTATGTGCTTGTGCTTTATCTCCACCACTACATTCTATTATGGAGTATGAGTAAAACTGCATGCATTTATAATACCAAGAGAATTAAACAAAGTATTACATTCAGTATTAAAGAACTTTGTGCCATTGTCTAATCTTATCCTTTTGACATGCTTGTTAAACTGAGTTTAAACTAAAGCAAAAAAAGACTTTAGAACTTGGAGACATAACTCTTCATCCTCAATAGATACAACCAAGGCAGTTTTGAATATCATCAACAATTGTCAAGCAAAATCTACAACCATTATGAGTAGCAGTCCTATAGGGTCCCCAAATATCTAAGTAAAGCAAGTCAAAAACCTCAATAGGTCTAGATAAACTTGTGTGAAAAGTCCATCTAGTTTGCTTTGAAAGGGGACATATTGAACATTTATTACATGCAATAATGTCTATATTCTCTTTTCCTATATTTATATTTTTCAAGACCTTTATTGAATGGTGTCATATTCTATAGTGCCAAAGGAGCTTGTATGCATATGAGTTTTGTGTGAGGGACACCATCTCATCATTCATTCCTTCTCCACATGGTTTTCTGAATATGTAATAGAGTCCATCAATCTCCTTACATATCACCTTTACTTTAATTTCCCATTGGAGAGGTCCTAAAGAAAAAAAAACTGAGGAAAGAAGTTAACTGAGCATTTCTATTTTCTTGTAATCTGTGATAC
This sequence comes from Solanum arcanum, assembly GCA_027789145.1. Lineage (NCBI taxonomy): Eukaryota > Viridiplantae > Streptophyta > Magnoliopsida > Solanales > Solanaceae > Solanum > Solanum arcanum. Next base: position 55,611,040 of record CM050942.1, on the reverse strand, counting down.
TAAAATAATATCATGCTTGAATGCAGGTACCACCAAAACATTATTCAACAGATTTCAATCAATAGTCTCACATTTACTAACTTAAGACACTGAACTAGATTCACCATTAGGTAAATGCACCTTCCTGCCTAGACAACTAGATGCATATATCAATATATTGGGATTTAATATAACATGGAATTTAGCACCTGAATCTATTATCCATCTATCTCCTTTCTCTGTTTCTCTAGTTGTCATTGATAATGCTTTAGGTTTCAAAATTATACCTGCAATGTTTTCTCTATCCATTCTACCTTTGGAGCTTGATCCCACTTCCTCCTTGTCCATCATGTGTTTATAATTGTGATACATGTTGTTCTTTTGGAGCAAAGTGTCATGTCCCGCTAATTCTCATTAATATATTGCATCTAGATAGGGACAGAAGAGTCTAGAGTTTTGGAGAAGTATACAGAAAACTCTAAAAACCATTAGATATTCCAAGAAGACTCTAGAATTCCTTAGGTGTTTCCTTTGAAGACTCTAGAATACCTTAGAAAGATGTCTCAGAAAGTTTTCAAATATCCTAGAACATGTATAAAGTTTTACAGGGGGAGCGAAGAGTAATTATTAGGAGGACTTGTAAAGTAAGTATTACTTACACTTTAGCTCTTAGGTTGTAGAATAAATCGATGGGGGCAGTAATTTGTAAATCATCCATGCTTGAAACAAGCAATCCAACAAGTTGTAAGCAGTCTTCCAAATAAAAAATCTTCTTCCAAAGTTCTCAAATCTTTCTAAATCTTCCTTTAATTTTCCTAGCAATCTTAGTATTCAAAGCTTACTTGAGATTACAAGATCGTGAAAGATTCATGAGTAAGTTGTCAGTTGCCGCACGGCACTTTAGTAAGACTTTAAGTCTGTGACAATGTGGTATAAGAGCAAATGTTGATACTAAGGGAATGACTATCGAGGGAGAGTTAAACGGTGCTAGCACCACTAACATCCATTTGGATGGTGGAAAGCAGAACCAAAAGGGAAAGAAGAATAAAAAGAGTAATGAAGAGGTGGTGCCACATCTCACAATAAGCGATATGATAACCTCTCATCCACCCTCGATCACCGAAGCAAGTGACGATGAACTTGGTGAGGATGTTATCGACGTCTCTACTTGAGAAGAATGGGTCGCAAGGATGGAAGTAGAGAGACAGGCCGTGGAGATATTAGGCCGGCGTATGAATGTGGCCGATAGCAAGTTCAAGAACGTTGAAGACTTCACCTTTGAGGAGATCAAAAACATCCATAATGAGTTGGAGGGTCGCCAGTGCTACGAGTTCGAGATGAAGGAGACCATGACTTCTCTTGAGTGTCGGTACATGGAAGCATTAAGCACTATTGAAACTTTGAAGGATGAAATTATGACACTCAAGGAAGGCACAGAGGCTGGAGGATCTACATAACCCGACCATCATAGAGAGGCCAGATTCTAGGATCCCAAGCCACCCAATCCTTTAGCATTTTGAGGATTACTTAAAGTGTAACTGGGTGAAGAGAGACGAAAACCAGATCAATATCGTTGTGTTATATCTTTCGGAGATGGCCATGTTCTGGTGGAGGCGTATAGATTTTAAATTAGGGAATGGACGTTGCACCATCAACACTTAGGAGCTATTCCGTGAGGAGTTCAAGAAAACCTTACTCTCTAACAATGTTATCTATGAGGCAAAGCGCAAGTTAAGGGAAGTTAAGCATACGGGAAGCATACACACATATGTGCAGGAGTTCACCATCATCACGCTTCAGATTCCCAACCTCATAGATGAAGATATGTTGTTCCACTTCATGGATGGATTGCAGAATTTGTCCTGGATGGAGTTGCAACGCCGACAGGTCACTACTATTGATGAAGCCATCATGCAGGCCTAAGTATTGACAAACTTCAACAACGAGAAGGTCGACCGATCTAGAGGAGAGGAGGAAGAGAGGTAGTCATAACCATGGTGGGGGAGATTGTGGCAAAGTCGAAGAGCAGTGGCCACATCCTAAGAAGCATGATACCTATAAGTCTGATGGTTAGATGTATTGACGTCATGGTGACACAGAGAGAAAGAAAGAGGTTTCCAAAAGAGGTGGTTGCTACATATGCGATGGGTCACATTGCTATAAAAGGTGCGCTGAACATAAGAGCCTTTGTGCTATCCTGCGAAATCGAAAAGAGAAGGAAGCACAACAGAAAGAACAAGGCGCGGAGATGACACAGTTGGGCTTTGTAGAACTATGCGGAGCAATAGCAAAGCATCAAGGAATCTCAAGAATATGGCACGCTATATGTCAACATCACGATTAATGAAAAAATCACTCGTGATATTGTCGACACGGGTGCAAAGGCCCAATTCATGACCAAGACGAGAGAAAAAAGGTTGGGGATGAGTTACAGTACAAGTAACGCCCAACTCAAGATGGTCAATGCACCATTGACTCTTGTCAGCGGAGTCACACATGGAGTAAGCTTCACGCTCGACGTATGGTAAGGTAAGACCAATTTTACTATCGTTCATTTACACCTCTTCAATATAATACTTGGGCAAGAGATCATTTAGTAGTGCGACGCTGTGATCGATCTTTACCTCGACGAATTTTGGTCATAAAGCAAGGACGAACTTGTATGGTTCCAATGGTTAAGGCACCGAAGACAGAAAGGCCGTTTTGATTAACAACTATCCAACATAAGAAAAATCCTAATAAGGAGAATTCGACATTTGTAGCCATTATTACAACTTTAAAAAATCACAGAGGCGCTAAGAAGTCCTTGCGACTAACACGAAAAAAGTTCCAAGAGGGAACAATGTTGTGGTGTCAAAAAAGCCACCGAGGCCTTGCCTTACAGGAAGGAGGTAGATCGTGGGGTAGAGTTTGAAGAATAAAGAAGTAATTAAAGGAATTGTGCGAGGGAATTGACCGAGTCAATGGACTATTGGTCGTGCATATGAGAAACAAGACTCGTTTTCTGATGTAGCAACGGTGTGATGCGGTCGTTGCATCAGTATGTGGGGGAGAGTATCATGTCCCGCCAATTCATAGTAAGATTTTTCATTTGGATAGAGGCGGAAGAGTCAAGAGTTTCAGAAATGTTTATAAAAACTCTAGAGGCCCTTAGATATTCTAAGAAGACTCGAGAATTCATTCTGGCTTTCCTTGGAAGGCTCTAGAAAAACATAGAAGATGTCTTAGAAAGCTTCAGAGTATCCTAAAACATGTAGAATGTTCTAGAGAGGGACCAAAGTATAATTATTAAGAGGACTTATAAAGTAAATATTATTTTACACTTTAGCCCCTAGGTTGTATTATAAATAGATCGGGCACTTATTTGTAAATTTATCCAAGCTTGAAACAAGCAATCCAACATGTTGTAAGCAATCTACAAAACAATGAAAGACTTCTTCCAAAGTTCTCAAATCTTTCTAAGTCTTCCTTTCATTCTCTTAACGATCTTTGTTTTAAATGCTTATTTTAGATTACAAAATCGTGAAAGATTTATGAGTAAGTTGTCAAGAGTCACACGGATCATTAGTAAGAATCTAAGTCCGTGACAAAATGGCCAAATGCATCATTATAATTATCATATCTGATAGCATTTGCATGATTTTCCATGACGTGTTGCTTATTTTTCTGAACTTAATTTTCTGGTGGTTCTGACTTCTTTTTGAACTTCAAGTCAACAAAGTGTCCAACTAACCTGAAACAGTTGTCCTTAATGTGTCCTTACAATTTATAATGATCACATATTTGATCCAAATTCTTCTTTTTATCCTAAATTTCCTCTGAGAATTCCCTTTCCCTACATATAATATAGTTTGATCTAGAATTCGTTCCCCTGCATATCTAAAATGCCCCCACTACATGTGAACTTGAAGTCATACATTGACCGTCTGCCATTGTCATACTCGAAAAAATAAAATAAAAAAATGAGTTGCATTCGAAAAATCGATCAAACTTATGATTTAAGAGAAATTGATTTTTCTACTAAATAGAGTCGCCACTTAATTTTTTGATAAAAATCAAGAAAAAAAAATAATTTTTCAAAATAATTTAAACAGATAAAAATTAATTTGAAATAAATATATTTCGAAGTTCAATGTACATTTCGAGAAGGTTTTAGGATCTCGGATGTCCGCTAACTTGCAGTTGACAGGCGATTTGACTAAAACGACTTTTCAACCAACTTTTGAGGTTTTTATTAAGAAATAAAACTAAATTTTATTTAAAGGGAAAATAAACTTAAAAGGAATTCTAAAAGTGATTAATTTATATTTTGCAAGACAATTAATATAAAATAGAACAAAATATTAAATAAATAAAAAACATTTAAATTTGAATATAATAGATAACATGACTATCTTTTGGGAATTAATTAAATTAAAACAAAACTATAAATATAATGTTAGTCAACATAATCACATATGAATAAGAGGAAAATGGAGAGTGTAATAAATTTGGGCCTTTTGCCCAAATTCCAAATTTGATGGGCTTCTGCCCCAAGTCTTGTACCTTGTCAAGATCTAAGATTGCAAAAATAGGCCCAGACCCATTTAAATTCAAAAAGAATTGCTTGAAATTTATTGTAAACCTTACATAAATTCCATAATGTAAAACTTATATTACATCCTATCCCTACTTTTTTCTATTTTATGAAAATCTCTTAAATATTATACATCCAGATACATAATTTGTTGCGGGGATACATTAATTGTGAAACTTTATATATATGGCTGTTGCAAAATAAAATAGAAAATCAAATTAATATCCCATAATTTATTTTATGCAATTGCTTTTTACTGTATCAATCAAAGAAACGTATATCCTAAAATAATAAATTAATTTAAAAATCATAATCCATGTTCATCTTTGTCCATAATTGAACGAAGAAACTTTCGAGTAGAATTCAATTTTTTTGTTGAAAATTTGATAACATACATAATGAATATTTTAGTTTTTGATTAAAACTCTTGAAGGAAAAAAATCAAAGATCGTAGCTTTTGAGTTCTTTGAATTCTACAAGAATCTTACAATGGACGATCAGGTTGGGTTTCTTTGCTAATTTTCTTGGTATCTTTGTTTTTCTACAGGTGGTTACTTACCATTGTGTAATGGCAGATCCCAAATATCAAAGTAACTGTAAGTTGTTATTTTACACTTAGCTTGGGTAGAAATAGTTATTATTTGCCATAACTTCAATTTTTGAGTTAAATGTTTAATACAAAAGGTATGAAACACATATTCATTTCCTTTAATCATTATTTTTCATTCATGAATTTATATATGATTGATAAGTCATGATAAATTACTAATATAATTGATACAATAAAACTTTGAAGTAGACGTTATGGATTTGAAGATCTGCGAGTTTCTATATTTTAATATAAAATATCAGATACGTGTGAGTTTCTTTTTTAAAAATTGAATTTGTATATGCACATATAGATCATGATACATTGATGATTGAAACTTGATTTATTTTTACTTGTATATGCAATGAATTTCTATAGATGTGAGTTAGTGTGTTATAACTATAAAGTATCTGATACATATGATTTTTTATTTATCAATATATGAATTTCTTTATATATATCAATCTATAAATTATCATGTATCTAGAGGTAAATATCATTAGGTTCTAGAGTATCTTAAATTTAATTAATTGATATGTGATGCATCTCTCACTTTTTAATGTGTACAACTGTTCCATCTTCCGAATTTATTTATTCAATATATATAGGTGGATGACGATACATCGTTTGCCTTAAGAAATTGTACTTTCTTTCCGTAAGGAGATTGACAAACACTTTTTTGGGACTACTGTTATGTTTCAGATAAATTATTTTGAGATTATCTATTTTATGTTATTGTTTTTCCAACTTTTACATAACAAAACATTACAATTTACTAATAGCTGGTGATATTTTGATACAATAAATTGAAATATTAAGATTTTCAACCTAGTATTCATTTTTTGTAACACATTGTGTTTCATATACCTTTTAAAAAAAATTAATGTATCATTAGCTCTTTGATAATAATGTGCCAGAGAACGTGTTTGTGAAGATGGTTCCATTCGATATGGTTTAGATACATTTTTATATAATGTATCATTATATTGTTGAAAATGTATATGATACAATAAGGTTGCGAAAACAGTACGTAAAATAAAATCAAGTGAATCTATAAATGTATAAGTAAGACTAATTTATCAATGAGATAAACGAATGAATCAAGACTAAATACAACTAATTATTGAATGTATCAACATAATTAAATGCAGAACTAACTAGAACAAATTATTAAGTAAATACATAATTGAATCAACAATCAAGCAATATATTACATTACATTGGTTAGGTGTTAAAATGATTCAACAATTGACTAACACTAATGAGAAGAAATAGTATTATGTGCTTATGCATTAATGAATTTTATACTTAATTTTATTGAAATTTTGCACTAGTTTATATAAGACAAATATGTACAACAATTTATACAATAATTCTTAGTACTAATATAATATAGTTTTCTTGATAAATATTGTATTTATACTAGATACATCAAATAAGAAATTGTTGCTTATAAGTCATAAGATGTTAGATTGGAGATTGAGACTTTATTATGTAATAGTAGTTATGCAATTGATACATTTCGTATAAATTCGAGTTCACGTATCATATCTAAAAAACTAGTGCATGATACATAACTATTTATAAAACATGTCCATATTCGACGTAGCTATGTACCATATACAAAAAAAAATGAATATCAGATATATTTAGCATAAATTCGAATAAAGTATCATGCCTAATAAATTAATGCATGATATATACTATTTATATGTCTTCATTCGTTGTTGCTTCATTAAGATCTTGAGGGCCTTGATCTGGTTCATCATCCTAAACAAGCAGCATGTATTTTAAGTCAGGAACATTAAATTGATAATGCACCATGTACAAAAAAAATTATCATGTATCAAACATCTGATAATGTATCATAATACTAAATTATATGATCATACTAATACAATCTTATGTACACTTACTTCTGGAGTAACATGAATATTTTCATATATGAGTTGGATTTCTGAAAAAATCTTTATTTAGTGTTGATTTTTTGTAGTACCATGAATATTCTCATCTTTCGGTTAGACTTCTGAAACATCCATTATTTCTGATTCTTGACAGTATCATCAATCTGTATTTGAAATTTAAGAACAAACAAGTGTTAACAAATATGTTAATGATACATTTAATTATATTCAAGAAAATATGTATGAAATATATAATTTATATAATATATAATGAACTATAAATACTATTAAATCATAATATATCAGATACATACCTCTACAGTCATGGATTTCATCATCATCCTCAACAAAAGATACAATCAATGTTTTGGTCATTATGAATAAATAGAATTGTATTGGTGAAGTTCATTGTTAATTAAACTTAAAGGTTTTTTCTTGAGGTTCAATATTGGATTTTGCCGAAAAATTTAATCGTGCAGTACATAGATTTACTAACAACATGCTTCATTACAAAATTAATAACATATTAACCTATGCAATATAATCCAGATAGATATAAACATAATATCTTTTGTGGTTGGTTGTCTTCATGTGTACAGATTTCATAAAATAAGAATTTAGGGAGAGAAAAAACAACAATAGAGAAGACAATTCCTACCTAACTTGAAATTGATTGACTAGAAAAATAATTCTTTTGAAAATTAAATTGATTTGACATTTGTAACGGCTAACTACGTGGAGTGAATTTAGGGAGGGAAAAAATGAAGTAGGAAACATGGGTTTGACTATTGAATTTTTGTATCAGAAAAATTCAATTATTGAGAGGAATAAGAGATTTATGTAATATTTTTTTTAAAAAAAGGTAAAAACAGATAATAAGATAAGTAAAGTAGTTTATATAAGTATATTTTTCCAAATTTATTTTGAGGCTTTTGAGCCCATTTTTGACCTTTGAGAATTTTTATACGCTGAATGTATATTGGTGCATATGGGCTATATTCTATGTTTGTATTTTTGCATTGTTCCCGTATACAAGTTTTCCAGTTGTATTTTGTCTCCCGACATGTATCCCTCATACTTTTGATATTTTAGATCTGTATATCAGTGTATTAAACTCATTTTCGGGGTTTTGAAAACTTAATAAGTTAATTTCCAGCTTCGTATTGGACCTTTGGAAACCTGTATCTCAACTTCATGTTTTCTGACTCAATGAAGGGAATTGACGGAATGTTAGGAAAAGAGTATCCAAAAACTCGGGAGAAGGCGATTCAAACATAGAAGAGATTAAATCAAGATAACGATTAATGATATAGCATGCTTGGAATCTATATAATGCAGCCAAGACAAATGAAAATAAAATAAGACCAAAATGCATGTGTTAGATTTACTATACCCATGTTATGATAAAAATGACCAAGGAAAACATGCAACATTCAAAGCATATCCACTTAAAACTAAACCAATCCCTCATGATAAAGTAAGATAACCAACGGTAGTGATTGCTAATAGTGAAAACAAACAGTGACCAAATGGAAAGTTTATGACATTCGGATTAAGATACAACATAAATCTTAGCAAAGGTAACAATGTATCTATGTTTAGAATAATATTAAACATGTTAAATTGGAGTAAAGAAGTAGCAAAAATATCAAGATATGCCACTGTTTCTTGAAAAAGTTAGGCATGAAAATAATGAGAGACATTTTTCCTTTATCTCCCCTTTTTTAGAATATTCCACAACTCCAGGTAGAGAAGAAAATTCTAGGCAACAAAAAACACCATATGATTTTAGCACAATATTGTGACATATTTCCAATAGAAAACCAAACTTAGAATCATCTTGGAACCACAAACATAATTTAGACGAATCGAAAATGCGAACACGAAGTTCAAACGCTACCAACTCCACATGAAAATTTCAAATCTCGACATGTCAGTTCATTCGTTCAACTCGATGAAAGAATGAAAGCATAAGATGTCTGATATTAAATAACAGTAAAAATTCAACTATATTCAAGAAAACATGCTAAAAAGGATGAATAGCAGAATAACATTAAGATAAAACTAGCGGACTTCCAAACTCTAAACGGATAATATGCCGACTAATGAAATAAATAGGAACACACTCTTCCTACTAATATAACTATCGAACTAACTTTAAAAAGACAAACGAACATCAATAATAGATTCCCAATACTGAAAATATCAACTCAAAAATAGAAAAGAGAAAAAAAAAGAATTCTATCAAGAAAGACGTGTTACCATCTTTTGGGCAGCGATATGGAGAATATGCAACAACTTCACACCAAACGGGCCTCACCGGATTTTGACAAACTACGACGAATTTAAATGGGAAAATCACTAAGCTCCTGAACTCTTAATGTATGTTTTCCATAGATATTTTGAAGATTTTCTATCTATACGTCTATTTTCTTTGATGAAAATTCTTTTTGTTTAAATAGTAAAATAGCTTCCCCTAAAAAAATACCCCAAAACAGCAAAAGATATAGGTATTTATAAGAGGGAGAATTGGAATTGAAAAAGGAGGATAATCGAGAGGGGGAATTTCAAATTCGAAATCGAATCCCTTCAAAATGATAAGGTGGCCAACTATCAATTGTACCAAACTTGTGCAATTTTCAACGGAAACTAGAGGAGAGACGTCTGATTATCGGAGAAACAACAAAGAACGCACTGTAGTCTATAAAATTCGCATCGAGAAAATAATAGTTAAGAACGGAAGATTATAGAAACAATCTTTCAAGATAGTAATCTACACCCCAGACGAAACCGGCTTCGTTGACCTCTCAAATGTCGCAGACAAGCCTACATACGTCATCCTTACTTCATCTTGGTTAATTTTAGCGGAAAATTTGAAATTTTTGTTACTTAAAATTCTAACTAATTATTTCTAATATAATCATAATTTATTCACCATCAACCATCTAACATTAAGATCATCAAATGAAAGAAATTGTTTAATATAACAATAACTAAGAACTTGCCAAAATGACACCTCTACAAAGTCTGAAATAATACGGGAAAGAAACGCTAGTGGAACATACCCCACTAACTCAATCGTAAGACTAAGCTAGAATATAAATGTCAAGCATCCTCGAAATCATGACGGCCTACCATGTCTGGATGAATGTTATACGTCCAGATAGCTTCACCGTCAACCTGTAGCTCAAGCATCCACCTGTACCTGCACCTAAAATTGTAGAGTTGTATAGGGTTAGCACACACTTTTACTAAGTATGTGTATATGGAAGAACACACCACGGACATTTATGAGCAAGAATAGCTCTATCCTATCCGTGAAGTCAATCACACACGCTCTTAATATGTCCACCAATGTCTGAATGGTGCACTCTGCCTGCCTATCAGTCTGAGGATTAAAGGCAGTACTAAATTTTACAAACGTGCCCAAGATTTTTTGGAATGATCTCGAGAAATGTGAACTAGACTGAGCTCCTCTATCTGAAATGATAGATAGAGGAATCTCATGCCATCTCATAATCTCATCTATGTAGAGTCTCTCATAGTCTTCGGCTCTATAAGTAAACTTCACAGGGATAAAGTTGGTAGACTAAGTCAATCTTACCACAATAACCTATACTGAGTCATGCTGTCTCTTATTCCTTGGAAGACGAACCACGGTGTCCATATTAATAGCCTCCCACTTCCAAGTCGGAACCTCAATAATCTGCGTCAGACCGCCAGCTGCCTTAACCTGCTGATAATTAGGACACTTGGCCACATATTCTGCAATGTCCTTCTTCATGCCATCCAAACAATAAATCTGTTTAAGATCATGATAAATCTTGGTGGAACCTGGATGTATGGAATATCTAGAACCATAGGCCTCTATAACAATCCTAGTCCACAAATCATCCACACATGGTATCACATACTGTCTTGATACCTAAGTATGTCATCACCTCCCAAAGCGAAAGACGGATTCATCTTTATCCACGTTGAGTTCTTCAGCTCCATCAACACAGCAACGAGTTGCTGACCCTTCTTGACTTCAACTACCAAGGATGATTCAGAACTAGGATGAGCTGAAACACTCCTACTAATAGAGTTAACCAATTGCACACCTAGTCTAGCCAGTTTGTGTACATCTTTTGCTAACTCCTTCTTTTCATCCTCAACGTGGGTTGTACTTCGCATGCTCATTCTTCTCAAAGCATGGCTACAATAATAGCCTTACCTTGATGGTAGTGAACATTCATGTCATAATTCTTCAAAAGCTCCAACCATCTCCGTTGACATAGATTCAACTCCCTCTGTGTGAACACATACTAGAGATTTTTCTGGTCTGTGAACACATCCACATGCAGTCCATACAACTAGTTCCTCCAAAGCTTCAGTGCAAACACCACAGCTACTAACTCCAGGTATTGAGTGGGATAATTCTTCTCATGAACCTTGAGCTATTTGGACGCATATGCTATCACCTTAACACCCTGCGTAAGAACACAACCTAAAAAAACCCTATATGCATCACAATAAACACTGCAATTCTCTATTCACTTAGGCAAAGTAAGTACCTGGGCTGAAGTGATTCTGTCCTAGAGATCCTAGAAACTCTTTTCACAAGTCTATGTCCATTCAAACTTGGCCTTCTTCTTAGTCATAGCTGTTAGTGGGACAACAATGGAAGAAAATCCCTCCACGAACCTACGGTAGTAACTAGCCATTTCCAAGATGCTACAGATATCTGTGGGAGTAAGAGGTCTTGGCTAGTTCTTAACAACTTTAGTCTTCCAGGGGTCCACCTCTAATCCTTGATCGGACACAACAAGATTCAGGAAGGTCACTGATCTAAGCCAAAATTCACAGTTGCTTAATTTGGCGCACAACTGATGTTGTCTAAGTACCTGCAAGGTTAGTCTAAAATGTTGTTCATGCTCTTCCTTTTTCGTAGTGTCGATAAGAATGTCATCGATGAATACTATGACAAAAGAGTCAAGGTATTCACGGAAGATCCTGTTCATGATATCCATAAATGCAGCAGGTGCATTCGTGAGACCAAATGACATAACCAAGAACTCATAATGACCATAACGGGTACAAAAGTCTTTCTTTGTGATATCTCCATCCGTAACCCTATGTTGATCATACCTTGTACAAAGATCAATCATAGAGAAGAAATTAAACCCTTGGAGCTAATCAAACAAATAATCTATTCTGGGAAGTGGATACTTATTCTTTATAGTGACTTTGTTGAGCGGTAGATATTCAATAAAAATTATAAGGGTTCCATCTTTCTTTTTCACAAAAAACACTGGAGCGCTCCAAGGGGATATGCTTGGCTGAATGAAACCCTTATCAGTGAGATCTTTTTACTGTAGCTTCAACTCTTTGAGTTCAGCTGGAGCCATTTTGTAGGGAGGAATTGAAATTGGTTTAGTATCGGTTTCCATGTCGATACCAAAGTCAATCTCTCGAGGAGGAGGCACTCCAAGAAAATCATCACGAAATACATCTAGGAACTCATTCACAACACACAATGACTCTATGGAAGGAATATCATTATCTAACTCATTAACACTCACAATATGACATAATAACCACTTAGACATCATTTTATTGGCCTTATGGTTCGAAATCCACGGATTAGGACGACTCAAGTTGTACCCCTCCCAGACTAGTTCCTCTTCGTTAGGGAAACAAAATCTTACAACTCTACTACGACAATCCAAAAAAGCACAACAATTTTGAATCCAATCCACGCAAAGGATAACATCAAAATCATGCATCGGTAACTCAACCAAGTATGCACACATAGTTTTACCACTTACAACTATTGGGTAATCCTTGTATACTCTATCAGTTCTTAAATTTTCTCCTAAAGATCTTTAAACCACTATATGATCATGCAGAACTTTACGAAATATTTTAAAAGTGAGAGAAAGCAATGGGGTTACAAAGGAAAGCGTAGACCCTAGATCAAGTAAAGCATAAACAGAAGTAAAAAATATTTGTAGCATACATGTGACCATATGAAGCGGACTTCTCCTGCTCCTCCCTGACCTTTAGGGCATAACACGTGTTCCTCTTAGGAGGCTCGACTAATGCTACACCCTGTGGATTAGGCCTAGTCTGAGCATTACATCTAATCTAACCTTTATTCTATGGGCAGTCTCTAACCTTATGCCCCCTCATACAACAACCAAAACAGACATTAGTGCACTGTCTGCATGCTCCACAATAAGCACGACCACACTTAGCACATTTCTTTTTGGGACGCTGCATATCACCTCCATTTGCCTTCTTGGGATCTGTTTTGTCTCCAATAGGTGTTTTACTCCTCCGGGAATTAGAATTCCTAACATTCTGCCGCCCCTTCTTTAACCTGGCATTCTCACGAATGCTAAATTTTTTTGTATGGCCTCACTGGCTGTGACCTACCTTATCTTGAGGCTTAGGCCTCCTAGAATCACAAATGCCTCTTTTTTTGCGGCTCTGCTCTACCTGTTGGACATGCACCATCAACCAGGAGAGGTCCATGTTATCATGGAGCATAGATGACTGACACTCCTCGTCCAAATCTCCGTTGATTCATGTGAGGAACGTGCTCATCTCATCCCTGCTGTTAAATACTAGGGAAGTAGCATACCATGATAGTTTGAAAAACTTTAGGGAATACTCCTTGGTTGTCATTGATCCCTACTTAAGGTTGATAGACTCGTCAACCTTTGCCTCCCTCATCTCCCAGGGAAAGAATTTCTCCAGGAAGGTTGTCTTAAACAACTCCCAAGTTACCGAAACTCCGCTCAAAGATCGCCTATCCTGCAACATTTTGCACCAAGTTTGTGCAACATCATTGAGCTGATAGGAAGCCAGCTCTAGTTTTTAGTATCTGTGGACACTATAGCCACCAAAATCTTATGCACCTCATCCACAAATTCCTGGGGGTCCTTTGAATTCTTAGACCTAGTGAAAATAGGAGGCTTCATCCTCGTGAAGTCTCTCAGCCTGTCAGCCATTCTACACACTGGTGGGTTCTCCCTCTCAATATTCATCAGTTGACCTGGGCAGTCATGGACTAAGCCTATGTAGTGATGGCCTCTGCAATCTGGGCCAGAGATGGCAACACCTCCGCATCAGTCAATCCAGCTGGGTAAACTCGCATAGCAACTCCTTCAGCTGGAGCCTGGGGTGGAACCTGATTGTTCCCAAAAGCTTCTCCTCTTCTCCTCTAAAATACGTTCCTCCTAGTATTCATTCAATGAAAACAATAAGTATTGATGTTATACACGCTCATAATACCAAGTAATCGAACATTAGAAAAGGCACGATAAGATCAAAAGAAGGGAAATTTTCCTACAGACCATGCAGGCTCTAATTCAGGATAATGGTGCATTTCATTACCATGACTTAGAAATACTCAATCTGGTTGATGAAAACTTATTATTCTTGGAATTCAACCTAGTGCACTGATACAAACTTTGTCACGACCAGAATCTAGACCCCAGACTAGACAGGAGTTGTTGACCTCTCAGAGGTCGCAGACAAGCCTACATACTTCATCGTTACATCATATATGTTAATTTTAGTAGGAAATTTGATATTTTTGTTACTTAACATTCTTACTAATAATTTCTAATATAATCATAATTTGTTCACCATCAACCTTCTAACATTAAGATCATCAAATGAAACAAATAGTTTAATATAGCAATAACTGAATACTTGCAAAAATGGGACCAATACAAAGTCTGAAATAATACGAGAATGAAACGCTAGACGTACATTCACCACTAACTCAATCCTAAGACTAATCTAGAAGATAAATGGCAAGAATCTTCCAACGCATTAGGTCCTACCAAGTCTGGATGAATGCTCGATGTTCGGATAGTTTCTGGGTCAACATGTAGCTGTAACTTCCACTTGTGCCTGCACCTAAAATTGTAGAGTTGTATAGGGTTAGCACAGACTTCTACTAACTGTGGGTATATGCAACCACACACCATAGATATTCATCAGCAAGAATAGCTCTTTCATAAAAACATGATTATGGGAAGTCAAATCAGAGCACTCGCCAAATTCGGATTAGGAAAGTTAGTGAACTTTCCAAATTTGAATTAGAAAAGTCAGTGAGCTTTCAAAATATGGATTAGGAAAGTCAGTGAACTTTCCAAATTTGGATTAGGAAGGACATGCCATAAGAGTAACATGCATCATCATACTTATCATATTGTACACAACACATAACATTTTACACATAACACATATCACATAACATATACCTCATAACATCTTCTATAACATTCATTCATATGCCATGAGACATTGGAATCATGCACTTGACATTATGACTTTTGAAAATCAGGGCTCAAAGTATGACACCTCAACTAGGGCGTCTTCATTAGCAAACATAGAGTCTGCTTCATCCATTCATACCTACTTCATTGCATTCATTCATAACTTAGTGTAAACACCACCTATACCGAGGTTGTAGTTTAAGACTCTCATCGGGTTTGCTGTGCAATTATAAAGAATAACCTAGTATGATTACTTGAGTCTACCATATATCTTCATTATCCTATGCTCACACCTTTGGTATTATTCATTTAATTGTGTACATCATTTGAGGCTGACCTCATTCATTAATTGGGAACTTTAACTTTAACCGACATTGATCATGTGAGAATCATGAAATCTAGTGTCTCCCCTACAATAAAAAGTGGTTGAATCACCGGCCAAGGTGACCAAAAATATGCTAGCATACATGGGAATTTAACCCCGCAAGATCCCTATATTGGAAGTATAGGTTCGAAGACTAGGAGATATAAGGAGACCCATACCCGGCATGCCGGATAGTTTCATCTGATGAGAGTTATCTGAACCTCCTCCCATCCCAAAAAAGGCATCACCACTAATAGTTAGTGTTTCGGTCCCAGTATAAAGTTCCATTACATTAAACTATTACATAATGGAAGTTGGCTTCTATGATAAGGACATCATATCTCAATAGAGTATTTCTCATCTCATCATTAGTATTAAGTGTGTTAACCTCAATAATTTCATTAGAGTGTTCATAGATACTGGTCTCTTCATTAATTCACACTCTCATAGGTGAGTACGTTTTGGTATCATTTACTTAGGCTCATTTGAGATAGTTCTCATTTTCACAGTAGCCTCATATCATGTAGTCACCACATTCATTAACATTAGTACAATTGCTCTTCATAATTAATAACCCCATTTTACTTGAATGTTCATTTAATTATATGCAAATACACTTGGCCATTTATCTGTTTCACACTCTTACTTAAACCTTATAGGGTTTTATCATTTCATAACATAATAATCATTTCATCGTATGCCAATGCACTTGGGCAATTAGTGTGTTTTACACTCGTACATAACCCTTCGAGGGTTACTTCATTTCGTTACATACATCTTAAGTTCACTTATTTTTAAACGTATGCTAGACTTATGGGTCTATACATACAAGCCATAAGGCTTCATTCATAGTTCGTTAAGAGTCTCATATATTCCTAAGATTATGTAGTACATGACTTATGTATCTTATATGTATGTTGTTTAGAAATTTCTTTCTTCTATTTTTCTGAATTATGAGACCCCTATTTATAGTTTTAGAATAGAGGAGTTGCTGTTGGAACAGGACTCCCTTCAACCAATCATATTTAAGTGAAATATCATATGGGCTTTATGGAGCAGGCTTTAATTAAATTAATATGTATCTGAATTTAATTGATTAAATCAGTTATATTAATCCATAATATTTATTTGGACTAATATATTCATTAATTTAATATAATCAGAATAACTTTATAAATATATATTTAAGAAATTTTAAGTGACTACACACACCAGATTGCGACACTTGGAAGAATTATGAGAGGACGAAGGGAAAACGAAATTGCTGGGTCGGATTTTTTTGGACTGGGCTCGCAAATGCTGGGTTTTTGAACTGGATCGAGATTCTGAGGTCTTTGATTTTTTAGGTATCTGGAGAAGAAGATGAAGATGAGAGGATCGTTTTTTTTAAGTTGTAAGGCGATTATGGTATTTTTTCAGAATTGATCATGGATCGGGTTGGAGGGTGTAAAGTTTGGGCTGGGGCGCTTGAGAAAGAATTGGGCTGAAGAATTGGGTTGGCTGAAATAAAGGCCCAAAACATTGGTCTCTAAATAGGTAGAAGAGTTTGACTAGAATTGTAATAGAATAATTAATAATTTAATCAAATGAATTAAAGGCGAAATGAAAGAATTGATTTTCGAACATTCGACTAGTATTTAAGTAGGACTAATTAATATTAATTAATTAACGAGCTTCTTAATCTCAATGAAATAAAATAATTAACTAAATTATAAACTAATTATTTAAAAATATAACCATAATTTAAAATAAACTAATTTGATAAAATACTTACTATAGTTAAAATACTCTTGAGATGATATTCGAATAATCATATAACATATTAATTATATACCTAATTATGTAAAATATATGTTATCTAGAAATTATAAAAAGTGACAAAACTATGGAAAATAATTAAGGTTCAAAATTTGTATTTTTCTTAAGATTTTATAAAACTAGTAATCTTAAATTGTTTGAATTCGAAGAAGCTCGAATTGATTAATTTATATGGTGGAAGTCCAAAATTTTGTGTCAACAACCATCAACATAGAATATGCCATTCCAATAGTATGTAGAGGGTTTATCATCAAGATATGACTTCCTGCATGATAAGATTTTATTCAATCGAATTAAAAGAAACAAATATCCATAAACAAGCTACGTGATCAATATAAGTTCTAGATTTATCACATTTGCATAATGATTAAGAAACCAGTGCATCAAACTCATCCTTGAAAATCATAATTTCAATAAATATGTTGAAATTGTCTAATTACCTTGATGAATCGTGCAGATCTCCCTGTGCATTTGATATCCATCAACCTTATCAAATCTCTCTTTTAAATCTGTCTTCTGGATCGTTGCATTTGTAGCAATAGCAATCCCACCAAGCAGCGTCGTCGATATAGAGTTCATGATCCAAGAAAGTGCAAACGCATCGCATTTCACTCATTGCTCTTCCCGTTCTTCTTGATAAAAACTCTTCTTGCAAGTCCCCAACACAAACCTTAACTTACTCTTTGCTCAAAAGTTAATCAATTGCTTCATAAAGAGTAAGTATATATCCTTGTAAGTTGCACGGTGATGAGCACACTAGCAGGAATGTGAATAATGAAGATGAAGTGGATGGATTTACTTTCGATCGACATCATCGATTGTTTCAACTGTAAATATTTGTGATGCATTAAAGGTGGAAGCTTCAACATCTCACATTTCTCTGGCTCATCGATTATTGTATTAAACTGATTAACAATTTAGAGATCTGATACGAAGTAGATTTTACTAGGGAGAATTACATGAAAATTGAAGCCTATTCATCACAATTACTCGTACATCAGCTACATTACATTTAAATATGTACAACTTCTAGATCAGACTGATCTGACAAGTTTAACTAACTATATGAAAATCTAACAAACTTTTTAACCAACTTAATATAAATCTAATTATCTTGACTAACTAAATGAATTAATCTGATCAATTAACCAATTCCAATATACATAAGTGAAAAAGTATATTTCTTTGGGAAAAGAGAGATTTTTATCTACCTTGTCAGCGATTTATTTAAATTTTTTAATAAAATCGCTGTGAAGGCATTGCTTTTCTTTTTATATAAGAAAATTATAGTAAAATAGGTGTTGTAACTGTTTTTTTATTATTGAAGTCGCTACATGGGGAGTATTTTTAAGAAAAATAGTTTTTATATTATAACAGTAGTTTTTTTTCCGAGAAAAATATTGCCCCTACAACAATATAATGGAAAAAAAGAAAAACATGTTTTGGATACAATTGTTGCTAGGCAATATTTTTAATTTTAATGGAGTAACGACTTCAATATTGTGCTAGAGGAAAATTATTTCATCAAAGCGTCCATATTGATTTTTTTACAAAAAAATTGATGTGTCCTTTTGAAATTTTTGACAATTTTTTGTTTTTTGCATTTTGGCGATCGACTACTATATAATCTAGGAAAGTAATAAAAAAAATTATTCAGGAATAAACTATTCTAAGAAACTAGGCACTACCAATTGAAGAACTGTACAGAATTTTTTTTTTTAAAGGAATAAGTTTTTTTGTTGTGGCATCAACTTCTTATTCGTGACTCTTCATGTATAACTATAATTTTTTTTGAAGATAAAGTCTTTTAGTGTGGCCAAAATCCAAAGGTTTGATGTGGTGTTTATTATATATGAGTACTTCTAGCCATATAATGCAAGTTTTTTTAAATAAATTTTTTGCTGAAGCCATTTATTGAATAAATTGTGGTCCATACATATAAAATGGCCCATGGCCCAATAATAACGAAAATACAGAATACGTTGGCCGATCTCTACTCATCCTTAGTGAGTACACAATACTCTTTCGTCCACCTTCTCCACTACATTGTCAAAGAAAATTCTAGTAGTTCTGCCTCCTCCTTTGAATAAATTTTTTAGCTCGAGCGGTCTTCACTGTTACCTGGTAAGTTCGCTTCCTTTCTATCTCATTTTCTTCTTCGCTTATTCCCGCATGATCTTTGAATGATATCCCTTTCTTTTGTGCTTTTTCTCAGATGTAGATCTGGTGATGTATCTTTCCCTTGAAACATTCTAAAGCTCCATTGGTAATGTCTGATCCACTTGTCTCTGTGTTTATTTGATGTAACTTTGTGGTAGTTAGGGTAAAATATAACATATATGTCTTGACCTGTCCCCTTTTACACTATGATTATATATTATATTATTATACTATACTATGTAGATTTTTCAATATCTGCAGTAGTCATATGCTTTCCTTTCCTATGAAGATATGCTTTTTGTATGTTCATTGCGTAAAATCGATTATTCTTGATCTGATTCTCAATATTGGTATTTATTATTTGTCTGTATTTATATGTGTCCTGATATTGCTTGGTAAATCTGCAAAACTATTGTACTCCTTTCTTTATTCTGTTTCCACTATTTAAAAAGACAATAAGTCTGCAACATTATTACCTTCTTTAAATATATGAGTGATGTTTGCATTAAATTGTTGTGATCTCATCCTTATATTTTCTGTTCTTTCCGCCAGCTCCTAAGGTATCTTCCATTGCCCTCTTATCATTTTCATCAGACTTAGTGAGTCTATTTTGATTGTTACTTCCATCACCATGTTCTCCCAACAATACTCCAATGCTTCATAGATTGCCATTGGCTATATCTCTGTGTTAGTATTATTTCCAACTTCTGCATCCCTAACATAGATCAGATTTCTTTGCGAGTACCTTTGAAAAAAGACCTATACACTCAGCCCTGGGTTCCCTTTGGATGCTCCTTCAATGTTGCACTCAAATCTATTTGTATTTAAGGGTTTCCATATTACCCTATGATAATGCAATTTAGGCTTGTGCCACTTTAGTTTTTTGAAAATTTCAAGCAACAAACTTGAATCCAAATGTATCTTAGTATATAGAGTTTTCACCAACTTCCAAACCATTTCCTAAACTTGAATCACCATTCCTCCAAAATTTGTGTTTCATCCATGGTTTATACTATTTCTTCTCTTCCATATTGTCCACATGTTTATTGTTGGCATTGCTCTCATCTCCTTGTAGTTGTGGTGATGATTTGAATTTCCACCAAGTAATGATTAATTTTTAGACAAGGAGGCTTTTCGAAAAATATGGGTTAGTGTTTCCTCACTCTTTTCATCGCAACACAAACATATTGAAACTAGATGAATCTTCACCTTTTAAAATTATCATTAGTAGAAATTCTCCTTTTCCACAATCTCCATAGGAAAAAATTCACCTTAAAAGGAACCCACTTGTTCCAAATATAAACATATTCATTTCTTCTCTCCTACTTCGTCCTCATAGTTTGCAATGTTGATTAAACATTAAAAGAGGTTTCACTTGAATTATTTTGGGATTTAGAACTCTTCTTGTTCCATGACAGGATTCCCAAAAAGATGCTACATTCATTCCAAATAACCCTCTAACCCTCTCCCGATGATCCGTCTCATCACCAGATTCCCTCCCTTATCTTTTCTTCCCTCCTTCTCCTCCCCCACTGAGAGGGAGGAATCTATCTATGTTGCAGTTGGATTCAAGTCTATTGACCGTACTCAGTTAGGAAAATTTAATGATTGGGACCGAAAGATGTAGAGACTGCGTCACTAGAACATCTTTCTCTAGGAAGATAATGCATTGGATTATCTAGACTCTCTTTGAAGCTTCTTAGACGAATGGTAATGTAGTCAAAATGTTGAATAAGAAGGAAACGCTATCAGAAATCTTATTTTTTTGGAACTTCAATAATTTTGACAGATAGATATCAGTCTTATTAAAGTAAGGGGCAGCAGATGGTCAGCCATCATCATGCCTGAACTGATTTTAAACTCTGGTTGGACCTTAACTGCTGAGAAAATGTTGAATTTAATGCCAAACAAAAGAGAGAGACCTGCAGAGACAACCACAGATTAACCGACAACAAACGTTTCTATTGCTGAAGTAGTTAAAAATAGTACATGGTGCAAGAAGGCAGAAAATGATTCAACAAACTTTCAAGAACTAAAGAGGGGGATTTGGATATGCATTAATGGTCTCTCGTTCTCCAAAAATGAAGTATTAAACAAGAGTTTTGTTGGTACTATCGACGATGGGTAAAATCTCTCACCTACATTGTCACAAATACAAAGATGGGCAACCAACCTATGGAAACAGGTGCACGACCTCAACATATACAAAATGGGAATGGCCTCTTTATTTTCAGGTTTGCCTCTAGTAATATGATAGAGAAATTACTTTATAGCAATTGGTTATTTTTTTTAAAAAAACTCAAGCTTCAATGGTGGAACCCATCGTCGGGAACTTCCAACTAAACAGAAAAACCAAGTTCCACTTAGATTAGGATCGTGGGGATCCTTCTTCACCTATGGACCCTTAAAAACTTCAAGGTTATCCGAGACCATTGTGGCGGATGGATTAAAACAAATAATGATATGTCCATCTAGAGCCAACTCAAATAGAAGAGAATCAAAATCCAATGAATTTCGACTAAGGTGCTAAAGGTGATCTCCATATAAATGGGTGGAATTACCTTCTCTTTGCAAATATGGAATGAACTTCAGCTATGACAACTATCAAATAAGGAAGAATTTTGAATCGTATTACCTAATAGTCATTGAATTTTTACATAGTAGATACAAATACTGGCAGTCTACCACCTACACACTCAACAATGATAGCACATGTCAATGCTGAGCATGGGATAGTGACAACACATGCCAATTTGAGTCACATTTGACAATGATAACACATGCTAAGTTGAGTCACTTGGGAAAACCTCCCCAGAAAATTTAAATCCTTCAGGCTGGGTTAATTTTAATTTTGGAGGCCAAATTAAATCAAACCAAAAATTTATTTCTCAAATATTGAGCCCAACTATAACTCAATTTCTGATGAAGAGCTCTCCTAACACTCATAATTAAATGGAGAACAATCGAGTAATGGCCTCAAAATTCCTAGAATTATATATGACATTGCAAGCTTGCTTTGTAGACCCAGGAGATATAGAGAAATTGATTGAAGTGACATCGAAAGGAACCTTGACCATGAATCTTGAGACTACCCCTTATATAGCTGAAGAGACTGAGATTAATAACCATCCCAAAGAAATAGTAGAGGGTACAACCATGCATGCACCCATCTCAGATAAGTCCAACTTGCAACTGTAGCCTGTCGACGACGTCAATCGGTTACCACCCAGTCTCCTGCATCCCTAGAGTACGCTGAGATAGAGGCTTTAGACAGGGTGAATTCTCACATTCTTAAACTAAGCAATATTTATGGAGTAGCTTTTGAAGTATTAGAAGAGGAAACACCAGCCATTTTCATATAGCTAGATAAATGAAAAGTGACGCTAAAAAAGAAAGAGTAGGAGAAGATAACCACCACCCTAAAAAGTAAGAGACTCATCAAGAATGAAATGAAAAATTTACAATCCAGTCTCAACCATGTAGAAGGGGTAAGAAATAGGGGGAAAATCTCAATCTCACTTACAAATAAATGTAAACCTAATTTCATGGAATGTGATGGGACTCAACAATATAGAAAATATGAATCTTGTTCTGAGTGTATTGCAATGGGAGGCTTCTGAAGTCTATTGTTTCGTAGAAAAAAAGTTAAGTCGAGAGGGATGAAGCAACCAAACAACTATGGCCTTGTAGAAGGATGAAATGTCGTTTCATCAAAGTTGTGGGAAGCAAGGCGGGTCATAATACTGTGGGACAAGAATGTTTGGTGAAGGATAATTGTGGAAATAAGGAAAAACTCTATCACCTTTGAATTTGTACATTCTAACAACTGCTTTACGTGGTACCTCACCGGTGTCTATGCTCCACCTATTAGATGTGAAAAATTATTATTATGGGAGTACATCGCAGCTTGTAGCCAACTTTTTGAAGGTTCATGGGTAACTTGTGGATATTTCAATACAAAGTGATTTATGATAGAAAGAAAATGGTTCTTCAGAATCACTAATCTGATCTATGCGTCTTTAGATTGATCGAGGACATGGAACTTCATGACCCCCGATCTATTTGGAGATAATTTTACTTTCTTTAGAGGAATCAACCATCCTAGTGAAGCTATTAGACATGTTCCTCTTCTTCTCAGAATAAGAAGAAACATCAGACAAAGGATTTTTTTAGAGCTACTTCAAACCACCACCCCATCATGCTAGAATATGTAAATTGGGAGAAAAGCAAATCAATGTTCAATTTCAAAAATTGATGGCTCAATATGTAGGTTTTCAGCATGTTGGTAACTAAATAACTAGTGGAATGACTTTTTGTGGAGGGATGTCCTGACTTCAGGTTCAACAACAAGTTAAGAATTTTAAAGCTCAAAGAGTGGAGTAAAACTTCTTTTGGAGAATTAACCAGCAAGAAGAAAAATTTACTTGAAGAATTCGTTGTCATTGTCTTAATTCAGGAAAGTAGAAACCTGACTGAAGATGAAATAATGATTGTAGCAATAATTATAGTTGAGCTAAAATATTTGGCTGGACAAGATGAATCCATATGGAACATAAATCAAGAGTACTATGACTAAAAAAGGTGAGAACGACACAAATTTCTTCTAAACAATGGCAACAACACAAGAGATTCAACACCATTGATAGAGTGATAGTGAATGGTGAAGAAACTCGGTAATCTACAGTGATAAAGAAGATATGATAGATTTCTCCAAAAAGTTGTACTTAGAAGATGAACCTTGGAGGACTACTTTTAATTTGCAAGGTTCTACCAGAATCACAAATTAAGAGAATGAATAGCAACAAAGACCCTTCTGAGAATTAGAAGTACTACACATTATCAAGAGTTATAATGGGGGGAAAAAACGCCTAGTTTTTATGGTTTAACCATGAGTTTTTTTTTAGTTTGTTGGGATACTATAAAGGTAGATTTGATGCAGACCATCTACAAATTCCTCTAGAAGGAATTGTTTGAGAAGCTTATGACTGCCACCTTCATATCCTTAATTACAAAAAAAGGCAAATGCCAAAGTATTAAAAGGCCACAGACATATAATATTAATAGAAGGGACTTACAAGCTCATCTAAAAAATAGTAATCATAGAATTAAGTTTGTCATGGGAAAACTAGTGGATGAGAATCAGTGACCTTTTTAAAAGGGAGACAAATAATGGATGCATCACTTGTTGCAAATGAACTGGTAGATTCAAGAGTTAAGCGACAAGGTTTTTGATCATGTCAACTGGATCTACCATCTTAAGATCCTTAAAGGTACGGGATTTGGTTAAAAATGGCTAAATTTAATTAGATTTTGCATATCATATGTGAATTTCACCCTAATGCTAAATGGTGACATTGTATGTTCTCTCAATCAAGAGGTGTCTTAGGCAGGGTGACCCCCTCTCACCATTCCTTTTCTTACTATTTATGGAGGGTCTCAATCATATGTTCGGAAAAGCAAGGGAAAAATAGTTGGTTGACAGGTTTTTGAGCTCATATAAGTAGAACAAATGGCATGAGAAATTTCGACCTACTGTATGCCTATGGACTCACTTATACTATATAAATCAGATGTGTCAAAAATTAGACACAACAAGGCTATTCTAACCATTTTATATGTCATCTCAGGACTCAATGTAAATTGGCATGGGAGCTACCTCTACCCAGTTAATGAATTCCTAAATATGCAGTTTTTGGCCATGAATCTCGGTTGCAATATTGCTTCCCTACCCACCAATTATCTAGGCATGCCATTGGGAGCCAAAAATAATTAACTCAATGTATAGAGAACATTATAAGAGAGATGTAAAAAGCGGCTATCAATATGGAAAAGACAATATTTATTCTTGGGAGGAAGATTGACACACATAAAATCACTCATGTATTGACGTCCAACCTATATGATGAGTTTGTTTTCCATCCCAAAGAGCATTGAAATAAATATAAACCAAATTACAAGGAGCTTCATGTTGCAAGGGAACAAAGGAAATAAAGGCTACAATCTAGTGAAGTAGGATATCCTTACATTAACATGAGACAAGGAAGTTTAGGCATCAAGAAACCCATCCTCCACAATCCTTGTTTATTGAGAAAGTGGTCGTGGAAATTTGGAACAAAATACATGACCTTATTGAAGAAATTCATCACAGAGAAATATGGACTCCTAAACCAATGGACAACGGAAGAAGTGGAAAGTACTTTTTGATGCAGTGTATTTAAAATAATTCAAAGACTCTAGTCCCAATTCAATATCAACATTTACTATAAGGTAAGAAACGGTACAAAGAT
The DNA here is from genome assembly GCA_027789145.1 of Solanum arcanum. NCBI lineage: Eukaryota > Viridiplantae > Streptophyta > Magnoliopsida > Solanales > Solanaceae > Solanum > Solanum arcanum. Next base: position 55,585,087 of record CM050942.1, on the reverse strand, counting down.
CTTTGTTGAACGAGAAGTAGATAGGTAATGAAAGCATAAAGACCACCTTCCCAGACCTCTACGACCTCAGTATCTAGATAAATCAGACTGGTACTAGATATGGAGCCTAGAAGGGTGGAATTTCATCTTAGAAGCGATTTAAATGACTGGAAGGTAGACAAAACAGCTTGTCTTCTACGTCTTTGACCTTTTTCAAGGTTTTTCAGTTAATCTAGGCAAATTTCTATGGAAGTTGCACAGTATAAGAGTATTCTCTGTCAAATTAAGCTACTAGAACAACAACATCAGCCTCTCCTCCACTTGGATTTGTCCTTTGAAACTAATCTAGAAATTAAAATCCCCTTGAAGGTGTCATATTTTATCAAGTTGGTGATCGGAAGAGCTTGCCTAACTCACGAAGCTCTACAGAGAAGAGGTTTTGTAAATTTGCTTACAGTTTTTTCTTTGTTACAAGGAGGTAGAGCTAAACAACCACCTCTTCCCAAATTGCAAAACAACTGTAAATCTGTGTATGTTTTTATGTAAACTTGGAGTAAGCTAAACAATTACTACATATACTTTTAATCTACTGAGGAGCTGGGAGACAATTTGAAGAATAAATTCTAAAGGAGACAGGTGGAAACTAATTCCAACTTGCAGTTGGTGGACCTTATGGAAGAAAATAAATGCAATGTGTTTTGAAGGAAAAATCAACAACATCCATAGGATTAGAATTACCTACATATAACCATTTTCTGTGAATACAAAGTTACCTTTATAAAAAAATATTGAAATTCCCCTGCTTACTGCTCATCCAACCAGGAAAATCAGTCTGATGTTCATTAAAACGTGGTTCCTTACTCTCTAAAATATACTCTACCATTTCTACTGAGAGTTTTGTGGCAAGTTTCTGTTCATTCCATCAACCAATGGTAGTGAATTCCCTCACTTCTACATCTTCCTCAATGTCCATATAACTCTCAATATATAAGAGGTCTCCCAATTTTGTCCAATTATCAAATAAAAACATGGAATTTTCTACGTTTTCTGCCACCATATATTGTGTTTTACTTCCTCCCTTATAATTATTATCTTTCTCCAGACATGTAATGCATCCCCACCTGTAGTTATAGTTGGATGCATATTTCTTGCAATACTTGTACCACATATATCCATTCCACAAAGAACAAATCAATTTCCTAAAATTCCAGCAAAGCTTTGCAAAAAAAGCCTTCAATACATTATTTAAAGACCTGAAACCTAGACCCCTTTCTTCCATGGGATAACACATGCTTCCCCATGAAACCCGGTGCTTGTTCTTAGATCCAGTTGCATTTCCCCAGAAAAATTTATCAAATAGCTTATGTAATTTGTTTATTACACTAAATGGGGGATTCAGGGCTGATAGTAAATCCATGGGCATAGATTGCAAAACATGTGCTATTAAAATATAAACCTTCCCCCATAAGATAGTAATCTATTCTTCCACATATCCATTATGTTATTCACCTTTTTAATCAGTACTACAAAATGACCTTTATTTTTCCTTCATAGAAAGGTGGAAAATCTAGATAAGTAAAAGGAGAATTACCTTGCTGACCCCTGTTATCCTCTTTATTTGATGACACAGTCTTACTAGAACTTTATTATGTCGATAACAAATGCTTCTGTCTATGTATATTATTTGTCCAGAAACCCCCTCATAAATTCTTAGCACAATCATCCTCATCCTCATTGACTTGTGTTATCCTGAGCAAGAAAAGAATAGTGTCATCAACATATGATAAGTGGTTTATTTGCAGACTCCATTTAGGCATCCCAAAAACCTTAAAGTCACTATGTTCAAATGAACAATTTAGGATCATGGTCAACACTTCAATTGCTATTATAAATAGGTTATGTGAAAAAGGATCACCCTCTTTCAAACCTCTAGAAGATTGAAATAAGCCAAAGGCTTTTTCATTCATTAGAACTCAGTACCAATTATTGCTTATTAGCCTTACAATTATGTCAATTATTCTTTCTGAGAATCGAAATCTTCTCGAGACCTTGATAAAGTATTTCCAGTACACTCTATCATATGCCTTTGTCATGTTTGATTTTACCACTACAATATGCAAATTGTTTCTCTTGTTGTTGTCCCTTATTATTTCTTGAGCCAAAAGTACATTTTAAGTCATACTCCTCTCTTTAACAATGCCTGACTAGTTATTAGAAATCCAACTAGGTTACACCAATTAAACTCTTTCATTTATCAACCGATATAATTTAATTAGCAAAAGTATTCAGGCTAATAAATCTTAAATCCCCAAAATATCCACCATATTCTTCTTTGGTATTAGCACCAGATTTGTATGTGCTATGAATCTGGGCAAATCATATCCACTGAAAAAAGCCCTTGCCATATTCCATGCATCATGATTATTATAAAAGTTAAGGACTCAAAATTGTGGAATTGTTGTATTGGTTGAGAAAGATGAAGATAATGAAAACCTTGATTACTATGTAGTTTAAGCTGATGCGATTGAGTTGCAAATTGTCATGGATAAAAGTGTAACTTTATTTCAATGTAATTTGAGTGATTTTTATGATGAAATAAAAGAAGTTAAAAATAGTGAGTGTGATTTAGTGAGTGTTAATCCATGTAGATTTTCAAAAACAAATGACCCATTTGTTTTAGTGGATCAAGCATCTCAAGTATTTTATATTGATGATACTTCCAAAAAAGGTTGGAAAGTAGTGTGGAAGATCCAATCTGATGATTCCTATAAAATTGTAGAACAAATGGATGATGATATTGTAGAGTTAGGAAGTTCATCCAAAAGAAAAGAAAAAGAACTAATGAGATCAATTAATATCTCTTATGAGTTAGTATATTCATCCATAAATGTTATGATGGCAAAATTTACTTTTTACTACATTGTTAAACATTTTTAGGTTTAAGTTTTTACTTTTTGGCTCTTTTGCATTTTCAAGATGAAACCATTGAGGATTGAAAATGAGGTCGATTCTAATATGATGAATACTATCGAATATACGTTTATCACGCCTAGTGCTATTGAAAAGGGACAACGACGAGGGCTTGAATCTTTGGATGAGAAATGAAATTTACCATCTAAGAGTATATTTCCTCAATCAAGTGATCTATTTAAGATGCACATCAAAGAAACTGAAACAAGTAAGATATTTTGTATTCTTTTATTTCAGACCATAAGCAAAAGTTTAATTGTGTTAAAGGAAAATATTTTTTCGAGTATTCTGTATTCTGTGTTTTATCATGGAGGAGAAGGTGTGGAAAATAATTTTTTCCAGCTTTCTATTTGATGCAGAATATAGCCATAATACGTGATGTATGAAACTATAATGATAAGAAGGTAAATACCAGGCCAAAAAACAACTTAAGAAACTGACACTTAATACATAATTTTCACAAAAGAGAACTTGTGAAACAAAATTAGCTTTAGAAACTCCTTGTAGACATTTTTGGTTTTTCTTGTCTTGTGATACATTAGTCAACGTATAAAATACGATCTGTTTTTTTCAGGTTCTACAGGGAAGGAACAGGAAGAAGGACGTAAAAACTATACCGTGCACTAGTCAAGGAATACGAATGACGCATAAGAACTTCACGACTTTTGAGAAAGAGAACGTTCAAATTAGTACTTCATGTCCTACATCTACTAATCAAGTAAAGAAATACACCCAAGAAGTTGAAACAAGTAAAATCTTTTTCAAATGTATTGTATTTTTTGAAAATCTATTGTGTTTTCAAGTTTTTGAGCTTAAAGATCTTTTCCAGGTTTGTGTTATTTGACATGTTTGGATTTGATGTAAATGTCTGAAAGATGGCATTCCACCGATTTGACAACTATTTTCTTTACTCTTAAAAAAGATAACAAGCTTGTTGAACCTAAAGCTATTGAAAAGCATGTCCGTTTGATTAATTTAATATTTAAATTACTTGAAATAATCATTATGTGTTATGATATAAAATGTTCTTTGATATGTGTAGGCTCAACTCTACGAACTGGTTCAAGAAGATCCATATCTACCTACGGTAGAGCTTGTGGAAAATTTTTGTGGACCTCAAACTCTTGCCATGTATTTGGATTTGGGGGTGGAGTAAAGGAAAATGATTTGAAAGGTGGAACTTCATCAAAGTCTGAATTGTTGTATCTACTAAGTTCAACTCGAGAGGATATCAAATCCTTGAACGAAGAAAACTACTCCTTAAATGATCGCTTGTCTACCATAGAAGATGAGATTAAAGAAATAATGAAAATGAAAGAATTCTTCATTGCTCAACAATCATATGTCTCACCTACAACATCGTCCTCCTCAACTAAATGACTACAGCCTTTTCAATTGACCAGGTTAGTAACAATATATCTGACTTCTTAATTTATTTTGTTGAAACATAACAACGTAATGAATGTATAATTAAATAACAAAAAATGGGTCTTTTGATGTGAAAAAGAAATATTCCCAGTAACACAAGTAAACTTTAAGAAAGATGGAATAACATACTTGTTTCCTATTGTGTTTATTATGCAGTAGAATAAGATACAATATCGAAAATGAATCTTGTTCTCTTTTTTTTTCCGTTAAAGTCGGTGACTTCTTATTACTTACAATTGACGCTTTATATATATCACATTCAATGGCCTTGTTGTTTGGCTTGCATATTTTTTTCAGAATTGACATGTCACACTCTATAATAGTTGCAGTCTACTTCGGTTTGACAACAACTTAGAAGACAACATTTTATATGCTACCATATTTTAAATAGTTGGGAGTCATTTTTGTATTGAGAGTTTTCTTATTGAAAGTCGTATTTTGTGAAGGCGAGCGAAATTCATTCATATTTATATAGGAACATTAGTTGTTTGAGCAATGTTGTCTGTAGTTGTATGCAAAATTAGTGAATGTTCAAAGAATAATTTGGCGAGAAGACGAGGTAAGGTGAGGCGACTGTAGAAAATTTTTGCAACCATAATTTTTTTTATGTTGGCTTTGTTTTTAAATTTTATTTTTTTCAAAATTTCTAGACTGCGGAAAACTTGGAGGCAGCTGCTCAATTTTTTTATGCTAGCTCAATTTGAACTTTTTGGCACTGCTGCAACATTGCAGCCAGCTGCTAAATATTTGTGCTCTCTGTTTTAAACTTTCTGCAGTGCTGAAAAATTGCAGCCAACTGCTCAGTTTAGTAGAAATCTCACGATAGCATGGAAAAATCAAAGATGTATTGATAACTATAATTTTCAGTTACAAGCTCCTTATATAGGAGAAGAGTCCTATTGTAGTTATACTAGGAATCCTACTACAACACAAATAATTACGTAGGTAGTGTTTTATTTAAAGTCAAATACCCTATCCTAGCTGACTCCAATAATATTCTGTAGCTTAGTCGTATATTACTTAGGATTTAGTTGTCTAGTCCTAGTATGAATTAACTCTAACTCGTAAGCATGCTTTGATGGATCTATTCCTTTGACGTGTTCATTAGTCGTCAAGGTTCCTTCAACACTTCCACTCAAGCTAGTGAGTGGAGGAACTGTAACTCCTAACTAGCTACAAAATCAGACAAAACCAATTGTGTTAAGGCTTTGGTATTAATATCAGCTTTTGATGCTTACACTTCACAAACTGAGTAACAAGTCATCCCCTGTACACTTTCTCATGATTTAAATGACAGTCCATTTAAACATGTTTTGGTCTAGTATACATAACTGGATAAACTGTCCTGTACAAGACACTCATATTATCACAATACAACATAGGAATAGATCAAAAGAACATTCCAAGGTCATAAAGAAGATACAAAATCCAAGTCATTTTTGCGGAAGTGGAGGCTAGTTCTCTATGCTCTGTTTCAACACTAGATCGGGCTACTGTGTTCTTTTTCTTGGAGGTCCAAGAAATGCAATTTTCACCTACGTTTTATGCTATAGCCTGTAGTTGATCTCCTAGTTGTGGTACAACCTCAAAAATCAGCATCAGAGTAGCCATACAACCTAAAGTGTATAGTACCTTTGATGTACCTTAGTATCCTTTTTACCCCTTGAAGATGTTGAATGTTTGGGCTTTGTATAAACTAGCCTGCTAAACTCACATCATGAGTGATATCAAGTCTTCTGAGGATCAAATATTGAAGTCTCACTACTATCATTCTGTAAAAGAATGCATCTACAAGACTTCCCACAACTTCATCCAAACCATGTTTTTACCCAAATAAGTGGCTACAACCTTTGCCAAAGTCTTCTCTGTCTTGGACAACAGCTCAAAAACATACTTGCTTTGATTTAAGTGAATTCCACCTTCGATATACTTCACCTCAATTCTTAGGAAGTAGTGTAATGGGCCAAGATCTTTCATAGCAAACTCCTACCCAAGTTGAAGAACCAACTCTGAGACATGAGGTCGACTACTTCCTTTGACAATAATATTATCTACATATAACAAGATAAATATTTTGCCTTTCTGAGTTTCCAAAGTAAATAAGGAAGGGTCAGCCTTATTACAAATGAAACCAAGGTGTAAGACATGCATGCTAAACATATAAAACAAGGATCTTGGTTCTTTTTTAAGACCATACGATGCCTTTTTGAGTAGACATACATGCTCAGGATACTGTAATCAATAAATCCAAGAGGTTGACTCATGTACACCTCTTCTTGTAAGAAGCCATGGAGAAAGACATTTTTGACATCTAACTGTCTAACTTCCCAATTTGAACTGACAAAAATGGGTAGAACCACCCTAACATTTATAGCTTTAACTACAAGACTAAATGTTTCTTCAAAATCTGTCAATTCAAACTGCGAGAATCCCCTAGCCATAAGTCTGGCCTTGTATCTATCTATTGTCCCATCAAAATTATAAATTTTGTCTTAAGCACCCATTTGACCCAACCAAGTTTATACTAGCAGATTTGGGGACAAAAATAGATATTTTCTTAGTATATGAAGCATCAATATCTTCGTGCATTGCTGCAAGCCAATGAGGTCATTTTAGTTCTTCCTTAGTAGTAATTGGTTCTCCCACAATTTTTGTGCTACTGCAAGCAACAAGTGACAGGTGATGTTCCTTCGCCTTGCGCCTGGTGATTATATGATGCCCTTGTGGTGCAGAAAGTACCTCAACCGGTACATCAACCAATGTAGTTGACTGGAGTGTAACACTGTCAGGTTGATGGTCAATTGGTACATCAACTAAGGTTGTTCTTTGATTATGATCATTGGTTTGAACTGGAAAAGAAACCCCTTCTTCACTGCTCCCGAAAGATTCAAAATCTGCAATTGGAGTTTCAACACTACAGTATGGGTCACCAGCTTCAACTTGTTCCTTAGCATCTGATCCTGCGCCTAAGAGGTTAATAATACTTCTCATCATCAAAGAGTACATGAGGTGTAGCAACATTATAACTATTAATGTGTGGGCTAAAAACATATACTTCCTTTGAATCAAAATTATCATGTGCCAGCAATTTAGAGAAATATTCAACAAAAGTAGTAAGGTGAGGTGAGACATCAATGTTAGTTTGAGATTGCTTTAGAGACACATAGGGTAATGTGTTTTAATCAAACAGAACATGTCTTGATATGTAAACCCTCATTGTACAGGGATTATAGCCTATATATCCTTTGTGTAAATTGTTGTACCCTATGAACACACAAGGGTAGGTCTTTGGACCGAAGTAACATAGGACCAGAGTTATATTCTAGTTATAGTAAGAAGCCTACTACAACACAAATATTTACATGGGTAGTATTTTATTACAAGTCAAATACCCTAACCTAGTCGACTCCAATAATATTTAGTAGCTTAGTCATACATAAAATAGGGTTTAGTAGTCTAGTCCTAGTATGACTCCTACACTAACTCGTCGGCCTGCTTCAATGGACCAATAACTTCGACGTGTTCCATCAGTCTTCAAGCTTCCTTAAATAGTTTACCATTAGTTTCCAACTCTTATATGTATTGGCCATATTAGTGCACCCCTTCTTGTAGGATCTAGACATGTACAAAAAATAGTTAATATCAGTCGAATACTCCCAAATTTTTTCTTTTCAATATCAAATAACGCAAACCATAGTAAAAATAAAGAATGTTATTTAAGATTTTATACAAAATATTACCTTGTCTAAACTTTTATTCGACCTGAAATCATAGACCAGAACTTTTTCCACTCCATTAAATCAGTATCCCAATAAATTAGTAAGGTAACGATGTTGTCGCTTTGCTATTAACTTGACTTCATACTAGAACTTATTCTTTGGGTGAAGTCATGTCTTGCTTCTTCACTGCTATTTCTACTATATTCTCTAGTACGCTCTACAAATATTATCTATCATTTTTGTATTAATTATGGTGTCTGAGTTACTGTAAATATGCATTTTCATGTTTGTTTAAAAGAAATAATAACCTTATACACATTGTCAAATCCATCATGCCCTATCTTATAAAATAATGTGTACGCCTAATAAGATAAGGGAAGATGGCTTTGGCAATGTTTATAAGGTTATTATTTCTTTTCGACAAGCATGAAAATGCTTATTTACAATAACTAAGATGATAAAATTAATACCCAAATGACATATAATATAGGTAGGGTGTATTAGAAAATGCGGAGTAGAAATAACAGGGAAGAAGCAAGACGTGACTTCACTTTTCGTGGGGACATTTTCTCTGTTGTACCATGAAATGAGTCCTTCTCACTGCTAAAGTTGTGATTCTGAGAAAGATAACGCCGATAACCTATAAAACACTGTTTCTTACAATTACCCTATTGAATTAAGACAGTTCCTTTATTGCAACGTGGTCATGCCAATTTTCCTTTTGTACTCCATCGTGATAAATTTCCATATGTTGGGAAGTCATTGATGCTCCATAATGGAGAAGCATGCAACTTAAAAATTATTTAGTTGACGCATCATAGGTCTCAACACCAACATTCCACAACTCCTTCAATTCCTCTATTAAAGGTCCAAGATATATATAAATTGAAATTTGTGGACCATTTGGACACGAAATAAGCATTGAAAAAATAAATTTTTCTTTCTTTATACACAACAAAGATGGTAAATTATAAGGAATAAGAACCAGATGCCAAATTTTATATTAGGCTTTTTCATTCCAAAATGGTTGAAATCCATCACCATCAAGTTTGACTCGAAAATTTAAAGACTCAACCGAAAAAAAAAGATGAAGTTAATAAAATGACTTCCATACCATTGAATTAGTCGGGTGCCTGATTATTCAATCATTAATCTATTATACTTATGCCATATCATTAGAGTATATGCCTTTGTAGACATAAACAATTTGTGAAGTCTAGGCTTTAAAGGAAAATAGTATAAACTCTTTGATGTTATTTTTTTCATTTTTATTACTTGTTTATTCACAATGTGTATTTATTTTCCATCTGAACGCACCACAAACATTGCAAGAATAATATAAGCTATCCTCCTTTCAACATAACAGGCATTCATTAGTACACACATCAATTTTGTTGTATGAAATCCCGAGTTCTTAAATTATTTTCTTTTTCTCATAATATGAGTACGGAAAATTTGTCACATAAGGCAACAAATCCTCTTTCAACAGTTTCAATAGCATTGTAAATGATGAATTACTCCAACGACCCATACTTTTAATGTAAAGAAATTTTATGAAAGAGGAAAGCTTTGAAGCTTTTGATTTGTGGTATAATGGCAACTAGAAATCCTACAATAGGCTATAAAAAAAATTCAACATTTTGTTCCTCCTCAAGTAAATCATCACAATCAGTATGTGTAATTCCTCTGTCAATATTTGGATACAAATCTTTCAATAGTTGTTCTACTTTATCTTGCACTCTCAAATTCTTCTACTGCCTCACCATCTTTTTCTTCATCTTCAACTTTTTGATTATGATTTTAATAATGCCTCGGACAAATATTTCCCTTGGTTATATCAAAAGGAATAAGTATGAAGTATTCCACATACATATAATATTCCCAGTCACTGAAGTAATCTTCAAGAAAGATGCAATAACTGACTTGTTCCCTATTATGTTAATAGTGTAGCAGAATAAGATACAATATTAAAAATGAATCTTGTTCATTAGAGTCGGTTATTTCTTACTGCTTACAATTGATGCCTTGTTCATATTAAATGTCCTTGTTGTCTAAGGCTTGCATATTGATGTCACCATTGACATGCCACTATACAATGGTGGAAGTCTACTTTTGTATGACAACAACTTAGTAGATAACATTATTTTCCTACTATCTATTCAATAGTAGGTAGACATATTTCTTATTGAGAGTTTTCTTGTTGAAAGAGGTATTTTCAGGAGACGGGTAAAATTCGTTTATATTTATATAGGAAATTGAGTTTTTTGAGAAATGTTGTCTATAGTTGTATGCAAATTAGTGAATGTTAAAATAATAGTTTGGGTTAATTGTGAACTCTTAAATTGTTTAAACAAATTGGTTAGGCGAGGAGATGAGCTAAGGTGCCACGACTGTAAAACATTTTTCAACCATACAATTTTTTTATGCTGGCTCTGTTTTTATTTTCTGCAAAGCGGCATTAAAATTTATGCACTTCTACAATATTGCAGTCAACTGCTCAGTTTTTTAAGCTAGCTCTTGTTCAAATTTCCGCACTGCTAAAAATTGCTGCCAATTCTCAGTTTTACATTATGTATTGGCCATGTTACTGTACCCCTTCCTGTAGGATCTGGACAAGTACAAAAAATAGTTACTCAATTTTAGTCGAATAATCCCAAATTTCTTTCTTTTTAATATCAAAACAACGCGCACAATAGTAAAAAGAAAGAATGTTATATAAGATTTCGTACAAAATATGACCTTGTGTAGGCTATTACTCGACCTGACCTCATAGACTAGGAATTTTTGTGCTCCATTAATGCAGTATCCCAACAACTTTGTTAGGTTACGATGTTGTAGCTTTGCTATTAATTTGACTTCATTCTCGAACTTAGTAAATTCTTGGCGTGAAGTCATGTCTTTCTTATTCACTGCTATTTCTACTCCATTCTCTAGTACGCCCTACAAATATTATGTTTCATTTGGGTATTAATTATCTTGTGTGAGTTACGGTAAATATGCATTTTCATGCTCGTTTAAAGGAAAAACTAACCTTATAAACATTGCTAGACCATCATGCCCTATATTATAAAAAAATGTGTGTGGCTAAAAAGATAGAGGCATGATGACTTAACCAATGTTTATAAGGTTATAATTTCATTTCAACAAAGCATGAAAATGCATATCTACAATAACTAAGACAACAAAATTAATAACCAAATGATACATAATTTGTAGGGTGTATTAGAGAATGGAGTAAAAATAACAGGGAAGAAGCAAGACGTGACTTCACGCCATGGACATACAGAGTTCGATAATGAAGTCTAATTAATACCAACTGTATAACATCGTAACATAACCAAGATGTCGGGATATTGCAAAATGGAGCAGAAAAATTCCTAGTGTATGAGTTACAGGCAAATAATAGTCTAGGCAAGGTTATATTTAGTATGACATCTTAAATAACATTCTTCTTTTTTTACTATTATTTGTGTTTTTTCCTGATAGAGGGTGCGAAGAACCCGACCGACATTTTGACGAAATGTGTTGATGTTGGGAATTTGGGGTTATGAAAAACCTCGGTTGGTCTTTTGTAGTTGTTGCTACAGATGTTGCGGTGCGGTAAAAATGTTGATGATGAAGAGATTTTTTATGAGAATGTATTTTTTGGATGACTGAATAAGTCTCCAAGTGGGAGAGTTGTTAGGTTGTTGAGCCTGATTTATTCTTTGTAACCAAAAATACTATGATTTATTAATATATATACCCCACCACTGTGGAAGTTTACTCACGAGGTGTTACCACGAAATATTTGTTTTTCTCTTTCTCTCTCTAGATCTCTCATCTCTTTCTCTTTAAAGTTCTTGTGTTCTTCATTCATCAAGTGTGTGTGCTTGAATTCGATCCTAACAACTGGTATCTGAGCTAAGGAGATTAAACACGATCACTGAAGATGGATAGTTCAAAGATTGGAATCGAGAAGTTTGATGGATCCAATTTCAGTTTCTGAAAGATGTAGATCGAAGATTCTCTGTACCAGAAAGATCTTCAAAAACCGTTGACCGGGGTGAAGCCGGAATCCATCACGGAGGAGAAGTGGAAGCTCAAGGATCGCCAGGCTCTAGGGTTGATCCGGTTGACTTTGTCAAGAAATGTGGCGTTTAACATCGTGAAGGAGAAGACTACGTCCTGTCTGTTGAAGGCACTATCAAACATGTATGAAGAACCATCGGTTAAGAACAAGGTATATTTGATGCGTAGATTGTTTAATTTATAGATGTCTGAAAATGGATCCATTTCTTTTCATATAAATGAGTTCAATTTGATTGTGAGTCAACTCAATTTTGTGGATATTGATTTCGAAGATGAAATTAAGGCTTTCATTTTGATGTCATCTTTGCCCGAGTCTTGGGATACTGTTGTTCTTGCAATTAGCAGTTCCCGTGGATCTGAGAAACTAAAGTTTGATGAAATCTGTGATGTTGTTCTTAGCGAAAGTATTCGCAAACGAGAAGTGGGAGAAGTAAGACGAAAGGCCAAAATCAACATGGTCGATCAAAATCAAAGAATCGAGTAAAGTCTCCGAACAGATCAAACGTGATTTGTTGGAACTGTGGAGAAAAAGGACACTTTTGGACGAACTCTACAAAGCCAAAAAAGAAACAGAATCAGAAATCTGGAGATGACAATTACTCGTTAAATGCAGCAGAGGACATTGTCGATGCTCTAATCCTTTGTGTAAACATCCCAGTTGAATCATGAATTTAGGATTCTGGTGCATCTTTCCATTCTTCTCCAAGAAAGGAGTAGTTCCAAAATTTCAAATCCGGAAATTTATGAAAGGTGTATTTTGCTGAAAATAAAGCCTTAGAGATTGAATGAAAGGGGGATGTTTGCATAAAGACCACTTTGGGAAAAAAGTGGACATATAGGATGTCAGATATATTCCTGGGCTCAAGAAAAATCTAATCTTTGTTGGTCAGTTGGATAGCACGGGATATGCAACAGAGTCTGGGAAAGGTTCGTGGAAGATTGTGAAAGGTGTTATGGTAGTAGCTCGTGGCACCAAATTTGGAACCTTGTACACCACTGCAGGGTGTATTAACATGGCCGCTATTACTGAAGATGCTTCCGATTCATCTTTGTGGCACAACATACTTGGACACATGAGTGCTAAAGAAATGAAGATGCTGGTTGCAAAAGAAGCATTAGAGGGTCTGAAGTCTGTCTATATGGGTCTGTGCGAGAGCTGTGTTATGGGCAAACAGAAAAGAGTAAGCTTCACAAAGACTCCTAGAGAGCCAAATAAATGGGGTTGGAAATGGTCCATACAGATGTTTGGGGACCATCTCCAGTATCATCACTTGGAGGATCCAAATTCTATGTTACCTTCATTGATGATTTCAGCAGGAAGGTATGGGTTTACTACTTGAAGCATAAGTAAGATGTGTTTACAACTTTCAAGATGTGGAAATCTGATGTTGAGAATCAGACCGGTTTGAAAGTCAAATGCCTAAGGTCTGACAATGGAGGAGAGTATGACAAATTAGAGTTCAAGGCTTTCTGTGTAGGTGAGGGAATAAGATTGATGAAAACAGCTCCTGGTAACGCAATGCAAAATAGAATTGCTGAGAGATTGAATATAACATTGAATAAGCGTGCAAAGAGTATGAGTATACACTGTGGGCTGCCCAAAACATTTTGGGCGAATGCTGTAAGCAAAACTCATACTTGATCTATGCGGGACCACCAGTTCCTTTAAGGTTCAATATTCTAGAGGAGGTTTGGATAGGAAAAGAACTCAAGTACTCACACTTGAGGACTTTTGGTTGCATTGCTTATGTTCATGTTGATCAAGAAAAGAGAGACCAGTTTGATGCAAAGGTTGTGAAGTGTTACTTCATAGTCTATGGTTCTGATTTGTTTGGTACAGGTTTTGGGATGACAAGAACAGATAGATCCTGACACATTGTTACGTCACATTTGATGAGTCTGTCCTGTACAAGGACAAAGAGCAGAAGGTTGTAGAGATTACAAAGCAAGTGGGAGTTGAGGTTGTGTTTGAGAAAAGTAACCCCAGAGATGTCGAAAAAGATACTCAACCAACTCTTACTGAATCTGAAGTGGACCAAGTTACACTTGAGCAGGTGTTAAGGAGATCATCATGAACCATTAGGGCACTAGATAGGTATTCACCTTCATTACACTATCTATTGTTGACTGATGAGGGGGAACCAAAGTCTTTTGATGAGGCCCTACAGGTGGAGGATTTGATCAAATGGGACCAATCCATGGATTATGAGATGAGGTCACTTGAGAAGAACGACACATGGGTGTTGGCTGAGGTAGTTGCCGGGAAGAGAGCTTTGCTGAACAAGTAGGTGTTCAGAATCAAGACTGACTAGATGGCAAAAGAAGGTTCAAGGCTCGTTTAGTGGTTAAAGGATATTCAGAAAAGAAAGGTATTGATTAAGGTGAAATATTTTCTCCTGTTGTGAAGTTAACCTATGTTTGAATTCTGTTGAGTATTGTTGCATCAGAGAATTTTCATCTGGAGCAAATGGATGTAAAAAAAAAAATTTTTGATGGAGATCTGGACAAAGAGGTCTATATTCAACAACCGGAAGGATTTGTGGTTCCAGGCAATGAACACATGGTGTGCAAGGTCATCAGGAGCTTGTATGGACTAAAGCAAGCACCAAGGCAGTGGTATAAGAAGTTTGACTCCTTCATGACCAAGATTAGATTCTGTAATGCTGAAAAGGATCCGTGTTGTTACTTAAAGAAATATACTTATTAATATGTTTTTCTACTCTTGTATGTTGATGATATGTTGATTGCAGGATCTAGTTTGTGGGAGATTAACAATTTGAAGACAAAGTTGTCTGCAACGTTTGAGATGGAAGATTTGGGTGCCGCGAATTAGATTTTGGCGATGAAGGTCGGGATAGATCTGCTGGCACTTTAAATCTATCTCAGGAGTTGTACATTGAGAAGATGCTGAGCAGATTCAAGATTAATGATGCTAAACCCAGGACTACTCCATTGGCAAATCACTTTAAATTTTCAAAGTAGCAATCACCTAAGACTACCAAGGAGCGTGATCATATGGCACTTGTTCCATATGCTTCAACAGTTGGGAGTTTGATGTATTCTATGGTCTGCACTAGACATTATATGGCACATGCAGTGGGAGTTGTTAGCAGGAACTTGGCGAACCCTGGGAAAGAGCATTGGGAAGCGGTGAAGTGGCTTTTTAGATATCTGAGTGGTACATCCATTACTTCACTTTGTGTTGGCAAAGGCAATGTGACTCTGAAGGGTTTTATGGAGTCTGATCTTGGTGGGGATGTTGACTCGAGCAGGAGTACATCCAGGTACATTTACACTTTAGGTGGAACAACAGTGAGTTGGATGTCCAGACTTCAAAAGTGTGTTTCTCTTTCATCTACTGAAGCTGAGTATGTGGCAATAGTTGAAGCTGGGAAAGAGATGATATGGCTGGCAGATTATCTTCAGGAATTGCGATAGAAGCAGAGCGAGAAGATTCTTTACTCAGATAGCCAGAGTGCCATACAGTTGGTTAAAAATCCAGTCTGTTATTCGAAGACAAAGAACATCTGAAGGCGATATCATTTCACTAGCTGGGCAGTGGAGGATGGTGATATGTGCTTGGAGAAGATGGAGGGTGCGAAGAACCCAACAGACATGTTGACGAAATGCGTTGATGTTGGGAAACTGGGGTTATGCAAAAGCTCAGGTTGTCTTCTATAGTTGTTGCTACAGATGTTGCGGTGCGGTAAAAATGTTGATGATGAAGAGTTTTTTTTTTAGAATGTATTTTTTGGATGAATGAATCAGTCTCCAAGTGGGAGAATTGTTAGGTTTGTGGAGCCTGATTTATTCTCTATAACCAAAAATACTCTTATTTATTAATACATATACCCCACCACCGTGGAAGTTTACTCACGGGGTGTTACCACAAAATATTGGTTTTTCTCTTTCTCTCTCTAGATCTCTCATCTCTTTCTCTTCAAAGTTCTTGTGTTCTTCATTAATGAAGTGTGTATGTGTGATACGATACTAACACTTCTGTATGTCAACAACTTATTAGACAACATTATTTTTCCTATCATCTATTCAATAGTCGGTAGATTTTTTATTGAGAGATTTCTTGTTGAAACTGGTATATTCAGAAGACGAGCAAAAATTCGTTTATATTTATATTGGAAATTGAGTTTTTTGAGAAATGTTGTCTATAGTTGTATGCAAATTAGTGAATGTTAAAAGAATAGTTGGAGTTAAATGTGAACTCTTAAATTGTTTAAATAAATTGGTTAGGTGAGGAGACGAGCTAAGGTGCCACGACTATAAAACATTTTTCAACCATACAATTTTTTTTATGCTGGCTCTGTATTTTATTTTCTGCACAGCTACATTAAATGTATGCACTACTACAATATTGCAGTCAACTGCTCAATTTTCTAAGCTAGCTCTTGTTTCAAATTTTTGCACTGCTGAAAAATTGCAGCAAATTATCAGATTTACATTATGTATTGGCCATGTTACTGTACCCCTTCCTGTAGGATCTGGACCAGAACAAAAAAAGTTACTCAATTTCAGTCGAATACTCCCAAATTTCTTTCTTTTAAATATCAAAACAAGGAGGACAATGGTAAAAAGGATGAATGTTATATGAGTTTCATACAAATATTACCTTGTGTAGGCAATTATTTGACCTGAACTCATAGACTAGGAATTTTTATGCTCCATTAATGCAATTTACCAACAACTTAGTTAGGTTACGATGTTGTAGCTTTGCTATTAACTTGATTTCATGAAGTCATGTCTTTCTTCTTCACTGCTATTTCTACTCCATTCTCTAGTACGCCCTACAAATATTATGTTTCATTTGGGTATTAATTATGTTGTCTGAGTTACTGTAAATTAGCATTTTCATGCTCGTTGAAAAGAAAAAATAACCTTATAAACATTGCTAAACCATCATGCCCTATCTTATAAGAAAATGTGTATAGCTAAAAAGATAGGGCGTGATGATTTTAGCAATGTTTATAAGGTTATAATTTGTTTTCAACAAAGCATGACAATGTATATCTACAATAACTAAGACAACAAAATTAATACCCAAATGATACACAATTTGTAGGGTATATTAGAGAATGGAGTAGACATAACAGGGAAGAAGCAAGACATGACTTCACGCCATGGACATACTGAGATCGATAATGAAGTCAAATTAATACCAAATGTACAACATCGTAACTTAACCAAGATGTCAGGATACTGCATAAATGGAGCAGAAAAATTCAAAGTCTATGATTTCATGGCGAATAATAGTCTAGGCAAGTTTATATTTAGTATGACATCTTAAATATCATTCTTCTTTTTGACTATTATTTGTGTTTTTTCTGATATTGAAAAGCCACAAAAAATAGAAATTTGCGAGTATTCGAGTGAAATTGAGTATCTATTTTCTTTACATGTCAAGATCCTGCAAGAAGGAGTGTAGTAACATGGCCAATGAACATCTGGCTGTAGTTTTTTAGCAGTGCAGAAGTTTTAAAACGGAGAGGATAAAAAATTAAGAAACTGGATGCAATGTTGAAGGAGTCTTGAAAATTTAAAACACAGCTAGCATAACAAAATTGAGCAGTTCATTACAATTTTTCTACAATGCAGAAATTTTGAAACAGAGATAGCATAAAAAAATTAGCAGCTTAGCTGGCTACAATGTTGCAATAGTGCATCCATCATTCAGTAGGATACATTCACCGATAATGAATCGGTCCATAAATCTAAGCTTCAGTAGCTAAATGAATAGTTAAGTTCATCATGACATAAAAAAATGAAAGAGGGGAGACCTTTTCTGACTTGTAAACTGTTATGGGTATTTGCGCTGCAATATGTTCCAAGTTATCAATTCTCAACTCATTAAATCCAAAAACACTAAAAATATAAATTATTTAATCAGCGGTTCAAACATTTCTTTAGACAACATACCACGAAGTTCAAGAGGAAGTAGATGTTGCAAGATAATATGATAATCATAACTTTTCAATAAAGATATCTTGTGATCATTTATAGTCACACATTGAGAAATATTAAGTTTAAGTCATCAGAAACTTTTAGATTCTTTAACAAAAGGCACAAATTTGTGCTTATCTTCATGAGAATATGTGTAGCCTGTTGGTGGAAAGTCAAATTTCTCCCCTTTTGGATGGTGTGCAATTCCGACCTAATGTTCATTTCTTGCAAGTCAAACTGAGTTTCAATTGAGTACTTGATCTTTCCATTGACATTCATATTTATCCATGATATTATCACATATATTTTTTCAGTATACATAACTTTAAAATTATGTAGCAACAAGAGACACTTCCAATATGGAAGTTCAAAACATAGTGTTTTTTTTCAATTATTCATTCAATTTTCATGTGATATCTTCCTTCTTATGTTAGGATCCTTTGAGAATTGCAATCCTTCAAGATCTTGTACTTGATGAAGTATCTCATTACCGGAACTCATTTTTGGTGGGGACATTTTCTCTTTTGTACCATAAAATGAGTCCTTCGCACTTCTACATTTGTAATTGTGAGATAGATAACGTCGATAACCTATACATTACTACTTCTTAACATTAGCCTATTTAATTAAGGCATTGTCTTTATTGCAGCATGGACATGCCAACTTTTCTTTTGTACTTTATCCTGATAATTTTTCCATATGCTTGAAATTCAAAGATGGTCCATAATAAAGAAGCGTGCAACTTAAAATTTTATTTAGTTGATGCATCATAGGTCTCAATACCAACATCCCACAACTCTTTCAATTCCTCTATTAAAGGTTGAAGATATGTATCAGTTGCATCTCCTAGACCTTTAGGATACGAAATAAGCATTGATCAAATAAAATTTTCTTGCTTCATACACAACCAAGGTTGTAAATTATAAGGAATAAGAACCACATGTCAAATGTCGTTTGAGGTTTTTGCATTCTGAAATGGTTGAAATCCATCTCCATGAAGTTTGATTCGAACATTGAAAGACTCAAACTCAAATGAAGGATGAAGTTCATCAAATGAATTCCATGCAATTGAATCCGTCAGAGGCCTGATTACTCCATCATCAATCTTTTATCGTAATGCCATCTCATTAAAGTATATATTTTTTTAGACATAAACAATCTATGAAGTCTTGGCTTTAAAGAAAAATAGTGTAAATTAGTTCATGCAATTTTTTACCTATTATATTTCTTGTTTATTTACAATATTCATTTATTTTCCATCATAACGCACCTCAAACTTTACAAGAATCAAGTAAGCTATCCTCCTTTCTGTATAATGTGCAATTATTAGTAGCATCAATCTTGTTGTATGAAAGCCCGTGTTCTTGAATAATATTCTTTGCCTCATAATATGATTTCATAAAATTGATCACATCAAGACGAAACTCCTTTTTCATACAGTTTAAATAGCATTGAAATGATGCATTACTCCAACGACCCATACTTTTAATATGTAGCCATTTTATCAAAGAGGAAAGCTTTGAAGCTTTTGAATTCTGGTATGATGACAACTCAATCCTTCGATAGGCTGTAAAAACAATTCAACATTTGGTTCCTCCTAAAGTAAGTCATCACAATTAGTATGTGTAATTCCTCCGTCAAGATTTGGATACAAATCTCTCATGCTCTTTTACTTCATCTTCATTGCCACATCTTTCTACTCCCTTACCATTGTGATCTTCATCTTCATCTTTTGATTATGATTCTAATAATAGCTTACCAATACGCTCTCCATAGTGATACCAAAAAGTATAATTACGATGTATTCCATATACTAGCAATTGTGTCTCAATTAATTGACGAGTTCCTAATGTCGTATTGACATTTAACAAATGGCCATCCTATTTCATATTCTTCTCTTTTTTTTTTGCAAAGCATAATACAAAAACATCTGCAAGCTGGCTAAGTAGATTTCATCGAGACGGTTATCAACATGTTGCATTCATTGTGTACTAGGTTTCATAACTTTCAAGAAGTGGCGGATCTAAGATTTTCGTTTAGCAGGTTCGTAAAACAAAAATACAAACATGTATATAATTCAAAAAAACTTAATTTCGAAGAAGTAGTTGTATATAGTTTTAAGTTGCGGACCCCTAATTTTTTTGGGGTTTAAAACCAAAATAAAAATTCATAAAATAAAACACTAAAAGAATCGGAAAGAACTGAAACTAAGAAAGAAAAAAAACTCTAACAAAGGGATTTGAACACTCATCATAAAACTTAATTTCAAGGGGAGCTATCAGTTTCTCTTTGTCATTAAGGGTTTTAAAATATATATATCTACATAAATACAGAAAACTTACCCTATATACGATCTAAATAATTTTTTCTGAGGGAGCTCGGCTGAACACCTTGAAGCCCATGAGGGTCTCACCTGACCTTCAAGAGTACATAAAAATAACAAAAATGTTATACGTCACTTTTGAGTAGTTAAGGTGCGTAATTGGTCACCATGATAGTTTAATAGTGTAACTGTCTTTTCAGGACAAGTTAAAGAGGAAATCTATGCCTTTTCCTGCGTACATCCACAACTTAGGTAACCAAAATATTGACAATAAATGGATTCTATGGTACCATTAATGGATATACTTTCCAATGCAACAAGGCCAATGATTCATATTATTGACCAAGATCTTCCTTGCATTATGTAGGAATTTTCTAGTATCTTTTACATAACACAACCCTAAACTATAAATTCCCTTGTAGCACTTATAGAACTATTTTAACAATTTTGCAACTACCCTTATAATATTCATTGACCTTATAAGGGTCAACGAAGTCCCTTACAATAATTAAAAAAAAGGAAATACCTACAATATAAACGAGTCCGAAGTCTAAACAAATGACGCCATTACTCTGTTAAAAATAAAAATCATTATCCTAAAGTGTTTTAATTAAGAAATTATTTTTCTTGTAAATTCTCCCCAGATAACCATTTTAGTTTAAAAAATTACTAAAAATTTATTTTAAAGTCACTGAGAAGGCAGCGGAAATTTCATTAGAGACATGATAATGTAAAAAGCACGAAGAAGCTAGCCACAAATGAAACACATAGAAAAAGGTCATCATACATTTGTAGAATTAAAGAGAGATTTAGATGTAAACTGAAACATTACCATTCATCACAATTAAGTGTACGTCAGCTACATTGCATGTATGCCTATACAACTTATGGAACAAACTGATCACTGGCAAATTTAACGAACTATCTGACAACCTAACAAACTTTTTAACTAACTTTGAATAAATCTGCCTATCTTTACTAACTAATTAAATTAATCCACTGATCAATTAATCAATTCCAATAATCCTCCTCAAGATGGATGTACTGAAAACGTTCATTTCCGAGCTTATATAGTAAGAATTTATGTTGTGTCCTTTCTAAAACCTTATTAAGCAAATAAGATTGTTAGTCTTTAGTGTTTATGTAGGTTGTTTTGAGTCCTTTCTGAATCGTTTCTCAAATGAAATGACATTCAATCTCCATGTGTACGTTCATGTGAATCTAGGTTTGCACCAATTTATATAGCAACCTTCATATCACAAAAAAAAAACAGAAGATGGTTTAATATGTTTGACATTCCATTCCATCAACAAGTCAGCAATCCATACTACTTCAGATGTTAAACAAGACAAACTCATATACTCAGCCTCTGCAGAACTCCTATGGACAATATTCCGCTTTTTGGATATCCAGGAATGAGAGAATCACAAAACTTCAAATACAAAACAAGTAACTAATCTTCTTGTATTTGGAAAAACAACCCAATCTGCATCACAATAGCCTGTTAAGTGAGGTATGTGATCTGCGCTAATCAACAATCCCTTCCCTGGTTCCAATTTAATGTATTTGATCACCCTTATAGCAGTTATCTACTGTGACATTTTTGGTTATTTTATAAACTGACTTAAGGTCTTTACTAAAAAAGCTATGTCCTGCCTTGTGTTGTAAGATAAAGCAGCTTACCTATAAGCCTTTGGTATCTAGAAACATCCTCAAATACAATGTAAGTAGTCTTCATATCTTTATCAAAGATTACATTGGTCAACTTTATGTTGCATT
Organism: Solanum arcanum; assembly: GCA_027789145.1. Lineage (NCBI taxonomy): Eukaryota > Viridiplantae > Streptophyta > Magnoliopsida > Solanales > Solanaceae > Solanum > Solanum arcanum. The sequence goes on along the minus strand of CM050942.1, from coordinate 55,562,866 downwards.
CTAGTGGTGTCAAAATTTGTTTAGGATTTCCTAACACAACTTTAGCTATCAACTCCAAAGAATATTTCCTTTGGTTCACACAAAACCTTTGCTTGATCTAAGGAACTCAATTCCCAAAATAAATTTAATCTTTCCTAGATCTTTAATTTTGAAATATATGTACTATACACACTTAATTTCTTCGATTAACTCAATATGATTTCTTGTAATCAACAGATCATCAAAACATACAAAGTTTATTACCAAGCTTGATCCACTCCATTTAGTAAACAATGAATAATCTAGGTCACTCTGTGTATAGCCTGAAGTAAAGAAAGCCTATGTCCACTTTATATTCCATTGTCTTGATGATTGTTTAAGTCCATAGAGTGACTTAACAAGTTTACAATTTTTATTCTTCGCCTAATTACAAAATCTCTTAGGCATTTCCATGAATACATCGTATCGGGGTAATATCTTCCATATAAGAATAATCATGCTCAGAAGATTCAACATTCGGGTCTACTTAGTCGTCTTTTATGGGCATATGTGTCTTATCAAGTTCATAGTCAATAATGGGATGGTTGTTTGTTTGTCATCTAATAAAAGGGAAACACATACTACTTCAGAACAACATTTATGTTTACCAAGAGCTTTTACTAAGACACACTGTACTTAAGATAACCCTTTTATGTTGTTGAGTGTCCCATTATAACACATGCGTCAGCTCTGGGAGTGAACTTATTAGGCTTAACCATTCTAGTTGCATATCATAGGCATACTATTATCCTAAGATGATCAATATTTGCCTTATGGCCATTGAAAAGAAGTTTTTCCCTTCAAAACATTAGTACGTAATCTTTTAATCAGATAAACAACAACTACTATACACTCTCCCCAAATCTGATAGGAATATCACCTTGAAATCTTAGTGCCATTGCTACCTCAAGTGTGTGCTTGTGCTTTATCTGTACCACTCCATTCTATTATGGAGTATGAGTAAAACTACATTCATTTATAATACCAAGAGACTTAAATAAAGTATTACATTCAGTATTAAAGAACTTTGTTCCATTGTCTAATCTTATCCTTTTTACATGCTTGTTAAACTGAGTTTGAACTAAAGCAAAAAAAGACTTTAGAACTTGGAGACATAACTCTTCATCCTCAATAGATACAACCAGGTCATTCTTGAATATCATCAACAATTGTCAAGCAAAATCTAAAACCATTATGAGTAGCAGTCCTATAGGGTCCCCAAACATCTAAGTAAAGCAAGTCAAAAACCTCAATAGCTCTAGATATACTTGTGTGAAAGGTCCATCTGGTTTGCTTTAAAAGGGGACATATTGAACATTTATTACATGCAATAATGTCTATATTCTCTTTTCATAGTTTTATATTTTTCAAGACCTTTATCGAATGGTGTCCTAGTCTATAGTGCCAAAGGAACTTGTATTCATATGAGTTTTGTGTCAGGGACACCATCTCATCATTCATTCCTTCTCCACATGGTTTCTAAATATGTAATAGAGTCCATAAATCTCCTTACAAATCACCTTTACTTTAATTTCCCATTGGAGAGGTCCTGAAGAACAAAAAACTAAGGAAAGAAGTTAACTGAGCATTTATATTTTCTTGTAATCTGTGATACTGAAATAATATCATGCTTGAATGCAGGTAAAACTGAAACATTAATCAACACATTTCAATCAATAGTCTCACATTTACTAACGTAAGACACTGAACTAGATTCACCATTAGGTAAATGCACCTTCCTACCTAGACAACTAGATGCATATATCAATATATTGGGATTAGATATTACATGGCATTAAGCACCTGAATCTATTATCCATCTATCTCCTTTCTTTGTTTTTCTAGTTGTCATTGATAATGCTTTAGGTTTCAAAATTATACCTGCAATGTTTTCCCTATCCATTGTAACCTTGGAGCTTGATCCTACTTCCTCCTTGTCCATCATGTGTTTATACTTGTGATACATGTTCTTCTTTTGGAGCAAAGTGTCATGTCCCGCTAATTCTCATTAAGATTTGCATCCAGATAGGGGCGGAAGAGTCTAGAGTTTTGGAGAAGTTTATAGAAAACTCTAAAAACCGTTAGATATTCCAAGAAGACTCTAGAATTCCTTAGGGCATTCCTTTGAAGACTCTAGAATACGAAAGATGTCTTAGAATGTTTTGGAATATCCTAGAACATTTATAAAGTTTTACAGAGGTACCGAAGAGTAATTATTAGGAGGACTTCTAAAGTAAATATTATTTACACTTTAGCTCTTAGGTTGTAGTATAAATCGATGGGGGCAGTAATTTCTAAATCATCCATGCTTGAAATAAGCAATCCAACAAGTTGTAAGGAGTCTTCCAAATAAAAAATCTTCTTCCAAAGTTCTCAAATCTTTCTAAATCTTCCTTTCATTTTCTTAGCAATCTTAGTATTAAAGGCTTACTTGAGATTACAAGATCGTGAAAGATTCATGAGTAAGTTGTCCGGTGCCGCACAGAGCTTTAGTAAGACTTTAAGTCTGTCACAATGTGGTATTAGAGCAAAGGTTGATACTAAGGGAATGACGATCGAAGGAGACGTAAATGGCGCTAGCACCACTAACATCCATTTGGATGGTGGAAAGAAGAACCGAAAGGTAAAGACGAATAAAAAAAGTAATGAAGAGGTAGTGCCTCATTCCACAACAAGCAATGTAATAACCTCTCATCCACCCTCGATCACCGAAGCAAGTGACGATGAACTTAGCGAGGATGTTATCGACGTCTCCACTGGAGAAGAATGGGTCGCAAGGATAGAAGTGGCGAGACAGTCCGTGGAGATATTAGGTCGGCGTATGAATGTGGCCGACAACAATGTCAAGAACCTTAAAGACTTCACCCTTTAGGAGATCAAAAATATCCATAAGGAGTTGCAGGGTCGCCAGTGGGACGAGTTCGAGATGAAGGTGGCCATCACTTCCTTTGAGTGTCGGTTCATGGAAGCATTAAGCACTATTGAAACTTTGAAGGACGAAGTTATGACAATCAAGGAAGGCATATAGGGTGGAGGATCTACATAACTCGACCATGATACAGAGGCCAGATTCTAGGATCCCAAGCCACCCAATCCTGTAGCACTTGGATGATTACTTAAAGTGTAACTGGGTGAAGAGAGACGAAAACCAGATCAATATCGTTGTGTTATATCTTTCGGAGATGGGCATGTTCTGGTGGAGGCGTATAGATTTTAAATTAGGGAATGGACGTTGCACCATCAACACTTGGGAGAAATTCCGTGAGAAGTTCAAGAAAACCTTACTCTCTAACAATGTTATTTATGAAGCGAACCACAAGTTTAGGGAACTTAAGCATACGGGAAGCATACACACATATGTGCAGGATTTCACCATCATTACGCTTCAGATTGGCAACCTCATAGATGAAGATATGTTGTTCCACTTCATGGATGGATTGCAGAATTTGTCCAGGATAGAGTTGAAACGCCGACAGGTCAGTACTATTGATGAAGCCATCATGCAGCCCTAAGTTTTGACAAACTTCAACCACGAGAAGGCCGACCGAGCTAGAGGAGAGGAGAAGAGAGGTAGTCATAACCATGGTGGGGGAGATTATGGCAAAGTCAAAGAGAAGTGGCCACATCCTATGAAGCATGATACCTATGAGTCCGATGTCTAGATGTCGTGACGTCATGGTGACACAGAGAGAAAGATAGAGGTTGCCAAAAGAGCTGGTTGCTACATATGCGGTGGGTCGCATTGCTATAAAAGGTGCACTGAACTGAAGAGCCTTTCTTCTATCCTGCGAGAGCGAAAAGAGAAGGAAGCACAAGAGAAAGAACAAGGCGCGGAGATGAAACAGTTGGGCTTTGTAGGACTATGCGGAGCAATCGCACAGCATCAAGGAATCCAAACGAATATGGCACGCAGTATGTCAACATCACGATTAATGAAAAAATCACTCGTGATATGGTCGACACGGGTGCAAAGGCCCAATTCATGACCAAGACGAGACCAAAAAGGTAGGGGATGAGTTACAGTCCATGTAACGCCCAACTCAAGATGGTCAATGCACCATTGACTCCTGTTAGCAGAGTCACACATGGAGTAAGCTGCACGCTCGGCATATGGCAAGGTAAGACCGATTTCACTATCGTTCATTTACACCTCTTCGATATAATACTTGGGCAAGAGATCTTTTAGTAGTGCGACGCTGTGATAGATCCTTACCTCGACAAATTCTGGTCATAGAGCAAGGATGAACTTGTATGGTTCCGATGGTTAAGGCACCGAAGACAGAGATACCATTTTGATTAACAACCATACAACTTAAGAAAAATCCTAATAAGAAGAATTCAACATTTGTAGCCATGATGAAAACTTTGAAAGAAAACAATGGCGCTAAGAAGTCCTTGACACTAACACGAATAAAGTTCCAAGAGGGAACAATGTTGTAGTGTCAAAAAACCACCGAGGCCTTGCCTCACAGGAAGGAGGTAGATCGTGGGGCAGAGTTAAAAGAATAAAGAAGTAATTAAAGGAATTGTGCGAGGGCATTGACCGAGTCAATGGACTGTTGGTCGTACATACGAGAAACAAGACTCATTTTCTGATGCAGCGACGATGTGATGCGGTCGTTGCATCAGTATGTGGGGGAGAGTGTCATTTCCTGCAAATTCATAGTAAGATTTTTCATCTGGATAGAGGCGGAAGAGTTTAGAGTTTTGGAAAAGTTAATAAAAACTCTAGAGGCCCTTTGATATTCCAAGAAGACTCGAGAATTCCTTCTGGCTTTCCTTGGAAGGCTCTAGAATAACATAGAAGATGTCTTAGAAAGCTTCGGAGTATCCTAAAACATGTAGAGAGTTCTAGAGAGGGTCTTAAGTGTAATTATTAGGAGGACATATAAAGTAAATATTATTTTACACTTTAGCCCCTAGGTTGTAGTATAAATAGATGGGGTACTCATTTGTAAATTTATCCAAGCTTGAAACAAGCAATCCAACATGTTGTAAGCAATCTACCAAATAATTAAAGCCTTCTTCCAAAGTTCTCTCAAATCTTTCTAAGTCTTCCTTTCATTCTCTTAGCGATCTTAGTTTTAAAGTCTTATTTGAGATTACAAGATCGTGAAAGATTTGTGAGTAAGTTGTCAAGTTTCACACGGATCTTTAGTAAGAATCTATGTCCGTGACAAAATGACCAAATGCATCATCATAATAATGATATCTTATAGCATTTGCATGATTTTCCATGACGTGTTGCTTATTTTTCTGAACTTAATTTTCCGGTGGTTCTGACTTCTTTTTGAACTCCCAGTCAACAAAGTGTCCAACTAACCTGAAACAGTTGACCTTAATGTGGCCTTACAATTTACAATGATAACATATTTGATCCAAATTCTTCTTTTTATCCTAAATTTCCTCTGAGAATTCCCTTTCCCTACATATAATGTAGTTGGATCTAGAATCTGTTCCCCTGCATATCTAAAATGCCCCCACTACATGTGAACTTGAAGTCATACATTGACCGTCTGCCATTGTTTTACTCAAAAAAATAAAATAAAAAAAGAGTTGCATTCGAAAATCGATCAAACTTATGATTTAAGAGAAATCGATTTTTCTACTAAATAGAGTCGCCACTTAATTTTTTGATTTAAAAAAAACATAATTTTTCAAAATAATTTAAACAGATAAAAATCAATTTGAAATAAATATAGTTCGAAGTTCAATGTACATTTCGAGAAGGTTTTAGGATCTCGGATGTCCTCTAACTTGCATTTTACCGGCGATTTGACAAAAACAACTTTTCAACCAACTTTTAAGGTTTTATTAAGAAATAAAACTAAATTTATTTAAATGGAAAATAAACATAAAGTGAATTATTAAAGTGATTAATTTATATTTTGCAAGACAATTAAAATAAAATATAAGAAAATAATAAATAAATAAAAAACATTTAAGTTTGAACATAATAGATAACATGACTATCTTTTGGGAATTAACTAAATTAAAACCAAACTATAAATATTATGTTATTCAACATAATAACATATGAATAAGAGGAAAAGGGAGAGAGTAATAAATTTGGGCCTTTTGCCCAAATTTAAAATTTGATGGGCTTCTGGCCCAAGTCTTGTACCTTGTCAAGATCTATGATTGCAAAAATAGGCCCAGGCCCATTTAAATTCAAAAAGAATTGCTGAAAATTCATTGTATACCTTACATAAATTTCATAATGTAAAACTTATATTACATCCTATCCCTACTTTTTTCTATTTTATGAAAATCTCTTAAATATTAGACATCCAGATAAATAAGTGGTTGTGGGGATAGATTAATTGTGATACTTTATATATATGGCTGTTGCAAAATAAAATAGAAAATCAAATTAATATCCCATAATTTATTTTACGCAATTGCTTTTTACTGTATCAATCAAAGAAACGTATATCCTAAAATAATAAATTAATTTAAAAATCATAATCCATTTTCATCTTTGTCCATATTTGAACGAAGAAACTCTCGAGTAGGATTCAATTTTTGTGTTGAAAATTTGATAAGATAAATAATGAAAATTTTGGTTTTTGATTAACACTTTTGAAGGAAGAAAAAATTGAAGATCCTAGCTTTTGAGTTTTTTTAATTCTACAAGAATCTCATAATGGACGATCAGGTTGGGTTTCTTTGCTAATTTTCTTGGTATCTTTGTTTTTGTACAGGTGGTTACTTACCATTGTGTAATGGCAGATCCCAAACATCAAAGCAACTGAAAGTTTTTATTTTACACTAAGCTTGGGTAGAAATAGTTATTATTTGCCATAACTTCAATTTTCGAGTTATATGCTTAAGAGAAAAGGTATGAAAAGCATATTCATGTTCTTTAATCATTGTTTTTCATTCATGAATTTATATATGATTGATAAGTCTTGATAAATTACTAATATAATTGATACACTAAAACATTGAAGTAGACGTTATGGATTGGAAGATCTGCGAGTTCCTATACTTTTAATATAAATTATCAGATACATGTGAATTTCTTTTTTAAAATTTGAATTTGTATATGCACTTATAGATCATGATATATTGATGATTGAATTTTGATTTATTTTTACTTGTATATGCAATGAATTTCTATAGATGTGAGTTAGTGTGTTTTTACTATAAAGTATCTGATACATATGAATTTTTATTTGTCAATATATGAATTTCTTTATATATATCAATCTATAAATTATGGTGTATCTAGAGTTAAATATCATTAGGTTTTTGAGAATCTTAAATTGAATTAATTTATATGTGATGCATCTCTCACTTTTTAATGTGTACAAGTGTTCCATCTTGTAAATTTATTTATTCAATATATATAGGTGGATTACTATACATCGTTTGCCTTAAGAAATTGTACTTTCTTTCCGTAAGGAGATTGACAAACACTTTTTTTGGGACTACTGTTATGTTTCAGATAAATTATTTTGAGATTATCGATTTTTAGTTATTGATTTTCAAACTTTTATTTTAACAAAACATTACAATTTACTAATAGTTGGTGATATTTTGATACAATAAATTGTAATATTAAGATTTTCGACCTAGTATTCATTTTTTAAAACACATTGTGTTTCATATACCTTTTTTAAATTTTTTTTTGTATCATTAGCTATTTGATAATAATGTGCCAGAGAACATGTTTGTGAAGATGGTTCCATTCGATATGGTTCAGATACATTTTTATATCATGTATCATTATATTGTTGAAAATGTATATGATACAATAAGGTTGCGAAAATAGTACGGAAAATAAAATCAAGTGAATCTATAAATGTATAAGTAAGACTAATTTATAAATTTGATAAACGAATGAATCAGGACTAAATACAACTAATTATTCAATGTATCAACATAATTCAAAGCACAACTAACTAGAACAAATTATCAAGTAAATACATAATTGAATCAACAACCAAGTTATATATTACATTACATTGGTTAGGTGTTAAAATGATTCAACAATTGACTAACACTAATGAGAGGAAATAGTATTACGTGCTTATGCATTAATGAATTTTATACTTAATTTTATTCAAATTTTGCACTAGTTTATTTAAGACAAATATGTACGACAATTTATACAATAATTCTTAGTACTAATATAGTATAGTTTTCTTGATAAATATTGTATTTATACTAGATACATCAAATAAGAAATTGTTGCTTATAAGTCATAAGTTGTTAGATTTGAGATTGAGAATTTATTATGTAATAGTATTTATGCAATTGATACATTTCCTATAAATTCGAGTTCACGTATCATATCTAAAAAATTAGTGCATGATACATCACGATTTATGTATCTTCTTTCAACTGATATGTACTGTGTTATTAAAGGATACATAAAACAATTAATTATTGCTCATAAGTTGTTTGCCTTAAAATTGATACATGTAGTATAAATTAGTATTTATAAAAAATGTCCATATTCGACATAGCTATAAACCATATACAAAAAAATGAATATGAGATATATTTAGTATAAATTCGAATAAAGTATCATGCCTAATAAATTAATGCATGATATATACTATTTATATGTCTTCATTCGTTGTTGCTTCAATAAGATCTTGAGGGCCTTGATCACGTTCATCATCCTAAAGAAGCAGCATGTAGTATAATTCAGGATACATTAAATTGATAATGTACCATGTACAAACAAATTATCATGTATCAAAAATCTTTTAATGTATCATAATACTAAATTATATGATCATACTAATACAATCTTATCTACACTTACTTCTGGAGTAACATGAATATTTTCATATATGAGTTGGATTTCTTAAAAAATCTCTATTTAGTGTTGATTTTTGGTAGTACCATGAATATTATCATCTTTCGGTTAGACTTCTGGAACATCCATTATTTCTGATTCTTGACAGTATCATCAATCTGTATTTGAAGTTTAAGAACAAACAAGTATTAACAAATATGTTAATGATATATTTTATTATATTCAAGAAAAATATGTATGAAATATATAATTTATATAATATATAATGAACTATAAACACTATTAAATCATAATATATCAGATACATACCTCTGCAGTCATGGATTTGATCATCAACCTCAACAGAAGATACAATCAATGTTTTGGTCATCATGACAAAATCGAATTGTATTGGTGAAGTTCATTGTTAATTAAACTTAAAGGTACTTTCTTGAGGTTCAATATTGGATTTTGCCGAAAATAATCGTGCAGTACATAGAATTACTAGCAACATCCTTTATCAAAAAATAATTAACATATTAACCTATGAAATTTAATCAAGATACATATAAAACCTAATATCTTTTGTGGTTGGTTGTTTTCATGTGTACAGATTTCATAAACTAAGAATGTAGGGGGAGAAAAAACAACAATAGAGAGGACAATTCCTACCTATTTTGAAATTGATTGACTTCAAAAAGAATTCTTTTTAAATCAAATTGATTTGACATTTGTAACGGCTAACTATGTGAAGTGAATTTAGGGAGAGAGACAATGAAGTAGGAAACATGGGTTTGACTATTGAATTTCTGTATCCGAAAATTTCAATTATTGAGAGGAATAAGGGATTTATGTAATATTTTTTTTTTAAAAAAGGTAAAAACAGATAACAAGATAAATAAAGTTGTTTATATAAGTATATTTTTCCAAATTTATTTTGAGGCTTTTGAGCCCATTTTTGTCCTTTGAGAATTTTTATACGCTGAATGTATATTGGTGCATATGGGCTATATTCTATGTACTTATTTTCACATTGTTCCCGTATACATGTTTTCCAGCTGTATTTTGTCTCCCGACATGTATCCCTCATTCTTTTTATATTTTAGATCTGTATATCAGTGTATACAACTCATTTTCGAGATTTTGGAAACTTAATAAATTAATTTCCAGCATCGTATTGGACCTTTGGAAACCTGTATCACAACTTCATGTTTGCTGACTCAATAAGGGAATTGACGGAATGCTAGGAAAAGAGTATCCAAAAACTCGGGAGAAGGCGATTCAAACATAGAAGAGATTAAAACAAGATAACAATTAATGATATAGCATGATTTAAATCTATATAATGCAGCCAAGACAAATGAAAATTAAATAAGACCAAAATGCATGTGTTAGATTTACTATACCCATGTTATGATAAAAATTACCAAGGAAAACATGCAACATTCAAAGCATATGCACTTAAAACTAAACCAATCTCCTCATGATAAAGTAAGATAACCAACGGTAGTGATTGCTAATAGTGAAAACAAACCGTGACCAAATGGAAAGTTTATGACATTCGGATTAAGATACAACATAAAACTAAGCAAAGGTAACAATGTATCTATGTTTAGAATAATATTAAACATGTTAAATTGGAGCAATGAAGTAGCAAAAAATATCAAGATATGCCACTGTTTCTTGCTAAAGTTAGGCATAAAAACAATGAGAGACATTTTTCCTTTATCTCCCCTTTTTTAGAATATTCCACAACTCCAGGTAGAGAAGAAAATTCAAGGCAACAAAAAACACCATATGATTTTAGCACAATATTGTGACATATTTTCAATAGAAAACCTAACTTAGAATCATCTTGGAACCACAAACATTATTTAGACGAATCCAAAATGCGAACACGAAGTTCAAACGCTTACCAACTCCAGAAGAAAATTCCAAATCTCGACATGTCAGTTCATTCGTTCAATTCGGTGAAAGAATGAAAGTATAAGATGCCGGATATTAAATAACAGTAAAAATTCAACTATATTCGAGAAAACATGCTAAAAAGGATGAATAGCAGAATAACATTAAGATAAAACCAGCGGACTTCCAAACTCTAACCGGATAATATGGCGACTAATGAAATAAATAGGAACACATTCTTCCTAGTAATATAACCATCGAACTAACGTTAAATAGACAAACGAACATCAATAATAGATTCCCAATACTGAAAATATCAACTCAAAACGGAAAAGAGAAAAAAAAGTATTCTATCAACAAAGACGTGTTACCATCTTTTGGGCAGCGATATGGAAGCAGTATGGAAAATATGCAACGACTTCACACCAAACGGAGCCTCACCGGATTCTGACAAACTACGACGAATTTAAATGACAAAAATACTAAGCTCGTGAGCTCTTAATATATGTTTTCCATAGCTATTTTTGAAATTTTCTATCTCTACGTCTATTTTCTTTGATGAAAATTCTTTATTTTTCAAATCGTAAAATAGCTTCCCCTAATAAAATTACCCCCAAAACAGCAAAAGATATAGGTATTTATAAGAGGGAGAATTGGAATTGAAAAAGGAGGGAAAACGAGAGGGGGAATTTCGAATTCGAATTTGATTTCCTTCAAGATGATAAGGTGGCCAACTATCAATTGTACCAAACTTGTCCAATTTTAAACGGAAACTAGAGGAGAGACGTCTGATTATAGGAGAAACAACGAAGAACGCACTGTAGACAATAATATTCGCATCGAGAAAATAATAGTTAAGAACGGATGATTATAGAAACAATCTTTCAAGATAGTAAACTGCACCCCAGATGAAACCGGCGTCATAAACCTCTCAAAGGTCGCAGACAAGCCTACATACGTCATCGTTACCTCATCTTGGTTAATTTTAGCAGAAAAATTGAACTTTTTGTTACTTAACATTCTAACTAATTATTTCTAATATAATCATAATTTGTTCACCATTAACCATCTAACATTAAGATCATCAAATGAAAGAAATAATTTAATATAGCAATAACTAAACATTTGCAAAAATGGCTCTAATACAAAGTCTGAAATAATACGGGAAAGAAACGCTAGTGGAACATACCCCACTAACTCAATCGTAAGACTAAGCTAGAATACAAATGTCAAGAATCCTCAAAAGCATGAGGGCCTACCAAGTCCGGATGAATGCTCTACGTCCGGATAGCTTCAGCGTCAACCTGTAGCTCAAGCATCCACCTGTGCCTGCACCTAAAATTGTAGAGTTGTATAGGGTTAGCACACACTTTTACTAAGTATGGGTATATGCAAGAACACACCACTGACATTCATGAGAAAGAATAACTCTTTCACAGGGATAAAGTTGGTAGAATTAGTCAATCTGTCCACAATAACCTATAAGGATTCATGCTGTCTCTTATTCCTCGGAAGACGAACCACGATGTCGATATTAATGGTTTCACACTTCCAAGTCGGAACCTCAATAATCTGCATAAGACCGCAAGGCTTAAAACATTCTGCCTTAACCTGCTGATAATTAGGATACTTGGCCACATATTCTGCAATGTATCTGTTTAAGATCATGATACATCTTGGTGGAACCTGGATATATGGAATATCTGGAACCATAGGCCTCTATAACAATCCTAGTCCACAAATCATCCACATATGGTATCACAACCTGTCTTGATACCTAAGTATGTCATCATCTCCCAAAGCGAAAGACTCATTCATATTTATCAACGTTGAGTCCGACTCATTCATATTTATCAATGTTGAGTCCTTCAGCTCCATCAACATAGGAACGAGTTACTGACCCTGCTTCACTTCAACTACCAAGGATGATTCAGAACTAGGATGAGCTGAAATACTCCTACTAATAGAGTCAACCAATCGCACACCTAGTCTGGCCAGTTTGTGTACATCTTTTGCTAACTCCTTCTTTTCATCCTCAACGTGGGTTGTACTTCCCATGCTCATTCTTCTCAAAGCATCAGCTACAAAAATAGCCTTACCTAGAAGGTAGTGAACATTCATGTCATAATCCTTTAAAATCTCCAACCATATCCGCTGACATAGATTTAACTCGCTCAGTGTGAACACGTACTGGAGATTTTTGTGGTCTATGAACACATACACATGCAGTCCATACAAGTAGTTCCTCAAAAGCTTCAGTGCAAACACCACAGCTACTAACTCCAGGTCATGAGTGGGATAATCTTCTCATGAACCTTGAGCTATTTGGACGCATAGGCTATCACCTTAACACCCTGCATAACAACACAACCTAAACCAACCCTATATGCATCACAATAAACAGTGCAATTCTCTATTCACTCAGGAAAATTAAGTACATGGGCTGAAGTGAGTATGTCCTTGAGCTCCTAGAAACTCTTCTCATAAGTCTATGTCTATTCAAACTTGGCCTTCTTCTTAGTCATAGCTTTTCGTGGGACAACAATGGAAGAAAATCCCTCCAAGAACCTACGGTAGTAACCAGCCATTTATCAAAAAGCTACAGATATATGTGGGAGTAAGAGGTCTTGGCTAGTTCATAACAACCTTAGTCTTCCTAGGGTCCACCTCTACACCTTGATCGGACATAACAAGACACAGGATGGTCACTGATCTAAGCCAAAATTCACAGTCGCTTAATTTGGCGCACAACTGATGTTGTCGAAGTACCTGCAAGGTTAGTCTAAAATGTTGTTCATGCTCTTCCTTTTTCGTAGAGTAGATAAGAATGTCATCAATGAATACTATGACAAAAGAGTCAAGGTATTCATGGAAGATCCTGTTCATGATATCCATAAATGCAGCAGGTGCATTCGTGAGACCAAATGACATAACAAAGAACTCATAATGACCATGACGGGTACGAAAGTCTTTCTTTGTGATATCTCCATCCCTAATCCTAAGCTGATCATACCCTGTACGAAGATCAATCTTAGAAAACAAATTAATCCCTTGGAGCTAATCGAACAAATAATCTATTTTGGGAAGTGGATAGTTATTCTTTATAGTGACTTTGTTGAGCGGTCGATAATCAATAAAAATTCTAAGGGTTCCATCCTTCTTTTTCACAAAAAACACTGGAGCTCTCCAAGGGGATATGCTCGGCTGAATGAAAGCCTTATCAGTGAGATTTTTTAACTGCAGCTTCAACTCTTTGAGTTCAGCTGGAGCCATTTTGTAGGGAGGAATTGAAATTTTTTTAGTATCGGGTTCCATGACGATACCAAAGTCAATCTCTCAGGGACTCCAAGCAAATCATCAGGAAATACATCTAGGAACTCATTCACAACACGCACAGACTCTCTTCAAGGAATATACTTATCTAAATCATTAACACTCACAATATGACATAATAACCCCTTGGACATCATTTTATTGGCCTTAAGGTTCGAAATCAACGGATAAATATGACTCAAGTTGTACCCCCCCCCCCCCCAGACTAGTTCCTCTTCATTATGGAAACAAAATCTTACTACTCTACTACGACAATCCAAAAAAACATAACAATATTAAAGCCAATCCACACAAAGGATAACATCAACATCGTGCATGGGTAAGTCAACCAAGTCTGCACACATAGTCTTACCACTTACAACTATTGGGCAATCCTTTTATACTCTATCAGTTCTTACATTTTCTCCTAAAGGTGTTTAAACCAATATAGGATCATGCAGAACTTTGCGAAATATTTCCAAAGTGGAGAAAGCAATGGAGTAACAAAGGAAAGCGTAGACCCTAGATCAAGTAAAGCATAAACAGAAGTAAAGAATAATTGTAGCATACATGTGACACATGAAGCAGACTTCTCCTGCTCCTCCCTGCCCTTTAGGGAATAAAACTTGTTCCTCTTAGGAGGCTCGACTACTGCTACACCCTATTGATTAGGCCTAGTCTGAGCATTACATCTAAGCTAACCTTTGTTCTATGGGCAGTCTCTAACCTTATGCCCCCTCTTACCAGAACCGAAACACACATTAGTGCCTTTTTTGCACTCTCAATTGTAAGCACGACCACACTTAGCACAGTTCTTTTTGGGACGCTGCATATCACCTCCATTGCCCTTCTTGGGATCAGTTTTGTCTCCAATAGGTGTTTTACTCCTCCGGGAATTAGAATTCCTAACATTCTGCTGCCCCTTCTTGAACCTGGCCTTCTCACGGATGCTAAATTATTTATTATGGCCTCCAGGGCTGGGACCTACCATATATTGAGGCGTCGGCCTCCTAGCATCACGAATGCCTCTTTTTTTGCGGCTCTGCTCTACATGCTGGACATGCACCATCAACCTAGAGAGGTCCATGTTATCATGGAGCACCGATGACCGACACTACTCCTCCAAATCACCGTTGATTCCTGTGAGGAACTTGCTCATCTCATCCCTGCTGTTAAATACTAGGGAAGTAGCATACCTGGATAGTTTGAAAAACTTTAGGGAATACTCCCTGGTTGTCATTGATCCCTTCTTAAGGTTGATAGACTCCTCAACCTTCGCCTCCCTCATCTCCCTCGGAAAGAATTTCTCCAGGAAGGTTGTCTTAAACAACTCCCAAGTGACCTAAACTCCTCTCAAAGCTTGGCTATCCTGCAACATTTTGCACCAAGTTAGTGCAACATCATTGAGCTGATAGCAACATTTTGCACGATAAGATCAAAAGAAGAGAAATTTTCCTACACATCATGCAGTCTCTAATTCAGGATAATGGTGCACTTCATTACCATGACTTAGAAACTACTCAATCTGGTTGATGAAAACTTATTATTCTTGGAATTTAACCTAGTACACTGATACCAACTTTGTCACGACCAGAATCTAGACCCAGACTAGACATGAGGTTTTGACCTCTCAGAGGTCGCAGACAAGCCTATATACGTCATCGTTACTTCGTCTATATTAATTTTAGCGGAAAATTTGAACTTTTTGTTACTTCACATTCTTACTTATAATTTCTAATATAATCATAATTTGTTCACCATCAACCATCTAACATTAAGATCATCAAATGAAACAAATAGTTTAATATAGAAATAACTGAATACTTGCCAAAATGGGACCAATACAAAGTCTTAAATAATAGGAGAAAGAAACGCTAGTGAAACATACTCCAGTAACTCAATCCTAAGACTAAGCTAGAATATAAATGGAAATAATCTTCCAACGCATTAGGGCCTACCAAGTCTGGATGAATGCTCAATGTCCGGATAGCTTCAGGGTTAACATGTAGCTTTAACTTCCACTTGTGCCTGCACCTAAAATTTTAGAGTTGTATAGGGTTAGCACACACTTGTACTAAGTATGGGTATATGCAACCACAAACCATAGACATTCATGAGCAATAATATCTCTTTCATATTAACATGATTATGGGAAGTCAAATCAGTGCACTAGTCAAATTCGAATTTGAAAAGTTAGTGAACTTTAATATTTTGAATTAGAAAAGTCAGTGAGCTTTCCAAATATGGATTATGAAAGTCAGCGAACTTTCAAAATTTGGATTAGGAAGGTCATGCCATAAGAGTAAATGCATCATCATACAAATAATATTGTACACAACACATAATATTTTACACATAACACATATCACATAACATATACCACATAACATACTTTATAACATTCATTCATATGCCATGAGACATTGGAATCATGCACTTGAAATTATGACTTTAGAAAATCAGGGCTCAAAGTATGACACCTCACCTAGGGCGTCTTAATTAGCAAACATAGAGTCTGCTTCATCCATTCATACCTACTTCATTGCATTCATTCATAACTTAGAGTAAACACCAGCTATACCGAGGATGTAGTTTAAGACTCTCATCGGGTTTGCTGTGCAATTATCAAGAATAACCTAGTATCATTACTTGAGTCTACCATACATCTTCATTATCATATCCTAACACCTTTGGTATTATTCATTTCATTGTGTACATCATTTGAGGCTGGCCTCATTAATTAATTGGGAACTTTAACTTTAATTGACATTGATCATGTGAGCATCATGAAATCTAGTCTCCCCTACAATAAAAAGAGGTTGAATCACCGGCCAAGGTTACCCAAAATATGCTAGCGTACATGGGAATTTTACCCCGCAAGATCCCCATATTGGAAGTATAGGTTCGAAGACTAGGAGATATAAGGAGACCCATACCCGGCATGCCAGATAGTCTAATATGATGAGAGTTATGTGAACCTCCTCCCTTCAAAAAAAAAGGCATCACCGCTAATAGTTAGTCTTTCGGTCCCAGTATAAAGTACCATTACATTCAACTACTACAAAATGGAAGCCGACTTCTAGTATGAGGACATCATAGCTCAATAGAGTATTTCTCATCTCATCATTAGTATTAAGTGCTTTAACCTCAATACTTTCATTAGAGTGTTCATAGAGACTGGTCTCTTTATTAATTCACACTCTCATAGGTGAGTACGTTTTGATAACATTTACTTAGGCTCATTTTATATAGTTCTCATTTTCATAGTAGCCTCATATCATGTTGTCACCACATTCATTAACATTAGTACAATGGCTCTTCATAATTAATCACCCCATTTTACGTGAATGTTCATTGCACCATATGCAAATGCACTTTGCCATTTATGCGTTTCACACTCTTACTTAAACCTTCTAGGGTTTTATCATTTCATAACATAATAATCATTTCATCGTATGCCAATGAACTTGGGCATTTAGTGTGTTTTACACTCGTACTTAACCCTTCTAGGGTTACTTCATTTCGTTACATACATCTTAGGTTCACTTATTTTTAAATGTATGCCACACTTAAGGGTCTATACATACAAGCCATAAGGCTTCATTCATAGTTCGTTAAGTGACTCATATCTTCCCAAGATTATATAGTACATGACTTATGTATCTTATATGTATGCCAAGATATAGATTTAAGTCTAAGTAGGTGTCATTATTCTAGAACATTTAATTCACGTATAGCTTATGTATCAATACAAAATTTTTGGCAAAGCAACCAAAGTTGGAACCTAGGACAATACATACTTTTTTTTACATAAGTTTTAGCCTTCATGTCATTGGGACCCTAGATCGAGCTCCAATATAAACATTCTATCTTTATTTTTCTCCTTGGATTCTCCTCTTATTTGGCCGAAGGGTTGTGGGGTCGAACCTCCACAACCTCTTTCTTTACATTTAATTCTTGTTGACCAATTCGCATGGACTATGAGGTTGTGGGATCGAACCCCCACAAACTCTCTTTATTTATGCTTTATTTTGATCAGGGTTGTGAGGTTGTGGATCCGAACCACCTCAACCTCCTTATTTTATTTTTAGTTAAAAGTTGACTTGGCTAAGCATTGGCAGTGAGGTTGTAGGATCGAACCCCATCGAGCCCCCATAGTCTCAATTTATTTTCTTATTTATTTTGCCCATTCTCCTTTCAGACCTTAAGGTCGTGGGTTCGATTCCCACGCCGAACACCTCCATTCTTTTTTATACTTTCCCTTCATTCGCTGCCTGGAGGTCACGGGTTCGATTCCCACGCCACCCGTTTTGTTTATTTATGTTTTTGCTCTCTCCTTTCTCACCCAGTACTCCCCATTTCGAATTCCCTTGACCCCTGTTCTTTTATTACAAATTTAAGGTACCAAACGGGCGAGGTCACAGGTTTGAATTCTAGTGGCCTCATTCCTTTAAAATGAATTAAATATTCTATATTTCTACTCTATATTTTAACCTAAACTAAACTTATATTTTTTTCTGGAAACCTAATCATTCTCTTTATTGATTTTCATCAATATATCCACTTGAAAACTGAGGAAAATTCACGGTTCGTTTAACACTTTTTTGGGGGTATTTCATTGATTCGTTTATCAAAAATGTTGAAACTCAAACCAGCCCCATTTCCATTTTAATGAACAACACAATTTACATAGATTTATGTACGTAAAATAACAACCAAAACAATATTAAACTTGAAGCCTTAACTCGGCCTAATTCAAATTACATTCACAGTAATATTTTTGCACTTGCACACTATTGCACAAACTTTCGAATACATGGTTGTCTATCATATGATTTCAAGTACACAACATAATCATATTCATCACGAAAACATTGCATACACCTAAATCTACTAGAAATCAGACACAACCTACAATACATTGGGAGCTAGTGATAGGAGTATGCTAAAGGGAAAACAATCGTAGTTTTCGAAAAAATAATATGAACCTTAAGGGGGCTCTTGGGAAAGGGACCAAGAAAGAAGAAAATCCATATCTTATTCTGACTTTCAATCCTTGAATTTTCTTCCCCAAACCCTCTCCATGACTAAAGTCCAATCCGATTTTTCAAAAAAAAAAGATCGACGAAAAAACCCTCTCTTTACCTAACGTGTTCACTTAACTTGTTTTCTTATATTTTAGTGTGAGTTGTTTAAGTGTGAAGAGCTCTAGCAATTTTTCTGTTCTTGTAGTAGTTTAGGCAATGAGAAATCGTGGAAAGAGTTGAGAAAACGTGAGAGAGATGAGCGTGAGAGAGAGTGAAAGGAGGTGAAGTACTTTAGACTTAGTCAACTAGGACACTTAGTCTAAAAAATACATTAATTAATAAATAAATAATAATTAACAATAAAATATTATTTTATTTTTAAATCATCCATTAATTTATTAATTTATTAAATAAATTCACCAATTAAAAAAATCACATTAAAATCCTTGCTCCCACCTAGGTTCGAACTCGGGTGGAGCAAGACTTCACTTCAAGGGCTCAATTTCGACCCTCTCTCCCCAAATTTCCCCTCTATTTTATTTATTAATTTATTAATTATTTACATATTTATGGTTATTAAGATACTACCCTTATCAAGGAGAAGACCATTTTACCCCTAAACCCTTCAAGCCTAAATTTTTTTCTTTTTATGTTTGGTAAAGACTCCTTCGAGTAAATCTTCGTATTCGAGAGCCCTATATGGTTGGACCCAAAATTTTCAAGCTCAACTAACTCCCCAAGTTAGTTGGCCTGGCTGTTGTAAGGGTTCCGAGGTCTGGTTCTACGCGCATCAATCCGTGTAAACCCTGGTCTAATCGTAGGCATTTTTGACACATTAAGCATTTCTCATCTTATTCATTTTTAGGGTTGTTACACAATCTGTTTCATTATTTCAAATTTGAGTGTTACAATCTCTATGATTCGTATGAATTCACCTTTTAAAATAAAACTTAAAGGCTTTAAAGCTTGTTCTTGAATCTCTAATGAACTTGAACTTGAACATTATCGTGATCTTAACTTTTAATTTAATTCAAGGGCTTCGAGCTATTTCTTGAATTCGATGGCCTTGATCTTGATTGTTCTTGAACTTGAATGCTTGAATTCTTAAACTTGTATCTTGGTAGAGAAATAAATAATGTTTGTACCATGGATTTTTTCTAGCTTCTTGTTTATAATTTTCTTTCTTCTCTTTTACTGAATTATGAGACCCCTATATATAGTTTTACAATATAAGAGTTGCGGTTGGAGCAGGACTCCTTTCGGACAATCAGATTTAAGTTAAATATCATATGGGCTTTATGGAGTGGGCTTTATTAAAATTCATATTTATCTGAATTTAAATAATTGAATCAATTATATTAATGCATACTATTTATTTGGACTATATATTCATTAATTTAATATAATCAGAACAGCTTTATAAATTTACATTTAGTAAATTTTAAGTAACTACAAATGCCCCCTTCTTCAAGTCTTCTCCAGATATTTTATCGTTCAAAGACTAGGCTTGAAGAATTTGAAGACTTCTACTTGCATACTTAGAGATTTAAAAACTTCATGTAGAAGCAATTTTATTCATATGGGTTTGCCCCCATTGAGTCACCACCATTTGGTGCAAGTCTGAAGTTTTATGAAAGCTTACTCATAGCTTTAACTCATGTAACAGATCAAATGGGAACATTTGACTTTGACACTTATGCAACTGAACTAAGAATATGGTTCTAAGTGCCTATGTACCTCAATTAAGAAGATCAAGTCGCAACCTAGTTCGGGAAGAGTGAGTGACTTTTTCATTGTGTCATACATAGTTTATACTCTTGAGGTCCAGGAGTGACATGCATTTTAGGCTCGTACCTTGAGGAGCATTTTAATTTAAATGTTTAGCTCAATTTTAAAGATCTTTATGATATACAGTTTAGACTCGTGTCTCAAGGAGCATTTCAACTTGAAGTATTAACCTTAACTTGAAGATTTAAGTGACATGTAGTTTAGGCTCGTACCTTGAGGAGAATTTTAATTTGAAGATTTAGCTCAAATTTAAAGAGCTTTATGATATACAGTTTAGACTCGTGTCTCAAGGTGCATTACAAATTGAAGTGTTAACCTTAACTTGAAGATTTAAGTGACATATAATTCAAGAATCATTTTAACTTTAAGATTTAACTCAAACTTGAAGATTTAAGATACATACAATTTAAGATCGTGTTTCCAGGGGCATTTCAACTTGAAGATTTAAGTATAACTTGAAGATTTAAGTGATATATAGTCTAAGCTCGTGTTTGAAGGAGCATTGTAACTTGCTATTTAAGCTCCTGTATTAAGGAGAATTGTAACTTGAAGTTTAATCTCATGCATTAAGAAGCGTCTAGATATACAATCACTCTTCAAAGTCATCTTCGGATGCAAACTTGCCCCCACTTTGGAGTTCTTCTATATCATCATCTTCATAAGGTCCGTAGACAGGAGATTGTTGATCTTTTCTTAAATACATACCTAATTCCATGTCATGTACACGAGTTGCCAACTCTTCAAATGTATTGGTCTTTAATCCTTGAAAAATGTAGTGAAGACCCCAATTCATTGGTAGAAATTTCACTAAGGCAATCTTTGTAGTTGAGGCTCAGACTTCTCCGATGATTGATAAAGTCAACAATAACTCATCTTAACCTTGAAGAGCCTTTGTAAATTCCATCATACTAATGACACGTCTTGTGCTATAAAAATGATTAAGGAACTATTGCTCTAATCACTTCGAACTATCTATACAACTAGGTTCAAGATCTGTGTACCAATCAAATGCATTTGCTCTGAGAGATTGAACAAACTCTTTAACAAGATAATCATCATACATCCCTGCAGCATTGCAAGTGTCGATAATGTGAGATATATATGTTGTTTGGGAGTTCCTTTGCCATTAAATTTCTGAAACTTGGGAGGTTGATAACCCTCAAACATTTTCAATTTATCAACCCTTTGTGTATATGGGTTTACATATACGGGATAAAATTTGGATGAAGACTCAGATTTGTCTTCGATTGTGTCTATGATAAAGTTCTTTAATTGATCAATTGGAATCAAACCTTCTTTCGAGATGTGAATCTCTTTAAATTTTTTTTTGCTTTGAGCAAGACACTTCTTTGTGTTGTATTTTAGAAAGCTTCAAAGGTGATTGACTTGATCTTCTTTCAATAATGTTATCCATCGTATTTGTTATCTTTGAATGTTTAGCATCTTGTTCGTGTGCGCACTTTGTCAGGTCTTCAATTGCTTTAGTTAAGCTTGCTAATTGTTCTTCATTAGTATGAGACATTTTAATATTCTTTGATTCTTGAAGAGTGGAGAAAAGAGATAGAGATCGTCCACTAGGCATGCAGAATTTGTAGACAATAAAATTCGCATCGAGAAAATAATAATCAAAAACGGAAGATTATAGCAACAATCGGTAGTATTATTTCATATGTGAGTATTACAATCTCTAGGATTCCTCTAAATTCATCTTTTCAAATATAAATTAAAGGGCTTTAAAGCATGTTATTGAATCTCTAATGAACTTAAACATTATCTTCATTTTGACTCTTTTTTGAATTAAAGGGCTTCGAGCTTGTTCTTGAATTCGATGGCCTTGATCTTGATTGTTCTTGAACTTGAATGCTTGAATTCTTAAACTGTATCTTTGTAGAGAATTCAATGGCGTTTGTACCATGGATTTTCTCTAACTTCTTGTTTAGAAACTTTTTTCTTCTATTTTTCTTAATTATGAGACCCCTATTTATAGTTTTAGAATAGAGGAGTTGCGGTTGGAACAAGACTCTCTTCAGCCAATCATATTGAAGTGAAATATCATATGTGCTTTATGGAGCAGGCTTTAATTAAATTCATATGTATCTGAAATTAATTGATTAAACCAATTATATTAATCCATAATATTTTTTTGGACTAATATATTCATTAATTTAATATAATCAGAATAACTTTATAAATATATATTTAATAAATTTTAAGTGACTACACACACTAGATATCGACACTTGGAATAATTATGAGAGGACGAAGGGAAAACAAAATTGCTGGGTAAGATTTTTTTGGATTGCGCTCGCAATTGCTGGGTTTTTGAACTTGATCGAGATTCGGGGGTCTTTGATTTGTTAGGTATCTGGAGAATAAGATGAAGACGCATGGATCGTTTTTTTTTATGTTGTAAGGTGATGTTGGATATTTGTTGAGAATTGAGCTTGGATCGGGTTGGAGGATGGAAAGTTTGGGCTGGGGCGCATGAGAAAGAATTGGGCTGAAGGAAATACTGAATTGGGTTGGCTGAAATAAAGGCCCAAAACATTGGTCTCTAAATAGGTTGAAGATGTTTGACTACAATTGTAATAGAATATTTAATAATTTAATCAAATGAATTAAAGGCGTAACGAAAGAATTGATTTTCGAAGATTCGACTAGTATTTAAAAAGGACTAATTAATATAATTAATTAATGAGCTTCTTAATCTTAATGAAATAAATTAATTAACTAAATTATAAACTAAATATTTAAAAATATAACCATAATTTTAACTAAACTAATTTGATAAAATACTTACTAAAATTAAAACACTCTTGAGATGATATTCTAATAATCATAAAACATATTAATTATATACATAATTATGTAAAATATATCTTATCTAGAAATTATAAAAAGTGACAAAACTATGGAAAATAATTAAGGTGCAAACTTTGTATTTTTCATAAGATTTTATAAAACCAATTATCTTAAATTGCTTGAATTCGAAGAAGCTCGAATTGATTAATTTAGATGGTGGAAGTCCAAAATTTTGTGTCAACAACCATCAACATAGAATATGCAATTTCAATAGTATGTGGAGGGTTTATCATCAGGATATGACTTCGTGCATGATAATACATTTTATTCAATCCAATTAAAAGAAACAAATATCCTTAAACAAGCTACTTGATCAATATAAGTTCTAGATTTATCACATTTGCATAAAGATTAACAAACCAGTGCATCAAACTCATCCTTTAAAATCATAATTTCAAGAAATATGTTGAAATTGTCGAATTACCTTGATAAATCGTGCAGATCTCCCTATGCAGTTGGTATCCATCAACATTATTAAATCTCTCTTTTAGATCTCTCTACAGTATGGTTGCATTTTTAGAAATAGCAATCTTACTAAGCAGCTTCGTAAATATAGAGTTCATGATCCGAGAAAGTGCAAACGCATAGCATTTCACTCATTGCTCTTCCCGTTCTTCTTGATAAGCACTCTTCTTTCAAGTCCCCAACACAAACTTTAACTTACTCTTTGCTCAAAGGTTAATCAATTGCTTCATAAAAAATAAGTCTATATCCTTGTAAGTTGCACAGTGATGAGCACACTAGCAGGAGTGTGAATAATGAAGATGAAGTGGATGGATTTGCTTTCGATCGACATCATCAATTTTTTCAACAGTAAATATTTGTGATGCATTAATGGTGGAAGCTTCAATATCTCTCATCTCTCTGGATCATCGATTATTGTATTAAACTGATTAACAATTTAGTGATCTGCTACCAAGGAGATTTTACAAGGGAGATTTAGATGAAAATTGAAACCTTATCATCACAATTACTCGTACATCAGCTACATTACATTTATATATGTACAACTTCTAGATCCAACTGATCTGACAAGTTTAACTAACTATATGAAAACCTAACAAACTTTTTAACCAACTTAAAATAAATCTAATTATCTTGACTAAATAAATGAATTAATTTGATAAATTAACCAATTCCGATATACATAAGTGAAAAAGTATATTTCTTTGGGAAAAGAGAGATTTTTTTTCTTCCTTGTCAGCGATTTATTTAAAAATTTTCAATAAAATCGCTGCGAAGGCATTGCTTTTCTTTTTATATAATAACATTATAGTAAAATGGGTGTTGTAACTGTTTTTTTTATTACTGAAGTCGCTACTTTGGGAGTATTTTTAAGAAAAATATTTTTTATATTATAACAGTAGCTTTTTTTCTGAGAAAAATGTTGCCCCTACAACAATATAAAGGAAAAAAAGAAAAACAAGTCTTGGATACACTTGTTGCTAGGCAATGATTTTTAATTTTAATGGAGTAACGACTTCAAAATTGTGCCAGAGGAAAATTATTTCATCAAAGCGATTTTTCCATATTGATTTTTTTAAAAAAAAATTGATGTGTCCTTTTGAATTTTTTGACAATTTTTTGTTTTTTTGCATTTTGGCTATCGACTTCTATATAATCTATGAAAGTAATAAAAATATTATTTAGGAATTAACTACTCTAAGAAATTAGGCACTACCAATTGAAGAACTGTATAGAATTTTTTTTTTGAAAGGAATAAGTTTTTTTGTTGTGGCATCAACTTCTTATTCGTCACTCTTCATGTATAACTAGAATCTTTTTTGAAGATAAAGTCTTTTAGTGTGCCAAAATTCAAAGGTTTTATGTGGTGTTGCTTATATATGAGTACTTCTAGCGCTATAATGCAAGTTTTTCTAAATAATTTTTTTGCTTGAAGCCGTTTATTGAAAAAATTGTGGTCCATACATATAAAATGGCCCATGGCACAATAATAACGAAAATACAGAATACCTAATTTTGTCCGATCTTTATTCATCCTTAGTGAGTACACAATACTCTTTCGTCCACCTTCTCCACTGCATTGTCGAAGAAAATTCTAGTAGTTCTGCCTCATCCTTTGAATCATTTTTCAGCTCGAGTGGTCTTCACTGTTACCTGGTATGTTCGCTTCCTTTCTACCTCATTTTCTTCTTCGCTTCTACCCGCATGATCTTTGAATGATATTGCTTTTTTTTGTGCTTTTTCTCAGATGTATATCTGCTGATGTATCTTTCCCTTGAAACATTCTAAAGCTCCATTGGTAATGTCCGATCCACTTGTCTTTGTGTTTATTTGATGTAACTTTGTGGTAGTTAGGGTAAAATATAGCGTTTATGTCTTGACATGTCCCCTTTTACACAATGATTATATATTATATTATTATACTATTGTATGTAGATTTTTCAATATCTACAGTAGTCATATGCTTTCCTTTCCTATGAAGATATGCTTTTGGTATGTTCATTGCTGAAAATCGATTATTCTTGATTTGATTCTCAATATTGGTATTTATTATTTGTCTGTATTTATATGTGTCCTGATATTGCTTAGTAAATCAGCAAAACTATTGTACTCGTTTCTTTGTTCTTTTTCCACTACTTAATTAGCCAATAAGTCTGCAACATTATTACCTTCTCTAAATATATGAGTGATGTTTGCATTAAATTGTTGTGATCTCATCCTTATATTATCTGTTGTTTCCGCCAGCTCCTATGGTATCTTCCATTGCCCTCTTATCATTTTAATCAGACTTAGTGAGTCTATTTGGATTGTTACTTCCATCACCCTATTCTCCCAACAATACTCCAATGCTTCAAAGATTGCCATTGACTATATCTCTGTGTTTGTATTATTTCCAACTTCTGCATCCCTAGCATAGATAAGATTTCATTGCGAGTACCTTTAAAAAAAGACCTAAACACTCAGCCCAGGGTTCATTTTGGATGCTCCCTTAATGTTGCACTCAAATCTATTTGTATTTAAGGGTTTCCATATTACACTATGACAATGCAAGTTAGGCTTGTGCCACTTTAGTTTTTATAAAATTTCAAGCCACAAACTTGACTCCAAATGTA
This sequence comes from Solanum arcanum, assembly GCA_027789145.1. Taxonomy (NCBI): domain Eukaryota; kingdom Viridiplantae; phylum Streptophyta; class Magnoliopsida; order Solanales; family Solanaceae; genus Solanum; species Solanum arcanum. Next base: position 55,536,125 of record CM050942.1, on the reverse strand, counting down.
TCCAAGGATATAGAGTTTTCAGCAACTTCCAAACCATTTCTTGAACTTGAATGATCATCCCTCCAAAAGTTGTGCTTCGCCCATGCTTTATACTATTTCTTCTCTTCCATATTGTCCACATGTTTATTGTTGGCATTTCTCTCATTACTCCTTGTAAGTGTGGTGATGATTTTAATTTCCACCAAGTAATGGTTAATTGTTGTAAATGCATTCCCTTTATGTGTATATCTGCGAAATTAGAAAATTTTTCTCCATAACTTGTTAGCCAAGGAGGCTTTTCGAAAAATATGGGTTAGTGTTTCCTCCCTCTTTTCATCGCAACACAAACATATTGAAGCTAGATGAATCTTCACCTTTTTAAAATTATCATCAGTAGAAATTCTCCTTTTCCACTATCTCCATAGGAAGAAATTTTCCTTAAACGGAACCCACTTGTTCCAAATATAAACATATTCATTTTTTCTCTTCTACTTCGTCCTCATAGTTTGCGATGTGGATAAAACATTAAAAGTGGTTTAACTTGAATTATATTGGGATTAAGAACTCTTCTTGTTCCATGAAAGGATTCCCAAAAAGATGCTACATTCATTCCAAATAACCCTCTAACCCTCTCTCGATGATCCGTCTGATCACCAGATTCCCTCCCTCCTCTTCTCTTCTCCCCTTCTCCACCCCCACTAAGAGGGAGGAATCTATCTATTTTACAGTTGGATTCAAGTCTATTGACCACACTAAGTTAGGAAAATTTAATGATTGGACCGAAAGATGTAGAGACGGCGTCACTAGAACATCTTTCGCTATGAAGATAATGCATTTGATTATCTAGACTCTCTTTGAAGCTTCTTAGATGAATGGGAATGTAGTCAAAAGGTTGAATAAGAAGGAAACGCTATCAGAAATCTTCTTTGCTAGGAACTTCAATAATTCTGACGGATACATATCAGTCTTATTAAAGTAAGGGGCAGGAGAAGGTCATCCATCATCATGCCTGATCTGATTTTCAACTCTGGTTTGACCTTAACTACTGAGAAAATGAGGAATTTAATGCCAAACAAAAGAGGGAGACCAGGAGAGACAACCACAGATTAACCGACCACAAACGTTTCTTTTGCTGAAGTAGTTAAAAATAGTACATGGTGCAAGAAGGCAGAAAATATTTCAATGAACTTTCAAGCACTAAAGAGGGGGATTTTGATCTGCATTAATGGTCTCTCGTTCTCCAAAAAATTAAGTATTAAGAAAGAGTTTGGTTGGTACTATCAAAGATGGGTCAAATCTCTCACCTACATTGTCACAAATACAGAGATGGGCAACCAACCTATGGAAACAGGTGCACGGCCTCAACATATACAAAACGGGAAGGGCCTCTTTATTTTCAGGTTTGCCTCTAGTAATATGATAGAGAAATTACTTTATAGCAATTGGTTATTTTAAAAAAAAACTCAAGCTTCAACGGTGGAACCCATCGTCGGGTACTTCCAACTAAACAGAAAAACCAAGTTCCACTTAGATTAGGATTGTGGGGATCCTTCTTCACCTATAGACCCATAAAACCTTCATGGTCATCCGATACCATTGTGGCGGATGGATTAAAACAAATAAAGATATGTCCATCTAGAGCCAACTCATATGGACGAGAATCAAAATACAATGAATCGGGAGTAAGGTGCTGAAAAAGATCTCCATATAAATTGGTGGAATTACCTTCTCTATGAAAATATGGAATGAGCTTTAGCTATGAAAACTATCAAATATAGAAGAATTTTTAATCACATTATCTAATAGTCATTGAATTTTTACATAGTAGATACAAATACTGGCAGTCTACCACCTACACACTCAACAATGATAGCACATGCCAATGCTGAGCATGGGATAGTAACAACAGATGACAATTTGAGTCACATTTGACAATGATAACCCATTCTAATGTTGGGTTACATGGGACAACTTCCCCAGAAAATTTAAATCCTTCGGGATGGGTTAATTTTAATTCTAGAGGCCCAATTAAATCAGACCGAAAATTTATTTCTGAAATCTTGAGCCTAACTATAACTCAATTTCTGATGAAGAGCTCTCCTAACACTCTTGATTAACTGAAGAACAATCAAGTAATGGCCTCAAAATTCCTAGAATTATGTATGACTTTGGAAGCTTGCTTTGTAGACCCAGGAGATATAGCGATATCGATTGAAGTGACATCGAAAGGAGCCTTGACCATGAAACTTGAGATTACCCCTCATATAGCTTAAGAGACTAAGATTAATAACCATCCTAAATAAATAATAGAGGGTACAAGCATGCATGCACCCATCTCAGATAAGTGCAACTTGCAACAATAGCCTCTCCACGACGTCAATCGGTTACAACCTAATCTCCTGCATCCCTAGAGTACGCTGAGATAGAGGCTTTAGACTGGGTGAATTCCCACATTCTTAAACTAAGCAATACTTATGGAGTAGCTTTTGAAGGTTAAGAAGAGGAAACACTAGCCATTTTCATATAGCTAGATAAATGAAAAGTGACGCTAAAAAAGAAAGAGTAGGAGAAGAAAATGACCACCCCAAAAAGTTAGAGACTCACAGACAATGAATTGAAAAATTTGCAATCCAGTCTCAACCAAGTAGAAGGGGTCAGAAATAGGGGGAAAATCTCAATCTCACTTACAAATGAATGTTCACCTAATTTCATGGAATGTGATGGGACTCAACAATATAGAAAATATGAATCTAGTTAAGAGTTTATTGCAACAAGAGGCTTCTGATGTCTATTGTTTCCAAGAATCAAAGTTAAGTGTAGAGGGATGAAGCAACACAACAACTATGTCCTTGTAGATGGATGAGATGTCATTACATCAAAGTTGTGGGAAGCAAGGGGGGTCGTAATAATGTGGGACAACAATGTTTGGTGAAGGATAATTGTGGAAATAAGGCAACACTCTATCACCTTTGAAGTTGTCCATTCTCACAACTCTTTTACCTGGTACCTCACCGGTGTCTATGCTCCACCTATTAGAAATGAAAAATTATTATAATGGGAGGAAATCGCAGCTTGTAGAAAACTTTTTGAAGCTTCTTGGGTAGCTTGTGGAGATTTAAATACAAACTTATTTATTTTAGGAAGAAAATGGTTTTGCAATTGGAGTTTCAACACTATTGTATGGGTTACCAGCTTCAACTTGTTCCTTTGCATATGATCCTGCGCCTGAGAAGTTAATAATACTTCTCATCATCAATGAGTACATTTACTTCCTTGGAATCAAAATTATCATGTGCCAGCAGTTTAGACAAAGATTCAACAAAAGTAGCAAAGTGAGGTGAGACATCATTGTTAGTTTGGGATTGCTTTAGAGACACATAGGATAATGTGTTTTCATCAAAAACAACATGTCTTGATATGTAAACCCTCATTGTACAGGGATGATAGCCTATATATCCTTTGTGTAAATTGTTGTGCCCTATGAACACACAATGGTAGGTCTTTGTATTGAAGTTATATAGGACCAGAGTTATATTCTAGTTATACTATGAATCCTACTACAACACAAATTTTTACATGGGTAGTATTTAATTACAAGTCAAATACCCTAACCTAGTCGACTCCAATAATACTTAGTAGTTTAGTCGTACATAACATAGGGTTTAGTAGTCTAGTCCTAGTATGACTTTAAAACTAACTCATCGGCCTTCTTCGATGGACCAGTATCTTCGACGTGTTCCATCAGTATTTAAGCTTCCTTAAATAGATTACCATTAGTTTGCAACTCTTATATGTATTGGCCATATTAGTGCACCCCTTCTTGTAGGATCTAGACATGTACAAAAAATAGTTAATATCGGTCAAATACTCCCAATTGTTTTTCTTTTCAATATCAAATAACGCAAACCATAGTAAAAATAAAGAATGTTATTTAAGATTTCATACCAAATATTACCTTGTCTAGGCTTTTATTCGACATGAAATAATAGACCAGAAATTTTTCCACTCCATTAAATCAGTATCCCAATAAATTGGTTAGGCAATGATGTAGTCACTTTGCTATTAACTTGAATTCATTCTTGAACTTATTAAATTCTTGGCGTGAAGTCATGTCTTTCTTCTTCACTGCTATTTCTACTCTATTCTCTAGTACGCTCTACAAATATTATCTTTCATTTTGGTATTAATTATGGTGTCTGAGTTACTGTAAATATGCATTTTCATGCTTGTTAAAATGAAATAATAACTTTATAAACATTGTCAAATCCATCATGCCATATCTTATAAAAAAATGTGTACGGCTAATAAGATAGGGCAAGATGGCTTTGGCAATGTTTATAAGGTTATTATTTCTTTTAGACAAGCATGAAAATGCTTATTTACAATAACTAATATGACAAAATTAATACCCAAATTATATATAATAAATTTACGGTGTATTAGAGGATGGGGTGTAGAAATAATAGGGAAGAAGCAAGACGTGACTTCACCCAAGGATATACTGAGTTCGAGAATAAAGTCAAATTAATAGCAAATGTACTACATCATAACCTAACCAAGTTGTTGGGATACTACATTAATGGAGTAGAAAAATTCCTAGTCTATGAGTTCATGAAGAATAATAGCCTAGGCAAGGTCATATTTAGTATGACACCTTGAATAACATTCTTCTTTTTACTATTGTCGGTGTTGTTTTTGATATTGAAAAGCCATAAAAAATAGAAATTAGCGAGTATTCAAGTGAAATTGAGCAACTGTACTCTCAACATGTTCAAATCCTCCAAGAAGGAGTATAGTAACATGGACAATGAGAAGCTTTCTGTAATTTTTGAAGAGTTAAGAAGTTACAAAAAGAGAGCATAAAAAACGAGCAACTGGCTGCAATGTTGCAATAGTGCAAAAAATTTTAAATAAAATTTATGCAGCCATTGTTCAATATGATACATCCACTGAAAATGATTCGGTCCAGAAATTTACGCTTCAGTAGCTAAATAAACAGGTAAGTTCACCATGAAATCAAAAAAAGAAGGAGGGGAGACTTTTTCTAACTTGCAAAATGTTTAAGGTATTTGTGTTTCAATACGTTCAAAGTTTTCAATTCTCAAATCTTTTGATCCAAGAAAACTAAAAATATAAATAATTCAATCAGCGGCTCACACGCTTCTTTAGACAAAAAACCACGAAGTGCAAGACGGAGTAGATGTTGCAACATAATATGATAATCATGACTTTTTAATCCAGATATCTTGTGATCATTTAATTCACATACTGAGAAATATTAGATGAAAATCATCATAACATTTTAGATTCTTTAAGAAAAGTCACAAATTTGTGTTTATCTTTTATGGGGTGAATTTCCAACCTAATGTTCATATCTTGCAAGTCTAATCATGTTTTAATTGTGTCCTTGGTCTTTTTTTGACATCTATATTTGTCCCAATGATATTATCAAATATATTTTTTCAATATACATAACTTCCAAATTATGTAGAAACAAGAGACACTTCCAATATGGAAGTTCAAAAGAGATAGTTTTTTATTCCAATTATCCATTCAATTTCATGTGATTTCTTCTTTCTTATCTTAGGATCCTGTGATAAATGTAATCATTCAAGATCTTGCACTTGATTAAGTATCTCAATACAAGAACTCACTTTTGGTGGGGACATTTTCTCTGTTGTACCATGAAATGAGTCCTTCTCACTTTTAAAGTTGTGATTATGAGAAAGATAACGCCGATAACCTATAAAACACTGTTTCTTACAATTACCCTATTGAATTAAGACAGTGCCTTTATTGCAACGTGGTCATGCCAATTTTCCTTTTGTACTCCATCATGATAAATTTCCATATGTTGGGAAGTCATTGATGCTCCATAATAGGGAAGCATGCAACTTAAAAAAATTTTAGTTGACGCATCATAGGTCTCAACACAAACTTTCCACAACACCTTCAATTCCTCTATTAAAAGTTCAAGATATGTATCAATTGAAACGTGTGGATCATTTGTACATGAAATAAGCATTGACAAAATAAATTTTTCTTTCTTTATACACAACCAAGATGGTAAATTATAAGGAATAAGAACCACATGCAAAATTTTGTATGAGGCTTTTGCATTAAAAAATGGTTGAAATTCATCACCATCAAGTTTGACTCGAACATTTAAAGACTCAACCTGAAAAAAAGGATGAAGTTAATAAAATGACTTCCATGCCATTGAATTAGACGGGTGCCTGATTATTCAATCAATAATCTATTATCCTTATGCCATATCATTAGAGAATATGCATTTGTAGACATAAACAAAATGTGAAGTCTAGGCTTTAAAGGAAAATAGAATAAACTCTTTGATGTTAATTTTTACCTTTTTATTCCTTGTTTATTCAGAATGTGTATTTATTTTCCATCTGAACGCACCTCAAACATTACAACAATCAAGTAAGCTATCCTCATTTTCAATATAATAGACAGTTATTAGTACATACATCAATCTTGTTGTATGAAATCCCGAGTTCTTGAATTATTTTCCTTGACTCATAATATGAATTCGGAAAATTTGTCACATTAGGCAACAACTCCTCTTTCAACAGTTTCAATAGCAGTGTAAATGATGCATTACTCCAACGACCCATACTTTTAATATGAAGCTATTTTATCAAACAGGATAGCTTTGAAGCTTTTGAATTCTGGTATAATGGCAACTAGAAATCCTTCTATCGGCTGTTAAAAAAATTCAGAATTTTGTTTTCCTCCTCAAGTAAGTCATCACAATCAGTATGTGTAATTCCTCCGTCAAGATTTGGATACAAATCTTTCAATAGTTATTCTACTTCATCTTGCACTCTCACATTCTTCTACTGCCTCACCATCTTCATCTTCTTGATAATGATTTTAATAATGGCTCGCACAAACATTATTTATGGTTATATCAAAAGGAATAATTACGAAGTATTCCACATACAAGTAATATTTCCAAACACAGAAGTAATCTTCAAGAAAGATGGAATAATTGACTTGTTCCCTATTGTTTTAATAGTGTAGTAGAATAAGATAAGGTATCAAAAATGAATCTTGTTCTCATCTTGTTCATTAGAGTCGTTTATTTCTTACTGCTTACAATTGACGCCTTGTCAATATTAAATGTACTTGTTCTCTTAGGCTTGCATATTATTGTCACCATTGACATGCCACTATACAATGGTTGTAGTCTACTTCTGTATGACAACAACTTAGTAGACAACATTATTTTTTCTACCATCTATTTAATAGTCGATAGACATTTTTTTATTGAGATTTTTCTTGTAGAAAGTGGTATTTTCAGAACACGAGCAAATTCGTTTATATTTATATAGGAAATTGAGTTTTTTGAGGAATGTTTTCTATAGTTGTATGCAAATTAGTGAATGTTACAAGAATAACTCGAGTTAAAAGTTAACTCTTAGATTGTTTAAACAAATTGGTTAGGCGTGAAGACGAGCTAAGGTGCCACGACTGTAAAACATTTTTCAACCATACAATTTTTTTTATGCTGGCTCTGTTTTTTTTTCTAGAAAGCTGCATTAAATTTATGCACTACTACAGTATTGCAGTCAACTGCTCAGTTTTTTAAGCTAGCTCTAGTTTCAAATTTCTGCACTGCTGAAAAATTGCAGTCAATTCTCAGTTTTACATTATGTAATGGCCATGTTACAGTACCACTACCTCTAGGATCTAGACAAGTACAAAAACTAGTTACTCAATTTCAGTCGAATACTCCCAAATTTCTTTCTTTTTAATATCAAAACAACGCGCACAATAGTAAAAATAAAGAATGTTATATAAGATTTCGTACCAAATATGACCTTGTGTTGGCTATTACTCGACCTGAACTCATAGACTAGGGATTTTTCTGCTCCACTAATGCAGTATTCCAACAACTTGGTTATGTTACGATGTTGTAGCTTTGCTATTAATTTGACTTCATTCTCGAACTTAGTAAATTCTTTGCGTGAAGTCATGTCTTTCTTCTTCATTGCTATTTCTACTCCATTCTCTAGTACCCCTACAGATATTATGTTTCATTTGTGTATTAATTATCTTGTCTAAGTTACTGTAAATATGCATTTTCATGCTCATTGAAAGGAAAAAATAACCTTATAGACATTGGTAGACCATCATGCCCTATATTATAAGAAAATGTGTATGGCTAAAAAGATAGAGGCATAATGACTTTAGCAATGTTTATAAAGTTATAATTTCTTTTCAAGAAATCATGAAAACGCATATCTACAATAACTAAGACAACAAAATTAATACCCAAATGATACATAATTTGTAGGGTGTATTAGAGAATGGAGTAGCAATAACAGGGAAGAAGCAAGACGTGACTTCACGCCATGGACATACTGAGTTCGACAGTGAAGTGAAATTAATACCAAATATACAACATCGTAACTTAACCAAGATGTCGGGATACTGCATAAATGGAGCAGAAAAAATCCTAGTCTATGAGTTCATGGCGAATTATAGTCTAGGCAAGGTTATATTTAGTATGAAATCTTAAATAACATTCCTCTTTTTTACTATTATTTGTGTTTTTTTCTAATAGAGGGTGCGAAGAACCCGACAGACATGTTGACAAAATGTGTTGATGTTGGGAAACTAGGGTTATGCAAAACCTCGGTTGGTCTTCTGTAGTTGTTGCTATGGATGTTGCGGTGCAGTAAAGATGTTGATGATGAAGAGATTTTTTTTTAAGAATGTATTTTTTGGATGACTAAATCAGTCTCCAAGTGGAAGAGTTTTTAGGTTGTTGAGCGTGATTTATTCTCTGTAACCAAAAGGGAGTAGATGTTGCAAGATAATATGATAATCATTACTTTTCAATCAAGATATCTTGTGATCATTTATATTCACACATTGAGAAATATTAAGTTTATGTCATCACAAACTTTTAGATTCTTTAAGAAAAGGCACAAATTTGTGCTTATCTTCATGAGAATATGTGTAGCCTGCTGTTGGAAAGTAAAATTTCTCCCCTTTTAGATGGGGTGCAATTCCGACCTAATGTTTATTTCTTGCAAGTCTAACCAAGTTTCAATTAAGGTCTTGGTCTTTCCTTTGACATTAATATTTATCCATGATATTATCACATTTATTTTTTCAGTATATATAACTTTCAAATTATGTAGCAACAAGAGACACTTCCAATACGGAAGTTCAAAAAATAGTGTTTTTTTTCAATTTTTCATTCAATTTTCATGTGATATCTTCTTTCTTATCTTAGGATCCTTTGAGAATTGCAATCCTTCAAGATCTTTCACTTGATGAAATATCTTATTACCGGAATTCACTTTTGGTGGTGACATTTTCTTTGTTGTACCATAAAATGAGTCCTTCGCACTTTTACATTTGTGATTCTGAGAAAGATAACGTGATAACCTATAAAATACTGCTTCTTAACATTAGCCTATTTAATTAAGGCATTGTCTATATTGCAGCATAGACATGCCAATTATCCTTTTGTACTTTATCCTGATAATTTTTCCATATGCTTGAAAGTCATTGATGGTCCATAATAAAGAAGCGTGCAACTTAAAATTTTATTTAGTTGATGCATCATAGGTCTCAATACCAACTTCCCACAACACTTTCAATTCGTCTATAAAAGGTTGAAGATATGCATCAATTGCATATCCTAGACCTTTTGGATTCGAAATAAGCATTGATAAAATAAAATTTTCTTGCTTGATACAAAACCAAGGTGGTAAATTATAAGGAATAAGAACCACATGTCAAATGCTGTTTGAGGTTTTTGCATTCAGAAATGGTTGAAATCCATCGCCATGAAGTTTGATTCGAACATTTAAAGACTCAAACTCAAATGAAGGATGAAGTTCATCAACTAAATTCCATGCTATTGAATCAGTCAGATGCCTGATTACTCCAGCATCAATCTTTTATCCTAATGCCATGTCATTAAAGTATATGTTTTTGTAGACATAAACAATATATAAAGTCTAGGCTTTAAAGAAAAATAGTGTATATTAGTTGATGCAATTTTTTACCAATAATATTTCTTGTTTATTTACAATATGCATTTATTTTCCATCATAACGCACCTCAAACTTTACAAGAATCAAGTAAGCTATCCTTCTTTCTGTATAACGTGCAATTATTAGTAGACGCATCTATATTTTTGTATGAAAGCCCGTGTTCTAGAATTATATTCTTTGCCTCATAATATGATTTCACAAAATTGGTCATATCAAGAAGAAACTCCTCTCTCATACTGTTTAAATAGCATTGTAAATAATGCATTACTCCAACGACCCATACTTTTAATATGTAGCCATTTTTTCAAAGAAGAAAGCTTTGAAACATTTGAATTCTGGTATAATAACACCACAATCCTTCAACAGGGTGTAAAAACAATTCAACATTTGGTTCCTCTTAAAGTTAGTCATCACAATCAGTATGTGTAATTCTTCCGTCAAGATTTGGATACAAATCTCTCATGCTCTTTTACTTCATCTTCACTGCCACATCCTTCTACTGCCTCCCCATTGTGATCTTCATCTTCTTCTTTTGACTATGATTATAATAATAGCTTACCAATATGTTCTCCATAGTGATACCAAAAAGTATAATTGCGAAGTATTCCATATACTAGCAAATGTTTCTCAATTATATGACGAGTTCTTAAAGTTGTATTAACATTTGACAAATGGACATCCTATTTCATATTCTTCTCTTTTTTTTTGCAAAGGATAATACAAAAACTTCTGCAAGCTGGCTAAGTAGATTTCATCGAGACGGTTATCAACATGTTGCATTCATTGGGTACTAGGTTTCATAACCTTCAAGTAGTGGAAGATCTAAGATTTTTGTTTAGCAGGTTTGTATAAACATGTATATAATCCAACAAAACTACATTTTGAAGAAGTAGTTGTATATAGTTTTAAATTGTGGACCCCTCATTTTTTAGGGGTTTAAAACCAAAAATGAAGTTTCATAAAATAAAACACTAAAAAAAGTGAAAGAACTGAAACTAAGAAAGAAAAGAAAACACTAACAAAGGAATTTGAACACTTATCATGAAACTTAATTTCAAGGGGAGCTATCAGTTTCTCTTTGTCATTAAGGGTTTCAAAATATATATATCTACATAAATACAGAAAACTTACCCTATATACGATCTAAATAATTTTTGCTGAGGGAGTGCGGCTGAACCCCTTGAAGCCCATGAGGGTCCGCCCTGACCTTCAAGAGTACATAAAAATAACAAAAATGTTATAGGTCACTTTTCAATAGTTAAGTTGCGTAATTGGTCACCGTGATAGTTTATAGTTTAATTGTCTTTCCAGGACAAGTTTTAGGGGAAATCTATGCCCTTTCCCTCGTACATCGAAAACTGAGGTAACCAAAATATGGACCATAATTGGATTCTAGGGTACCATTAATGGATATACTTTCCAATCCATCAAGGACAATGATTCATATTATTGACTAAGATCTTCCTTGCATTATGTAGGAATTTTCTAGCATCTTTTACTTAACACAACCCTAAAATATAAATTCCCTTGTAACATTTATAGAACTATTTTTAACAGTTTTGCAACTATCCTTATAATCTTCATTGACCTTATCAGGGTCAACGAAGCCCCTTACAGTAATTTTAAAGAAAAGGAAATACCTACAATATAAACGAGTCCGAAGTCTAAATAATGTGCCATTACTCTGTTAAAAATATAAATCATTGTCCTCAAGTGTTTTAATTAAGAAATTATTTTTCCTGTAAATGCACCCTAGATAACCATTTTAGTTAAAAAAATCACTAAAAATTAATTTTAAATTCTCTGAGAAGGAAGCGGAAATTTCGTTAGAGACATGATAATGTAAAAAGCACGACGAAGCTAGCAACAAATGAAACAACTAGAAAAAGGTAATCATACATTTGTAGATGTTAAAAGAGATTTAGATGTAAACTGAAACTTTACCATTCAACATAATTAACTGTACGTTAGCTATATTGCATGTATGCACATACAACTTATAGAAGCAACTGATCACTGGAAAGTTTAACGAACTATCTGACAACCTAACAAACTTTTTAACTAACTTAAAATACAGCTTACTATATTGACTAACTAATTAAATTAAAGTGATCAATTAATCAATTCCAATAATCCTCCTCAAGATGGATGTACTGAAAACGTTTATTACTCCAAGCTTATATAGTAAGAATTTATGTTTTGTCTTTTCCAAAACCTTAGTAAGCAAATAAGCTTGTTAGTCTTTAGTGTTGATGTAGGTTGTCTTGAGTCATATAATGAATCATTTCTCAAATGAAATGACAATCAGTCTCTATGTTTACGTTCATGAAACACTAGGTTTGCACCAATTTATATAGCAACCTTGATTTCACAAAAAGTAGAAGATGGTTTAATCAGTTTGACATTCAGTTTCATGAACAAGTCAGCAATCCATACTACTTCCGATGTTAAACTAGACAAACTCCTATACTCAGCTTCTTCAGATCTCCTATGGACAATATTCAGCTTTTTGGATTTCCAGTAATGAGAGAATCACCAAACTTCAAATGCAAAACAAGTAACTAATCTTCTTGTATTTGGAAAAATAACCCAATATGCATCACAATAGCCTGTTAAGTGAGGTATGTGATCTGCGCTCATCAACAATCCCTTCCCTGGTTCCAGTTTAATGTATTTTATCACTCTTATAGCAATAATCTAGTGTGACATTTCTGGTTGTTTCATAAACTGACTTAAGGTCTGTACAAAAAAAGCTATGTCCGGCCTTGTGTTGTAAGATAAAGCAGCTTATTTATAAGCCTTTGGTATCTAGAAACATCCTCAAATACAATGTAAGTAGTCTTGATATCTTTATCAAAGTCTACATTGGTCAACTTTATGTTGCATTCTAGTGGTATCAAACTTGATTTAGCATTTCCTAACCCAACTTCGGCTATCAACTCCAAAGCATATTTCCTTTGGTTCACACAAAACCTTTGCTTGATCTAAGGAACTCAATTCCCAAAATATATTTAATCTTTCCTAGATCTTTAATTTTGAAATATATGTACTATACACACTTAATTTCTTTGATTAACTCAATATGATTTCTTGCAATCAACAGATCATCAAAACATATAATGTTTATTATCAAGCTAGATCCACTCCTTTGAGTAAACAATGAATAATCTAGGTGACTCTGTGTATAGCCTGAATTAAATAAAGCCTCTGTCCACTTGACATTCCATTGTCTTGATGATTGTTTAGGTCCATAGAGTGACTTAACAATTTTACAATGTTTATTCTTCCCCTGATCACAAAATCCCTTAGGCAATTCCATATATACCTCCTAAGAGAAATCACCCTATAGAAAAACATTGAATACATCTGGTCGGGGTAATATCTTTCACATAAGAATAATCATGCTCAAGAGATTCAACATTCGGATCTACTAAGTTGTCTTCTAAGGGCATATGTGTCTTTTCAATTTCATAATCAATAATGGGATGGTTGTTTGTTGGTCATATAATAAAAGGGAAACACATACTACTTTAAAAAAACATCTATGTTTACCAAAATCTTTTACTGAGACATAATGTACATAAGATAACCCTTTTGAGTTGCTGAGTATCCCATTATAACACATGTGTCAACTATGGGATTGAACTTATTAGTCTTAACCATTCTTATTGCATATCATAGACATACTATTGTCCTAAGATGATCAATATTTGTATTATGTCCACTGGAAAGAAGATTGTCCCTTCAAAACATCGGTAGGTAATCTGTTAATCAGATAAACAACAACTAATATACACTCTCCCCCAAATCTGATAGGAATATCACCTTGATATCATACTGCCATTGCTACCTCAAGTATGTTCTTTTGCTTTATCTCCACCACTCCATTCTGTTATGGAGTATGAGGAAAACAACTTTCATTAATAATACCAAGAGACTTAAACAAAGTATTGCATTCAGTATTAAAGAACTTTGAGCCATTGACTGATCTTATCCTTTTTACATGCTTGTTAATCTGTGTTTGAACTAAAGTTAAAAAATACTTTAGAACTTGGAGACATAACTCTTCATCCTCAATAGATACAACAAGGTCATTCTTGAATATCATCTACAATTGTCAAGTAAAATCTACAACCATTATGAGTAGCAGTCCTATAGGGTCCCCAAACATCTAAGTAAAGCAAGTAAAAAACCTCAATAGCTCTAGATATACTTGTGTGACAAGTCCATCTCGTTTGATTTGGAGGACATATTGAACATATATTACATGCAATAATGTCTATATTCTCTTTTCCTAGAGTTATATATTTCAAAACCTTTATTGAATGGTATCCTAGCCTATAGTGCAAAAGGAGCTTGTATGCATATGAGTTTTGTGTGAGGGACACCATCTCATCATTCATTCCTTCTCCATATGGTTTCTGAACATGCAATAAAGTCCAGCAATCTCCTTACAAATCCCCTTTACTATAATTTCCCATTGGAGAGGTCCTGAAGAAAATAAAACTGAGGAAAGAAGTTAACTGAGCATTTCTATTTTCATGTAATCTGTGATACTAAAATAAGATCATGCTTGAATGCATGTACCACCAAAACATTATTCAACACATTTCAATCAATAATCTCACATTTACTAACATAAGACACTGAACTAGATTCACCATTAGGTAAATGCACCTTCGTGCCAAGACAACTAGACGCATACATAAATATATATTGGGATTAGATATTACATGGCATTTAGCACCTGAATCTTTTATCCATCTATCTCTTTTATCTGCTTCTCTAGTTGTCATTGATAATGCTTTAGGCTTCGAAAGTATACCTGCAATGTTTTCCATATCCATTGTACCTTTGGAGCTTGATCATACTTCCTCCTTGTCCATCATGTGTTTATACTTGTGATACATGTTCTTCTTTTGGAGCAAAGTGCTATGTCCCGCTAATTCTCATGAAGATTTTGCATCCTGATAGGGGAATAAGAGTCTAGAGTTTTGGAGAAGTTTATAGAAAACTCTAAGAACCCTTAGATATTCCAAAAAGACTAGAATTCCTTAGGTCTTTCCATTGAAGACTCTAGAATATCTTAGAAAGATGTCTTAGAATGTTTTGGAATATCCTAGAACATGTATAAAGTTTACAGAGGGACCAAAGCGTAATTATTAGGAGGACTTGTAAAGTAAATATTATTTACACTTTAGCTCTGAGGTTGTAGTATAAATCGATGGGCGAAGTCATTTGTAAATCATCCATTCTTGAAACAAGCAATCCAACAAGTTGAAAGTAGTCTTCCAAATAAAAAATCTTCTTCCAAAGTTCTCAAATCTTTCTAAAACTTCCTTTCATTCCTTTAGCAATCATAGTATTTAAGGCTTACTTGATATTACCAGATCGTGAAAGATTCATGAGTAAGTTGTCAGGTGCCGCATGGAGCTTTAGTAAGACTTTAAGTCTGTGACAACGTGGTATCAGAGAAAAGGTTGATACGAAGGGAATGACTATCGAGGGAGACGTAAACGGCACTAGCACAACCAACATCCATTTGGATTGTTAAAAGAAGAATAGAAAGGTAAAGAAGAATCAAAAAGGTAATGACGAGGTGCTGCCTCATCGCAAGGATGGAAGTACCGAGAAAAGCCGTGGAGATATTAGGCCGGCATATGAATGTGGCTGATAGCAAGTTCAAAAACCATAAGGGATTCACCCTTGAGGAGATCAAAAACATCCATAAGGAGTTGGAGGATCGCCAGTGGGACGAGTTCGAGATGAAGGAGGCCATCACTTCCTTTGAGTGTCTGTTCACCGAAGCATTAAGCACTATTAAATCTTTGAAGGACGAAGTTATGACACTCAAGGAAGGCACAGAGGCTGGAGGATATACATCACCCATCCACGATAGAGAGGCCAGATTCTAGGATCCCAAGCCACCCAATCCTGTAGCACTTGGAGGATTACTTAAAGTGTAACTGACTGAAGAGAGACGAAAACAAGATCAATACCGTTGTGTTATATCTTTCGGAGATGGCCATGTTCTGGTGGATACATTGCACCATTAACACTTGGGAGCGATGCTGTGAGGAGTTAAAGAAAACCTTCCTCTCTAAAAATCTCGTCTATGAAGCGAAGCGCAATTTTAGGGAACTTAAGCATACGAGAAGCATACACGCATATGTGCAGGAGTTCACCATCATCACGCTTCAGATTCCCAACCTCAAACATGAAGATATGTTGTTCCAATTCATGGGTGGATTGCAGAATTGGTCCAGGATAGAGTTGCAACGCCGGCAGGTTAGTACTTTTGATAAAGCCATCATGCAGGCCGATGTTTCGACAGACTTCAACCACGAGAAGGCCGACTAAGCTAGAGGACAGGAGAAGAGAGGTAGTCATAACCATGGTGGGGGAGATTGTGGCAAAGTCAAAGAGTAGTGGACACATCCTAAGAAGCATGATACCTATAAGTTTGATGGCTAGATGACTTGACGTCATGGTTACACAGAGAGAAAGACAGAGGTTGACAAAAAGGATGGTTTCTACATATGCTGTGGGGCACATTGATGTAAAAGGTGCGCTGAACTGAAGAGCCTTGGTGCTATCCAACGAGTGTGAAAAGAGAAACAAGCACAAGAGAATGAACAAGGCGTGGATATGATGCAGTTGGGCTTTGTAGGACTATGCGGAGCAATCGCAAAGCATCAGGGAATCAAAATGAATATGGCACGCAGTATGTCGACATCATGATTAATGAAAAAATCACTCGTGATATGGTCGACACGGGTACAAAGGTCCAATTCATGACCAAGACGACAGCAAAAGGGTTGGGGATGAGTTACAATCCATGTAACGCCAAAGTCAAGATGGTCAATGCACCGTTGACTCCTTTTAGCGGAGTCACAGATGGAGTAAGCTTCACGCTCGGTGTATGGCAAGGTAAGACAAATTTCACTATCGTTCCTTTAAATCTCTTCGATATAATACTTGGGCAAGAGTTCTTCCAGTAGTGCCACGCTGTGATCAATCCTTACCTCGACGAATTTTGGTCATGGATTAAGGACGAACTTCCATGGTTCCCATGGTTAAGGCTCTGAAGATAGAAAGGCGATTTTAATTAACAACCATGCAACTTAAGAAAAAACCTAATAAGGAGAATCCCACATTTGTAGCCATTATTACAACTTTGAATGAACACAATGGCGCTAAGAAGTCCTTGCCACTAACATGAAGAAGGTTCCAAGAGGGAACAATGTTGTGATGTCAAAAAAGCCGCCGAGGCCTTGCCTCATAGGAAGGAGGTAGATCATGGGGCAGAGTTAGAAGAATAAAAAAGTAATTAAAGGAATTGTGTGAGTGCATTGACCGAGTCAATGGACTGTTTGTCGTGCATACGAGAAACAAGAATCCTTTTATGATGCAGCAACGATGTGATGCGGTCGTTGCATCAGTATGTGGGGGAGAGTGTCATGTTCTGCCAATTCATAGTAAGGTTTTGCATCTGGATAGAGGCGGAAGAGTCTAGTAATTTGGAAAAGTTTATAGAAAACTCTAGCGGCCCTTAGATATTCCAAGAAGACTCGAGAATTCCTTCTGGCTTTCCTTGGAAGGCTCTAGAATAACTTAGAAGATGTCTTCGAAAGCTTCGGAGTATCCTAAAATATGTAGAAAATTCTAGAGAGGGAACAAAGTGTAATTATTATGAGGACTTATATAATAAATATTATTTTACACTTTATCCCCTAGGTTGTAGTATAAATAGATGGGGCACTCATTTGTAAATTTATCCAAGCTTTAAACAAGCAATCCAACAAGTTGTAAGTAATCTACCAAATAATGAAAGCCTTCTTCCAAAGTTCTCAAATCTTTCTAAGTCTTCCTTTCATTCTCTAAGCGATCTTAGTTTTAAAGTCTTATTTGAGCTTACAAGATCGTGAAAGATTCGTTAGTAAGTTGTCAAATGTCACACGGATCTTCACTAAGAATCTAAGCCTGTGACAAAAGGGACAAATGTATCATCATAATTATCATATCTGATAGCATTTGCATGATTTGCCATGACGTGTTGCTTATTTTTCTGAACTTAATTTTCTGGTGGTTTTGACTTCTTTTTGAACTTCAAGTCAACAAAGTTTCCAACTAACCTGAAATAGTTGTCCTTAATATGGCCTTAAAATTTATAATTATCCCATATTTTATCCAAATTCTTCTTTTTATCCTAAATTTCCTCTGAGAATTCCATTTTCCTACATATAATGTAGTTGGATCTAGAATTCGTTCCCCTGCATATCTAAAATGCCCCAACTACATGTGAACTTGAAGTCATACATTGACCGTCTACCATTTTTTTACTCGAAAAAATAAAATAAAAAAATGAGTTGCATTCGGAAAATCGATCAAACTTATGATTTAAGAGAAATCAATTTTTCAACTAAATAGAGTCGCCACTTAATTTTTTGATAAAAATCAAGAAAAAAAACATAATTTTTCAAAATAATTTAAACAGATAAAAATCAATTTGAAATAAATATAGTTCGAAGTTCAATGTACATTTCGAGAAGGTTTTAGGCTCTCGGATGTCCAGTAACTTGCAGTTGACCGGTGATTTGACTAACACGACTTTTCAATCAACTTTTAAAAATAAATTTTATTTTTAGGGAAAATAAACTTAAAGGGAATTTTTAAAGTGATTAATTTATATTTTGCAAGATAATTAAAATAAAATAGAACTAAATAATAAATAAATAAATAAAATTTAAATTTGAACATAATAGATAACATGACTATATTTTGGGAATTAATTAAGTTAAAACCAAACTATAAATATAATGTTAGTCAACATAATCACAAATGAATAAGAGCAAAGGGGAAAAGTAATAAATTTGGGCCTTTTGCCCAAATTCCAAATTTGATGGGCTTCAGGCCCAAGTCTTGTAACTTGTCATGATCTAAGATTGCAAAAATAGGCCCAGCCCCATTTACATTCAAAAAAATTGCTGGAAATTTATTGTATAACATACATAAATTCCATGGTTTATAACTTATATTACATCATATCCCCACTTTTTTCTATTTTATGAAAATCTCTTAAATATTAGACATCCGGATACATAATTGGTTGTGTGGATACATTAATTGTGATACTTTATATATATTGCTGTTGCAAAATAAAATAGAAAATAAAAGTAATATCCCATAATTTATGCTATTCAATTGCTTTTTACTGTATCACTCAAAGCAACGTATATCCTAAAATAATAAATCAATTTAAAATTCATAATCCATGTTCATCTTTGTCCATATTTGAAAGAAGAAACTTCCGATTAGGATTCAAATTTTTTGTTGAAAATTTGATAATATACATAATGAATATTTGTGTTTTTGACTAACACTCTTGAAGGAAGAAAAATTGAACATCGTAGCTTCTGAGTTCTTTGAATTCTACACGAATCTCACAATGGACGATCAAGTTGGGTGTCTTTGCCAATTATCTTTGCATCTTTATTTTTGTACAGGTGGTGATATCAAAGCAACTGAAAGTTGTTATTATACACTTAGCTTGGGTAGAAATAGTTATATATGCCATAACTTCAATTTTATAGTTAAATGTTTGGTAGAAAAGGTATGAAACACATATTCATGTGCTTTAATCATTGTTTTCCACTAATGAATTTATATATGATTGATAAGTCATGATAAATTACTAATAGAATTGATACATTAAAACTTTGCAGTAGACGCTATGGATTTGAAGATCTGCGAGTTACTATACTTTTTATATAAAATATTAGAGACATGTGAATTTCTTTTTTAAAATTTGAAATAGTATATGAACATATAGATCATGATACATTGCTGATTGAAATTTGATTTATTTTTACTTGTATATGCAATGAAATTCTATAGATGGGAGTCAGTGCGTTATTACTATAAAGTATCAGATACATGTGTATTTTATTTATCAATATATGAATTTCTTTATATATATCAATCTATAAATAATCGTGTATCTAGAATTAAATATCATTAGGTTTTTGAGTATCTTAAATTGAATTAATTGATATGTGATGCATCTCTCACTTTTTAATGTGTACAAATGTTCCATCTTCTAAATTTATTTATTCAATATATATAGGTGGATGATGATACATCGTTTGCCTTATGAAATTGTACTTTCTTTCCGAAAGGAGATTGACAAACACTTTTTCGGGGACTACTGTTATTTTTGAGATAAATTATTTTGAGGTTATCGATTTTTTGTTATTGTTTTTCAAACTTTTACTTTGACAAAACATTACAATTTACTAATAGCTGGTGAAATTCTGATACAATAAATTGAAATATTATGATTTTCGACCTTGCATTCATTTTTTGTAACACATTGTGTTTCATATACCTTTTTTTAAAATGATGTATCATTAGCTATTTGATAATAATGTGCCAGAGAACGTGTTTATGAAGATGGCTCCATTCGATATGGTTCAGATACATTTTTTATATAATGTATCATTGTATAGTTGAAAATGTATATGATACAATAAGGTTGCGAAAATAGTACGTAAAATAAAATCAAGTGAATCTATAAATGTATAAGTAAGACTAATTTATCAATTAGATAAACGAATGAATAAAGACTAAATACAACTACTTATTCAATGTATCAACATAATTCAATGCACAACTAACTAGAACAAATTATCAAGTAAATTTATAATTGAATCAACAATCAAGTTATATATTACATTACATTGGTTAGGTGTTAAAATGATTCAACAATTGACTAAAACTAATGAGAAGAAATATTATTACGTGCTTATGCATTAATGAATTTTATACTTGATTTTATTCAAATTTTGTACTAGTTTATATAAGACAAATATGTACGACAATTTATACAATTATTGTTAGTACTAATATAATATTGTTTTCTTGATAAATATTGTATTTATAGTAGATACATCAAATAAGAAATTGTTTCTTATAAGTCATAAGATGTTAGATTTGAGATTGAGACATTATTATGTAATAGTTGTTATGCAATTAATACATTTCAAATAAATTTGAGTTCACGTATCATATCTAAAAAACTAGTGCATGATACATCACTATTTATGTATCTTATTTAATTGATAACTACTGTGTTATTACGGGATACAATAAACAATTAATTGATGCTCATAAGTTGTTTGCCTTGAAATTGATACATGTAGTATAAATTAGTATTTATAAAACATGTACATATTTGACGTAGCTATGGACCATATACAAAAAAATTGAATATGAGATATATTTAGTATAAATTCTAATAAAGTATCATGCCTAATAAATAAATGCATGAAATATACTATTTATATGTGTTCATTCGTTGTTGCTTCATTAAGATCTTGAGGGCCTTGATCCGGTTCATCATCCTAAAGAAGAAACATGTAGTATAAGTCAGGATACATTAAATTGATAATGTATCATGTACAAACAAATTATGATGTATCAAACATCTAATAATGTATCATAATACTAAATTATATGATCATACTAATACAATCTTATGTACACTTACTTATGGAGTAACATGAATATTTTCATATATGAGTTGGATTTCTGAAAAAAAATCTCTATTTAGTGTTGATTTTTGGTAGTAACATGAATATTCTCATCTTTCGGTTAGACTTCTGAAACATCCACTATTTCTGATTCTTGACAGTATCATCAATCTGTAATTGAAGTTTAAGAACAAACAAGTGTTAACAAATATGTTTATGATACATTTTATTATATTCAAGAAAAATATGTATGAAATATATAATATATAATATATAATGAATAATAAACACTATTAAATCATAATATATCAGATACATACCTCTGAAGTCATGGATCTGATCATCAACCTCAACAG
Organism: Solanum arcanum; assembly: GCA_027789145.1. NCBI lineage: Eukaryota > Viridiplantae > Streptophyta > Magnoliopsida > Solanales > Solanaceae > Solanum > Solanum arcanum. The sequence goes on along the minus strand of CM050942.1, from coordinate 55,514,222 downwards.
CAGATACAATCAATGTTTGGGTCATTATGACAAAATTAAATTGTATTGGTGAAGTTCATTGTGAATCAAACTTAAAGGTACTTTCTTGAGGTTCAATATTGGATTTTGCCGAAAAATTTAATCGTGCAGTACATAGATTTAATAGCGACATCCTTCATCAAAAAATTAATAACATATTAACCTATGCAATTTAATCAAGAAAAAAATACATATACAACCTAATATGTTTTGTGGTTGGTTGTCTTCATATGTACAAATTTAATAAACTAAGAATTTTGGGAGAGGAAAAACAACACTAGAGAAGACAATTCTTACCTATTTTGAAATTGATTGACTAGAAAAAGAATTCTTTTGAAAATCAAATTGATTAGACATTTGTAACGGCTAACTATGTGGAGTGAATTTAGGGAGAGAAAAAATTAAGCAGGAAACGTGGGTTTGACTATTGAATTTTTGTATCCAAAAATTTCAATTATTAAGTGGAATAAGGGACTTATGTAATATTTTTTTTAAAAAAAAAGGGAAAAACAGATAATAAGATAAGTAAAGTTCTTTATATAAGTAAATTTTTCAAAATTTATTTTGATGCTTTTGAGCCCATTTTTGACCTTTGAGAATTTGTATACGCTGAATGTATATTGTTCCATATGGGCTATATTCTATGTTCGTATTTTTGCATTGTTCCCGTATACAAGTTTTCCAGCTATATTTTGTCTCCCGACATGTATCCCTCATACTTTTTGACATTTCAGTTTTGTATATCAGTGTATACAACTCATTTTCAGGATTTTGGAAACTTAATAAGTAAATTTCCAACTTCGTATTGACCTTTGGAAACCTGTATCTCAACTTCATGTTTGCTGACTCAATGAAGGGAATTGACGGAATGCAAGGAAAAGAGTATCCAAAAACTCTGGAGAAGCCGATTCAAACATAGAAGAGATTAAAAAAAGATAACGATTAATGATATAGCATTGTTTAAATCTAGATAATGCAGCCAATACAAATGAAAATAAAATAAGACCAAAATGCATGTGTTTGATTTACTATACCCATGTTATGCTAAAAATGACTAAGGAAGACATGCAACATTTGAAGAATATCCACTTAAAACTAAACCAATCTCCTCATGATAAAGTAAGATTACCAACGGTAGTGATTGCTAATAGTGAAAACAAAGTGTGACCAAATGGAAAGTTTATGTCATTCGGATTAAGATACAACATAAAACTAAGCAAAGGTAACAATGTATCTATGTTTAGAATAATATTAAACATCTTAAATTTGAGTAAAGAAGTAGAAAAAAATATCAAGATATGCGATTGTTTCTTGCTAAAGTTAGGCATGAAAACAATGAAAGACATTTTTCCTTTATCTCCTCCTTTTTTGGAATATTCCACAACTCCAGGTAGAGAAGAAAATTCTAGGCAACAAAAAACACCATATGATTTTAGCACAATATTGTGACATATTTCCAATGGAAAACAAAACTTAGAATCATCTTCGAACCACAAACAAAATTTAGACGAATCGAAAATGCAAACACGAGTGTTCAAACGCTTAACAACTCCACAGAGAAATTCAAAATCTCGACATGTTAGTTCATTCATTCAACTTGTTGAAAGAATAAAAGGATAAGATGCCGGATATTAAATAACAGTAAAAATTCAACTATATTCGAGAAAACATGCTAAAAAGGATGAATAGCAGAATAACTTAAAGATAAAACCAGCGGACTTCCAAACCCTAACCGGATAATATGCCGACTAATGACATAAATAGGAACACACTCTTGCTACTAATGTCACCATCGAACTAAAATTAAATAGACTAACAAACATCAATAATAGATTCCCAATACTGAAAATATCAACTCAAAATGGAAAAGAGAAAAAAAAGAATTCTATCAAGAAAGACGTGTTACCATCTTTTGGGCTGCGATATCGAGGCAGAAAAAAGAATATTTAATGACTTCATACCAAACGAAGCCTCATCGAATTCTGACAAACTACGACGAATTTAAATGAGAAAATCACTAAGCTTGTGAGCTCTTAATGTATGTTTTCCATAGCTATTTTGGAGATTTTCTATCTTTACGTCTGTTTTCTTTGATGAAAATTCTTTCTATTTCAAATAGTAAAATAGCTTCCCCCAAAAAAATCCCCCCAAAACAGTAAAAGTTATAGGTATTAATTAAGATGGAGAATTGGATTTGAAAAAGGAGTGAAATCGAGAGGGGGATTTCGAATTCGAATTCGATTTCCTTCAAAATGATAAGGTGGACAACTATCAATTGTACTAAACTTGTGCAATTTTCAACGGAAACTAGAGGAGAGACGTCTCGTTATCGGAGAAACGACGAAGAACGCAGTATAGATAATAAAATTCGCATCGAGAAAACAATAGTTAAGAACAGAAGATTATAAAAACAATCTTTCAAGATCGTAATCTAGACCCCAGACGAGACCGGCGTCTTTGACCTCTTAGAGGTCTCAGACAAGCCTACATACGTCATCGTTACTTCATCTTGGTTAATTTTAGCGGAAAATTTGAACTTTTTGTTACTTAGCATTCTAACTAATTATTTCTAATATAATCATAATTTGTTCACCATCAACCATCTAACATTAAGATCATCAAATGAAAGAAATAGTATAATATAGCAATAACTGAATACTTGCCAAAATGGAACCAATACAAAGTCTGATATAATACTTGAAAGAAACGCTAGTAGAACATACCCCACTAACTCAATCCTAAGACTAATCTAGAATATAAATTGCAAGAATCTTCGAAAGCATGAGGGCCTACCAATTTTGGATGAATGCTCGACGTCCGCATAGCTTCAACGTCAACCTGTAGCTCAAGCATCAACTTGTGCATGCACAAAAAATTGTAGAGTTGTATAGGGTTAACACACACTTGTACTAACTAGGGGTATATGCAAGAACACACCACGGACATTCATGAGCAATAATAGCTCTATCCTATCCGTGAAGTCAATCACACACGTTCTCAACATTAACTCGAATGTATGAATAGTGCATTCTACCTGGCCATCTGTCTGAGGATGAAAGGAAGTACTATGCCTTACCTATGTGCCCTAGATTTTTTGGAAAGATCACCAGAAATGTGAAGTAAACTGAGCTCCTTTATCTGATATGATAGACAGAGGAATCCCATGCCATCTCATAATCTCATCTATGTATAGTCTCGCATAGTCCTTGACTCTATAAGTAGAGTTCACAGGGATAAAGTTGGTAGACTTAGTCAATCTGTCCACAATAACCTAAATGGACTCATGGTGTCTCCTAGTCCTCGAAAGACGAACCACGATGTCCATATTAATGGACTCACACTTCGAAGTCGGAACCTCAATAATCTGAGTAAGACCGCCAGGCTTAAGATATTCTGCCTTAACCTGCTGATAATTAGGACGCTTGGCCACATATTCTGCAATGTCCTTCTTCATGCCATCCCACCAATATGGAATATCTGGAACCATAGACCTTTATAACAATCCTAGTCTGCAAATCATCCATATATAGTACACACAATCTGTCTTGATACCTAAATATGTCATCTCCTCCCAAAGCGAAAGACTCATTCATTTTTATCAACGGTGAGTCCTTCAGCTCCTTCAACAAAGGATCGAGTTGCTGACCCTGCTTTACTTCAACTACCAAGGATGATTGAGAACAAGGATGAGTTGAAACACTCTTACTAGTACAGTCAACCAATGGCACACCTAGTCTGGCCAGTCTGTGTACATCTTTTGCTAAATCCTTATTTTCATCCTCAACGTGGGTTGTACTTCCCATGCTCATCGTTCTCAAAGCACCGGTAGCCTTACCTTGATGGTAGTGAACATTCATGTCATAATCCGTCAAAAGCTCCAACCATCTCCGCTAACATAGATTCAACTCCCTCTGTTTGAACACGTACTACAGATTTTTGTTTTCTGTGAACACATCCACATGCAGTCCATACAAGTAGTTCCTCCAAAGCTTCAGTGTAAACACAACAGCTACTAACTCCTGGTCATGAGTGGGGTAATTCTTCTCATGAACCTTGAGCTTTTTGGACGCATAGGCTATCACTTTACAACCCTACATAAGAACACAACCTAAACCAACCCCATATGCATCACAATAAACAATGTAATTCTCAATACACTTAGGCAAACTTGGGCTCCTAGAGACTCTTCTCACAAGTCTCTGTCCATTCAAACATGGCTTTCTTCTTAGTCAGAGCTGTTAGTGGGACAGTAATGGAAGAAAATCCCTCCACCAACCTACGGTAGTAACCAACCATTCCCAAGAAGCTACAGATATCTGTGGGAGTAAGAGGTTTTGGCCAGTTCTTAACAACCTTAGTCTTCCTGGGGTCCACCTCTACACCTTGATCGGACAAAAAATGACCCAGGAAGGTACATGATCTAAGCCAAAATTCAAAGTTGCTTAAGTTGGCGCACAGATGATGTTGTCCAAGTACCTGCAAGGTTAGTCTAAATTGTTGTTCATGCTTTTCCTTTGTCCTAGAGTAGATAAGAATGTAATCAATGAATACGATGACAAAAGATTCAAGGTATTCAGGTAAGATCCTTTTCATGAGATCCATAAATATAGCAGGTGCATTCATGAGACCAAATGACAAAACCAAGAACTCATAATTACCATAACGGGTACTAATGTCTTTCTTTGTGATATCTCCATCCCTAACCCTAAGATGATCATACCATGTACGAAGATCAATATTAGTTAAGAAATTAAACCCTTGGAGCTAATCGAACAAATCATATATTCTTGGAAGTGGATATTTATTCTATATAGTGAATTTGTTGAGCGGTCAATAATTAATTCACATTCTAAGTGTTCCATCCTTTTTTTTCACAAACAACACTAGAGCTCCCCAAGGGGATATGCTCGGCTAAATGAAACCCTTATCAGTGAGATCTTTTAAATGCAGCTTAAACCCTTTGAGTTCATCTTGAGCCATTATGTAGGGAGGAATCGAAATTTGTTTAGTATCGGGTTCCATGTCGATACCAAATTCAATCTCTAGAGGAGGAGGGACTCCAAGCAAATCATCAGGAAATACATCTAGGAACTCTATAACAACACGCACTGACTTTATGGAAGGAATATCATTATCTTAATCATTAACACTCACAATATGACATAATAACCCCTTGGACATCATTTTATTGGCCTTAAGGTTCGAAATCAACGGATAAGGACGACTCAAGTTGTACCCCTCCCAGACTAGTTCCTCTTCATTAGGGAAACAAAATGTTACCACTCTACTACGACAATAAAAACAGGCATAACAATTTTGAAGCCAATCCATGCAAAGGATAACATTAAAATTATGCATGGGTAACTCAACCAAGTCTGCACACATAGTCTTACCACTTACAACTATTGGGCAATCCTTGTATACTCTATCAGTTCTTACATTTTCTCCTAAAAGTGTACTAACAACTGTAGGATCATGCAGAACTTTAGGAAATATTTCAAAAGTGAGAGAAAGCAATGGAGTTACAAAGGAAAGCATAGACCCTGGATCAAGTAAAGCGTAAAAAGAAGTTAAGAATACTTGTAGCATACATGTGACCATATGAAGTGGACTTCTCCGGCTCTTCCCTTCCCTTTAGGGCATAAAACTTGTTCCTCTTATAAGGCTCGGGTACTGCTACACCCTGTGGATTAGGCCTAGTCTGAGCATTACCTCTAGCCTAACCTCTATTCTATGGGCAGTCTCTAACTTATGCCCACTCTTACCACAACCGAAACAGGCATTAGTGCCCTGTCTGCACTCTCCACTGTTGAGCATCACCACACTTAGCACAGTTCTTTTTTGGGACGCTGCATATCACCTCTATTGCCCTTCTTGGGATCAGTTCTTCCTCCAATAGGTGTTTTACTCCTCTTGGAATTAGGATTCCAAGAATTCTGCCGCCCCTTCTTGAACCTGGGCTTCCCACGGACGCTAAATTTTTTTCTATGGCCTGCATGGCTGGGACCAACCTTATCTTGAGGCCTCAGCCTCCTAGCATCACAAACGCCCCTTTTTTGCGCCTCTGCTCTACTTACTGGACATGCACCATCCACCTGGAGGTGTCCATGTTATCATAGAATATAGATGATCGACAATCCTCCTACAAATTTCCGTTGATTCCTGTGAGGAACCTACTCATATCATCACTGCTGCTAAGTACAAGAGAAGTAGCATACCTTGATAGTTTGACAAACTGTAGGGAATACTCTCTAGTTGTCATTGATCCCTGTTTAAGGCTGATAGACTCCTCAACCTTCGCCTCTATCATCACCCTGGGAAAGAATTTCTCCAAGAAGGTTGTCTTAAAGAACTCCCAAGTGACCGATACTCCGCTCAAAGCTCGGCTATCCTGCAATATTTTGCACAAAGTTTGTGCAACATCATTGAGCTGATAGGAAGACAGCTCTGCTTTCTTAGTATCTGTTGCCCCCATAGCCACCAAAATCTTATGCACCTCATCCACAAATTCCTGGGGGTCCTATGAAGTCTTAGACCTTGTGAAAATAGGAGGGTTCATCCTCATGATGTCTCTTAGCCTGTTAGCCATGCTATGTACTAGTTGGTTCTCCCTCTCAATATTCATCGGGACTAGATATGCCAAAACCTCTGCATCAGTCAATCCATCTTGGTTAACTCGCATAGCAATTCCTTCAGTTGGAGACTGGGGTGGAACCTGATTGTATCCAAAAGCTGCTCCTCTTCTCCTCTAACCAACGGTCCTCCTAGTATTCATTTAATGAATACAATAAGTATTGATGTTAGACACTCTCATAACACAAAGAAATGGAACATAAGAAAAGGCACGATAAGATCAGAAGAAGGGAAATTTTCCAACACACCATGCAAGCTCTAATTTAGGATAATGGTGCACTTCATTACCATGACTTAGAAACAACTGAATGAGGTTGATGAAAACTTATTATTATTATTGGAATTTAACCTAGTGCACTGATACTAACTTTTTCACGATCAGATTCTAGACCTCAGACAAGACAGGCGTTGTTGACCTCTCATAGGTCGCAAAGAAGCCTACATACGTCATCGTTACTTCATCTATATTAATTTTAGCGGAAAATTTGAACTTTTTGTTACTTAACATTCTTACTAATCATTTCTAGTATAATCATAACTTGTTAACCATCAACAATCTAACATTAAGATCATCAAATGAAACAAATAGTTTAATATATCAATAACTGAATACTTGCCAAAATGGCACCAATACAAAGTATGAAATAATACGGAACGAAACGCTAGTGGAACATACTCCACTGACTCAATTCTAGGAATAAGCTAGAATATAAATGGCAAGCGTCTTCCAGTGCATGAGGGCCTACCATGTCCGGATGAATGCTCGACGTCCGGATAGCTTCAGGGTTAACCCGTATCTCTAACTTCAACTTGTGCCTGCACCTAAAATTGTAGAGTTGTATAGGGTTAGCACACACTTGTACTAAGTATGGGTATATGCAAGCACACACCACACACATTCATGAGCCAGAATACCTCTTTCATTACACCATGATTATGGGAAGTCAAATCAGTGCACTCGCCAAATTCGGATTAGGAAAGTTAGTGAACTTTTAAAATTTGAATTAGAAAAGTCAGTGAGCTTTCAAAATATAGATTAGGAAAGTCAGTGAACTTTCGGAATTTTGATTAGGAAGGTCATGCCATTAGAGTAACATGCATCATCATACTTATCATATTGTACACAACATATAACATTTTACACATAACACATATCACATAACATATAACACATAACATCTTTTATAACATTCATGCATATGCCATGAGACGTTGGAATCATGCACTTGACATTAAAACTTTAGAAAATCAGGGCTCAACATATGAGACCTCAACTACTGCGTCTTCATTAGAAAATATAGAGTTTACTTCATTCATTCATACGTACCTCATTGCATTCATTCATAAGTTAGTGTAAACACCAAATATACCGAGGATGTAGTTTAAAACTCTCATCGGGTCTGCTGTGCAAAAATCAAGAATAACCTAGTATCATTACTTGAGTCTACCATATATCTTCATTATACTATCCTAACACCTTTGCTATTATTCATTTCATTGTGTACATTATTTGAGGTTGGCATCATTCATTAATTGGGAACTTTAACTTTAACCGACATTGATCATGTGAGCATCATGAAATCAAGTGTCTCCCCTACACTAAAAAGAGGTGGATCACCGGCCAAGGTGACCCACAATATGTTAGAGTACATGGGAATTTAACCCCGCCAGATCCCTATATTGGAAGTATAGGTTCGAATACTAGGAGATATAAAGAGATCCACACCCGGCATGCCAGACAGTCTCATCTTATTAGAGTTACGTGAACCTCCTCCCTATCAAAAAAAAGGCATCACCGCTAATAGCTAGTCTATCGGTCCCAGTATAAGGTTTCATTACATTCAACTATTACATAATGGAAGCTGGCTTCTAGTATGAGGACGTCATAGATCAATAGATGATTTCTCATCTCATCATTAGTATTAATTGTGTTAATCTCAATACTTTCATTAGAGTGTTCATAGAGATTGGTCTCTTCATTAACTCACACTCTCATAGGTGAGTACGTTTTTGTAACATTTACATTGGCTCATTTGAGATTGTTCTCATTTTAACATTAGCCTCATATCATGTTGTCACAACATTCATTAACATTAGTACAATTTCTCTTCATAATTACTCACCCATTTTACGTGAATGTTCATTTCATCATATGCAAATGAACTTGGCCATTTATATGTTTCACACTCTTACATAAACTTCTAGGGTTTTATCATTTCATAAAATAATAATCATTTCATCGTATGCCAATGCACTTGGGCATTTAGTGTGTTTTACACTCGTACTTAACCCTTCTAGGGTTAATTCATTTCGTTACATACATCTTAGGTTCACTTATTTTTAAACGTATGCTAGACATATGGGTTTATACATACAAGCCATAAGGTTTCATTTATAGTTCGTTAAGTGACTTATATTTTCCTAAGATTATGTAGTACATGAAATATGTATCTTATATGTATGCCAAGATATAGATTACAATCTAAATAAGTGTCATTACTCTAGAACATTTAATTCACATATAGGTTATGTATTAATACAAAAATTTGGGCAAAGGAACAAAAGTTTGAACCCCATAGGACAATACATACTTTTTTTTTACTTTATTTTTAGCCTTCATGACATTACGACCCTAGATCGAGCCCCAATATAAACATTCTATATTTATTTTTCTCGTTGGATTCTTCTCTTATTTGGCCAAAAGGTTGTGGGGTTGAACCCCCACAACCTCTTTTTTTCATTTAATTCTTCTTGTCCAATTCGCATAGACCATGAGGTTGTGGGATCGAACCCCCACAACCTCTATTTATTTATGCTTTATTTCAATAGGGGTTGTGAGATTGTGGGTTCAAACCACCTCAACCTCCTTATTTTATTTTTAGTTAAAAGTTGACTTGGCTAAGCATTGGTAGTGAGGTTGTGGGATCAAGCCCCCACTTCCTCAATTTATTTTTGTATTTATTTTGCCCTTTCTCCTTTCAATCTTTGAGGACATGGGTTCGATTCCACGCCTAACACCTCCTTTTTTTTTTTTACATTCCCTTTATTGGCTGCCTGACGGTCATGGGTTCGATTCCCACGCCTCCTATTTTATCTATTTAAGTTTTTGCTCTCTCCTTTCTCAGCGAGTACCAGCATTTCGAATCCCCTTGACCCCTGTTCTTTTATTGAGAATTTAAGGTACCAAACGGGCGAGGTCACAGGTTTGAATCCTACTGGCCTCATTCCTTTAAATTAATTTAAATTTTCCATATTTCTTCTCTATATTTTAGCCTAAAATAAACTTATATTTTTGTCTGGAAGCCTAATAATTTTCTTTATTGAATTTAATCAATATATCCACTTGAAAACTTAGGAAAATTTAGTGATCGTTTAAAACTTTGTTGGTGGTATTTCATTGATTCGTTTAGCCAAAATGTTGAAACTCAAACCAGCCGCATTTCCATTTTAATGAACATCACAATTTACATAGATTTATGTACGTAAAATGACAACAAAAACAATGTTAAACTTGAAGCCTTCACTCGGCCTAATTCAAAGTACATTCGCAGTAACATCATTTCACTTGCACACTCTTGCACAAACTTTCGTATGCATGGTTGTCTATCATACGATTTCAAGTACACAACGTAGTCATATTCATCACGATAACATAGAATACACCTAAATCTACTAGCAATCATACACAACCTACGATTCATTGGGAGCTAGTGATAGGGGCATGCTAAAGGGAAAATATTCCTAGTTTTCGAAAAAATAATATGAACCTTAAGGGGTCTCTTCGGAAAGGGACCAAGAAAGGAGAAAATCCATATCTTATTTTGACATTCAAACCTTGAAGTTGCTGCCCCAAACCCTCTCCAAAACTAAAGTCCAATCGGAGTTTTCAACACAAAAATTTCGACGGAGAAACCCTCTTTTTACCTAACGTGTTCACTTAGCTTGTTTTCTTATATTTTAGTGTGAGTTCTTCAAGTGTGAAGAACTGTAGAAATTTTTTCTGTTCTTGTAGTCGTCTAGGAAGTGAGAAATCGTGAAAAGAGTGGAGAAAACGTGAGAGAGAGTTAAAGGAGGTGAAGTTCTTTAGACTTAGTCAACTAGAAGACTTTGTCATATTAATTAATAAATAAATAATAATAAAAAAATATTATTTTTTCTTTTTAAATAAGACATTAATTTATTAATTTATTAAATTATTTTACCAATTAAAAAAATCACATTAAATCATTGCTCCCACCTAGGTTCGAACTAGGGTGGAGCAAGACTTCACTTCTAGGGCTCAATTTCGACCCTCTCTCCCCAAATTGCCCCTATATTTTATTAATTAATTAATTCATTAATTACATATTTAGGGTAATTAAGATACTACCCTTATCCAGGAAAAGAACATTTTACCCCTAAACCCTTCAAACCTAAAATTTATTCTTTTTAAGTTCGGTAAAGACTCCTATGAGTAAATCTTCGTATTCGAGAGCCCTATATGGTTGGACCCAACCTTTTCAAGCTTACTAACTCCCCAAGTTAGTTGGCCTGGCTGTTGAAAGGGTTCCGAGGTCTGGTTCTACGCGCATCAATCCGTGTGAACCCTGGTCTAATCTCAGGCATTCTTGACACATTAAGCATTTCTTATCTTATTCATTATTATGGTTGTTAGACAATCGATTTTATTATTTCAAATTTGAGTGATACAATCTCTATGATTCGTATGAATTCACCTTTTAAAATATAAATTAAAAGCTTTAAAGCTTGTTCTTAAATCTCTAATGAACTTGAACTTGAACGTTATCTTGATCTAAACTTTTAATTTAATTCAAGGGCTTCGAACTATTTCATGAATTAGATGGCCTTGATCTTTATTGTTCTTGAACTTGTAATGCTTGAATTCTTAAACTTGTATTTTGGTAGAGAATTAAATGGTGTTTGTACCACGGATTTTCTCTAACTTCTTGTTTAGAATTTTCTTTCTTCTCTTTTACAGAATTATGAGACCCCTATTTATAGTTTTAGAATAGAAGAGTTGCAGTTAGAGAAGGACTCCTTTCGGACAATCAGATTTAAGTGAAATATAATATGGGCTTTATGGAGTGGGCTTTAGTTAAATTCATATTTATCTGAATTTAAATAAATGAATCAATTATATTAGTGCATAATATTTATTTGGACTAATATATTCATTAATTTAATATAATCTGAACAACTTTATAAATTTATATTTAGTAAATTTTAAGTGACTACAAATGCCCCCATCTTCAAGTCTTCTCCAGATATTTTATCTTTCAAAGACAAGGCTTGAAGAATTTGAAGACTTCTACTTGCATACTTAGAGATTTAAAAACTTCATGTTGAAGCAATTTTATTCATATAGGTGTGCCCCCATTGAGTCACCACCATTTGGTGCAAGTATGAAGCTTTATGAAAGCTTACTCATAGCTTTAACTCATGTAACAGATCAAGTGGGAACATTTTATTTTTCGTTGTGTCGTACATAGTTTATACTCTAGTAGTCCAAGAGTGACATGCAACTTAGGCTCGTACCTTGAGGATCATTTTAACTTGAAGATTTAGCTCAAATTTAAAGAGCTTTATGATATACAGTTTAGACTCGTGTCTCAAGGAGCCTTTCAACTGATGATTTAACTCAAACTTGATTATTTAAAGGACATATAGTTTAAGCTCGTGTTTCAAGGAGCATTCAAACTTAAAGATTTAACTTTAACTTGAAATTTAAGCTCCTGTTTCAAGGAGCATTTCAACTTGAAGTATTAACCTTAACTTGAAGATTTAAGTGACATACAATTTAAGCTCGTGTTTCAAGAATCATTTCAACTTGAAGATTTGACTTAAACTTGAAGATTTAAGTGACATACAGTTTAAGATCGTGTTTCAAGGGGCATTTCAACTTAAAGATTTAAGTGTAACTTGAAGACTTAAGTGATATATAGTCTAAGCTCGTGTTTCAAGGAGCATTGAAACTTGCAGTTTAAACTCCTACATTAAGGAGAATTATAACTTGAAGTTTAGGCTCATGCATTAAGAAGAGTCTAGACATACAATGACTCTTCAAAGTCATCTTCGGATGAAAACTTGCCCCCACTTTGGAGTTCTACTATATCTTCATCTTCATGAGGTCCATAGACAGGAGATTGTTGATCTTTTCTGAAATACATACTTAATTCCATGTCATGTTCACGAGTTGCCAACTATTGAAATGTATTGGTCTTTAATACTTGAAAAATTTAGAGAAGACGCCAATTCATTGGTAGAAAATTAACTAAGGTCATCTTTATAGTTGAGGCTCAAACTTCTCCGACGATTGATAAAGTCAACAACTAACTGATCATCACCTTGAAGAGCCTTTGTAAGTTCCATCATACTAATGACAAGTCTTGTGCTATAAAAACGATTAAGGAACTATTGCTCTAATCGCTTCAAACTATCTATAGAATAAGGTTCAAGATCTGTTTAAAATCAAATGCATTTGCTCTTAGAGATCGAACAAACTCTTTAATAAGATAATCACTATACGTCCCTGCAGCATTGCAAGTGTCGATAAAGTGAGATATATATGTTATTTGGGAGTTCTTTGCCATCAAATTGTTGAAACTTGGGAGGTTGATAACCCTCAAACATTTCCAAGTTATCAACCCTTTGTGTATATGGGTTTACATCTAAGGGATAAAATTTGGATGAAGACTCAGATTAGTCTTCGATTGTGTCTATGATAAAGTTCTTTAACTGACCAATTGGAATCAAACCTTCATTCGAGATATGAATCTCTTTAATCTTTGTTTGCCTTAAGAAAGACACTTCTTTGTGTTAAATTTTAGAAATCTTCAAAGGTGATTGACTTGATCTTCTCTCAATCGTGTTATCCATCTTATTTGTTATCTTTGAAAGTTTAGCATCTTGTTCGTGTGCGCACTTTGTCAGGTCTTCAACTGCTTTAGTTAAGCATTCTAATTGATTTTCATTAGTGGAAGAAATTTTAATATTCTTTGATTCTTGAAGAGTTAAGAAAAGAGGTAGAGATCGTCCCACTGGGCGTGCAGAATTTGTAGACAATAAAATTTGCATCGAGAAAATAATAATCAAGAATGGAAGATTATAGCAACAATCGATTGTATTATATCAAATGTGAATATTACAATCTCTATGATTCCTCTGAATTCACCTATTCAAATAGAAATTCAAGGGCTTTAAATCTTGTTCTTGAATCTCTAATGAACTTGAACATTATCTTGATCTTGACTCTTTTTTGAATTAAAGGGTTTTGAGCTCGTTCTTAATTTGATGGCCTTGATCTTGATTGTTCTTGAACTTCAATGCTTGAATTCTTAAACATGTAGCTTTGAAGAGAATTAAATGGCGTTTGTACCATGGATTTTCTCTATCTTCTCGTTTAGAAATTTCTTTCTTCTCTTTTTAAGATTTATGAGACCCCTATTTATAGTTTTAGAATAGATGAGTTGCGGTTGGAACATGAATCCTTTCGGCCAATCATATTTAAGTGAAATATCATATGGGCTTTATGGAGAAGGCTTTAATTAAATTCATATGTATTTGAATTTAAAAGATGAAGTCAATTATATGAATCCATAATATTTATTTGGACTAATATATTCATTGATTTAATATAATCAGAATAACTTTATAAATTTATATTTAATAAATTTTAAGTGACTACACGCACCAGATTTCGGTACTTGGAAGAATTGTGAGAGGACGAAGGGAAAATGAAATTACTGGGTCGGATTTTTTTAGATTGGGATCGCGATTGTTGGGTTTTGAACTAGATCGAGATTCGGGGGTCTATGATTTGTTAGGTATCTGGAGAAGAAGATGAAGACGCAGGGATCGTTTTTTTTAAGTCGTAAGGTGATGTTGGATATTTGTTGAGAATTGAGGTTCAATCGGGTTGGAGGGTGTAAAGTTTGGGCTGGGGCGCTTGAGAAAGAATTGGGCTGAAGGAAATTTTGAATTGGGTTGGCTGAAGTAAAGGCCAAAAACACTGGTCTCTAAATAGGTTTAAAATGTTTGACTACAATTGTAATAGAATAATTAATATTTTAATCAGATGAATTAAAGGCGTAACGAAAGAATTGATTTTCGAACATTCAACTAGTATTTAAATAGGACTAATTAAAATTAATTAATTAACGAGCTTCTTAATCTTAATAAATTAAAATAAATAACTAAATTATATACTAATGATTTAAAAATATAACCATAATTTAAACTAAACTAATTTGATAAAATACTTACTAAAATTAAAATACTCTTGAGATGATATTCGAATAATCATAAAACATATTAGTTATATACATAATTATGTAAAATATATGATATCTAGAAATTTTAAAAAGTGACAAAACAATAGAAAAAAATTAAGGTGCAAACTTTGTATTTTTCTTAAGATTTTATAAAACTAATTATCTTAAATCGGTTGAAGCAATAGCAATCCCATCGAGCAGCTTCGTCGATATAGAGTTCATGATCCAAGAAAGTACAAACGCATAGTATTTCACTCATTGATCTTCCCGTTCTTCTTGATAAGCACTATTCTTGCAACTCCCAAACACAAACCTGAACTTACTCTTTGCTCAAAGGTTAATAAACATGAATCTGCATCATAAAGAGTAAGTCTATATCCTTGTAAGTTTAACAAGGATGAGCACACTAGAAGGAGTGTGAATAATGAAGATGAAGTGGATGGATTTGCTTTCGATCGACATCATCGATTGTTTCAACTGTAAATATTTGTGGTGCATTAATGGTGGAAGCTTCAGCATCTCCCATATCTCTGGCTCATCGATTACTGTATTAAATTGATTAACAATTTAGAGATCTGATACCAACTAGATTTTACTAGGGAGATTTAGATGAAAATTGAAACGTTATCATCACAATTACTCGTACATCAGCTACATTACATTTATATATGTACAACTTCTAGATCCAACTGATCTGACAAGTTTAACTAACTATATGAAAACCTTACAAAGTCTTTAATTAAGTTAAAATAAATCTAATTATCTTGACTAACTAAATGAATTAATTTGATAAATTAACCAATTCCAATATACATAAGAGAAAAAGTAGATTTCTTTGGGAAAAGAGAGATTTTTTTCCTTCCTTGTCAGCGATTTACTCAATTTTTTTAATAAAATCGCTGCGAAGGCATTGATTTTCTTTTTATATAAAAAATTTACAGTAAAATAGGTGTTTAACTGTTTTTTTTACTGCTGAAGTTTCTACTTGGGGAGTATTTTTAAGAAAAATATTTTTTATATTATAACAGTAGTTTTTTTTCCGAGAAAAATGTTGCCCCTACAACAATAAAAAGGAAAAAAAGAAAAACAAGTTTTGGATACAATTGTTGCTAGGCAATGATTTTTAAAATTAGTGGAGTAACGACTTCAGTATTGTGCCATAGGAAAATTAGTTCATTAAAGCGATTTTTCCGTATTGATTTTTTTAAAAAAAATTGATGTGTCGTTTTAAAATTTTCGACAAGTTTTTTGTTTTTGGCTTTTTGACTATCGACTCCTATATAATCTATGAAAGTAATAAAAATATAAAAATTTAGGAATTAACTACTCTATGAAATTAGGCACTACCAATTGAAGAACTGTATAGAATTATTTTTTTAAGGAATATGTTTTTTTGTTGTGGCATCAACTTCTTATTCGTGACTCTTCATGTATGACTAGAATTTTTTTTGAAGATAAAGTCTTTTAGTGTGGCTAAAATGCAAAGGTTTGATGTGGTGTTGCTTATATATGAGTATTTCTAGCGCTATAATGCAAGTTTTTTTAAATAATTTTTTTGCTTGGAGCCGTTTATTGAATAAATTGTGGTCCTTACATAATAAATGGCCCATGGCCCATGGCCCAATAATAACGAAAATACAGAATACTTAATTTTTTCCGATCTCTACTCATCCTTAGTGAGTGCACAATACTCTTTTGTCCACCTTCACCACTGCATTGACGATGAAAATTCTAGTAGTTCTGCCTCATCCTTTGAATTATTTTTGAGCTCGAGTGGTCTTCACTGTTAACTGGTATGTTCGCTTCCTTTCTACCTCATTTTCTTCTTCGCTTCTTCCCACATGATTTGTGAATGATATCCCTTTCTTTTGTGCTTTTTCTCAGATGTAGATCTAGTGATGTATCTTTCCCTTGAAACATTCTAAAGCTCCATCGGTAATGTCCGATCCACTTGTCTCTGTGTTTATTTGATGTAACTTTGTGGTAGTTAGGGTAAAATATAGCATTTATGTCTTGACCTGTCCCCTTATACACTATGATTATATATTATATTATTATACTATTCTATGTAGAATTGTCAATATCTGTAGTCATGCTTTCCTTTCCTATGAAGATATGCTTTTGGTATGTTCATTACTGAAAATTGATTACTCTTGATCTGATTCTCAATATTGGTATTTATTATTTGTTTGTATTTATATGTGTCCAGATATTGCTTGGTAAATCAGCAAAACTATTGTACTCCTTTCTTTGTTCTATTTCCACAACTTAATTGGCCAAAAAGTCTGCAACATTATTACTTTCTCTAAATATATGAGTGATGTTTGCATTAAATTGTTGTGATCTCATCCTTATATTATCTTCCATTGCCCTCTTATCATTTTCATCAGACTTAGTGAGTCTATATTGATTGATACTTCTATCACCCTGTTCTCCCAACAGTTCTCCAATGCTTCATAGATTGCCAGCGACTATATCTCTATGTTAGTATTATTTCCAACTTCTGCATCCCTAGCATAGATCACATTTCTTTGCGAGTACCTTTGAAAAAAGACCTATACACTCTGCCCTGGGTTCCCTTTTGATGCTCCCACAATGTTGCACTCAAATCTATTTGTATTTAAGGGTTTCCATATTACACTATGATAATGCAATTTAGGCTTCTGCCACTTTAGATTTTTGAAAATTTCAAGCCACAAACTTTAAATCCAAATGTATCTTAGGATATAGACTTTTCACCAAAATCCAAACCATTTCTTGAACTTGATACACCATTCGTCCAAAAGTTGTGTTTCGTCCATGCTTTATACTGTTTCTTCTCTTCCATATTGTCCACATGTTTATTGTTGGCATTTCTCTCATTACTCCTTCTAGTTGTGGTGATGATTTGAATTTCCACCAAGTAATGATTAATTGTTGTAAATGCATTCCTTTTATGTGTATATCTATGAAATTAGCAAATTTTTCTCCATAGCTTGTTAGACAAGGAGGCTTTTCGAAAAATATGGGTTAGTATTTCCTTACTCTTTTCATCGCAACACAAACATATTGAAACTAGATGAATCTTCACCTTTTTAAAATCATCGGTAGAAATTCTCTTTTTCCACAATCTCCATAGGAAGAAATTCACCTTAAAAGGAACCCCCTTGTTCCAAATATAAACATATTCACTTCTTCTCTCCTACTTTGTCCTCATCGTTTGCAATGTTGATAAAAAATTAAAAGTGGTTGAACTTAAATTATTTTGGGATTAAGAACTCTTCTAGTTTCATGAAAGGATTCCCAAAAAGATGCTACATTCATTCCAAATAACCGTCTAACCCTCTTCTGATGATCCGTCTGATCACAAGATTCCCTCCTCTTCTCTTCCCCCCTTCTCTTCCCCCACTGAGAGGGAGGAATCTATCTATTTTGCTACTGGTTTCAAGTCTATTGACCGCACTCAGTTAGGAAAATATAATGATTGGACCGAAAGATGTAGAGACGGCGTCACTAGAACATCTTTAACTAGGAAGATAATGCATTGGATTATCTAGACTCTCTTTGAAGCTTCTTAGACGAATGGGAATGTAGTAAAAAGGTTGAATACGAAGGAAACGTTGTCAAAAATCTTGTTTGGTAGGAACTTCAATAATTTTGACAGATACATATCAGTCTTATTAAAGTAAGGGGCAGGAGAAGGTCAGCCATCATCATGCCTGAACTGATTTTCAACTCTGGTTGGAACTGAACTGCTGAGAAAATGAGGAATTTAATGCCAAACAAAAGAGGGATACTAGTAGAGACAACCACAGATTAACCGACAACAAATGTTTCTTTTGTTGAACTAGTTAAAAATAGTACATGGTGCAAGAAGGAAGAAAATGATTCAACAAACATTCAAGCACTAAAGAGGGGGATTTTGATCTGCATTAATGGTCTCTCGTTCTCCAAAAATAAAGTATTAAACAAGAGTTCGGTTGGTACTATCGAAGATGGGTAAAATATCTCGCATACATTGTCACAAATACAAAGATGGTCAACCAGCCTATGGAAACAGGTGTACGACCTCAGCATATACAAAACCGGAAGAGGCCTCTTTATTTTCGGAATTGCCTCTCCCAATATGATAGAGAAATTACTTTCTAGCAATTGGTTATTGAACAAAATACAACTCAAGCTTCAATGGTGGACCCACCGTCAGGTACTTCGAACTCAACAAAAAAACCAAGTTCCACTTAGATTAGCATCGTGGGGATCCTTCTTCACCTATGGGCCCTTAAAACCTTCAAGGTCATGCGAGACCATTGTGGCGGATGGATTAAAACAAATAAAGATATGTCTTTCTAGATCAAACTCAAATGGACGAGAATCAAAATCCAATGAATCGGGAGTAAGGTGCTGAAGGAGATCTCCATATAAATTGTTGGAATTACCTTCTCTATGCAAATATGGAATGAGCTTCAGCTATGACAACTATCAAATATAGAAGAATTTTGAATCGCATTAACTAATAGTCATTGAATTTTTACATAGTAGATACAAATACTGGTAGTCTACCACCTACACACTCAACAATGATAACACATGCCAATGCTGAGCATGGGATAGTGAAAACACATGCCAATTTGAGTCACATTTGGAAATGATAACACATGCTAATCTTGGGTTACATGGGACAACTTCCCTAGAAAATTTAAATTGTTCGGGCTGGGTTAATTTTAATTCTGGAGGCCCAATGAAATCAGAGCGAAAATTTATTTCAGAATCTTGAGCCCAACTATAACTCAATTTCTAATGAACATCTCTCCTAACACTCTTAATTAATTGGAGAACAATCGAGTTGTTGCCTCAAAATTCCTAGAATCAAATATAACTTTGGAAGCTTGCTTTGTAGACCCAGGAGATATAGAGAAATCGATTGAAGTGACATCGAAAGGAACCTTGACCATGAAACTTGAGATTACCCCTCATATAGCTTAAGAGACTGAGATTAATAACCATCCCAAAGAAATAGTAGAGGGTACAACCATGCATGCAACCATCTCAGATAAGTGCAACTTGCAGTTGTAGCCTGTCCATGACGTCAATCGATTACCACCCAGTCTCCTGCATCCCTAGAGTACGCTAAGATAGAGGCTTTAGACTGGGTGAATTCTCACATTCTTAAACTAAGCAATACTTATGGAGTAGATTTTGAAGGTTTAGAAGAGGAAACACTAGCCATTTTCATATAGCTAGATAAATGAAAAGCAACGCTAAAAAAGAAAGAGTAGGAGATGACAATTACCACCACAAAAAGTAAGAGACAAACCAAGAATGTTGAAAAATTTACAATCCAGTCTCAACCAAGTAGAAGGGGTAAGAAATAGGGGAAAACTCTCAATCTCACTTACAAATGAATGTACCTACTTTCATTGAATGTGATGGTACTCAAAAATATAGAAAATATGAATCTTGTTAAGAGTTTATTGCAATGGGAGGCTTCTGATGTCTATTGTTTCCAAGAAACAAAGTTAAGTCGAGAGGGATGAAGGAACCAAACAACTATGTCCTTACAGATGGATGAAATGTCATTTCTTCTAAAGAATGGCAACAACACAAGACATTCAACACTATTGATAGACTGATAGTGAATGGTTAAGAAACTCGGTAATTTATAGTGATAAAAAAGATATGATTGATTTCTCCAACAAGTTGTACTTAGAAAATGAAACTTGGAGGACTACTTTTAATTTACAAGGTTGTGCCATAATCACAAATTAAGAGAATGAATAGCAACCATGACCTTTTCTGAGTATTAGAAGTACTACACATCATCAATAGTTGTAATAAAGGAAAAAGCGCCAAGTTTTGATGTTTTCACCATGAGTTTTTTTAAAAAATTTGCTGGGATACTATAAAGGTAGATTTGATGCAGACCATCTACAAATTCCACTAGAAGGAATTGTTTGAGAAGCTTATGACTGCCACCTTCATATCCTTAATTACAAAAAAGTAAAATGCCAAAGAATTAAAAGGTCACAGATAAATAATATTAATAGAAGGGACTTACAAGCTCATCTCAAAATTTTTAATCATAGAATTAAGTTTATCATTGGAAAACTAGTAGATGAGAATCAATGACATTTTTGAAAGGGAGACAAGTAATGGATGCATCGCTTGTGGCAAATGAAATAGTAGATTCAAGACTGAAGCGACAAGGTTTTTGATCATGTCAACTGGATCTACCATCTTAAGATCCTTAAACATACGAGATTTGGTTAAAAATGGCTTAATTGAATTAGATTTTTCATATCATTTGTGAGTTTCTCCCTAATGTTAAATGGTGACGTTTTAGGTTTCTCTCAATCAAGAGGGGTCTTAGGAAAGGTGACCCACTCTCACCATTCCTTTTCGTACTGTTTATGGAGGGTCTCAATCATATTTTCGAAAAAGCAAGCAAAAAATTGTTGGTTAACAGGTTTTTGAGCTCATATAAGTAGAACAAATGGCATGAGAAATTTTGACCTACTGTATGCCGATGGACTCACTTATACTATGTAAAGCAGATGTGTCAAAAATTAGACTTAACAAGGCTATTCTAACCATTTTATACAGCATCTCAACTCATTGTACATTGGCATGGGATCTACCTCTAGCCAGTCAATGAATTCCTAAATATGCAGTTTTGGGCATGAATTTCGGTTGCAATGTTGCTTCCCTAACCACCAATTATCTAGGCATGCCATTGGGAGCCAAAAAAAATGAACTCAATGTATAGAGAACAGTATTAGAGAGATGTACCAAGCGGCTATCAATATGGAAAAGACAATATTTATTCTTGGGAGGAAGAATGATACACATAAAATCACTAATGGATTAACTGCCCACCTATATGATGAGTTTGTTTTCCATCCAAAAGAGCATTGAAAAAAATATCAACCAAATGAGAAGGAGCTTCATGTTGCAAGGGAACAAAGGAGATCAAGTCTACAATCTAGTGAAGTGGGATGTCCTTACCTTAACACAAGACAAGGAAGTTTTGGCATCAAGAAACTCAACCTCCATAATCGTTGTTTACTGAGAAAGTGGTCGTGGAAATTAGGAACAGAAGACATGAACTTGTGGAAGAGATTCATCAATTAAGAGAAATATGGACTCCTAAACCAATGGACAACTGAAGAAGTGGAAAGTACTTTTGGATGCAGTGTATCGAAAATAATTCAAAGACTTTGGTCCCAATTCAATATCAACATTTACTATAAGGTGAGGAATGGTACAAAGAGCTTTGTTGAATGAGCAGTAGATAGGTAATGGAAGCATAAAGACCACCTTTCCAGACCTCTACGACCTCAGTCTCTAGATAAATGAGACTGTTACTAGATATGGAGCCCAGAATTTCATCTTTGAAGAGATTTAAATGTCTAGAAGGTAGACAAAACAGCTAGTCTTCTACGTCTTTGACCTTTTTCCAGGTGTTTCGATAAATCTAGGCAAACTTCTATGGATGTTGCACAGTAAAAGAGTATTCTTTGTCAAATTACGCTACTAGAACAACAACATCAGCTTCTCCTCCACTAGAATTTGTCCTTTGAAACTAATCTAGAAATTAAAATCCCCTTGAAGGTGTCCTATTTTATCGGGTTGGTGATCAGGAGAGCTTGCCTTACTCACGAAGCACTACAGAGAAGAGGGTTTGCAAATTTACTTAATGTGTTTTCTTTGTTACAAGGAGGTAGAGGTGAATAACCACCTCTTCCTACATTACAAAACAACTGTAAATCTTTGGAACATGTTTTTATGTAAACATAAAGTAAGCTGAACAATTACTACATACACTTTTAATCTACTGAGGAGCTGGGAGACAATAGGAAGAAGAAATTCTAGAGGAGACTAGTGGAAACTAATTCCAACATGCATTTGGTGGACCTTATGGAAGGAAATAAATGCAGGGTGTTTTGAAGGAAAAATCAACAACACCCAAATGATTAGAATTACCTACATTAGCCTTCTTTATTTTTGGTGTAAACAAGATATGGTGGGGGACATAGATTTATAAGTTGACTTCATAGGACAAATTGTAAAACCTTCGCCGTGGTTTGTTTGTTTTTACAATATCATGTGAGTATTGTAAATAACCATTTTCTTGTGAATACAAAGTTACCTTTATAAAGAAAATAGTGAAATTCTCCTGCTTAATGCTCATCTAACAAGGAAAATCAGTCTGATGTTCATTAAAAGGTGGTTTCTTATTCTGTAATATACTCTACCATTTCTGATGAGAGTTTTGTGGCCAGTTTTTGTTCATTCCGTCCACAAATGGTAGTGAACTCCCTCACTTCTACATCTTCCTCAATGGCCATATCACTCTCAATATATTGGAGGTCTCCCTTATAATTATCATATTTCTCTAGACATATAATGCACACCCACCTGTCGTTATAGTTGGATGCAATTTTTGCAATACTTGTACCACATATATCCACTCCACAAAGAACAAATTAATTTCCTAAAATTCCAACAAGCTTTGAAAACAAAGCCTTCGATACATTATGAAAAGACCTGAAACCTAGACCCCTTTGTTCCTTGGGATAACACATGCTTCCTTATGAAACCCAATGCTTCTTCTTAGATCCAGTTGCATTTCCCCAGAAAAATTTAGCAAATATCTTATGTAATTTTTTTATTACACTAAATGGGGGATTCAGGGTTGATAGTAAATCCATGGGCATAGATTGCAAAACGTGTACTATTAAAAAATAAACTGTCAACCATAAGATAGTAATCTATTCTTCCACATAGCCATTATGTTATCCACCTTTTTAATCAGTACTACAAAATGACCTTTATTTTTCCTTCATAGAAAGGTGGAAAATCTAGATAAGTAAAAGGAGAATTACCTTGCTGACCCCTGTTATCCTCTTTATTTGATGACACAGTACTACAAGGACTTTATTATGTCTATAACAAATGTTTCTGTCTATGTATATAATTTGGCCAGACACCCCCTCATATATTCTTAGCACAATCATCCTAATCCTCATTGACTTGTGTTGTCCTGAGCAAGAAAAGAATAGTTTCATCAACATATGATAAGTGGTTTATTTGCGGACTCCATTTAGGCATCCCAAAACCCTTAAAGTCATTATGGTCAAATGAATAATTTAGGATCCGGGTCAACACTTCAATTTCTATTATAGATAGGGTATGTGAAAAAGGGTCACCCTCTTTCAAACCTCTAGAAGATTGAAATAAGCCAAAGGCTTTTCCATTCATTAGAACTGATTACCAATTATTACTTATTAGCCTTACTATTATGTCAATTATTCTTTCAGAGAATCTAAATCTTCTCAAGACCTTGATAAAGTATTTCCAGTAGACTCTATCATATGCCTTTTTCATGTCTGATTTTACCACTACAATATGCAAATTGTTTCTCTTTTTGATGTCCCTTATTATTTTGTTGAGCCAAAAGTACATTTTCAGTCATACTCCTCCCTTTAACAATGCTTGACTAGTTATTAGAAATCAAACTTGGTAAACCAATTAAACTCATTCATGTATCAACCGATATAATTTAAGTAGCAAAATTATTCAGGCTAATAAATTTTAAGTCCTCAAAATTATTCACCACATTCTTTCTTGGTATCAGCACCAGATTTGTATGTGTTATGAATCTGGACAAATCATATACACTGAAAAATGCCCTTGCCATATTCCATGCATCATGATTATGATAAAAAGTTAAGGACTAAAAATTGTGGTATTGTTGTATTGGGTGAGAGAGATGAAGATAGTGAAAACCTTGATTACTATGGAGTTTTAGCTGATGCGATTAAGTTGCAATTTATCATGGATAAAAGAGTAACATTATTTCGATGTAATTTGTCTGATGTTTATGAGAAATAAAAGAAGTTAAAAAGAGTGAGTGTGATTTTGTGAGTGTTAATCCATGTAGATTTTCAAAAACAAATGACCCATTTGTTTTAGTGGATCAAGCATCTCAAGTATTTTATGTTGATGATACTTCAAACAAAGGTTGGCAAGTAGTGAGGAAGATCCAATCTCATGATTCCTATAAAATTGTGGAACATATGGATGAAGATATTGTAGAGTTAGGATGTTCTTCCAAAAGAAAAGAAAAAGTACTAATGAGATTACTTAATATCTCTTATGAGTTAGTATATCATCCATAAATGTTATGATGGCAAAATTTCCTTTTTAGTACATTATTAAACATTTTAAGTGTAATTTTTAACTTTTTGGATCTTTTGCAGGTTCAAGATGAAACCATTGAGGATTGAAAATGAGGTCGATTCTAATATGAAGAATACTATCGAATATACGTTTATCACGCCTAGTGCTATTGAAAAGGGAAAAGGACTAGGGCTTAAATCTTTGGATGAGAAATGAAATTTACCATGTAAGAGTATATTTCCTCAATAAAGTGATCTATTTAAGAAGCACATCAAAGAAACTGAAACAAGTAAGATATTTTGTATTCTTTTATTTCAGACCATAACAAAAGTTTTAATTGTGTTAAAGGAAAATATTTTTTCGAGTATTCTGTATTCTGTGTTTTATCATGGAGGAGAAGGTGTGGAAATAATTTTTTCCAGCTTTCTATTTGATGCAGTATAGGCATAATATGTGACGTATGAAATTATAATGATAAGAAGGTAAATACCAGGCAAAAAAACATCTTAAGAAACTGATGATGAATACATAATTTTCACAAAAGAGAACTTGTGAAACAAAATTAGCTTTAGAAACTCCTTGTAGACATTTTCAGTTCTTCTTGTCTGGTGATACATTAGTCAACGTATAAAATATGATCTATTTTTTTTCAGGTTCTACAGGGAAGGAACAAGAACAAGGACGTAAAAACTCTACCGGGTCAACTAGTCAAGGAATACGAACGACGCATAAGAACTTCACGACTTTTGAGAAAGAGAACGTTCAAATTAGTACTTCATGTCCTACATCTACTAATCAAGTACAGAAATACACCCAAGAAGTTGAAACAAGTAAGATCTTTTTCAAATGTATTGTATTTTTTAAAAATCTATTGTGTTTTCAAGTTTTTGAGCTTAATGATCTTTGCCAAGTTTATGTTATGTGACATGTTTGGCTTTGATGTAAATGTGTGAAAGATGGCATTCCACCGATTTGACAACTATTTTCTCTGAGACTCGTAAAAAGGATAACGAGCTTGTTGAACCAAAAGCAATTGAAAAACATGTGCTTTTGATTAATTGAATATTTAAATTACTTGAAATAATCATTATGTGTTATTATATAAAATGTCCTTTGATATGTGTAGGCTCAACTCTGAGAAATGGTTCAAGAAGATCCATCTGTACCTAAAGTAAAGCTTTTTGAAAAATTTTTGTGGACTTCAAACTCGTAGACATGTATTTGGATTTGGGGGTGGAGTAAAAGCAAAAGATTTGAAAGGTGGAACTTCATCAAAGTCTGAATTGTTGTATGTACTACGTTCAACTCGAGCGGATATCAAATCCTTGAACGAAGAAAACAACTCCTTAAATGATCGCTTGTCTAACATAGAAGATGAGATGAAAGAAATAATGAAAATAAAAGAATTCTTCACTGCTCAACAATCATATGTCCCACCTACAACATCGTCCTCCTCAACTGAGTGACCACAGTCTTTTCAATTGACCTGGTTAGTAACAATATATTTGACTTTTTAATTTATTTTGTTGAAACATAACAACGTAATGAATGTATAATTAAATAACAAAAAATGGGTCTTTTGATGTGAAAAAGAAATCTTACAGTCGCACAAGTAAACTTTAAGAAGGATGGAATAACAGACTTGTTTCCTATTTTGTGAATTGTGCAGTAGAATAAGATTCAATATCGAAAATGAATCTTGTTCTCTTCTTTTTCGTTAGAGTCGGTGACTTCTTATTACTTACAATTGACGCTTTATACATGTATGTCTCTCTCTCTCTCTCTCTCTCTCTATATATATATATATATATATATATATATATATATATATATATATATATATCACATTCAATGTCCCTGTTGTCTTGGATTACATATTTTTGTCAGCATTGACATGTCACTCTATAATAGTTGTAGTCTACTTCGGTTTGACAACTACATAGAGGACAACAATTTATTTGCTACCATATTTTAAATAGTTGGGAGTCATTTTTGTACTGACAGTTTTCTTATTGAAAGTGGTATTTTGTGAAGACGAGCGAAATTCATTTATATTTATATAGGAACATGAGTTGTTTGAGCAATGTTGTCTATCGTTGTATGCAAAATTAGTGAATGTTCAAAGAATAGTTTGGCGAGGAGACGAGGTAAGGTAAGGCGACTGTAGAAAATTTTTGGAACCATAATTTTCTTATGCTGGCTCTGTTTTTAAACTTTAAGCTGCATAAATTTTACTTTTAAAATTTCTATACTGCGGAAAACTTGCAGGCAGCTGCTCAATTATTTTATGCTAGCTCAATTTTAAATTATTGGCACTGCTGCAACTTTGCAGCAAGCTGATAAATATTTTGTGCTCTCTGTATTAAACTTTCTGCAGTGCTGAAAAATTGCACCCAACTACTCAATTTAGTAGAAATATCATGAAAGCATGGAAAAATCAAAGATGTATTGATAACTATAATGTTCAGTTACAAACTCCTTATATAGGAGAAGAGTCTTATTGTAGTTATACAAGGAATCCTACTACAACACAATTAATTACATAGGTAGTATTTTATTTCAAGTCAAATATCCTATCCTAGTCGACTCCAATAATATTTTGTAGCTTAATCGTACATTACATAGGATTTTGTTGTCTAGTCCTAGTATGAATTGACTCTATATCGTAAGCTTACTTTGATGGATCTGTTCCTTCGACGTGTTCCATCAGTCGTCAAGTTTCCATCAACACTTCCACTCAAGCTAGTGAGTGGAGGAACTGTAACTCCTAACTAGCTACAAAATCAAAGAAAACCTATTGTGCTAAGGCTTTGGTATTAATATCAGCTTTTGATCCTTACACTTCACAAACTGATTAAGAAATCACCCCCTGGCGACTTTCTCATGAACAAAATGACACTCCATTTAAACATGTTTTGTTCTAGCATACATAACTTGATTAATTTTCCTGTACAAGACACTCTTATTATAACAATACAACGTAGGAACAGATCAAAAGAATAATCCAAGGTCATAAAGAAGATACAAAATTCAAGTCATTTCTGCGGCAGTGGAGGCTAGTTCCTTATGCTTTGTTCAAACACTATATCGGGCTACTGTGTTCTGTTTCTTGGAGGTCCAAAAAATATAATTTGCACCTAGGTTGATGCTATAGCCTGAAGTTGATCTCCTAGTTGTCGTACAACATCCCAAATCAGCATCACAATAGCCATAAAACCTACATGGTGATTGTGAAAAAATTCTGAGTCTAAAGTGTATAGTACGTTTGATGTACCTGAGAATCCTTTTTACCCCTTGAAGATGTTGAATGTTTGGGTTTTGTATACACTATCCTGCTAAATTCACATCATGAGTGATATCAAGTCTTGTGAGGATCAAATATAGAAGTCTCACTGCTATCATTCTGTAAAACAATGCATCTACAAGACTTCTCACAACTTCATCCAAACCATGTTTTTACCCAAAGAAGTGGCTCTAACCTTTGCCAAAGACATCTCTGTCTTGGACAACAGCTCAACAACATACTTTATTTGATTTAAGTGAATTCCACCTTCGAAATACTTGACCTCAATTCATAGGAAGTAGTGTAAAGGGACAAGATCTTTCATAGCAAACTCCTTCCCATGTTGTAGAACCAACTCCGAGAAATGAGGTGCACTACTTCCTTTGACAATAATATTATCTACATATAACAAGAGAAATATTTTACCTTTGTGGGTTTTCAAAGTAAATAAGGAAGGGTCAACCTTATTACAAATGAAACCAAGGTGTAAGAGACACATGCTAAACATATAAAACCAGGATCTTGGTGCTTGTTTAAGACCATACGATGCCTTTTTGTGTAGACATACATGGTGAGGATATTGTGTTCAATAAAACCAAGAGGTTGACTCGTGTACACCTCTTCTTGTAAGAAGCCATGGAGAAAGACATTTTTGAAATCTAACTGTCTAATTTCCAAATTTGAACTGACAGCAATGCGTAGAACCACCTTAACATTTGTAGATTTAACTACAAGACTAAATGTTTCTTCAAAATCTATCAATTCAAACCGCGAGAATCCCCTACCCATAAGTCTGGCGTTGTATCAATCTATTGTCCCATCAAAAATTTTAATTTTGTCTTAACCACCTATTTGACCCAACCAAGTTTATACCAGGAGATTTGGGCACCAAAATCAATATTTTGTTAGTATGTAAAGCATCAATATCTTCGTGCATTGCATTAAGCCAATGAGGTAATTTTAGTGCTTCCTTAGTAGTATTTGGTTCTCCCACAATTTTTTATCTACTGCGAGCAACAATTGACAGGTGATGTTCCTTCTCCTTGTGCCTGGTGATCATATGATGCCCTTGTGGTGCAGGAAGTACCTCAACCGGTACATTAACCAATGTAGTTGACTGGAGTGTAGTACTGTCAGGTTGATGGTCAATTGGTACATCAACTAAAGTGGTTCTTTGATGATGATCATTGGTTGGAACTGGAAGAGAAACCCTTTCCTCACTGCTCCCAACAGATTCGAAATCTGCAATATGAGTTTCAACACTACTGTATGGGCCACCAGCTTCAACTTGTTCCTTAGCATCTAATCCTGCGCCTAAGAGGTTAATAATACTTCTCATCATCAATGAGTACATGAGGTGTAGTAACATTATCACTATTAATGTGTGGGCTAGCAACATGTACTTCCTTTGAATCAAAATTATCATATGCTAGCAGTTTAGAGAAAGATTCAACAAAAGTAGCAAGGTGAGGTGAGACATCAATGTTAGTTTGTGATTGCTTTAGAGACACATAGGGTAATGTGTTTTTATCAAACAAAACATGTCTTGATATTTAAACCCTCATTGTACAGGGATAATAGCCTATATATCT
Organism: Solanum arcanum; assembly: GCA_027789145.1. NCBI lineage: Eukaryota > Viridiplantae > Streptophyta > Magnoliopsida > Solanales > Solanaceae > Solanum > Solanum arcanum. The sequence continues at coordinate 55,484,268 of CM050942.1, read as the reverse complement.
TTTGTGCAAATTGTTGTACCCTATGAACACACAAGGGTAGGTCTTTGGACCGAAGTTAGTAGCTTAGTCATACATAACATAGGGTTAAGTAGTCTAGTCCTTGTATGACTCTAACACTAACTCGTCGGCCTGCTTCGATGGACCAGTAACTTCGACGTGTTCCATCAATCTTCAAGCTTCCTTAAATAGTTTACCATTAGTTTCCAACTCTTATATGTATTGGCCATATTAGTGCACCCCGTCGTGTAGGATCTAAACATGTACAAAAAATAGTTCATATCAGTCGAATACTCCTAAAGTTTTGTCTTTTCGATATCAAATAACGCAAACCATAGTAAAAAGGAAGAATGTTATTTAAGATTTCATACCAAATATTACCTTGTCTAGGCTTTTATTCGACATGAACTCATAGACCAGAAATTTTTCCGCTCCATTAAATCAGTATCCCAATAAATTGGTTAGGTAACGATGTTGTCTCTTTGCTATTAACTTTACTTCATTCTCAAACATAGTAAATTCTTTTAGTGAAGTCATGTCTTGCTTCTTCACTGCTATTTCTACTCTATTCTCTAGTACGCTCTACAAATATTATGTATCATTTTGTTTTTAATTATGGTGTCTGAGTTACTGTAAATATGCATTTTCATGCATGTTTAAAAGAAATAATAACCTTATAAACATTGTCAAATTCATCATGCCCTATCTTATAAAAAATGTGTACGGCTAATAAGATAAGTCAAGATGGCTTTGGCAATGTTTATAAGGTTACTATTTCTCTTCGACAAGCATGAAAATGCTTATTTACAATAACTAAGATGACAAAATTAATACCCAAATGATATATAATATATGTAGGGTGTATTAGACAATGGCGAGTTGAAATAAGAGGGAAGAAGCAAGACGTGACTTCACCCAAGGATATACTGAGTTCGAGAATGAAGTGAAATTAATAGCAAATGTACAACATTGTAACCTAACAAAGTTGTTGGGATACTACATCAACGGAGTTGAAAAATTCCTAGTCTATGTGTTCATGACGAATAATAGCCTAGGCAAGGTCATATTTAGTATGACATCTTAAATAACATTCTTCTTTTTACTATTGTCGGTGTTGTTTTTGATATTGAAAAGCCACAAAAAATAGAAATTAGCGAGTATTCAAGTGAAATTTAGCTACTGTATTCTCCACATGTTCAAATTCTCCAACATGGAGTATAGTAACATGGACAATGAGCAGCAGGCTGTAATTTTAGAACAGTGAAGAAGTTACAAATGGTGAGCATAAAAAACGAGCACCTGGCTGCAATGTTGCAACAGTGCAATAATTTTTTTAAAAAATGTAAGCAGCCATCGTTCAATAGGACACATTCAAATATAATGATTCTGTCCAGAAAATTAAGCTTCGGTAGCTAAATAAGCAGGTAAGTTCACCATGAAATCAAAAAAAAGAAGGAGGGGAGACTTTTTCTAACTTTCAAAATGTTTTGAGCATTTGTACTTCAATAAGTTCCAAGATTTGGATTCTCAACTATTTTGATCCAAGAAAACTAAAAATATAAATTATTCAATAAGCGTCTCACACACTTCTTTAGACAACAAACCACGAAGTGCAAGAGGGACTAGATGTTGTAACATAATATGATAATCATGACTTTTCAATCCAGATATCTTGTGATCATTTAATTCACATACTGAGATATATTAGATCGAAATCAACATAACATTTTAGATACTTTAAGAAAAGTCACAAATTTGTGCTTATCTTTTATGAGAATATGTGTAGCCTGCTTTTGGAAAGTCAAATTTCTCCCCCTTTTGATGGGGTAAAATTCCGACCTAATGTTCATCTCTTGTAAGTCTAATCGAGTTTTAATTGTGTCCTCAGTGTTTTTTTGACATTCATATTTTCCCCCATTATATTATGACATATATTTTTCAATATACATAACATCCAAATTATGTAGCAACAAGAGACACTTCCAATATGGAAGTTCAAAAGAGAGAGTTTTTGATTCCATTATCCATTCAATTTCATGTGATTTCTTCTTTCTTATCTTAGGATCCTTTGATAAATGTAATCCTTCATGATCTTGCACTTGATTAACTATCCCAATACAATAACTCACTTTTGGTGGGGACATTTTCTCTGTTGTACCATGAAATGAGTGCTTCTCACTTCTAAAGTTGTGATTTTGAGAAAGATAACGCCAATAACCTATAAAACACTGTTTCTTACAATTAGCCTATTTAATTAAGACAGTGCCTTTATTGCAACGTGGTTATGCCAATTTTCCTTTTGTACTCCATCGTGATAAATTCCCATATATTGGGAAGTCATTGATTCTCCATAATAGAGAAGGATGCAACTTAAAAATTATTTAGTTGACGCATCATAGGTCTCAACACCAACTTTCCACAACTCCTTCAATTCCTCTATTAAAGGTTCAAGATATGTATCAAATGAAACTTGTGGACAATTTGGACACGAAATAAGCATTGAATAAATAAATTTTTTCTTTCTTTATACACAACCAAGATGGTAAATTATAAGGAATAAGATCCACATGCCAAATTTTGTATGAGGCTTTTGCATTCCAAAATTGTTGAAATCCATCACCATCAAGTTTGACTCGGATATTTAAAGACTCAACCGCAAAAAAAGGATGAATTTAATTAAATGACTTCCATGCCATTGAATTAGTCGGGTGCATGATTATTCAATCATTAATCTATTATCCTTGTGCCATATCATTAGAGTACATGCCTTTGTAGACATAAACAATTTGTGAAGTCTAGGCTTTAAAGGAAAATAATATAAATTCTTTGATGATTTTTTATACCTTTTTATTCCTTGTTTATTCACAATGTGTATTTATTTTCCATTTGAACGCACCACAAACACTACAAAAATGAAGTAAGCTATCCTCCTTTCAATATAACAGGCATTCATTAGTACACACATCAATCTTGTTGTATGAAATACCGAGTTCTTGAATTATTTTCTTTGACTCATAATATGAGTTCGGAAAATTTGTCACTGTAGGCAACAACTCCTCTTTCAACACTTTCAATAGCATTGTAAATGATGAATTACTCCAACCACCCATACTTTTAATATGAAGAAATTTTATCAAAAGGGAAAGCTTTCAAGCTTTTGAATTGTGGTATAATGGCAACTCGAAATCCTTCGGTAGGCTGTAAAAAAAATTCAGCATTTTGTTCATCCTCAAGTAAGTCATGAAAATCAGTATGTGCAATTCCTCAGTCAAGACTTGGATACAAATCTTTCAATAGTTGTTCTACTTCATCTTGCACTCTCACATTCTTCTACTGCCTCACCATCTTTTTCTTCATCTTCATCTTTTTGATTATGAGTTTACTAATGGCTCGCAGAAACATTTTCCATGGTTATATCAAAAGGAATAATTATGAATCATTCTACATACAAGTAATATTCCCAGTCACAGAAGTAATCTTCAAGAAAGATGGAATAACTGACTTGTTTCCTATTATGTTAATAGTGTAGTAGAATAAGATACAATATCAAAAATGAATCTTATTCTCATCTTGTTCATTAGATTCGGTTATTTCTTACTGCTTACAATTGACACCTTGTCCATATTAAATGTCCTTGTTGTCTTAGGCTTGCATATCGTTGTCACCATTGACATGCCACTATACAATGGTTGCAGTCTACTTCTGTATGACAACAACTTAGTAGACAACATTATTTTTCCTACCATCTATTCAATAGTGGGTAGACATTTTTTTTATTGAGAGTTTTCTTGTTGAAAGTGGTATTTTCAGAAGATGAGCAAAATTTGTTTATATTTATATAGGAAATTGAGTTTTTTGAGAAATGTTGTCTATAGTTGTATGCAAATTAGTGAATGGTAAAAGAATAGTTGGAGTTAAAATTGAACTCTTAAATTGTTTAAACAAATTTGTTAGGTGAGGAGACGAGCTAAGGTGACACGATTGTAAAACATTTTTCAACCATACAATTTTTTTATGCTGGCTCTATTTTTTATTTTCTGCAAAGCGGCATTAAAATTAATGCACTACTACAATATTGCAGTCAACTGCTCAGTTTTTTAAGCTAGCTCTTGTTTCAAATTTCTGCACTGCTGATATATTGCAGCCAATTCTTAGTTTTACATTATGTATTGGCCATGTTACTGTACCCCTTCCTATAGGATCTGGACAAGTACAAACAATAGTTACTCAATTTCAGTCGTATACTCCCAAATATCTTTCTTTTTTCATAACAAAACAACGCGCACAATAGTAAAAAGAAAGAATGTTATGTAAGATTTCGTACCAAATATGACCTTGTGTAGGCTATTACTCGACCTGAACTCATAAACTAGGAATTTTTCTGCTCCATTAATGCAGTATCCCAACATCTTTGTTAGGTTACGATGTTGTAGCTTTGCTATTAATTTGACTTCATTCTCGAACTTAGTAAATTCTTGGCGTGAAGTCATGTCTTTCTTCTTCAGTGATATTTCTACTCCATTCTCTAGTACGCCCTACAAATATTATGTTTCATTCGGGTATTAATTATCTTGTACGAGTTACTGTAAATATGCATTTTCATGCTCGTTGAAAGGAAAAACTAACCTTATAAACATTGCTAGACCATCATGCCCTATCTTATAAGAAAATGTGTATGGCTAAAAAGATAGAGGCATGATGACTTTAGCAATGTTTATAAGGTTATAATTTCTTTTCAACAAAGTATGAAAATGCATATCTACAATAACTAAGACAACAAAATTAATAACCAATTGATACATAATTTGTAGGGTGTATTAGAGAATGGTGTAAAAATAACAGGGAAGAAGCAAGACGTGACTTCACGCCATGGAAATACTGAGTTCGATAATGAATTCAAATTAATAGCAATTGTACAACATCGTAACTTAACCAAGATGTTGGGATACTGCATAAATCAAGTAGAAAAATTCCTTTTCTATTAGTTCATGGCGAATAATAGTCTAGGCAAGGTTTTATTTAGTATGTCATCTTAAATAACATTCTCTTTTTTTACTATTATTTGTGTTTTTTTCTGATAGAAGGGGCGAAGAACCCGACGTACATGTTGACAAAATGTGTTTATGTTGGGAAACTGGGGTTATGCAAAACCTCTCTTGGTCTTATGTAGTTGTTGCTACAAATGTTGCCGTGCGGTAAAGATGTTGATGATGAAGATATTTTTTTTGAGAATGTATTTTTTGGATGACTTAATCTGTCTCAAAGTGGGAGATTTGTTAGGTTGTTGAGCCATATTTAATCTTTGTAACCAAAAATACTCTGATTTATTAATATATATACCCCATTACCGTTGATGATTACTGACGAGGTGTTACCACGAAATATTGGTTTTTCTCTTTCTCTCTCTAGATCTCTCATCTCTTTCTCTTGAAAGTTCTTGTGTTCTTCATTATCAAGTGTGTGTGCGTGAATTCGATCCTAACAACTGGTATCAGAGCAAAGGAGATCAAACGCGATCACTGAAGATAGATAGTTCAAAGCTTGGAATCGAAAAGTTTGATGGATCCACTTTCTATTTCAAAATGATGTAGATCGAAGATTCTCTGTACCATAAAGATATTCACAAACCGTTGACCGGGGTGAAGCCGGAATCCATGACGGAGGAGAAGTGGAAGCTCAAGGATCGCCTGGCTCTAGGGTTGATCCGGTTGACTTTGTCAAGAAACGTGGCGTTAACATCGTGAAGGAGCAGACTATGTCCGGTCTGTTGAAGGCACTGTCAAACATGTATGAAGAACCATCGGTGATGAACAAGGTATATTTGATGTGTAGATTGTTCAATTTACACATCTTTGAGATTGTATCCATTTCTGATCATACAAACGATTTCAATATGATTGGGAGTCAACTCAATTCTGTGGATATTGATTTTGAAGATGAAATTAAGGCGTTCATTTTCATGTCATCTCTGCCCGAGTCTTGGGATACTGTTGTTGTTGCGATTACAAGTTCTCATGGATCTGAGAAACTGAAGTTTGATGAAATCTGTGATGTTGTTCTTTGCGAAAGTATTCGCAAACGAGAAGTGGGAGATTCATCAGGGAGTGCTCTCACAGTTGACCAAAGGGGGAGAAGTACGATGAAAGGCCAAAATCAACATGGTCGATTAAAATCAAAGAATCGAGTAAAATCATCAAACCGATCAAACGTGACTTCTTGGAACTATGGAGAAAAAGGCTTTCAGACGAACATTACAAAGCCAAAGAAGAAAAAGAATCAGAAATCTGGAGATGACAATGATTCCGTAAATTCAGCAGAGGACATTGTCGATGCTCTAATCCTTAGTGTAAACAGCCTGGTTGAATCATTGATTTTGGATTCTGGTGCATCTTTCTATTCGTCTCCAAGAAAGGAGTTGTTCCAAAATTTCAAATCTGGAAATTTTGGAAAGGTGTATCGTGCTGACAATAAAGCCTCAGAGATTGAAGGAAAGGAGGATGTTTGCATAAAGACCACCTCAGGAAACTAGTGGATAATAGAGGATATCAGATATATTCATGGGCTAAAGAAAAATCTGATCTCTGTTGGTCAGTTGTATAGCACGTGATATGCAGCAGAGTTTGGGAAAGGTTCGTCTAAGATTGTGAAAGGTGCTATGGTTGTAGCTCGTGGCACCAAATCTGGAACCTTGTACACGACTGCAGGGTGTATTAACATGGCCACTGTTACTGAAGGTGCTTCCGGTTCGTTTCTTTGGCACAACAAACTTGGACATAAGAGTGCTAAAGGAATGAAGATGTTGGTTGCAAAAGAAGAATTAGAGGGTCCGAAGTCTGTTGATATGGGTCGTTGCGAGCGCTGTGTAATGGGCAATTTAAAAAGGGTAAACACCACAAAGACTCCTAGAGAGCCAAAGAAAGTGCGGTTGGAAATGGTCCATACATATGTTTTGGGACCATCTCGAGTATCATCACTTGGAGGATCCAAATTCTATGTTATCTTCATTGATGATTTCAAAAGGAAGGTATGGGTTTAATTCTTGAAGCATAAGTCAGATGTGTTTGCCACTTTTAAGAAGTGGAAATCTGAAGTTGAGAATCAGACCGATTTTTAAGTCAAATGCCTAAGGTCTCATAATGGAGGAGAGTATGACAAAATAGAGTTCAAGGCATGTTGTGCTGCTGAGGGAATAAGACTGATGAAAACAGTTCCTGGTAAGGCATGGCAGAATGGTATTGCTGAGAGGATGAACAGAAGATTGAATGAGCGTGCAAGGATTATGAGGATACACTATAGGTTGCCCAAAATATTTTGGGCGGATGTTGTGAGCACAACTGCATACTTGATCTACACGGGATCATCAGTTCCTCTAGGGTTTAATATTCCAAAGGAGGTGTGGACAGGAAAAGAACTCAAGTATTCACACATGAGGACTTTATGTTGCATTGCTTATTTTAATGTTGATCAAGAAAAGAGAGACAAGCTTGATGCCAAGGCTGTGAAGTGTTACTTCATAGGCTTTGGTTCTAATTTGCTTGGTATAGGTTTTGGGATAACAGGAACAGAAAGATCCTGAGACATTGTGACGTCACATTTGATGAGTCTGTCCTGTACAAGGACAAAGAGTAGAAGGTTCTAGAGATTACAAAGCAAGTGGGAGTTGAGGTTGAGTTTTTGAAGAGTAACTCCAGAGATGTCGAAGCAGATACTCAACCAACTCTTACTGAAGAATTTGAAGTGGAGCAAGTTACACCTGAGCAGGTGTTAAGGAGATCATCTAGAACAATCAGCGAACCAGATAGTTATTCACCTTCATTACACTATCTATTGTTGAATGTTGAGGGGGAACCAGAGTCTTTTGATGAGGCACTACAGGTGGAGGATTTGATCAAGTGGAAGCAAGCCATGGATGATGAGATGAGTTCACTTGAGAAGAATGACACATGGGTGTTGACTAAATTACCTGCAGGGAAGAGAGCTTTGCTGAACAAGTGGGTGTTCAGAATTAAGACTGACCAGATGGCAAAAGAAGGTTCAAGGCTCGTTTAGTGGTTCAATGATATTCACAAAGGAAAGGTATTGATTATGCTGAAATATTTTCTCCTGTTGTGAAGTTAACCTCTATTCGAAATCTGTTGATTATTGTTGCATCGGAGAATTTGCATCTAGAGCAAATGAATGTAAAACCGGCAGCATTTTTTCATGGAGATCTGGACAAAGAGATCTATATGCAACAACCGGAAGGATTTGTGGTTCCAAGCAATGAACACATGGTGTGAAAGCTCACCAGGAGCTTGTATGGACTAAAGCAAGCACCAAGGCTGTGGTACAACAAGTCTGACTCCTTCATGACTAAGAGAGGATTCTGTAAAGCTGAAAAAGATCCATGTTTTTACTTCGAGAAATACACTGATTCATATGTCTTTCTACTCTTGTATGTGAATGATATGGTGATTGGAGGATCTAGTTTGAGGGCGATTAACAATTTGAAGACAAGGTTGTCTGTAGCGTTTGAGATGAAAGATTTGGGTGCAGTGAAGCAGATTTTGGGGATGAAGCTCGGGATAGATCTGCTGGCACCTTAAATATATCTCAGGAGTTGTACATTGAGAAGGTGCTGAGCAGATTCAGGATTAATGATGCTAAATTAAGGCCTACTCCATTGGTAAATCACTTTAAATTTTAAAAGTAGCGGTCACCAAAGACTGCCGAGGAGCGTGATCATGTGTCACTTGTTCCATATGCTTCAACATTTGGGAGTTTGATGTATGGTATGGTCTGCACTAGACATTATATGGCACATGCAGTGGAAGTTCTTAGCAGGAACATGGCGAACCCTAGGAAAGAGCATTGGGAAGCTGTGAAGTGGCTTCTGAGATATATGAGATGTAAATCCATTACTTTACCATGTTTTGGCAAAGGCAATGTGACTCTACAGCGTATTGTGGAGGCTGATCTTGGTGGGGATGTTTACTCGGTACATCAGGGTACATTTACACCATAGGTGAAACAACAGTGAGTTCGATATCCAGTCTTCAGAAGTGTGTTTCTCTTTCATCTACTGAAGTTGAGTATGTGGCAATAGTTGATGCTGGGAAGAGATGATATGGCTGGCAGATTATCTTGAGGAATTAGGCTAGAAGCAGAGCGAGAAGATTCTTTACTCAGATAGCCAGAGCGTCATAAAGTTGGTTAAAAATCCAGTCTGTTATTCGAAGATAAAGCACATTTGAAGGCTATACCATTTCACTCGCAGGGTAGTGGAGGATGGTGATATGTGCTTGGAGAATATAGAGGGTGCGAAGACCCGATAGACATGCTGCCCAAAATTTGTTGATGTTGGGAAACTACAGTTACGCAAAACCTCGTTTTGTCTTCTATAGTTGTTGCTACAGATGTTGCGGTGCAGTAAAGATGTTGATGATGAAGAGATTTTTTTTTGAGAATGTATTTTGTGGATGATTGAATCAGTCTCCAAGTGGGAGAATTGTTATGTTTGTGGAGCCTGATTTATTCTCTTTAACCAAATATACTCTGATTTATAAATATATATACCCCACCGCCGTGGAAGTTTACTCACGGGGTGTTACCATAAAAGATTGGTTTTTCTCATTCTCTCTCTAGATCTCTCATCTCTTTCTCTTGAAAGTTCTTGTGTTCTTCATTCATCAAGTGTGACAACAACTTAGTAGACAAAAGTATTTTTCCTACCATCTATTCAATAGTCGGTAGACATTTTTCTTGTTGAGAGTTTTCTTGTTGAAAGTGGTATTTTCAGAAGACGAGCAAAATTAGTTCATATTTATATAGGAAATTGAGCATTTTGAAAAATGTTTCAACCATATAATTTTTTTTATACTGGCTCTATATTTTATTTTCTGCAAAGCTGCATTAAAATTTATGCAATACTACAATATTGCAGTCAACTGCTTAATTTTCTAAGCTAGCTCTTGTTTCAAATTTCTTTATTGCTGAAAAAGTGCAGCCAATTCTCAGTTTTACATTATATATTGGATATGTTACTGTACCCCTTCCTGTAGGATCTGGACCGAAACAAAAAATAGTTACTCAATTTCAGTCGAATACTCCCAAATTTCTTTCTTTTCAATATCAAAACAACGCGGACAATAATAAAAAGGATGAATGTTATATAAGATTTCATACAAAATATGACCTTGTGTAGGCTATTATTCGACTTGAACTCATAGACTAGGATTTTTTTGCTCCATTAATGGAGTATCCCAACAAGTTGGTTAGGTTACGATGTCTTAGCTTTGCTATTAAGTTGACTTCATTCTCGAACTCAGTAAATTCTTGGCGTGAAGTCATGTCTTTCTTCTTCACTGCTATTTCTACTCCATTCTCTAGTACGCCCTACAAATATTATGTTTCATTTGGGTATTATCTTTTCTGAGTTAATATAAATATGCATTTTCATGCTCGTTGAAAGGAAAAACTAACCTTATAAACATTGCTAGACCATCATGCCCTATCTTATAAGAAAATGTGTATGTCTAAAAAGATAGAGGCATGATGAATTTTCCAATGTTTATTAGTTTATAATTTCTTTTCAACAAAGCATGAAAATGCATATCTACAATATCTAAGACAACAAAATTAATACCCAAATGATACACAATTTGTAGGGTGTATTAGATAATGGAGTAGAAATAACAAGGAAGAAGCAAAACATGACTTCACGTCATGGACATACTGAGTTCGATAATGAAGTCAAATTAATACCAAATGTACAAAATCGTAACTTAACCAAGATGTTGGGATACTGCATAAATTGAGCAGAAAATTTCCTAGTCTATGAGTTCATGGCGAATAATAGTCTAGGCAAGGTTATATTTAGTATGACATCTTAAATAACATTCTTCTTTTTACTATTATTTGTGTTTTTTTATATTGAAAAGCCACAATAAATAGAAATTTGCGAGTATTCGAGTGAAATTGAGTAACTATTTTCTGTACATGTCAAGATCCTGCAAGAAGGAGTATAGTAACATGGCCAATGAACATCTTGCTGTAGTTTTTTAGCAGTGCAGAAGTTTTAAAACAGAGAGGATAAAAAATTGAGAAACTGGCTGCAATGTTGAAGTAGTCTTGAAAATTTAAAACACAACTAGCTTAACAAAATTGAGCAGTTAGCTTCAATTTTTCAACAGTGCAGAAATTTGGAAACAGAGATAACATAAAAAAAAATTAGCAGCTTAGCTGGCTGCAATGTTGCAACAGTGCATCCATCATTCATTAGGATACATTTACTGATAATGAATCGGTCCAGAAGTCTAAGCTTCAGTAGCTAAATGAATAGTTAAGTTCATCATGACATCAAAAAATGAAAGAGGGGAGACCTTTTCTAACTTGTAAACTGTTATGGGTATTTGCGCTGCAATATGTTCCAAGTTATCAATTCTTAACTCTTTTTATCCAAAAACAGTAAAAATATAAATTATTTAATCAGCGGTTCAATTGAGTACTTCGTCTTTCCTTTGACATTCATATTTATCCATGATATTATCACATATATTTTTTCAGTATACATTACTTTCAAACTATGTAGCAACAAGAGACACTTACAATATCGATGTTCAAAAAATAGTGTTTTTTTTCCCAATTATTCATTCAATTTTCATGTGATATCTTCCTTCTTATCTTAGGATCCTTTGAGAGTTGCTTTTTTCACGATCTCTCACTTGATGAAGTATCTCATTACCGGAACTCAATTTTGGTGGGGACATTTTCTCTGTTGTACCATAAAATTAGTCCTTCGCACTTCTACATTTGTGATTCTGAGAAAAATAACGTCGATAACCTATAAAATATTGCTTCTTAACATTAGCCTATTGAATTATGGCATTCTCTCTATTGCAGCATGGACATGCCAATTTTCCTTTTGTAGTTTATCCTGATAATTTTTCCATATGCTTTAAATTAATTCATGGTCCATAATAAAGAAGCGTGCAACTTAATATTTTATTTAGTTGATACATCATAGGTCTCAATACCAACTTCCCACAACTCTTTCAATTCCTCTATTAAAGATTGAAGATATGTATCAATTGCATCTCCTAGACCTTTTGGATATGAAATAAGCATTGATAAAATAAAATTTTCTTGCTTCATACACAAGAAAGGTGGTAAATTATAAGGAATAAGAAGAACACATGTCAAATGTTGTTTGAGGTTTTTGCATTCAGAAACGGTTGAAATTTATCGCCATGAAGTTTTATTCAAACATTTAAAGGCTCAAACTCAAATGAAGGATGAAGTTCATCAAATGAATTCCATGCTATTGAATAAGTCAGAGGCCTGATTACTCCATAATCAATCTTTTATCCTAATGCCATGTCATTAATGTATTTGTTTTTGTAGACATAAACAATCTATGAAGTCTAGGCTAAAAAGTAAAATACTGTAAATTAGTTGATGCAATTTTTTACCTATTATATTTCTTGTTTATTTACAGTATGCATTTATTTTCCATCATAACGCACCTCAAACTTTACAAGAATCAAGTAAGCTATCCTCCTTTCTGTAAAACGTGCAATTATTAGTAGCCGCATCAATCTTGTTGTATGAAAGCCCGTGTTCTTGAATATCTTTTGCCTTATAATATGTTTTCAGAAAATTGGTCACATCAAGAAGAAACTCCTCTCTCATACTTTAAATAGCATTGTAAATGATGCATTACTCCAACGACCCATACTTTTAATATGTAGCCATTTTATCAAAGAGGAAAGCTTTGAAGCTTTTGAATTCTTGTATAATGACAACGCAATCCTTCGATAGGCTGTAAAAACAACTCAACATTTGGTTCCTCTTAAAGTAAGTCATCACAATCAGTATGTGTAATTCCTCCGTCAAGATTTGGATACAAATCTCTCATGCTCTTTTACTTCATCTTCACTGCCACATCCTTCTACTGCCTCACCATTGTGATCTTCATCTTCATCTTTTCACTATGATTCTAATAATAGCTTACCAATACATTCTCCATAGTGATACCAAAAAGTATAATTACGAAGTATTCCATATACTAGCTCAATTAATTGACGAGTTCCTAAAGTTGTATTAACAAATGACATGGACATCGTATTTCATATTCTTCTTTTTTTTTTGCAAAGCATAATACAAAAACTTCTGCAAGCTGGCTAAGTAGATTTCATCGAGACGGTTATCCACATATTGAATTCATTGCGTACTAGGTTTCATAACCTTCATGTAGTGGCGGATCAAAGATTTTCGTTTAGCAGGTTCGTAAAACAAAAGTACAAACATGTATATAATCCAACAAAACTAAATTTCGAAGAAGTAGTTGTATATAGTTTTAAGTTGCGGACCATTAATTTTTTAATGGTTAAAAACCAAAATAAAGTTTCATAAAATAAAACACTACAAAAAGTGAAAGGACTGAAACTAAGAAAGAAAAAAAACACTAACAAAGGGATTTGAACACTCATCATGAAACTTAATTTCAAGGGCAGCTATCAGTTTCTCTTTTTCATTAAGGATTTCAAAATATATATGTATCTACATAAATACAGAAAACTTACCCTATATACGATGTAAATAGTATTTATGAGGGAGTTCGGCTGAACCCCTTGAAGCCCATGAGGGTCTGCCCTGACCTTCAAGATTACATAAAAACAACAAAAATGTGATAGGTCAGTTTTGAATAGTTAAGGTACGTAATTGGTCACCATGATAGTTTATTAGTTTAACTGTCTTTTCAGGACAAGTTAAAGAGGAAATCTATGCCTTTTCCCTCGTATATCCACAACTCAGGTAACCAAAATATGAACCATAAATGGTTTCTATTGTACCACTAATGGATATACTTTCCAATCCATCAAGGACAATGATTCATATTATTAACCAAGATCTGCTTTGCATTATATAGGAATTTTCCAGTATCTTTTACTTAACACAATCCTAAACTATAAATTCCCTTGTAACACTTATAGAACTATTTTTAACAGTTTTGCAACTAACCTTATAATCTTCATCGACCTTATATGGGTCAACGAAGTCCCTTACAGTAATTAAATAAAAGGAAATGCCTACAATATAAAGGAGTCCGAAGTCTAAATAATGACACCATTACTCTGTTAAAAATAAAAATCATTGTCCTAAAGTGTTTTAATTAAGAAATTAATTTTCTTGTTAATTCTCCCAGACAACCAATTTAGTTAAAAAAATTACAAAAAAATTATTTTAAAGTCGCTGAGAAGGCAGTGAAAATTTCGTTAGAGACATGATAATGTCAAAAGCACGAAGAAGCTAGCAAAAAATGAAACAACTAGAAAAAGGTCATCGTACATTTGTAGATTTAAAGAGAGATTTAGATGTAAACTGAGACTTTACTATTTATCACAATTAACTGTACGTCAACTACATTGCGTGTATGCATATACAACTTATGGAACCAACTGATCACTGGCAAGTTTAACGAAATATCTGACAACCTAACAAAATTTTTATCAAACTTAAAATAAAGCTAATTATATTGACTAACTAATTAAATTAATCCACTGATCAATTAATCAATTCCAATAATCCTCCTCAAGATGGATGTACTGAAAACGTTCATTACTCCAAGCTTATATAGTAAGAGTTTATGTTGTGTCATTTCCAAAACCATAGTAAGAAAATAAGCTTGTTAGTCTTTAGTGTTGATGTAGGTTGTCTTGAGTCCTTTCTGAATCGTTTCTCATATTAAATGACATTCAATATCTATGTGTACGTTCATGAAACACTAGGTTTGCACCATTTTATATAGAAACCTTGATATCACAAAAAATAGAAGATGGTTTAATCAGTTTGACATTCAGTTCCATAAACAAGTCAGCAATCCATACTACTTCAGATGTTAAACTAGACAAACTCATATACTCAGCCTCTGAAGAACTCCTATGGACAGTATTCCGCTTTTTAGATTTCCAGGAATGGGAGAATCGCCAAAAGTCAAATACAAAACAAGTATCTAATTTTCTTGTATTTGGACAAACAACCCAATCTGCATCAACAATAGCCTTTTAAGTGAGGTATGTGATATGCGCTCATCAACAATCCCTTCCCTGGTTCAAGTTTAATGTATTTGATCACCCTTATAACAGTAATCTAGTGTGACATTTTTGGTTATTTCATAAACTGACTTAAGGTCTATACTAAAAAATCTATGTCCGGCCTTGTGTTGTAAAATAAAGTTGCTTACCTATAAGCCTTTGGTATCTAGAAACATCATCAAATACAATTTAAGTAGTCTTCATATATTTATCAAAGTCTACAGTGTCAACTTTATGGTGCATTCTAGTGGTGTCAAACTTGGTTTAGCATTTCCTAACCCAACTTCAGCTATCAACTCCAAAGCATATTTCCTTTGGTTCACACAAAACCTTTGCTTGATCTAAGGAACTCAATTCCCAAAATAAATTTAAATTTTCCTAGATCTTTAATTTTCAAATATATGTACTATACACACTTAGTTTCTTCGATTAACTCAATATGATTTCTTGTAATCAACAGATCATCAAAATATACAATGTTTATTACAAAGCTAGATCCACCCCATTTAGTAAACAATGAATAATGGAGGTGACTCTGTGTATAGCCTGAAGTAAAGAAAGCCTCTATCCACTTGACATTCCATTGTCTTGATGATTGTTTAAGTCGATAGAGTGAATTAACAAGTTTAAAATTTTTATTCTTCCCCTAATCACAAAATATCTTAGGTTTTTCCATAAATATCGCTTAAGAGAAATCACCCTATAGAAAAGCATTGAATACATCTGATCGAAGTAATATCTTTCACATAAGAATAATCATGCTCAAAAGATTCAACATTTGGATGTACTAAGTTGTCTTCTATGGGCATATGTGTCTTATCAAGTTCATAATCAAAAATGGGATGGTTGTTTGTTGGTCATCTAATAAAAGGGAAACAAATACTACTTCAAAACAACATCTATGTTTACCAAGAGCTTTTACTGACACATACTGTACATAAGATGACCCTTTTGAGTTGCTGAGTATCCCATTATAACACATGTGTCAGCTCTGGGAGTGAACTTATTAGGCTTATTCATTCTAGTTGCATATCATAGACATAGTATTGTCCTAAGATGATCAATATTTTCCTTATGGCCATTGAAAAGAAGTTTGTCCCTTCAAAACATCAGTAGGCAATCTTTTAATCAGATAAACAACAACTATTATACACTCTCCCCCAAATCTGATAGGAATATCACCTTGAAATCTTAGTGCCATTTCTACCTCAAGTATGTGCTTGTGCTTTATCTCCACCACTCCATCCTGTTATGGAGTATGAGTAAAACTACATTTATTAATAATACCAAGAGACTTAAACATAGTATTGCATTCAGTATTAAAAAACTTTGTGCCATTGATTAATCTTATCCTTTAGAGATGCTTGTTAAAATGAGTTTGAACTAAAGCAAAAAAAAGACTTTAGAACTTGGAGACATAACTCTTCATCCTCAATTGAGACAACCACAACCAGGTCATTCTTGAATATCATCAACAATTGTCAAGCGAAATCTACAACCATTATGAGTAGCAGTCCTATAGGGTCCCAAACATCTAAGTAAAGCAAGTCAAAGACCTCAATAGCTCTAGATGTACTTCTGTGAAAAGTCCATCTGGTTAACTTTAAAAGGAGACATATTGAACATTTATTGCACGCAATAATGTCTATATTCTCTTTTCCTAGAGTTACATGTTTCAAGTCCTTTATTGAATGGTGTCATAGCCTATAGTTCCAAAGGGTCTTGTATGCATATGAGTTTTGTGTGAGGGACACAATCTCATCATTCATTCCTTCTCCACATGGTTTTTGAATATGTAATAGAGTCCACCAATCTCCTAACAAATCCCCTTTACTCGAATATCCCATTGGAGAAGTCCTGAAGAACAAAAAACTGAGGAAATAACCTACCTGAGCATTTCTATTTTCTTGTAATCTGTGATACTAAAATAAAATCATGCTTGAATGCAGGTACCACCAAAAAATTATTCAACAAATTTCAATCAATAGTCTCACATTTACTGACGTAAGACACTGAACTATTTTCACCATTAGGTAAATGCACCTTCCTGCCTAGACAACTA
This sequence comes from Solanum arcanum, assembly GCA_027789145.1. Lineage (NCBI taxonomy): Eukaryota > Viridiplantae > Streptophyta > Magnoliopsida > Solanales > Solanaceae > Solanum > Solanum arcanum. Next base: position 55,467,135 of record CM050942.1, on the reverse strand, counting down.
GATGCATATATCAATATATTGGGATGAAATATTACATGGCATTTAGCACCTGAATCTATTATCCATCTATCTCCTTTCTCTGTTTCTCTAGTTGTCGTTGATAATGCTTTAGGTTTACAAATTATACATGCAATGTTTTCCCTATCCAATGTAGCTTTGGAGCTTGATCTTACTTCCTCCTTTTCCATCATGTGTTTATACTTTTGATACATGTTCTTCTTTTGGAGCAAAGTGTCATGTCCCGCTAATTCTCACTAAGAGTTTGCATCCAGATAGGGGCAGAAGAGTCTAGTGTTTTGGAGTAGTTTATAGAAAACTCTAAAAACCCTTAGATATTCCAAGAAGACTCTAGAATTCCTTAGGTCTTTCCTTTGAAGAATCTAGAATACCTTAGAAACATGTCTTAGAGAGTTTTGGAATATCCTAGAACATGTATAAAGTTTTACAGAAGGACCGAAGCGTAACTATTAGGAGGACTTGTAAAATAAATATTATTTACACTTTAGCTCTTAGGTCGTAATATAAATCTATGGGGGCAATCATTTGTAAATCATCCATGCTTGAAACACGCAATCCAACAAGTTGTGAGCAGTCTTCAAAAAAAAATCTTCTTCCAAAGTTCTAAAATCTTTCTAAATCTTCCTTTCATTCTCTTAACAATCTTAGTATTCAAGGCTTACTTGAGATTAAAAGATCGTGAAAGATTCATGAGTAAGTTGTCAGGTGACGCACAGAGCTTTAGTAAGACTTTAAGTCTGTGACAACGTGGTATCAGAGCAAAGGTTGATACTAAGGGAATGACTATTGAGGGAGACGTAAACGGTGCTAGCACCACCAACATCCATTTGGATGGTGTAAACAAGAATCGAAAGGTAAAGAAGAATAAAAAAGGTAATGAGGAGGTGTTGCCTCATCCCACAACAAGCGATGTGATAACCTCTCATCCACCCTCGATCAGCGAAGCAAGTGACAATGAACTTGGCGAGGATGTTATCGACGTCTCCATTAGATAAGAATGGGTCGCAAGGATGGAAGTAGCAAGACAGGCCGTGGAGATATTAGGACGGCGTATGAATGTGGTTGACAGCAAGTTCAAGAACCTTGAGGACTTCACCCTTGAGGAGATCAAAAACATCCATAAGGAGTTGGAGGGTCGCCTGTGGGACGAGTTCGATGAAGGAGGCCATCACTTCCTTGGAGTGTCGGTTCATGGAAGCATTAAGCATTATTGAATCTTTGATGGACGAAGTTATGATGCTCAAGGAAGGCACAGAGGCTGGAGGATCTACATCACCCGACCACGATAGAGAGGCCAGATTCTAGGATCCCAAGCCACCCAGTCTTGTAGACCTTGGAGGATTACATAAAGTGTAACTTAGTGGAGAGAGACGAAAACCAGATCAATACCGTTGTGTTATATCTTTCCCAGATGGCCATGTTCTGGTGTAGGCGTAAAGATTTTAAATTCGGGAATGGACGTTGCACCAACAACACTTGGGAGCGATTCCGTGAGGAGTTCAAGAAAACCTTCATCTCTAACAATGTCATCTATGAGGTGAAGCGCCAGTTTAAGGAACTTAAGCATACGGGATGCATACACGCATATGTGCAGGAGTTCACCATCATCACGCTTCAGATTCCCAACCTCATAGATGAAGATATATTGGTCCACTTCATGGATGGATTGCAGAATTGGTCCAGGATGGAGTTGCAACGCCGACAGGTCAGTACTATTGATGAAGCCATCATGCAGGACGAAGTTTTAAAGACTTCAACCACGAGAAGGCCGACCGAGCTAGAGGAGAGGAGAAGAGAGGTAGTCATAAACATGGAGCGGGAGAATTTGGCATAGTCGAAGAGCAGTGGCCACATCCTAAGAAGCATGATACCTAAAAGTTCGATGGCTAGATGTCTTGACATCATGGGGACACACAGAGAAAGACAGAGGTTGCCAAAAGAGGTTGTTGCAACATATGTGGTGGGTCGCATTGCTATAAAGGTGCGTTGAACTGAAGACACTTGGTGCTATCCTGCGAGAACGAAAAGAAAAGGAAGAACAAGTGAAAGAACAAGGCGCGAAGATGACGTAGTTTGACTTTCTAGGACTATGCAGAGCAATCGCAAAGCATCAAGGAATCCAAACGAATATGCACGCAGTATGTCGACATCACGATTAATGAAAAAATCACTCATGATACGGTCGACACGGGTGCAAAGGCCCAATTCATGACCAAGAAAACAACAAAAAGGTTGGAGATGATTTACAATCCAGGTAACGCCAAACTCAAGATGGTCAATGAACCATTGGCTCCTGTTAGCGGAGTCACACATGGAGTAAGATTCACGCTCGTCGTATGGCAAGGTAAGACCAATTTCACAATCGTTCATTTACACCTCTTTGATATAATACTTGGGCAAGAGATCTTCCAGTAGTGCCACACTGTGATCAATCCTTACTTCGATGAATTCTGGTCATAGAGTAAGGACGAACTTGTATGGTTCCCATGGTTAAGGCACCGAAGACAGAAAGGCCGTTTTGATAAATAACCATGCAACTTAAGAAAAATCCTAATAAGGAAAATTCGACATTTGTAGCCATTATTACAACTTTGAAAGAACACAATGGCCCTAAGAAGTCCTTGCCACTAACACGAAGAAGGTTCCAAGAGGGAACAATGTTGTGATGTCAAAAAATCCACTGAGGCCTTGCCTTACAGGAAGGAGGTAGATCGTAGACCGAGTCAATGGATTGTTGGTCGTGCATACGAAAAACAAGACTCGTTTTCTGATGCAGCGACGATGTGATGGGGTCGTTGCATCAGTATGTGTGGGAGAGTGTGATGTCTCGCCAATTCATAGTAAGATTTTTCATCTGGATAGAGGCGGAAGAGTCTAGATTTTGGAAAAGTTTATAGAAAACTCTAGAGGCCCTTAGATATTCCAAGAAGACTCGAGAATTCCTTCAGCCTTTCCTTAGAAGGCTCTAGAATAACTTAGAAGATGTCTTAGAAAGCTTCGGAGTATCCTAAAACATGTAGAAAGTTCTAGAGAGGGACCAAAGTGTAATTATTAGGAGGACTTCTAAAGTAAATATTATTTTACACTTTAGCCCCTAGGTTGTAGTATAAATAGATCGGGGCACTCATTAGTAAATTTATCCAAGCTTGAAACAAGCAATCCAACAAGTTGTAAGCAATCTACCAAACAATGAAAGCCTTCTTCCAAAGTTCTCAAATCTTTCTAAGTCTTCCTTTCATTCTCTTAGCGATCTTAGTTGTAAAGTCTTATGTGAGATTACAAGATCGTGAAAGATTTGTGAGTAAGTTGTCAAGTGTCACACGAATCTTTAGTAAGAATCTAAATCTGTGGCAAAAGGGCCAAATGCATCATCATAAATATCATATCTGATAGCATTTGCATGATTTGCCATGACGTGTTGCTTATTTTTCTGAACTTAATTTTCTGGTGGTTCTGACTTATTTTTGAACTTCCAGTCAACAATGTGTCCAACTAACCTGAAACAGTTGTCCTTAATATGGCCATACAATTTACAATGATCACATATTTGATCCAAATTCTTTTTTTTATCCTAAATTTCCTCTGAGAATTCCCTTTCCCTATATATAATGTAGTTGGATCTAGAATTTGTTCCCCTGCATATCAAAACTGACCCCACTACATGTGAACTTGAAGTCATACATTGACCATCTGCCATAGTTTTACTCGAAAAAATAAAATTAAAAAAATAAGTTGAATTCGGAAAATCGATCAAACTTATGATTTAAGAGAAATTGATTTTTCAACTAAATAGAGTCGCCACTTAATTTTTTGATAAAAATCAAGAAAAAAAAACATAATTTTTCAAAATAATTTCAACAGATAAAAATCAATTTGAAATAAATATAGTTCGAAGTTCAATGTACATTTCGAGAAGGTTTTAGGATTTCGGATGTCCGCTAACTTGCAGTTGACCGGTGATTTGACTAAAACGACTTTTCAGTCAACTTTTAAGTTTTTTATTAAGAAATAAAACTAAATTTAATATATAGGGAAAATAAACTTAAAGGGAATTTTTTAAGTGATTAACTTATATTTTTCAAGACAATTAAAATAAAATAGAAAAAAATAATAAATAAATAAAAAACATTTAAATTTGAACATAATCGATAACATGACTATCTTTTGGGAATTAATTAAGTTATTACCAAAAATTAATTATTATGTTAGTCAACATAATCACAAATGAATAAGAGGAAAAGGGATAGAGTAATAAATTTGGGCCTTTTGCCCAAATTCAAAATTTGATGGGCTTCTGGCCCAAGTCTTGTAACTTGTCCTAATCTAAGATTGCAAAAATAGGCCCAGGCCCATTTAAATTCAAAAAGAATTGCTAGAAATTTATTGTACAACTTACATAAATTCCATGGTGTAAAACTTATATTACATCCTATCCCTACTTTTTTCTATTGTATGAAAATCTCTTAAATATTAGACATCCGGATACATAATTGGTTGTGTGGATATATTAATTGTGATACTTTATATATATATGGCTGTTGGAATATAAAATAGGAAATCAAATTAATATCCCATAATTTATGCTATTCAATTGCTTTTTACTGTATCAATCAAAGAAACGTATATCCTAAAATAATAAATCAATTTAAAAATCATAATCCATGTTCAGCTTTGTCCATATTTGAACCAAGAAACTTTCGAGTAGGATTCATTTTTTTTGTTGAAAATTTGATAAAATACATAATGAATATTTTGGTTTTTGGTTAACACTCTTGAAGGAAGAAAAAATCGAAGATTGTAGCGTTTGAGTTCTTTGAATTCAACACGAATCTCACAATGGACGATCAGGTTGGGTTTCTTTGCCAATTTTCTTGGTATCTTTGTTTTTGTACAGGTGGTTACTTACCATTGTGTGATCGAGGATCCCAAAATCACAGCAACTGAAAGTTGTTATTTTACACTTAGCTTGGGTAGATATAGGTATTATTTTCCATAACTTCAATTTTCGAGTTAAATGTTTAATAGAAAAGGTGTGAAACACATATTCATATGCTTTAATCATTGTTTTTCATTCATGAATTTATATATGATTGATAAGTCATGATAAATTACTAATATAATTGATACATTAAAAGTTTGAAGTAGACGTTATGGATTTGAAGATCTGCTAGTTACTATTCTTTTAATATAAAATATCACATACATGTAAATTTCTTTTTTAAAATTTGAATTTGTATATGCACATAAAGATTATGATACATTGCTGATTGAAACTTGAATTATTCTTAATTGTATATGCAATGAATTTCTATAGATGTGATTTAATGTGTTATTACTATAAAGTATCAGATACGTGTGAATTTTGATTTATCAATATATGAATTTCTTTATAAATATCCATCTATAAATTATCGTGTATCTAGAGTTAAATATCATTAGGTTTTTGAGTATCTTTAATTGAATTAATTGATATGTGATGCATCTCTCACTTATTAATGTGTACAAGTGTTCCATCTTCTAAATTTATTTATGCAATATATATAGGTTGATGACGATACATCGTTTGCCTTAAGAAAATGTACTTTCTTTCCAAAAGGAGATTGACAAACACTTTTTTTGGGACTACAGTTATGTTTCAGATAAATTATTTTGAGATCATCGATTTTTAGTTATTGTTTCTCCAACTTTTACTTTGACAAAATATTCCAATTTACTAATAGTTTGTGATATTTTGATACAATAAATTGAAATATTAAGATTTTCGACCTTGTATTAATTTTTTGCAACACATTGTGTTTCATATGCCTATTTAAAAAAATTTAATGCATCATTAGCTATTTGATAATAATGTGCCAGAGAACGTGTTTGTGAAGATGGTTTCCATTTGATATGGTTCAGATACATTTTGATATCATGTATCATTATATAGTTGAAAATGTATATGATACAATAAGGTTGCGAAAATAGTACGTAAAATAAAATCAAGTGAATCTATAAATTTATAAGTAAAACTAATTTAACAATTAGATAAACGAATGAATCAAGACTAAATACAACTACTTATTCAATGTATCAACATAATTCAATGCACAACTAACTAGAACAAATGATGAAGTAAATACATAATTGAATCAACTATAAAATTATATATTACATTACAGTAGTTAGGTGTTAAAATAATTCAACAATTGACTAACACTAATGAGAAGAAATAGTATTACGTGCTTATGCATTAATGAATTTTATACCTAATTTTATTCAAATTTTGTACTAGTTTATATAAGACATATATGTACGACAATTTATACAATAATTCTTAGTACTAATATAATATAATTTTCTTGTTAAATATTGTATTTTTACTAGATACATCAAATAAGAAATTGTTGCTTATAGGTCATAAGATAATAGATTTGAGATTGAGACATTATTATGTAATAGTTGTTATGCAATTGATACATTTCGTGTAAATTCGAGTTCACGTATCATATCTAAAAAACTAGTGCACGATACATCACTATTTATGTATCTTCTTTAAACTGATAAGTACTATGTTATTACGGGATGCATTAAAAAATTAATTGTTGCTCATAAGTTGTTTGCCTTGAAATTGATACATGTAGTATAAATTAGTATTTATAAAACATGTCCATATTCGACGTAGCTATATGCCATATGACAAAAAAGGAATATGAGATATATTTAGTATAAATTAGAATAAAGTATCATGCCTAATAAATAAATGCATGATATATACTATTTATATGTCTTCATTCGTTGTTGCCTTGACGGCCTTGATCTGGTTCATCATCCTAAAGAAGCAGCATGTAGTATAAGTCAGGATACATTAAATTGATAATGCATCATGTACAAACAAAATATGATGTATCAAACATCTGATAATGTATCATAATACTAAATTATATGATCATACTAATACAATCTTAGGTACACTTACTTCTGGAGTAACATGAATATTTTCATATATGAGTTGGATTTCTCAAAACAAACAAGTGTTAAAAATATGTTAATGATACATTTAATTATATTCAAGAAAAATATGTATGCAATATATAATTTATATAATATATAATGAACTATAAACACTATTAAATCATAATATATCAGATACATACCTCTGCAGTCATTGATTTGATCATCAACCTCAAAAGCAGATACAATCAATGTTTTGGTCATTATGACAATATCAAATTGTATTGGTGAAGTTCATTGTTAATTAAACTTAAAGGTACTTTCTTGAGGTTAAATATTGGATTTTGCCAAAAAATTTAATCGTGCAGTACATAGTTTTACTAGCACCATTTTTCATCAAAAAATTAATAACATATTAACCTATGCAATTTAATCCAGAAAAAAATATATATAAAATCTAATATCTTTTGTGGTTAGTTGTCTTCATGTGTAGAGATTTCATAAACTAAGAATTTAGGGAGAGAAAAAACAACAATAGAGAAGACAATTCCAACCTATTTTGAAATTGATTGACAAGAAAAAGAATTCTTTTGAAAATCAAATTGATTTGACATTTGTAACGGCTAATTATGTGGAGTGAATTTCGAGAGAGAAAAAATGAAGTAGGAAACGTGTGTTTGACTATTGAATTTTTGTATTCGAAAATTTCAATTATTGAGAGGAATAAGGGATTTATGTAATATTTTTTTTAAAAAAGGTAAAAAAAGATAATAAGATAAGTAAAGTTGTTTATATAAGTAAATTTTTCCAAATTTATTTTAAGGCTTTTGAGCCCATTTTTGACATTTGAGATTTTGTATACGCTGAATGTATATTGGTCCATATGGGCTAAATTCTATGTTCATGTTTTTGCATTGTTCCCGTATACAAGTTTTCCAGCTGTATTTTGTCTCCACACATGTATCCCTCATACTTTTGACATTTCAGATCTCTATATCAGTGTATACAACTCATTTTTGGGGATTTTGGAAACTTAATAAGTTAATTTCAAGCTTCGTATTGGACCTTTGGAAACCTGTACCTCAACTTCATGTTTGCTGACTCAATGAAGGGAATTGACGGAATTCTAGGAAAAGAGTATACAAAAACTCGGGAGAAGCCGATTCAAACATAGAACAGATTAAAACAAGATAACGATTAATGATATAGCATGCTTTATATCTATATAATGCAGCCAGGACAAATGAAAATAAAATAAGACCAAAATGCATGTGTATGATTTACTATACCCATGTTATGATAAAAATGACCAAGGAAAACATGCAACATTCAAAGCATATCCACTTAAAACTAAACCAATCTCTTCATGATAAAGTAAGATAACCAACAGTAGTGATTGGTAATAGGGAAAATAAACAGTGACCAAATGGAAAGTTTATGTCATTCGGATTTAGATACAACATAAAACAAAGCAAAGGTAACAATTTATCTATTTTAAGAATAATATTAAACATCTTAATTGGAATAAAGAAGTAGCAAAAAGTATCAAGATATGCCACTGTTTCTTGCTAAAGTTAGGCATGAAAACAATGAGAGACATTTTTCCTTTATCTCCCCCTTTTTAGAATATTCCATCACTCCAGGTAGAGAAGAAAATTCTAGGCAACAAAAAACACCATATGATTTTAGCACAATACTGTTACACATTTCCAATAGAAAACCAAACTTAGAATCATCTTGGAACCACAAACATAATTTAGACAAATGGAAAATGCGAACACAAAGTTCAAACGCTTAGCAAATCCAAAGGATAATTCCAAATCTCGACATGTCAGTTCATTCGTTCAACTAAGTGAAAGAATGAAAGATAAGATGCCGGATATTAAATAACAGTAAAAATTCAACTATATTCGGGAAACATGATAAAAAGGATGAATAGCAGAGTAACATTAAGATAAAACCAGCAGACATCCAAACTCTAACTGGATAATATGCCGACTAATGAAATAAATAGGAACACACTCTTCCTACTAATATCACCATCAAACTAACTTTAAATAGACAAACGAACATCAATAATAGATTCCCAATACTGAAAATATCAACTCAAAATGGAAAAGAGAAAAAAAAAGAATTCTATCAAGAAAGACATGTTACCATCTTTTGGGCAGTGATATGGAGGCAGTATAGAGAATATGCAATGACTTCACACCAAACAGAGCCTCACCGGATTCTGACAAACTACGACGAATTTAAATGAGAAAATCACTAAGCTCGTGAGCTCTTAATGTATGTTTTCCATAGCTATTTTGGAGATTTTCTATCTCTACGTCTATTTTCTTTGATGAAAATTCTTTCTGTTTCTAATATTAATATAGCTTCCCCCAAAAAAATCCCCCCCAAAACAGTTAAAGATAAAGGTATTTATAAGAGAGAGAATTGGAATTGAAAAAGGAGGGAAATCGAGATGGGGAATTTTTAATTCGAATTTGAATCCCTTCAAAAAAATAAGGTGGCCAACTATAAATTGTACCAAACTTGTGCAATTTTCAATGGAAATCAGAAAAGAGGCGTCTAATTATCGCAGAAACGACGAAGAACGCACTGTAGACAATAAAATTCGCATCGAGAAAATAATAGTTTAGAACGGAAGATTATAGAAACAGTCTTTCAAAGATAGTAAACTAGACCACAGACAAGACCGGCGTTGTTGACCTCTCAAAGGTCGCAGACAAGTCTACATACGTCATTGTTACTTCATCTTGGTTAATTTTAGCGGAAAATTTCAAATTTTTGTTACTTAAAATTTAACTAATTATTTATAATATAATCATAATTTGTTCACCATAAACTATCTAACATTAAGATCATCAAATGAAAGAATTAGTTTAATATAGCAATAACTGAACACTTGCCAAAATGGCACTTATACAAAGTATGAAATAATACGGGAAAGAAACGCAAGTTGAACATACCCGACCAAATCAATCGTAAGACTAAGCTAGAATATAAATTGCAAGCATCCTCGAAAGCATGAGGTCCTACCAAGTCGGATGAATGCTTGACGTTCGGATAGCTTCAGCGTCAACCTGTAGCTCAAGCATCCACCTGTGCCTACACCTAAAATTGTATAGTTTTATAGGGTTAGCACACACTTGTACTAAGTATGTGTATATGCAAGAACACACCACAGACATTCATGAGCAAGAATAGCTCTATCCTATACGTGAAGTCAATCACAGGCGCTCTGAACATGTCCTCCAATGTCTGAATGATGCGCTCTTCCTGCCCATCAGTTTGAGGATGAAAGGCTGTATTAAGCTTTACCTACGTGCCAAAGATTTTTTGGAAACATCTCCAGAAATGTGAAGTAAACTGAGCTCCTCTATCTGAAATGATAGATAGAGGAATCCCATTCCATCTCCTAATCTCATCTATGTAGAGTCTCGCATAGTCGTCGGCTCTGTAAGTAAACTTCACTGTGATAAAGTTTGTAGACTTAGTCAATATGTCCAAAATAACCTATACGGAGTCATGTTGTCTCCTATTCCTCGGAAGACGAACCAGGATGTCCATATTAATGGCCTCATACTTCCAAGTCGGAACCTCAATAATCTGAGTAAGACCGCCAGGCTTATGATATTCTGCCTTAACCTGCTGATAATTAGGACACTTGGCCACATATTCTGCAATGTCCTTCTTCATAACATCCAACCAATAAATCTGTTTAAGATCATGATTCATCTTCGTGGAACCTGGATGTATGGAATATCTGGAACCATAGGCCTTTATTACAATCCTAGTCCTCAAATCATCCACATATGGTACACACAACCTGTCTTGAGACCTATGTATGTCATCACCTCCCAAAGCGAAAGATTCATTCATCTTTATCAACGCTGAGTTCTTAAGCTCCATCAACACAGGAACGAGCTGCTGACCTTGCTTGACTTCAAATACCAAGGATGATTGAGAACTATGATGAGCTGAAACACTCACACTAGTTGAGTCAACCAATCGCATACCTAGTCTTCCCTGTTTGTGTACATCTTTTGCTAACTCTTTCTTTTCATCCTCAATATAAGTTGTACTTCCCATGCTCATCCTTCTCAAAGAATCAGCTACAATAATATGCTAACCAGGATGGTAGTGAACATTCATGTCACAATCCTTAAAAAGCTCCAACCATCTCCGCTGAGGTAGATTCAACTCCCTCTGTGTGAAAACGTACAGGAGATTTTTGTTGTATGTGAACACATCCATATGAAGTCCATACAAGTAGTTCCTCCAAAGCTTCAGTGCAAACACCACAGCTACTAACTCTAGGTCATGAGTGGGATAATTCTTCTCATAAACCTTGAGCTATTTGAACGCATATGCTATCACCTTAACACCCTTCATAAGAATACAACCTAAACCATACCTATATGCGTCACAATAAACAGTGCAATTCCTAATACAGTTAATCAAAGTAAGTACCTGGGCTGAAGTGAGTCTATCATTGAGCTCCTAGAAACTCTTCTCACAAGTCTATGTCCATTCAAACTTGGCCCTCTTCTTAGTCATAGGTGTTAGTGGGACAACAATGGAAGAAAATCCCTCCACCAACTTGGGCTAGTAACCAACAGTTCCAAAGAAGCTATAGATATCTGTGGGAGTAAGAGGTCTTGGCCAGTTCTTAAAAACCTTAGTCTTCCAGGGGTCCACCTCTACACCTTTATCGGACACAACCTGACCCAGCAAGGTCACTGATCTAAGCAAAAATTCACAGTTGCTTAATTTGGCGCACAACTGATGTTGTTTAAGTACCTGCAAGGTAAGTCTAAAATGTTGTTCATGCTCTTCCTTTTTTGTAGAGTAGATAAGAATGTCATTAATGAATACTATGACAAAAAAGAGAAAGTATTCACAGAATATCCTGTTCATGATATCCATAAATGCAGCAGGTGCATTCGTGTGACCAAATGACATTACCAAGAACTCTTAATTACCATAACGGGTACGAAAGTCTTTCTTTGAGATATATCCATCCCTAACCCTAAGCTGATCATACCATGTAGGAAGATCAATCTTAGAGAAGAAATTAAACCCTTGGAGCTAATTGAACAAATCATCTATTCTGGGAAGTGGATACTTATTCTTTATAGTGACTTTGTTGAGCGGTTGATAATCAATACATATTATAAGGGTTCCATCCTTCTTTTTCACAAACAACACTGCAGCGCCCCAAGAGGATATGTTCCGCTGACTGAAACCCTTATCAATGAGATCTTTCAACTGTAGCTTCAACTCTTTGATTTCAGTTGGAGCAATTCTGTAGGGAGGAATTGAAATAGGTTTAGTATCGGGTTCCATGTCAATACGAAAGTCAATCTCTCAAGGAGGAGGGACTCCAAGCAAATCATTAGGAAATACATCTATGAACTCATTCACAACACACACAGACTCTATGGAAGGAATATCATGATCGAAATCATTAACACTCACAATATGTTATATAACCCCTTGGAAATCATTTTATTGGCCTTAAGATTCGAAATAAACGGATTAGGACGACTCAAGCTGTACCCCTCCAAGACTAGTTCCTCTTCATTACGGAAACAAAATCTTACCACTCTACTACGACAATCCAGACAAGCATAACTATTTTGAAGTCAATCCATGCAAAGGATAACATCAAAATCATGCATGGGTAACTCAACCAAGTATGCAGACATAGTCTTACCACTTACAACTATTTGGCAATCCTTGTATACAATATCATATCTTACATTTTATCCTAAAGGTGTACTAACCACTATAGGATCATGCAAAACTTTACAAAATATTTCAAAAGTGAGAGAAAGCAATGGAGTTACAAAGGAAAGTGTAGACCCTGGTTCAAGTAAAGCATAAACAGAAGTAAAGAATACTTGTAGCATACATGTGACCATATGAAGCAAAATTCTCCGGCTCCTCCCTTCCCTTTAGGAAATAAAACTTGTTCCTCTTAGAGGCTCAACTACTGCTACACCCTGTGGATTAGGCCTAGTCTGAGCATTACATATAGCCTAGCCTCTGTTGTATGGGCAGTCTCTAACCTTATGCCCAATCTTACCACATACGAAACAGGCATTAGTGCACTGTCTGCACTCTCCACTATGAGCACGACCACACTTAGCACAGTTCTTTTTGGGACCAGTTCTGCCTCCATTAGGTGTTTTACTTCTCTGAGAATTAGAATTCCTAGAATTCTTCCGCTCGTTCTTGAACCTGGGCTTCTCACGGACGCTAATTTTTTTTATGGCCTCCATGGCTAGGACCTACCTTATATTAAGGCTTCGGCCTCCTAGAATCACGAACTCCCCTTTTTTTGCGGCTCTGCTCTACCTGCTAGACATGCACCATCAACCTGGAGAGGTCCATGTTATCATGCAGCATCAATGACCGACACTCCTCCTCCAAATCTCTATTGATTCGTGTGAGGAACCTGCTCATCTCATCCCTGCTGTTAAATACAAAGAAATTAGCATACCTGGATAGTTTGACAAACATTACGGAATACTCCCTGGTTGTCATTGATCCCTGCTTAAGGTTGATAGACTCCTCAACCTTCGCCTCCCTCATCTCCATGGGAAAGAATTTCTCCAGGAATGTCGTCTTAAACAACTCCCAAGTGATCGAAACTCCGCTCAAAGCTCAGCTATCCTACAACATCTTACACCAAGTCTGTGCAACATCATTGAGCTGATAGGAAGCCAACTTTGCTTTCTTAGTATCTGTGGCACCTATAGCCATCAAATTATTATGCACCTCATCCACAAATTCCTCGGGGTCCTCTGAATTCATAGACGTAGTGAAAATAGGAGGGTTCATCCTCGTGAAGTCTCTGAGCCTGTCAGCCATGCTACACACTGGTGGATTCTCCCTCTCAATATTCATCTGTTGACCTAGCCAGTCATGGAATGGGCCTACATAGTGATGGCCTTTGCAATCTTGGCCAGAGATGCCCACACCTCCGCATCAGTCAATCCAGCAGGGTTAACGTGCATAACAACTTTTTCAGCTGGAGCCTGGGGTGGAACTTGATTGTTCCCAACAGCTTTTCCTCTTATAATCAAACCAATGTTCCTCCTAGTATTCATTCAATGAAAACAATAAGTATTGATGTTAGACACGCTCATAACACCAAGAAATCAAAAATTAGAACAGGCACGATAAGATCAGAAGAAGGGAAATTTTCCTACACACCATGCAGTATCTAATTCAGGATAATGGTGCACTTCATTACCATGACTTAGGAACTACTCAATCTGGTTGATGAAAATTTATTATTCTTGGAATTTAACCTAGTGCAGTGATACCAACTTTGTCACGACCAGAATCTAGACCCCAAACAAGAGAGGCTTTTTTGACTTCTCAGATGTCGCAGACAAGCCTACATACGTCATCGTTACTTCATCTTTGTTAATTTTCGGAAAATTTGAACTTTTTATTACTTAACATTCTTACTTATCATTTCTAATATAATCATAATTTATTCACAATCAACCTTCTAACATTAAGATCATCAAATGAAACAAATAGTTTAATATAGCAATATCCGAATACTTGCAAAAATGGCACTAATACAAAGTCTGAAATAATACCAGAAAGAAACGCTAGTGGAACATACTCCACTAAATCAATCCTAAGACTAAGCTCTAATATAACTGGCAAGTATCTTTCAACACATTACGGCCTACAAAGTCTAGATGAATGCTCGACGTCCGGATATCTTCAGGTTCAACATGTAGCTCTAACTTCCACTTGTGCCTGCACCTAAAATTGTAAAGTTGTATAGGGTTAGCACACACTTGTACTAAGTATGGGTATATGCAACCACACACCATACACATTCATGAGCAAGAATATCTCTTTCATAACAACATGATTATATGAAGTCAAATCAGTGCACTCGCCAAAATTCTGATAAGGAAAGTTAGTGAACTTTTCAAATTTGAATTATAAAAGTCAGTGAGCTTTCCAAATATGGATTAGGAAAGTCAATTAACTTTCCAAATTTTGATTAGGAAGGTCATGCCATAAGAGTAACATGCATCATCATACTTATCATATTATACACAACACAAAACATTTTACAGATAACACATATCACATAACATATACCACATAACATCTTTTATAGCATTCATTTATATGCCATGAGACATTGGAATCATGTACTTGACATTAAGACTTCAGAAAATAAGGGCTCAACGTATGACACCTCAACTAGGGCGTCTTCATTAGCAAACATAGATTCTGCTTCATCCATTCCTACGTACTTCATTGCATTCATTCATAAGTCAGTGTAAACACCAGCTATACCGAGGATGTAGTTTAAGACTCTCATCGGGTTTCTTGTGCAATTATCAAGAATAACCTAGTATCATTACTTAAGTCTACCATACATCTTCATAATCCTATCCTAACACCTTTGGTATTATTCATTTCATTGTGTACATCATTTAAGGTTAGCCTCATTCATTAATTGGGAACTTTAACTTCAACCAACATTGATCATGTGAGCATCTTGAAATGCAGTGTATCCCCTAAACTAAAAAGAGGTGGAATCGCCGGCCAAGGTGACCCCAAATATGCTAGCATACATGGGAATTTAACCCCCCAGATCCCTATATTAGCAGTATAGGTTCGAAGACTAGGAGATATGAGGAGACCCACACCCGGCATGCCTGACAGTCTCATCTGATGAGAGTTACATGAACCTCCTCCCTTCCCAAAAAAAGGCATCACTGCTAATAGCTAGTTTATTGGGCCCAGTATAAAGTTCCATGACATTCAACTATTACATAATGGAAGTTTGCTTCTAGTATGAGGCCATCATAGCTCAATAGATGATTTCTCATCTCATTATTAGTATAAGTGTGTTAATCTCAATACGTTCATTAGAGTGTTCATAGAGACTGGTCTCTTCATTAACTCACACTGTCATAGGTGAGTACGTTTTGTTAACATTTACTTACGCTCATTTGAGATAGGTCTCATTTTTACAGTAGCCTCATATCATGTTGTCACCACATTCATTAACTTAGTACACTTGCTCATCATAATTACTCACCCCATTTTACGTGAACGTTCATTTCATCATATGCAATATCACTTGGCCATTTATGTGTTTGACACTCTTAATTAAACCTTCTAGGGTTTTATCATTTCATAACATAATAATCATTTCATTGTATGCCAGTGCACTTGGGCATTTAGTGTGTTTTACACTCGTACTTAACCCTTCTAGGGTTACTTCATTTCGTTACATACATCTTAGGTTCACTTATATTAAATGTATGCTAGACTTATGGGTCTATACATACAAGCCATAAGGCTTCATTTATTGTTCGTTAAGTGACTCATATCTTCCTAAGATTATGTAGTACATGACCTATGTATCTTATATGTATGCCAAGATATCGATTTCAATCTAAGTAGGTGTCATTATTCTAGAACATTTAATTCACGTATAGCTTATGTATCAATACAAAAATTTGGGCAAAGGAAACAAAGTTGGAACCCCTAGGACAATACATACTTTTTTTTACTTTATTTTTAGCCTTCATGTCATTGGGACCCTAGATCGAGCCCCAATATAAACATTCTATCTTTATTTTTCTCTTAGGATTCTCCTCTTATTTGGCCGAAGGGTTGTGGAGTCGAATCCCCACAAACTTTTTTTTTTACATTTAATTCTTCTTGTCCAATTTGCATTTACCATGAGGTTGTGGGATCTAACTCCCACAAACTCTCTTTATTTATTCTTTATTTCGATAGGGGTTGTGAGGTTGTGCATTCGAACAACCTCAACCTCCTTATTTTTTTAAAAAAAGTTTACTTGGCTAAGCATTGGCCGTGAGGTTGTAGGATCGAGCCCCCACAACCTCAATTTATTTTCTTATTTATTTTGCTCATTCTCCATTCACGCCTTGAGGTCGTGGGTTTGATTCCCACGCCTCACACCTCCTTTCTTTTTTTTTTTACTTTCCCTTCATTCACTGCATGGAGGTCATGGGTTCGATTCCCACGCCTGCCATTTTATTTATTTATGTTTTTACTCTCTCCTTTCTCAGCCAGTACTCCCCATTTCGAATCCCCTTGAACCCTGTTCTTTTATTGCGAATTTAAGGTACCAAATGGGCGAGGTCATAGGTTTGAATCCTAGTGGCCTCATTCGTTTAAAATCAATAAATTTTCCATATTTCTTCTCTATATTTTAGCCTAAACTAAACTTATATTTTTGTCTGGAAACCTAATCATTTTCTTTATTGATTTTCATCAATATATCCACTTGCAAACTTAGGAAAATTCACAGCTCGTTTAACACTTTTTGGGGGTATTTCATTGATTCGTTTAGCCAAAATGTTGAAACTCAAACCAGCCCCATTTCCATTTTAATGAACTTCACAATTTACATAGATTTATGTACTTAAAATGACAACATCAACAATATTAAACTTGATGCCTTAACTCAGCCTAATTTAAAGTACATTCACAGTAACATTTTTGCACTGGCACACTCTTGCACAAACTTTCGAATGCATGGTTGTCTATCATAGGATTTCAAGTACACAACGTAATCATATTCATCACGAAAACATAGAATAAACCATAATCTACTAGCAATCATACACATCCTACGATTCATTGGGAGCTAGTGATAGGGGCATGCTAAAGGGAAAACAATCCTAGTTTTCGAAAAAAATAACATGAACCTTAAGGGGTCTCTTGGGAAAGGGACCACGAAAGAAGAAAATCCATATCTTATTTTGACGTTCAAACCCTGAAGTTGCTGCCCCAAACCCTCTCAAAAACTAAAGTCCAATCCGAGTTTTCAACACAAAAATTTCGACGGAAAAACCTTCTTTTTACCTAACGTGTTCACTTAGCTTGTTTACTTATATATTAGTGTGAGTTCTTCAAGTGTGAAGAACTCTAGCAATTTTTCTGTTCTTGTAGTTGTTTAGGAAGTGAGAAATCGTGAAAAGAGTGGAGAAAACGTGAGAGAGATGAGCGTGAGAGAGAGTTAAAGGAGGTGAAGTACTTTAGACTTAGTCAACTAGGAGACTTAGTCATAAAAATACATTAATTAATAAATAAATATAAATTAATAATAAAATATTATTTTTTCTTTTTAACTCAGACATTAATTTTATTAAATTAATTCACCAATTAAAAAAATCACATTAAATCATTGCTCCCACTTAGGTTCGAACTCAGGTGGAGCAAGACTTCACTTTAAGGGCTCAATTTTGACCCTCTCTCCCCAAATTGCCCCTATATTTTATTAATTAAATAATAAATAAATTACATATTTAGGATAATTAACATACTACCCTTATTCAGCAAAAAACCATTTTACCCCTAAACCCTTCAAACCTAAAATTTCTTCTTTTTAAGTCCGGTAAAGACTCCTTTGAGTAAATCTTCGTATTCAAGAGCCCTATATGGTTGTACCCAACCTTTTAAAGATCAACTAACTCCCCAAGTTAGTTGGCCTGGCTGTTGTAAGGGTTCCGAGGTCGGGTTCTACGCGCATCAATCCGTGTGAACCCTAGTCTAATCGTTTGCATTCTTGGCACATTAAACATTTCTTATCTTATTCATTTTAAGGTTTGTTACACAATCGATTTTATTATTTAAAATTTGATTGTTTCAATCTCTATGATTCGTATGAATTCACCTTTTAAAATATAAATTAAAGGCTTTAGAGCTTGTTCTTCAATCTCTAATGAACTTGAACTTGAACATTATCTTGATCATAAATTTTAATTGAATTCAAGGGCTGCGAGCTATTTATTGAATTCGATGGCCTTAATCTTAATTGTTCTTGATATTGAATGCTTGAATTCTTAAACTTGTATCTTGGTAAATTTATGTTTAGTAAATTTTAAGTGAATACAAATGCCCCCTTCTTCAAGTCTTCTGTACATATTTTATCTTTCAAAGACTAGGCTTGAAGAATGTGAAGACTTCTACTTGCATACTTACAGATTTAAAAACTTCATGATGAAGCAATTTTATTCATATGGGTTTGCCCAGATTGAGTCACCACCATTTGGTGCAAGTCGTAAGTTTTATGAAAGCTTACTCAAAGCTTTAACTCATGTAACAGATCAAGTAGGAACATTTGATTTTTTGACACTTATGCAACTGAACATAGAATATGGTTCTAAGTGCCTACGTACCTCAAAGAAGAAGATCAAGTCGCAACGTAGTTCTCGAGGAGTGAGTGACTTTTTCATAGTGTCGTACATAGTTTATACTCTAGTTGTCCAGGAGTGACATGCACTTTAGGCTCGTACCTTGGGGGGAATTTTAACTTGAAGATTTAGCTCAAATTTAAAGAGCTTTATGATATACAGTTTATACTCGTGTCTCAAGGAGCATTTCAACTGATCATTTAACTCAAACTTGAAGATTTAAGGGACATATAGTTTAAGTTCGTGTTTTAAGGAACATTTCAACTTGAAGATTCAACTCAAACTTGAAAATTAAGTGACAGACAATTGAAACTCGCGTTTCTAGGAGCATTTCAACTTGAAGATTTAAACCTAACTTGAAGATGTAAGTGATATACAGTTTAAGCTCATGTTTCAAGGAGTATTTCAACTTGAAGATTTAGCTCAAACTTGAAGATTTAAGTGACATACAGTTTAAGCTCCTGTTTCCATGAGCATTCAACTCAAAGATTTACCTCAAACTTGAAGATTTAAGTGAGAAAGAGTTTAAGCTCTTGTTTCAAGGAGCATTTCAACTTGAAGATTTAACTTTAACTTGAAATTTAAGATCGTGTTTCAAGGAGCATTTCAAGTTGAAGTATTAAACTAAACTTGAAGATTTAAGTGACATACAATTTAATCTCGTGTTTCACGAATCATTTCAACTTAAAGATTTAACTCAAACTTGCAGATTTAAGTGACATACAGTTTAAGATCGTGTTTTAAGGGGCATTTCAACTTGAATATTTAACTGTACCTTGAAGATTTAAGTGATATATAGTCTAAGATCGTGTTTCAAGGAGCATTATCACTTGCAGTTTAAGCTCCTGAATTAAGGAGAATTTTAACTTGAAGTTTAAGATCATGTATTAAGAAGCATCTAGATATACAATGACTCTTCAAAGTCATCTTCGGATGAAAACTTTCCCCACTTTGGAGTTCTTATATATCTTCATCTTCTTGAGGTCCATAGACAGGATATTGTTGATCTTTTCTTAAATACATACTTAATTCCATGTCATGTGCACGAGTTGCCGACTCTTCAAATGGATTGGTATTTAATCCTTGAAAAATGTAGTGAAGACCCCAATTCATTGGTAGAAAATTAACTAAGGAGATCTTTGTAGTTGAAACTCAGACTTCTCCGACGATTGATAACGTCAACAACTAACTCATCTTCACCATGAAGAGCCTTTGTTAGTTCCATCATACTAATGACACGTCTTGTACTATAAAAATAATTAAGGAACTATTGCTCTATTCGCTCCCAACTTTCTATAGAATTAGGTTCAACATCTGTGTACCAATAAAATGCATTTGATCTGAGAGATCGAACAAACTCTTTTACAAGATAATCACTATACGTCCCTGCAGCATTGAAAGTGTCGGTAAAGTGAGATATATATGTTGTTTTGGAGTTCCTTTGCCATCAAATTGTTGAAACTTGGGAGGTTGAGAACCCTCAAACATTTTCAAGTTATCAACCCTCTGTGTATATGGCATTACATATAAGGTATGAAATTTTGATGAAGACTCTGATTTGTCTTTGATTGTGTCTATGATAAAGTTCTTTAGCTGATCAATTGGAATTAATCCTTCATTCGAGATATGAATCTCTTTAATCTTTGTTTGCTTTAATGAAGACACTTTTTTGTGTTGAGTTTTAGAAATCTTCAAAGGTGATTGACTTGATCTTCATTCAATCATGTTATCCATCTTATTTGTTATCTTTGGAAGTTTAGCATCTTGTTCGTGTGCGCACTTTGTCAGGTCTTCAATTTCTTTAGTTAAGCTTGTTAATTGGTTTTCATTAGTATAAGACATTTTAATATTCTTTAACTGTTGAAGAGTTGAGAAAAGAGGTAGAGATCATCCCTGTGGGCGTGCGGAATTTGTACATGATAAAATTTGCATCGAGAAAAATCCAGAACGGAAGATTATAGCAACAATCAATTGTATTATTTCAAATGTGAGTATTACAATCTCTATGATTCCTCTGAATTCACCTTTTAAAATATAAATTCAAGGGCTTTAAAGCTTGTTCTTGAATCTCTAATGAACTTGAACATTATCTTGATCTTGACTATCTTTTGAATTAAAGGGCTTCGAGCTTGTTCTTGAATTTGATGCCCTTGATCTTGATTGTTCTTGAACTTCAATGCTTGAATTCTTAAACTTGTAGCTTTGTAGAGAATTAAATGGTGTTGGTACCATGGATTTTCTCTATCTTCTTGTTTAAAAATTTCTTTCTTCTCTTTTTCAGATTTCTGAGACCCCTATTTATAGTTTTAGAATAGATGAGTTGTGGTTGGAACAGGATTCCCTTCGGCCAATCATATATAAGTGAAATATCATATGGGCTTTATGGAGCAGGCTTTAATTAAATTCATATGTATCTGAATTTAAATGATTAAATCAATTATATTAATCCATAATATTTATTTGGAAAAATATATTCATTAATTTAATATTATAATAATAATAACTCTATAAATTTATATTTAATAAATTTTAAGTGACTACACGCACCAGATTTCGACACTTGGAAGACTCGTGAGAGGTCGAAGGAAAAATGAAATTGTTGGGTTGGATTTTTTTTGACTGGGCTCGCGATTGTTGGGTTTTGAAATGGATCCAGATTCGGGGGTCCTTGATTTGTTAGGTATCTGGAGAAGAAGATGAAGACGCAGGGATCGTTTGTTTTAAGTCGTAAGGTGATATTGGATATTCGTTGAGAATTGATCTTGGATCGGGTTGGAGGGTGTAAAGTTTGGGATGGGGCACCAGAGAAAGGGCCCGTTTGGCCATAAATATACTTGGGAAAAATTTGGCAAATAATGTTTGTCCATACAATTTGCCATTATTTGGCAAATATTTTTGGCAAATATCCCAAATTTCCAAATACTAGTTTTTTCTAGTATTTGGGACAAATCTCATTATTTGGGATATTTTGAAAATTAAAATTTTACCCCAATCTTTTATCTTTTACAAAAACACCCTCTCTAGTTGTTGCTTGCGTTGTATTACATCATTTTTTACGTGAACACCAAAATAGTGATGAAATATTTAGTGAATATTAAATAATGATATGATTGTTGATGAAAATTATTAAAAATTGGCTTTAGGTAACAAAGTCATGTACTTTGTCTGCTTCACGATACATGGAATAATTCTTGTTGCACTCACTCTAAATTACCACATTGTTTTAGTGTCATGGACATTAGTTGTTATTGTTGTAACGAACATTCAATTGACTTGTAATACAAACTTTTAGTTAGTTTTGATAGTTTTTAAAACTTGTGCGTATAAATCATATTTTTCTAAAAAGGTGAAATATATTTCCCAAATTTTATGGCCAAACAGATGGTGAAATTTCACCCAAATTTCACTCAAATAATATTTGCCAAGAATATTTGGAAATCTATGGCCAAACGCTAGCAAAGAATTGGGCTGAAGGAAATATTGAATTGGGTTTGCTGAAGTAAAGGCCAAAAACATTTGTCTCTAAATAGGTTGAAAATGTTTGACTACAATTGTAATAGAATAATTAATAATTTAATCAAATGAATTAAAGGCGTAACGAAAGAATTGATTTTCGAACATTCGACTAGTATTTAAATAGGACTAATTAATATTCATTAATTAAAGAGCTTCTTAATCTTAATAAATTAAAATAAATAACTAAATTATAACTAATGATTTAAAAATATAGCCATAATTTAAACTAAACTAATTTGATAAAATACTTACTAAAATTAAAATACTGTTGCGATGATATTCGAATAATCATAAAACATATTAATTATATACATAATAATGTAAAATATAGTTATCTAGAAATTATAAAAAGTGACAAAACAATGGAAAAAAATTAAGGTGCAAACTTTGTATTTTTCTTAAGATTTTATAAAACTAATTATCTTAAATCATTTGAATTCGAAGGAGCTCGAATTGATTATTTTATATGGTGGAATTCCAAAATTTTGTGTCAACAACCGTCAACATAGAATACGCCAATCCAATAGTATGTAGAGGATTTATCATAAAGATATGACTTCGTGCATGATAATACATTTTATTGAATCCCATTAAAAGAATCAAATATCCTTAAACAAGCTAAGTGATCAATATAAGTTCTAGATTTATCACATTTGCATAAAGATTAAGAAACCAATGCATCAATCTCATCCTTAAAAATCATATTTTCAAGAAATATGTTGAAATTGTCGAATTACCTTGATGAATAGTGCGGATCTCCCTATGCAGTTGATATCCATCACCCTTATCAAATCTCTCTTTTAGATCTGTCCACACGATGGTTGCATTTGTAGCAATAGCAATCCCACCGAGCATCTTCAACGATATAGAGTTCATGATCCAAGAAAGTACAAACGCATAGCATTTCACTCATTGCTCTTCCTGTTCTTCTTGATAAGCACTCTTCTTGCAAGTCCCCAACAAACCTCAACTTACTCTTTGCTCAAAGGTTAATAAACATGAATATTTTTCATAAAGAGTAAGTCTATATCCTTGTAAGTTGCACAGTGATGAGCACACTAGCAGGAGTGTGAATAATGATGATGAAGTTGATGGATTTGCTTTCGATCGACATCATCGATTTTGTTTCAACTGTAAATATTTGTGATGCATTAATGGTGGAACCTTCAGCATCTCCCATCTCTCTGGCTCATCGATTATTGTATTAAACTGATTAACTATTTAAATATTTGATACCAAGTAGATTTTAGTAGGGAGATTTAGATGAAAATTGAAACCTTACCATCACAATTACTCGTACATCAGCTACATGACATTTATATATGTACAACTTCAAGATCCAACTAATCTGACAAGTTTAACTAACTATATAAAAACCTAACAAACTTTTTAACCAACTTGAAATAAATCTAAGTATATTGACTAACTAAATGAATTAATTTTATAAATTAACCAAATCCAATATACATAAGTGAAAAAGCATATTTCTTAGGGAAAAGAGAGATTTTTTTCCGCATTGTCAGCGATTTATTGAAATTTTTAAATAAAATCGCTGCGAAGGCATTGATTTTCTTTTTATATAAAAAATTATAGTAAAATAGGTGTTGTAACTGTGTTTTTTTTATTACTGAAGTCACTACTTGGGGAGTATTTTTAAGAATATTTTTTTTTAATTATAACAGTAGATTTTTTTTCGAGAAAAATGTTTCCCCTACGACAATATAAAGGAAAAAAAGAAACAAGTTTTGGATACAATTGTTGCTAGGCAATGATTTTTAATTTTAGTGGAGTAACGACTTTAGTATTGTGCCAGAGGAAAATTATTTCATCAAAGCGATTTTTCCGTATTGAATATTTTTAAAAAAATTTATGTGTCCTTTTGAAATTTTTGACAATTTTTTGTTTTTTTGCATTTTTGCTATCGACTCCTATATAATCAATGAAAGTAATAAAAATATTATTTAGGAATTAACTACTCTAAAAAATTAGGAACTACCAATTGAAGAACTGTATAGAATTTTTTAAAAAAGTAATAAGTTTTCTTGTGGTGTTGCTTATATATGAGTACTTCTAGCGCTATCATGCAAGTTTTTTTAAATAAATTTTTTCCTTGGAGCCGTTTATTGAATAAATTGTGGTCCATACATATAAAATGGCCCATGTCCCAATAATAGCGAAAATACTGAATACCTAATTTTATCCAATCTCTACTCATCCTTAGTGTGTACACAATACTCTTTCGTCCACCTTCTCCAGTGCATTGTTGAAGAAAATTCCAGTAGTTCTGCCTCCTCCTTTGAATCATTTTTAAGCTCGAGTGGTCTTCACTCTTAACAGGTATGTTCTCTTCCTTTCTACCTCATTTTCTTCTTCGCTTCTGCCCGCATTATCTTTGAATGATATCCCTTTCTTTTGTGCTTTTTCTAAGATGTAGATCTGCTGATGTATATTTTCCTTGAAACATTCTAAATATCCATTGGTAATGTCCGATCCACTTGTCTCTGTATGTAACTTTGTGGTAGTTAGGGTAAAATATAGCATTTATGTCTTGACCTGTCCACTTATACACTATGATTATATATTATATTATTATACTATTCTATGTAGATTTGTCAATATCTGCAGTAGTCATATGCTTTCCTTTCCTATGAAGATATGCTTTTGGTATGTTCATTGCTGAAAATCGATTATTCTTGATCTGATTCTCAATATTGGTATTTATTATTTTTTGTATTTATATGTGTCCTGATATTGCTTTGTAAATCAGCCAAACTATTGTACTCCTTTCTTTGTTCTATTTCCACAACTTAATTAGCCAATAAGTCTGCAACATTATTACCTTCTCTAAATATATGAGTAATGTTTGCATTAAATTTTTGTGATCTCATCCTTATATTATCTGTTCTTTCCATCAACTCCTAATGTATCTTTCATTGCCCTCTTATCATTTTCATCAGACATAGTGAGTCTATTTTGATTGTTACTTCCATCACCCTGTTCTCCCAACAATACTCCAATGCTTCATAGATTGTCACTCACTATATCTCTGTGTTAGTATTATTTCCAACTTCTTTAGCCCTTGCATAGATAGGATTTCTTTGCGAGTACCTTTGAAAAAAGACCTATACACTCAGCCCTGGGTTCCGTTTGGATGCTCCCTCAATGTTGCACTCAAATCTATTTGTATTTAAGGGTTTCCATATTACACTATGATAATGCAATTTAGGCCTGTGCCACTTTAGTTTTTTGAAAATTTCAAGCGAGAAACTTGAATCCAAATGTATCTTAGGATATAGAGTTTTCACCAACTTCCAAACCATTTCTTGAACTTGAATTACCATTCCTCCAAAAGTTGTGTTTCTTCCATGCTTTATACTATTTATTCTCTTCCATATTGTCCACATGTTTATTGTTGGCATTACTCCTTGTAGTTGTGGTGATGATTTTAATTTCCACCAAGTAATGATTAATTGTTGTAAATGCATTCCTTTTATGTGTATATCTGCGAAATTAGCAAATTTTTCTTTATAGCTTGTTAGACAAGGAGGCTTTTCAAAAAAATGGGTTAGTGTTTCCTCACTCTTTTCATCGCAACACAAACATATTGAAAGTAGATGAATCTTCACTTTTTTAAAATTATCATCGGTAGAAATTCTCCTTTTCCACAATCTCCATAGGAACAAATTCACCTTAAAAGGAACCCACTTGTTCCAAATATAAACATATTCGTTTCTTCTCTCCTACTTTGTCCTCATAGTTTACAATCTTTATTAAACCTTAAAAGAGGTTTAACTTGAATTATTTTGGGATTAAGAACTCTTCTTGTTCCATGAGAGGATTCCCAAAAAGATGCTACATTCAGCCCAAATAACCCTCTAAACCTCTCCCGATGATCCGTTTGATCACCAGATTCCCTACCTCCTCTTCTCTTCCCCCCTTCTCCTCCCCCACTGAGAGGGAGGAATCTATCTATTTTGCAGTTGGATTCAAGTCTATTGACCGCACTCAGTTAGGAAAATTTAATGATTGGACCGAAAGATGTAGAGACGGCGTCACTAGAACATCTTTCGCTAGGAAGATAATGCATTCGATTATCTAGACTCTATTTGAAGCTTATTAGATTAATGGGAATATAGTCAAAAGGTTGAATAAGAAGAAAACGCTGTCGGAAATCTTCTTTTCTAGGAACTTCAATAATTTTGATAGATATATATCAGTCTTATTAAAGTAATGGGCAGGAGAAGGTCAGCCATCATCATGCTTGAACTGATTTTCAACTCTGGTTGGACCTTAACTGCTGAGAAAATGAGGAATTTAATGCCAAAAAAAGCGGGATACCAGCAGAGACAACCAGAGATTAACCGACAAAAAACGTTTCTTTTGCTGAAGTATTTAAAAATAGTACATGGTGCAAGAAGGCAGAAAATTATTCAATGAACTTTCAAGCACTAAAGAGGGGGATTTTGATCTGCATTAATGGTCTCTCCTTCTCCAAAAATGAAGTATTATACAAGAGTTTGGTTGGTGCTATCGAAGATGGGTAAAATCTCTTACCTACATTGTCACAAATACAGAGATGGGCAACCAACCTATGGAAATAGGTGCACGGCCTCAACATATACAAAACGGGAATGGGCCTCTTTATTTTCGGGTTTGCCTCTAGTAATATGATAGAGAAATTACTTTATAGCAATTGGTTATTGAACAAAATACAACTCAAGCTTCAACGGTGGAACCCATCGTCGGGTACTTCAAACTCAACAGAAAAACCAAGTTCAACTTAGATTAGGATCGTGGGGATCCTTCTTCACCTATGGGCTCATAAAACCTTCAAGGTCATCCAAGACCATTGTGGCGGATGGATTAAAACAAATAAAGATATGTCCATCTAGAGCCAACCCAAATGTACGAGAATCAAGATCCAACGAATCGAGAGTAAGGCGCTGTAGGAGATCTCGATATATATTGGAGGAATTACCTTCTCTATGCGAATATGGAATGAGATTCAGCTATGACAACTATCAAATATAGAAGATTTTTGAATCGAATTACCTAATAGTCATTAAATTTTTACATAGAAGATATAAATATTGGCAGTATACAACCTACACACTCAACAATTATAGCACATGCCAATGCAGAGCATGGGATAGTGACAACACATGCCAGTTTGAGTCACATTTGACAATGATAACACATTCTAATGATGACTTACATGGGATAACTTCCCCAGAAAATTTAAATCTTTCGGGCTGGGTAAATTTTATTTCTGGAGGCCCAATTAAATCAGACCGATAATTTATTTCTCAAATCTTGAGCCCAACTATAACTTAATTTCTGATGAAGTGCTCTCCTAACACTTTAAATTAACTAGAGAACAATCGAGTTGTGGCCTCAAAATTCCTAGAATCATATATGACTTTGGAAGCTTACTTTGTAGACCTAGGAGATATAAAGAAATAGATTGAAGTGACATCGAAAGGAAAGGTTTGACCATGAAATTTGAGATTACCCCTTATATACCAAAGAAATAGTAGAGGGTACAACCATGCATGCACCCATCTCAGATAAGTGCAACTTGCAACTGTAGCCTGTCCACGACGTCAATCGGTTACCACCCAGTCTCCTGCATCCCTAGCGTACGCTGAGATAGAGGCTTTAGACTGGGTGAATTCTCACATCTTAAAATAAGCAATACTTATGGAGTAGCTTTTGAAGGTTTAGAAGAGGAAACACTAGCCATTTTCATATAGCTAGAAAAATGAAAAGCGACACTAAAAAAGAAAGAGTAGGAGAAGACAATCACACCCCAAAAAGTAAGAGACTCACCAAGAATGAATTGAAAAATTTACAATCCAGTCTCAACCAAGTAGAAGGGGTCAGACATAGGGGAAAACT
This sequence comes from Solanum arcanum, assembly GCA_027789145.1. Lineage (NCBI taxonomy): Eukaryota > Viridiplantae > Streptophyta > Magnoliopsida > Solanales > Solanaceae > Solanum > Solanum arcanum. Next base: position 55,438,537 of record CM050942.1, on the reverse strand, counting down.
CTCAATCTCACTTAAAAATGTATGTAAACCTAATTTCATGCATTGTGATGGGACTCAACAATATAGAAAATATGAATCTTGTTAAGAGTTTATTGCAATGGGAGGCTTCTGATATCTATTGTTTCCAAGAAACAAAGTTAAGTCGAGAGGGATGAAGCAACCAAACAAATATGGCCTTGTAGGTGGATGAAATGTCATTTCATCAAAGTTGTGGGAAGAAAGGGGGGTCGTAATAATGTGGGACAACGATGTTTGGTGAAGGATAATTGTGGAAATAAGGCAACTCTCTATCACCTTTGAATTTGTCCATTCTCACAACTCTTTTACGTGGTACCTCACCGGTGTCTATGCTCCACCTTTTAGAAGTGAGAAATTATTATAATGGGAGGAAATCTCAGCTTGTATCCAACTTTTTGAAGGTTCTTGGGTTACTTGTGGAGATTTCAATACAAACTGATTTATGTTAGAAAGAAAATGGTGCTTCATAATCACTAATGTGATGTATGCGTTCTATAGATGGATCGAGGACATGGAACTTCATGACCCCCCCATCTAATTGGAGATAACTTTACTTTATTTAGAGTCATCAATCATCCTAGTGAATCTATTAGACATGTTCCTCTTCTTCTCAGAATAAGAAGAAACTTTCATAAACATCAGACTAATGATTTTTTAAGAGCTACTTTAAACCACAACCCCATCATGCTAGAATGTGTAAATTAGGTTAAAAGCAAATCAATTTTCAATTTCAAAAATTGATGGCTCAATATGTAGTGTTTCAGCATGTTTGTAACTAAATAACTAGTGGAATGACTTTTAGTGGAGGGTTGTACCGACTTCAGGTTCAACAACAAGTTAAGAATTTTAAATATCAAAGAGTGGAGTAAAACTACTTTTGGAGAATTAACCAGCAACAAGAAAAATTTACTTAAAGAATTCGTTGTCATTGACATAATTCAGGAAAGTAGAAACCTGACTGAAGATGATATATTGATTGTAGCAATAATTATAGTTGAGCTAAAAAAATTTTCTGGACAAACTGAATCCATATGGAACTGAAATCAAGAATACTATGACTAAAAGGTGAGAACAACAAAAATTTCTTCCAAAGAATGGCAACAACACAAGAGATTCAACACCATTGATAGACTGATAGTGAATGGTGAAGAAACTCGGTAATTTACAGTTATAAAGAAGATATGATAGATTTCTCCAAAAATTTGCACTTAGAAGATGAACCTTGGAGGACTACTTTTAATTTTCAAAGTTATCACAGAATCACAAATTAAGAGAATGAATAGCAACCAAGACCCTTCTCAGAATTAGAAGTACTACACATCATCAAGAGTTATAATGGGGGAAAAAGCGCCTAGTTTTGATGGTTTCACCATGAGTTTTTTTTTAAGTTTACTGGGATACTATAAAGGTAGATTTGATGCAGACCATCTACAAATTCCACTAGAAGGAATTGTTTGAGAAACATATGACTGCCACCTTCATATCTTTAATTACAAAAAAGGCAACTGCAAGAATAAAAAGGCTACAGACATATAATATTAAGGGATAATGCACAAGTACGCCCTCAACCTATGCACGAAATCCCAGAGACACACTTATACTATACAAAGGTCCTATTACCCCCCTGAAATTATTTTATAAGTAATTTTCTACCCCTTTTTAGCCTACGTGGCACTAGTTTTAAAAAAAAATCAACTATCCTTGGGCCCACAAGATAGTTTGTCACGACCCAAAACCGTGCCGCGACTGGCACCCACATTTACCCTCCTATGTGAGCAAACCAACCAATCTAACCCTTAATATTTCAATATAATATCGATAGAAAGTAATGCGGAAGACTTAAACTCATAAATAAAAACAAATTCAACATCTGTTATTCCCCAAAATCTGGAAGTCATCATCACAAGAACATCTATCCTCAAATTTCTAAACTAAAAATGTCTAAGAAGCTAAAACAAATAAAAGCTAGTCCATGCCGAAAGTTCAAGGCATCAAGACTTGAAGAAGAAGATCCAGTCCAAGCTAGAAGCATTAGCTCACCCTGAATTTCTGATGTAGTAAAGACTGGCTATAATTACTTTTGAGTCGAAGACGACGGCACGTTTTCTGCACTCCACAAATAAAAAAGAAGAAAACATAAAAGAAGGGGTCAGTACAAAACACGGGTACTGAGTAGATATCATCGTCCAACTCAAAATAGAAAACAGTATATACCTAGTAATATCATAAAGTCAACTATGATTCTCAACATGTAGCAACAACAAGTACTATAATCATTAATAAGTACCGCCAAGTTCACACATGAGGACTCAAGCCTCAATACCATACTCATTTGGGAATTAGGTTCATTAGATTGAGTATATTAACATCTTTAAAGATTCATTATCCATATTCCTCTTGTGTCGGTACGTGACACTCCGCTCCCTCATTAATCTCTATTTCTCTTGTGTCGGTACGTGACACTCCGATCCCCTACTACTATGTGTCGGAACGTGACACTCCGATCTCCTAATTCTACGTGTCAGTTCGTGACACCGGATCCCCTAAATCTACGTGTCGGTTCGTGACACCCGATCCCCTAAATCTACGTGTTGGTTCGTGACACCCGATCCCCTAAATCTACGTGTCGGTTCGTTACACCCGATCCCTTAATTCTATGTGACGGAACATGACACTCTGATCCCTTAGTTCTATGTGTCGGAACGTGACACTCCAATCCACTAATCTCATTAAGTTCGTTCATCAATCCTCCTCTCATACCAAGGCATTATCATTCTCATTACTTTAGTTTATCAAGCCTTCTCTCATACATAGGCATTACCATTAACAAAGAGATTAGGGTTTTACTAGATTTGGGATTCAATAACTTCATCATGCTTATATATTCACAATTATATAATCACATTCATGCAAGCATACAATTAAGCACATAGCAGGGTTTACAATACTATCAATACATATCATTCGCTATTAAGAGTTTACTACGAATATCGTAAAAACCATAACCTACCTCCACCGAAGATTAGTGATCAAGCAAGAATTTTCCCAAAGCTTTGTGTTTTCCTCTTCGTTTCTTCTCTCTCGAAAAATCTTCTCTCTCTCTCTTTATTCTTTCTATTTTCTTTATTCAAACCCTCTTTCTTTTACCCTAATTAGCATAGAATTAAGAATAGAAGATGTAAATAATAACCCACTAATTAACTTAAGGTTACCTCTTTTAACCCCCAAGTAATTAGACTTATTTACATTAACCCACTAACTTTATAATTAAAGCAGGAATAGTCAAAAACGTCCCTTAAATCACTTAAAGAAATCCGACCCAGACTGGGATTACGCACTGCGGACGCGTCGCCGTGCTCGCGACGGTCCGTCCCCGCCCACACAGAGTTCAGAGACCCAATTTCCTTGAAGGGTCTTTGACGGTCCGTCGTGCCCACGACGGTCCGTCCTGCCATTCCGTTACGAAGTTCAGAGAGTCGATTTCAGTACCCAAATTTCAGAATTTCTAAGTGTTTTGAAACGAGACCCTGCGACGGTCCGTCGTGACCATGACGGTCCGTCGTGGGGTCCGTCGCCTCAACCAGTTTTCCAGAAATAAAATCTGCTGCTCAAAACGACTAAACAGGTCGTTACAATAGATACCATTTTACCCATCGTTCATCCTCGAACGATCACAAGAAGAAAAACAAGGGCGAGAAGGAGTAACTGAATCTTTAAACAGATGTGGGTATCTTTCTTGCATATCGGCCTCCTTCTCCCAAGTGGCTTCTTCAACCGGCCGATTCTTCCATTGCAGCTTGATGGATGCAATCTCCCTTGACCATAACTTGCGAACTTCTCTATCTAAAATAGCAACAGGCTCCTCCTCATAAGACGAATTTTCATCAAGCAAAACTGAATGCCAACGGATAATGTAGTTTCCACCCCATGGTATCTTTTCAACATAGACACATGAAATACCGGATGCACTCCGGACAGCCCTAGAGGCAAGGCTAATTCGTAAGCCACCTCCCCTACTCGCTTAAGCACTTCAAAGGGACCAATATACCTTGGGCTTAGTTTACCTCTTTTACCAAACCGCATCACCCCTTTCGTGGGCGAAACCTTCAACAAGACTTGTTCACCCTCCATGAACTCTAAGCCTCTAACCTTTCGATCTGCATATTCTTTTTGTCTACTTTGCGCCGCCAAAAGCTTTTCTTGAATAGATTTCACTTTCTCTAAAGAATCCCTCAACAAATCAGTACCCCAAGGTCTAACCTCAAATGCATCAAACCACCCAATGGGAGACCTACACTCCTACCATACAATGCTTCAAATGGGGTCATATCAATGCTTGAGTGATAGCTATTGTTGTATGAAAATTCTGCTAAGGGTAAGAAGTTATCCCAATTACCACCAAATTCTATCACACATGCACAAAGCATATCCTCCAACACTTGAATCGTTCGCTCAGACTGACCATCGGTCAAAGGATGGAATGCGGTACTAAGGTCCAACCTAATACCCAATTCCGCATGCAATGTTTTCCAAAACATAGAAGTAAACTGCGTACCTCTATCTGATATGATGGAGAGTGGAACCCCATGCAACCGAACAATTTCTGAGATATAGATTTTGGCTAACTTCTCGGCATTGTAAGTCACCTTGACCGGAATGAAATGAGCAGATTTAGTTAACCTATCAACAATCACCCAAATAGAGTCATACTTACCCATTGTCTTTGGAAGAATCCATCGCAATTCTCTCCCACTTCCATTCAGGAATGGGCATTCTCTGAAGTGTTCCTCCGGGCCTCTGGTGTTCATACTTTACTTGTTGACAGTTTGGACATTTGGCAATAAAATCAACAATATCAAGCTTCATTCTACTCCACCAAAATTGTTGCTTTAGGTCATGGTACATCTTGGTTGCACCCGGATGTATCGAATACCTTGAACTATGAGCCTCTGTCAGAATAGTGTTGATCAAATCATCGACGCGGGGTACACATACCCTTCCCTTAATCCTCAAAATACCTTCCTCATCGATTGTCGCTTCTTTAGCCTCTCCTTGCAACACTTTATCTCGAATCCAGATCATTTTCTCATCATTAAACTGCGTTCCCTTAATCTTGTAAAGGAAGGAAGATCTTGCCTCCACACAAGCTAACAATCCTCCCTTCTCATTTACTTCTAACCTCATAAGGTAATTAGCCAGAATCTGAACCTCTCTAACCAATGGGCGTCTAGAAGCTTGCAAGTGAGCTAGACTTCCAATGCTTCCCGCCTTTCTACTTAAAGCATCTGCCACAACATTCGCCTTCCCCGGATGATACAAAATAGTGATGTCGTAATCCTTCAGTTGTTCCATCCATCTCCTCTGTCTTAAGTTCAAATCTTTCTGAGTAAAGACATACTGTAGGCTACGATGATCCGTGTATACTTCACACTTAACCCCATATAGATAGTGTCTCCATTGCTTTAATGCAAACACTACCGCGGCCAATTCCAAATCATGGGTCGGATAGTTACGTTCATGCACCTTTAATTGTCTTGAATCATAAGCAATCACATTATTCTCTTGCATTAGCACTGCACCCAACCCAGAATAGGATGCATCACAATAAACAATGAAGTTCTTACCCTCTACTGGCAGGGTAAGGATAGGTGCGGTAGTCAACAAAGGCTTGAGCTTCTAAAATCTTTCCTCACATTCGTCCGACCATACAAATGGAACATTCTTCTTAGTCAAGTTTGTCAATTTGGAAGCAATAGAAGAGAATCCCTTTACAAATCGGCGGTAGTAGCTAGCTAACCCAACAAAGCTCCTTATTTCTGACACATTAGTAGGTCTTCCCCAATTCTTCACTGTCTCAATCATAGAAGGATCCACCATCACTCCATCCTGAGAAACCACGTGCCCTAAGAAGGACACTGCATCTAGCCAAAACTCACACTTAGAAAACTTGGCATAAAGCTTTTTCTCCCTCAACATTTCCAATACAATTCTCAAGTGCTCCTCATGTTCCTTCTTACTTTTAGAGTATGTCAGTATATCATCAATAAATACGATCACAAAGAGATCCAAATATGGCTTAAAAATCCCATTCATCAAGCTCATGAACGCAGCAGGGGCATTCGCAAGACCAAAAGACATCACTACAAATTCTTAATGCCCGTACCTGGTCCGAAAAGCAGTCTTTGGCACATCCGTTGCCCGTATTTTCAATTGATGATAACAGGATCTCAAGTCAATCTTAGAGAAGACACAAGCACCTTGTAATTGATCGAACAAGTCATCAATGCGAGGAAGAGGATACTTGTTCTTAATAGTTACCTTGTTCAACTGCCGGTAGTCTATGCACATTCAAAAACTCCCATCCTTCTTCTTCACAAACAAAACTGGAGCACCCCAAGGAGATGTACTTGGTCTAATGAAGCCTTTGCTCAACAACTCTTGAAGTTGGTCCTTTAACTCTCTTAACTCCGCAGGAGCCATTCTATAAGGGGGTATAGAAATGGGGTGAGTACCCGGTTCAAGATCAATACAGAAGTCAATATCCCTATCCGGTGGCATACCAGGAAGATCTGCAGGGAACACATCCAAAAACTCATGGACAACCGAAACCGACTCAATCGAAGGTACTTGGGTAGTGTCATCCCGAAGGTGTGCCAAGAAAGCCAAACAACCCTTACTAACCATTCTCTTAGCACGAAGAAAGGAGACGATACGAACCGGATTGGAAGTGTAGTCGCCCTCCCACACTAACGGATTTGTCCCAGGCTTGGCTAACGTCACAATTTTAGCATTACAATCCAAGATCGCAAAATTCGGAGAAAGCCAAGTCATACCCAGAATTACATCAAATTCAACCATTTCTAAGATAACCAAATCTACATAAGTGTTACTCCCCACAAAAGTCACCAAACAAGACCTTTACACTTTTTCAACTATCACAGACTCACCCACCGGAGTAGAAACACGAATAGGCATGTCAAGTAATTCACAATGTAAATTAAGACCATTAGCAAATGAGGAAGATACATAAGAAAATGTGGATCCGGGATCAAACAATACAGAAGCCATGCAATCACAAACCAAAAGATTACCTGTGATGACAACATCAGATGCCTCCACTTCAGACCGCCTAGGGAAAGCGTAACAATGGGCCCTATCGTTTGTCTGTCCATTGCCCCTACCATGTTGTGATGTAGTGGCTCCAGTTTGCCCATCACCCTGGCCATTTTGGTGACCACCATTACCTCGACCACTACGTCCTCCATAATAACGGTCTCTACCATGACCACCTCTACCTCTAGCTATTGGGGGTCTATAACTCTGTTTTGGACAATTCCTCCTAATATGTCCAGTCTCCCCACATCCATAACACTCTCTAGAGTCAAGCATAGGTCTCTCAGAGAAGTGTTGACCAGTCTGAGGTGGACCCCCAACTACAGTCTGTAGTGAAGACTGAATTGGTCGAACTGAGTAACCTCGGGAACCCTGTCCTCTAGAGTAAGAACCATTAAACTCACCTCCCTTTCGAAACCTTTTTGATGTCGATGCCATGGTGAATTCATCTTGCTTCACTCCTTCCACCTCTACCACGAAATCTACTACTTCTTGGAAGGATTTTGCCGTAGCCGCTACCTGTAAGGCTGCAATCCGCAACTCTGACCTCAACCCTTCACAAAACGACGAATCCGCTCTTGTGGACTGAAACAAAGTTGAGTGGCATATCTGGATAGTGCATGAAACTTAGCCTCATAAGCAGTAACCGACATCCTACCTTGCTCTAGACTTAAGAATTCATCTCTTTTCCTATCCCTCAAAGTCCATGGGATATACTTTTCCATAAACAAGCTAGAGAATGATGCCCAAGTCATAGGTGTTGCCTCTGTCGGTTTACACTCAACATGTGATCGCCACCACATTTTGGCGTTCCCTTGAAACTAATAAGTCACAAACTCAACACCAAACCGTTCTACTATATCCATCTTGTGTAGTAGCTCATGACAATCAACCAGAAAATCGTAGGCATCCTCAGATTCAGCACCCTTGAAGACTGGAGGTTTCAATTTTAAGAACTTACTTAAAAGTTCATGTTGAACATTTGTCATTATGGGCCCCGTAGTCAGACGAGGAAACGTTCCTATCTCCAATGTGGCATCCAGGCGGGGAGCCCCAGCAGCGGCATGTCGTACCTCTGAAACCGGAGGTGTTGGTGCAGAAAACACTGGAGGTGCCTGACCCTGATCAGATAACCCGCTAAGATAAGCAAGAACCTGATTGATCATCTCTGGGGTCGGTTGGGGTATTCCTTATTTTGCACTTGTTCATTCTCCCCTTCCTCACCCTCTCTTACTACTTCCTCAGTCGGTGGAGGAGTCACCGCCCTAGCATCTGATGGGCTAGGTACTTGTCCTCTTCCTCTAGAGGATGTCCTCCCACGACCTCTACCACGGCCTCTTGCCGCTGCTCTTCCTCGAGCCACAGCCCCAGTAGCTGGCTCAGACGTTTCTTGTCTTCCCAGTGTTGGTGTTGGCGCAGTCGTTGCTCTAGTTCTAACCATCTGCGAAATAGAGTGAAGATGGTCAGATACCAATTGTATCACCTAGATACCAATTGGATTCAAGTAGTAGCACGAAAGAAAGAAAGAAAGAATGGAATTTTCCTAAAGTCTTATAGCCTCTCAAGGAAAAGTAAAGGCGTCCCCCTACCGTTCCTTAAGGCTCTAATAGACTCGTTCTTGTGTGATGAGACCAACGAACCTAATGCTCTGAGACCAAGTTTGTCACGACCCAAAACCGAGCCGCGACTTGCACCCACATTTACCCTCCTATGTGAGCGAACCAACCAATCTAACCCTTAACATTTCAATATAATATCGACAGAAAGTAATGCGGAAGACTTAAACTCATAAATAAAAACCAATTCAACATCTGTTATTCCCCAAAATCTTGAAGTCATCATCACAAGAACATCTATCCTCAAATTTCTAAACTAAAAATGTCTAAGAAGCTAAAACAAATAAAAGCTAGTCCATGCCGAAAGTTTAAGGCATCAAGACTTGAAGAAGAAGATCCAGTCAAAGCTAGAAGCATTAGCTCACCCTGAATTTCCGATGTAGTGATGACTAGCTAGAATTACTGTTGAGTCGAAGACGACGGCACGTTTGCTGCACTCCACAAATAACAAAGAAGAAAACATAAAAGTAGGGGTCAGTACAAAACACATGAACTGAGTAGATATCATCGGCCAACTCAAAATAGAAAACAGTATATACCAAGTAATATCATAAAATCAACAATGATACTCAACATGTAGCAAGAACAAGTACTATAATCAATAATAAGTACCGCCAAGTTCACACATGAGGACTCAAGCCTCAATACCATACTCATTTGGTAATTAGGTTCATTAGATTGAGTATATTAACATCTTTCAAGATTCATTATCCATATTCCTCTTGTGTCGGTACGTGTCACTCCGCTCCCTCATTAATCTCTATTCCTCTTGTGTCGGTACGTGACACTCTGATCCCCTACTACTATGTGTCGGAACGTGACACTACGATCCCCTAATTCTACATGTCGGTTCGTGACACCCGATCCCCTAAATCTACGTGACGGTTCGTGACACCCGATCTGCTAATTCTACATATCGGTTCGTGACACCTGATCCCCTAAATCTACGTGTCGGTTCATGACACCCGATCCCCTAAATCTACGTGTCGTTTCGTGACACCCGATCCTTTAATTCTATGTGTCGGAACGTGACACTCTGATCCCTTAGTTCTATGTGTCAGAACATGACACTCTGATCCACTAATCTCATTAATTTCGTTCATCAAGCCTCCTCTTATACCAAGGCATTATCATTCTCATTACTTTAGTTTATCAAGCCTTCTCTCATACCAAGGCATTATCATTAACAAAGAGATTAGGGTTTTACAAGATTTGGGATTCAATAACTTCATCATGCTTATATATTCACAATTATATAATCACATTCATGCAAGCATATAATTAAGCACATAGCAGGGTTTGCAATACTATCAATACATATCATTCGCTATTAAGACTTTACTACGAATATCGTAAAAACCATAACCTACCTCCACTGAAGATTAGTGATCAAGCAAGAATTTTCCCAAAGCTTTGTGTTTTCCTCTTCGTTTCTCCTCTCTCGATAAATCTTCTCTCTCTCTCTTTGTTCTTTCTATTTTCTTTATTCAAACCCTCTTTCTTTTACCCTAATTAGCATAGAATTAAGAATAGAAGATGGATATAATAACCCACTAATTAACTTAAGGTTACCTCTTTTAACCCCCAAGTAATTAGACTTATTAACATTAACCCACTAACTTTATAATTAGAGCATGAATAGTCAAATACGTCCCTTAAATCACTTAAAGAAATCCGACCCAGACTGGGATTACGCAGCCTGTGACGGCCCGTCGTGCCTGCGACGGTCCGTCCTGCTGCTCCGTCATAGAGTTCAGAGACCCAATATCCTTGAAGGGTCAATGACGGTCCGTCGTGCCCACGACGGTCCGTCCTGCCATTCCGTTACGAAGTTCAGAGAGTCGATTTCAGTACCCAAATTTCAGAATTTCTAAGTGTTTTGAAACGAGACCCTGCAACGGTCCGTCGTGACCATGAAGGTCCGTCGTGGGGTCCGTCGCCTCAGCAAGTTTTCCAGAAATAAAATCTGCTGCTCAAAATGACTAAACAGGTCGTTACATAGTGCCACGTAGGTCAAAAAGGGGTAACAAATTATTAATAAAAAAAGTTAAGGGGGGTAATAGGACCTTAGTATAGTATAAGTGTGTCTCTGAGATTTCGAGCATAGGTTGAGGGGGTACTTGGACATTATCCCTATTATTAATAGAAGTACTTACAAGCTCATCTCAAAATTTTTAATTATAGAATTAAGTTTATCATGGGAAAACTGGTGGATGAGATTCAATGACCTTTTTGAAAGGGAGACAAATAATGGATGCATCACTTGTGGCAAAAGAACTTGTAGATTCAAGAGTGAAGCGACAAGGTTTTTGATCATGTCAACTAGATCTACCATCTTAAGATCGTTAAAGATATGGGATTTGGTTAAAAATGGCTAAATTGAATTAGATTTTGTATATCATAACTGAGTTTCTCCCTAATGTTAAATGGTGACGTTGTAGGTTTCTCTCAATCAAGAGGGGTCTTAGGCAGGGTGACCCCGTCTCACCATTCCTTTTCTTACTATTTATGGAGGGTCTCAATCATATGTTCGGAAAAGCAAGTGAAAAATCGTTGGTCGACAGGTTTTTGAGCTCATAAGTAGAACAAATGGCATGAGAAATTTCGACCTACTGTATGCCGATGGACTCACTTATACTATGTAAAGCAGATGTGTCAAAAATTAGACACAACAAGGATATTCTAACAATTCTATACGGCATCTCAGTACTCAAACTAAATTTTCATGGGAGCTACCTCTAGCCAGTCAATGAATTCCTAAATATGCAGTTCTTAGCCATGAATCTCGGTTCCAATGTTGCTTCCCTACCCACCAATTATCTAGGCATGCCATTTGGAGCCAAAAATAATGAACTCAATGTATAGAGAACCATAAAAGAGAGATGTAAGAAGCTGCTATGAATATGGAAAAGACAATATTTAAACTTGGGAAAAAGATTCACACTCATAAAATCACTCATGGATTAACTGCCCACCTATATGATGAGTTTGTTTTCCATCCCAAAGAGCTTTGAAAAAAATATCAACCAAATGAGAAACAGCTTCATGTTGCAAGGGAACAAAGGAAATAAAGGCTACAATCTAGTGAAGTGGGATGTCCTTACCTTAACATGAGACAATGATGTTTAGGCATCAAGAAACTCAACCTCCACAGTCATTGTTTACTGAGTAAATGGTCGTGGAAATTTGGAACAAAAGACATGACCTTATGGAAGAGATTCATCACAGAGAAATATGGACTCTTAAAGCAATGCACAACGGAAGAAGTGGAAGTACATTTGGATCTAGTGTATCGAAAATAATTCAAAGACTCTGGTCCTAATTCAATATCAACATTTACTATAACGTGAAGAATGGTACAAAGATCTTTGTTGAATGAGCAGTAGATTGGTAATGAAATCATAAAGACCACCTTCCCAGACCTCTACGACCTCAATCTCTAGATAAATGAGACTGTTACTAGATATGGAGCCCAAAAGGGTGGAATTTCATCTTTCCAGAGATTTAAATGACTGGAAGGTAGACAAAACAGCTAGTCTTACGTCTTTGACAGTAAAAGAGTATACTTTGTCAAATTACGCTACTATAACAACAACATCAGCTTCTCCTCCACTAGGATTTGTCCTTGGCAACTAATCTAGAAATTAAAATCCCCTTGAAGGTGTCCTATTTTATCGGGTTGGTTATCAGGAGAGCTTGCCTAACTCACGAAGCACTACAGAGAAGAGGGTTTGCAAATTTTATTTAAGTGTTTTATTTGTTATGGAAGGAAATAAATGCAAGGTGTTTTGAAGGAAAAATCAACAAAATCCAGAGGATTAGAATTACCTACATTAGCCTTCTCTCTTTTTGGTGTAAACAAGATATGGTGGGGGACATAGATTTATTAGTTGACTTCATAGGACGAATTGTATAACCTTGGTCGTGGTCTGTTTGTTTTTACAGTAACATGTGAGGTTTGTAAATAACCATTTTTTTGTGAATACAAAGTTACCTTTATAAAAAAAATAGTGAAATTCTACTGCTTACTGCTCATCCAACGAGGAAAATCAGTCTGATATTCATTAAAAGGTGGTTTCTTACTCTCTGTAACATTCTCTACCATTTCTGCTGAGAGTTTTGTGTCCAGTTTTTGTTCATTCCGTCCACCAATGGTAGTGAACTCCCTCACTTCTACATCTTCCTCAATGGCCATATCACTCTCACTATATAAGAGGTCTCCCAATTTTAACCAATTATCAAATAAAAACATGGAATTTTCTACGTTTATCTGCCACCATATATTTTCCTTTACTCCTTTATAATTATCATCTTCCTCCAGACATGTAACGAACCCCCACCTGTAGTTATAGTTGGATGCAATTTCTTGCAATACTTGTACCACAATATATCGACTCCACAAAGAACAAATTTATTTCCTAAAATTCCAGATTGCAAAACATGTGCTATTAAAATATAAACCTTCCCCCATAAGATAGTAATCTATTCTTCCACATAGCCATTATTTTATCCACCTTTTTAATCAGTACTACAAAATGACCTTTATTTTTCCTTCATAGAAAGGTGGAAAATCTAGATAAGTAAAAGGAGAATTACCTTACTGACCCCTGTTATCCTCTTTATTTGATGACACAGTACTACATGGACTTTATTAGGTCGATAACAAATGCTTCTGTCTATGCATATAATTTTTCCAGACAGTCCCTCATATATTCTTAGCACAATCATCCTCATCCTCATTGACATGTGTTGTCCTGAGCAAGAAAAGAATAGTGTCATCAACATATGATAAGTGGTTTATTTGCGGAGTCCATTTAGGCATCCCAAAACCCTTAAAGTCACTATGTTCAAATGAACAATTTAGGATCCTGGTCAACACTTCAATTGCTATTATATATACGGTATGTGAAAAAGGATCACCCTCTTTCAAACCTCTACAAGATTGAAATAATCCAAACGCTTTTCCATTCATTAGAACTGAGTACTAATTATTGCTTATTAGCCTTACTATTATGTCAATTATTCTTTCAGAGAATCTAAATCTTCTGAAAACCTTGATATAGTATTTTTAGTACACTCTATTAGATGCCTTTATCATGTCTTATTTTACCACTACAATATGCAAATCGTTTCTCTTGTTGATGTCCCTTATTATTTCTTGAGCCAAAAGTACATTTTCAGTCATACTCCTCCCTTTAACAATGCTTGACTAGTTATTATAAATCAAACTAGGTAAACCAATTAAACTCTTTCATGTATCAACCGATATAATTTAATTATCAAAAGTATTCAGGCTAATAAATGTTAACTTCCCAAAATTATCCACCACATTCTTCTTTGGTATCAGCACCAGATTTGTATGTGTTATGAATCTGGGCAAATCATATCCACTTAAAAATACCCTTGCCATATTCCATGCATCATGATTATGATAAAAGTTAAGGACTCAAAATTGTGGTATTGTTGTATTGGGTGAGATAAATTAAGATAGTGAAAACCTTGATTAATATGGAGTTTTAGCTGATGCGATTGAGTTGCAATTTGTCATGGAAAAAAGAGTAACTTTATTTCGATGTAATTTGTCTGACGTGTATGATGAAATAAAAGAAGTTAAAAAGAGTGAGTGTGAATATGTGAGTGTTAATCCATGTAGATTTTCAAAAAAAAAATGACCCATTTGTTTTAGTGGATCAAGCATCTCAAGTATTTTATGTTGATGATACTTCCAACAAAGGTTGGAAAGTAGTGAGGAAGATCCAATCTTATGATTCGTATAAAATTGTGGAACAAATGGATAATGATATTGTAGAGTTAGGAAGTTCTTCCAAAAGAAAAGAAAAAGAACTAATGAGATTAATTAATATCTCTTATGAGTTACTATATTCATCCATATATGTTATGATGGCAAAATTTCCTTTTTAGTACATTATTAAACATTTTTAGGTTTAATTTTTATCTTTTTGGCACTTTTGCAGGTTCAAGATGAAACCATTGAGGATTGAAAATGAGGTCGATTCTAATATGAAGAATACTATCGAATGTACGTTTATCACGCCTAGTGCTATTGAAAAGGGACAAAGACGAGGGATTAAATCTTTGGATAAGAAATGAAATTTACCATCTAAGAGTATATTTCCTCAATCAAGTGATCTATTTAAGAAGCACATCAAAGAAACTGAAACAAGTAAGATATTTTGTATTCTTTTATTTCAGACCATAAGCATTCTTTATTCTGTGTTTATCATTGAGGAGAAGGTGTGGAAAATAATTTTTTCCAGCTTTCAATTTGATGCAAATATAGGCATAATACATTATGTATGAAACTATAGTGATAAGAAGGTAAATATCAGGCCAAAAAACATCTTAAGAAACTGACGTTGAATACATAATTTTCACAAAAGAGAACTTGTGAAACAAAATTAGCTTTAGAAACTCCTTGTCGACATTTTTTGTTCTTCTTGTCTTGTGATACCTTAACCAACTTATAAAATATGATCTGTTTTTTTAAGGTTCTACAGGGAAGGAACAGGAACAAGGACGTAAACACTCTACCGTATCCACTAGTCAAGGAATACGAACGACGCATAAGAACTTCACGTCTTTTGAGAAAGAGAACGTTCAAATTAGTAATTCATCTCCTACATCTACTAATCAAGTAAAGAAATACACCCAAGAAGTTGAAACAAGTAAGATCTTTTTGAAATGCATTGTATTTTTTAAAAATATATTGTGTTTTCACGTTTTTGAGTTTAAAGATCTTTGCCAGGTTTGTGTTATGTGACATGTTTGGCTTTGATGTAAATGTCTGAAAGATGGCATTCCACCGATTTGAGAACTATTTTCTCTCAGACTCGTAAAAAATATAACAAGCTTGTTGAACCAAAAGCAATTGAAAAGCATGTCCGTTTGATTAATTGAATAGTTAAATTACTGGAAATGATCATTATGTGTTATGATAAAAAATGTTCTTTGATATGTGTAGGCTCAAGTCTAAGAAATGGTTCAAGAAGATCCATCTTTACCTATGGTAGAGCTTGTTGAAAATTTTTGTGGACCTCAAACTCGTAGCCATGTATTTGGATTTGTGGTTGGAGTAAAGGCAAAAGATTTGAAAGGTGGAACTTCATCAAAGTCTGAATTGTTGTATGTACTACGTTCAACTCGAGAGGATATCAAATCCTTGAACGAAGAAAACAACTCCTTAAATGATCGCTTCTCTACCATAGAAGATGAGATGAAAGAAATAATGAAAATGAAAGAAATCTTCACTGCTCAACAATCATATGTCCCACCGACAACATCGTCCTCCTCAACTGAATGACCATAATCTTTTCAATTGACCAGGTTAGTAACAATATATCTGACTTTTTAATTTATTTTGTTGAAACATAACAACGTAATGAATGTATAATTAAATAACAAAAAATGGGTCTTTTGATGTGAAAAAGAAATATTCCCAGTCACACAAGTAAACTTTAAGAAAGATGGAATAACAGACTTGTTTCTTATTGTGTTAATTGTGCAGTAGAATAAGATTCAATATCAAAAATGAATCTTGTTCTCTTCTTTTTCGTTAGAGTCGGTGACTTCTTATTACTTACAATTGACGTTTTATATATATGTATGTATATAGATATGTATATATATGTGTGTGTGTGTGTGTATATATATATATATATATATATATATATATATATATATATATATATATCAGATTCAATGGCCCTGTTGTCTTGGCTTGCATATTTTTGTCAGCATTGACATGTCACTCAATAATAGTTGCAGTCTACTTCGGTTTGACAACAACTTAGAAGACAACATTTTATTTGCTACCATATTTTCAATAGTTGGGAGTCATGTTTGTATTGACACTTTTCTTATTGAAAGTGGTATTTTATGAAGACGAGCGAAATTCATTTATATTTATATAGGAACATGAGTTGTTTGAGCAATGTTGTCTATAATTGTATGCAAAATTAGTGAATGTTCAAAGAATAGTTCGGCGAAGAGACGAGGTAAGGTGAGGCGACTGTAGAAAATTTTTGCAACCATAATTTTTTTATGCTGGATCTGTTTTTAAATATTAAGCTGCAGAAATTTTATTTTTAAAATTTCTAGACTGCGGAAAAGTTGCAGGCAGCTGCTCAATTTTTTATGCTAGCTCAATTTTAAACTTTTTGCACTGCTGCAACATTGCAGCCAGCTGCTAAATATTTTGTGCTCTCTGTTTTAAACTTTCTGCAGTGCTGAAAAATTGCAGCCAACTGCTCAGTTTAGTAGAAATATCACGAAAGAATGGAATAATCAAAGATGTATTGATAACTATAATGTTCAGTTACAAGCTCCTTATATAGGAGAAGAGTCCTATTGTAGTTATACTAGGAATCCTACTACAACACAAATAATTTCATATATAGTATTTTATTTCAAGTCAAATACCCCATCCTAGTAAACTCCAATAATATTATGTAGCTTAGTCGTACATTACTTAGGATTTAGTTGTCTAGTCCTAGTATGAATTGACTCTAACTCGTAAGCCTGCTTTGATGGATCTGTTTCTTCGACGTGTTCCATCAGTCGTCAAGTTTCCATCAACACTTCCACTCAAGCTAGTGAGTGGAGGAATTGTAACTCCTAACTTGCTACAAAATCAGGGAAAACCTATTGTGTTAAGGCTTTGGTATTAATATCAGGTTTTGATCCCTATACTTCACAAACTGAGTAAGAAGTCATCCCGTGGCGACTTTCTCATGAGCAAAATGACAGTCCAATTAAACATGTTTTATTCTAGCATACATAACTTTATTAACTATCCTGTACAAGACACTCATATTATCACAATACAACGTAGGAACAGATCAAAAGAACATTCGAAGGTCATAAAGAAGATACAAAATTGAAGTCATTTCTGCGGCAGTTGAGGCTAGTTCTCTATGCTCTGTTTCAACACTAGATCGGGCTACTGTGTTCTGTTTCTTGGAGGCCCAAGAAATACAATTTGCACCTAGGTTGATGCTATAGCCTGTAGTTGATCTCCAAGTTGTTTTACAACCTCCCAAATCAGCATCAGAGTAGCCATATAACCTACATGGTGATTGTGAAATAATTATGAGTCTAAAGTGTATAGTACCTTTGATGTACCTGAGAATCCTTTTTACCCTTATAAGATGTTGAATGTTTGGGCTTTGTATAAACTAGCTTGCTAAATTCACATCATGAGTGACATAAAGTCTTGTGAGGATCAAATATTGAAGTCTCACTACTATAATTATGTGAAAGAATGCATCTACAAGACTTCCCACAACTTCATCCAAACCATGTTTTTACCTAATGAAGTGGCTACAACCTTTGCCAAAGTCATCTCTGTCTTGGACAACAGCTCAACAACATACTTGATTTGATTTAAGTGAATTCTACCTTCGAAATACTTCACCTCAATTCTTAAGAAATAGTGTAATGGGCCATGATCTTTCATAGAAAACTCCTTCCCAAGTGTTAGAACAAACTTTGAGACATGAGGTGGACTACTTCCTTTGACAAAAATATTATCTACATATAACAAGAGAAATATTTTGCCTTTGTGAGTTTGCAAAGTAAATAAGGAAGGGTCAGCCTTATTACAAATGAAACAAAGGTGTAAGAGACGCATGCAAAACATATAAAACCAGGATCTTGGTGCTTGTTTGAGTAGACATACATGCTGAGGATACTGTGATCAATAAAACCAAGAGGTTGACTCATGTACACCTCTTCATGTAACAAGCCATGGAGAAAGACATTTTTGAGATCTAACTGTCTAACTTCCTAATTTGAACTGACAGCAATGCGTACAACCACCCTAACACTTGTAGCTTTAACTACAAGACTAAATATTACTTCAAAATCTGTCAATTGAAACTGTGAGAATCCCCTAGCCATAAGTCTGGCCTTGTATGTATCTATTGTCCTGTCAAAATTTTAATTTTGTCTTAAACACTCATTTGACCCAACAAAGTTTATACCAAGAGATTTGGGCACCAAAATCGATATTTTGTTAGTATATAAAGCATCAATATTTTTGTGCATTGCTGCAAGCCATTGAAGTGATTTTAGTACTTCCTTAGTAGTATTTTCTTGTCCCACAATTTTTGTGCTACTGTGAGTAACAAGTGACAGGTGATGTTCCTTCGCCTTTTACCTGGTGATCATATGATGCCCTTGTGGTGCAGGAAGTACCTCAACCGGTACATCAACCAATGTAGTTGATTGCAGTGTAGCATTTCAGGTTGTGGTCAATTGTTAGATAAACTAAAGTGGTTCTTTAATGATGATCATTTGTTGGAATTAGAAGAGAAACCCTTCCCTCACTGCTCCCGACAGATTCAAAATCTGGAATTGGAGTTTCAACACTACTGTATGGGTCACCAGCTTCAACTTGTTCCTTAGCATCTGATCCTGCTCTTGAGAGCTTAATAATACTTCTCAACATCAATGAGTACATGAGGTGTAGAAACATTATCATTATTGGGCTAGCAATATGTACTTCCTTTGAGTCAAAATTATGATGTGCCAGCAGTTTAGAGAAAGTTTCAACAAAAGTAGCAAGGTGAGGTGAGACATAAATGTTAGTTTGAGATTGCTTTAGAGACACATAGGGAAATATGTTTTCATCAAACACAACATGTCTTGATATGTAAAACCTCATTGTACAGGGATGATAGCCTAGATATCCTTTGTGTAAATTGTTGTACCATATGAAAACACAAGGGTAGGTCTTTGGACCGATGTTATATAGGACCAGAGTTATATTCTAGTTATACTAAGAATCCCACTACAAAACAAATACTTACATAGGTAGTATTTTATTACAAGTCAAATACCCTAACCTATTCGACTAAAATAATATTTAGTAGCTTAGTCGTACATAACATAGGGTTAATAGTCTAGTCCTAGTATGCCTCTAACACAAACTCGTCAGCCTTCTTCGATGGACCAGTAACTTCGACGTGTTCCATCAGTCTTCAAGCTTCCTTAAATAGTTTACCATTAGTTTCCAACTCTTATATGTATTGGCCGTATTAGTGCACCCTTTCTTGTAGGATCTAGACATGTACCAAAATAGTTAATATCAGTCGAATACTCCTAAATTTTTGTCTTTACGATATCAAATAACGCAAACCATAGTAAAAAAGAAGAATGTTATTTAAGATTTCATACCAAATATTATCTTGTCAAGGCTTTTATTCGACATCAACTCAAAGACCAGAAATTTTTCCGCTCCATTAAATAAGTATCCCAATAAATTGGTTAGGTAACGATGTTGTAGCTTTGCTATTAACTTGACTTCATTCTCAAATTTAGTAAATTCCTGGCGTGAAGTCATGTCTTGTTTCTTCACTGCTATTTCTACTCTATTCTCTAGTACGCTCTACAAATATTATGTTTCATTTTGGTATTAATTATGGTGTCTGAATTACTATAAATATGCATGTTGATGCTTGTTTAAAAGAAATAATAACCTTATAAACATTGTCAAATCTATCATGCCCTATCTTATTAAATAATGTGTACGGCTAATTAGATAAGGCAAGATGGCTTTGGCAATGTTTATAAGGTATTATTTCTATTCGACAAGCATGAAAATGATTATTTACAATAACTAAGATGAAAAATAAATACCCAAATGATATATAATATATGTAGGGTGTATTAGAAAATGGGGAGTAGAAATAACAGGGAAGAAGCAAGACGTGACTTCACCCAAGTATATACTGAGTTCGAGAATGAAGTCAAATTACTAGCAAATGTAGAACATTGTAACCTTACCAAGTTTTTGGGATACTACATTAATAGAGTAGAAAAATTCCTAGTATATGAGTTCATGACGAATAATAGCCTAGGAAAGGTCATATTTTGTATGACATCTTAAATAACATTCTTCTTTTTACTATGTTGGTGTTGTTTTTGCCATTGAAAAGCCACAAAAAATAGAAATTAGCGAGTATTCAAGTGAAATTTAGCAACTGGCTGCAATGTTGCAATAGTGCAAATTTTTTTAAACGATCAACTGGCTGCAATGTTGCAATAGTGCAAATTTTTTTAAAAAAATGTATGCAGCCAGCATTCAATAGGATACATCTACTGATAATGATTCGGTCCAGAAATTAAAGCTTCAGTAGTTAAATAAACAGGTAAGTTCACCATGAAATCAAAAAAAGAAGGATGGGAGACTTTTTCTAACTCACAAAATGTTTTGGGCATTTGTGCTTCAATAAGTTCCAAGTTTTTAATCCTCAACTATTTTGATCCATGAAAACTAAAAATATAAATAATTCAATCAGCGGCTCACACACTTCTTTAGACAACAAACCACGAAGTGCAAGAGGGAGTACATGTTGCAACATAATATGATAATCATGACTTTTTAATCCAGATATCTTGTGATCATTTTATTCACATACTGAGAAATATTTGATGGAAATCATCATAACATTTTAGATTCATTAAGAAAAGTCACTAATTTGTGCTTATGTTTTATTAGAATATGTGTAGCCTGCTTTTAAAAGTCAAATTTCTCCCCCTTTGGATGGGGTGCAATTCCGACCTAATGTTCATCTCTTGCAAGTCTAATCAAGTTTTAATTGTGTCCTCAGTATTTTTTTGACATTCATATTTGCCCCCATGATATTATCACATTTATTTTTTCAATATATATAACATACAAATTATGTACCAACAAGAGACACTTCCAATATGGAAGTTCAAAAGAGATAGTTTTTTATTCTAATTATCCATTCAATTTTATGTGATTTCTTCTTTCTTATCTTAGGATCCTTTGATAAATGTAATCCTTCAAGATCTTGCACTTTATTAAGTATCTCAATACAAGAACTCACTTTTGGTGGGGACAGTTTCTTTGTTGTACCTTGAAATGATTCCTTCTCACTTCGAAAGTTGTGATTCTGAGAAAGATAACGCCGATAACCTATAAAACACTGTTTCTTACAATTAGCGTATTGAATTAAGACAGTGCCTTTATTGCAAAGTGGTCATGCAAATTTTCCTTTTGTACTCCATCATTATAAATTTCCATATGTTGGGAAGTCATTGATGCTCCATAATAGAGAAGCATACAACTTAAAAATTATTTAGTTGACGCATTATAGGTCTCAACACCGACTTTCCACAACTCCTTCAATTCCTCTATTAAAGGTTCAAGATATGTATCAATTGAAACTTGTGGACCCTTTGGACACGAAATAAGCATTGACAAAATAAATATTTCATTCTTTATAAAAAACCAAGATGGTAAATTATAAGGTATAAGATCCACATGTAAAATTTAATATGAGGCTTTTGCATTCCAAAATTGTTGAAATCCATCACAATCAAGTTTGACTCAAACATTTAAAGACTCAACCGCAATAAAAGAATGAAGTTAAGAAAATGACTTCCATGCCAATGAATTAGTCAAGTGCCTGATTATTCAATCAATCTATTATTCTTATGCCATATCATTAGAGTATATGCCTTTTTAGACATAAACAGTTTGTGAAGTCTAGGCTTTAAAGGAAAATAGTATAAACTCTTTGATGTTATTTTTTACCTTTTTATTCCTTGTTTATTCACAATGTGTATTTATTTTCCATCTGAACGCACCACAAACATTACAAGAATCAAGTAAGCTATTCTCCTTTCAATATAACAGGCATTCATTAGTACACACATCAATCTTGTTGTATGAAATCCGGATTTCTTTAATTATTTTCTTTGACTCATAATATGAGTTCGGAAAACTTGTCACATTAGGCAACAACTCCTCTTTCAACATTTTCGATAGCATTGTAAATGATGCATTACTCCAACGACCCATACTTTTAATATGAATCAATTTTATCAAAGAGGAAAGATTTGAAGCTTTTGAATTGTGGTATAATGGCCACTACAAATCCTTCGATAGGCTGTAAAAAAAATTGAACATTTTGTTCCTCCTCAAGTAAGTCATCACAATCAGTATGTGTAATTCCTCCGTCAAGATTTTGATACAAAGCTTTCAATAGTTGTTCTACTTCATCTTGCATTCTCACATTCTTCTACTGCCTCACCATCTTTTTCTTCATCTTCATCTTTTTGATTATGATTTTAATAATGGCTCGCACAAACATTTTCCATGGTTATATCAAAAGGAATAATTACCAAGTATTCCACATACAAGTAATATTCCCAGTCACAGAAGTAATCTTCAAGAATGGAATAACTAACTTGTTCCCTAGTATGTTAATAGTGTAGCAGAATAAGATACAATGTCAAAAATTAATCTTATTCTCATCTTTTACATTTGAGTAGGTTATTTCTTACTGCTTACAATTGACGCCTTGCCATATTATATGTCCTTGTTGTCTAAGGCATGCATATTGTTGTCACCATTGACATGCCACTATACAATGGTTGCAGTCTACTTCTCTATGACAACAACTTAGTAGCCAACATTATTTTTCCTACCATCTATTCAATAGTCGGTAGACATTTTTTTATCGAAAGTTTTCTTGTTGAAAGTGGTATTTTCAGAAGACGAGCAAAATTAGTTTATATTTATATAGGAAATTGAGTTTTTTGAGAAATGTTATCTATAGTTGTATGCAAATTAGTGAATGTTAAAAGAATAGTTGGATTTAAAAACTGAACTCTTAAATTGCTTAAACAAATTTGTTAGGCGAGGAGACGAGCTAAGGTGCCATGACTGTAAAACATTTTTCAATCATACAATTTTTTTAATGCTGGCTCTGTTTTTTATTTTCTGCAAAGCGGCATTAAAATTTATGCACTACTATAATGTTGTTGTCAACTGCTCAGTTTTTTAAGCTAGCTCTTGTTTCAAATTTCTGCACTGCTGAAAAATTGCAGCCAATTCTCAGTTTTACATTATGTATTGGGCATGTTACTGTACCCCTCTTTTTAGGATATGGACAAGTACAAAAAATAGTTACTCAATTTCAGTCAAATACTCCAAAATTTATTTCTTTTTAATATCAAAACAACGCGCAAAATAGTAAAAAGAAAGAATGTAATATAAGATTTCGTACCAAATATGACCTTGTGTAGGCTATTACTCGACCTGAACTCATAGACTAGGAATTTTTCTGCTCCATTAATGCAGTATCCCAACAACTTGGTTAGGTTACGATGTTGTAGCTTTGATATTAATTTGACTTCATTCTCGAACTTAGTAAATTCTTGGCTTGAAGTCATGTCTTTCTTCTTCACTGCTATTACTACTCTATTCTCGAGTACGCCCTACAAATATTATGTTTTATTTGGGTATTAATTATCTTGTCTGAGTTATTGTAAATATGCATTTTCATGCTCGTTGAAAGGAAAAACTAACCTTATAAACATTGCTAGACAATCATGCCCTATCTTATAAGAAAATGTGTATGGCTAAAAAGATAGAGGCATGATGACTTTAGCAATGTTTATAAGGTTATAATTTCTTTTCAACATAGCATGAAAATACATATCTACAATAACTAAAACAACAAAATTAATAACCAAATACATAATTTGTAGGGTGTATTAGAGAATGGAGTAAAAATAACAGGGAAGAAGCAAGATGTGACTTCACTCCATGGACATACTGAGTTCGATAATGAAGTCAAATTAATACAAATTTTACAACATCGTAACTGAACCAAGATGTCGGGATACTGCATAAATGAAGCAGAAAAATTCCTAGTCTATGAGTTCATAGCGAATAATAGTCTAGGAAAGGTTACATTTAGTATGACCTATTAATTAACATTCTTCTTTTTTACTATTTTTTTTGTTTTTTTGTGATAGAGGGTGAGAAGAACCCGACAGACATGTTGACAAAATGTGTTGATGTTAGGAAACTGGGGTTATGCAAAACCTCGCTTGGTCTTCTGCAGTTGTTGCTACAGATGTTGCGGTGCGTTAAAGATGTTGATGATGAAGAGATTTTTTGTTTGAGAATGTATTTTTTGGATGACTGAATCAGTCTCCAAGTGGGAGACTTGTTAGGTAGTTTAGCCTGATTTATTCTCTATAACCAAAAATACTCTGATTTATTAATATATATACCCCACCACTGTGGAAGTTTACTCACGAGGTGTTACCACGAAATATTAGTTTTTCTCTTTCTCTCTCTAGATCTCTCATCTCTTTCTCTTCAAAGTTCGTGTGTTCTTCATTCATCAAGTTTGTGTATGTGAATTTGATCCTAAAAAGTGGTATCAAAGCTAAGGAGATTAAACACGATCACAAAAGATGGATAGTCCAAAGCTTGAAATCGAAAAGTTTGATGGATCCAATTTCAGTTTCTAAAGATGTAGATCAAAGATTCTATGTACCAGAGAGATCTTCACGAACCGTTGACCGGGTGAAGTCGGAATCCATGACGGAGGAGTAGTGGAAGCTCAAGGATCTCCAGGCTCTAAGGTTGATCAGGTTGACTTTGTCAAGAAATGTGGCGTTCAACATCCTGAAGGAGAAGACTACGTCGGGTCTATTTAAGGCACTGCCAAACATGTATGAAGAAGCATCGGTGATGAACAAGGTATATTTGATGCGTAGATTGTTTAATTTATAGATGACTGAGAATGGATCCATTTCTGATCTGTTTCGCAAACGAGAAGTGAGAGATTCATCAGGCAGTGCTCTCACCGTTGACCGAAGGGGAAGAAGTAAGACGAAAGGCCAAAATAAACATGGTCGATCAAAATCAAAGAATCGAGTAAAATCTCTGAACTGATCAAACGTGACTTGTTGGAACTGTGGAGAAAAAGGCCACTTTCGGACAAACTGTACAAAGCCAAAGAAGAAAAAGAATCAGAAATCTGGAGACGATAATGATTTCGTAAATTGAGAAAAGGACATTGTCGATTCTCTAATCCTTAGTGTAAATACCCGGTTGAATCATGGATTTTGGATTCTGGTGCATCTTTCCATTCGTCTCCAAGAAAGGAGTTGTTCCAAAATTTCAAATCTGGAAATTTTCAAAAGGTGTATCTTGCTGACAATAAAGACATAGAGATTGAAGGAAAGGGGGACGTTTGCATAATGACCACCTCGGGAAACCAGTGGATCTAAGAGGATGTCAGATATATTCATGGGATCAAGAAAATTTGATCTCTGTTGGTCAGTTGTATAGCACGTGATATGCAGCAGAGTTTGGGAAGGGTTCGTGGAAGATTGTGGAAGGTGCTATGGTAGTAGCTCGTGGCACCAAATCTGGAACGTTGTACACCACTGCACGGTGTATTAACATGGCCACTGTTACTGAAGGTGCTTCCGATTCATATCTATGGCACAAGAAATTTGGACACATGAGTGCTAAACGAATGAAGATGCTAAAGGAGCAGTAGAGGGTCTGAAGTTTGTTGATATGGGTCTTTGCGAGAGTTGTGTAATGGTATAACAGAATAGAGTAAGCTTCACAAGGACTCCTACAGAGCCAAAGAAAGTGCGGTTAGAAATGGTCCATACAGTTGTTTGGGGACCAACTCCAGTATCATCACTTGGAGGATCCAAATTCTATGTTACCTTTATTGATGATTTCAGCAGGAAGGTATGGGTTTACTTCTTGAAGCATAAGTCAGATGTGTTTGCAACTTTCATGAAGTGGAAATCTGAAGTGAAGAATTAGACCGGTTTGAAAGTCAAATGCCTAAGGTCTGACAAAGGAAAAGAGTGTGACAAATCAGAGTTCAAGGCATGCTGTGCCGCTGAGGGAATAAGATTGATGAGAACAGTTCCTAGTAAAGCAAGGCAGAAGGGAATTGCTGAAACAATTAACAGAACATTGAATAAGCATCCAACGAGTATGAGGATACACTATGGGCTGCCCAAAACATTTTGAGAAGATGCTGTGAACACAACTGCATACTTGATCTACACGGGACCATCAGTTCCTTAAGGGTTCAATATTCCAGAGAAGGTGTGGACACGAAAAGAACTCAAGTACTCACACTTGAGGACTTTTGGTTGCATAGCTTATGTTCATGTTGATCAAGAAAAGAGAGACAAGCTTGATGCCAAGGCTGTGAAGTGTTACTTTATAGGCTATGGTTCTGATTTGTTTGGTACATGTTTTGGGATGACAAGAACAGAAAGATCCTGAGACATTGTGACGTCACATTTCTTGTACAAGGACAAAGATAAGAAGGTTCTAGATATTACAATGCAAGTGGAAGTTGAGGTGGAGTTTGAGAAGAGTAACCCCAGAGATGTAGAAGCAGATACTCAACCAACTCTTACTTAAGAATCTGAAGTTGAGCAAGTTACACTTGAGCAGGTATTAAGGAGATCATCCAAAACCATCAGGGCACCAGATAGGTATTCACCTTCATTACACTATCTATTGTTGACTGATGCGGGGGAACCACAGTCTTTTGATGAGGCCCTACAGATGGAGGACTTGATCAAGTGGGAGCAAGCCATGGATGATGAGATGAGGTCACTTGAGAAGAACGACACATGGATGTTGACTGAGTTACCTGCAGGGAAGAGAGCTTTGGTGAACAAGTGGGTGTTCAGAATCAAGACTGACCAGATGGCAAAAGAAGGTTAAAGGCTCGTTTAGTGGTTAAAGGATATTCACAAAGGAAAGGTATTGATTATGCTGAAATATTTTCTCCTATTGTGATGTTAACCTCTATTCGAATTTAGTTGAGTATTGTTGCATTGGAGAATTTGCATCTAGAGCAAATGGATGTACAAAAAGCATTTTTTCATGGAGATCTGGACAAAGAGATCTATATGCAACATCCGGAAGGATTTGTAGTTCCAAGCAATGAACACATGGTGTGCAAGCTCACAAAGGCAGTGGTACAAGAAGTATGACTCCTTCATAACCAAGAGTGGATTCTGTAAAGCTGAAAAGGATCTGTGTTATTACTTCAAGAAATACAGTGATTCATATGTATTTCTACTCTTGTATATGGATGATATGTTTATTGCAGGATCTAGTTTGAGAGAGATTAACAATTTGAAGACAAGGTTGTCTGCGGTGTTTGAGATGAAAGATTTGGGTGCAGCGAAGCAGATTTAGGGGATGAAGCTCGGGATAGATCTGCTGGTACTTTAAATCTATCTCAGGAGTTGTACATTGAGTAGGTGCTGAGCAGATTTAGGAATAATAATGCTAAACCCAAGACTACTCCATTGGCAAATCACTTTAAATTTTCAAAGTAGCAGTCACCCAAGACTGCCGAGTAGCGTGATCATATGGCACTTGTTCCTTATGCTTCAACACTTGGGAGTTTGATGTATGTTATGGTCTGCACTAGACATTATATGGCACATGCAGTGGTAGTTGTTAGCAGGAACATGGCGAACCCTGGGAAAAAGCTTTGGGAACCTGTGAAGTGGCTTCTGAGATATATGAGAGGTACATCCATTACTTCACTTTGTTTTGGCAAAGGTAATGTTACTCTACAGGGTTTTGTTGAGGCTGATCTAGGTGGGGATGTTGACTCAAGCAAGAGTACATCCGAGTACATTTACACAATAGGTTGAACAGCAGTGAGTTGGATGTCCAGGCTTCATAAGTGTGTTTCTCTTTCATACACTGAAGCTGAGTATGTGGCAATAGTTGAAGCTGGGAAAGAGATGATATAGCTGGTAGATTATCTTGAGGAATTGGGCTAGAAGAAGAGCGAGAAGATTCTTTACTCAGATAGCCAGAGTGCCATACAATTGGTTTGAAATCCAGTCTATGATTCAAAGACAAAGCACATCTGAAGGATATAGTATTTCACTCGCTGTGCAGTGGAGGATGATGATATGTGCTTGGAGAAGATAGAGGGTGCGAAGAACCCGACAGACATGTTGACAAAATATGTTGATGTTGGGAAACTGGGGTTATACAAAACCTCGGTTTGTCTTCTATAGTTGTTGCTACAGATGTTGCTGCGCGGTAAAGGTTTGTAGAGCCTGATTTGTTCTCTGTAATTAAAAATAATCTGATTTATTAATATAAATACCCCACCGCCATGGAAGTTTACTCCCGGGGTGTTACCACAAAATATTGGTTTTTCTCTCTCTCTCTATATCTCTCATCTCTTTCTCTTGAAAGTTCTTGTGTTCTTCAAACATCAATTGTGTATGCGTGAATACGATACTAACACTTCTATATGACAACAACTTAGTAGACAACATTATTTTTCCTACCATCAATTCAATAGTCGGTAGACATTTTTTTTTATTGAGAGTTTTCTTGTTGAAAGTGGTATTTTCAGAAGACGAGCAAAAGTCGTTTATATTTATATAGGAAATTGAGTTATTTGAGAAATGTTTTCTATAGTTGTATGCAAATTAGTGAATGTTAAAAGAATAATTGGAGTTAAATGTGAACTCTTAAATTGTTTAAATAAATTGGTAGGTGAGGAGACGAGCTAAGGTTCCACGACTGTAAAACATTTTTTAACCATACAATTTTTTTATGCTGGTTATATATTTAATTTTCTACAAAGCTGCATTAAAATTTATGCACTACTACAATATTGTAGTCAACTGCTCAATTTTCAAAGCTAGCTCTTGTTTCAAATTTCTGCATTGCTGAAAAATTGCAGCAAATTCTCAGTTTTACATTATAAATTGGCCATGTTACTGTACCCCTTCATGTAGGATCTGGACCAGAACAAAAAACAGTTGCTCAATTTCAGTCGAATACTCCCAAAATTATTTCTTTTCAATATCAAAACAACGCGGACAATAGTAAAAAGGATGAATGTTATATAAGATTTCATACTAAATATGACCTTGTGTAGGCTATTATTTGACCTGAACTCATAGACTAGGAATTTTTCTGCTCCACTAATGCAGTATCCCCACAACTTGGTTAGGTTACGATGTTGCAGCTTTGCTATTAACTTTACTTCATTCTCGAACTCAGTAAATTCTTAGCGTGAAGTCACGTCTTTCTTCTTCGCTGCTATTTCTACACCATTCTCTAGTACGCCCTACAAATATTATGTTTCATTTGGATATTAATTATGTTGTCTGAGTTACTGTAAATATGCATTTTCATGCTCGTTGAAAAGAAAAAAAAACCTTATAAACATTGTTAAACCATCATGCACTATCTTATACGAAAATGTGTATAGCTAAAAAATAGGGCCTGATGACTTTAGCAATGTTTATAAGGTTATAATTTCTTTTCAACAAAGCATGAAAATTCATATCTACAATAACTAAGACAACAAAATTAAAACCCAAATGATACACAATTTGTAGGGTGTATTATAGAATGGAGTAGAAATAACAGGGAAGAAGCAAGACATTACTTCAGGCCATGGACATACTGATTTCGATAATGAAGTCAAATTAATACCAAATGTACAACATCGTAACTTAACCAAGATGTCAGGTTAAGGTATAAACGGAGCAGAAAAATTCCTAGTCTATGAGTTAATGGCGAAAAATAGTCTAGGCAAGGTTATATTTAGTATGACATCTTAAATAACATTCTTCTTTTTACTATTATTTGTGTTTTTTCTGATATTGAAAAGCCACAAAAAATAGAAATTTGCGACTATTCGAGTGAAGTTGTGTAACTGTTTTCTGTACATGTCAAGATCCTGCAAGAAAGAGTATAGTAACATGGCCAATGAACATCTGGCTGTAGTTTTTTAGCAATGCAGAAGTTTTAAAACAGAGAGGATAAAAAATTGAGAGACTGGCTGCAATGTTGAAAGAGATTTGAAAATATAAAACACAACTAGCAAACAAAAATTGAGCAGTTGGCTACAATTATTCAACAGTACAGAAACTGAGATAACATAAAAAAATTAGCAGCTTAGCTGGCTGCAATGTTGAAATAGTGCATCCATCATTCAGTAGGATACATTCACTGATAATGAATCGGTCCACAAATCTAAGCTTCAGTAGCTAAATGAATAGTTAAGTTCATCATGACATCAAAAATGGAAGAGGGGAGACCTTTTCTTACTTGTAAACAGTTATGGGTATTTGCGCTGCAATATGTTCCAAGTTATCAATTCTCAACTCTTTTGATCCAAAAACACTAAAAATATAAATTATTTTAATCAGCGGTTCAAACACTTCTTTAGATAATATACCACGAAGTGCAAGTGGAAAAAGATGTTGCAAGATAATATGATAATTATGACTTTTCAATCAAGATATCTTGTGATCATTTATATTCACACATTGAGAAATGTTAAGTTTAAGTCATCAGAAACTTTTAGATTCTTTAATAAAAAGCACAAATTTGTGCTATCTTCATGAGAATTTATGTAGCCTGCTGTTGGAAAGTTTTCTCCCCTTTTGGATGGGGTGCAATTCTGACCTAATGTTCATTTCTTGCAAGTCTAACCGAGTTTCAATTGAGAACTTGGTCTTCCCTTTGACATTCATATTCATCCATGATATTATCACATATATTTTTTCAGTATACATAACTTTCAAATTATGTAGCAACAAGAGACACTTCCAATATTGAAGTTCAAAAAATAGTGTTTTTTTCAAAATTATTCATTCAATTTTCATGTGATATCTTCCTTCTTATCTTAGGATCCTTTGAGAATTGCAATCCTTCACGATCTTGCACTTGATGAAGTATCGCATTACCGAAACTCACTTTTGGTGGGGACATTTTCTCTGTTGTACCATAAAATGAGTCCTTGCACTTCTACAGTTGTGATTCTGAGAAAGATAACGTCGATAACCTATAAAATACTGCTTCTTAACATTAGCCTATTGAATTAAGGCATTGTCTTTAATGCAGCATGGTCATGCCAATTTGCCTTTTGCAGTTTATCCAGATAATTTTTCCATATGCTTGAAAGCTATTGATGGTCCATAATAAAGAAGCGTGCAACTTACAATTTTATTTAGTTGATGCATCATAGGTCTCAATACCAACTTCCCACAACTCTTTCCATTCCTCTATTAAAGATTGAAGATTTGTATCAATTGCATCTCCTAGACCTTATGGATACGAAATAAGCATTGATAAAATAAAATTTTCTTGCTTCATACACAACCAAGGTGGTAAATTATAAGGAATAAGAACCACATGTCAAATGTCGTTTGAGGTTTTTGCATTCAGAAATGGTTAAAATCCATCGCCATGAAGTTTTATTCGAACATTTAGGCTCAAACTCAAATGAAGGATGAAGTTCATCAAATGAATTCCATGCTATTGAATAAGTTAGAGGCCTGATTACTCCATCATCAATCTTCTATCCTAATGCCCTATCATTAAAGTATATGTTTTTGAAGATATAAACAATCTTTAAAGTCTAGGCTTTAAAGAAAAATAGTGTAAATTAGTTGATGCATTTTTTTACCTATTATATTTCTTGTTTATTTACAATATGCATTTATTTTCCATCATAACGCACCTCAAACTTTAGAAGAATCAAGTAAGTTGTCCTCCTTTCTGTATAACGTGCAATTATTAGTAGACGCATCAATCTTGTTTTATGAAAGCTCGTGTTCTTGAATTGTATTCTTTGCCTCATAATATGATTTCAGAAAATTGGTCACATGAAGAAGAAACTCCTCTCTCATACAGTTTAAATAGCATTGTAAATGATGCATTACTCCAATGATCCATACTTTTAATATGTAGCCATTTTATCAAAAAAGAATTCTTTGAGGCTTTTGAGTTCTGGTATAATGACAACTCAATCCTTCGATAGGTTGTAAAAACAATTCAACATTTGGTTACTCCTAAAGTAAGTCATCACAATCAGTATGTGTAATTCTTCCGTCAAGATTTGGATACAAATCTCTCATGCTCTTTTACTTCATCTTCACTGCCACATCCTTCTACTGCCTCACCATTGTGATCTTCATCTTCATCTTTTGACTATGATTCTAATAATATCATACCAATACGTTCTCCACAGTGATACCAAAAGGTATAATTACAAAGTATTCCATGTACTAGCAAATGTGTCTCAATGAATTGACGAGTTCCTAAAGTTGTATTAACATTTGACAAATGCACATCCTATTTCATATTCTTCTTTTTTTTTTTGCAAAACATAATACAAAAACTTCTGCAAGCTGGATAAGTAAATTTCATGGAGACAGTTATCAACATATTGCATTCATTGCGTACTAGGTTTCATAACCTTCAAGTTGTGGCGGATCTAAAATTTTCGTTTAGCAGGTTCGTAAAACAAAAGTACAAACATGTATATAATCCAACAAAACTAAATTTTGAAGAAGTAGTTGTATATAGTTTTAAGTTGCGGACCCCTTATTTTTTGGGGTTTAAAACATAAAATAAAGTTTCATAAAATAAAACACTAAAAAAAGTTAAAGAACTGAAACTAAGAAAGAAAAAAAACACAAACAAAGGGTTTTGAACAGTCGTCATGAAAATTATTTTCAAGGGGAGCTATCAGTTTCTCTTTGTCATTAAGGGTTTCAAAATATATATATCTACATTAATACAGAAAACTTACCCTATATACGATCTAAACAATTTCTTCTGAGGGAGTTTGGCTGAACCCCCTGAAGCCCATTAGGGTCTGCCCTGACCTTCAAGAGTAGATAAAATAACAAAAATGTTATAGGTCACTTTTAAATAGTTAAGGTGCTTAATTGGTCACCATGATAGTTTAATAGTGTAACTGTCTTTTCAAGACAAGTTAAAGAGGAAATCTATGTCTTTTCCCTCGTACATCCACAACTCAGGTAACAAAAATATGGACCATAAATGGATTCTATGGTACCATTAATGGATATACTTTTCAATCCATCAAGGCCAATGATTCATATTATTGACCAAGATCTTCCTTGCATTATGTAGGAATTTTCCATTATCTTTTACTTAACACAACCCTAAACTATAAATTCCATTGTAACACTTATTGAACTATTTTTAACAGTTTTGCAACTACCCTTATAATCTTCATTGACCTTCTCATGGTCAACGAAGTCCCTTACAGTAATCAAAAAAAAAAAGGAAATACCTACAATATAAACGAGTCCGAATTCTAAATAATGCCGCCATTACTCTGTTAAAAATAAAAATCATTGTCCTAAAGTGTTTTTGATTAAGAAATTATTTTTCTTGTTAATGCTCCCCAGATAACAATTTTAGTTAAAAAAAATTGCTAAAAATTTATTTTAAAGTCGCTGATAATGCAGCGGAAATTTCATTAGAGACATGATAATGTCAAAAACACGAAGAAGCTAGCAACAAATGAAACAACTAGAAAAAGGTCATCATACGTTTGTAGATTTAAAGAAAGATTTAGATGTAAACTGAAACTTTACCATTCATCAAAATTAATTGTACGTCAGCTACATTGCATGTATGCATATACAACTTATGGAATCAACTGATCACTGGTACATTTAACGAATTATCTGACAACCTAACAAACTTTTTAACTAACTTAAAATAAAGCTAACTATCTTGACTAACTAATTAAATTAATCCACTGATCAATTAATCAATTCCAATAATCCTCCTCAAGATGGATGTACTGAAAATGTTCATTACTCCAAGCTTATATAGTAAGAATTTATGTTGTGTCCTTTCCAAAACCTTAGTAAGCAAATAAGCTTGTTAGTCTTTAGTGTTGATGTAGGGTGTCTTGAGTCTTTTCTGAATCGTTTCTCATATGAAATGACATTCAATCTTTATGTGTACGTTAATGAAACACTAGGTTTGCACCATTTTATATAGCAACCTTGATATCACAAAAAAACAGAAGATGGTTTAGTCAGTTTGACATTCAGTTCCATGAACAAGTCAGCAATACATACAACTTCAGATGTTAAACTAGACAAACTCATATACTCAGCCTCTGCAGAACGCCTACGGACAGTATTCCGCTTTTTGGATATCCAAGAATGAGAGAATCACCAATACTCAAATACAAAACAAGTAACTAATCTTCTTGTATTTGGACAAACAACCCAATCTGTATCACAATAGCCTGTTAAGTGAGGTATGTGATATGCGCTCATCAACAATCCCTTCCCTGGTTCCAGTTAAATGTATTTTATCACCCTTATAACAGTAATCTAGTGTGACATTTTTGGTTGTTTCATAAACTGACTTAAGGTCTGTACTAAAAAGCTATGTCCAGCATTGTGTTGTAAAATAAAGCAGCTTATCTATTAGTCTTTGGTATCTAGAAACATCCTCAAATACAATGTAAGTAGTCTTCATATCTTTATCAAAGTCTACATTGGTCAACCATATGTTGCATTCTAGTGGTGTAAAACTTGGTTTAGCATTTCCTAACCCAACTTCAGCTATCAACTCCAAAGCATATTTCCTTTGGTTCACACAAAACCTTTTCTTGATCTAAGGAACTCAATTCCTAAAATAAATTTATTCTTTCCTAGATCTTTAATTTTGAAATATATGTACTATACATACTTAGTTTCTTCGATTAACTCAATATGATTTCATCCAATCAACAGATCATCAAAACATACAAAGTTTATTACCAATCTAGATCCACTCCATTTAGTAAACAATGAATAATCTAGGTGACTTTGTGTATAGCCTGAAGTAAAGAAAGCCTCTATGCACTTGACATTCCTTTGTCTTGATGATTGTGTAAGTCCATAGATTGACTTAACAAGTTTACAATGTTTATTTTTCCCCTAATCACAAAATCTCTTAGGCTGTTCCATATATACCTCTTAAGAGAAATCACCCTATAGAAAAGCACTGAATACATCTGATTGGGGTAATATCTTCCACATAAGAATAATCATGCTCAGAAAATTCAACATTCGGATAAACTAAGTTGTCTTCTATGGGCATAAGTGTCTTATCAAGTTCATAACCAATAATGGGATGGTTTTTTGTTGGTCATCTAATAAAAGGGAAACACATACTACTTCAAAACAACATCTATGTTTACCAAGAGCTTTTACTGAGACATACTGTACATTAGATAACCCTTTTGAGTTGCTGAGTATCCCATTATAAAACATGCGTCAGCTCTGGGAGTGAACTTATTAGGCTTAACCATTCTAGTTGCATATCATACACATACAAATGTCCTAAGATGATCAATATTTGCCTTATGGCCATTGAAAAGAATTGTGTCCCTTCAAAACATCAGTAGGTAATCTTTTAATCAGATAAACAACAACTACTATACATTCTCCCCCAAATCTGATAGGAATGTCACCTTGAAATTGTAAGGACATTGCTACCTCAAGTATAGGCTTGTGCTTTATCTCCACCACTCCATCCTGTTATGGAGTATTAGTAAAACTACATTCATTAATAATACCAAGAGACTTAAACAAAGTATTGCATTCAGTATTAAAGAACTTTGTGCCATTGTCTAATCATTTTTTTTTGACATCTTGGTTAAACTGAGTTTGAACAAAAGCAAAAAAATACTTTAGAACTTGCAGACATAGCTCTTCATCCTCAATAGATACAACCAGGTCATTCTTGAATATCATCAACAATTGTCAAGCAAAATCTACAACCATTATGAGTAGCAGTCCTATAGGGTCCCCAAACATCTAAGTAAAGCAAGTCAAAAACCTCAATAGCTCTAGATATACTTGTCTGAAAAGTCCATCTGGTTTGCTTTGAAAGGGAACATATTGAAAATTTATGACATACAATTATGTCTATATTCTCTTTTCCTAGAGTTATATATTTCAAGACCTTTATTGAATAGTATCCTAGCCTATAGTGCCAAAAGGATCTTGTATGCATAAGAGTTTTGTGTGAGGGACACCATCTCATCATTCATTCCTTGTCCACATGGTTTCTAATTATGTAATAGAGTCCATCAATCTCCTTACAAATCCCCTTTACTTTAATTTCCCATTGGAGAGTTCTTGAAGAACAAAAAACCGAGGAAAGAAGTTAACTGAGCATTTCTATTTTCATGTAATCAGTGATACTAAAATAAGATCATGCTTGAATGCAGGTACCACCAAAACATTATTCAACACATTTCAATCAATAGTCTCACATTTACAAACGTAAAACACTGAACTAGATTGAACATTAGGTAAATGCACCTTCCTGCCTAGACAACTAGATGCATATATCAATATATTGGGATTAGATATTACATGGAATTTAGCACCTTAATCTATTATCCATCTATCTCTATCTCTGTTTCTCTAGTTGTTATTGATAATGCTTTAGGTTTCAAAATTATACCTGCAATGTTTTCCCTATCAATTTTACCTTTGGAGCTTGATCCTAATTCCTCCTTGTCCATCATGTGTTTATACTTGTGATACATGTTCTTCTTTTGGAGCAAAGTTTCATGTCCCGCTAATTCTCATTAAGATTTTGTATCCAGTTAGGGGCAGAAGAGTCTAGAGTTTTGGAGAAGCTTATAGAAAACTTTAAAAACCCTTAGATATTCCAAGAAGACTCTTGAATTCCTTAGGTCTTTCCTTTGAAGACTCTAGAATACCTTAGAAAGATGTCTTAGAAAGTTTTTGAATATCCTAGAACATGTATAAAGTTTTACAGAGGGACCGAAGCGTAATTATTAGGAGGACTTGTAAAGTAAATAATATTTACACTTTAGCTCTTAGGTTGTAGTATAAATCAATGGGGGAAGTCATTTGTAAATCATCCATGCTTGAAACAAGTAATCCAACAAGTTGTAAGCAGTCTTCCAAATAAAAAATCTTCTTCCAAGTTCTAAAATCTTTCTAAATCTTCATTTCATTCTCTTAGCAATCTTAGTATTCAAGACTTACTTGAGATTACAAGATCGCGAAAGATTCATGACTAAGTTGTCAGGTGCCGCATGGAGCTCTAGTAAGACTTTAAGTCTGTGACAACGTGGTATCAGAGCAAAGGTTGATACTAAGGGAATGACTATTGAGGGAGACGTAAACCACGCTAGAACCACAACATCCATTTGGATGGTGGAAAGAAGAAGCGAAAGGTAAAGAAGAATCAAAAAGGTAATTAGGAGGTTGTTCCTCATCCCACAACAAGCGATGGGTCGCAAGGATGGAAGTGGCGAGAGAGGCCGTAGAGATATTAGGCCGGCGTATGAATGTGGCCGACAACAAGTTCAAGAACCTTAAGGACTTCACCCTTGAGGAGATCAAAAACATCCATAAGGATTTGGAGGGTCGCTAGTGGGACAAGTTCAAGATGAAGGAGGCCATCACTTTCTTTGAGTGTAAGTTCATGGAAGCATTAAGAACTATTAAATCTTTGAAGGACGAAGTTATGACGCTCAAGAAAGGCACAGAGGCTGGAGGATCTACATCACCCGACTATGATAGCGAGGCCAGATTCTAGGATCCCCAATCCACCCAATCCCGTAGCACTTCGAGGATTACTTAAAGTGTAAGTGAGTGAAGAGAGACGAAAACCAGATCAATACCGTTGTGTTATATCTTTGGGAGATGGACATGTTCTAGTGGAGGCATAAAGATTTTAAATTATGGAATGGACGTTCCACCATCAACACTTGGGAGTGATTCTGTGAGGAGTTCAAGAAAACCTTCTACTCTAACAATGTCATCTATTAGCCGAAGCGCAAGTTTAGGGAACTTAAGCATACACGCATATGTGCAGGAGTTCACCATCATCACGCTTCAAATTCCCAACGTCATAGATGAAGATATGTTTTTCCACTTCATGGATGGATTGCAGAATTGGTCCAGGATAGAGTTGCAACGCCGATAGGTCACTACTATTGACGAAGCCATCATGCAGGCCAAAGTTTTGACAGACATCAACCACGAGAAGGCTGACTGAGCTAGAGGAGAGGAGAAGAGAGGTAGCCATAACCATGGTGGGGGAGATTGTGGCAAAGTCGAAGAGTAGTGGCCACATCCTCAGAAGCATGATACGTATAAGTCCGATGGCTAGATGTCTTGAAGTCATGGTGACACAGAGAGAAAGATAGAGGTTGCCAAACGAGGTGGTTGCTACATATGCGGTGGGTTGCATTGCTATAAAAGGTGCGCTGAACTGAAGAGCCTTGGTGCTATCCTGCGAGAGCGAAAAGAGAAGGAAGCACAAGAAAAATAATAAGGCGCGGAGATGACGTAGTTGGGCTTTGTAGGACTATGCGGAGCAATCGCAAAGTATCAAGGAATCCAATAAAATATGGCACGCTGTATGTCGACATCACAATTAATGAAAAAATCACTCGTGATATGGTCGACATGGGTGCAAAGGCCCAATTCATGACCAAGACGACAGCAAAAAGGTTGGGGATGAGTTACAGTCCAAGTAACGCCCAACTAAAGATGGTCAATGCACCATTGACTCCTGTTAGCGGAGTCACACATGGATTAAACTTCACACTCGGCGTATGGAAAGGTAAGGCCAATTTAACTATCGTTCATTTTTACCTATTCGATATATTACATGGGCAAGAAATCTTCCAGTAGTGCCATGCTGTGATCGATCCTTACCTCGATGAATTATGGTCATAGAGCAAGGATGAACTTGTATGGTTCCCATGGTTAAGGCA
Source organism: Solanum arcanum (assembly GCA_027789145.1). Lineage (NCBI taxonomy): Eukaryota > Viridiplantae > Streptophyta > Magnoliopsida > Solanales > Solanaceae > Solanum > Solanum arcanum. Next base: position 55,399,356 of record CM050942.1, on the reverse strand, counting down.
CCCAAGACAGAAAGGCCGTTTTCAATAACAACCATGCAACTTAAGAAAAATCCTAATAAGGAGAATTCGACATTTGTAGCCATTATTACAACTTTGAAAGAACACAATGGCACTAACATGTCCTTGCGACTAACACGAAGAAGGTTCCAATAGGGAACAATGTTGTGATGTCAAAAAAGCCACCGAGGCCTTGCCTCACAAGAAGGATGTATATTGTGGAGCAGAGTTAGTAGAATAAAGAAGAAACTAAAGGAATTGTGTGAGGGCATTGACCGAGTCAATGGATTGTTGGTCGTGCATACGAGAAACAAGACTCGTTTTCTCATGCAGCGACGATGTCATGCGATCGTTACATCAGTATGTGGGGGATAGTTTCATGTCCCGCAAATTCATAGTAAGATTTTTCATCTGGATAGAGGCGGAAGAGTCTAGAGTTTTGGAAAACTTTATAGAAAACTCTAGAGGCCATTAGATATTCCAAAAAGACTCGAGAATTCTTTCTGGCTTTCCTTGGATGGCTCTAGAATAACTTAGAAGATGTCAAATACAGCTTTGGATTATCCTAAACCATGAAGAATGTTCTAGACAGGGACCAAAGTGTAATTATTAGGAGGACTTATAAAGTAAATATTATTTTACACTTTAGCCCCTAACTTGTAGTATAAATAGATGAGGCACTCATTTGTAAATTTATCAAAGCTTGAAACAAGCAATCCAACAAGTTGTAAGCAATCTGCCAAACATTAAAAGCCTTCTTCCAAAGTTCTCAACTCTTATTAAGTCTTTCTTTCATTCTCTTAGCGATCTTAGTTTTAAACTCTTATTTGAGATTACAAGATCGTGAAAGATTTGTGAGTAAGTTGTGAAGTGTCACACAGATCTTTAGTAAGAATCTAAGTCCGTGACAAAAGGGCCAAATGCATCATCATAAATATCATATCTGATAGCATTTGCATGATTTGCCATTACGTGTTGCTTATTTTTCTGAACTTACTTTTCTAGTGGTTCTAACTTCTTTTTGAACTTCCAGTCAACAAAATGTCCAACTAACCTGAAACAGTTGTCCTTAATGTGGCCTTACAATTTAAAATGATCACATATTTGATCCAAATTCTTCTTTTTATCCTAACTTCCTCTGAGAATTCCCTTTCCTTACATATAATGTAGTTAGATCTAGAATTTGTTCCCCTGCATATCTAAAATGCCCTGACTACATGTGAACTTGGAGTCATACATTGACTGTCTACCATTGTATTACTTGAAAAAATAAAATAAAAAAATAAGTTGCATTGGGAAAATCGATCAAACATTTGATTTAAGAGAAATCGATTTTTCAACTAAATAGAGTCGCTAGTTAATTTTTTGATAAAAATCAAGAAAAAAAAACATTATTTTTCAAAATAATTTAAACAGATAAAAATCAATTTGAAATAAATATAGTTCGAAGTTCAATGTACATTTCGAGAAGGTTTTAGGATCTCGGATGTCCGCTAACTTGCAGTTGACCGGCGACTTGACTATAACGACTTTTCAATCAACTTTTAAGTGTTTTATTAAGAAATAAAACTATATTTTATTTAAAGGGAAAATAAACTTAAAGGGAATCTTTAAAGTGATTAATTTATATTTTACAAGACAATTAAAATAAAATAGAACAAAATAATAAATAAATAAATAGCATTTAAATTTCAACATAATAGATAACATTACTATCTTTTGGGAATAAATTAGTTAAAACCAAACGATAAATATAATATTAGTCAACATAATCACATATGAATAAGAGGTAAAAGGAGAGAGTAATAAATTTGGGCCTTTTGCCCAAATTCCAAATTTGATGGGCTTCTGGCCCAAGTCTTGTAACTTGTCCTGATCTAAGATTGCAAAAATAGGCCTAGGGAATTTTAAATTCAAAAAAGAATTGCTGGAAATTTATTGTATACCTTACATAAATTCCATGGTCTAAAACTTATCTTACATCCTATTCCTACTTTTTTCTATATTACCCCTAATTTTTTCTATTTTATGAAAATCTCTTAAATATTAGAAATCCGGATACATAATTGGTTGCGTGGATACATTAATTGTGATACTTTATATATATGGCTGTTGCAAAATAAAATAGAAAATCAAATTAATATCCCATAATTTATGCTATTCAATAAATTTTTACTGTATCAATCAAAGAAACGTATATCCTAAAATAATAAATCAATTTAAAAATCATAATCCATGTTCATATTTGTCCATATTTGAACGAAGAAACTTTCGAGTAGGATTCATTTTTTGTAAAATTTTTTTGATAAAATACATAATGAATATTTTGGTTTTTGATTAACACTCTTGAAGCAAGAAAAAATCGAACATCGTAGCGTTTGAGTTCTTTCAATTCTACACAATCTCACATTGGACGATCAGGTTGGGTTTCTTTGCAATTTTCTTGGTATCTTTGTTTTTGTACATGTGGTTACTTACCATTGTGTAATGGCAGATTCCTATATATCAAAGCAACTGAAAGTTGTTATTTTACACTTAGCTTGGGTAGAAATAGTTATTATTTGCCATCACTTCAATTATTGAGTTAAATGTTTAATAAAAATGGTAAGAAACACATATTCTTGTGCTTTAATCATTGTTTTTCATTCATGAATTTATATATGATTGATAAGTCATAATAAATTACTAATATAATTGATACATTAAAACATTGAAGTAGACGTTATGGATTTGAAGATCTGCGAGTTACTATACTTTTAATATAAAATATCAGATACATGTGAATTTCTTTTTTAAAATTTGAATTTGTATATACACATAGATCATGATACATTGCTGATTGAAACATGTTTTATTTTTACTTGTATATGCGATGAATTTCTATAGATGTGAGTTAGTGTGTTATTACCATAAAGTATCAGATGCATGTGAATTTTTATTTATCAATATATGAATTTCTTTATATATATCAATCTTTAAATTATCGTGAATCTAGAGTTAAGTATCATTAGGTTTTTGAGTATCTTAAATTGAATTAATTGATATGTGATGCATCTCTCACTTTTTAATGTGTACAAGTGTTCCATCTTCTAAATTTATTTATGCAATATATATAGGTGGATGACGATACATCGTTTGCCTTATGAAATTGTACTTTCTTTCCGAAAGGAGATTGACAAACACTTTTTTTGGGACTAATGTTATGTTTCAGATAAATTAATTTGAGATTATTGATTTTTAGTTATTGTTTTCCCAACTTTTACTTTGACAAAACATTACAATTTACTAATAGCTGGTGATATTTTGATACAATAAATTGAAATATTAGGATTTTCGACCTTGTATTCATTTTTTGTAACACATTGTTTTTCATATACCTTTTTTTAAAAAAATTAATGTATCATTAGCTATTTGATAATAATGTGCCAGAGAACGTGTTGGTGAAGATTGTTCCATTCGATATGGTTCAGATACATTTTTATATCATGTATCATTATATAGTTTAAAATGTATATGATACAATAAGGTTGCAAAAATAGTACGTAAAAATAAAATCAAGTGAATCTATAAATGTATAAGTAAGACTAATCTAACAATTAGATAAACGAATGAATCAACACTAAATCAACTAAATAATCAATGTATCAACATAATTCAATGCACAACTAACTAGAACAAATTATCAAGTAAATACATAATTGAATCAACAATCAAGTTATATATTACATTACATTGGTTAGGTGCTAAAATGATTCAACAATTGACAAACACTAATGATAAGGAATAGTATTACGTGCTTATGCATTCATGAAATTTTTACATAATTTTATTCAAATTTTTTACAAGTTTATATATGAAAAATATGAACGACAATTTATACAATAATTCTTAGTACTAATATAATATGGTTTTCTTGATAAATATTGTATTTATACTAGATACATCAAATAAGAAATTGTCGCTTATAAGTCATAAGATGTTAGATTTGAGATTGAGACATTATTATGTAATAGTTGTTATGCAATTGATACATTTCGTATAAATTGGAGTTCATGTATTATATCTAAAAAACTAGTGCATGATACATCACTATTTATGTATCTTCTTTTAACTGATAAGAACTGTGTTATTACGGGATACATTAAAAAATTAATTATTCCTCATAAATTGTTTGCCTTGATATTGATACATGTAGTATAAATAAGTATTTATAAAACATGTCCATATTCGAAGTAGCTATGTACCATATACAAAAAAAAAATGAATATGAGATATATTTAGTATAAATTCGAATAAAGTATCATACCTAATAAATTAATGCATGATATATACTATTTATATGTCTTCATTCGTTGTTGCTTCATTAAGATCTTGAGGGCCTTGATCTGGTTCATCATCCTAAAGAAGCAACATGTAGTATAAGTCAGGATACATTAAATTGATAATGCAGCATGTCCAAACAAATTATGTTGTATCAAACATCAGATAATGTATCATAATACTATATTATATGATCATACTAATACAATCTTATGTACACTTACTTCTGGAGTAACATGAATATTTTAATATATGCGTTGGATTTCTTAAAAAATCTCTATTTAGAGTTGATTTTTGGTAGTACCATGAATATTCTCATATTTCGATTAGAGTTCTGAAACATCCACTATTTCTGATTCTTGACAGTATCATCAGTATGTATTTGAAATTTAAGAACAAACAAGTGTTAACAAATATGTTAATGATACATTTAATTATATTCAAAAAAATATGTATGAAATATATAATTTATATAATATATAATGAACTATAAATACTATTAAATCATAATATATCAGATATATACCTTTGCAGTCATGGATTTAATCATCAGCCTCAACAATTGATACAATCAATGTTTTGGTCATTATGACAAAATCGAATTGTATTGGTGAAGTTCATTGTTAATTAAACTTAAAGGTACTTTCGTGAGGTTCAATATTGGATTTTGCCGAAAAATTTAATCGTGCAGTACATAGATTTACTAGCAACATCCTTCATCAAAAAATTAATAAGATATTAACCTATGCAATTTAATCCTGAAAAAAATACATATAAAACCTAATATCTTTTTTGGTTGGTTGTCTTCACACTACACAATTTTAGGCCTATGACCACACTTATTCTGGACTACACTTGTAAAGTGTTCCCTAAAGTATTTTTGGGAACGCTTTTAAAGCGTAGCAAAAATTTTAAACTTTTAGCTACAATAATTTTGGCAACACTACAAAAGTGTAATCTTTAATAATATAAGATACACTTTATAAGTGTTGTTAAAATATGATATAATTGGCAAAACCTATTTACATATATGACCACATTTCTAGAATGTCCTATTTTTATAATTGAAAAAACAACACATTATAAATGTTGCCTTAAAATTTTTCACTCAAATATTATATTCCCTCCAATATTTTTATCACTCCCTCCCATTTTTATTGGTCAAAAAAAATAAACATTAATAAATGACCAAACATTAACTTTTTCACTTCACTTTACTCTTTCACTGCACTTTCTTCGTTCAGCTTTCCTCCTTCACATTTCCATCCAAATTTTTGATAAACCAAAGAGATGATGAACCAAGCTGAAGAGAGGTGAAGATAGCTGAAGAACCGATTCTCCTTTCTGATACACGCTTAAGAGTTGAGTTGAAGAGTTGCAGTCATCAAAGAACTCATAGCTCAAGTCGTCTTCTCCAAATAACAATTTTTTGAAGAGCAAGTACGATTCTCTTTTCCTATATGTATTTCTTCAAGTGTTAGTACTAAAGCAGTCTTCTTGTTAGTTGAAGTGTTTGCTTTTTTGTTTTCTCTCAAGTTTCTTACTGAAGAACACAATTTCAAGCAGATTTTATTCGAGTAGGTTTTATCACGTATGAAATTTCATTCAGAAAGTCTAAATTTTAGCTTTATTGTTTTGATATTCTTGTGTTTTTGTAGGATTTTTGGGAGTGTGACTTGTATTTTAGCTTTATAAGTTTATTTTTGTGAGTGTAGCTCGTATTTTAGCCTCCATATATAAACCTCTTTTTTTTACTGTTAGGGATAGACAAAAGTTGTGATTTATTTGAGCAAAAACATTTAGAGCAGCTTAAGAAAATAGTTAAAATATATATATATAGAAACACATTCAAGGCAGAGAGATTCAAGTGGCAATAAGAGTATCACATTTTCTAATTCGTTTTGCGTATCAATTTTCCCAATCTTTGTTCGAGTTTGTGATTCTGCCCGGAATTATCATCCGTTGTTAGTGTTCAAGTTTCTTGGTGAAGATCGTTTCCCTGCTGGTCCCGTTCCAGTTCACTGCCAGAAGAAAAGTAATGTTGTTTTCCTCATAGTTTCCGGTGCATATTAAATCTATCCCTCACTTGTGTGATTACATTTTGTATTTGTTGTATCCCCGGATCTCACTCGAACAGCTGAAGGACGGAAGCTGAAGAACCGATTTCATCACGTAAGTACAAATTTAGACTTACAAATTTACAAATTTGATCAGTCGTTTTGGCCATAAATATAGATAGTAACTCTATTTGCTGGAAATCTGTCAAAACGCGGATGGGTCGACGGAACACGCGACGGGACGTCGTGGTCACGACGAGCCGTCATGGACCTCGCGACGGGCCGTCGTAGTCAAGAGAAGCCGTCGTGGTCATGATGGGCCGTGGTCATGACGGGCCGTGGTGGTCATGACAGGCCGTCGTGGTCATGACAGGCCGTCGTGGTCATGACGAGTCGTCGTGGTCATGCGTCATGGTCATGACGTGCCGTCGTGGACTTCGTCGTCCCACACTTGCAAGTTTCTTCTGCTACTTCTCTGATCTTCATGACGAACATGAAGGACGGACCGTCACGGCTACGACGGTCCGTCATGCTTTCCGATACAGCTGAAATTTCAAATTGATTAATTGTTATTTTCTGTTCTTTCTTGATTGAACAGATTTGTTTACTAGAGGAATTGATATTCAAGCAGTTAACGTTGTTATCAATTCTGATTTTCCTAAGAACATAGAAACGTATTTGCACAGGGTATGTATAACAAATCTTTGATCTTGCTTATTGACTTATATATTATTTTTGCTATTTCATCATTGGTAATTTATTGTTAGTGGATTTGGTTTGAATTAAGCTAAGGTTTTGTTTCGCTTGACCACTATTCATCTTGCTTGTTTGAACATCAAAAGATGCAATCTAATTTTCTGTAACTGCTGGATTTCTTGCCTCTCTATATTGTTGCAATCTGAACTTCTTACCTCTTCTATATAACTGCCAATATCTTATTTGTGTAGGGAAATAGAGGTGATCAAATTTGAAGTGGATGATGAAGAGTTTTTGAAATATTGTAAAAGTTTAAATACATATTTTATTTATTGTGTACACATTTAGAATATTGATGTATAAGTATGAGTATGTACATAACACATATTATCTTTTGGTTGTACATGAAATATTTCTCGAAGTTTATTTGAAATATATGGCTTAAAATTAATGATTAATTAGTTCATTTTGTGTTTTAGGTCACTTGTATATATGTAGATATATTATATATATTTGTGCTACGTGTAGGCTTATAAATGTTGAAGTTACACTTTGTAAGTGTTGCTCTAGGTAGATAAAAAGTTACACTTTTAAAGTGTTGCAATAGATGACCAATAAAAGGCAACACTTTTTAAGTGTGACCAATAAATCTGAAAAGGCAACGCTTTTAAGTGTAGTCTAACAAAAAATAGGTGTTGCTAATGCACGTCTTCAAAGCGTGCCCTTATACCTATTTGTCTACTCTTTATAAGTGTAGCCAAAGTTGGCAACATTTAAAAAGTGTTGCCTAATGTCAAAGGTTACGCTTCTTTTGGGCAGCCCCTAAAAAGTGTTGCTAAATGTCCAAAAGTTTAGCCTTTTTTCAAAGGCCACACTTTTTACTAGTTTAGGCTACACTTATGTGTTGTCGCTGTAGGCCGAAAATGGTGTAGTGTCATGTGTACACATTTCATAAACTAAGAATTTAGGGAGAGAAAAAACAACAATAGAGAAGACAATTCCTACCTATTTTGAAATTGATTGACTAGAAAAAGAATTCTATTGAAAATCAAATTGATTTGACATTTGTAACGGCTAACTATGTGGAGTGAATTTAGGGAAAGAAAAACTGATGTAGGAAACGTGTGTTTGATTATTGCATTTTTGTATTCGAAAATTTAAATTATTGAGAGGAATAAGGGATTTATGTAATATTTTTTTAAAAAAAAGGTTAAAACAGATAATAAGATAATAAAGTTGTTTATATATGTAAATTTTTCCAAATTTATTTTGAGGCTTTTGAGCCCATTTTTGACCTTTGAGAATTTATCTACGCTGAATGTATATTGGTGCATATGGGCTATATTTTATGTTTGTATTTATGCATTGTTCCTGTATACAAGTTTTCCAGCTGTATTTTGTCTCCCGACATGTATCCCTCATACTTTTGACATTTCAGATCTTTAAATCAGTGTATACAACTCATTTTCGGGATTTTGGAAACTTAATAAGTTAATTTCCAACTTCGTATTGGATCTTTGGAAACCTGTATCTCAACTTCATGTTTGTTGACTTAATGAAGGGAATTGACGGAATGCTAGGAAAAGAGTATCCAATAACTCGGGAGAAGCCGATTCAAACATAGAAGAGATTAAAACAAGATAACGATTGATGATATAGCATGCTTTTAATCTATATAATGCACCCAAGACAAATGAAAAAAAAATAAGACCAAAATGCATGTGTTTGATTTACTATACCCATGTTATGATAAAAATGACCAAGGAAAACATGCAACATTCAAAGCATATCCACTTAAAACTAAACCAATCTCCACATGATAAAGTAAGATAACCAACGGTAGTAATTGCTAATAGTGAAAACAAACTGTGACCAAATGGAAAGTTTATGTCATTAGGATTAAGATACAACATAAAACTAAGCAAAGGTAACAATGTATCTACGTTTAGAATAATATTAAACATCTTAAATTGGAATAAAGAAGTAGCAAAAAATATCAAGATATGCCACTGTTTCTTGGTAAAGTTAGGCATGAAAAAAATGAGAGACATTTTTCCTTTATCTCCCCTTTTTTAGAATATTTCACAACTCCAGGTAGAGAAGAAAATTCTAGGCAACAAAAAACACCATATGATTTTAGCACAATATTCTGACATATTTCCAATAGAAAACCAAACTTAGAATCATCTTGGAACCACAAACATAATTTAGACGAATCGAAAATGCGAACACGAAGTTCAAACGCTTACCAATTCCATAGGGAAATTCCAAATCTCGACATGTCAGTTCATTCGTTGAACTAGGTGAAAGAATGAAAGGATAAGATGCCGGATATTAAATAACAGTAAAAATTCAACTATATTCGAGAAAACATGCTAAAAATGATGAATAGCAGAATAACATTAAGACAAACCAGCGGACATCAAAACCCTAACCGGATAATATGCCGACTAATGAAATAAATAGGAACACACTCTTCCTACTAATATCACCATCGAACTAACGTTAAATAGACAAACGAACATCAATAATAGATTCCCAATACTGAAAATATCAAATCACAACGGAAAAGAGAAAAAAAAAGAATTCTATCGAGAAAGACGTGTTACCATCTTTTGGCAGCGATATGGAGGCAACATAGAGAATACGCAACGACTTCACACCAAACGGAGCCTCACCGGATTCTGACAAACAACGACGAATTTAAATGAGAAAATCACTAAGCTCTTTAGCTCTTAATGTATGTTTTCCATAACTATTTTGGAGATTTTCTATCTGTACGTCTATTTTCTTTTATGAAAATTCTTTCTGTTTCAAATAGTAAAATAGCTTTCCCCAAAAAAATCCCCCCAAAACAGTAAAAGATATAGGTATTTATAAGAGGGAGAATTGGAATTGAAAAAGGAGGGAAACCGAGAGGGGGAAATTTGAATTCGAATTTGAATCCCTCCAAAATGATAAGGTGGACAACTATCAACTGTACCAAACTTGTGCAATTTTCAACGGAAACTAGAGGAGGGACGTCTGATTATCGGAGAAACGACGAAGAACACACTGTAGACAATAAAATTTGCATCGAGAAAAAAACAGTTAAGAACAAAAGATTATAGAAACAATATTTCAAGATAGTAATCTAGACCCCTGACGAGACTGACATCGCTGACCTCTCAAAGGTCGCAGACAAGCCTACATACGTCATCGTTACTTCATCTTGGTTAATTTTAGCGGAAAATTTGAACTTTTTGTTACTTAACATTCTAACTAATTATTTATAATATAATCATAATTTGTTCACCATCAACCATTTAACATTAAGATAATCAAATGAATGAAATAGTTTAATATAACAATAATTGAACACTTGCCAAAATAGCACCAATACAAAGTCTGAAATAATAGGGGAAAGAAACGCTAGTAGAACATACCCCACTAAGTCAATCGTAAGACTAACCTAGAATACAAATGGCAAGAATCCTCGAAATCATGAGGGCCTACCAAGTCCAGATGAATGCTCGACGTTCGAATAGCTTCAGCGTCAACCTGTAGCTCAAGCATCCACCTGTGCCTGCACCTTCAATTGTCGAGTTGTATAGGATTAGCCACACTTGTACTAAGTATGGGTATATGCAAGAACACACCACAGACATTCATGAGCATGCATAGATCTTTCCTATCTGTGAAGTCAATCACACACACTCTAAACATGTCCTCCAATGTTTGAATGGTGCGCTCTGCCTGCCCATCAGTCTGAGGATGAAAGGTAGTACTAAGCTTTACCTACGAGCCCAAGATTTTTTGGAAATATCTCCAGAAATGTGAAGTAAACTGAGCTCCTCTAATTAAAATGATAGATAGAGGAATCCCATTCCATCTCATAATCTCATCTATGTAGAGTCTCGCACAGTCCTCGGATCTGTAAGTAAACTTCACAGGGATAAAAGTTGTAGACTTAGTCAATCTGTGCAAAATAACCTATACGGAGTCATGCTGTCTCCTATTCCTCGGAAGACGAACCACGATGTCCATATTAATGTCCTCACACTTCCAAGTTGGAACCTCAATAATCTGTGTAAGACCGCTAGGCTTAAGATATTCTGCCTTAACCTACTGATTATTAGGACACTTGGCCACATATTATGCAATGCCCTTCTTCATGCCATCCCACCAATAAATCTTTTTAAGATCATGATACATCTTGATGGAACCTGGATGTATGGAATATCTAGAACCATAGGCCTCCATAACAATCCTAGTCAGCAAATCATCCACATATGGTACACAGAACCTGTCTTGATACCTAAGTATGTCATCACCTCCAAAAGCCAAAGACTCATTCATCATTATCAACTCTGAGTCCTTCAGCTTCATCAACACAGGAACGAGTTGCTGACCCTGCTTGACTTCAACTACCAAGGATGATTCAGAACTAGGATGATCTGAAACACTCCCACTAGTAGAGTCAACCAATCGCACACCTAGTCTGGCCAGTATGTGTACATCTTTTGCTAACTCCTTCTTTTCATCCTCAACGTGGGTTGTACTTCCCATGCCCATCCTTCTCGAAGCATCGGCTACAATAATAGCCTTACCTGGATGGTAGTGAACATTTTTGTCATAATCCTTCAAAAGCTCCAACTATCTCCGCTGATGTAGATTCAACTCCCTCTGTGTGAACACGTACTGGAGATTTTTGTGGTCTGTGCTCACATCCACATGCAGTCCATAAAAATAGTTCCTCCAAAGCTTCAATGCAAACACCACAGCTACTAACTTCAGGTCATGAGTTGGATAATTCTTCTCTTGAACCTTGAGTTATTTGGACGCATAGGCTATCACCTTAAAACCCTGCATAAGAACACAACCTAAACCAACCCTATATGCATCACAATAAACAGTGCAATTCTCAATACACTAATGTAAGTACCTGGGCTGAAGAGAGTCTGTCCTTGAGCTCCTTGAAACTCTTCTCACAAGTCTCTATCCATTGAAACTTGGCCTTCTGCTTAGTCAGAGCTGTTAGTGGGACAACAATGAAAGAAAATCCCTCCACGAACCTACGGTAGTAACCAGCCATTCCCAAGAAGCTACAGATATCTGTGGGAGTAATAGGTCTTGGCCAGTTCTTAACAACCTTAGTCTTCCTTGGGTCCACCTCTACACCTTGATCGGACACAACATGACCCAGGAAAGTCACTGCTCTTAGCCAAAATTCACAGTTGCTTTATTTGGCGCACATCTGATGTTGTCCAAGTACCTCCAAGGTTAGTCTAAAGTGTTGTTCATGCTCTTCTTTTTTCGTAGAGTAGATAAGAATGTCATCAATGAATACTATGACAAAAGAGTGAAGGTATTCACGGAAGATCCTGTTCATGATATCTGTAAATGAAGCAAGTGCATTCGTGAGACCAAATGACATGACCAAGTACTCATAATGACCATAATGTCTACGAAAGTCTTTCTTTGAGATATCTCCATCCCTAACCCTAAGCTGATCATAACCTATACGAAGATCAATCTTAGAGAAGAAATTAAACCCTTGGAGCTAATTGAACAAATCATCTATTATGGGAAGTGGAAACTTATTCTTTATAGTGACTTTGTTGAGAGGTATATAATCAATACACATTATAAGGGTTCCATCCTTCTTTTTCACATATGCTCGGCTGAATGAAACCCTTATCAGTGAGATCTTTTAACTGCAGCTTCAACTCTTTGAGTTCAGCTTGAGCCATTCTGTAGGGAGGAATTGAAATTTGTTTAGTATCGGGTTTCATGTCGATACCAAAGTTAATCTCTCGAGGAGGAGGGACTCCAAGCAAATAATCAACAAAAATATGTAGGAACTCATTCACAACATACAATGACATCATAGAAGGAATATCATCATCTAAATCATTAACACTCACAATATGACATCATAACTCCTTGGACATCATTTTATTGGCCTTAAGGTTCGAAATCAACGTATTAGGATGACTCAAGCTATACCCCTCCCAGACTAGTTCCTCTTCATTAGGGAAACACAATATTACCACTCTACTACGACAGTCCAAACAAGCATAACAATTTTGAAGCCAATCTATGCAAACGATAACATCAAAATCATGAATGGGTAACTCAACCAAGTCTGCACACATAGTCTTACCACTTTCTACTATTGGGCAATCCTTGTATACACTATCAGTTCTTACATTTTCTCCTAAAGGTGTACTAACCACTATAGGATCATGCAGAACTTTACGAAATATTTCAAAAGTCAGAGAAAGCATTGGAGTTACAAAGGAAAGCGTAGACCCTGGATCTGATAAAGCATAAACAGAAGTAAAGAATGCTTGTAGCATACATGTGACCATATAAAGCAGACTTCTCCTGCTCGTCCTTGCCCTTTATGGCATAAAACATGTTCCTATTAAGAGGCTCGGCCACTACTACACCCTGTGGATTAGGCCTAGTCTGATCATTACATCTAGCATGGCCTCTGTTCTATGGGCAGTCTCTACCCTTATGCCCACTCTTACAACAACCGAAAAAGGCTTTAGTGCATTGTCTTCACTCTCCACTGTGAGCACGACCTCACTTAGCACAATTCTTTTTAGGACGCTACATATAACCTCCATTACCTTTCTTGGGATCTGTTCTGCCTCCAATAGGTTTTTTACTCCTCGGGGAATTAGAATTCCTAGAATTCTGCCGCCCCTTTTTGAACCTGGGTTTCTCACGTACGCTAATTTTTGTTCTATGGCCTCCATGGCTGGGACCTACCTTATTCAGAGGCTTCAGCCTCGTAGCATCACGAACGCCTCTTTTTTTGCGGCTCTACTCTACCTGCTGGACATGCACCATCAACCCGGAGAGGTCCATGTTATCATGGAGCATCTATGTGCGACACTCCTCCTCTAAATCTCCGTTGATTCCTGTAAGGAACCTGCTCATCTCATCCTTGATGTTAAATACAAGGGAAGTATCATACCTGGATAGTTTGACAAACTTTAGGGAATACCAAGTATGTGCATCATCATTGAGCTGATAGGAAGCCAGCTCTGCTTTCTTAGTATGTGTGGCCCCCATAGCCACCAAAATCTTATGCACCTCATCCACAAATTCGTGGGGGTCCTCTTAATTCTTAGACCTAGTGAAAATAAGAAGGTTCATCCTCGTGAAGTCTGTCAGCCTGTCAGCCATTCTACACACTGGTGGGTTCTCCCTCTCAATATTCATCAGTTGACCTGGGCAGTCATGGACTGGGCCTACATAGTGATGGCCTCTGAAATCTGGGCCAGAGATGTTCACACCTCCGCATCAGTCAATCATGCTGGGTTAACTTGCATAAAAACTCCTACAGCTGAAGCCTGGGGTGGAACGTGATTGTTCCCAACAACTTCTCCTCTTCTCCTCTAACAAACGTTCCTCCTAGTATTCATTCAATGAAAATAATAAGTATTGATGTTAGACACGCTCATAAAACCAAGAAATCGAACATTAGAAAAGGCACGATTAGGAATGTCATGCCTTAAGAGTAACATGCATAATCATACTTATCATATTGTACACAACACATAACATTTTACACATAACACATATAACATAACATATACCATATAACATCTTTTATAACATTCATTCATATGCCATGAGACATTGGAACCATGCACTTGACATTAAGACTTTAGAAAATCAGGGCTCAACGTATGACACCTCTATTAGGGCGTCTTATTTAGCAAACATAGAGTCTGTTTCATCCATTCATAGGTACTACATTGCATCCATTAATTAGTTAGTGTCTACACCAGCTATATCGAGGATGTAGTTTAAGACTCTCATCTGGTTTGCAGTGAAATTATCAAGAATAACCTAGTATCATTACTTGAGTCTATTATACATCTTTATTATCCTATCCTAACACGTTTTGCTATTACTCATTTAATTGTGTACATCATTTGAGGCTAGCCTCATTCATTAATTGGGAACTTTAACTTTAACCGACATTGATCATATGAGCATCATGAAATCCAGTGTCTCCCCTACACTAAAAAGAGGTGGAATCACCGGCCAAGGTGACCCAAAATATGCTAGCGTACATGGGAGTTTAACCCCGCCTGATCCCTATATTGGCAGTATAGGTTCAAAGAGTAGGAGATATAAGAAGACCCATCCCCAGCATGCCGGAAAGTCTCATCTGATGTGAGTTACGTGAACCTCCTCCCTTCTCAAAAAAAGGCATCCCCGCTAATAGCTAGTCTATCGGTCCCAGTAAATAGTTACATTACATTCAACTATTACATAATGGAAGTTGGCTTCTAGTATGAGGATATCATAGCTCAATATATGATTTATCATCTCATCTTAGTATAAGTGAATTATCTCAATACTTTCATTAGAGTGTTCATAAAGACTGGTATCTTCATTAACTCACACTCTTATAGGTGAGTACGTTTTGGTAACATTTACTTAGGCTCATTTGAGATAGTTCTCATTTTCACAGTAGCCTCAAATCATGTTGTCACCGCATTCATTAACATTAGTACAATTGCTCTTCATAATTACTCACCCCATTTTACGTGAGTGTTCATTTCATAATATGCAAATGCACTTGGCCATTGTGTTTCACACTCTTGCTTAAACCTTCTAGGGTTTTATCATTTCATAACATAATAATCATTTCATCGTATGCCAATGCACTTGGGCATTTAGTGTGTTTTACACTCGTACTTAACCTTTGTAGGGTAACTTCATTTCGTTACATACATCTTAGGTTCACTTATTTTTAAACGTATGCTAGACTTATGGGTCTATACATACAAGCCATAAGGCTTCATTCATAGTTCGTTAAGTGACTCATCTCTTCGTAAGATTATGTAGTACATGACTTATATATCTTATATGTATGCCAATATATCGATTTCAATCTAAGTAGGTGTCATTATTCTAGAACATTTAATTCACGTATAGCTTATGTATCAATACAAAAATTTGGGCAAAGGAATCAAAGTTGGAACCCCTAGTACAATACATACTTTTTTTTCCTTTTTTTTAGCCTTCATGTCATTGGGACCATAGATCGAGCCACAATATAAACATTCTATCTTTATTTTTCTCCTTGGATTCTCCTCTTTTTTGGCCGAAGGGTTGTGGGGTTTGAACCCCCACAATCTCTTTTTTTACATTTAATTCTTCTTGTCCAATTCGCATGGACCATGAGGTTGTGGGATCAAACACCCACAACCTCTCTTTATTTATGCTTTATTTCGATAGGGGTTGTGAGGTTGTGGGTTCGAACCACCTCAACCTCCTTATTTTTTTTAGTTAAAAGTTGACTTGGCTAAGCATTGGCAGTGAGGTTGTAGGATCGAGCCCCCACAACCTCAATTTATTTTTTTATTTATTTTTCCCATTCTCTTTTAAGGCCTTGAGGTCGTCGGTTCGATTCCTACACATCACACCTCCTTCTTTTTTTTTTTTTTCATTTCCCTTCATTCGCTGCCTGGAGGTCATGGGTTTGATTCCCACGCCTCCAATTTTATTTATTTAAGTTTTTGCTCTCTCCTTTCTCAGCCAATACTCCCCAATTTGAATCCCCTTGACCCCCTCTTTTATTGCGAATTAAGGTACCAAACGGGCGAGGTCACATGTTTGAATCCTAGTGGCCTCATTCCTTTAAAATCAATTAAATTTTCCATATTTGTTCTCTATATTTTAGCCTAAACTAAACTGATATTTTTGTTTGGAAACCTAATCATTTTCTTTATTGATTTTCATCAATATATCCACTTGAAAACATAGGAAAATTCACTGATCGTTTAACACTTTTTTGGGGGTATTTCATTGATTAATTTAGCCAAAATGTTGAAACTCAAACCAGCCCCATTTCCATTTTATTAAAAATCACAATTTATATAGATTTATGTACGTAAAATGACAACCAAAACAATATTAAACTTGAAGCCTTAACTCGGCCTAATTCAAAGAACATTCACAATAATATTTTTGAACTTGCACAAACTTTCAAATACATGGTTGTCTATCATACAATTTCAAGTACACAACGTAATCATATTCATCACGAAAACATAGCATACACCTAAATCTACTAGCAATCATACACAACCTACAATTCATTGGGAGCTAGTGATAGGGGCATGTTAAAGGGGAAAAAATCCTAGTTTTCGAAAAAATAATATGAACCTTAAGGGGTCTCTTGGGAAAGGGACCAAGAAAGAAGAAAATCCATATCTTATTTGGACGTTCAATCCTTGAAGTTGCTTCCCCAAACCCTCTCCAAAACTAAAGTCCAATCCGAGTTTTCAACACAAAAATTTCGATGAAAAAACCCTCTCTTTACCTAACATGTTCACTTAGCTTGTTTTGTTATATTTTAGTGTGAGTTCTTCAAGTGTGAAGAACTCCAGAAATTTTTCTGGTCTTGTAGTAGTTTAGGCAGTGAGAAATCGTGAAAAGAGTGGAGAAAACGTGGGACAGATGACCGTGAGATAGAGTTAAAGGAGGTGAAGTACTTTAGACTTAGTCAACTAGGAAAGTTAGTCATAAAAATACATTTATTAATAAATAAATAATAATTAATAATTAAATATTATTTTTTCTTTTTAAATCATCCATTAATTTATTAATTTATTAAAGTAATTCACCAATTAAAAAAATCACATTAAATCATTGCTCCCACCTAGTTGTTAATTAATTAATTAATTATTTACTTCAAGGGCTCCATTTCGACCCTCTCTCCTCAAATTGCCCCTTTATTTTATTAATTAATTAATTGAATTTTTACATATTTAGGGTAATTAAGATACTACCCCTATCCGGGAAAAGACCATTTTACCCCTAAACCATTCAAATCTAAAATTTCTTCTTTTTAAGTCCTGTAAAGACTCCTTTGAGTAAATCTTCAAATTGGAGAGCCATATATGGTTGGACCCAACCTTTTCAATCTCAACTAACTCCCCAAGTTAGTTGTCGTGGTTGTTGTAAGGGTTCCAAGGTCTAGTTCTACGTGCATCAATCCGTGTGAACCCTGGTCTAATCGTAGGCATTCTTGACACATTAAGCATTTCTTATCTTATTCATTTTTAGGGTTGTTACACAATCGATTTTATTATTTAAAATCTGAGTTTTACAATCTCTATGATTCCTCTGAATTTACCTTTTAAAATATAAATTAAAGGCTTTAAAGCTTGTTCGTGAATATCTAATGAACTTCAACTTGAACATTATCTTGATCTTAACTTTTAATTGAATTCAAGGGCTTCGAGATATTTCTTGAATTCGATAGCATTGATCTTTATTGTTGTTGAACTTGAATGCTTGAATTCTTAAACTTGTATCTTTGTAGAGAATTAAATGGTGTTTGTACCACGGATTTTTTCTATCTTCTTGTTTAGAATTTTCTTTCTTCTCTTTTACTGAATTATGAGACTGCTATTTATAGTTTTAGAGTAGATGAGTTGTGGTTGGAGCAGGACTCCCTTCAGACAATCAGATTTAAGTGAAATATCATATGGTCTTTATGGTGCGGCTTTAGTTAAATTAATATTTATCTGAATTTAAATAATTGAATTAATTATATTACTGCATAATATTTTTTTGGACTAATATATTCATTAATTTTAATATAATCAGAACAACTTTATAAATTTAAAATGACTACAAATTCCCCCTTCTTCAAGTCTTCTCCAGATATTTTTTATTTCAAAGACTCAGCTTGAAGAATTTGAAGACTTCTACTTGCATACTTGGAGATTTAAAAACTTCTTGTTGAAGCAATTTTACTCCTATGGGTTTGCCCCCATTGAGTCACCACCATTTGGTACAAGTCTGAAGTTTTATGAAAGCTTACTCATAGCTTTAACTCATGTAACAGATCCAGTGGGAACATTCGATTTTTTGACACTTATGCAATTGAACTTAGAATATGGTTCTAAGTACCTACATACCTCAACGAAGAAGATCAAGTCGCAACGTAGTTCTGGAGGAGTGAGTGACTTTTTCGTTGTGTCGTACATAGTTTATACTCTTTTGGGCCAGGTGTGACATTAAGTTTAGGCTCATACCTTGAGGAGCATTTTAACTTGAAGATTCAGCTCAAATTTAAAGAGCTTGATGATATACAGTTTAAACTCGTGTCTTAAGGAGCATTTCAACTGATGATTTAACTCAAACTTGAAGATTCAAGGGACATATAGTTTAAGTTTGTGTTTTAAGGAGCATTTCAGATTTAAGATTTAACTCAAACTTGAAAATTAAATGATACACATGATGCTCGTGTTTCTAGGAGCATTTCAAATTGAAGATTTAAACCTAACTTGAAGATGGAAGTGACATACATTTCAAGCTCGTGTTTCAAGAAGTATTTCAACTTGAAGATTTAACTTTAACTTGAAGATTCAAGTGACATAAACTTTAAGCTCGTGTTTCAATGAGCATTAAACTTGAAAATTTAACTCAAACTTGAAGATTTAAGTGACACACAGTTTAAGCTCGTGTTTCAATTAGCATTTCAACTTGAAGATTTAACTTTAACTTGAAATTTATGCTCGTGTTTCAAGGAGCATTTCAACTTGAAGTATTAACCTTACTTTGAAGATTTAAGTGACATACAATTTTAGCTCGTGTTTCAAGAATCATTTCAACTTTGAGATTTAACTCAAACTTTAAGATTTAAGTGACATAAAGTTTATGATCGTGTTTCAAGGGGTATTTCAACTTGAAGATTTAAATTTAACTTTAAAATTTAAGTGATATATAGTCTAAGCTCGTGTTTCAAAGAGCATTGTAACTTGCCTTTTAATCTCCTGCATTAAGGAGAATTTTAACTTGAAGTTTAAGCTCATGCATTAAGAAGCGTCTAGATATACAATGACTCTTCAAAGTCATCTTCGAATGCAAACTTGCCCCCACTTTGGAGTTCTTCTATATCTTCATCTTCATGAGGTCCATATACAGGAGATTGTTGATCTTTTCTTAAATACATACTTAATTCCATGTCATGTGCACGAAATGCCAACTCTTCAAATGTATTTGTCTTTAATCTTTGAAAAATGTAGTGAAGACCCCAATTCATTGGTAGAAATTTCACTAAGGCGATCTTTGTAGTTGAGGCTCATACTTCTCTGACGATTGATAAAGTCAACAACTAACTCATCTTTACCTTGAAGAGCCTTTGTAAGTTCCATCATACTAATGACACGTCTTTTGCTATAAAAACTATTAAGGAACTATTGCTCTAATCGCTCCCAGCTATCTATAGAATTAGGTTCAAGATCTATGCACCAATCAAATGAATTTGCTCTGAGAGATTGAACAAACTCTTTAACAAGATAATCATCATACGTCCCTGCAGCTTTGCAATTGTCGATAAAGTGAGATATATATGTTGTTTGGGAGTTCCTTTGCCATCAAATTGTTGAAACTTTGGAGGTTGATTATCCTTAAAAATTTTAAAGTTATCAACCCTTTGTGTATATGGGTTACATATAAGAGATAAAATTTGGATGAAGACTCAGATTTGTCTTCGATTGTGTCTATGATAAAGTTCTTTAACTGATCAATTGGAATCAAACCTTCTTTCGAGATATGAATCTCTTTAAGCTTTGTTTGCTTTAAGCAAGACACTTCTTTTTGTTGAATTTTAGAAAGCTTCAAAGGTGATTGACTTGATCTTCTTTCAATCATGTTATCCATCTTATTTGTTGTGTTTGAAAGTTTAGCATCTTATTCGTGTGCGCACTTTGTCAGGTCTTCAATTGCTTTAGTTAAGCTTACTAATTTTTCTTCATTAGTGGGAGACATTTTAATATTCTTTGATTCTTGGAGAGTTTAGAAAAGAGATAGAGATCGTCCCACTAGGCGTGCAGATTTTGTAGACAATAAAATTCGCATCAAAAATAATAATCAAGAACGGAAGATTATAGCAACAATCGATTGTATTATTTCACATGTGAGTGTTAGAATCTCTATGATTCCTCTAAATTCACCTTTTCAAATATAAATTAAAGGCTTTAAAGCTTGTTCTTGAATCTCTAATGAACTTGAACTTTATCTTGATCTTGACTCTTTGTTGAATTAAAGGGCTCCAAGATTGTTCTTGAATTCAATGGCCTTGATCTTGATTGTTCTTGAACTTGAATGCCTGAATTCTTAAACTTGTAGCTTTGTAAAGAATTAAATGGCGTTTGTACCATGGATTTTCTCTATCTGCTTGTTTAGAAATTTCTTTCTTCTCTTTTTCTGAATTACGAGACACCTATTGATGGTTTTAGAATAGAGGAGTTAGGGTTGGAACAGGACTCCCTTCGGCCAATCATATTTAAGTGAAATATCATATGTGCTTTATAGAGCAGGCTTTAATTAAATTCATATGTATCTGAATTTAAATGATTAAATCAATTATATTAATCCATAATATTTATTTGGACTAGTATATCTATTAATTTAATGTAATCAGAATAACTTTATAAATTTATAAAAAATAAATTTTAAGTGACTACACGCACCAGATTTCGACACTAGGAAGAACTGTGAGAGGACGAAGGGAAACCGAAATTGCTGGATCGGAGTTTTTTGGACTGGGCTCGCCATTGCTAGTTTTTTGAACTGGATCGAGATTCGGGGGTCTTTGATTTGTTAGGTATCTGGAGAAGATGATAAAGACGCAGGGATCGTTTTTTATTAAGTTGTAAGGTGATGTTGGATATTTGTTGAGAATTGAACTTGGATCGGGTTGGAAGGTGTAAAGTTTGGGCTGGGGCGCTTGAGAAAGAATTGGGCTGAAGCAAATACTTAATTAGGTTGGCTGAAATAAAGGCCCAAAACGTTGGTCTCTAAATAGGATGAAGATGTTTGACTACAATTGTAATAGAATAATTAATAATTTATCAAATGAATTTAAGGCGTAACAAAAGAATTGATTTTCGAACATTCGACTAGTATTTAAATAGGACTAATTAATATTAATTAATTAACGAGATTCTTAATCTTAATGAAATAAAATAATTAACTAAATTATAAACTAATGATTTAAAAATATAACCATAATTTAAACTAAACTAATTTGATAAGATACTTATTAAAATTGAAATACTCTTGAGATGATATTCGAATAATCATAAAACATATTAATTATATACATAATTATGTAAAATATATGTTATCTAGAAATTATAAAAAGTGACAAAACTATGGAAAATCATTAAGGTTCAAACTTTATATTTTTCTTAAGATTTTATAAAACTAATTATCTTAAATCGTTTGAATTCGAAGAAGCTCATATTGACTAATTTATATGGTGGAAATACAAAATATTGTGTCAACAAGCATCAACATAAAATATGCCATTCCAATAGTATGTAGAGGGTTTATCATAAGGATATGACTTCGTGCATGATAATACATTTTATTCAATCCCATTAAGAGAAAAAAAAATCCCTAAACAAGCTACGTGATCAATATGAGTTCTAGATTTATCACATTTGCATAAAGATTAAGAAACCGGAGCATCAAACTCATCCTTTAAAATCATAATTTCAAGAAATATATTGAAATTGTCGCATTACCTTGATGAATCGTGCGAATCTCCCTGTGCAGTTGATATCCATCAACCTTATCAAATCTCTCTTTTAGATTTGTCCACAGGATGGTTGCATTTGTAGCAATAGAAATCCCACCAAGCAGCTTCGTCGATATAGAGTTCATGATCCAAGAAAGTACAAACGCATAGCATTTCAATCATTATTCCTCCCGTTCTTCTTGATAAGCACTCTTTTTGCAAGTCCCCAACACAAACCTTAACTTACTCTTTGCTGAAAAGTTAATCAATTGTTTCATAAAGAGTAAGTCTATATCCTTGTAAGTTGCACAGTGATGAGCACACTAGCAGGAGTGTGAATAATGAAGATGAAGTGGATGGATTTGCTTTTGATAGACATCATCGAGTGTTTGAACTATAAATATTTTTGATGCATTAATGGTGGAAGCTTCAACATCTCCCATCTCTTTGGCTCATCGATTATTGTATTAAATTGATTAACAATTTAGAGATCTGATACCAAGTAGATTTTACTAGAGTGATTTAGATGAAAATTGAAACCTTATCATCACAATTACTCGTACATCAGCTACATTACATTTATATATGTACAACTTCTGGATCCAACTGATTAAACAAGATTAACTAGGTATATGAAAACCTGACCAACTTTTAAACCAACTTAAAATAAATCCAGTTATCTTGACTAACAAAATGAATGAATCTGATCAATTAACCAATTCCAATATACATAAGTGAAAAAGTATATTTCTTTCGGAAAAGAGAGATTTTTTTTCTGCCTTGTCAGCGATTTATTTTAATTTTTTAATAAAATCGTTGCGAAGGCATTGCTTTTCTTTTTATATAAAAAATATAGTAAAATAGGTGTTGTAACTCTTTTTATTATTATTGAAGTCGCTACTTGGGGAGTATTTTTAAGAATTTTTTTTTTATATTATTACAGTAGCTTTTTTTTTCCGAGAAAAATGTTGCCCCTACAACAATAGAAAGGAAAAAAAGAAAAACAAGTTTTAGAAACAATTTTTTCTAGGAAATGATTTTTAATTTTAATGGAGTAACGAATTCAGTATTGTGCCAGAGGAAAATTATTTCATCAAAGTGATTTTTCCGTATTGATTTTTTTAAAAAAAAATTGATGTATCCTTTTGAAATTTTTGACAATTTTTTTTTTTGCATTTTGGCTATCGACTCCTATATAATATATGAAAATAATAAAAATATTATTTAGGAATTAACTACTCTAAGAAATTAGGCACTACCAATTGAAGAACTGTATAGATTTTTTTAAAAAAGGAATAAGTTTTTTTGTTGTGGCATGAACTTCTTATTCGTGACTCTTAGTGTATAACTAGAACTTTTTTTGAAGATAAAATCTTTTACTGTTGCCAAAATCCAATGGTTTGATGTGGTGTTGCTTATATATGAGTACTTCTAGCGCTATAATGCACGTTTTTTTAAATAAATTTTTTGCTTGGAGCCGTTCATTTAATAAATTGTGGTCCATACATATAAAATGGCCCATGGCCCAATAATAACGAAAATATAGAATTCCTAATTTTTTCCGATCTCTACTAATCCTTAGTGAGTACACAATACTCTTTCGTCCACCTTTTCCACTGCATGTCGAAGAAAATTCTAGTAGTTCTGCCTCCTCCTTTGCATCATTTTTGAGCTCGAGTTGTCTTCACTGTTACCTGGTATTTCCGCTTCCTTTCTACCTCATTTTCTTCTTCGCTTCTACCTGCATGATCCTTGAATGATATCCCTTTCTTTTGTGCTTTTTCTCAGATGTAGATCTGGTGATGTATCTTTCCCTTGAAACATTCTAAAGCTCTATTAGTAATGTCTGATCCACTTGTCTCTATGTTTATGTGATGTAACTTTGTCGTAGTTAGGGTAAACTATAGCATTTATGTCTTGAACTGTCCCCTTTTACACTATGATTATATATTATATTGTTATACTATTCTATGTAGATTTGTCAATATCTGCAGAAGTCATATGCTTTCCTTTCCTATGAAGATATGCTTTTGGTATGTTCATAGCTGAAAATCGATTAGTTTTTATCTGATTCTCAATATTGGTGTTTATTATTTGTCTGTATTTATATGTGTCCTGATATTGCTTGGTAAATAAGCAAAACTATTGTACTCCTTTCTTTGTTCTGCTTCCACTACTTATATTATCTATTCTTTCCGCCAGCTCCTAAGGTATCTTCCATTGCCCTCTCATCATTTTCATCAGACTTAGTGAGTCTATTTTGATTGTTACTTCCATCAGCATGTTCTCCCAAAAATACTCCAATGCTTCATAGATTGCCACTGACTATATCTCTATGTTAGTATTATTTCCATCTAGTGCATCCCTAGCATAGATCAGATTTCTTTGCGAGTACCTTTGACAAAAGACCTATACACTCAGACAGGGTTCCTTTTGGATGCTCCCTCAATGTTGCACTCAAATCTATTTGTATCCTTGTGTTAGTATTATTTCCAACTTGTGCATCCCTAGCATAGATCAGATTTCTTTGCGAGTACCTTTGACGAAAGACCTATACACTCAGACTGGGTTCCCTTTGGATGCTCCTTCAATGTTGCACTCAAATATATTTGTATTTAAGGGTTTCCATATTAGACTATGATAATGCCATTTAGGATTGTGCCACTTTAGTTTTTTGAAAATTTCAAGCCACAAACTTGACTCCAAATGTATCCAAGGATATAGAGTTTTCACCAACTTCCAAACCATTTCTTGAACTTTAATCACCATCCCTCCAAAAGTTGTGTTTCGTCCATGCTTTATACTATTTCTTCTCTTCCATATTTTCCACATGTTTATTGTTGGCATTGCTATCATTACTCCTTGTGGTTGTGGTGATGATTTGAATTTCCACCAAGCAATGATTAATTGTTGTAAATGCATTCCTTTTATGTGTATATCTACAAAATTAGCAATTTTTTCTCCTTAGTTTAAGGAGGCCTTACGAAAAATATTGGTTAGTGTTTCCTCCCTCTATTTGTCGCAACGCAAATATATTGAAACTAGATGAATCTTCACCTTTTTAAAATTCTCATCAGTAGAAATTCTCCTTTTCCACAATCTCTATAGGAAGAAATTCAACTTTAAAGGAACCCACTTGTTTCAAATATAAACATATTTATTTCTTCTCTCATACTTTGTCCTCATATTTTGCGATGTTGATAAAACATAAAAAGAGGTTTAACTTGAATTATTTTGTGATTAAGAACTCTTCTTGTTCCATGACAGGATTCCCAAAAAGATGCTACATTCATTCCAAATAATCTTCTAACCCTCTACCGATGATCTGTCTGATCACCAGATTCCCTCCCTCCTCTTCTCTTCCCACCTTCTCCTCCCCCACTGAGAGGGAGGAATCTATCTATTTTACAGTTGGATTCATGTCTTTTGACCGCACATCGAAAGATGTAGAGACGGCGCCACTAGAACATCATTAGCTACGAAGATAATGCATTGGCTTACATAGACTCTCTTTGAAGCTTCTTAGAAGAATGGAAATGTAGTCAAAAGGTTGAATAAGAAGGAAACGCTGCCAGAAATCTTCTTTGCTAGGAACTTCAATAATTTTGACAGACACATATCTGTCTTATTGAAGTAAGGGGCAGGAGAAGGTCAGACATCATCATGCCTGAACTGATTTTCAACTCTAGTTGGACCTTAACTGCTGAGAAAATGAGGAATCTAATGAAAAACAAAAGAGGGAGACCAGCAGAGACAACCACAGATTAACCGACAACAAACGTTTCTTTTGCTGATGTAGTTAAAAATATTACATGGTGCAAGAAGGCAGAAAACAATTCAACGAACTTTCAAGCACTAAAGAGGGGGATTTCGATCTGCCTTAATGGTCTCTCGTTCTCCAAAAATGAAGTATTAAACAAGAGTTTGGTTAGTACTATCGAAGATGGGTCAAATCTCTCACCTACATTGTCACAAATACAGAGATGGGCAATGAACCTATGGAAACAGGTGCATGACCTCAACATATACAAAACGGGAAGGGGCCTCTTTATTTTAAGGTTTCCCTCTAGTAATATGATTGAGAAATAACTTTTTAGCAATTGGTTATTGAACAAAATGCAACTCAAGCTTCAATGGTGGAACCCATCGTCGGGTACATCCGACAAAACAGAAAAACCAAGTTCTACTTAGATTAGGATCGTGGGGATCCTTCTTCACCTATGGGCCCATCAAACCTTCAAGGTCATCCGAGTCCATTGTGGCAGATGGATTAAAACAAATATAGATATTTCCATCAAGAGCCAACTCAACTGGACGAGAATCAAAATACAATGAATCGGGAGTAAGGTGCTGAAAAAGATCTCCATATAAATTGGTGGAATTACCTTCTCTATGCCATTATGGAATGACCTTCAACTATGACAACTATCAAATATAGAAGAATTTTGAATCACATTATCTAATAGTCATTGAATTTTTACATAGTAGATACAAATACTGGCAGTCTACCACCTACACACTCAACAATGATAGCACATGCCAATGCTAAGCATGAGATAGTGACAACACATGCCAATTTGAGTCACATATGACAATGATAACCCATGCTAATGCTGAGTTACATGGGACAACTTCCCCAGAAAATTTAAATCCTTCCGTCTGGGTTAATTTTAATTCTTGAGGCCCAATAAAATCAGACCGAAAATTTATTTCTGAAATCTTGAGCCCAACTATAACTCAATTTCTGATGAAGAGCTCTCCTAACACTCATAATTAACTGGAGAACAATCGAGTTGTGCCCTCAAAATTTCTAGAATTATATATGACTTTGGAAGCTTGCTTTGTAGACCCAAGAGTTATAGAGAAATCGATTGAAGTGACATCGAAAGGAACCTTGACCATGAAACTTGAGATTGCCCCTCATATAGCTGAAGAGATTGAGATTAATAAAAATCCCAAAGAAATAGTCGAAGGTAAAACCATGTATGCACCCTTCTCAGATAAGTGCAACTTGCAACAGTAGCCTGTCAATGACGTCAATCAGTTACCACCCAGTCTCCTGCATCCCTATAGTACGCTGAGATAGAGGCTTTAGACCGGGTGAATTCTCACATTCTTAATCCAAGCAATACTTATGGAGTAGCTTTTGAAGGTTTATAAGAGGAAACACTAGCCATTTTCATATAACTAGATAAATGTAAAACGACGCTAAAAAAGAAAAAGTAGGAGAAGACAATCACCACCCCAAAAAGTAAGAGACTCACCAAGAATGAATTGAAAATTTTTCAATCCAATATCAACCAAGTAGAAGGGGTCAGAAATAGGGGGAAAATATCAATCTCACTTACAAATGAATGTAAACCTAATTTCATGGAATGTGATGGGACTCAACAATATAGAAAATATGAATCTAGTTAAGAGTTTATTGCAATGGGAGGCTTCTGATGTCTATTGTTTCCAAGAAACAAAGTTAAGTTGAGAGGGATCAAGCAATAAAACAACTATGACCTTGTAGATGGATGAAATGTCATTTCATCAAAGTTGTGGTAAGAAAGGGGGGTCGTAATAATGTGGGACAACAATGTTTGGTGAAGGATAATTGTTGAAATAAGGCAACACTCTATCACCTTTGAATTTGTCCATTCTCACAACTCTTTTACGTGGTACCTCACCGGTGTCTATGCTCCACCTATTAGAAGTGAAAAATTATAATAATGGTAGGAAATCGCAGTTTGTAGCATTCTTTTTGAAGGTTCTTCGGTAGCTTGTGGAGATTTCAATACAAACTGATTTATGTTAGAAAGAAAATGGTGCTTTAGAATCACTAATGTGATGTACGCGTTCTTTAGATTGATCAAGGACATGGAACTTCATGAACCCCCATCTAATTGGAAATAATTTTACTTTCTTTAGAGGCATCAACCATCCTAGTGAAGCTATACTAGACATGTTCCTCTTCTTCTCAGTATAAGAAGAAACTTTCAGAAACATCAGAAAAAGGATTTTTTTAGATCTACTTCAAACCACAACCCCATCATGCTAGAATGTGTAAATTGGGAGAAAAGCAAATCAATTTTTAATTTAACAAATTGATGGATCAATACGGAGGGTTTCAACATGTTTGTAACTAAATAACTAGTGGAATGACTTTTAGTAGAGGGATGTCCTGACTTCTGGTTCGATAACAAGTTAAGAATTTTAAAGCTCAAAGAGTGGAGTAAAACTGCTTTTGGAGAATTAACCAGCAAGAAGAAAAATTTACTTGAAGAATTCGTTGTCATTGACTTAATTCAGGAAAGTAGAAACCTTACTGAAGATGCAATAATGATTGTAGCAATAATTATAGTTGAGCTAAAATATTTGGCAGGACGAGATGAATCCATATGGAACAGAAATCAAGAGTACTTTGACTAAAAAAGGTGAGAACAACACAAATTTCTTCAAAAGAATGGCAACAACACAAGAGATTCAACACCATTGATAAACTGATAGTGAATGGTGAAGAAACTTGGTAATCTACAGTGATAAAGAAGATATGATAGATTTCTCCAAAAATTTTTACTTAGAAGCTGAACCTTGGAGGACTACTTTTAATTTGCAAAGTTGTCCCAGAATCACAAATTAAGATAAGGAATATAAACCAAGACCCTTCTGACAATTAGAAGTACCAAGGAGTTGTTTGAGAAACTTATGACTACCACCTTCATATCCTTAATTACAAAAAACGGAAATGCCAAAGAATTAAAAGGCCTCAGATATATAATATTAATAGAAGGGACTAAAAAGCTCATCTCAAAATTTTCAATCATAGAATGAAGTTTATCATGGGAAAACTGGTGGATGAGAATCAATGACCTTTTTGAAAGGGAGACAAATAATGGATGCATCACTTGTGGCAAATGAACTTGTAGATTCAAGAGTGAAGCGACAAGGTTTTTGATCATGTCAACTAGATCTACCATCTTAAGATCGTTAAATATACGAGATTTGGTTAAAAATGGCTAAATTGAATTAGATTTTTCTTATCATATGTGACTTTCACCATAATGTTAAATGGTGAAGTTGTAGGTTTCTGTCAATCAAGAGGGGTCTTAGGATGGGTGACCCCTTCTCACAATTCCTTTTCTTACTATTTATGGAGGGTCTCAATCATATTTTCGGAAAAGCAAGCGAAAAATAGTTGGTTGACAGGTTTTTGAGCTCATATAGTTAGAAAAAATGGCATGAGAAATTTCGACCTACTGTATGCCGATGGAGTCACTAATACTATGTGAAGCAGACGTGTCAAAAATTAGACACAACAAGGCTATTCTAACCATTTTATAAGGCATCTTAGGACTCAATGTAAATTGGCATGGGAACTACCTCTAGCCAGTCAATGAATTCCTAAATAGGCAGTTTTTGGCCATGAATCTCGGTTGCCATGTTGCTTCCCTACCCACCAATTATCTAGGCATGCCATTGTGAGCCAAACATAAGGAACTCAATGTATAGAGAACAATATAAGAGAGATGTAACAAGCAGCTATCAATATGGAAAAGACAATATTAATTCTTGGGAGGCAGATTGACACACATAAAATCACTCATGGATTAACTACCCACCTATGTGATGAGTTTGTTTTCAATCCCAAAGAGCATTGAAACAAATATCAACCAAATAAGAAGGAGCTTCAGGTTGAAAGGGAACAAAGGAAATAAAGGCAACAATCTAGTGAAGTGGGATGTCCTTACCTTAACATGAGACAAGGAAGTTTAGGCCTCATGAAACTCAACCTGCACAGTCGTTGTTTACTGACAAAGTTGTCGTAGATATTAGGAACAGAAGACATGACATTATGGAAGAGATTCATCACAGAGAAATATCGACTCCTAATCCAATGGACAACGGAAGAAGTGGAAAGTACTTTTGGATGCAGTGTATCGAAAATAATTCAAAGACTCTTGTCCCTATTCAATATCAACATTTACTATAAGGTGAGGAACGGTACAAAGATCTTTGTTGAATGAGCAGTAGAAAGGTAATGAAAGAATAAAGACCACCTTCCTAGACCTCTACGTACTCAGTCTTAAGATAAATGAGACTGTTACTAGATATAGAGCCCACAAGGGTGGGATTTCATCTTTGAAGAGATTTAAATGACTTGAAGGTAGACAAAACAACTAGGCTTCTACGTCTTTGACCTTTTTCTAGGTGTCTCGGTAAATCTAGGAAAACTTCTATGGAAGTTGCACAATAAAAGAGTATTCCATGTAAAATTAAGCTACTGGAACAAAAACATCAGCTTCTCCTCCACAAGGATTTGTCCTTGGAAACTAATCTAGAAATTAAAATCCCCTTGATGGTGTCCTATTTTATGGGGTTGGTGATCAGGAGAGCTTGCCTAACTCACGAAGCACTACAGAGAAGAGGGTTTGCAAATTTGCTTAAGGTGTTTTCTTTGTTACAAGGAGGTAGATACAAACAACCACCTTTTCCTACATTGCAAAACAACTGTAAATCTGTGGAACATGTTTTTATGTAAACTTGGAGTAAGCTGAACAATTACTACGTACACCTTTAATCTACTGAGGATCTGGGAGACAATTGGAAGATGAAATTCTAGAGGAAACTGGTGGAAACTAATTCAAACCTGCTTTTGGTGGACATTATAAAAGGAAATAAATGCAAGGTGTTTTGAAGGAAAAATCAAAAACATCCAGAGGATTAGAGTTGCCTACATTAGCCTTCTTTATTTTTTGTGTAAACAAGATATGGTGGGGGACATAGATTTATTAGTTGACTTGATAGGAAAAATTGTAAAACCTTAGCCGTGGTTTGTTTGTTTTTACAATAACATGTGAGGATTGTAACTAACAATTTTGTTGTGAATACAAAGTTACCTTTATAAAAAAATATAGTGGAAATTCCCCTGCTTACTGCTTATCAAACCAGGAAAATCAGTCTGATGTTCATTAAAAGGTGGTTTCTTACTCTCTGTAATATACTCTACCATTTCTACTGAGAGTTTTGTGGCCAGTTTCTCTTCATTCCATCCACCAATGGTAGTGAACTCCCTCACTTCTACATCTTCCTCAATGGCCATATCACTCTCAATATATAAGAGGTATCCCAATTTGGTCCAATAATAAAATAAAAACCTAGAATTTTCTACATTTATCTGCCACCATATATTGTGCTTTACTTCCTCCCTTATAATTATCATCTTTCTCCACACATGTAATGCACCCCCACCTGTAGTTATAGTTGGACGCAATTTCTTGCAATACTTGTACAAGATATATCCACTCCACAGAGAACAAATTAATTTACTCAAATTCCAGCAAAGCTTTGCATATAACTCCTTGATACATTATGCAAAGACCTGAAACCTAGACCCCTTTCTTCCTTGGGATAACACATGCTTCCCCATGAAACCCGGTGCTTGTTCTTAAATCCAGTTGCATTTCCCCAGAAAAATTTAGCAAATAGCTTATGTAATTTAGCAAATAGCTTATGTAATTAATTGATTATTCCACATAGCCATTATGTTATCCACCTTTTTAATCAGTACTAGAAAATGACCTTTATTTTTCCTTCATAGAAAGATGGAAAATCATGATAAGTAAAAGGAGAATTACCTTGCTGACCCCTGTTATCCTTTTTCTTTGATAACACAGTGCTACAAGGACTTTATTATGTCGATAACAAATGCTTCTGTATATGTATATCATTTGTCCAGACACCCCATCATATATTTTTAGCACAATCATCCTCATCCTCATTGACTTGTTTTGTCCTGAGTAAGAAAAGAATAGTGTCATAAACATATGATAAGTGGTTTATTTGCGGACTACATTTATGCTTCCCAAAACCCTTAAAGTCACTATGTTCAGAACAATTTAGGATCCTTGTCAACACTTCAATTGCTATTATAGATTGTGTAGGTGAAAAGGGGTTACCCTCTTTCAAACCTCTAGAAGATTGAAATAAGCCAAAGGCTTTTCCATTCATTAGAAATGAGTAACAATTGTTGCTTATTATCCTTACTATTATGTGAATTATTCTTTCTGATTTTACCACTACAATATGCAAATTGTTTCTCTCGTTGATGTCCTCTATTATTTTTTGAGCCAAAAGTACATTTTCAGTCATACTCCTCCCTCTAACAACGCCTAACTTGTTATTAGAAATCAAACTAGGTAACACCAATTAAACTCTTTCATGTATCAACCGATATAATTTAATTAACAAAAGTATTCAAGCTAATAAATATTAAGTCCCCAAAATTATCCACCACATTCTTTTTTGGTATCAGCACCAGATTTATATGTGTTATGAATACGGGCAAATCATATCAGCTGAAAAATTCCCTTTCCATATTCCATGCATCATTAATATGATAAAAAGTTAAGGACTCAAAATTGAGGTGTTGTTGTATTGGGTGAGAAAGATGAAGATAGTGAAAACCTTGATTACTATTGAGTTCTAGCTGATGCGATTGAGTTGCAATTTGTAATGGATAAAAGAGTAACTTTATTTCTATGTAAATTGTCTGATGTGTATGATGAAATAAAAGAAGTCAAAAAGAGTGAGTGTGACTTTGTGAGTGTCAATCCATGAAGATTTTCAAAAATAAATGACTTATTTGTTTTAGTGGATCAAGCATCTCAAGTATTTTATGTTGAATGATACTTCCAACAAAGGTTGGCAAGTAGTGAGGAAGATCTGATCTCATTAGCCTATGAAATTGTAGAACAAATGGATGATGATATTGTAGAGTTAGGAAGTTCTTTCGAAAGAAAATAAAAAGAACTAATGAGATTAATTAATATCTCTTATGAGTTATTATATTCATCCGTAAATGTTATGATGACAAAATTTCCTTTTTAGTACATTATTAAACATTTTTAGGTTTAATTTTTAACTTTTTGACTCTTTTGCAGGTTTAAGATGAAACCATTGAGGATTGAAAATGAGGTCGATTCTAATATGAAGAATACTATCAAATATACGTTTATCACGCCTGGTGCTATTGAAAAGGGACAAGGACGAGGGCTTAAATCTGTGGATGAGAAATGAAATTTACAATCTAATAGTATATTTCCTGAATCAAGTGATCTATTTAAGAAGCACATCTAAGAAATTGAAACAAGTAAGATAGTTTGTATTCTTTTATTTCAAACCATAAGCAAAAGTTTTAATTGTGTTAAAGGAAAATATTTTTTCCAGGATTGTGTATTCTGTGTTTTATCATGGAGGAGAAGGTGTGGAAAATAATTTTTTCCGACTTTCTATTTGATGCAGAATATAGTCATAATACGTGATGTATGAAACTATAATGATAAGAAGGTAAATACCATGCCAAAAACAGATTAAGAAATTGACGCAGAATACATAATTTTAACAAAAAAGAACTTGTGAAACAAACTTAGCTTCAGAAACTCCTTGTAGACATTTTTGGTTCTTCTAGTCTTGTGATACATTAGTCTACGTATAAAATATGATTTGTTTTTTTCAGGTTCTACAGGGAAGGAACATGAACAAGGAGTTAAAAACTCTATCGTGTCCACTAGTCAAGGAATACGAACGACGCATAAGAACTTAATGACTTTTGAGAAAGAGAACGCTCAAATTAGTACTTCATCTCCTACATCTACTAATCAAGTAAAGAAATACACCCAAGAAGTTTAAACAAGCAAGATCTTTTTCAAATGTATTGTATTTTTTGAAAATCTATTGTGTTTTCATGTTTTTGAGCTTAAAAATCTTTGCCAGGTTTGTGTTATTTGACATGTTTGGCTTTGATGTAAATGTCTAAAGATGGAGCGATTTGACAAATATTTTCTTTGAGACTCGTTAAAAAAATAACAAGCTTGTTTAACCTAAAGCAATTGAAAAACTTGTGCGTTTGATTAATTAAATATATAAATTACTTGAAATAATCATTATGTGATATGATATAAAATGTTCATCAAAGTCTGAATTGTTGCATGAACTACGTTCAACTCGAGAGGATATCAAATCCTTGAACGAAGAAAAAAACTCCTTGAATGATCGCTTGCTACCATAAAAGATGCAAAGAAAGAAATAATGAAAATGAAAGAATTCTTCATAACTCAACAATCATATGTCCCACCTACAACATCGTCCTCCTCAACAGAATGACCACAGTCTTTTCAATTGACTAGGTTAGTAACCATATATCTGAATTTTTAATTTATTTTGTTGAAACATAACAACGTAATGAATGTATAATTAAATAACAAAAATGGGTCTTTTGATGTGAAAAAGAAATATTCCCAGTCAGGCAAGTAAACTTTAAGAAAGATGGAATAACAAACTTGTTTCCTATTGTGTTAATTGTGCAGTAGAATAAGATACAATATCGAAAATGAATCTTGTTCTCTTGTTTTTCGTTACAGTCGGTGACTTGTTGTTGCTTACAATTCACGCTCTATATATATGTATGTATATATATATATGTATATATACATATATATATGTGTGTGTGTGTGTGTGTGTGTGTGTTGTGTGTCTGTGTATGTGTGTGTGTGTGTGTGTGTGTTTATGTGTGTGTGTGTGTGTGTGTGTGTGGTTTGACAGCAACTAAGAAGACAACATTTTATCTACTACCACATTTTCAATAGTTGGGAGTCATTTTTGTATTGAGAGTTTTCTTTTTGAAAGTGGTACTTTGTGAGACGAGCGAAATTTATTTATATTTATGTAGGCACTTCAGTTGTTTGAGCAATGTTGTCTATAGTTTTATGCAAAATTAGTGAATATTCAAAGAATAGTTTGGCGAGGCGACGAGGTAATGTGAGGCGACTGTACAAAATTTTCCTAACCATAATTTTTTTATGCTGACTCTATTTTTAAATTTTAAGCTGCATAAATTTTATTTTTAAAATTTCTAGACTGTGGAAAACATGCAGGCAGCTGCTCAATTTTTTCATTCTAGCTCAATTTTAAATTTTTGGCACTGCTGCAACATTGCAGCCAACTGCTAAATATTTTAGGCTCTCTATTTTAAACTTTCTGCAGTGCTGAAAAACTGCAACAAACTGCTCAGTTAAGTAGTAATCTCACGAAAGCATGGAAAAATCAAAGATTTATTGATAACTATAATGTTCAATTACAAGCTTCTTATATAGGAGAAGAGTCCTATTGTAGTTATAATAGGAATCCTACTACAAAACAAATAATTACATGGATAGTATTTTATTACAAGTCAAATACCCTATCCTAGTCAACTTCAATAATATTCAGTAGCTTAGTCGTACATTACTTAGGATTTAGTTTTCTACTCCTAGTATGAATTAACTCTAAATCGTAATCCTACTTTGATGGATCTGTTCCTTCGATGTGTTCCATCGGTCGTCAAGTTTCCTACAACACTTCAACTCAAGCTAGTTAGTGGAGGAACTGTAACTCCTAACTAGCTACAAAATCAGAGAAAACATATTCTGTTAAGGCTTTGGTATTAATATGAGCTTATGATCCTTACACTTCACAAAGTGAGTTAGAAGTCATCCCCTGGCCACTTTCTCATGAACAAAATGGCAGTCCATTTAAACATGTTTTCTTCTAGCATACATAACTTGATTAACTGTCCTGTACAAGACACTCATATTAGCACAATACAACGTAGGAGAAGATCAACAGAACATTCCAAGGTCATAAAGAAGATACAAAATCCAAGTCATTTCTGCGGCAGTGGAGGCTAGTTCTCTATGCTCTGCTTCAACACTAGATCGGGCTACTGTGTTCTGTTTCTTGGAGGTTTAAGAAATACAATTTGCACCTAGTTTGGGCTATAGCGTGTAGTTGATCTCCTAGTTGTGGTACAACCTCCCAAATGAGCATCAGAGTAGCCATACAACCTACATGGTGATTGTGAAATAATTATGAGTCGAAAGTGTATAGTACCTTTGATGTACCTGAGAATCCTTTTTTACCCCTTGAAGATGTTGAATGTTTGGGCTTTGTGTAAACTAGCCTGCTAAATTCACTTGATGAGTTATATCAAGTCTTGTGAGGATCAAATATTGAAGTCTCACTACGATCATTCTGTAAAAGAATGCATCTACAAGACTTCCCACAACTTCATCCAAACCATGTTTTTACCTAAAGAAGTGGTTGCAACCATTGCCAAAGTCATCTCTGTGTTGAACAACAGCTCAACAACATTCTTGCTTTGATTTAAGTGAATTCCACCTTCGAAATACTTAACCTCAATTCTTAGTAAGTATTGTAATGGGCCAAGATCTTTCATAGCAAACTCCTTCCCAAGTTGTAGAACCATCTCTAAGACATGAGGTGGACTACATCCTTTTACAATAATATTATCTACATATAATAAGAGAAATATTTTGCTTTTGTGAGTTTGCAAAGTAAATAAGGAACTGTCAGCCTTATTACAAATGAAACGAAGGTGTAACAGATGCATGCTAAACATATCAAACAAGGATCTTGGTGCTTGTTTAAGACCATAACTTTCCTTTTTAAGTAGACATACATGCGGAGGATACTGTGATCAATAAAACCAAAAGGTTGACTCATGTACACCTCCTCTTGTAGGAAGCCATGGAGAACGACATTTTTGACATCTAACTGTCTAACATCCCAATTTAAACTGACAGCTATGGGTAAAACCAACCTAACATTTGTAGCTTTAACTACAAGACTAAATGTTTCTTAAAAGTCTGTCAATTAAAATTACGAGAATCCCCTAGCCATAAGTCTTGCCTTGTATCTATCTATTTTCCCATCAAAATATTTAGTTTTGTCTCAAACACCCATTTGACCCAACCAAGTTTATTCTAGGAGATTTGGGCACCAAAATCGATATTTTGTTAGTATGTAAAGCATCAATATCTTCGTGCATTGCTGCAAGACAATGAGGTGATTTTAGTGCTTCCTTAGTAGTATTTGGTTCTCCCAAAATTTTTGTGCTACTGCGAGCAACAGGTGACAGTTGATGTTCCTTCGCCTTGTGCCTGGTGATCATATGATGCCCTTGTGGTTCAGGAATTATCTCAACCGGTACATCAACCAATGTAGTTAACTAGAGTGTAGCACCGTTAGGTTGATGGTCAATTGGTACATCAACTAAAGTGGTTCTTTGATGATGATCATTGGTCGGAACTGGAAGAGAAACTCATTCCTCACTACTCCCGAAAGATTCAAAATCTGCAATTGGAGTTTCAACACTACTGTATGGGTCACAAGTTTCAACTTGTTCCTTAGCATCTGATCCTGCGCCTGATAAGTTAATAATACATCTCATTATCAATGAGTACATGAGGTGTAGCAACATTATTACTATTAATGTGTGGGCTAGAAACATGTACTTCCTTTGAATCAAAATTATCATGTGTCAGCAGTTTAGAGAAAGATTCAACAAAAGTAGCAAGTTGAGGTGAGACATAAATGTTAATTTGAGATTGCTTTAGAGACACATAGGATAATGTGATTTAATCAAACACAACATGTCTTGAGGTGTAAACCCTCATTGTACAGGGATAATAGCCTATATATCCTTTGTGTAAATTGTTGTACCCTATGAACACACAATGGTAGGTCTTTGTATCGGTGTTATACAGGACCAAAGTTATATTCTAGTTATACTAAGAATCCTACTACAACACAAAATTTACATGGGTAGTATTTTATTACAAGTCAAATACCCTAACCTAGTCGACTCAAATAATGTTTATTAGCTTAGTCGTACATAACATAGGGTTTAGTAGTCTAGTCCTAGTATGACTCTAACATTAACTCGTCGGCTTGCTTCGATGGACCAGTAACTTCGACGTGTTCCATCAGTATTTAAGCTTCCTTATATTGTTTACCATTAGTTTTCAACTCTTATATGTATTGTCCATATTAGTGCACCCCTTCTTGTAGGATCTAGACATCTACAAAAAATAGTTAAT
The DNA here is from genome assembly GCA_027789145.1 of Solanum arcanum. NCBI lineage: Eukaryota > Viridiplantae > Streptophyta > Magnoliopsida > Solanales > Solanaceae > Solanum > Solanum arcanum. Next base: position 55,360,810 of record CM050942.1, on the reverse strand, counting down.
ATCAGTCGAATACTCCCAAATTTTTGTCTTTTCGATATCAAATAACGCAAACCATTGTAAAAAGAAAGAATTTTATTTAAGATTTCATACCAAATATTACCTTTTCTAGGCTTTTATTCCACATGAACTAATAGACCAGAAATTTTTCCACTCCATTAAATTAGTATCCCAATAAATTGGTTAGGTAACGATGTTGTGGATTTGCTATTAACTTGACTTCATTCGCGAACTTAGTAAATTCTTGGCGTGAAGTCATGTCTTGATTCTTGCTATTTCTACTCTATTCTTTATTACGCTCTACAAATATTATGTATCATTTTGGTATTAATTATTGCGTCTGAGTTACTGAAAATATGCATTTTCATGCTTGTTTAAATGAAATAATAACCTTATAAACATTATAAAATCCACCATTCCCTATCTTATAAAAAATGTGTCCGGCTAATAAGATAGGGCAAGATGGATTTGGCAATGTTTATAAGGTTATTATTTCTTTTTGACAAGCATGAAAATGCTTATTTAAAATAACTAATATGACAAAATTAATAGCCAAATGATATATAATATATGTAGGGTGTATTAGAGGATGGGGAGTAGAAATAACAGGGAAGAAGCAAGACGTGACTTCACCCAAGCATATACTGAGTTCAAGAATGACATCAAATTAATTGCAAATGTACTACATTGTAACGTTACCAAGTTGTTGGTATACTACATTAATGGAGTAGAAAAATTCCTAGTCTATGAGTTCATGACGAATAATAGCCTAGGCAATGTCATATTTAGTATGACATCTTAAATAACATTCTTCTTTTTAATATTGTCGGTGTTGTTTTTGATATTGAAAAGCCACAAAAAATAGAAATTAGCGATTATTCAAGTGAAAATTAGCAACTGTATTGTCTACATGTTCAAATCCTCCAACAAGGAGTGTATAAACATGGACAATGAGCATCTTTCTGTAATTTTTGAACGGTGAAGAAGTTACAAAAAGAGAGCATAAACAACGAGCAACTGGCTGCAATGTTGCAACAGTGCAAAAAAATTTATAAAATAATTTATGCATCCATCATTCAATAGGATACATGCACTGATAATGATTCGGTCCAGAAATTTAAGCTCTATAGCTAAATAAATAGATAAGTTCACCATGAAATCAAAAAAAGAAGGAGGGGAGACTTTTTCTAACTTGCAAAATGTTTTGGGTATTTTTGCTTCAATAAGTTCCAAGTTATCAATTCTCAACTCTTTTGATCCAAGAAAACTAAAAATATAATTAATCCAATCAGCGTCTCACACACTTCTTTAGACAACAAACCACGAAGTGCAAGAGGGAGTAGATGTTGCAACATAGTATGATAATCATGACTTTTCAATCCAGATATCTTGTGATCATTTAATTCACATACTGAGAAATATTAGATGGAAATCATCATAACATTTTAGATTCATTAAGAAAAGTCACAAATTTGTGTTTATCTTTTATGAGAATATGTGTAGCCTGCTTTTGGAAAGTCAAATTTCTCCCTCTTTGGATGGGGTGCATTTCCGACCTAATGTTCATCTCTTGCAAGTCTAATCGAGTTTTAATTGTGTCCTTGGTCTTTTTTTGACATTCATATTTGTCCCCATGATATTATCACATATATTTTTTAAATATACATAACATCCAAATTATGTAGCAACAAGAGACACTTCCAATATAAAAGTTCAAAAAAGATAGTTTTTTATTCCAATTATCCATTCAATTTCATGTGATTTCTTCTTTCTTATCTTAGGATCCTTTGATAAATGTAATCATTCAAGATCATGCACTTTATTAAGTATCTCAATACAAGAACTCACTTTTGGTGGGGACATTTTCTCTGTTGTACCATGAAATGAGTCATTCTCACTTATAAAGTTGTGATTCTGAGAGAGATAACGCCGATAACCTATAAAACACTATTTCTTACAATTAGCCTATTGAATTAAGACAGTGCCATTATTGCAACATGGTCATGCCAATTTTCCTTTTGTACTCCATCGTGATAAATTTCCAAATGTTGGGAAGTCATTGATGCTCCATAATAGAGAAGCCTGCAACTTAAAAATTATTTAGTTGACGCATCATAGGTCTCAACACCAACTTTCCACAACTCCTTCAATTCCTCTATTAAAGGATCAAGATATGTATCAATTGAAACTTGTAGACCATTTGGACACGAAATAAGCATTGACAAAATAAATTTTTCTTTCTTTATACACAACCAAGATGGTAAATTATAAGGAATAAGAACCACATGCAAAATTTTGTATGAGGCTTTTGCATTCCGAAATGGTTGAAATCCATCACCATCAAGTTTGACTCGAACATTTAAAGACTCAATCGGGAAAAAAGATGAAGTTAATAAAATGAATACCATGCCATTGAATAAGTCGATTGCCTGATTATTCAATCAATAATCTATTATCCTTATGCCATATCATTAAAGTATATGCCTTTGTTGACATAAACCATTTGTGAAGTCTAGGCTTTAAAGGAAAATAGTATAAACTCTTTGATGTTATTTTTTACTTTTTTATTTCTTGTTTATTCACAATGTGTATTTATTTTCCATCTGAACACACCTCAAACATTGCAACAATCAAGTAAGCTATCCTCCTTTCAATATAACAGGCATTCATTAGTACATACATCAATCTTGTTGTATGAAATCCCGAGTTCTTGAATTATTTTCTTTGACTCATAATATGAGTTCGGAAAATTTGTCACATTAGGTAACAACTCCTCTTTCAACAGTTTCAATAGCATTGTAAATGATGCATTACTCAAACGACCCATACTTTCAATATGCAAAAATTTTATCAAAGAGTAAAGCTTTGAAACTTTTGAATTGTGGTATAATGGCAACTAGAAATCCTTCAATAGGCTGTAAAAAAAAATTCAACATTTTGTTCCTCCTCAAGTAAGTCATCACAATCAGTATGTGTAATTCCTCCGTCAAGATTTGGATACAAATCTTTCAATAGCTGTTCTACTTCATCTTGCACTCTCACATTCTTCTTCTGCCTCACCATGTTTTTCTTCATCTTCATCTTTTTATTATGATGTTAATAAAGGCTCGCACAAACATTTTCCATAGTTATATCAAAAGGAATAATTACGAAGTATTCCACATGGAAGTAATATTCCCAGTGACAGAAGTAATCCTCAAGAAAGATGGAATAACTGACTTGTTCCCTGTTGTGTTAATAGTGTAGTAGAATAAGATACAGTATCTAAAATGAATCTTGTTCATTAGAGTCAGTTATTTCTTACTGCTTACAATTGACGCCTTGTCCATATTAAATGTCCTTGTTGTCTTAGGCATATTGTTGTCACCATTGACATGTCACTATACAATGATTGTAGTCTACTTCTGTATGACAACAACTTAGTACACATTTTTTTTTACCATCTATTCAATAGTTGGTCGAAATTTTTTTTATTGAGAGTTTTCTAGTTGAAAGTGGTATTTTCTGAAGACGAGCAAAATTCGTTTATGTTTATATAGGAAATTGAGTTTTTTGAGAAATGTTGTCTATAGTTGTATGCAAATTAGTGAATGTTAAAAGAATAGTTGGAGTTAAATGTGAACTCTTAAATTGTTTTAAAAAGTTGGTTAGGTAACGAGACGAGCTAAAGTGCCACGGCTGTAATACATTTTTCAACCATACAATTTTTTTTATGCTGGCTCTGTATCTTATTTTCTGCAAAGCTGCATTAAAATTTATGCACTACTACAATATTGCAGTCAACTTCTCAGTTTTTTAAGCTAGCTCTTGTTTCAAATTTCTGCACTGCTGAAAAATTGCAGCCGATTCTCAGTTTTACAATATGTATTGGCCAAGTAAGTGTACACCTTCATCTAGGATCTGGACAAGTACGAAAAATAGTTACTCAATTTCAGTCGAATACTCCCAAATTTCTTTCCTTTTTATATCAAAACAACGCGCACAATACTAAAAATAAATTGTTATATAAGATTTCGTACCAAATATGTCTTTGTGTAGGCTATTACTCGACCTGAACTCATAGAGTAGGAATTTTTCAGCTCCATTAATGCAGTATCCCAACAACTTGGTTATGTTAAGATGTTGTAGCTTTGCTATTAATTTGACTTCATTCTCGAACATAGTAAATTCTTGGCGTGAAGTCATGTCTCTCTTCTTCACTGCTATTTCTACTACATTCTCTAGTACGCCCTACAAATAATATGTTTCATTTGTGTATTAATTATCTTGTTTGAGTTACTATAAATATGCATTTTCATGCTCGTTTAAAAGAAAAAATTACCTTATAAACCTTGCTAGACCATCATGGCCTATCTTATAAGAAAATGTGTATGGCTAAAAAGATAGAGGCATGATGACTTTAGCAATGTTTATAAGGTTATAATTTCTTTTCAACAAAGCATGAAAATGCATATCTACCATAACAAAGACAACAAAGCTAATACCCCAATAATACATAATTTGTAGGGTGTATTAGAGAATGTAGTAGAAATAGTAGGGAAGAAGCAAGATGTGACTTCACGCCATGGACAAACTGAGTTCGATAATGAAGTCAAATTAATACCAAATGTACAACATCGTAACTTAACCAAGATGTCAGGATACTGCATAAATGAGCAGAAAAATTCCTAGACTATGAGTTCATGGCGAATAATAGTGTAGGCAAGGTTATATTTAGGATGACATCTTAAATAACATTCTTCTTTCTTACTATTATTTGTGTTTTTTTCTGATAGAGGGTGCGAAGAACCCGGCAGATATGTTGACGAAATGTGTTGATGTTGGGAAACTAGGGTTATACAAAACCTCGGTTGGTCATCTGTACATATTGCTACAGATGTTGCGGTGCGGTAAAGATGTTGATGATGAAGAGATTTTTTTTTGAGAATGTATTTTTTGGATGACTAAATCAGTCTCAAAGTGGGAGAGTTGTGGTGTTGTTGAGCCTGATTTATTCTCTGTAACAAAAAATACTCTGATTTATTAATATATATACCCTACCGCCGTGGAAGTTTACTCACGGGGTGTTACCACGAAATATTGGTTTGTCTCTTTCTCTCTCTAGATATCTCATGTCTTTCTCTTGAAATTTCTTGTGTTCTTCACTCATCAAGTGTGTGTGCGTCAATTCGATCCTCACTACTGGTATCAGAGCTAATGAGATTTAACACGATCACTGAAGATGTATTATTCAAAGCTTGGAATTGAGAAGTTTAATGGATTCAATTTCAGTTTTGAAAGATGCAGATCGAAAAATATCTGTACCAGAAAGATCTTCACGAACCGTTGACCGGGGTGAAGCTGAAATCCATAGCAGAGGAGAAGTGGAATTTAAAGGATCGCCAGGCTCTAGGGTTGATCCGGTTGACTTTTTCAAGAAATGTGGCGTTCAACATCGTGAAGGAGAAGACTACGTCAGGTCTGTTTAAGGCACTACCAAACATGTATGAAGAACCATCGGCGATGAACGAGGTATATTTGATGCGTAGATTGTTCAAATTACAAATGTCTGAGAATGGATCTGTTTCTGATCACATAAACGAGTTCAATATGATTGTGAGTCAACTCAATTTTATGGATATTGATTTCAAATATGAATTTAAGGCGTATATTTTGATGTCATCTCTCCCCGAGTCTTGGGATAATATAGTTGCTGCAATGAGCAGTTCCCGTGGATCAGAGAAACTAAAGTTTGATGAAATTCGTGATGTTGTTCTTAGCGAAAGTATTCGCAAACGAGAAGTGGGAGATTCATCAGACAGTGCTCTTAGAGTTGATCGAAGGGGGAGAAGTAAGACGAAGGGCCAAAATCAACATGGTCGATCAAAATTAAAGAATCAAATAAAATCTTCGAACAGATCAAACATGACTTTTTAGAATTGTGGAGAAAAAGGGCACTCTCGGACTAACTGTACAGAGCCAAAAAAGAAACAAAATCAGAAATCTGGAGATGACAATGATTCCATAAACTCAGCTGAGGACATTGTCGATGCTCTAATCCTTAGTGTAAACAGCCCGGTTGAATCATGGATTTTGGATTCTGGTGCATCTTTCCATTAATCTCCATGCAAGGAGTTGTTCCAAAATTTCAAATCTGGAAATTTTTGAAAGGTGTATCTTGCTGAGAATTAAGCCTTAGAGATTGAATGAAACGGGCATGTTTGCATAAAGACCACATCGGGAAACCAGTGGACATTTAAGGATGTCAGATATATTCCTGGGCTCAAGAAAAATCTGATCTCTTTTGGTTAGTTGGTTAGCACGGGATATGCACTAGAGTTTGGGAAAGGTTCGTGGAAGATTGTGAAAGGTGCTATGGAAGTAGCTCGTGCCACCAAATCTCGAACCTTGTACACTACTACAGGGTGTATTAACATGGACGATGTTACCGAAGGTGCTTCCGGTTCACTTCTGTGGCACAATAGACATGGACACATCAATGCTAAAGGAATGAAGATGCTGGTTGCAAAAGGAGCATTAGAGGGTATGAAGTCTGTTTATATGGGTCTTTGCGAGAGATGTGTTTTGGGCAAACACAAAAGAGTAAGCTTCACAAAGACTCCTAGAGAGCCAAAGAAAGTGCGGTTGGAAATGGTCCATACAGATGTTTGGGGACCATCTCCAGTATCATCACTTGGAGGATCCAAATTCTATGTTACCTTCATTGATGATTGCAGTAGAAAGGTATGGGTTTACTTTCTTGAAGAATAAGTCAGATGTGTTTGCAACATTTAAGAAGTGGAAATCTGAATTTGAGAATCAGAACGGTTTGAATGTCAAATGCCTAAGGTCTGACAATTGAGGAGAGTATGACAAATAAGAGTTCAAGGCATTCTGTGCAGCTGAGGGAATAAGATTGATGAGAACAGTTCCTGCTAAGGCAAGGCAGAATGGAATTGCTGAGAGGATGAACAGAACATTTAATGAGCGTGCAAGAAGTATGAGGATACACTATATGCAGCCCAAAACATTTTGGGCGGATGCTGCGAGCACAGCTGTATACTTGATCTACACGGGACCATCAGTTCCTTTAGGGTTCAAGATTCAAGAGGAGGTGTGGACAGGAAAAGAACTCAAGTACTCACATTAGAGGACTTTTGGTTGCATTACTTATGTTCATATTGATCCTGAAAAGAGAGACAAGCTAGATGCCAAGCCTGTGAAGTGTTACTTCATAGGCTATGGTTCTGATTTGTTTGGTACAGGTTTTGGGATGACAAGAACTGAAAGATCCTGAGACATATTGACATGACATTTGATGAGTCGGTCCTATACAAGGACAGAGAGCAGAAGGTTCTAGAGATTACAAAGCAAGTAGGAGCTGAGGTTGAGTTGGAGAAGAGTAACCCCAGAGATGTCGAAGCAGATACTCAACCAACTCTTACTAAATAATCTGAAGTGGAGCAAGTTACACCTGAGAAGGTGTTAAGGAGATCATCCAGAACCATCATGGCACCAGATTGGTATTCACCTGTATAACACTATCTATTGTTGACTGATGAGGGGGAACCCGAGTATTTTGATGAGGCCCTACAAGTGGAGGATTCGATCAAGTGGGAGCAAGCCATGGATGATGAGATGAGTTCACTTGAGAAGAACGACACATGGGTGCTGACTAAGTTACCTGCAGGGAAGAGAGCTTTGCTGAACAAGTGGTTGTTCAGAATCATGACTAAACCAGATGGCAAAAGAAGGTTTAAGACTCGTTTAGTGGTTAAAGGATATTAACAAAGGAAATGTATTGATTATGCTAAAATATTTTCTCCTGTTGTGAAGTTAACCTCTATTCAAATTCTTTTGAATATTGTTGCATCAGAGAATTTGCATATAGAGCAAACTGATGTAAAAACAATGTTTTTCATGGCGATCTTGACAAAGAGATCTATATGCAGCAACCGGAAATATTTGTGGTTCCAGGCAATTAACACATGGTGTGCAAGATCACCAGGAGCTTGTATGGACTAAAGCAAACACCAAGGCAGTGGTACAAGAAGTTTGACTCTTTCATGACCAAGAGTGGATTCTGTAAAGCTGAAATGGATCCGTGTTCTTACTTCATGAAATAAATTGATTCATATGTCTTTCTACTCTTGTATGTGGATGATATGTTGATTGCAGGATCTAGTTTGAGGGAGATTAACAATTTGAAAACAAGGTTGTCTGCAGCGTTGAAGATGAAAGATTTGGGTCTAGCGAAGCAGATTTTGGGGATGAAGCTTGTGATAGATCTTCTGGAACTTTAAATGTATCTCAGGAGTTGTACATTGAGAAGGTGGTGAGCAGATTCAGGATTAATGATGCTAAACCTAGGACTACTCTACTGTCAAATCACTTTGAATATTCAAAGTACCAGTCACCCAAGACAGCCGATGAGCGTGATCATATGGCACTTGTTCCATATGCTTCAATAGTTGGGAGTTTGATGTATGCTAAGGTCTGCACTAGAACTTATATGGAATATGCAGTGGGAGTTGTTAGCAGGTATATAGCTAACCTTGGGAAAGAGAACAAGGAAGATGTGAAATGGCTTTTGAGATATCTAAAAGGTTCATCTATTACTTCACTTTGTTTTGGCAAACGCAATATGACTCTACAGGGTTTCGTGGATGCTGATCTTGGTGGGGATGTTGACTCGAGCAAGAGTACATCCGAGTACATTTACACCATAGGTGGAACAACAATGATTTAGATGTCCAGGCTTCAGAAGTGTGTTTCTCTTTCATCTACTGAAGCCGAGTATGTGGCAATAGTTGAAGATGGGAAAGAGATGATATGGCTGGAAAATTATCTTGAGGAATTAGGAAAGAAGCAGAGCGAGAAAATTCTTTACTCAGATAGCCAGACTGACATACAGTTTGTTAAAAATCCACTCTATTATTCGAAGACTAAGCACATCTGAAGGCGATACCATTTCACTCGCAGGGCTGTGGAGGATGGTCATATGTGCTTGGTGAAGATAGAGGGTGCGAAGTATTCGACAGACATGTTGAAAAAATGTGTTGAGTTACCAAATTGGGGCTCTGCAAAACCTCAGTTCGTCTTCTATAGTTTTGGTACAGATGTTGCGGTGCGGTAAAGATGTTGATGATGAAGAGATTTTTTTTTGAGAATGTTTATTTTGGATGACTGAATCAGTTTCCAAGTGGGAGAATCGTTAGGTTTGTGGAGCCTGATTTATTCTCTGTTACCAAAAATACTCTGATTAATTAATATATATACCCCACAGCCGTGGACGTTTACTCACTGGGTGTAACCACAAAATATTAATTTTGCTCTTTCTCTCTCTAGATCTCTCATCTCTTTCTGTTGAAAGTTCTTGTGTTCTTCATTCATCAAGTGTGTATGCGTGAATCCGATACTAATACTTCTGTATGACAACAACTTAGTACACAACATTATTTTTCCTACCATCTATTAAATAGTCGGTAGATATTTTTTTATTGAGATTTTTCTTGTTGAAAGTGGTATTTTCAGAAGACGAGCAAAATTCGTTTATATTTATATGGGAAATTGAGTTTTTTGAGGAATGTTGTCTATAGTTGTATGAAAATTAGTGAATGTTAAAAGAATAGTTGGAGTTAAATGTGAACTCTTAAATTGTTTAAACAAATTGGTTAGGTGAGGAGATGAGCTAAGGTGCCACGACTGTAATACATTTTTTAACCATACAATTTTTTTTATGGTGGCTCTGTATTTTATTTTCTGCAAAGCTGCATTAAAATTTATGCACTACTACAATATTACATTCAACTGCTTAGTTTTTTAAGCTAGCTCTTGTTTCAAATTTCTGCACTGCTGAAAAATTGTATCCGATTCTCAGTTTTACATTATATGTTGGCAATATTACTGTACCCCTTCCTGTAGGATCTGGACAAGAACAAAAAATAGTTACTCAATTTCAGTCGAATACTCCCAAATTTTCATTCTTTTCAGTATCAAAACAACGCGGACAATAGTAAAAAGGATGAATATTATATAAGATTTCATACCAAATATGACCTTGTGTAGTCTATTATTCGACCTGAACTCATCGACTAGGAATTTTTCTGCTTCATTCATGCAGTATCCCAACAACTTGGTTAGGTTACGATGTTGTAGCTTTGCTATTAACTTCACTTCATTCTCGAACTCAGTAAATTCTTGGCATGAAGTCATATCTTTCTTCTTCACTGCTATTTCTTCTCCATTCTCTAGTACACCCTACAAATATTATGTTTCATTTGGGTATTAATTTTGTTGTCTGAGTTACTGTAAATATGTATTTTCATGGTTGTTGAAAAGAAAAAAAATAACCTTATAAACATTGCTAAACCATCATGCCCTATCTTATAATAAAATGAGTATGCCTAAAAAGATAGGGCGTGATGACTCTAGCAATGGTTATAGGGTTATAATTTCTTTTCAACAAAGCATGAAAATGCATATCTACAAAAACTAAGACAACAGAATTAATACCCAAATGATACATAATTTGTAGGGTTTATAAGAGAATGGATTAGAAATAACAGGGAAGAAGCAAGACATGACTTCACGTCATGGACATACTGAGTTCGATAATGAAGTCAAATTAATACCAAATGTACAACATTGTAACTTAACCAAGATGCCGGGATACTTTATAAATGGAGCAGAAAAATTCCTAGTCTATGAGTTCATGGTGAATAATATTGTAGGCAAGGTTATATTTAGTATGACATCTTAAATAACATTCTTCTTTTTTACTATTATTTGTGTTTTTTTCTGATATTGAAATACCACAAAAATAGAAATTTGCGAGTATTCGAGTGAAATTGAGTAACTGTTTTCTGTACATGTCAAGATACTGCAAGGAGTATAGTAACATGGCCAATGAGCATCTGGCTGTAGTGTTTTAGCAGTGCAGAATTTTTAAAACAGAGATGATAAAAAATTGAGAAACTGGCCGCAATGTTGAAGGAGTCTTGAAAATGTTAAACACATCTAGCATAACAAAATTGAACAGTTGGCTACAATTTTTCAACAGTGCAGAATTTTTTGAAACAGAGATAGCATAAAAAAATTACCAGCTTAGCTGGCTGCATTCTTGCAACAGTGCATCCATCATTCAGTAGGATTCATTCACTGATAATGATTCGGTCAAGAAATCTTAGCTGCAGTAACTAAATGAATAGTTAAGTTAATCATGACATCAATAAATGAAAGAGGGGAGACCTTTTCTAACTTGTCGACTTTTATGGGTATTTGCGTTGCAATATGTTCCAAGTTATCAATTCTCAACTATTTTGATTCAAATACACTAAAAATATAAATTATTTAATCAGCGGTTGAAATAGTTCTTTAGACAACATACCACGAAGTGCAAGAGGGAGTAGATGTTGCATGATAATATGATAATCATGACTTTTAAATCAAGATATCTTGTGATCATTTATATTCGATTGAGAAATATTAAGTTTAAGTCATCAGAAACTTTTAGATTCTTGAAGAAAAGGAACAAATTTTGTGCTTATCTTCATGAGAATATGTGTAGCCTGCTGTTGGAAAGTCAAATTTCTTCCCTTTTGGATGGGGTGCGATTCCGACCTAATGTTCATTTCTTGCAAGTCTAACAGAGTTTCAATTGAGTACGTGGTCTTTCCTTTCACATTCATATTTATCCATGATATTATCACATATATTTTTTCATTATACATAACTTTCAAATTATGTAGCAACAAAAGACACTTCCAATATGGAAGTTCAAAAAATAGTGTTTTTTTCAATTATTCATTCGATTTTCATGTGATATCTTCTTTCTTATCTTAGGATCCTTTGAGAATTACAAATCCTTCAAGATCTTTCACTTGATAAAGTATCTCATTACCGGAACTCACGTTTGGTGGGGACATTTTCTCTGTTGTACCATAAAATGTGTCCTTCGCACTTCTACATTTGTGATTTTGAGGAAGATAACGTCGATAACCTATAAAATACTGCTTCTTAAAATTAGTATATTGAATTAAGGCATTTTCTTTATTGCAGCATGGACATGCAAATTTTCCTTTTGTAATTTATCCTGATAATTTTTCCATACACATGAATGTCAAAGATGGTCCATAATAAAGAAGCGTGCAACTTAAAATTTTATTTAGTTGATGCATCATAGGTCTCAATACCAATTTCCCACAACTCTTTCATTTCCTCTATTAAAGGTTGAAGATATGTATCAATTGCATCTCCTAGACATTTTGGATATGAAATAAGCATTGATAAAATAAAATTTTCTTGCTTCATACACAACCAAGGTTGTAAATTATAAGGAATAAGAACCACATGTCAAATGTTGTTTGAGGATTTTGCATTCAGAAATGGACGAAATCCATCGCCATGAAGTTTGATTCGAACATTTAAAGGCTCAAACTCAAATGAAGGATGAAGTTCATCAAATGAATTCCATGCCATTGAATCAGTCAGATGACAGATTACTCCATCATCAATCTTTTATACTAATGCCATGTCATTAAAGTATATGTTTTTGTAGACATAAACAATCTATTAAGTCTATCCTTTAAAGAAAAATAGTGTAAATTAGTTGATGCAATTTTTTACCTATTATATTTCTTGTTTATTTACAATATGCATTTATTTTCCATCATAACGCACCTCAAACTTTACAAGAATCAAGTAAGCTATCCTCCTTTCTGTATAACATACAATTATTAGTAGACGCATCAATCTTGTTGTATGAATGCCCGTGTTCTTGAATTATAATCTTTGCCTCATAATATGATTTCAGAAAATTGGTCACATCAAGAAGAAACTCCCCTTTCATACAGTTTAAATAGCATTGTAAATGATGCATTACTCCAACAACCCATACTTTTAATATGTATCCATTTTATTAGAGAGGAAAGCTTTAAAGCTTTTGAATTCTGGTATAATGAAAACCCAATCCTTCGATAGGCTGTAAAAACAATTCAACATTTGGTTCCTCCTAAAGTAAGTCATCACAATAGGTATGTGTAATACCTCCGTCAAGATTTGGATACAAATCTCTCATGTTCTTTTACTTCATCTTCACTGCCACATCCTTCTACTGCTTCACCATTGTGATCTTCATCTTCATATTTTGACTATGATTCTAATAATAGCTTACCAATACGTTCTCCATAGTGATACCAAAAAAGTGTAATTGCGAAGTATTCCATATACTAGACAATTTCTCCCAATTATATGACGAGTTCCTAAAGTTGTATTATCATTTGAGAAATGGACATCCTATTTCATATTCTTCTTTTTTTTTTTTCTGCAAAGCATAATAAAAAAACTTCTGCAAGCTGGCTAAGTAGATTTCATCGAGACGGTTATCAACATTTTGCATTCATTGGGTACTAGGTTTCATAACCTTCAAGTAGTTGCGGATCTAAGATTTTCGTTTAGCAGGTTTGTAAAACAAAAGTACAAACATGTATAATCCAACAAAACTAAATTTTGAAGAAGTAGTTGTATATAATTTTAAGTTGCGGACCCCTAATTTTTTTGGGGTTTAAAACAAAATTAAAGTTTCATAAAATAAAACACTAAAAAGGTGAAAGAACTGAAACTAAGAAAGAAAAACAAACACTAACAAAGGGATTTGAACACTTATAATGAAACTTAATTTCAAGGGAATCTATCAGTTTCTCTTTGTCATTAAGGGTTTCAAAAAATATATATATATATCTACATAAATACAGAAAACTTACCCTATATAAGATCTAAATAATTTTTGCTGAGGGAGTTCGACTGAACCCCTTGAAGCCCACGAGGGTCCGCCCTGACCTTCAAGAGTACATAAAAATAACAAAAATGTTATAGGTCACTTTTGAATAGTTAAGGTGCTTAATTGGTCGCCATGATAGTTTAATAGTGTAACTGTCTTTTCAAGACAAGTTAAAGAAGAAATCTATGCCTTTTCCCTCGTACATCCACAACTCAGATAACCAAAATATGGACCATAAATGGATTCTATGGTACCATTAATGGATATACTTTCCAATCCATCAAGGCCAATGATTCATATTATTGACCAAGATCTTTCTTGCATTATGTACGAATTTTCTAGTATCTTTTACTTAACACAACCCTAAACAATAAATTCCCTTGTAACACTTACAGAACCATTTTTAACAGTTTTGCAACTATCCTTATAATCTTCGTTGACCTTATCAGGGTCAACGAAGTCCCTTACAGTAATTAAAAAAAATAAGGAAATACCTAAAATATAAACGATTCCGAAGTCTAAATAATGACGTCATTACTCTGTTAAAAATTAAAATCATTGTCCGCAAGTGTTTTAATTAAGAAGTTATTTTTCATGTAAATCCTCCCCACATAACCATTTTAGTTGAAAAAATCGCTAAAATTTGATTTTGATGTCGCTGAAAAGGCAGCGGAAATTTAATTAGAGACATGATAATGTCAAAAGAACGAAGAAGCTAGCAACAAATGAAACAAGTAGAAAAAGGTCATCATACATTTGTAGATTTAAACAGAGATATAAATGTAAACTGAAACTTTACCATTCATCACAATTAATTTTACGTTAGCTACATTTCATGTATGCATATAAAAATTATAGAAGCAACTGATCACTGGCACATTTGACGAACTATCTGACAACCTAACAAACTTTTTAACTAACTTAAAATAAAGCTAAATATCTTGACTAACTAATTAAAATAATCCACTGATCAATTAATGAATTCCAATAATCCTCCTCAAGATGGATGTACTGAAAACATTCATTACTCCAAGCTTATATAGTAAGAATTTATGTTGTGTCCTTTTCCAAAGCCTTAGTAAGCAAACAAGCTTGTTAGTCCTTAGTGTTGATGTAGGTTGTCTTGAGTCATTTCTGAATCGTTTCTCAAATGAAATGACAATCAATCTCTATGTGTACGTTCATTAAACACTAGGTTTGCACCAATTTATATAGCAACCTTGATCTCACAAAAAACAGAAGATGGTTTAATCAGTTTGACATTAAGTTCCATGAACAAGTCAGCAATCCATACTACTTCAGTTGTTAAACTAGACAAACTCCTATAATTAGCCTTTGCAGAACTCCTATGGACAGTATTCCGCTTTTTGGATTACCAGTAATGAGAGAATCACCAAACTTCAAATACAAAACAAGTAACTAATCTTCTTGTATTTGGACAAACAACCCAATATGCATGACAATATCCTGTTAAGTGAGGTATGTGACCTGCGCTCATCAACAATCCCTTCCCTGGTTCAAGTTTAATGTATTTGATCACCCTTATAGCATTATTCTAGTGTGACATTTTTGGTTGTTGCATAAACTGACTTAAGGTCTGTACTAAAAAATCTATGTCCGGCCTTGTGTTTGTAAAATAAAGCATCTTACTGATAAGCCTTTGGTATCTAGAAACATCTTCAAATACAATGTAAGTATTCTTGATATCTTTATCAAAGTCTACATTGGACAACTTTATGATGCATTCTAGTGGTATTAAACTTGGGTTAGCATTTCCTAACCAAAATTCAGCTATCAACTCCAAAGCATATTTCCTTTGGTTCACACAAAACTTTTGCTTGATCTAAGTAACTCAATTCCCAAAATAAATTTAATCTTTCCTAGATCTTTAATTTTGAAATATAGTTACTATACACACTTAGTTTCTTCGATCAACTCAATATGATTTCTTCTAATCAACAAATCATCAAAATATACAAAGTTTATTACCAATCTAGATCCACTCCTTTTAGTAAACAATGAAAAATCTAGGTGACTCTGTGTATAGCCTGAATTAAAGAAAGCCTCTGTCCACTTGACATTCCATTGTCTTGATGATTGTTTAAGTCCATAGAGTGACTTAACAAGTTTACAATGTTTATTCTTCCCCTGATCACAAATTCCCTTAGGAATTTCCATATATACCTCCTAAGAGAAATCACCCTATATCAAAGCATTGAATACATCTGGTCGGGGTAATATCTTCCACATAAGAATAATCATGCTCAGAAGATTCAAAATTCGGATCTACTATGTTGTCTTCTATGGGCATATGTGTCTTATTAAGTTCATAATCAATAATGGGATGGTTGTTTGTTGGTCATCTAATAAAAGGGAAACACATACTACTTCAAAAAAACATCTATGTTTACCAAGAGCTTTTAATGAGACATATTGTACATAAGATAACCCTTGTGATTTGTTGAGTATCCCATTATACCACATGCGTCAGCTCTGGGAGTGAACTTATTAGGCTTAACCATTCTAGTTGCATATCATAGACATACTATTGTCCTAAGATGATTAATATTTGCCTTATGGCCATTAAAAGAAGTTTTTCCTTTAAAAACATCAGTAGGTAATCTTTTCATCAGATAAACAACAACTAATATACACTCGACCCCAAATCTGATAGGAATATCACCTTGAAATCTTATTGCCATTGCTACCTCAAGTATGTGCTAGTGATTTATCTCCACCACTCCATTCTGTTATGGAATATGAGGAAAACTACTTTCCTTAATAATACCAAGAGACTTAAACAAAGTATTGCATTCAGTATTAAAGAACTTTGTGCCATTGTCTGATCTTAACCTTTTGACATGCTTGTTAAACTTAGTTTGAACTATAGCAAAAAAAAGACTTTAGAAATTGGAGACATAACTCTTCATCCTCAATAGATAGAACCAGGTCATTCTTGAATATCATCAACAATTGTCAATAAAAATCTACAATCATTATGAGTAGTAGTCCTATAGGGTCCCCAAACATCTAAGTAAAGCAAGTAAAAAACCTCAATAGCTCTGGATATACTTGTTTGAAAAGTCCATCTGGTTTGCTTTGAAAGGGGATATATTTAACATTTATTACATGCAATAATGTCTATATTCTCTTTTCCTAGAGTTATATATTTCAAGACCTTTATTGAATTGTGTCCTAGCCTATAGTGCCAAAGGAGCTTGTATGCATATGATTTTTGTGTAAGGGTCACCATCCCATCATTCATTCCTTTTCCACATGGTTTCTGAACATGTAATAGAGTCCATCAATCTCCTTACAAATCCCATTTACTTTAATTTCCCATTGGAGAGGTCCTGAAGAACAAAAAACTGAGGAAAGAAGTTAACTGAGCAAAACTATTTTCTTGTAATCTGTGATACTAAAATAAGATAATGCATTAATGCAGGTACCACCAAAACATTATTCAACACATTTCAATCAATAGTCTCACATTTATATAGCAACCTTGATCTCACAAAAAACAGAAGATGGTTTAATCAGTTTGACATTAAGTTCCATGAACAAGTCAGCAATCCATACTACTTCAGTTGTTAAACTAGACAAACTCCTATAATTAGCCTTTGCAGAACTCCTATGGACAGTATTCCGCTTTTTGGATTACCAGTAATGAGAGAATCACCAAACTTCAAATACAAAACAAGTAACTAATCTTCTTGTATTTGGACAAACAACCCAATATGCATGACAATATCCTGTTAAGTGAGGTATGTGACCTGCGCTCATCAACAATCCCTTCCCTGGTTCAAGTTTAATGTATTTGATCACCCTTATAGCATTATTCTAGTGTGACATTTTTGGTTGTTGCATAAACTGACTTAAGGTCTGTACTAAAAAATCTATGTCCGGCCTTGTGTTTGTAAAATAAAGCATCTTACTGATAAGCCTTTGGTATCTAGAAACATCTTCAAATACAATGTAAGTATTCTTGATATCTTTATCAAAGTCTACATTGGACAACTTTATGATGCATTCTAGTGGTATTAAACTTGGGTTAGCATTTCCTAACCAAAATTCAGCTATCAACTCCAAAGCATATTTCCTTTGGTTCACACAAAACTTTTGCTTGATCTAAGTAACTCAATTCCCAAAATAAATTTAATCTTTCCTAGATCTTTAATTTTGAAATATAGTTACTATACACACTTAGTTTCTTCGATCAACTCAATATGATTTCTTCTAATCAACAAATCATCAAAATATACAAAGTTTATTACCAATCTAGATCCACTCCTTTTAGTAAACAATGAAAAATCTAGGTGACTCTGTGTATAGCCTGAATTAAAGAAAGCCTCTGTCCACTTGACATTCCATTGTCTTGATGATTGTTTAAGTCCATAGAGTGACTTAACAAGTTTACAATGTTTATTCTTCCCCTGATCACAAATTCCCTTAGGAATTTCCATATATACCTCCTAAGAGAAATCACCCTATATAAAAGCATTGAATACATCTGGTCGGGGTAATATCTTCCACATAAGAATAATCATGCTCAGAAGATTCAAAATTCGGATCTACTATGTTGTCTTCTATGGGCATATGTGTCTTATTAAGTTCATAATCAATAATGGGATGGTTGTTTGTTGGTCATCTAATAAAAGGGAAACACATACTACTTCAAAAAAACATCTATGTTTACCAAGAGCTTTTAATGAGACATATTGTACATAAGATAACCCTTGTGATTTGTTGAGTATCCCATTATACCACACGTCGACTCCGGGAGTGAACTTATTAGGCTTAACCATTCTAGTTGCATATCATAGACATACTATTGTCCTAAGATGATTAATATTTGCCTTATGGCCATTAAAAGAAGTTTTTCCTTTAAAAACATCAGTAGGTAATCTTTTCATCAGATAAACAACAACTAATATACACTCGACCCCAAATCTGATAGGAATATCACCTTGAAATCTTATTGCCATTGCTACCTCAAGTATGTGCTAGTGATTTATCTCCACCACTCCATTCTGTTATGGAATATGAGGAAAACTACTTTCCTTAATAATACCAAGAGACTTAAACAAAGTATTGCATTCAGTATTAAAGAACTTTGTGCCATTGTCTGATCTTAACCTTTTGACATGCTTGTTAAACTGAGTTTGAACTATAGCAAAAAAAAGACTTTAGAAATTGGAGACATAACTCTTCATCCTCAATAGATAGAACCAGGTCATTCTTGAATATCATCAACAATTGTCAATAAAAATCTACAATCATTATGAGTAGTAGTCCTATAGGGTCCCCAAACATCTAAGTAAAGCAAGTAAAAAACCTCAATAGCTCTGGATATACTTGTTTGAAAAGTCCATCTGGTTTGCTTTGAAAGGGGATATATTTAACATTTATTACATGCAATAATGTCTATATTCTCTTTTCCTAGAGTTATATATTTCAAGACCTTTATTGAATTGTGTCCTAGCCTATAGTGCCAAAGGAGCTTGTATGCATATGATTTTTGTGTAAGGGTCACCATCCCATCATTCATTCCTTTTCCACATGGTTTCTGAACATGTAATAGAGTCCATAAATCTCCTTACAAATCCCATTTACTTTAATTTCCCATTGGAGAGGTCCTGAAGAACAAAAAACTGAGGAAAGAAGTTAACTGAGCAAAACTATTTTCTTGTAATCTGTGATACTAAAATAAGATCATGCTTGAATGCAGGTACCACCAAAACATTATTCAACACATTTCAATCAATAGTCTCACATTTACTAACGTAAGTCACTGAAGTAGATTCACCATTAGGTAAATGCACCTTCTTGCCTAGAAAACTAGATGCATATATCAATATATTGGGCTTAAATATTACATGTCATTTAGCACCTGAATCTATTATCCATCTATCTCCTTTCTCTGTTTCTCTAGTTGTCATTGATAATGCTTTAGGTTTCGAAATTATACCTGCAATGTTTTCCATACCCATTGTACCTTTGGAGGTTGATACTACTTCCTCCTTGTCCATCATGTGTTTATACTTGTGATACATGTTCTTCTTCTGGAGCAAAGTGTCAAGTCCCGCTATTTCTCAGTAAAATTTTGCATCCATATAGGGGCAGATGAGTCTAGAGTTTTGGAGAAATTTATAGAAAACTCTAAAAACCCTTAGATATTCCAAGAAGACTCTTGAATTTCTTAGGTCTTTCATTTAAAGACTCTAGAATACCTTAGAAAGATGTCTTGGAAAGTTTTGGAATATCCTAGAACATGTATAAAGTTTTACAAAGGGACTGAAGCGTAATTATTAGGAGGACTTGTAAAGTAAATATTATTTACACTTTAACTCTTAGGTTGTATTATAAATCGATGGGGGCAGTCATTTGTAAATCATCCATGCTTGAAACAAGCAATCCAACAAGTTGTATGCAGTCTTCCAAATAAAAAATCTTATTCCCAAGCTCTTAAATCTTTCTAAATCTTCCTTTCATTATCTTAGCAATCTTAGTATTGAAGACTTACTTGAGATTACAAGATCGTGAAAGATTCATCCGTAAATTGTCAGGTGCCGCACGGAGCTTTAGTATGACTGTAAGTCTGTGACAATGTGGTATCAGAGAAAAGGTTGATACTAAGGGAATGACTATCGAGGGAGACGTAAACGGTGCTAGCACCACCAACATCCATTTGGATGGTGGAAAGAAGAATAGAAAGTTAAAGAAGAATCAAAAAGGTTATGACGAGGTGCTGCCTCATCCCACAACAGGCGATGTGATAACCTCTAATCCACTTTTGATCACTGAAGCAAGTGACGATAAACTTTGCAAGGATGTTATCGACGTCTCAACTAGAGAAGAATGGGTCGCAAGGATGGAAGTGGAGAGACAGGTCGTGGAGATATTAGGACGGCGTATGAATGTGGCCGACTGCAGGTTCAAGAACTATGAGGACTTCACCCTTGAGGAGATCAAAAACATCCATAAGGAGTTGGAGGGTCGCCAATGGGACGATTTTGAGATAAAGGAGGCCATCACTTTCTTTGAGTGTCGGTTCATGGAAGCATTAAGCACAATTGAATCTTTGAAAGACAAATTTATGACGCTCAAGGAAGGAACAGAGGCTGGAGGATCTATGTTGTTCCAATTCATGTATGGATATCAGAATTGGTCCAGGATGAAGTTGCAACGCCGACAGGTCTGTACTATTGATGAAGCCATCATGCAGGCCGAAGTTTTCACAGACTTCAACAACGAGAAGGCCGACCGAGCTAGAAGAGAGGAAAAGAGAGGTAGTAATAACCATGGTGGGGGAGATTGTGGCAAAGTCGAAGAGCAGTGGCCACATCTTTAGAAGCATGATGCCTATAAGTCCCATGGCTAGATGTCTTGGCATTATGGTGACACGAAGAGAAAGACAGAGGTCGCCTAAAGAGGTGGTTGCTACATATGCGGTGGGTCGCATTGATACAAAAGGTGCGCTGAACTGAAGAGACTTTGTGCTACCCTACGAGAGTGAAAAGAGAAGGAAGAACAAGAGAAACAACAATGCGCGGAGATGACACAGTTTGTCTTTGTAGGACTATGCGAAGCAATCGCAAAGCATCAAGAAATCCAAACGAATATGGCACGTAGTATGTCGACATCAAGACTAACGAAAAAATCACTCGTGATATGGTCGACACGGGTGCAAAGGCCCGATTCATGACCAAGACGACTGCAAAAGGGTTGGGGATGAGTTACAGTCCAAGTAACGCCCAACTCAAGATGGTCAATGAACCATTGACTCCTGTTAGCGGACTCACACATGGAGTAAGCTTCACGCTCGGCGTATGGCAAGGTAAGACCAATTTCACTATCGTTCATTTACACCTCTACAATATAATACTTGTGCAAGAATTCTTCAACTAGTGCAACACTGTGATCGATCCTTACCTCAAAGAATTTTGGTCATGGATCAAGGCCGAACTTGTATGGATCCCATGGTTCAGGCACCGAAGACAGAAAGGTCATTTTAATTAATGACCATGAAACTTAAGAAAAATCCTAATAAGGAGAATTCCACATTTATAGCCATTATTACATCTTTGAAAAAACAAAATGGCGCGAAGAATTCCTTGCCACTAACGCGAAAAAGGTTCCAAGAGGGAACAATGTTGTGATGTCAAAAAAGCCACCAAGGCCTTGCCTCACATGAAGGAGCTAGATCGTGGTGCAGAGTTAGAAGAATAAAAAAGTAATTAAAGGAATTGTGAGAGGGCATTGACCGAGTAAATGGACTGTTAGTCGTGGTTACGAGAAACAAGAATCGTTTTCTGATGCAGAAACAATGTGATGTGTTCGTTGCATCACTATGTGGGGGAGAGTGTCATGTCCCGCCAATTAATTGTAAGATTTTGCATCTGCATAGAGGTGGAAGAGTCTAGAGTTTTGGAAAAGTTTATAGAAATCTCTAGAGGCCCTTAGATATTCCAAGAAGACTCGAGAATTCCTTCTGGATTTCCTTGTAAGGCTCTAGAATAACTTAGAAGATGTCTTAAAAAGCTTCGGAGTATCCTAAAACATGTAGGAAGTTCTAGAGAGGGACAAAAGTGTAATTATTAGGAGGACTTATAAACTAAATATTATTTTACACTTTAGCCCCAAGGTTGTAGTATAAATAGATGGGGCACACATTTGTAAATTTATCCAAGATTGAAACAAGCAATCCAACAAGTTGTAAGCAATCTACCAAATAATGAAATCCTTCTTCCAAAGTTCTGAAATCTTTCTAAGTCTTCCTTTAATTCTCTTAGCTATCTTAGTTTAAAAGTCTTATTTGAGCTTACAAGATCGTGAATGATTCGTGAGTAAGTTGTCAAATGTCACACGGATCTTCAGTAAGAATCTAAGCCTGTGAGAAAAGGGCTAAATGCTTCATCATAATTATCATATCTGATAGCATTTGCATGATTTGCCATGACGTGTTGCTTATTTTTCTGAACTTAATTTTCTGGTGGTTCGGACTTCTTTTTGAACTTCCAATCATCAAAGTTTCCAACTAACGTAAAACAATTGTCCTTAATGTAGCCTTACAGTTTACAATGATCACATATTTGATCCAAATTCTTCTTTTTATTTTAAATTTCCTCTTCGAATTCCCTTTCCCTACATATAATGTAGTTGGATCTTGAATTCGTTCCCCTGCATATCTAAAATGCCCCCACTACATGTGAACTTGAAGTCATACATTGACCGTCTACCATTGTTTTACTCGAAAAATAAAAAAAATGAGTTTCATTCGGAAAATCGATCAAACTTATGATTTAAGAGAAATCGATTTTTCAACTAAATAGAGTCGCCACTTAATTTTTTGTTAAAAATAAAAAAAACATATTTTTTCAAAATAATTTAAACAGATAAAAATCAATTTGTTATAAATATAATTCGAAGTTCAATGTACATTTCAAGAAGGTTTTAGGCTCTCGGATGTCTGCTAACTTGCAGTTGACCGGCGATTTGACTAAAACGACTAATCAATCAACTTTTAAGGTTTTTATTGAGAAATAAGACTAAATTTTTATTTAAAGGGAAAATAAACTTTAAGGGATTTTAAAAGTGATTAATTTATTTTTTGCAAGACAATTAAAATAAAATAGAACTAAATAATAAATAAATAAAAAAACATTTAAATTTGAACATAATAGATAACATGACTATCTTTTGGGAATTAATTAAGTTAAAACCAAACTATAAATATAATGTTAGTCAACATAATGACAAATGAATAATAGCAAAAGGGAGAAGTAATAAATTTGGGCCTTTCTCCCAAATTCCAAATTTAATGGGCTTCTGGCCCAAGTCTTGTAACTCGTCCTGATCTAAGATTGCAAAAATAGGCCCAGGCCCATTTACATTCAAAAATCTCTTAAATATTAGACATCCGGATACATAATTGGTTGTGTGGATATATTAATTGTGATACATTATATATATGGCTGTTGCAAAATAAAATAGAAAATCAAATTAATATCCCATAATTTATGCTATTCAATTGCTTTTTACTGTATCAATCAAAGAAACGTATATCCTAAAATAATAAATCAATTTAAAATTCATAATCCATGTTAATCTTTGTCCATATTTGAACGAAGAAACTTTCGAGTAGGATTCAATTTTTTTGTTTAAAATTTGATAAGATACGCAATGAATATTTTGGTTTTTGACTAACACTCTTGAAGGAAGAAAAAATCGAAGATCGTAGCTTTTTAGTTCTTTGAATTCTACACGAATCTCACAATGGACGATTAGGTTGGGTTTCTTTGCCAATTTTCTTGGTATCTTTATTTTTGTACAGGTGGTTACTTACCATTGTGTAATGGCAGATCCCTAACATCAAAGCAATTGAAACATGTTATTTTACACGTAGCTTGGGTAGAAATAGTTATTATTTGCCATAACTTCAATTTTCCAGTTAAAATGTTTGATAGAAAAGGTATGAAACACATATTCATGTGCTTTAATCATTGTTTTTTATTCATGAATTTATATATGATTGATAAGTCATGATAAATTACTAATAGAATTGATACATTAAAACTTTGAAGTAAACGTTATGGATTTGAAGATCTGCGAGTTACTATACTTTTAATATAAAATATCATATACATGTGAATTTCTTTTTTAAAATTTGAATTTGTATATGCACATATAGATCATGATACATTGCTGATTGAAACTTGATCTACTTTTACTTGTATATGCAATGAATTTCTATAGATGTGAGCCAGTGTGTTATTACTATAAAGTATCAGATACATGTGAATTTTTATTCTTGAATATATGAATTTCTTGATATATATCAATCTATAAATTATCGTGTATCTAGAGTTAAATATAATTAGGTTTTTGAGTATCATAAAATGAATTAATTGATATGTGATGCATCTATCACTTTTTAATGTGTACAAGTGTTCCATCTTCTAAATTTATTTATTCAATATATATTGGTGGATGACGATACATCGTTTGCCTTAAGAAATTGTACTTTCTCTCCAAAAGGAGATTGACAAACACTTTTTTGGGGACTACTGTTATGTTCAGATAAATTATTTTGAGATTATTGATTTTTACTTATTGTTTTTCAAACTTTTACTTTGACAAAAGAATACAATTTACTAATAGCTGGTGAAATTTTTATACAATAAATTGAAATATTAAGATTTTCGACCTTGTATTCATTTTTTGTAACACAATCTGTTTGATATAGCTTTTTTCAAAAAAATAAATGTATCATTAGCTATTTGATAATAATGTGCCAGCGAACGTGTTTGTGAAGATGGTTCCATTCGATATGGTTCAAATACATTTTTATATAATGTATTATTATATAGCTGAAAATGTCTATGATACAATAAGGTTGCGAAAATAGTACGTAAAATAAAATCAAGTGAATCTATAAATGTATAAGTAAGTCTAATTTATCAATTAGATAAACAAATGAATGAAGACTAAATACAAGTAATTATTTAATGTATCAACATAGTTCAATGCACAACTAACTAGAACAAATTATCAAGTAAATGCATAATTGAATCAACAATAAAGTTATATATTACATCACATTGCTTAGGTGTTAAAATGATTCAACAATTGACTTAAACTAATGACAAGAAATATTATTACGTGCTTATGCATTAATGAATTTTATACATAATTTTATTCAAATTTTGGACTAGTTTATATAAGACAAATATGTAAGACAATTTATACAATAATTCTTAGTACTAATATAATATAGTTTTCGTGATAAATATTGTATTTATACTTGATACATCAAATAAGTAATTGTTGCTGATAAGTCATAAGATGTTAAATTTGAGATTGAGACATTATGATGTAATAGTTGTTATGCAAATTAATACATTACGTATAAATTTAAGTTCACGTATCATATCTAAAAAACTAGTGCATGATACATCACTATTTATGTATCTTCATTCAATTGATAAGTACTGTATTATTACGGGATACATTAAACAATTAATTGTTGCTTATAAGTTGTTTGCCTTGAAATTGACACATGTAGTATAAATTAGTATTTATAAAACATGTCCATATTCGACGTAGCTATGTACCATATACAAAAAAAATTAATATGAGATATATTTAGTATAAATTCGGATAAAGTATCATGCCTAATAAATTAATGCATGATATATACTATTTATATGTCTTCATTCGTTGTTGCTTCATTATGATCTTGAGGGCCTTGATTTGGTTCATCATCCTAAAGAAGAAGCATGTAGTATAAGTCAGGATACATTAAATTCATAATGCATCATGTACAAACAAATTATGATGAATCAAACATGTGATAATGTATCATAATACTAAATTATATGATCATACTAATACAATCTTATGTACACTTACTTGTGGACTAAAATGAATATTTTCATATATTAGTTGGATTTCTTAAAAAATCTCTATTTAGTGTTGATTTATGGTAGTACCATGAATATTCACACTTTTGGTTAGACTTCTGAAACATCCGTTATTTCTGATTCTTGACAGTATCATCAATCTGTAATTGAAGTTTAACAACAAACAAGTGTTAAAAAAATATGTTAATGATACATTTAATTATATTCAAGAAAAATATGTTTGAAATATATAATTTATATAATATATAATGAACTATAAACACTATTAAATCATAATATATCAGATACATACATCTACAGTCATGGATCTGATCATCAACCTCAACAGCAGATACAATCAATGTTTTGGTCATTATGAAAAAATCGAATTGTATTGGTGAAGTTCATTGTGTGTCAAACTGAAAGGTACTTTCTTGAGGTTCAATATTGGATTTTGCTGAAAAATTTCATCGTGCAGTACATAGATTTACTAGCAACATCCTTCATCAAAAAATTAATAACATATTAAACTATGCAATTTATTCAAGAAATAAATACATATAAAAGATAATATCTTTTGTGGTTGGTTGTCCTCATGTGTACATATTTGATAAACTAAGAATTTAGGGAGAGAAAAAACAACAATAGAGCAGAAAATTCTTACCTATTTTGAAATTGATTGACTAGAAAAAGAATTCTTTTGAAAATCAAATTGATTTGACATTTGTAACGGCTAACTATGTGGAGTAAATTTAGGGAGACAAAAAATGAAGTAGGAAACGTGGGTTTGACAGTTGAATTTTTTTTATCCGAAAATCTCAATTATTTAGAGGAATAAGGGACTTATGTAATATTTTTTCTTTAAAAAAAAGGGGGAAAATAGATAATTAGATAAGTAAAGTTGTTTATTTAAGTAAATTTTTCCAAATTTATTTTGAGGCTTTTGAGCCCATTTTTGACCTTTGAGAATTTGTATACGCTAAATGTATATTGGTGCATATGGGCTATATTCTATGTTCGTATTTTTGCATTGTTCCCGTATAAAAGTTTTCCATCTGTATTTTGTCTCCCGACATGTTTCCCTCATACTTTTTGACATTTCAGATCTGTATATCAGTGTATACAACTCATTTTCGGGATTTTGGAAACTTAATAAGTTAATTTCCAGCTTCGTATTGGATCTTTGGAAACCTGTATCTCAACTTCATGTTTGTTGACTTAATGAAGGGAATTGACAGAATGCTAGGAAAAGAGTATCCAATAACTCGGGAGAAGCCGATTCAAACATAGAAGAGATTAAAACAAGATAACGATTGATGATATAGCATGCTTTTAATCAATATAATGCACCCAAGACAAATGAAAATAAAATAAGACCAAAATGCATGTGTTTGATTTACTATACCCATGTTATGATAAAAATGACCAAGGAAAACATGCAACATTCAAAGCATATCCACTTAAAACTAAACCAATCTCCACATGATAAAGTAAGATAACCAACGGTAGTAATTGCTAATAGTGAAAACAAACTGTGACCAAATGGAAAGTTTATGTCATTAGGATTAAGATAAAACATAAAACAAAGCAAAGGTAACAATGTATCTATGTTTAGAATAATATCAAACATCTTAAATTGGAGTAAAGAAGTAGCAAAAATTATCAAGATATGCCACTGTTTCTTGCTAAAGTTAGGCATGAAAACTATGATAGACATTTTTCCTTTATCTCCCCTTTTATAGAATATTTCACAACTCTTGGTAGAGAAGAAAATTCTAGGCAACAAAAAACACCATATGATTTTAGCACAATATTGTGATAAATTTCCAATAGAAAACCAAACTTATAATCATCTTGGAACCACAAACATAATTTAGACTAATCGAAAATGCGAACACGAAGTTCAAACGCTTACCAACTCCGTGAAAGAATGAAAGGATAAGATGCCTGTTATTAAATAACAGTAAAAATTCAACTATATTCGACAAAACATGCTAAAAAGGATGAATAGCAGAATAACATAAACATAAAACCAGCGGACTTCCAAACTATAACCGGATGATATGCCGACTAATGAAATAAATAGGAACACACTATTCCTACTAATATCACCATCGTACTAACATTGAATAGACAAAGGAACATCAATAATAGTTTCCCAGTACTGAATATATCTTCTCAAAATGGAAAAGAGAAAGAAAAAAAAACTCTATCAAGAAAGACGTGTTACCATCTTTTGGGCAGCAATATCGAGGCAACATAGAGAATATGCAACGACTTCATACCACACGGAGCCTCATCAGATTCTGACATACTACGAACAATTAAAATGAGAAAATCACTAAGCTCGTGACCTCTTAATGTATGTTTTCCATAGTTATTTTGGAGATTTTCTATCTCTACGTCTATTTTATTTGATGAAAATTCTTTCTGTTTCAAATAGTAAAATAGCTTCCTCTAAAAAAATCCCCCAAAAACAGTAAAAGTTATAGGTATTAATTAAGAGGAAGAATTGGAATTAGAAAAGGAGGAAAATCGAGAGGGTGAATTTCGAATTCGAATTCGAATCCCTTCAAAATGATAAGGTTGACAACTATCAATTGAACCAAACTTGTGCAATTTTCAACAGAAACTAGAGGAGATACGTCTGATTATTGGCGAAACGACGAAGAACGCACTGTAGACAATAAAATTTGCATCAAGAAAATAATAGTTAAGAATGGAAGATTATAGAAACAATCTTTCAAGATTGTAATCTAGACCCCAGATGAGACCGGCCTCGTTGACCTCTCAGAGGTTGCAGACAAGCCTACAAAAGTCATTGTTACTTCATCTTGGTTAATTTTAGCGGAAAATTTGAACTTTTTGTTACTTAAAATTCTAACTAATTATTTCTAGTATAATCATAATTTGTTCACCATCAACCATCTAACATTAAGATCATCAAATGAAAGAAGTAGTTAAATATAGCAATAACTTAATACTTGCAAAAATTGCACCAATACAAATTCTAAAATAATACGGGAATGAAACGCTAGTGGAACATACCCCACTAACTCAATCCTAAGACTAAGATAAAATATAAATGTCAAGAATCCTCGAAAGCATGAGGGCCTACCAATTCTTGATAAATGCTCGACGTCCGGATCGCTTCAGCGTCAACCTGTAGCTCAAGCATCCACCTGTGCCTGCACCAAAATGGTATAATTGTATAGGGATAGCACACACTTGTACTAAGTATGGGTACATGCAAGAACACACCACGGACATTCATGAGCAAGAATAGCTCTTTCCTATCATTGAAGTCAATCACACACGCTCTCAACATATCCACCAATGTATGTATGGTGTGCTCTGCCTGCCCATCAATCTGAGGATGAAAGGCAGTACTAAGCTTTACCTACGTGCCCAAGATTTTTTGGAAAGATCTCCAGAAATGTGAAGTAAACTGAGCTCCTCTATATAATATGGTAGACAGAGGAATGCCATCTCATAATATCATCTATGTATAGTCTCGCATAGTCCTCGGCTCTATAAGTAGACTTCACAGGGACAAAGTTGGTAGAATTAGTTGATCTGTCCACAATAACCTATATCGGAAAACGAACCACAATGTCCATATTAATGGCCTCACACTTCCAAGTCGGAACCTCAATAATCTGTGTTAAACTGCAATGCTTAAGATATTCTGCCTTAAGCTTCTGATAATTAGGACACTTGGCCACATATTCTGCAATGTCCTTCTTCATCCCATTTACCAATAAATCTGTTTAAGATCATGATACATCTTGGTGGAACCTGGATGTTTGGAATATCTGGAACCATAGGCCTGTATAACAATCCTAGTCCGCAAATCATCCCCATATCGTACACATAACCTGTCTTGATCCCTAAGTATGTCATCACCTCCCAAAGCGAAAGACTCATTCATCTTTATCAACGCTGAGTCCTTCAGCTCCATCAACACGGGATTGAGTTGCTGACCCTGCTTGACTTCAACTACTAAGGATGGTTCAGAACAAGGATGAGCTCAAACACTCCCACTAGTAGAGTCAACAAATCGCACACCTAGTCTGGCCTTCTTCTGTACATCTTTTTCTAACTACTTCTTTTCATCCTCAACGTGGGTTGTACTTCCCATGCTCATCCTTCTCAAAGCATCGGCTACAATAATATCCTTACCTGGATGGTAGTGAACATTCATGTCATAATCCTTCAAAAGCTCCAACAATCTCCGCTGACGTATATTCAACTCCCTCTATGTGAACACGTACTGGAGATTTTTGTGGTCTGTGAACACATCCACATGCAGTCCATACAAGTAGTCCTTCCAAAGATTCAGTCAAAACACCACAACTACTAACTCCAGGTCATGAGTGGGATAATTCTTGTCATGAAACTTGAGCTATTTTGACGCATAGGCTATCACCTTACCACCCTGCAGAAGATCACAACCAAAACCAACCCTATAAGCATCACAATAATCAATGTAATTCTCAATACACTTAGGAAAAGTAAGTACCTGGGCTGAAGTGAGTCTATCCTTGAGCTCCTAGAAACTCTTTTCACAAGTCTCTGTCAATTCAAACTTGGACTTCATCTTAGTCACAGTTGTTAGTGGGACTATAATGGAATAAAAGCCCTCCACCAACCTACGGTAGTAAACAACCATTCCCAAGAAGCTACAGATATCTGTGGGAGTAAGAGGTTTTGGCCAGCTTTTAACACCCATAGTCTTCCTGGGGTCCACCTCTAAACCTTTATCGGACACAACATGACAAGGAAGGTCACTTATCTAAGCAAAAATTTACAGTTGCTTAATTTGGCGCACAACTGATGTTGTCTAAGTACCTTCAAGGTTAGTCTAAAATGTTGTTCATGCTCTTCCTTTGTCCTAGAGTAGATAAGAATGTAATCAATGAATACTATGAAAAAAGAGTCAAGGTATTCACGGAAGATCCTGTTAATGAGATCTATGACAAAAGAGTCAAGGTATTCACAGAAGATCCTGTTCATGAGATCCATAAATGCAGCAGGTGCATTCGTGAGACCAAATGACATAACCAAGAAGTCATAATGACCATAACGGGTACAAAAGTCTTTCTTTGGGATATCTCCATACCTAAACCTAAGGTGATCATAACCTGTACGAAGATCAATCTTAGAGAAGAAATTAAACCCTTGGAGCTAATCGAACAAATCATCTATTCTGGAAAGTGGATGCTTATTATATATAGTGAATATGTTGAGCATTCGATAATCAATACACATTTTAAGGGTTCCATCCTTCTATTTCATAAACAACACTGGAGTGCACCAAGAGAATATGCTCGGCTGAATAAAACCCTTATTAGTAAGATCTTTTAATTGCAGCTTCAAATCTTTGAGTTCAGCTAGAGCCAATCTGTAGGGAGGTATCGAAATTGGTTTAGTATCGGGTTCCATGTCGATACCAAAGTCAATCTCTGGAGGAGGAGGGACTCCAAGCAAATCATCAAGAAATACATCTAAGAACTCATTCACAACACGTACTGACTCTATGGAAGGAATATAATGATCTAAATCATTAACACTCACAATATGACACAACCCCTTGGACATCATTTTGTTGGCCTTAATGTTCGAAATAAACGGATAAGGATGACTCAAGTTGTACTCCTCGCAGACTAGTTCCTCTTCATTAGGGAAAAAAAATCTTACCACTCTACTACGACAATCCAAACAACCATAACAATTTGAAGACAATCCATACAAAGGATAACATCAAAATCATGCATGGGTAACTCAACCAAGTCTGCACACATAGTCTTACCACTTACAACTATTGGGCAATCCTTGTATTCTCTATCAGTTCTTACATTTTCTCCTAAATGTGTACTAACCACAATAGTATCATGCAGAACTTTAGGAAATATTTCAAATGTGAGAGAAAGCAATGGAGTTACAAAGGAAATCATA
Organism: Solanum arcanum; assembly: GCA_027789145.1. Lineage (NCBI taxonomy): Eukaryota > Viridiplantae > Streptophyta > Magnoliopsida > Solanales > Solanaceae > Solanum > Solanum arcanum. The sequence goes on along the minus strand of CM050942.1, from coordinate 55,328,695 downwards.
GAACCTGGATCAAGTTAAGCATAAAAAGAAGTTAAGAATACTTGTAGCATACATGTCACCATATGAAGCAGACTTCTCTTGCTCCTCCCTGTCCTTTAGGGCATTAAACTTGTTCCTCTTAGGTGGCTTGGGTACTTCTACACCCTGTGGATTAGGCCTAGTCTGACCATTACCTCTAGCCTAACCTCTGTTCTATGGGCAGTCTATAACCTTATGCCCACTCTTACCACAATTGAAATAGTCATTAGTGCACTGTCTGCACTCTCCACTGTGAGCACGACCACAGTTAGCACAGTTCATTTTGGGACGCTGCATATCACCTCCATTGCCCTTCTTGGGATCAGTTCTGCCACCAATAGGTGTTTTACTCCACTTGGAATTAGAATTCCCAGAATTCTGCCGCCCCTTCTTCAACCTAGGCTTCTCACGGACGGTAAATATTTTTTTCTTTGGCCTCCATGGCTGGGACTTACCTTATCTTGAAGCTTCGGCCTCCTAGCATCACAAAAGCCCTTTTTTTTGCGGCTCTGCTCTACCTACTGGACATGCACCATCAACCTGGAGAGGTCCATGTTATCATGGAGCATCGATGATCGACACTCCTGCTCCAAATCTCCGTTGATTCCTGTGAGGAACCTACTCATCTCATCCCTGCTGTTAAATACAACGGAAGTAGCATACCTGGATAGTTTTACAGTCTTTAGGGAATACTCACTGGTTGCCATTGATCCCTACTTGAAGTTGATAGACTCCTCAACCTTCGCCTCCATCATCACCCTGGGAAAGAATTTCTCCATGAAGGTTGTCTTAAACAACTCCCGTGGACCGAAACTCCACTCAATGCTCGGCTATCCTGCAATATTTTGCACCAAGTCTGTGCAACATCATTGAGCTGATATGAAGCCAGCTCTGCTTTATTAGTATCTTTGGCCCCCACAGCCACCAAAATTTTATGCACCTCATCCACAAATACCTGGGGGTCCTATGAAGTCTTAGACCTTGTGAAAATAGGAGGGTTCATCCTCGTGAAGTCCCTCAGCCTGTCAGCCATGCTATGCACTAGTGGGTTCTCCCTCTCAATATTCATCGGTTGACCTGGGCAGTCATGGATTGGGCCTACATATTGATGGCCACTGCAATCTGGGCCAGAGATGCCCACAACTCCGCATCAGTCAATCTAGCTAGGTTAATTCTCATAGCAACTCCTTCAGGTGGAGCCTTGGGTGGAACCTAATTGTTCCCCACAGCTGCTCCACTTCTCCTCTAACCAACGTTCCTCCTAGTATTAATTCAATTAAAACAATAAGTATTGATGTTAGACACTCTCATAACATCAACAAATCGAACATTAGAAAAGGAACGATAAGATCAAAAGAAGGGAAATTTTCCTACATGCCATGCAATCTCTAATTCAGGATAATGGTGCACTTCATTACCATGACATAAACAAAACTTAATGTGGTTGATGAAAAATTATTATTCTTGGAATTTAATTTAGTGAACTGATACCAACTTTGTCACGACCAGAGTCTAGAACCCAGAAAAGACAGGCGTTGTTGACCTTTAAGAGGTCGCACACAAGCCTACATACGTCATCGTTACTTCATCTATGTTAATTTTTGTGGAAAATTTGAATTTTTTGTTACTTAACATTCTTAATAATCATTTCTAATATAATCATAACTTGTTCAACATCAACTATTTAGCATTAAAATCATCAAATGAAACAAATAGTTTAATATAGCAATAACTGAATACTTGCAAAAATGGCACCAATACAAAGTCTGAAATAATACAGGAAAAAAATCTAGTGGGACATACTCCACTAACTCAATCCTAAGACTAAGCTTGAATATAAAAGGAAAGCATCTTTCAATGCATGAGGGCCTACCAAGTCCGGATGAATGCTTGACGTCCGGATAGCTTCAGGGTCAACCTGTATCTCTAACTTCAACTTGTGCCTGCACCTAAAATGTTAGAGTTGTATAGGGTTAGCACACACTTGTACTAAGTATGGGTATATGCAAGCACACACCACAGACATTCATGAGCAAGAATAGCTCTTTCATAACAACATGATTATGGAAAGTTAAATCAGTGCACTCGCCAAATTCGGACAAGGAAAGTTAGTGAACTTTCAAAATTTGAATTAGAAAAGTCAGTGAGATTTCCAAATATGGATTAGGAAAGCCAGTGAAATTTCCAAATTTTTATTAGGAAGGTCATACCACGAGAGTAACATGCATCATCATACTTATCATATTGTACACAACACATAACATTTTACACATAACACATATCACATAACATATACCACATAACATATTTTGTAAAATTCATTCATATGCCATGAGACGTTGGAATCATGCAGTTGACATTAAGACTTTAGAAAATCAGGGCTCAACGTATGAGACCTCAACTACGGCGTCTTTACTAGAAAATATAGAGTCTGCTTCATTCATTCATACGTACTTCATTGCATTCATTAATAAGCTAGTGTAAACACCAGCTATACCAAGGATGTAGTTTAAAATTCTCATCGGGTATGCTGTGCAATTATCAAGAATAATCTAGTATCATTACTTGAGTCTACCATACATCTTCATTATCCTATCCTAACACCTTTGCTATTATTTATTTCATTTTGTACATCATTTGAGGCTGACCTCATTCATTAATTGGAAACTACTTTAACCGACATTGGTCATGTGAGCATCATGAAATCCAGTGTCTCCCCTACACTAAAAAGAGGTGGAATCACCGGTAAAGGTGACCCAAAATATGGTAGCGTACATGGGAATTTCACCCCGCCAGATCCCTATATTGGCAGTATAGGTTCGAAGACTAGGAGATATAAGGAGACCCATACCCGGCATGCCGGACATTCTCATCTTATGAGAGTTACGTGAACCTCCTCCTTTCCCAAAAAAAAGCATCACCGCTAATAGCTAGTCTCTCGGTCCCAGTATAAAGTTCCATTACATTCAACTATTACATAATGGAAGATGGCTTCTACTATGAGGACATCATATCTCAATAGATGATTTCTCATCTCATCATTAGTATTAAGTGTTTTAATCTCAATACATTCAATAGAGTGTTCTTAGAGACTGGTCCCTTCATTAAATCACACTCTCATAGGTCAGTACGTTTTGGTAACATTTACTTAGGCTCATTTGAGATTGATCTCTTTTTCACATTAGCCTCATATCATGTTGTCACCACATTCATTAACATTAGTACAATTGCTCTTCATAATTACTCACCTCATTTTACGTGAATGTTCATTTAATCATATGCAAATGCACTTGGCCATTTATGTGTTTCACACTCTTACTTAAACCTTCTAGGGTATTATCATTTCATAACATAATAATCATTTCATTGTAATGCCAATGCACTTGGGCATTTAGTGTGTTTTACACTCTTACTCAACCCTTCTAGGGTTACTTCATTTCCTTACATACATCTTACGTTCACTTATTTTTAAACGTATGCTAGACATATGGGTTTATACATACAAGCCATAAGGCTTCATTCATAGTTAGATAAGTGACTCATATCTTCCTAAGATTATGTAGTACATGACATATGTATCTTATATGTATGCCAAGGAATCGATTACAATCTAAGTAGGTGGCATTATCTAGAACATTTAATTCACGTATAGCTTATGTATCAATACAAAAATTTGGGTAAAAGAACCAAAGTTTGAACCCCTAGGACAATATGTACTTTTTTTTTACTTTTTTTTAGACTTCATGACATTGGGACCCTAGATCGAGCCCCAATATAAACATTCTATATTTGTTTTTCTCCTTGGATTGTCCTCTTAATTGGCCGAAAGGTTGTGGGGTCGAACCCCCACAACCAATTTTTTCATTTAATTCTTCTTTTCTAATTCGCATGGACCATGAGGTTGTGGGATTGAACCCCCACAACCTCTCTTTATATATGCTTTATTTCGATAGGGGTTGTGAGTTTGTGGGTTCGAACCACCTCAACCTCCTTATTTTATTTTTAGTTAAAAGTTGACTTGGCTAAGCATTGGCTGTGAGGTTGTTGGATTGAGCCCCCACAACCTCAATTTATTTTCTTATTTATTTTGCCCTTTCTCCTTTCAGGCCTTGAGGTCGTGGGTTGGATTTCCACGCCTCACGCCTCCTTTCTTTTTTTTTACTTTCCCTTCATTCGCTGCCTACAGGTCATGGGTTCGATTCCCACGCCTCCCATTTTATTTATTTATGTTTTTGCTCTCTCCTTTGTCAGCCAGTACTCCCCATTTCGAATCCCCTTGACCCTTGTTCTTTTATTAAGAATTTAAGTTACCAAACGGGCGAGGTCAAAGGTTTTAATCCTAGTGGCCTCATCCCTTTAAAATTAGTTAAATTTTCCATATTTCTTCTCTATATTTTAGCCTAAACTAAACATATATTTTATTCTTGAAGCCTAATCATTTTCTTTATTGATTTTCATCATTATATCCACTTGAAAACCTAGGAAAATTGACGGATCGTTTAACACTTTTTGGGGGTATTTCATTGATTCATTTAGCCAAAATTTTGTAACTCAAACCAGCCCCTTTTCCATTTTAATGAACATCACAATTTACATAGATTTATGTACGTAAAATGACAAATAAAACAATATTAAACTTGAAGCCTTAACTCGGCCTAATTCAAAGTACATTCACAATAACATTTTTGCACTTGCACACTCTTGCACAAAGTTTCGAATACATGGTTGTCTATCATATGATTTCAGATACACAACGTAGTCATATTCATCACGAAAACATAGCATACACCTAAATATACTAGCAATCATACACAACCAATGATTCATTGGGAGCTAGTGATAGGGGCATGCTAAAGGGAAAACAATCCTAGTTTTTGAAAAAATAATATGAACCTTAAGGGGTCTCTTGGGAAAGGGACCAAGAAAGAAGAAAATGCATATCTTTTTTTGACGTTCAAACCTTGAAGTTGCTGGCCCAAACACTCTCCAAAACTAAAGTCCAATCCGAGTTTTCAACACAAAAATTTCGACGGAAAAACCCTCTCATTACCTAACGTGTTCACTTAGCTTGTTTTCTTATATTTTAGTGTGAGTTCTTCAAGTGTGAAGAACTCTAGCAATTTTTCTGTTCTTGTAGTCATTTAGGAAGTGAGAAATCGTGAAAAGAGTGGAGAAAACGTGAGAGACATGAGCGTGAGAGAGAGTTAAAGGAGGTGAAGTACTTTAGACTTAGTCAAGTAGGAGATTTGTCATAAAAATACATTAATTAATTAACAAATGATAATTAATTATAATTTTTTTTTCTTTTTAAATCAGCCATTAAGTTATTAATTTATTAAATTAATTCACCAATTAAAAAAATCACATTAAATCATTTCTCCCACCTAGGTTCGAACTTAGGTGGAGCAAGACTTCACTTCAAGGGCCCAATTTCGACCCTCTCTTCCAAAATTGCCCCTATATTTTATTAATTAATTACATATTTAGGGTAATTAAGATACTACCTTTATCAAGGAAAAGACCATTTTACCCCTAAACTCTTCAAACCTAAAATTTCTTCTTTTTAAGTCCGGTAAGACTCCTTGAGTAAATCTTCGTATTGGAGAGCCCTATATGGCTGGACCCAACCTTTTCTAGCTCAACTAACTCCCCAAGTTAGTTGGCCTGGTTGTTGTAAGAGTTCCGAGGTGTGGTTCTACGCGCATCAATCTGTGTGAACCCTGGTCTAATCGTAGGCATTCTTGACACATTAAGCATTTCTTATCTTATTCATTTTTAGGGTTGTTACACAATCGATTTTATTATTTCAAATTTGAGTTTTACAATCTCTATATTCGTATGAATTCGCCTTTTAAAATATAAATTAAAGGCTTTAAGGCTTGTTCTTGAATCTCTAATGAACTTGAACTTGAACATTATGTTGATCTTAACTATTAATTGAATTCAAGGGCTTCGAGCTATTTATTGAATTCGAAGGCCTTGATCTTGATTGTTCTTGAACTTGAATGCTTGAATTCTCAAACTTGTATCTTGGTAGAGAACTAAATGGTGTTTGTACCACAGATTTTCTCTAGCTTCTTGTTTAGAATTTTCTTTCTTCTCTTTTACTGAATTATGAGACCCCTATTTATAGTTTTACAATAGAAGAGTTGCGGTTGGAGCAGGACCCCCTTCGGACAATCAGATTTAAGTGAAATATCATATGGGATTTTTTAAGTGGGCTTTAGTTAAATTCATATTTACCTGAATTTAAATAATTGAAGCAATTATATTAATGCATGATATTTATTTGGACTAATACATTAATTTAATATAAACAGAACAAATTTATAAATTTATATTTAGTAAATTTTAAGTGACTACAAATGCTCCCTTCTTCAAGTCTTCTCCAGATATTTTATCTTTCAATGACTAGGCTTGAAGAATTTGAAGACTTCTACTTGCATACTTAGAGATTTAAAAACTTTATGTTGAAGCAATTTTATTCATATGGGTTTGCCTCCATTGAGTCAAGATCATTTTGTGCAAGTCTGGAGTTTTATGAAAGCTTACTCATAGCTTTAACTCATGAAATAGATCAAGTTGGAACATTTGATTTTTTGACACTTATGCAACTGAACTTAGAATATGGTTCTAAGTGCCTATGTAACTCAATGAAGAAGATCAAGTCGCAATATAGTTCTGGAAGAGTGAGTGATTTTTTCGTTGTGTCGTACATAGTTTATACTTTTATGGTCAAGGAGTGACATGCAGTTTAGGCTCGTACCTTGAGGAGCATTTTAACTTGAACATTTAGCTCAAATTTAAAGAGCTTTATGATATACAGTTTAGACTCGTGTCTCAAGGAGCATTTCAACTAATGATTTAACTCAAACTTGAAGATTTAAGGGACATATAGTTTAAGTTCGTGTTTTAAGGAGCATTTCCACTTCAAGATTTAACTCAAACTTTAAAATTATGTGACACGCAATTGAAGCTCGTGTTTCGAGGAGCATTTCAACTTAAAGAATTAAACCTAACATGAAGATATAAGTGACTTACAGTTGAAGCTCCTGTTTCAAGAAGTATTTCAACTTGAAGATTTAACTCAAACATGAAGATTTAAGTGACATACAGTTTAATCTCGTGTTTCAATGAGTATTCAACTTGAAGATTTAACTCAAACTTGATGATTTAAGTGACACAGTTTAAACTCGTGTTTCAATGAGCATTCAACTTGAAGATTTAACTTTAACTTGAAATTTATGCTCGTGTTTCAAGGAGCATTTCAACTTGAAGTATTAACCTTAACTTGAAGATTTAAGTGACATACAATTTAAGCTCGTGTTTGAAGAATCATTTCAACTTGAATATTTAACTCAAACTTGAAGATTTAAGTGACATAGAGTTTAAGATTGTGTTTCAAGGGGCATTTCAACTTGAAGATTTGACTGTAACTTGAAGATTTAAGTGATATATAATCTAAGCTCGTGTTTCAAGGAGCATTGTAACTTGCAGTTTAAGCTCATGCATTAAGGATAATTGTAACTTGAAGTTTAAGTTCATGCATTAAGAAGCGTCTAGATATACAATGACTCTTCAAAGTCATCTTTGGATGAAAAATTTCCCCCACTTTGGAGTTCTTCTATATCCTTATGTTCATGAGGTCCATAGAAAGGAGATTGTTGATCTTTTCTTAAATACATACTTAATTCCATGTCATGTGCACGAGTTGCCAACTCTTCAAATGTATTGGTCTTTAATCCTTGAAAAATGTAGTGAAGACCCCGATTCATTTGTAGAAAATTTACTAAGGCAATCTCTGTAGTTGAGGCTCAGACTTCTCCGACGTTTGATAAATTTAACAACAAACTCATCTTCACCTTGAAGAGCCTCTGTAAGTTCCATCATAGTAATGACACGTCTTGTGCTATAAAAACGATTAAGGAACTATTGCTGTAATCGCTCCCAACTATCTATCGAATTAGGTTCAAGATCTGTGTACCAATCAAATGCATTTGCTTTGAGAGATCTAACAAACGCTTTAACAAGATAATCATTTTACGTCATTGCAACACTGCAAGTGTCGATAAAGTGAGATATATATGTTTTTGGGGAATTCCTTTGCCATCAAATTGCTGAAACTTGGGAGGTTGATAACCCCCAAACATTTTCAAGTTATCAACCCTTTGTGCATATGGGCTTACATATAAGGGATAAAATTTTGATGAAGACTCAGATTTGTCTTCGATTGTGTCTATGATAAAGTCTTTAACTGATCAATTGGAATCAAACCTTCATTCGAGATATGAATCTCTTTAATCTATGTTTTCTTTAAGCAAGACACTTCTTTGTGTTGAATTTTAGAAAGCTTCAAAGGTTATTGACTTGATCTTATTTAAATCATGTTATCCATCTTATTTGTTACCTTTGAAAGTTTAGCATTTTGTTCGTGTGCGCAATTTGTCAGGTCTTCGATTGCTTTAGTTAAGCTTGCTAATTGTTTTTCATTAGTGGAAGACATTTTAATATTCTTTGATTCTTGAAGAGTTGAGAAAAGAGGTAGAGATCGTCCCACTGGGCGTGCAGAATTTGTAGACAATAAAATTTGCATCGAGAAAATAATAATCAAGAACGGAAGATTATAGCAAAAATCGATTGTATTATTTCAAATGTAAGTATTACAATCTCTATGATTCCTCTGAATTCACCTTTTCAAATATAAAATTAAGGGCTTTAAAGCTTGTTCTTGAATCTCTAATGAACTTGAACATTATCTTGATCTTGACTCTTTTTTGAATTAAAAGGCTTCGAGCTTGTCTTGAATTTGATGGCCTTGATCTTGATTATTCTTGAACTTCAATGCTTGAATTGTTAAACTTGTAGCTTTGTAGAGAATTAAATGGCGTTTGTACCATGGATTTTCTTATCTTCTTGTTTAGAAATTTCTTTCTTCTCTTTTTCAGATTTATGAGACCCCTATCTATACTTTTAGAATAGAGGAGCTGCGGTTGAAACAGGACTCCCTTCGGCCAATCATATTTAAGTGAAATATCATATGCGCTTTATGGAGCACGCTTTAATTAAACTCATATGTATATGAATTTAAATGATTAAATCAATTATACTAATCCATAATATTTATTTGGACTAATATATTCATTTATTTAATATAATCAAAATAAATTTATAAATTTATATATTTAATAAATTTCAAGTGACTACACGCACCTGATTTCGACACTTGGAAGAATTTTGAGAGGATGAAGGGAAAATAAAATTGCAGGGTCAGATTTTTTTGGACAGGGCTCGCGATTGTTGGGTTTTGAACTTGATCGAGATTCAGGAGTCTTTGATTTGTTAGGTATGTGGAGAGGAAGATAGAGACGCAGGGATCGTTTTTTTTTTAAGTTGTAAGGTGATGTTGGATATTTGTTGAGAATTGAGCTTGGATCGGGTATGAGGGTGTAAAGTTTGGGCTGGGGTGCTTGATAAAGAATTGGGCTGAAGGAAATATTAAATTAGGTTTGCTGAAATAAAGGCCCAAAACGTTGGTCTCTAAATAGATTGAAGATGTTTGACTACAATTGTAATAGAATAATTATTAATTTAATCAAATGAATTAAAGGCGTAACGAAAGAATTAATTTTTGAACATTTGACTAGTATTTAAATAGGACTAATTAATATTAATTAATTAACGAGCTTCTTAATATTAATAAATTAAAATAAATAACTAACTTATAAACTAATGATTTAAAAATATAACCATAACTTAAACTAAACTAATTTGATAAAATACTTACTAAAATTAAAATACTCTTGAGATGATATTCGAATAATCATAAAACATATTAATTATATACATAATTATGTTAAATATATGCTATCTAGAAATTATAACAAGTAACAAAACTATGGAAAATAATTAAGGTGCAAACTTTGTATTTTTCTTAAGATGTTATATAACTTATTATCTTAAATAGTTTGAATTCGAAGAAGCTCGAATTGATTAATTTATATGGTGGAAGTCCAAAATTTTGTGTCAACAACCATCAACATAGAATACACCATACCAATAGTATGTAGAGGGTATATCATCAGGATATGACTTCGTGCATGATAATACATTTTATTTAATCCCATTAAAAGAAACAAATATCCTTATACAAGCTACGTGATCAATATAAGTTCTAGGATTTATCACATTTGCATAATGATTAAGAAACCAATGCATCAAACTCATCCGTAAAAATCATAATTTCAAGAAATTTGTTGAAATTGTCGAATTACCTTGATGAATGGTGCGGATCTGTCGATGCAGTTGATATCCATCATACTTATCAAATCTCTCTTTTAGACCTGTCCACAGAATTGGTTGCATTTGTAGCAATAGCAATCCCACGGAGCAGCTTCGTCGATATAGAGCTCATGATCCAAGAAAGTACAAACGCATAGCATTTCACTCATTGCTCTTCCCGTTCTTCTTGATAAGCACTCTTCTTGCAAGTCCCCAACACAAACCTGAACTTACTGTTTGCTCAAAGGTTAATAAACATGAATCTGCTTCATAAAGAGTATGTCTATATCCTTGTAAGTTGCGCAGTGATGAGCACACTAGCATGAGTGTGAATAATGAAGATGAAGTGGATGGATTTACTTTCGATCGATATCATCGATTGTTTAAACTGTATATATTTATGATGCATTAATGGTGGAAGCTTCAGCATCTCCCATCTCTCTGGCTCATCGATTATTGTATTAAACTAATTAACAATTTAGAGATCTGATACCAAGTAGATTTTACTAGAGAGATTTAGATGAAAATTGAAACCTTATTATCACAATTACTCGTACATCACCTATATTACATTTATATATGTACAACTTCTAGATCCAACTGATCTGACAAGTTTAACTAACTATTTGAAAACCTAAAAAACTTTGTAACCAACTTAAAATAAATCTAATTATCTTGACTAACTAAATGAATTAATCTAATAAATTAACAAATTCCATTATACATAAGTGAAAAAGTATATTTCTTTGGGAAAAGAGAGATTTTTTTCTGCCTTGTCAGTGATTTATTTAAATTTTTTAATAAAATCACTCCCAAGGCATTGATTTTCTTTTTATATAAAAAAAAATTATAGTAAAATAGGTGTTGTAATTGTTTTTTTATTACCGAAGTCGAAGTTTGTCACGACCCAAAACCGAGCCGCGACTGGCACCCACACTTACCCTCCTATGTGAGCGAACCAACCAATCTAAACCCTAACATTTCAGTATAATATCAACAGAAAGTAATGCGGAAGACTTAAACTCATTAATAAAAACCAATTCAATAACTTCTAAAATTCAACATCTATTATTCCCCAAAATCTGGAAGTCATCACCACAAGAACATCTATGATCAAATTACTAAACTAAGAGTATTCTAAGAAGCTAAAACAAGTAAAAGCTAGTCCATGCCGGAACTTCATGGCATCAAGACATGAGGAAGAAGATCCAGTCCAAGCTAGAAGCATTAGCTCACCCTGAAGATCCGGTGTGACGAAGACTGGCTAGAATTGCGGTTGAGTTGAAGATGCCGGTACGTTTGCTGCACTCCACAAATAACAAAGAAGAAAACATAAAAGTAGGGGGGGGGTCAATACAAACACAAGTACTTAGAAGGTATCATCGGCCAACTCAAAATAGAAAACAGTATATATCAAGTAATATCATAAATCAACTACAATACTCAACATGTAGCAACAACAACTACTATAATCATTAATAAGTACCGCCAAGTTCACACATGAGGACTCAAGCCTCAGTACCATTCTCATTTGGGAATTAGGTTCATTAGATTAAGTATATTAACATCTTTCAAGATTCATTATCTTTATTCCTCTTGTGTCGGTACGTGACACTCCGCTCCCTTACTACTATGTGTCGGAACGTGACACTTCGATCCCCTAATTCTACGTGTCGGTTCGTGACACCCAATCCCCTAAATCTATGTGTCGGTTCGTGACACCCGATCCCTAATTCTACGTGTCGGTTCGTGACACCCGGTCCACCTAATACTACGTGTCAGTTCGTCACACCCGGTCCCCCTAATACTACGTGTCGGTTCGTGACACCCGCTCTACTAATCTCATTCAATTAATACATCAAGCCCTCTTTTATACCAAGGCATCATCAATCTCATTACTTTAGTTCATCAAGCCTTCTCTTATACCAAGGCATCATCATTAACAAAGAGATTAGGTTTTCTTCAAGATTTAGGATTCAATAGCTTCATCATGCTTATTTTATCACAATTATATAACCACATTCATGCAAGCATACAATTAAGCATATAGAAGGGTTTACAATACTACCAATACATATCATTCGCTATTAAGAGTTTACTAGGAATAGCATAAAAACCATAACCTACCTACACCGAAGATTAGTGATCAAGCAAGCAATTCACCAAAGCTTTGTTCTTCTTCTCGTTCGATCCTCTCTCTCTCTCTCTCTCGGTTCTTTCTATTTTTCTTATTCAAACCCTCTTTCTTTTACCCTAATTAGCATATATTAAGTATAAAAGATGGCAATAATAACCCACTAATTAACTCAAGGTTACCTCTTTTAACCTACAAGTAATTAGACTTATTAACATTAACCCACTAACTTTATAATTAAAGCAGGAATAGTCAAAAACGTCCCTTAAAACATTTAAAGAAATCCGACCCAGACTGGGATTACGCAGTCTGTGACGGCCCGTCGTGCCTGCGACGGTCCGTCCTGCTGCTCCGTCACAGAGTTCAGAGACTCAATTTCCTTGAAGAGTCTGTGACGGTCCGTCGTGCCCACGACGGTCCGTCCTGCCATGTCGTCACGAAGTTCAGAGAGTCGATTTCAGTACCCAAATTTCAGAATTTCTAAGTGTTTTGAAACGAGACCCCCTCGACGGTCCGTCGTGCCCATGACGGTCCGTCGTGGGGTTCGTCGTCTCAGCCAGTTTTCCAGAAATAAAATCCGCTGCTCAAAATGACTAAACAGGTCTTTACACTACTTGGGGAATATTTTTAAGAAAAATACTTTTTATATAATAACAGTAGTTTTTTTTCCTAGAAAAAGGTTGCCCCTACAACAACATAAAGGAAAAAAAGAAAAACATGTTTTGGATACCATTGTTGCTAGGCAATGATTTTAATTCTAGTGGAGTAACTACTTCAGTATTGTGACAGAGGAATATTATTTCATCAAAGCGATATTTCCATATTAATTTTTTTAAAAAAAAATTGATGTGTCCTTTTGAAATTTTTGACAATTTTTGGTTTTTTGCATCTTGGTTATCGACTACTATATAATATATGAATGTAATAAAAATATTATTTAGGAATTAACTACTCAAAGAAATTAGGCACTACCAATTGAAGAATTGTATAGAATTTTTTTTTTAAAGGAATCAGTTTTTTTGTTATCGCATCAACTTCTTATTCGTGACTCTTCATGTATAACTAGAATTTTCTTTGAAGATAAAGTCTTTTAGTGTGGACAAAATGCAAAGGTTTGATGTGGTGTTGCTTATATATGAGTAATTCTAGCGTTATAGTGCAAGTTTTTTTTAATAAATTTTTTGCTTGGAGCCGTTTATTGAACAAATTGTGGTCCATACATATAAATTGGCCCATGGCCCAATAATAACGAAACTATAGAATACCTAATTTTGTCCGACCTCTACTCATCCTTAGTGAGTACACAATACTCTTTCGTCCACCTTCTCCACTGCATTGTCGAAGAAAATTCTAGTAGTTCTGCCTCCACCTTTAAATCATTTTTGAGCTCGAGTGGTCTTCACTGTTAACTGGTATGTTCGCTTCCTTTCTACCTTATTTTCTTCTTCGGTTCTGCCCGCATGATCTTTGAATGATATCCCTTTCTTTGGTGCTTTTTCTCAGATGTAGATCTGGTGATGTATCTTTCCCTTGAAACATTCTTAAACTCCATCGGTAATGTCCGATCCACTTGTCTCTGTGTTCATTTGATGTAACTTTGTGGTAGTTAGGGTAAAATATAGCATTTATGTCTTGACCTGTCCCCTTATACACTATGATTATATATTATATTATTATACTATTCTATGTAGATTTGTCAATATCTGCAGTAGTCATATGCTTTCCTATCCTATGAAGATATGCTTTTGGTATGTTCATTGCTGAAAATCGATTATTCTTGATCTGATTCTCAATATTGGTATTTATTATTTGTTTGTATTTATATGTGTCCTGATATTGCTTGGTAAATCAGCAAAACTATTGTACTCCTTTCTTTGTTATATTTCCACAACTTAATTAGCCAATAAGTCTGCAACATTATTACCTTCTCTAAATAAATGAGTGATGTTTGCATTAAATTGTTGTGATCTCATCCTTATACTATCTGTTCTTTCCGCTAGCTCCTAAGGTATCTTCCATTGCCCTCTTATCATTTTCATCAGACTTAGTGAGTCTATTTTGATTGTTACTTCCATCACCCTGTTCTCCCAACAATACTCCAATGCTTCATAGATTGCCACTGACTATATCTCTGTGTTAGTATTATTTCCAACTTCTGCATCCCTAGCATAGATCAGATTTCTTTGCGAGTACCTTTGAAAAAAGACCTATACACTCAGCCCTGGGTTCCCTTTGGATGCTCCCACAATGTTGCACGCAAATCTATTTGTATTTAAGGGTTTCCATAGTACACTATGATAATGCAATTTAGGCTTGTGCCACTTTAGTTTTTTTGACAATTTCAATCCACAAACTTGAATCCAAATGTATCTTAGGATATTGAGTTTTCACCAATTTCCAAACCATTTCTTGAACTTGAATAACCATTCCTCCAAAAGTTGTGTTTCGTCCATGCTTTATACTATTTCTTCTCTTCCATATTGTCCACATGTTTATTGTTGGCATTTCTTTTATTACTCCTTGTAGTTTTGGTGATGATTTGAATTTCCACCAAGTAACTATTAATTGTTGTAAATGCATTCCTTTTATATGTATATCTGCGAAATTAGCAAATTTTTCTCCATAGGTTTTTAGACAAGGAGGCTTTTCGAAAAATATGGGTTAGTGTTTCCTCACTCTTTTCATTACAACACAAACATATTGAAACTAGATGAATCTTCACCTTTTTAAAATTTTCATCGGTAGAATTTCTCCTTTTCCACAATCTCCATAGGAAGATATTCACCTTAAAAGGACCCCACTTGTTCCAAATATAAACAAATTCATTTCTTCTCTCCTACTTCGTCCTCATAGTTTAGAGTGCTGATTAAACATTAAAAGAGGTTTAACTTGAATTATTTTGGGATAAGAACTCTTCTTTTTCCATGACCGGAATCCCAAAAAGATGCTATATTCATTTCAAATAACCCTCTAACCCTATCCCGATGATCCGTCTGATCACCAGATTCCCTCTCTCCTCTTCTCTTCCCCCTTCTCCTCCCCCACTGAGAGGGAGGAATCTATCTATTTTGTAGTTGGATTCAAGTCTATTGACCGCAATCAATTAGGAAAATTTAATGATTGGACCGAAAGATGTAGAGACAGCGTCACTAGAACATCTTTCGCTAGGAAGATAATGCATTGGATTATGTAGACTCTCTTTGAAGCTTCTTAGACAAATGGCAAAGTAGTCAAAAGGCTGAATAAGAAGAAAACGCTGTCAGAAATCTTCCTTGCTAGGAACTTCAATAATTTTGACAGATACATATCAGTCTTATTAAAGTAAGGGGCAGGAGAAGGTCAGCCATCATCATGCCTAAACTGATTCTCAACTCTGGTTGGACCTTAATTGCTGAGAGAATGAGGAATTTAATGCCAAACAAAAGAGGGAGCCCAGCAGAGACAACCACAGATTAACCGACAACAAACGTTTCTTTTGCTGAAGTAGTTAAAAATAGTACATGATGCAAGAAGGCAGAAAATGATTCAACAAACTTTCAAGCACTAAAGAGGGGGATTTTGATCTGCATTAACGGTCTCTCGTTCTCCAGAAGTGAAGTATTAAACAAGTGATTGGTTGGTACTATCGAAGATGGGTAAAATCTCTCACCTACATTCTCACAAATACAGAGATGGGCAACCAACCTATGGAAACAGGTGCACGGCCTCAACATATGCAAAACGGGAAGGGGCCTCTTTATTTTCGGGTTTGCCTCTAGTAATATGATAGAGAAATTACTTTCTAGCAATTTGTTATTGAACAAAACAAAATTCAAGCTTCAATGGTGGAACCCATCGTCGGGTACTTCCAACTCAACAGAAAAATCAAGTTCCACTTAGATTAGGATCGTGGGGATCATTCTTCGCCTATGGGCCCATAAAACCTTCAAGGTCATCCGAGACCATAGTGGCCGGTGGATTAAAACAAATAAAGATATGTCTATCTAGAGCCAACTCAAATAGACGAGAATCAAAAACCAATGAATCGGAAGTAAGGTGCTGAAGGAGATCTACAAATAAATTGGTGGAATTACCTTCTTTATGCAAATATGGAATGAGCTTCAGCTATGACAACTATCAAATATAGAAGAATTTTTAATCGCATTACCTAATAGTCATTGAATTTTTACATAGTAGATACAAATACTGGCAGTCTACCACCTACACACTCAACAATGATAGCACATGCCAATGCAGAGCATTGGATAGTGACAACACATGCCAATTGTAGTCACATTTGACAATGATAACACATGCTAATGTTGAGTTACATGGGACAACTTCCCCAGAAAATTTAAATCCTTCGCGCTGTGTTAATTTTAATTCTTGAGGCCCAATTAAATCAGATCGAAAATTTATTTCATAACATAACTCAATTTCTGATAAAGAGCTATCCTAACACTCTTAATTAACTAGAGAACAATCGAGTTGTGGCCTCAAAATTCCTAGAATCATATATGACTTTGGAAGCTTGCTTTGTAGACCCAACAGTTATAGAGAAATCGATTGAAGTGACATCGAAAGAAACCTTGACCATGAAACTTGAGATTACCCCTCATATAGCTGAAGAGACTAAGATTAATAACCATCCCAAAGAAACAGTAGAGGGTACAACCATGCATGCACCCATCTCAGATAAGAACAACTTGCCACTGTAGCCTGTCCACGACGTGAATCGGTTACCACCCAGTCTCCTGCTTTCCTAGAGTACGCTGAGATAGAGGCTTTAGACTGGGTGAATTCTCACATTCTTAAACTAAGCAATATTTATGGAGTAGATTTTGAAGGTTTAGAAGAGGAAAGACTAGCAATTTTCATATAGCTAGATAAATGAAAAGCGACGCTAAAAATGAAAGAGTAGGAGAAGACAATCCCCACCCCAAAAAATAAGAGACTCACCAAGAATGAATCGAAAAATTTGCAATCCAGTCTCAACCAAGTAGCAGGGGTCAGAAATAGGGGGAAAACTTTCAATCTCACTTACAAATGATTGTAAACCTAATTTCATGGAATGTGATGGGACTCAACAATATAGAAAATATGAATCTTGTTAAGAGTTTATTGCAATGGGAGACTTCTGATGTCTGTTGTTTCCAAGAAACAAAGTTATGTCGAGAGGGATGAAGCAACCAAACAACTATGGCCTTGTAGATGGATGAAATGTCATTTCATCAAAGTTGTGGGAAGCAAGGGGGGTCGTAATAATGTGGGACAACAATGTTTGGTGAAGGATAATTGTGGAAATAAGGCAACACTCTATCATTTTTGAATTTGTCAATTCCCTCAACTCTTTTACGTGGTACCTCACCGGTGTCTATGCTCCACCTATTAGAAGTTAAAAATTATTATAATGGGAGGAAATCGCAGCTTTTAGCCAACTTCTTGAAGGTTCTTGGGTAACTTGTTGAGATTTCAATACAAACTTATTGATGTTAGAAAGAAAATGGTGCTTCATAATCACTAATGTGATGTATGCGTTCTTTAGATGGATCGAGGACATGTAACTTCATGACCCCCCATCTAATTGGAGATAATTTTACTCTCTTTAGAGGCATCAACCATCCTATTGAAGCTATTAGACATGTTCCTCTTTTTCCCAGAATAAGAAGAAACTTTCTGAAACATCAGACAAAGGATTTTTTTAGAGCTACTTCAAACCAGAACCCCATCATGATAGAATTGTTTAAATAATTTTGTTAGGTGAGGAGACGAGCTAAGGTGCCACGATTGTAAAACATTTTTCAACCATACAATTTTTTTATGCTGGCTCTGTATTTTTTTTCTGCAAAGCTGCATTAAAATTTATGCACTACTACGATATTGCTGTCAACTGCTCAATTTTCTAAGCTAGCTCTTTTTTCAAATTTCTACACTGCTGAAAATCGCAGCCAATTCTCTGTTTTACATTATATATTGGCCATATTACTCTACCCCTTCCTGTAGGATCTGGACAAGAACAAAAAATAGTTACTCAATTTCAGTCGAATACTCCCAAATTTCTTTCTTTTCATATCAAAACAACGCGGACAATAGTAAAAAGGATGAATGTTATATAAGATTTCATACCAAATATGACCTTGTGTAGGCTATTATTGGACCTGAACTCAAAGACTAGGAATTTTTCTGCTCCATTCATGCCGTATCCCAACAACTTGCTTAGGTTACGATGTTGTATCTTTTCCATTAACTTGACTTCATTCTCGAACTCAGTAAATTATTGGAGTGAAGTCATGTCTTTCTTCTTCACTGCTATTTCTACTCCATTCTCTAGTACGCCCTACAAATATTATGTTTCATTTGGGAATTAATTATGTTGTCTAAGTTACTGTAAATATGAATTCTCATGGTCATTGAAAAGAAAAAAATAACCTTATAAACATTGCTAAACCATCATGCCATATCTTATAAGAAAATGTGTATAGCTTAAAAGATAGGGCGTAATGTTTATAAGGTTATAATTTCTTTTCAACAGAGCATGAAAATGCATATCTACAAAAGATATGGCATGTGTATAGCTTAAAAATAGCAGTGAAGTCATGTCTTTCTTCTTCACTGCTATTTCTACTCCATTCTCTAGTACGCCCTACAAATATTATGTTTCATTTGGGAATTAATTATGTTGTCTAAGTTACTGTAAATATGAATTCTCATGGTCATTGAAAAGAAAAAAATAACCTTATAAACATTGCTAAACCATCATGCCATATCTTATAAGAAAATGTGTATAGCTTAAAAGATAGGGCGTAATGTTTATAAGGTTATAATTTCTTTTCAACAGAGCATGAAAATGCATATCTACAAAAGCTAACACAACAAAATTAATACCCAAATGATACATAATTTGTAGGGTGTATTAGAGAATGGAGTAGAAATAACAGGGAAGAAGCAAGACATGACTTCACGCCATGGACATACTGAGTTCGATAATGAAGACAAATTAATACCAAATGTACAACATCGTAACTTAACCAAGATGTCGGGATACATCATAAATGGAGCAGAAAAATTTCTAGTCTATGAGTTCAAGGCGATTAATATTTTAGGCAAGGTTATATTTAGTATGACATCTTAAATAACATTCTTCTTTTTTACTATTATTTGTGTTTTTTCTTATATTGAAAAGCCACAAAAAGTAGAAATTTGCGAGTATTCGAGTGAAATTGAGTAACTGTTTTGTGTACATGTCAAGATCCTGCAAGAATGAGTATAGGCACATGGCCAATGAACATCTCGCTATATTTTTTTAGCAGTGCAGAAGTATTAAAACAGAGAGGATAAAAAATTGAGAAACTGGCTGCATTGTTGAAGGAGTCTTGAAAATTTAAAACACAACTAGCATAACAAAATTAAGCAGTTGGCTACAATTTTTCAACAGTGCAGAAATTTGGAAACGGAGATAGCATAAAAAAATTAGCAGCTTAGTTGGCTGCAATGTTTCAACAGTGCATCCATCATTCAGTAGGATAAATTCACTGATAATGAATCGGTCTAGAAATTTAAGCTTCAGTAGCTAAATGAATAGTTAAGTTCATCATGACATCAAAATATGAAAGAGGGGAGACCTTTTCTAACTTGTAAACTGTTATGGGTATTTGCGCTGCAATATGTTCCAAGTTATCAATTCTCAACTCGTTTGATCCAAAAACACTAAAAATATAAATTATTTAATCGGCGGTTCAAAAACATCTTTAGACAACATACCACGAAGTGCAAGAGGAAGTAGATGTTGCAAGATAATATGATAATCATGACTTTTCAATCAAGACATCTTGTAATCATTTATATTCACATATTGAGATTTATTAAGTTTAAGTCATCAGAAACTTTTAGATTCTTTAAGGAACGGCACAAATTCGTGCTTATCTTCATGAGAATATGTGTAGCCTGCTGTTGGAAAGTCAAATTTCTCCCCTTTTGGATGGGGTGCTATTCCGACCTAATGTTCATTTCTTGCAAGTCTAACTGAGTATCAATTGAGTACTTGGTATTTCCTTGGACATTCATATTTATCCATGATATTATCACATATATTTTTTCAGTAAACATAACTTTCAAATTATGTAGCTACAAGAGATACTTCCAATATGGAAGTTCCAAAATAGTGTTTTTTTTTTCAATTATTCATTCAATTTTCATGTGATATCTTCCTTCTTATCTTAGGATTCTTTGAGAATTGCAATCCTTCAAGATCTTGCACTTGATGAAGTATCTCATTACCGGAACTCACTTTTGGTTGGGACATTTTTTCTGTTGTACCATAAAATGAGTCCTTCGCACTTCTACATTTGTGATTCTGAGAAAGATAACGTCGATAACCTATAAAATACTGCTTCTTAGCACTAGCCTATTGAATTAAGGCATTGTCTTTATTGCAGCATGGACATGCCAATTTTCCTTTTGTAGTTTATCCTGATAATTTTTCCATATGCTTGAAAGTCATTGATGGTCCATAATAAAGAAGCGTGCAACTTAAAATTTTATTTAGTTGATGCATCATAGGTCTCAATACCAACTTCCCACAACTCTTTCAATTCCTCTATTATAGGTTGAAGATATGTATCAATTGCATCTCCAAGACCTTTTGGATACGAAATAAGCATTGATAAAATAAAATTTTCTTGCTTCATACACAACCAAGGTGGTAAATTATAAGGAATACGAAACACATGTCAAATGTCGTTTGAGGTTTTTGCATTCAGAAATGGTTTAAATCCATCGCAATGAAGTTTTATTCTAACATTTAAAGGCTCAAACTCAAATAAAGCATGAAGTTCATCAAAGAATTCCAATTATATTAAATCAGTCAGGGACCTGATTACTCCATCATCAATCTTTTATCCTAATGCCATGTCATTAGAGTATATGTTTTTGTAGACATAAACAATCTATGAAGTCTAGGCTTTAAAGAAAAATAGTGTAAATTAATTGATGCAATTTTTTACCTATTATATTTATTGTTTATTTACAATATGCATTTATTTTCCATCATAACGCACCTCAAACTTTTCAAGAATCAAGTAAGCTATCGTCCTTTCTGTATAACGTGCAATTATTAGTAGATGCATCAATCTTGTTTTATGAAATCCCATGTTCTTGAATTATATTTTTTGCCTCATAATATGATTTCTTAAAATTAGTGACAACAATAAGAAACTCCTCTTTCATACAATTTAAATAGCATTGTAAATGATGCATTACTCTAACGACACATACTTTTAATATGTAGCCATTTTATCAAAGCGGAAAGCTCTGAAGCTTTTGAATTCTGGTATAATAAAAACTCAATCCTTCGATAGGCTGTAAAAAGAATTCAACATTTGGTTCCTCCTTATGTAAGTCATCACAATCAGTATGTGTAATTCCTCCGTTAAGATTTGGATACAAATCTCTCATGCTCTTTTACTTCATCTTCACTGCCACATCCTTCTACTGCCTCACCATTGTGATTTTCATCTTCATCTTTTGACTATGATTCTAATAATATCTTACCAATACGTTCTACATAGTGACACCAAAAAGTATAATTACGAAGTATTCCACATACTAGCAAATGTGTCTCAATTAATTCATGAGTTCCTAAAGTTGTATTATCATTTGACAAATGGACATCCTATTTCATATTCTTCTCTTTTTTTGCAAAGTATAATACAAAAACTTCTGCAAGATGGCTCAGTAGATTTCATCGAGACGGTTATCAACATGTTGCATTCATTGCATACGAGGTTTCATAACCTTCAAGTAGTGGCGGATCTAAGATTCTTGTTTAGCAGATTCGTAAAACAAAAGTACAAACATGTATATAATCCAACAAAACTAAATTTCGAAGAAGTAGTTGTATAAAGTTTTAAGTTGCGGACCCCTAATTTTTTGGGGGTTTAAAACCAAAAATAGAGTTTTATAAAATAAAACACTAGAAAAAGTGAAAGAACTGAAACTAAGAAAGAAAGAAACACTAACAAAGGGATTTGAACACTCATCATGAAACTTAATTTCAAGGGGAGCTATCAGTTTCTCTTTGTCATTAAGGGTTTCAAAATATATATAAATATCTACATAAATACAGAAAACTTACCCTATATACGATTTAAATAATTTTTTCTGAGGGTGTTCGGCTGAACCCCTTGAAGCCCATGAGGGTCTGGCCGGACCTTCAAGTGTACATTAAAATAACAAAAATGTTATACGTAACTTTTGAATAGTTAGGGTGTGTAATTGATCACCATGATAGTTTAATAGTGTAACTATCTTTTCAAGACAAGATAAAGAGGAAATCTATGCCTTTTCCCTCGTACCATGAGGGTCTGCCCGGACCTTCAAGAGTACATTAAAATAACAAAAATGTTATACGTCACTTTTGAATAGTTAGGGTGTGTAATTGGTCACCATCATAGTTTAATAGTGTAACTATCTTTTCAAGACAAGTTAAAGAGGAAATCTATGCCTTTTCCCTCTTACATCCACAACTCAGGTAACAAAAATATGGACCATAAATGGATTCTATTGTACCATTAATGAATATACTTTCCAATCCATCAAGGCCAATGATTCATATTATTGACCAAGATCTTTGTTGCATTATGTAGGAATTTTTTCCAGTATCTTTTACTTAACACAACCATAAACTATAAATTCCCTTGTAACACTTATAGAACTATTTTTAACAGTTTTGCAACTACCCTTATAATCTTCATTGACCTTATCAGGGTCAACGAAGTACCTTACAGTAATAAAAAAAAAAAGGAAATACCTATAATATAAACGAGTCTGAAGTCTAAATAATGACGCCATTACTCTGTTAAAAATAAAAATCATTGTCCTAAAGTGTTTTAATTAAGAAATTATTTTTCTTGTAAATGCTCCCCAGATAACCATTTTAGTTTTAAAAATTGCAAAAAAATTATTTTAAAGTCGCAGAGAAGGCAGCGGAAATTTTATTTGAGACATGATAACGTCAAAAGCACGAAGAGGCTAGCAACAAATGAAACAACTTGAAAAAGGTCATCATACATTTGTAGATTTAAAGAGAGATTTAGAAGTAAACGGAAACTTTACCAATCATCAAAATTAACTGTACGTCAGCTACATTGCATGTGTGCATACACAACTTATGGAACCAACTGATCACTTGCAAGTTTAACGAACTATCTGATAACCTAACAAACTTCTTAACTAACTTAAAATAAAGCTAACTATCTTGACTAACTAATTAAATTAACCCACTGATCAAATAATCAATTCCCATAATCCTCCTCAAGATGGGTGTACTGAAAACGTTCATTACTCCAAGCTTATATAGTAAGAATTTATGTTGTGTCCTTTCCAAAACCTTAGTAAGCAAATAAGTTTGTTAGTTTTTAGTGTTGATGTAGGTTTTCTTTAGTCCTTTTTGAATCGATTCTCAAATGAAATGAAATTCAATCTCTATGTGTACATTCATGAATTACTAGGTTTGCAACAATTATATAGCAACCTTGATATCACAAAAAAATAATAGAAGATGGTTTAATCAGTTTGACATTCAGTTCTATGAACAAGTTAGCAATCGATACTACTTCAGATGTTAAACTAAACAATCTCTTATACTCAGCCTCAGCAGAAATCCAAAGGACAGTATTCTACTTTTTAGATTTCTAGGAATGAGAGGATGACCAAACTTTAAATACAAAACAAGTAAATATTCTTCTTGGATTTGGACAAACAACCCAATCTGCATCACAATATCCTGTTAAGTGAGGTATGTGACATGCGCTCATCAACAATCCCATCCCTGGTTCCGGTTTAATGTATTTGATCACCCTTATAGCAGTAATCTAGTGTGACATTTTTGGTTGTTTCATAAACTGACTTAAGGTCTGTACTAAAAAAGCTATGTCCGGCCTTGTGTTGCAAAATAAAGCAGCTTACCTATAAGCCTTTGGTATCTAGAAACATCGTCAAATACAATGTAACTAGTCCTCATATCTTTATCAAAGTCTAAATTGGTCAACTTTATATTGCATTCTAGTGGTGTCAAACTTTGTTTAGAATTTCCTAACCCAACTTCAGCTATCAACTCCAAAGCATATTTGCTTTGGGTCACACAAAACCTTTGCTTGATCTAAGGAACTCAATTCCAAAAATAAATTTAATCTTTCCTAGATCTTTAATTTTGAAATATATGTACTATACACACTTAGTTTCTTCGATTAACTCAATATGATTTCTTGTAATCAACATATCATCAAAACATACAAAGTTTATTACCAAGCTAAACCCACTCCATTTATTAAACAATGAATAATCTAGGTGACTCTGTGTATAGCCTGAAGTAAAGAAAGCCTCTGTCCACTTGACATTCCATTGTCTTGATGATTGTTTAAGTCCATAGAGTGACTTAAGAAGTTTACAATGTTTATTCTTCCCCTAATCACAAAATCTTTTTGGCAGTTCCATATATACCTCTTAAGAGAAATCACCCTATAGAAAAGCATTGAATACATCTGATCACGGTAATATCTTCCATATAAGAATAATCATGCTTAGAAGATTCAACATTGGGATCTACTAAGTTGTCTTTTATGGGCATATGTGACTTATCAAGTTCATAATAAATAATGGGATGGTTGTTTGTTGGTCATTTAATTAAAGGGAAATACATACTACGTCAAAACAACATCTATGTTTACCAAGAGCTTTTACTGAGACATACTATACATAACATAACCCTTTTGAGTTGCTGAGAATCCCATTATAACACATGCGTCAGCTCTGGGAGTGAACTTATTAGGCTTAACCATTCTAGTTGCATATCATAGACATACTATTGTCCTAAGATTATCAATATTTTCCTTATGGCCATTTAAAAGAAGTTTGTCCCTTCATAACATCAGTAGGTAATCTTTTAATCAGATAAACAACAACTAGTATACACTCTCCCCTAAATCTGATAGGAATTTCAGCTTGAAATCTTATTTCCATTGCTACCTAGTGTATGTGCTTGTGCTTTACCTCAACCACTCCATTCTGTTATGGAGTATGAGTAAAACTAAATTCATTAATAATACCAAGAGACTTAAACAAAGTATTGCATTCAGTATTAAAGAACATTGTGCAATTGTCTGATCTTATCCTTTTGACATTTTAAGTAAAGCAAGTAAAAAACCTCAGTAGCTCAAGATATACTTGTGTGAAAAGTCCATCTTGTTTGATTTGAAAGGGGACATATTGAACATTTATTACATGTAATAATGTCTATATTCTCTTTTCCTAGAGTTATATATTTCAAGACCTTTATTGAATGGTGTCCTAGCCTATAGTGCCAAAGGAGCTTGTATGCAAATGAGTTTTGTGTGAGGTACACCATCTCATCATTCATTCCTTCTCCATATGGTTTCTAAATATGTAATAGAATCCATCAATCTCCTTCCAAATCCCCTTTACTTTAATTTCCCATTGGAGAGGTCCTGAAGAACAAAAAACTGAGGAATGAAGTTAACTGAGCATTTCTATTTTCTTGTAATCAGTGATACTAAAATAAGATCATGCTTGAATGCAGGTACCACAAAAAAACTATTCAACGCATTTCAATCAATAGTCTCAGTTGGGCTTTGTAGGACTATGCAGAACAATCGCAAAGCATCAAGGAATCCAAACGAATATGGCAAGTTGTTTGTCGACATCAGGATTAATGAAAAAATCACTCGTGATATGGTCAACACGGGTGAAAAGGCCCAATTCATGACCAAGACGACAGCAAAAAGGTTGGGGATGAGTTACAGTCCAAGTAATGCCCAACTCAAGATGGTCAATGCATCATAGACTCCTGTTAGCGGAGTCACACATGGAGTAAGATTCACGCTCGGCGTATGGCAAGGTAAGACCAATTTCACTATCCTCCATTTACACCTCTTCGATATAATACTTGGGCAAGAGATTTTCCAGTAGTGCCATGCCGTGATCGATCCTTACCTCGACGAATTTTGGTCATAGAGCAAGGACGAACTTGTATGGTTCCCATGGTTAAGGCACCGAAGACAGAAAGGTCGTTTTGATTAACAACCATGCAACTCAAGAAAAATCCTAAAAGGAGAATTCGACATTTGTTTCCATTATTACAACTTTGAAAGAACACAATGGCGCTAAGAAGTCCTTGCGACTACACGAAGAAGGTTCCAAGAGGGAACAATGTTGTGATGTCAAAAAAGCCATCGAGGCCTTGCCTCACAGGAAGGAGGTAGATCGTGGGGCAGAGTTAGACGAATAAAGAAGTAATTAAAGGAATTTGGAGAGGGCATTGAACGTGTCAATGGACTGTTGGTCGTGCATACGAGAAACAAGACTCGTTTTCTGATGCAGTGACGATGTGATGAGGTCATTGCATCAGTATGTGGTGGAGAGTGTCATGTCTCGTCACTTCATAGTAATATTTTTCATCTGGATACGTGCGGAAGAGTCTAGAGTTTTGGAAAAGTTTATAGAAAACTCTAGAGTCCCTTAGATATTCCAAGAAGACTCGAGAATTCCTTCTGGCTTTCCATGGAAAGCTCTAGAATAACTTTGAAGATGTCTTAGAAAGCTTCAGAGTATCCTAAAACATGTAGAAAGTTCTTGAGAGGGACCAAAGTGTAATTACTAGGAGGACTTATAAAGTAAATATTATTTTACACTTTAGCCCCTAGGTTGTAGTATAAAAAGATGGGGCACTCAGTTGTAAATTTATCAAAGCTTGAAACAAGAAATCCAACAAGTTGTAAGCAATCTACCAAATAATGAAACACTTCTTCCAAAATTCTCAAATCTTTCTAAGTCTTCCTTTAATTCTCCTAGCGATCTTAGTTTTAAAGTCTTATTTGAGATTACAAGATCGTGAAAGATTTGTGAGTATGTTGTCAAGTGCCACACGGATCTTTAGTAAGATTCTAAGTCCGTGACAAAACGGCCAAATGCATCATCATAATTATCATATCTGATAGTATTTGCATGATTTGCCATGACGTGTTGCTTATTTTTCTCAACTTAATTTTCTGTTGGGTCTGACTTCTTTTTGAACTTCCAGTCAACAAAGTATCCAACCAACCTGAAACAGTTGCCTTAATGTGGCATTACAATTTAGAATGATCACATATTTGATCCAAATTCTTCTTTTTATCCTAAATTTCCTCTGAGAATTCTCTTTCCCTACATATATTGTAGTTGGATCTAGAATTCGTTCCCCTGCATATCTAAAATGCCCCCATTACATGTGAACTTGAAGTCATACATTGACCGTCTGCCATTGTTTTACTCGTAAAAATAAAATTAAAAAATGAGTTGCATTAGGAAAATTGATCAAACTTATGATTTAAGAGAAATCGATTTTTGAACTAAATAGAGTCGACACTTCATTTTTTGATAAAAATCAAGAAAAAAACATAATTTTTCAAAATAATTTACACAGATAAAAATCAATTTTAAATAAATATAGTTCGAAGTTCAATGTACATTTCGAGAAGGTTTTAGGCTCTGGATGTCCGCTAACTTACAGTTGACCGGCGATTTGACTAAAAGGACTTTTCAATCAACTTTTAAGGTTTTTATTAGGAAATAAAACTAAATTTTATTTAAATGGAAAATAAACTTAAAGGGAATTTTTAAAGTGATTAATTTATATTTTTGCAAAACAATTAAAATAAAATAGAACAAAATAATTGATAAATAAAAAACATTTAAATTTGAACTGAATAGATAACATGACTATCTTTTGGGAATTAATTAAGTTAAAACCAAACTATAAATATAATGTTTGTCAAAATAATCACAAATGAATAAGAGGAAAAGGGAGAGAGTAATAAATTTGGGCCTTTTGCCCAAATTCCAATCTTGATGGGCTTCTGGCCCAAGTCTTGTAACTTGTCCTGATCTAAGATTGCAAAAATAGGCCCAGGCCCATTTAAATTCAAAAAGAATTGCTGGAAATTTATTGTATACCTTACATGAATTCCATGGTGTAAAACTTATATTACATTATATCCCTACTTTTTTCTATTTTATGAAAGTATCTTAAATATTATACGTCCGGATACATAATTGGTTGTGTGGATACATTAATTTTGATACTTTATATATATGGCTATTGCAAAATAAAATAGAAAATCAAATTAATATCCCATAATTTATTCTATTCAATTGCTTTTTACTGTATCAATCAAAGAAACGTATATCCTAAAATAATAAATCAATCTAAAAATCGTAATCCATGTTCATCTTAGTCCATATTTGAACGAAGAAACATTCGAGTAGGATTCAATTTCTTTGTTGAAAATTTGAGAAGATACATAATGAATATTTTGGTTTTTGATTAAAACTCTTGAAGAAAGAAAAAATCGAAGATCGTAGCTTTTGAGTTCTTTGAATTCTACACGAATCTCACAATAGATGATCAGGTTGGGTTTCTTTGCCAATTTTCATGGTATCTTTGTTTTTGTACAGGTGGTTACTTACCATTGTGTAATGGAAGATCCCCAATATCAAAGCAACTCAAAATTGTTATTTTACACTTAGCTTGGGTAGAAATAGTTATTATTTTCCATAACTTCAATTTTCAAATTAAATGTTTAATAGAAAAGGTATGAAACACATATTCATGTGCTTTAATCATTGTTTTTCATTCATGAATTTATATATGATTTATAAGTCATGATTAATTACTAATATAATTGATACATTAAAACTTTGAAGTAGACGTTATGGATTTGAAGATGTTCGAGTTACTATACTTTTAATATAAAATATCAGATACATGTGAATTTCTTTTTCAAAATTTGAATTCGTATATGCACATATAGATCATGACACATTGCTGATTGAAACTTGATTTATTTTTAGTTGTATATGCAATGAATTTCTATAGATGTGAGTTAGTGAGTTATTACTATAAAGTATCAGATACATGTGAATTTTTATTTATCAATATATGAATTTCTTTATATATATCAATCTATCAATTATCATGTATCTAGAGTTAAATATCATTAGGTTTTTGAGTATCTTAAATTGAATTAATTGATATGTGATGCGTCTCTCTTTTTTTATTGTGTACAAGTGTTCAATCTTCTAAATTTATTTATTCAATATATATAGGTGGATAACGATACAACATTTGCCTTAAGAAATTGTACTTTCTTTTTGAAAGGAGATTGACAAACACTTTTTTGGGGACTACTATTATGTTTCAGATAAATTATTTTGAGATTATCGATTTTTAGTTATTGTTTTTCCAACTTTTACATTAACAAAACATTTCAATTTACTAATAGCTGGTGATATTTTTATACAGTAAATTGAAATATTAATATTTTCGACCTTGTATTCATTTTTTGTAATACATTGTGTTTCATATACCTTTTTTTTTAAAAAAATAATGTATGATTAGCTATTTGATAATAATGTGCTGAGAACGTGTTTGTGAAGATAGTTCCATTCGATATGGTAAAGATACATTTTTACATCATGTATCATTATATAGTTGAAAATGTATATTATACAATAAGGTTGCGAAAATAGTACGTAAAATAAAATCAAGTGAATCTATAAATGTATAAGTAAGACTAATTTATCAATTAGATAAACGAATGAATCAAGACTAAATACAACTAATTATTCAATGTATCAACATAATTTAATGCACAACTAACTAGAACAAATTATCAAGTAAATACATAATTGAATTAACAATTAAGTTATATATTACTTTACATTGGTTAGGTGTTCAAATGATTCAACAATTGACTAACACTAATGAGAAGAAATATTATTACGTGCTTATGCATTAAACAACTAAATGTTGCTCAAAAGTTGTTTGCCTTGATATTGATACATGTAGTATAAATTAGCATTTAAAAAACATGTCATTATTCGACGTAGCTATGTACCATATACAAAAAAATAAATATGAGATATATTTAGTTTAAATTCTAATTAAGTATCATGCCTAATAAATTAATGCATGATATATACTATTTATATGTATTCATTCGTTGTTGCTTCATTAAGATCTTGAGGGCCTTGATCTAGTTCAGCATCCTAAAGAAGCAACATGTAGTATAAGTCAGAATACATTAAATTGATAATGCATCATGTACGCACAAATTATGATGTATCAAACATCTATAATGTATCATAATAATAAATTATATGATCATACTAACACAATCTTATGTACACTTATTTCTGGATTAACATGAATATTTTCATATATGAGTTGGATTTCAGAAAAAATCTCTATTTAGTGTTGATTTTTGGTAGTACAATGAATATTATCATCTTTCGGTTAGACTTTTGAAACATCCACTATTTCTGATTCTTGAAAGTATCATCAATCTGTATTTGAAGTTTAAGAACAAACAAGTGTTAGCAAATATGTAAATGATACATTTAATTATATTCAAGAAAAATATGTATGAAATATATAATTTACATAATATATAATGAACTATAAACACTAATAAATCATAATATATCAGATACATACCACTGCAGTCATGGATTTGATCATCAACCTCAACAACAGATACAATCAATGTTTTGATCATTATGACAAAATCGAATTGTATTGGTCAAGTTCATTGTTAATTAAACTTAAAGATACTTTCTTGAGGTTTAATATTGGATTTTGCCGAAAAATTTCATCGTGCAGTACATAGATTTACTAGCAACATCCTTCATCAAAAAATTAATAACATATTAACCTATGCAATTTAATCCAAAAAAAAATACATATAAAACCTAATATCTTTTGTGGTTGGTTTTGTTCATGTGTACCGATTTCATAAACTAAGAATTTAGGGAAGAAAAAATGACAATAGAGAAGACAATTCCGACCTATTTTGAAATTGATTGACTCGAAATAGAATTCTTTTGAAAATCAAATTGATTTGACATTTGTAACGACTAACTATGTGGAGTTAATTTAGGGAAAGAAAAAATGAAGTAGGAAACGTGGGTTTGACTATTGAATTTTTGTATTCAAAAATTTCAATTATTGAGAGGAATAAGGGATTGATGTAATATTTTTAAAAAAAGAAGAAGGTAAAAACAGATAATAAGATAAGTAAAGTTGTTTATATAAGTAAATTTTTCCAAATTTATTTTGAGTCTTTTGAGCCCATTTTTTACCTTTGATAATTTCTATACGCTGAATTTATATTGGTTCATATGGTCTATATTCTATGTTCATATTTTTGCATTGTTCCCGTATACAAGTTTTCCAGCTGTATTTTGTCTCGCGACATGTATCTCTCATACTTTTGACATTTCAGATCTGTATATCAGTGTATACAACTCATTTTCGGGATTTTGGAAACTTAATAAGTTAATTTCCAGCTTCGTATTGGACCTTTGGAAACCTGCACCTCAACTTCATGTTTGCTGACTCAATAAAGGGAATTGACGAAATGCTTGGAAAAGAGTATCCAAAAACTCGGGAGAAGCCGATTCAAACATAGAAGAGATTAGAACAAGATAACGATTAATGATATAGCATGCTTTAAATCCATATAATGTAGGCAAGACAAATGAAAATAAAATAAGACCAAAATGCATGTGTTTTATTTACTATGCCCATGTTATGATAAAAATGTCCAAGGAAAACATGCCACATTCAAAGCATATCCACTTAAAACTAAACCAATTTCCTCATGATAAAGAAAGATAACCAACAGTAGTGATTGCTAATAGTGAAAACAAACAGTGACCAAATGGAAAGTTTATGTCATTCGGATTAAGATACAACATAAAAACTAAGCAAAGGTAACAATGTATCTATGTTTAGAATAATATTAAACATCTTAAACTGGAGTAAAGAAGTATAAAAAATTATCATGATATGCCACTGTTTCTTGCTAAAGTTAGGCATGAAAACAATGAGAGACATTTTTCCTTTATCTCCCCTTTTTTAGAATATTCCACAACTCATGGTAGAGAAAAAAATTCTAGGCAACAAAAAACACCATATGATTTTAGCACAATATTGCGACATATTTCCAATAGAAAGCCAAACATAGAATCATCTTGGAACCAAAAACATAATTTAGACTAATCGAAAATGCGAACACGAAGTTCAAACGCTTTCCAACTCCACAGGAAAATTCCAAATCTCGACATGTCAGTTCATTCGTTCAAATAGGTGAAAGAATGAAAGGATAAGATGCCGGATATTAAATAACATTAAAAATTCAACTATATTCGAGAAAATATGCTAAAAAGAATGAATAGCAGAATAACATAAAGATAAAACCAGCGGACTTCCACACTCTAACCGGATAATATGCCGACTAATGAAATAAATAGAAACACACTCTTCCTACTAATATCACCATCGAAACAACGTTAAATAGACAAACGAACATCAATAATAGGTTTTCCATAGGTATTTTGGAGAACAAAAGCCTCACCGAATTCTGACAAACTACGACGAATTTAAATGAGAAAATCACTAAGCTCGTGATCTCTTAATATATGTTTTCCATAGATATTTTGGAGATTTTCTATCTCTACATCTATTTTCTTTGATGAAAATTATTTCTGTTTCAAATAGTAAAATAGCTTCCCCCAGAAAAATCCCCCCCTAAACAGTAAAAGATATAGGTATTTATAAGAGGGAGATTGGAATTGAAAAAGGAGGGAAATCGAGAGGGGGAATTTTGAATTGGAATTTGAATCCCTTCAAAATGATAAGGTGGCCAACTATCAATTGTACCAAACTTGGGAAATTTTCAACGGAAACTAGAGGAGATACGTCTGGTTATCGGAGAAACGACGAAGAATGCACTGTAGACAATAAAATTTGCATCGAGAAAAAAATAGTTAAGAATGGAAGATTATAGAAACAATCTTTCATGATAGTAATCTAGACCCTAGACGAGATCGGTGTCGTTGACCTCTCAAAGGTCGCAGACAAGCCTACATACGTCATCGTTACTTCATCTTTGTTAATTCTAGCGGAAAATTTGAACTTTTTGTTACTTAAAATTCTAACTAATTATTTCTAATATAAATATAATTTGTTCACCATCAACTATGTAACATTAAGATCATAGTTTAATATAGCAATAACTGAACACTTGCCACAATGGCACCAATACAAAGTCTGAAATAATACGGAAAATCAATGCTAAAGGAACATACCCCACTAACTCAATCGTAAGACTAAGCTTGAATATAAATGGAAAGCATCCTCGAAAGCATGAGGGCCTACCAAGTCCGGATGAATGCTCCACGTCCGGATAGCTTCAGCGTCAACCTGTAGCTCAAGCATCCACCTGTGCCTGCACCTAAAATTGTAGAGTTGTATTGGGTTAGCACACACTTGTACTGAGTATGGGTATATGCAAGAACACACCACGAACATTCATGAGCAAGAATATCTCTCTCCTATCCGTGAAGTCAATCACACACTCTCTCAGCATGTCCTCCAATGTCTTAATGGTGCACTCTTCCTGCCCATCAGTCTGAGGAAGAAAGGCAGTACTAAAATTTACCTACGTGCACAAGATTTTTGAGAAAGATCTCCAGAAATGTGAAGTAAACTGAGCTCCTGTATCTGAAATGATAGATAGAGGAATCCTATGCCATCTCATAATCTTATCTATGTAGAGTCTCGCATAGTCCTCGGCTCTGTAAGTAAACTTCTGTAATGACCTGTTTAGTCGTTTTGAGCAGCAGATTTTATTTCTGGAAAACTGACTGAGACGACGGACCCCACGATGGACCGTCATACGCACGACGGACCGTCGCAGGGTCTCGTTTCAAAACACTTAGAAATTCTGAAATTCGGTACTGAAAATCGACTCTCTGAACTTCGTGACGAAATGGCAGGACGGACCGTCATTGGCGTGACGGACCGTCACAGATTCTTCAGTGGAAATCCAGTCTATTAACCTTGCGACAACCTGCAGGACGGACCATCGCAGGCACGACGGGCCGTCAATGGCTGCGTAATCCCAGTCTGGGTCGGATTTCTTTAAACGTTTTAAGGGACGTTTTTAACTATTCCTGCTCTAATTATAAAGATAGTGGGTTAATGTTAATAAATCTAATTACTTGGGGGTTAAAATTGGTAACCTTAAGTTAATTAGTGGGTTATTATTGCCATCTTTTATTCTTAATTACATGCTAATTAGGGTAAGAGAAAGAGGGTTTGAATAAGAAAATAGAAAGAACAAAGAGAGAGAACTGAACGATAGAGAGAGGATCGAACGAGAGGAAAACACAAAGCTTGGGAATTTGCTTGCTTGATCACTAATCTTCGGCGGAGGTAGGTTATGGCTTATTTTATGCTATTCGTAGTAGACTCTTAATAGCGAATGATATATGTTGGTAATATTATCTCATCTTCTATATGCTTAATTGTATGCTTGCATGAATGTGACTATATAATTGTGATAAAATAAGCATGATGAAGCTATTGAATCCCAAATCTTGAAAAACCCTAATCTCCGTGTTAATGACGATGCCTTGGTAATAATGAAGGCTTGAGAAACTAAAGTAATGAGATTGATGATGCCTTGGTATAAGAGAAGGCTTAATGAATTGATAGAATGAGATTAGGGGATCGGAGTGTCACGTTCCGACACATAGAATTAAGGGATCGGGTGTCACGAACCCACACGTAGATTTAGGGGATCGGGTGTCACGAACCGAAATGTAGATTTAGGGGATCGGGTGTCATGAACTGACACGTAGATTAAGGGGATCGGGTGTCACGAACCGACACGTAGAATTAGGGGATCGGAGTGTCACGTTCCGACACATAGTTGTAGGGGATCAGAGTGTCACGTACCGACACATGAGGAATAAAGATAATGAGGGAGCGGAGTGTCACGTACCGACATAAGAGGATAAAGATAATGAATCTTGAAAGATGTTAATATACTCAATCTAATGAACCTAATTCCCAAATGAGTATGGTATTGAGGCTTGAGTCCTCATGTGTGAACTTGGCGGTACTTATTAATGATGATAGTATTTGTTGTTGC
Source organism: Solanum arcanum (assembly GCA_027789145.1). Classification (NCBI taxonomy): domain Eukaryota; kingdom Viridiplantae; phylum Streptophyta; class Magnoliopsida; order Solanales; family Solanaceae; genus Solanum; species Solanum arcanum. The sequence goes on along the minus strand of CM050942.1, from coordinate 55,293,235 downwards.
TACATCTTGAGTATTGTAGTTGATTTTATAATATTACTTGCTATGTACTGTTTTCTATTTTTATGTCTTGATGTTCCGGCATGGATTAGCTTTTTCTTGTTTTAGCTTCTTAGAATACTCTTAGTTTAGTAATTTGATAATAGATGTTCTTGTGGTGATGACTTCCAGATTTTGGGGAATAATAGATGTTGAATTTTAAAAGTTATTGAATTGGTTTTTTCAATGAGTTTAAGTCTTCCGCATTACTTTCTGTTGATATTATATTGAAATGTTAGGGTTTAGATTGGTTGGTTCGCTCACATAGGAGGGTAAGTATGGGTGCCAGTCGCGGCTCGGTTTTGGGTCGTGACAAACTTGGTATCAGAGCATTAGGTTCGTTGGTCTCATCACACAAGAACGAGTCTAGTAGAGTCTTAAGGAACGGTAGGGGGACGCCTTTACTTTTCTTTGAGAGGCTATAAGACTTTAGGAAAATTGCATTATTTCTTTCTTTCTTTCGGGCTACTACTTGAATCCAATTGGTATCTAGGTGATACAAATTGGTCTCTAACCATCCTCACTCTATTTCGCAGATGGTTAGAACTAGAGCAACGACTGCACCAACACCAACACCGGCGAGACAAGAAACGTCTGAGCCAGCCACTAGGACTGTGGCTCGAGGAAGAGCAGTGGCAAGACGCCGTGGTAGAGGTCGTGGGAGGACGTCCTCTAGAGGAAGAGGACAAGTACCTAGCCCATCTGATTCTAGGGCGGTGACTCCTCCAGCGACTGAGGAAGTAGTAAGAGAGGGTGATGAAGGGGAGAATGAACAAGTGCAAAATGAGGAATCGCCACCCCAACCTACCACAGAGATGATCAATCAGGTTCTTGCTTATCTTAGCGGGTTATCTGATCAGGGTCAGGCACCTCCAGTGTTTTATGCACCAACACCTTCGGTTTCAGAGGTGCGACATGCCGCTGCTAGGGCTCCCCGCATGGATGCCTCATTGGAGATAGGCACGTTTCCTCGTCTGACTACGGGGCCCATAATGACAAATGATCAGCATTAACTTTTCAGTAAGTTCTTAAAATTGAAACCTCCAGTCTTCAAGGGTGCTGAATCTGAGGATGCCTACGATTTTCTGGTTGATTTTCATGAGCTACTACACAAAATGGGTATAGTAGAACGGTTTGGTGTTGAGTTTGTGACTTATAAGTTTCAAGAGAACGCCAAAATGTGGTGGCGATCACATGTTGAGTGTCAACCGACAGAGGCAACACCTATGACTTGGGCATCATTCTCTAGCTTGTTTATGGAGAAGTATATCCCACGGACTTTGAGGGATAGTAAAAGAGATGAATTCTTAAGCCTAGAGCAAGGTAGGATGTCAGTTACTGCATATGAGGCTAAGTTTCGTGCCCTATCCAGATATGCCACCCAACTTTGTTTCAGTCCACAAGAGCGGATTAGTCGTTTCATGAAGGGGTTGAGGTCACAGTTGCGGATTTCAGCCTTACAGGTAGCGGCTATGGCAAAATCCTTCCAAGAAGTGGTAGATTTCGTGGTAGAGGTGGAAGAAGTGAAGCCAGATGAATTCACCATGGCATCGACATCAAAAAGGTTTCAAAAGGGAGGTGAGTTTAATAGTTCTTACTCTAGAGGATAGGGTTCCGGAGGTTACTCAGTTCGACCAATTCAGTATTCACTACAGACTGTAGTTGGGGGTCCACCTCAGACCGGTCAACACTTCTCTGAGAGACCTATGCTTTACTCTAGAGAGTGTTATGGATGTGGAGAGACTGGACATATTAGGAGGAATTGTCCAAAACAAAGTTATAGACCCCCAATAGCTAGAGGTAGAGGTGGTAATGGTAGAGGCCGTTATTCAGGAGGACGTGGTGGTCGAGGTAATGGTGGTCACCAAAACGGCTGGGGTGATGGGCAAACTGGAGCCACTACATCACAACATGGTAGGGGCAACGGACAAACAAATGATAGGGCCCATTGTTACGCTTTCCCTGGGCGGTCTGAAGCGGAGGCATCTGATGCTGTCATCACAGGTAATATTTTGGTTTGTGATTGCATGGCTTCTGAATTATTTGATCCGGGATCCACATTTTCTTATGTATCTTCATCATTTGCTAATGGTATTAATTTACATTGTGAATTACTTGACATGCCTTTTTGTGTTTCTACTCCGGTGGGTAAGTCTATGATAGTTGAAAAAGTGTATAGGTCTTGTTTGGTGACTTTTGTGGGGAGTAACACTTATGTAGATTTGGTTATCTTAGAAATGGTTGACTTTGATGTAATTCTGGGTATGACTTGGCTTTCTTCGAATTTTGCGATCTTGGATTTTAATTCGAAAACTGTGACGTTAGCCAAGCCTGGGACAGATCCGTTAGTGTGGGAGGGCGACTACAGTTCCAATCTGGTGCGTATCATCTTCTTTCTTCGTGATAAGAAAATGGTTAGTAAAGGGTGTTTAGCTTTCTTGGCACATCTCAAGGATGACACTACCCAAGTACCTTTGATTGAGTCAGTTTCGGTAGTCCGTGAGTTTTTGGATGTGTTCCCTGCATAATTTCCTGGTATGCCACCAGATAGGGATATTGACTTCTGTATTGAGCTTGAACCGGGTACTCACCCCATTTCTATACCCCCTTATAGAATGGCTCCCGCGGAGTTAAGAGAGTTAAAGGCCCAACTTCAAGAGTTGTTGAGCAAATGCTTCATTAGACCAAGTTCATCTCCTTGGGGTGCTCCGGTTTTGTTTGTGAAGAAGAAGGATGGGAGTTTTCGGATGTGCATAGACTACAGGAATTTGAACAAGGTAACTATTAAGAACAAGTATCCTCTTCCTCGCATTGATGACTTGTTCGATCAGTTACAAGGTGCTTGTGTATTCTCTAAGATTGACTTGAGATCCGGTTATCATCAATTTAAAATACGGGCAACGGATGTGCCAAAGACTGCTTTTCGAACTAGGCATGGGCATTACGAATTTGTAGTGATGTCCTTTGGTCTTACGAATGCCCCTGCTGCGTTCATGAGCTTGATGAACGGGATTTTTAAGCCATATTTGGATCTCTTTTTGACCGTATTTATTGATGATATACTGATATACTCTAAAAGTAATAAGGAACATGAGGAGCATTTCAGAATTGTATTGGAAATGTTGAGGGAGAAAAAGCTTTATGCCAAGTTCTCTAAGTGTGAGTTTTGGCTAGATGCAGTGTCCTTCTTGGGGCACGTGGTTTCCAAGGATGTAGTGATGGTGGATCCTTCTAAGATTGAGACAGTGAAGAATTGGGTAAGACCGACTAATGTGTCAGAAATAAGGAGCTTTGTTGGGTTAGCTAGCTATTATCGTCGTTTTGTCAAGGGATTCTCTTCCATTGCTTCCAAATTGACAAACTTGACTAAGCAGAATGTTCCATTTGTATGGTCGGACGAATGTGAGGAAAGCTTTCAGAAGCTCAAGACTTTGTTGACAACCGCACCTATCCTTACCTTGCCAGTAGAGGGTATGAACTTCATTGTTTATTGTAATGCATCCTATTCCGGTTTGGGTTCAGTGTTAATGCAAGAGAAGAGCGTAATTGCTTATGCTTCAAGGCAATTGAAGGTGCATGAACATAACTATCCGACCCATGATTTGGAATTGGCCGCGGTAGTATTCGCATTAAAGCAATGGAGGCACTATTTATATGGGGTTAAGTGTGAAGTCTATACGGATCATCGTAGCCTACAATATGTTTTTACTCAGAAAGATTTGAACTTGAGACAAAGGAGATGGATGGAACTACTGAAGGACTACGATATCACTATTTTGTATCATCCGGGAAAAGCGAATGTCGTGGCAGATGCTTTATGTAGAAAGGCCGGAAACATGGGAAGTCTAGCTCATTTGCAAGTTTCTAGACGCCCATTGGCTAGAGAAGTGCAGATTCTGGCTAATGACCTTATGAGGTTAGAAGTAAATGAGAAGGGAGGATTTTTGGCTTGCGTAGAGTCAAGATCTTCCTTCCTTGACAAGATTAAGGGACAGCAGTTTAATGATGAGAAATTGATCCATATTCGAGATAAAGTGTTGCAAGGAGAGGCTAAAGAAGCGACAATCGATGAGGAAGGTGTTTTGAGGATTAAGGGAAGGGTATGTGTACCCCGCGTCGATGATTTGATCAACACTATTCTGACAGAGGCTCATAGTTCAAGGTATTCTATACATCCGGGTGCAACCAAGATGTACCGTGACCTAAAGCAACACTTTTGGTGGAGTAGAATGAAGTGTGATATTGTTGATTTTATTGCCAAGTGTCCAAACTGTCAACAAGTAAAGTATGAACAACAGAGGCCCGGAGGAACACTTCAGAGAATGCCCATTCCTGAATGGAAGTGGGAGAGAATTGCAATGGATTTTGTGGTTGGTCTTCCAATGACAATGGGTAAGTATGACTCTATTTGGGTGATTGTTGATAGGTTAACTAAGTCTGCTCATTTCATTCCGGTTAAGGTGACTTACAATGCCTAGAAATTAGCCAGAATCTATATCTCAGAAATTGTTCGGTTGCATGGGGTTCCACTCTCCACTATATATGATAGAGGTACGCAGTTTACCTCTAAGTTTTGGAAAACATTGCATGCTGAATTGGGTACTAGGTTGGATCTTAGTACCGCATTCCACCCTCAGACCGATGGTCAGTCTTAGCGAACGATTCAAGTGTTGGAGGTTATGCTTCGTGCTTGTGTGATAGAATTTGGTGGCCATTGGGATAGCTTCTTACCTTTGGCAGAGTTCTCCTACAACAATAGCTATCACTCAAGTATCGACATGGCCCCATTTGAAGCATTGTATGGTAGGAGATGTAGGTCTCCCATTGGGTGGTTTGATGCATTTGAGGTTAGACCTTGGGGTACTGACCTTTTGAGGGATTCGATAGAGAAAGTGAAATCTATTCAAGAAAAGCTTCTAGCGGCGCAAAGTAGGAAAAAAGAATATGCAGATCAAAAGGTTAGAGACTTAGAGTTCATGGAGGGTGAACAAGTCTTGTTGAAAGTTTCGCCAATGAAAGTGGTGATGCGGTTTGGTAAAAGAGGTAAGCTAAGCCCGAGGTACATTGGACCATTTGAAGTACTTACGCGAGTAGGGGAGGTGGCTTATGAGCTAGCCTTGCCCCCGGGGATGTCCGGAGTACATCCGGTATTCCATGTGTCTATGTTGAAAAGATACCATGGGGATGGAAACTACATTATCCGTTGGGATTCAATTTTGCTTGATGAGAATTTGTCTTATGAGGAGGAGCCTGTTGCTATTTTAGATAGAGAAGTTCGCAAGTTTAGGTCAAGGGAGATTGCATCCATCAAGGTGCAATGGAAGAATCGGCCGGTTGAAGAAGCCACTTGGGAGAAGGAGGTCGATATGCAAGAAAGATACCCACATCTGTTTAAGGATTCAGGTACTTCTTCTCGCCCTTGTTTTTCTTCTTGTGATCGTTCGAGAACGAACGATGGGTAAATTGGTATCTATTGTAACGACCTGTTTAGTCGTTTTGAGCAGCAAATTTTATTTCTGGAAAACTGGCTGAGACGATGGACCCCACTACGGACCGTCATAGGCACGACGGACCGTCGCAGGGTCTCGTTTCAAAACACTTAGAAATTCTGAAATTGGGTACTAAAAATTGACTCTCTGAACTTCGTGACGGAATGGCAGGACGGACCATCACAGGCGTGACAGACCGTCAAAGATTCTTCAGTGGAAATCCAGTCTCTGAACCTTGCGACGACCTGCAGGACAGACCGTCGCAGGAACGACGGGCCGTCACAGGCTGCATAATCCCAGTCTGGGTCGGATTTCTTTAAATGTTTTAAGGGACATTTTTGACTATTCCTGCACTAATTATAAAGATAGTGGGTTAATGTTAATAAATCTAATTACTTGGGGTTAAAAGAGGTAACCTTAAGTTAATTAGTGGGTTATTATTGCCATATTGTATTCTTAATTACATGCTAATTAGGGTAAGAGAAAGAGGGTTTGAATAAGAAAATAGAAAGAACAAAGAGAGAGAGAATTGAACAATAGAGAGAGGATCGAACGAGAGGAAAACACAAAGCTTGGGAATTTGCTTGCTTGATCACTAATCTTCGGCGAAGGTAGGTTATGGCTTATTTTATGCTATTTGTAGTAGACTCTTAATAGCGAATGATATGTGTTGGTAATATTATCTCATCTTCTATATGCTTAATTGTATGCTTGCATGAATGTGACTATATAATTGTGATAAAATAAGCATGATGAAGCTATTGAATCCCAAATCTTGAAAAACCCTAATCTCCTTGTTAATGACGATGCCTTGGTAATAAAGAAGGCTTGAGAAACTAAAGTAATGAGATTGATGATGCCTTGGTATAAGAGAAGGCTTGATGAATTGATAGAATGAGATTAGGGGATCGGAGTGTCACGTTCCGACACATAGAAATAAGGGATCGGGTGTCAGGAATCGACATGTAGATTAAGGGGATCGGGTGTCACGAACCGACACGTAGATTTAGGGGATCGGGTGTCATGAACCGACACGTAGATTTAGGGGATCGGGTGTCACGAACCGACACGTAGAATTAGGGGATCAGAGTGTCACGTTCCGACACATAGTAGTAAAGGATCGGAGTGTCACGTACCGACATATGAGGAATAAAGATAATGAGGGAGCGGAGTGTCACGTACCGACACAAGAGGATAAAGATAATGAATCTTGAAAGATGTTAACATACTCAATCTAATGAACCTAATTCCCAAATGAGTATGGTATTGAGGCTTGAGTCCTCATGTGTGAACTTGGCGGTACTTATTAATGATGATAGTATTTGTTGTTGCTACATGTTGAGTATTGTAGTTGATTTTATAATATTACTTCATATATACTGTTTTCTATTTTGAGTTGGCCGATGATACCTACTCAGTACTTGTGTTTGTACTGACCCCCTACGTTTATGTTTTTTTCCTTGTTATTTGTGGAGTGCAGCAAACGTTCCGTCGTCTTCAACTCAACCGCAATTCTAGCCAGTCTTCGTCACACCGGATCTTCAGGGTGAGCTAATGCTTCTAGCTTGGACTGGATCTTCTTCTTCATGTCTTGATGCCTTGAAGTTCCGGCATGGACTAGCTTTTACTTGTTTTAGCTTCTTAGAATACTCTTAGTTTAGTAATTTGATCATAGATGTTCTTGTGGTGATGACTTCCAGATTTTGGGGAATAATAGATGTTGAATTTTAGAAGTTATTGAATTGGTTTTTATCAATGAGTTTAAGTCTTCCGCATTACTTTCTGTTGATATTATATTGAAATGTTAGGGTTTAGATTTGTTGGTTCGCTCACATAGGAGGGTAAGTATGGGTGCCAGTCGCGGCTTGATTTTGGGTCGTGACAACTTCACTGGGATAAAGTTGGTAGACTTTGTCAATCTATCCACAATAACCTATATTGAGTCATGCTTTCTCCTATTCCTCAGAAGACGAACGACAATGTCCATATTAATGGCCTCACACTTCCAAGTAGGAACCTCAATAATCTGAGTAAGACCGCCAGGCTTAAGATATTCTGCCTTAACCTGCTGATAATTAGGACACTTGGCCACATATTCTTCAATGTCCTTCTTCATGTAATCCAACCATTAAATTTATTTAAGATCATGATACATCTTGGTGGAAACTGGACGTATGGAATATATGGAACCATAGGCCTCTATAACAATCCTAGTCTGCAAATCATCCACATATGGTACACACAACATGTCATGATACCCAAGTATGTCATTACCTCCCAAAGCAAAAGACTCATTCATCTTTATCAACGCTGAGTCCTTCAGCTCCATCAACACAGCATCGAGTTGCTTACCCTGCTTGACTTCAACTACCAAGTATGATTCAGAACTAGGATGATTTGAAACACTCCCACTAGTAGAGTCAACCAATCGCACACCTAGTTTGGCCAGTTTGTGTACATCTTTTGCTAACTCCTTATTTTCATCCTCAACATGGGTTGTACTTCCCATGATCATGCTTCTCAAAGCATCGGCTACAACAATAGCCTTACCTGGATGGTAGTGAACATTCATGTCATAATCCTTCAAAATCTCCAACCATCTCCGCTGACGTAGATTCAACTCCCTTTGTGTGAACACATACTGGAGATTTTACTGGTCTGTGAACACATCCACATTTAGTCCATACAAGTAGTTCCTCCAAAGAATTAGTGCAAACACCACAACAACTAACTCCAGGTAATAAGTGGGATAATTCTTCTCATGAACCTTGAGCTATTTGGATAATAGGATATCACCTTAGCACCCTGCATAAGAACATAACCTAAACCAACCCTATATGCATTACAATAAACAGTGCAATTCTCAATATACTTAGGCAAAGTAAGTACCTTGGCTGAAGTGAGTCTGTCCTTGAGCTCCTAGAAAGTCTTCTCACAAGTCTCTGTCCATTCAAACTTGGCCTTCTTCTTAGTCAGAGCTGTTAGTTTGAAAACAATGGAAGAAATTCCCTCCACGAACCTACGTTAGTAACCCTTCATTCCCAAGAAACTACAGATATCTATGCGAGTAAGATGTCTTAGCCAGTTCTTAACAACCTTAGTCTTCCTGGGGTCCACCTCTAGACCTTGATCGGACACAAAATGACCCAGGAAGGTCACTAATCTAAGCCTAAATTCATAGTTGCTTAATTTGGCGCACAACTGATGTTGTCTAAGTACCTGCAAGGTTAGTCTAAAATGTTTTTCATGCTCTTCCTTTTTTGTAGAGTAGATAAGAATGTCATCAATGAATACTATGACAAAAGAGTCAAGGTATTCATGGAAGATCTTGTTTTCATTATATCCATAAATGCAGCAGGTGCATTTGTGTAACGAACTATTTAGTCGTTTTGAGCAGTAGATTTTATTTCTGGAAAAACTGTCTGAGTCGACGGAACCCACGACGGACCGTCATGGGCACGACGGACCGTCGAGGGGGTCTCGTTCCAAAACACTTAGAATTCTGAAATTTGGGTACTGAAATCGACTCTCTAAACTTCGTAACAGAATGGCAGAACGAACCGTCGTGGGCACGACGGACCGTCACACATTTTCCACAGAAATTAACTCTGTGAACTTTGCTACGGACCAGCAGGACGGACCGTCACAGCCATGACGGACCGTCACAGGTTGCGTAATCCCAGGCTGGGTCAGATTTCTGTAAATATTTTAAGAGGTGTTTTGGATTATTCCTGCTTATAATTATAAAGTTAGTGGTTTAATATTAATAACTCAATTACTTGGGGAATAAAGGAGGTAACCTTGGAATAATTAGTGGGTTATTTTTGTCATCTTTTATACTTAATTATAAGCTAATTAGGGTAAAAGAAAAAGGGTTTTGAATAAGAAAAATAGAAAGAACAAGAGAGGGAGAATCGATCAAGAGAGAGAGGAACGAAGAGGATAGCAAAGCTTTGGGGGAATTTGCTTGCTTGATCACGAATCTTCAGTGGAGGTAGGTTATGGTTTTTATGCTATTCGTAGTAGACTCTTAATAGCAAATGATATGTGTTGGGTAGTACTATAAAACCTTCTATATGCTTGATTGTGTGCTTACATGATGTGATTATATATATTTGTGATGAATAAGCATGATGAGGCTATTGAATCTCTAATCCTAAATTTACCTTGCTAATGATGATGCCTTGGTATAAAAGAAGGGTTGATGAACTAAAGTAATGATATTGATGATGCCTTTGTATAAGAGAAGGCTTGATGAACTAAAGTAATGAGATTGATGATGCCTTGGTATAAAAGAACGATTGATGAATTAATAGAATGAGATTAGTGGAGCGGGCGTCACGAACCGACACGTAGAATTAGGGGATCGGGTGTCACGAACCGACACATAGAATAAGGGGATCGGGTGTCACGAACCGACACGTAGAATTAGGGGATCGGGTGTCACGAACCGACATGTAGAATTAGGGGATCGGGTGTCACGAATCGACACGTAGAATTAGGGGATCGGAGTGTCACGTTTCGACACATAGTAGTAGTGGAGCAGAGTGTCACGTACCGACACAAGAGGAATAAAGATAATGAATCTTGAATTTATGTTAATAAATTCGAATGAAAAGAACCTATATCCCAAATGAGTATGGTGTGGAGACTTGAGTTCTCATAGGTGTGTTTGATGTGGTTACACATGATTTGTGAACTTGTTGCTTTCACCTGTTGAGTAATATGGTTGATTTTATGTTATTATATGATATATACTGTTTTCTATATTGTGTTGGCCGATGATACCTACTCAGTACTTGTGTTTGTACTGACCCCCTACTTTTATGTCTTCTTCTTTGTTATTTGTGGAGTGCAGCAAACGTACCGTCATCTTCAACCCAACCGCAAATCTAGCCAGTCTTCGTCACACCGGATCTTCAGGGTGAGCTAATTTTTCTAGCTTGGACTGGATCTTCTTCCTCATGTCTTGATGCCTTGAAGTTCCGGCATGGACTAGATTTTACTTGTTTTAGCTTCTTAGAATATTCTTAGTTTAGTAATTTGATCATAGATGTTCTTGTGGTGATGACTTCCAGATTTTGGGGAATAATAGAAGTTGAATTTTAGAAGTTATTGAATTGGTTTTTATTTATGAGTTTAAGTCTTCCGCATTACTTTCTGTCTATATTACATTGAAATGTTATGGTTTAGATTGGTTGGTTCGCTCACATAGGATAAGTGTGGGAGCCAGTCGCGGCTCGGTTTTGGGTCGTGACAATTTGTGAGACCAAATGACATAACCAAGACCTCATAATGACCATAACGGGTACGAAAGTCATTCTTTGAGATATATCCATCCCTAACCCTAAGCTGATCATACCCTGTACGAAGATCAATCTTAGAGAAGAAATTAAACCTTTGGAGCTAATCGAAAAAATCATCTATTCTGGGAAGTAGATACTTATTCTTTATAGTGACTTTGTTGAGCTGTCGATAATCAATACACATTATAAGGGTTCCATCCTTCTTTTTCACAAACAACACTGGAGCGCCCCAAGGGGATATCCTCGGCTGAATAAAACCCTTATCAGTGAGATCTTTTAGCTGCAGCTTCAACTCTTTGAGTTAAGCTAGAGCCATTCTATAGGGAGGAATTAAAATTGGTTTAGTATCGGGTTCCATGTCGATACCAAAGTCAATCTCTCGAGGAGGAGGGAGTCCAAGCAAATCATCAGGAAATACATCTAGGAACTCATTCACAACACGCACTGACTCTATGGAAGGAATATCATGATTTAAATCATTAACAGACACAATATGACATAATAACCCTTTGGACATCATTTTATTGGCCTTAAGGTTCGAAATCAACGGATTAGGACGACTCAAGTTGTACCCCTCAAAAATTAGTTCCTCTTCATTAGGGAAACAAAATCTTACAACTCTACTACGACAATTCAAACAAGAATAACAATTTTGAAGCCAATCCATGCAAAGGATAACATCAAAATCATGCATGGGTAACTCAACCAAGTCTACAGACACAGTCTTACCACTTAAAACTATTAGGCAATCCTTGTATACTCTATAAGTTCTTACATTTTCTCCTAAAGGTGTACTAACCACTATAGGATCATGCAAAACTTTACGAAATATTTCAAAAGTGAGAGAAAGCAATGGAGTTACAAAGAAAAGCATAGACCCTGGATCAAGTAAAGCATAAACAGAAGTAAAGCATACTTGAAGCATACATGTGACCATATGAAGCGGACTTGTCCTTCTCCTCCGCGCCCTTTAGGGCATAAAACTTGTTCCTCTTAGGAGGCTCGGCTACTGCTACACCCTGTGGATTAGGCTTAGTCTGAGCATTACCTCTAGCCTAAACACTGTTCTATGGGCAGTCTCTAACATTATGCCCACTCTTACCACAACCGAAACAGGCATTAGTGCAATGTCTGCACTCTCCGCTGTGAGCACGGCCACACTTAGCACAGTTCTTTTTGGGACGCTGCATATCACCTGCATTGACCTTCATGGGATAGGTTATACATATAATAGGTGTTTTACTCCTCTGGGAATTAAAATTCCTTCAATTTTGCCGCCCCTTCTTGAATCCAGGCTTCTCACGGACGCTAAATTTTTTTCGATGGCTTCCATGGCTGGGACCTACCTTATCTTGAGGCTTCGGCCTCCTAGCATCATGAACGCACCTTTTTTGCGGCTCTGCTCGACCTGGTGGACATGCACCATCAACCTGGAGAGGTCCATCTTATCATGGAGCATCGATGACCGACACTCCTCCTCCAAATCTCCATTGATTTCTGTGAGGAACCTGCTCATCTCATCCCTGCTGTTAAATACAAGGACAGTAGCATACCTTGATAGTTTGACAAACTTTAGGGAATACTCCATGGTTGTCATTGATCCCTTCTTAAGGTTTATAGACTCCTCAATCTTCGCCTCCCTCATCTCCCTAGGAAAGAATTTCTCTAGGAAGGTTGTCTTAAACAACTCCCAAGTGACCGAAACTACGCTCAAACCTCGGCTATCCTGCAACATTTTGCACCAAGTCTGTGCAACATGATTGAGCTGATAGGAAGCCAGCTCTGCTTTCTTAGTATTTGTGGCCCCGATAGCCACCAAAATCTTATGCACCTCATCCACAAATTCCTAGGGGTACTCTGAATTCTTAGACCTAGTGAAAATAGGAAGGTTCATCCTCGTGAAGTCTCTCAGCCTGTCAGCCATGCTACACACTAGTGGGTCTCCCTCTCAATATTAATCAGTTGACATGGGCAGTCATGAACTGGGCCTACATAGTGATGCCCTCTGCAATCTGGGCAAGAGATGCCCACACCTCCACATCAGTCAATCCAGCTGGGTTAACTCACATAGCAACTCCGTCAGCTGGAGCCTGCGGTGGAACCTTATTGTTCCCAACAGCTTCTCCTCTTCTCCTCTAACCAACGTTCCTCCTATTATTCATTCAATGAAAACAATAAGTATTGATGTTAGACGCGCTCATAACACCATGAAATCGAACATTAGAAAAGGCATGATAAGATCATAAGAAGGGAAATTTTCCTACACACCATGCAGTCTCTAATTCAAGATAATGGTGCACTTCATTACCATGAATTAGAAACTACTTAATCTTGTTGATGAAAACTTATTATTCTTTAAATTTAACCTAGTGCAGTGATACCAACTTTTTCACGACCAGAATATAGACCCCAAACAAGACAGTCCTTGTTGACCTTTCAGAGGTCGTAGACAAGCAAACATACGTCATCGTTACTTCATTTATGTTAATATTAGCGGAAAATTTGAACTTTTTGTTACTTAACATTCTTACTAATAATTTCTAATATAGTCATAATTTCTTCATCATCAACCATCTAACATTAAGATCATCAAATGAAACAAATAGTTTAATATAGCAATAACTGAATACTTGCCAAAATGGCATCAATACAAAGTCTGAAATAATACGAGAAATAAACACTAGTGGAACATACTCCTCTAACTCAATCCTAAGACTAAGCTAGAATATAAATGGCAAGCATCTTCCAACGCATGAGGGCCTACCAAGTCTGGATGAATGCTCGACGTCCGGATAGCTTGAGGGTCAACATGTAGCTCTAACTTCCACTTGTCCCTACACCTAAAATTTGTAGAGTTGTATAGGGTTAGAACACAATTGTACTAAGTATGGGTATATGCAAACACACACCATAGACATTCATGAGCAATAATATCTCCTTCATAACAACATGATTATGGGAAGTCAAATCTGTGCACTCGCCAAATTCGGATTAGGAAAGTTAGTGAACTTTCCAAATTTGAATTAGAAAAGTCTGTGAGCTTTCCAAATATGGATTAGGAAAGTCAGTGAACTTTAAAAATTTAGATTAGGACGGTCATGCCATTAGAGTAACATGCATCATCATACTTATCATATTTTACACAACACATAACATTTTACACATAACACATATCACATAACATATACCACATAAAAACTTTTATAACATTCATTCATATGCTATGAGACATTAGAATCATGCACTTGACATTAAGACTTTAGAAAATCAGGGCTCAACGTATGACACCTCAACTACGGCGTCTTTATTAGCAAACATAAAGTCTGCTTCATCCATTCATACGTACTTCATTGCATTCATTCATAAGTTTGTAAACACCAGCTATACCGAGGATGTAGTTTAAGACTCTCATCGGGTTTGCTGTGCAATTATCAAGAATAACCCAGTATCATTACTTGATTCTACCATACATCTTCATTATCCTATACTAACACCTCTGGTATTATTCATTTCATTGTGTACGTCATTTGAGGCTGGCCTCATTTATTAATTGGGAACTTTAACTTTAACCGACATTGATCATATGAGCATCATGAAATCCAGTGTCTCCCCTACACTAAAAAGAGGTGGAATCACCAGCCAAGGTGACACAAAATATGCTAGCGTACATGGGAATTTAACCCCGCCAGATCCCTTTATTGGCAGTATAGGTTCTAAGACTAGGAGATATAAGGAGACACATACCCGGCATGCCGAACAGTCTCATCTGATGAGAGTTACGTGAACCTCCTCCCTTCAAAAAAAAAGGCATAACTGCTAATAGCTAGACTATCGGTCCGAGTATAAAGTTCCATTACATTCGAGTATTACATAATGGAAGCTAGATTCTAGTATGAGGACATCATAGCTCAATAGATGATTTTTCCTCTCATCATTATTATTAAGTGTGTTAATCTCAATACTTTAACTAGAGTGTTCATAGAGACTGGTCTCTTCATTAACTCACGCTCTCATAGGTGAGTACATTTTGGTAACATTTACTTAGGCTCATTTGTTATAGTTCTCATTTTCACAGTAGCCTCATATCATGTTGTCACCACATTCATTAACATTAGTAAAATTGCTCTTCATAATTACTCACCCAATTTAACGTGAATGTTAATTTCATCATAGGCAAATGCACTTGGCCATTTATGTGTTTCACACTCTTACTTAAACCTTCTAGGGTTTTATCATTTCATAACATAATAATTATTTCATTGTATGCCAATGCACTTGGGCATTTAGTGTGTTTTACACTCGTACTTAACCCTTCTAGGGTTACTTCATATTGTTACATACATCTTAGGTTCATTTATTTTTAAACGTATGCTAGACTTATGGTGTCTATACATACAAGCCATAAGGCTTCATACATAGTTAGTCAAGAGACTCATATCTTCCTAAGATTATGTAATACATGACTTCTGTATCTTATATGTATGCCAAGATATCGATTTCAATATATGTAGGTGTCATTATTCTAGAACATTTAATTCACGTATAGGTTATGTATCAATACAAAAATTGGGCAAAGGAACAAAAGTTGGAACCCCTAGGACAATACATACTTTTTTTAGTTTTATTTTTAGCCTTCATGTCATTGGGACCCTAGATCGAGCCCCAATATAAACATTCTATCTTTATTTTTCTCCTTGGATTCTCCTCTTATTTGGCTGAAGGGTTGTGGGGTCAAACCCCCACAACCTCTTTTTTTACATTTAATTCTTCTTGTCCAATTTGCATGGACAATGAGGTTGTGGGATCGAACCCCCACAATCTCTCTTTATTTATGCTTTATTTCGATAGGGGTTGTGAGGTTGTCGGTTCAAACCACCTCAACCTTCTTATATTATTTTTAGTTAAAAGTTGACTTGGCTAAGCATTGGCAGTGAGGTTGTAGGATCGAGCCCCCACAACCTCAATTTATTTACTTATTTATTTTGCCCTTTCTCCTTTCAGGCCTTGAGGTCGTGGGTTCGATTCCCACGCATCACACCTCCTTTCTTTTTTTTACATTCGCTTCCTGGAGGTCATGGGTTCGATACCCACGCCTCCCATTTTATTTATGTATGTTTTTTCTCTCTCCTTTCTCAGCCAGTACTCCCCATTTCGAATCCCCTTACCTGTTCTTTTATTGCGAATTTAAGGTACCAAACGAGCGAGGTCACAGGTTCGAATATTAGTGGCCTTATTCCTTTAAAATCAATTAAATTTTCCATATTTCTTCTAAATTTTAGCCTAAACTAAAGTTATATTTTTTTTCAGGAAACCTAATCATTTTCTTTATCGATTTTCATTAATATATCCACTTGAAAACATAGGAAAATTCACAGATCGTTCAACACTTTTTTGGGGGTATTTTATTGATTCGCTTAGCCAAAATGTTGAAACTCAAACCAGCCCCATTTCCATTTTAATGAACATCACAATTACATAGATTTATGTACGTAAAATGACAACCAAAACAATATTAAACTTGAAGCCTTAACTCGGCCTAATTCAAAGTACATTCACAGTAGCATTTTTGCACTTGCACACTCTTGCACAAACTTTCGAATACATGGTTGTCTATCATACCATTTGAAGTACACAACGTAATCATATTCATCACGAAAACATAGCATACACCTAAATCTACTAGGAATCTTACACAACCTACAATTCATTGGGAGCTAGTGATACGGACATGCTAAAGGGAAAACAATCCTAGTTTTTGAAAAAATAATATGAACCTTAAGGGGTCTCTTGGAAAAGGGACCAAGAAAGAAGAAAATCCATATCTTATTTTGACGTTCAATCCTTGAAGTTTCTTCCCCAAACCATCTCGAAAACTAAAGTCCAATCCGAGTTTTCAACACAAAAATTTTGACGAAAAAACCCTCTCTTTACCTAAGGTGTTCGCTTTACTTGTTTTCTTATATTTTAGTGTGAGTTCTTCAAGTGTGAAGAACTCTAGTAATTTTTCTGTTCTTGTAGAAGTTTAGGCAGTGAGAAATCGTGAGAAGAGTGGAGAAAACGTAAGAGAGATGAGCGTGAGAGAGAGTTAAAGGAGGTGAAGTAGTTTAGACTTAGTCAGCTAGAAGACTTACTCATAAAAATACATTAATTAATAAATAAATAATATTTAATAATAAAATATTATTTTACTTTTTAAATCAGCCATTAATTTATTAAATTAATTCACCAATTAAAAAAATTACATTAAACCATTGCTCCGACCTAGGTTCGAACGCGGGTGGAGCAAGACTTCACTTCAAGGGCTCAATTTCGACCCTCTCTCCCCAAATTGACCCTATACTTTATTAATTAATTAATTAATTATTTACATATTTAGGGTAATTAAGATACTACCCTTATCCAGGAAAAGACCATTTTACCCCTAAAACCTTCAAACCTAAAATTTCTACTTTTTATGTTCGGTAAAGACTCCTTCGAGTAAATCTTCGTATTCGAGATCCCTATATGGTTGGACCCAACCTTCTCAAGCTCAACTAACTCCCCAAGTTAGTTGGCCTGGCTGTTGTAAGGGTTCCGAGGTCTGGTTCTACGCGCATCAATCCGTGTGAACCCTGGTCTAATCGTAGGCATTCTTGACACATTAAGCATTTCTTATATTATTTATTTTTAGGGTTGTTACGCAATCGATTTTATAATTTCCAATCTGAGTGTTACAATCTCTATGATTCGTATGAATTCACCTTTTAAAATATAAATTAAAGGCTTTAAAACTTGTTCTTGAATCTCTAATGAACTTGAACTTGAACATTATCTTGATCTTAACTTTTAATTTAATTCAAGGGGTTCGAGAAATTTCTTGAATTCGTTGGCCTTGATCTTGATTGTTCTTGAACTTGAATGCTTGAATTCTTATACTTGTATCTTTTTAGAGAATTAAATGGTGGTTGTACAACTAATTTTCTCGAGCTTCTTGTTTAGAATTTTCTTTCTTCTCTTTTACTGAATTATGAGACCCCTATTTATAGTTTTAGAATAAAAGAGTTGTGCTTGGCTCAGGACTTCCTTCGGACAATCAGATTTAAGTGAAATATCATAATGTCTTTATGGAGCGGGCTTTAGTTAAATTCATATTTATCTGAATTTAAATAATTGAATCAATTATATTAATGCATAATATTTATTTGGACTAATATATTAAATAATTTAATAAAATCAGAATAACTTTATTAATTTTTATTTAGTAAATTTTAAGTGACTACAAATGCCCCCTTCTTCAAGTCTTCTCCAGATATTTTATCTTTCAAAGACTAGGCTTGAAGAATTTGAAGACTTCTACATGCATACTTGGAGATTTAAAAACTTCATGTTGAAGCAATTTTATTCCTATGGGTTTGCCCCCATTGAATCACCACCATTTGGAGCAAGTCTGACGTTTTATGAAAGCTTACTCATAGCTTTAACTCATGTAACAGATCAAGTGGGAACATTTGATTTTTTGACACTTATGCAGCTGAACATAGAATATGGTTCTAAGTGACTACGTCTCTCAATGAAGAAGATCAAGTCGCAACGTAGTTCTGGAGGAGTGAGTGACTTTTTCGTTGTGTCGTACATAGTTTATACTCTTGTGGGCTAGGTGTGACTTGCAGTTTAGGCTCGTACCTTGAGGAGCATTTTAACTTGAAGATTTAGCTCAAATTTAAAGAGCTTTATGATATATATATATACATATATACATACATATATATATATATATATACATACATATATATGAAGCGTCAATTGTAAGAAATAAGAAGTCACCGACTCTAACGAAAAAGAAGAGAACAAGCTCTACCGTAGGTAGAGATGGATCTTCTTGAACCATTTTTTAGAGTTGAGCCAACACAAATCAAAGAACATTTTATATCATAACACATAATGATTATTTCAAGTAATTTAAATATTCTATTAATCAAACGCACATATTTTTCAATTTATTTAGGTTCAACAAGCTTGTTATCTTTTTTACGAGTCTCAAAGAAAATAGTTGTCAAATCGCTGGAATGCCATCTTTCCGACATTTACATCAAAGCCAAACATGCCAAATAACACAAACTTGGAAAAGATCTTTCAGCTCAAAAACTTTAAAACACAATAGATTTTCAAAAAATACAATACATTTTAAAAAGATTTTACTTGTTTTAACTTCTTAGGTGTATTTCTTTACTTGATTAGTAGATGTACGAGATGAACTACTAATTTGAACGTTCTCTTTCTCAAAAGTCGTGTAGTTGTTATGCGCCGTTTGTATTCCTTTTCTAGTGGACACAGTAGAGTTTTTAAGTCATTGTTCCTATTCCTTCTCAGTAGAACCTGAAAAAAGCAAAATCATATTTTATACGTTGACTAATGTATCAAAAGACAAGAAGAACAAAAAATGTCTACAAGGAGTTTCTAAAGCTAATTTTGTTTCACAAGTTCTCTTTTGTGAAAATTATGTATTCAGCGTCAATTTCTTCAGCTGTTTTTTGGCCTGGTATTTTCCTTCTAATCATTATAGTTTCATACATCACCTATTATTCCTATATTCTGCATTAAATAGAAAGCTGTAAAAAATTGTTTTCCACACCTTCTCCTCAATGATAAAACACAGAATACAAAATAATGGAAAAGATATTTTTCTTTAACACAATTTAAACTTTTGCTTATGGTCTTAAAAAAAAGAATACAAAATATCTTACTTGTTTTCAGTTTCTTTTATGTGCTTTTTAAATAGATCACTTGATTGAGGAAATATACTCTTAGATGGTAAATTTCATTTCTCATCCAAAGATTTAAGCACTCGTCCTTGTCCCTTTTAAATATCACTAGGCGTGATAAACGTATATTCGATTGTATTCTTCATATTAGAATCAACCTCATTTTCAATCCTCATTGGTTTCATCTTAAACTTGCAAAAGAGCCAAAAAGTTAAAAATTAAACCTGAAAATGTTTAATAATGTATTAAAAAGGAAATTTTGCCATCATAACATTTATGGATGAATATACTAACTCATAAGAGATATTAATTAATCTCATTAGTTCTCTTTGTTTTCTTTTGAAAGAACTTCCTAACTCTTCAATATCATCATCCATTTGTTCTACAATTCCATAGGATCATCAGATCGGATCTTCCTCACTACTTGCCAACCTTTGTTGGAAGTATCATGAACATAAAATATTTGAGATGCTTGATCCACTAAAATAAATGGGTCATTTGTTTTTGAAAATCTACATGGATTAAAACTAAAAAAATCACACTCACTCTTTTTAACCTCTTTTATTTCATCATACACATCAGACCAATTACATCGAAATAAAGTTACTCTTTTATCCATGACAAATTGCAACTCAATCGCATCAGATAAAACTCCATAGTAATCAAGGTTTTCACTATCTTCATCTTTCTCATTTAATACAACAATACCACAATTTTGAGTCCGTAACTTTTTATCATAATCATGATGCATTGAATATGGCAAGGGCATTTTTCAGTGGATATGATTTGCCTAGATTCATAACATATACAAAATCTGGTGCTCATACCAAAGAAGAATGTGGTGGATAATTTTGGGGACTTATGATTTATTAGCCTGAATACTTTTGCTAATTATATTATATCGGTTGATACATGAACGATTTTAATTGGTGTTACCTAGTTTGATTTCTAATCACTACTTAGGCATTGTTAAAGGGAGGAGTATGACTGGAAATGTACTTTTGGCTCAAGAAATAATAAGGGACATCAACAAGAGAAAAAATTTGCATATTGTAGTGGTAAAATCAAACATGACAAAGGCATCTGATAGAGTCTACTGGAAATACTTTATCCAGGTCTTGAGAAGATTTAGATTCTCTGAAAGAATAATTGACATAATAGTAAGGCTAATAAGCAATAATTGGTACTCAGTTCTAATGAATGGAAATGCCTTTGGCTTATTTCAATCTTCTAGAGGTTTGAAAGAGGGTGACCCCTTTTAACTTACCCTATCTATAATAGCAATTGAAGCGTTGACCAGGATCCAAAATTGTTCATTTGAATATAGTGACTTTAAGGGTTTTGGGATGCCTAAATGGAGTCCGCAAATAAACCACTTATCATATGCTGACGACACTATTCTTTTCTTGCTCAGGACAACACAGGTCAATGAGGATGACGATGATTGTGCTAAGAATATACGATGGGTTGTCTGGACAAATTATATACATAGACACAAGAATTTGTTATCGACATAATAAAGTCCTTGTAGTACTGTGTCATCAAATAAAGAGGATAACAGGGGTCAGCAAGGTAACTCTCCTTTTACTTATCTAGATTTTCCACCTTTATATGAAGGAAAAGTAAAGGTCATTTTGTAGTACTGATTAAAAAGGTGGATAACTTAATGGCTATGTCGAAGAATAGATAACTATCTTATGGGGGAAGGCATATATTTTACTAGCACATGTTTTGTAATCTATGCCCATGGATTTACTATCAGCCCTGAATCCCCCATTTAGTGTTATAAAACAATTACATAAGCAATTTGCTAAATTTTTCTGGGGAAATGCAACTTGATCTAAGAACAAGCACCGGGTTTCATGGGGAAGCATGTGTTATCCCAAGCAAGAAAAGGGTCTAGGTTTCAGGTCTTCGCATAATGTATCGAAGGCTTCGTTTGCAAAGCTTTGCTGGAATTTAAGGAAATTAATTTGTTCTTTGTGGAGTGGATATATGTGGTACAAGTATTGCAAGAAAATGAATCCAACTATAACTACAGGTGGTGGTGCATTACATGTCTTGAGAAAGATGATAATTATAAGGGAGGAAGTAAAGAACAATATATGGTGGCAGATAAACGTAGAAAATTCAAGGTTTTTATTTGATAATTTGACAAAATTGGGATACCTCTCATATATTGAGAGTGATATGGACATTGAGGAAGATGTAGAAGTGAGGGAGTTCACTACCATTGGTAGATGGAATGAACAGAAACTGGCCACAAAGCTCTCAGCAGAAATGGCAGAGTATATTACAGAGAGTAAGAAAACACCTTTTAATGAACATCAGACTAATTTTCCTGGTTGGATGAGCAATAAAAGGTGAATTTCACTATTTTTTTAATAAAGGTATCTTTGTATTCACAAGAAAATGGTTAGTTACAATCCTCACATGTTATTGTAAACACAATCAAACCACGTCTAAGCTTTTACAATTTGTCCTATAAAGTCAACTAATAAATCTATGTCCCCCATCATATCTTGTTTACACAAAAAATAAAGAAGGCTAATGTAGGCAATTCTAATCCTCTGGATGTTGTTGATTTTTCCTTCAAAACTTCTTGCATTTATTTCATTCCATAAGGTCCAGCAAATGCAGGTTGGAATTAGTTTCCACTATTCTCCTCTAGAATTTCTTCTTCCAATTGTCTCCCAGCTCCTCAGTAGATTAAAAGTGTATGTAGTAATTGTTCAGCTTACTACAAGTTTACATAAAAACATGTTCCACATATTTACAGTTGTTTTGGAATGTAGGAAGAGGTGGTTGTTTACATCTACCTCATTGTAACAAAGAAACACCTTAAGCAAATTTGCAAACCCTCTTCTAAGTAGTGCTTCGTGAGTTAGGCAAGCTCTCCTGATGACAAAATTAATACCCAAATGCTATATAATATATGTAGGGTTTATTAGAGAATGGGGAGTAGAAATAACAGGGGAGAAGCAAGACGTGACTTGACCCAAGGATATACTGAGTTCGAGAATGAAGTCAAATTAATAACAAATGTATAACATCGTAACCTAACCAAGTTGTTGGGTTACTACATTAATGGAGTAGAAAAATTCCTAGTCAATGAGTTCATGGAGAATAATAGCATAGGCAAGGTCATATTTAGTATGACATCTCAAAAAACATTAGGCAAGGTCATATTTAGTATGACATCTCAAAAAACATTCTTCTTTTTTACTATTGTCGGTGTTGTTTTTGATATTGAAAAGCCACAAAAACAATTTCTAAAGGTTATCCTTATGCCATGTCATTAGTGTATATGCCTTTGTAGACATAAACAATTTTTGAAGTCTAGGCTTTAAAGGAAAGTAGTATAAACTCTTTGATGCTATTTTTTACCTTTGCATTCTTTATTTATTCACAATGTGTATTTATTTTGAATCTGAACGCACCTCAAACTTTACAAGAATGAAGTAAGCTATCCTCCTTTCAATATAACATGAATTAATTAGTACACACATCAATCTTGTTGTATGAAATCCCGAGTTCTTGAATTATTTTTCTTTGATTCATAATATGAGTTCGGAAAATTTGTCACATCAGGCAGCAACTCCTCTTTCAACAGTTTAAAGAGCATTATAAATGACGCATTACTCAAAAGACCCATACTTTTAATATGAAGCAATTTTATCAAAGAGGAAAGCTTTGAAGCTTTTGAAATGTGGTATAATGGCAAGTAGAAATCCTTGGATAGGCTATAAAAAAATTCAACATTTTGTTCCCCCTCATGTAAGTCATCACAATAAGTATGTGTAATTCCTCCGTCAAGATTTTGGATACAAATCGTTCAATAGCTCTTCTACTTCATCTTCACTCTCACATTCTTCTACTGCCTCACCATATTTTTCATAATCTTCATCTTCATCTTTTTTATTATGATTCTAATAATGGCTCGCCCAAACATTCTTCATGTTTATACTAAAAGCAATTATTACGAAGTATTCCATATACAAGTAATATTCCCAGTCACACAAGTAAACTTTAAGAAAGATAGAATAACTGACTTGTTCCCTATTGTGTTTATAGTGTAGTAGAAAAAGATACAATATCAAAAATGAATCTTGTTCTCATCTTTTTCATTAGAGTCGGTTACATCCTATTGCTTACAATTGACGCCTTGTCCATATTCAATGTCCTTGTTGTCTTAGGCTTGCATATTGTTGTCACCATTGACATGCCCCTATACAATGGTTGCAGTCTACTTCTGTATGACAACAACTTTGTAGACAACATTATTTTTTCTACTATCTATTCAATAGTCGGTAGACATTTTTTTTATTTACAGTTTTCTTGTCGAAAGTGAATTTTCAGAAGACGAGCATAATTAGTTTATATTTATATAGGAACTTGACTTGTTTGAGAAATGTTGTCTATAGTTGTATGCAAATTAGTGAATGTAAAAAGAATAGTTGGAGTTAAATGTGAACTCTTAAATTGTTTAAACAAATTGATTAGGCGAGGACACGAGCTAAGGTTCCACGACTGTAAAATATATTTGCAACCATACAATTTTTATTTGCTATCTCTAATTTTTATTTTCTGTAAAGCTGCATGAAAATTTATGCACTTCTACAATATTTCAGTTAACTGCTGAGTGTTTTACGCTAGCTCTTGTTTCAAATTTCTGCACTGCTGAAAAAATTGCAGCCAATCCTCAGTTTTACATAAGGTATTGGCCATGTTACTGTACCCCTTCCTGTAGGATCTGGACAAGTACAAAAAATTGTTACTCAATTTTAATCGAATACTCCCAAATTTCTTTCTTTACAACCTCAAAACAACGCGGACAATAGTAAAAAGGAAGAATGTTATTTAAGATTTCATACCAAATTTGACCTTGTGTAGGCTATTATTCGACCTGAACTCATAGACTAGGAATTTTTCTGCTCCAGTAATGCAGTATCCCAACAACTTGGTTAGGTTACGATGTTGTAGCTTTGCTATTAACTTGACTTCATTCTCGAACTCAGTAAATTCTTGGCGTGAAGTCATGTCTTTCTTCTTCACTTCTATTTCTACTCCATTCTCTTGTACGCCCTACAAATATTTTGTTTCATTTGGGTATGAATTATGTTGTCTGCGTTACTGTAAATATGCATTTTCATGCTCGTTGAAAAGAAATTATAACCAAACATTCTAAACCATCATGCCCTATCTTATAAGAAAATGTGTGTGTCTAAAAAGATAGCGGCATGATGACTTTAGCAATGTTTATAAGGTTATAATTTCTTTTCAACAAATCATGAAAATGCATATCTACAATAACTAAGTCTACAAAATTAATACCCAAATGATACATATTTTGTAGGGTGAATTAGAGAATGGATTAGAAATAACATGGAAGAAGGAAGATGTGACTTCACGCCATGGACATGCTGAGTTCGATAATGAAGTCAAATTAATACCAAATGTACAACATCATAACTTAACCAAGATGTCGGGATACTGCATAAATGGAGCAGAAAAATTCCTAGTCTATGAGTTCATGGCGGATAATAGTCTAGGAAAGGTTATATTTAGTATGACATCTTAAATAACATTCTTCTTTTTTACTATTGTTTGTGTTGTTTCTGATAATGAAAAGCCACAAAAATAGAAATTAGCGAGTATTCGAGTGAAATTGAGTAACTGTTTTCTATACATGTCAAGATCCTGCAAGGAGTATAGTTACATGCCCAATGAGCAGTTGGGTGTAGTTTTTTTAGCAGTGCTGAAGTTTTCAAACAGAGAGGATAAAACATTGAGAAACTAGCTGCAATGTTGAAGGAGTCTTGAAAATTCAAAACACAACTAGCATAAAAAAATTGAGCTGTTGGCTAAAATTTTTCAACAGTGTAGAAGTTTTAAAACAGAGCTAGCATAAAAACATTGAGCAGCTTAGCTAGCTACAATGTTGAAACAGTGCATCCATTATTCAGTTGGATACATCCACTGATAATGAATTGGTCCAGAAATATAAGCTTCAGTAGCTAAATGAATATTTAAGTTCATCATGACATCAAAAAATGAAGGAGGGGACACCTTCTCTAACTTGTAAACTGTTATGGATGTTTGCGCTGCAATATGTTCCATGTTTTCAATTCTCAACTCTTTTGATCCAAAAACACTAAAAATATAAATAATTTAATCGATGGTTCACACACTTCTTTAGACAACATATCACGAAGTGCAAGAGGGAGTAGATGTTGCTATAATATGATAATCATGACTTTTCAATCAAGATATCTTGTGATCATTTAGATTCACACATTGAGAAATATTAACTGTAAGTCATCAGAAACTTTTAGATTCTTTACGAAAAGGCAAAAAATTGTGCTTATCTTCATGAGAATATGTGTAGCCTGCTGTTGGAAAGTTAAATTTCTCCCCTTTTGGATAGGGTGCAATTCCGACCTAATGTTCATTTCTTGCAATTTTAACCAAGTTTTAATTTAGTTCTTGGTCTTTCCTTATACATTCATATTTATCCATGATATTATCACCTATATTTTTTTAAGTATACATAACTTTCAAATTATGTAGCATCAAGAGACACTTCGAATATGGATCTTCTCTTCATGTGATATCTTCTTTCTTATCTTTGGATCCTTTGAGAATTTCAATCCTTCAAGATCTTTACCTTGATGAAATATCTTATTACCAGAACTCACTTTTGGTGGGGACATTTTCTCTGTTGTACCATAAAATTAGTCCTTCTCACTTCTACATTTGTGATTCTGAGAAAGATAACGTCGATAACCTATAAAATACTGCTTCTTACCATTAGCCTATTGAATAAAGGAAGCGTCTTTATTACAACATGGACATGCCAATTTTCCTTTTGTACTCCATCCTGATAATTTTCCATATGCTTGAAAGTCATTGATGGTCCGTAATAATGAAGGTGCAACTTAAAGTTTTATTTAGTTGATGCATCATAGGTCTCAATATCAACATTCCACAACTCTTTCAATTCCTCTATTATAGGTTTAAGATATGTATCAATTTTATTTTCTAGACCATTTGGACACGAAATAAGCATTGAAAAAATAAATATGTATTGCTTCATACACAACCAAGGTGGTAAATTATAAGGAATAAGAACCACACATCAAATGTTGTTTGAGCTTTTGCATTCAGAAATAGTTGAAATACATCGCCATCAAGTTTGAGTCTAACATTTAAACGCTCAAATGCAAATGAAGGATGAAGTTAATCAAATGAATTCCATACTATTGAATCAGTCGGGTGCCTAATTACTCCATTATTAATCTTTTATTCTAATGCCATGTCATTAAAGTATATGTTTTTGTAGACATAAAAAATCTCTGAAGTCTAGGTTTTAAAGGAAAATAGTGTAAATTATTTGATGTAACTTTTTACCTATTATATTTCTTGTCTATTTACAATATGCATTTATTTTCCCTCTTAACGCATCTCAAACTTTACAAGAATCAAGTAAGCTATCCTCCTTTCTGTATAACATGAAACTATTAGAGGGCGCATAAATCTTGTTGTATGAAAGCCCGAGTTCTTGAAATATCTTCTTTGCCTAATAATATGATTTCAGAAAATTTGTCACATCAAGAAGAAACTACTCTTTCATACAGTTTCAATAGCATTGTCAATGATGCATTACTCCAACGACCCATACTTTTAATATGAAGCCATTTTATCAAAGAGGAAAGCTTTCAAGATTTTGAATTCTGGTATAATGATAACTCAAAATCCTTCGATAGGCTGTAAAAAGAGGTCAACATTTTGTTCCTCCTCAAGTAAGTCATCATAATCAGTATGTGAAAT
Organism: Solanum arcanum; assembly: GCA_027789145.1. NCBI lineage: Eukaryota > Viridiplantae > Streptophyta > Magnoliopsida > Solanales > Solanaceae > Solanum > Solanum arcanum. Next base: position 55,265,833 of record CM050942.1, on the reverse strand, counting down.
TCCTCCGTCAAGATCTGATACAAATCTCTCATGCTCTTTTACTTCATCTTCACTGCTACATCCTTCTACTGCCTCATCATTGTGATCTTCATCTTCATCTTTTGAATATGATTCTAATAATAGCTCACCAAAACGTTCTCCATAGTGATACAAAAAATTATAATTACGAAGTATTCCATATACTTGCAAATGTGTCTCAATTATTTGACGAGTTCCTAAAGTTATATTGTAACATTTGAAAAATGGACATCCTAGTTCATATTCTTCTTCTTTTTTTTGCAAAGCATAATCCAAAAACTTTTACACGCTGCCTAAGTAGACTTCATCGAGACGGTTATTAACATGTTGCATTCATAACGTACTAGGTGTGATAACCTTCAAGTAGTGGTAGATCTAAGATTTTCATTTAGCGGGTTTGTAAAACAAAAGAATAAACATGTAAATAGTACAACAAAACTAAATTTCAAAGAAGTAGTTGTATATAGTTTTAAATTGCGGACCCCTAACTTTCTTTTGGGGTTTAAAACCAAAAATAAAGTTTCATAAAATAAAACACTTAAAAAAAGGGTGAAAGAACTGAAACTAAGAAAGAAAAACAAACACTAACAAAGGTATTTGAACACTCATCATGAAACTAAATTTCAAAGGGAGCTATCAGCTTCTCTTTGTCATTAAGGGTTTCAAAATATATATATATATCGACATAAACACAGTAAATTCACCCTATATACAATGTAAATAATTTTTGCTGAGGGAGTTTAACTGAACCCCTTGAAGCCCATAAGGGTCCGCCCTGACCATCAAGAGTACATAAAAAAACAAAAATGTTATAGGTCACTTTTGAATAGTTAAGGTGTGTAATTGGTCACCATGATAGTTTAATAGTGTAATTGTCTTTTTAGGACAAGTTAAAGAGGAAATATATGTCTTTTCCCTCGTATATCCACAACTCAGGTAAGCAAAATATGGACCATAAATGGATTCTATGGTACCATTAATGGATATACTTTCTAATTCATCAAGGCCACTGATTCATATTATTGACCAAGATCTTCCCTGCATAATGTAGGAATTTTCCAGTATCTTTTACTTAACAAAACTCTAAACTATAAATTCCCTTGTAACACTTATAGAACTATTTTTAACAGTTTTGCAACTACCCTTATAATCTTCATTGACCTTATCAGGGTCAACGAAGTCCCTTACAGTAATTAAAAAAAAGGCAATACCTACAATATAAACGAATCCGAAGCCTAAATTTTGATGCCATTACTCTGTTAAAAATAAAAATCACTATCCTAATGTGTTTTAATTAAGAAATTATTTTTCTTGTAAATGCTCCCCAAATAACCATTTTAGATAACAAAAAAAATAATCGCTACAAATTTATTTTAAAGTCGCTGAGAAGGCAGCAGAAATTTCATTAGAGACATGATAATTTCAAAGAACGAAGAAGCTAGCAACAAATGAAACAACTAGAAAAAGGTCATCATCATTTGTAGATTTTAAAGAGATATTTAGATGTAAATTGAAACTTTACCATTCATCACAATTAACTGTACGTCAGCTACATTGCATCTATGCATATACAACTTATAGAACCAATTGATCACTGGCAAGTGTAACGAACTATCTGACAACCTAACAAACTTTTTAATTAACTTAAAATAAATCTAATTATCTTGACGAACTAACTAAATTAATACACTGATCAATTAATCAATTCCAATACTCCTCCTCAAGATTGATGTACTGAAAACCTAAGTAAGCAAATCAGCTTGTTAGTCTTTACTGTTGATGTAGGTTTTGTAGAGTCCTTTCTGAATCGTTTCTCAAATGAAATGACAATCAATCTTTATGTGTACTTTTATGAAACACTAGGTTTACACAAATTCATATAGCAACCTTGCTATAACAAAAAACAGAAGATGGTTTAATCAGTTTGACATTCAGTTCCATGAACAAGTCAGCAATCCATACTACTTCAGATGTTAAACTAGACAAACTCATGTTCTCAGACTCTGCGGAACTCCTAAGGACAATATTTCGCTTTTTGAATTTCCTGTAATGAGAGAATCACCAAACTTCAAATAAAAATAAGTAACCAATCTTCTTGTATTTGGACAAACAACCCAATTTGCATCACAATAGCCTGTTAAGTGAGGTATGTGATCTGCGCTCATCAACAATTGCTTTCCTGGTTCCAGTTTAATGTATTTGATCACCCTTAGAGCAGTAATCTAGTGTGACATTTTTGATTGTTTCATAAACTTACTTAAGGTCTATACTAAAAAGCTATGTCTGGCCTTGTGTTGTATGATAAAGCAGCTTACCTATAAGCCTTTGGTATCTAGAAACATCCTCAAATACAATGTAAGTAGTCTTGATATCTTCGTCAAAGTCTACATTGGTCAACATTATGTTGCATTCTAGTGGTGTCAAACTTGGTTTAGCATTTCCTAATCCAACTTCAGCAATAAACTCCAAAGCATATTTCCTTTGGTTCACCACAAAACCTTTGCTTTATCTAAGGAACTCAATTTCCAAAATAAATTTAATCTTTCCTAGATCTTTAATTTTGAAATATTTGTACTGTACAACAGTTTCTTCGAATAACTTAATATCATTTCTTGTAATCAACATATCATAAAAACATACAAAGTTTCTTACATAGCTACATCCACTCCTTTTAGTAAACAATGAATAATCTAGGTGACTCTGTGTATAGCCTGAATTAAAGAAAGCCTCTATCAACTTGACATTCCATTGTCTTGATGGTATTTTAAGTCTATAGAGTGACTTAACAAGTTTACAATGTTTATTCTTCCCCTCATCACAAAATCCCTTAGGCAGCTCCATATATACCTCCTAAGAGAAATCACTCTATAGAAAAGCATTGAATATATCTAGTCGGGGTAATATCTTCCACATAAGAATAATCATGCTCAGAGGATTCAACATTCGGATCTACTAAGTTTTCTTCTATGGGCATATGTGTATAATCAAGTTCAAAATCAAATTGTTGTGTTGTGGTCATCTAATAAAAGGGAAACACATATTACTTCAAAACAACATCTATGTTTACCAAGAGATTTTACGGAGAATAATGTACATAACATAACCCTTTTGAATTGCTGAGTATCCCATTATAAGACATGCGTCAGCTCTGGGAGTGAACTTATTACGCCTAACCATTCTAGTTGCATATCATAGACATACTATTGTCCTAAGATGATCAATATTAGCCTTATGTCCATTGAAAAGAAGTTTGTCCCTTCAAAACTTCAGTAGGTAATCTATTAATCGGATAAAAAACAACTAATATACACTCTCCCCAAAATCTGATAGGAATATCACCTTGAAATCTTAGTGCCATTGCTACCTCAAGTATGTGTTTGTGCTTCATCTCCACCACTCTTTTATGTTATGGAGTATGAGGAAAAATACATTCATTAATAATACCAATAGACTTGAACAAAGTATTGCATTCAGTATTAAAGAACTTTGTGCCATTATCTGATCTTATCCCTTTTACGTGCTTGTTAAACTGAGTTTGAACTAAATCAAAAAAAGACTTTAGAACTTGGAGACATAACTCTTCATCCTCAATAGATACAACCAGGTCATTCTTGAATATCATCAATAAATGTTAAGAAAATTCTACGACCATTATGAGTAGCAGCCCTATAGGGTCCCTAAACATCTAAGTGAAGTTAAGTCAAAAACCTCAATAGCTCTATATATAGTTTTGTGAAAATTCCACCTGGTTTGCATTGAAAGGGGACATATTTAACATTTATTACATGCAATACTGTCTATATTCTCTTTTCCTAGAGTTATATATTTCAAGACCTTTTTTTGAAGGGTGCCCTAGCCTATAGTGCCAAAGGAGCTTGTATGCATATGAGTTTTGTGTGAGGGACACCATCTCATCGTTCGTTCCTTCTCCACATGGTTTCGGAATAAGTAATGGAGTCCATCAATCTCTTTACAAATCCCCTTTGCTTTAATTTCCCATTGGAGAGGTTCTGAAGAACAAAAAACTTAGGAAAGAAGTTATCTGAGAATTTCTATTTTCTTGTAATCTGTGATAGTAAAATAAGATTATGGTTGAATCCAGGTACCACCAAAATATTATTCAACACATTTCCATCAATAGACTCACAAATACTAACGTAAGACACTAAATTAGATTCACCAATTGGTAAACTCACCCTCTTGCATAGACAACTAGATGCATATATCAATATATTGGGCTTAGATGTTATATGGTATTTAGTACCTGAATCTATTATTCATCTATCTCCTTTCTCTGTTTCTCTAGTTGTCAGTTATAATGCTTTAGGTTTTGAAATTATACCTGCAATGTTATCCATATCCATAGTACCTTTGGGGATTGATCCAACTTCCTCCTTATCCATCATGTGTTTATACTTGTGATACATGTTCTTCCGTTGGAGCAAAGTTTCATGTCCCGCTAATTTCATTAAGATTTTGCATCCTGATACGGGCAGAAGAGTCTAGAATTTTGGAGAAGTTTATAGAAAACTCTAAAAACCCTTACATATTCTGAGAAGACTCTAAAATTCCTTAGGTCCTTCCTTGGAAGACTCTAGAATAACTTAGAAAGATGTCTTAGAAAGTTTTGCAATATCCTAGAAACTGTATAATGTTTTAGAGAGGGACCGAAGCGTAATTATTATTATGACTTATAAAGTAAATATTATTTACACTTTAGCTCTCAGGATGTAGTATAAATCAATGGGGGCACTCATTTGTAAATCATCCATGCTTGAAACAAGCAATCCAACAAGTTGTAAGCAGTCTTCCAAATAAAAAAAATTCTTCCAAAGTTCTCAAACCTTTCTAAATCTTCCTTTCATTCTCATAGAAATTATAGTATTGAAGTCTTACTTGAGATTACAAGATCGTGAAAGATTCATGAGTAAGTTGTCAGGTGCCACACGGAGATTTAGTAAGCCATTAAGTCTGGGACAACGTGGTATCAGATCAAAGGTTGATACTAAGGGAATGACTATCGAGTGAGACGTAAAAGGTTCTAGAACCACCAACATGTATTTGGATGGTGGAAAGAAGAACTAAAACAGAAAGAAGCATCAAAAAGGTAATGAGGAGGTGATATCTAATCCCACACCAAGCGATGTGATAACATCTCATCTACCCTCGATCACCGCAGCAAGTGCGATGAACTTGGCGAGGACGTTATCGACGTCTCCGCTGGAGAAGAATGGGTTGCAAGGATGGAAGTGGCGAGACAGGCCGTAGAGATATTTGGCAGGCGTATGAATATGGCTGACGGCAAGTTCAAGACCCTTTAGGACTTCACACTTGAGGAGATCAAAAACATCCATAAGGAGTTGGAGGGTCGCCAGTGGGCCGAGTTCGAGATCAAGGAGGCCATCACTTCCTTGGAGTGTCGGTTCATGGAAGCGATAAGCACTATTGAAACTCTGGACGAAGTTAGGACGTTCAAGATAGGCACAAAGACTGGAGGATATACATCACCCGACCGTGATAGAGAGGCCAGGCTCTAGGCTCCCAAGCCACCCATATTCAAAGGTGTCCGTGACTTTAGAGAGGTGCAGAATTTGTCGTAGCACTTGGAGAATTACTTAAAGTGTAACTCAGTGAAGAGATACATAAAAAAGATCAATACTATTGTGTTATATCTTTCGTAGATGGCCATGTTCTGTTGAGGCGTCAAGATTTTAAAATAGGGAATGGACGTTGCACCATCAACACTTGGGAGCGATTCCATGAGGGTTTCAAGAAAACTTTCTTCTCTAACATTGTCATATCAGAGGCGAATTTCATGTATAGGAACTTAAGCATAGGGTAAGCATACACGCCAATATGCAGGATTTCATCATCTTCACGCTTCAGATTCCCAACCTCATAGATGAAGATATGTTTTTCCACTTTATGGATGGATTGCAGAATTTGTCCTGGATGGAGTTATAACGCCAACAGGTTAGTACTATTGATGAAGCAATCATGCAGGCCGAAGTATTTAATAGACTTCAAGCACAAGAAGGCCGACCGAGCTAGAGGAGAGGAGAAGAAAGGTAGTCATAACCATGGTGGGGGAGATTGTGGCAAAGTCGAAGAGCAGTGGCTACATCCTAAGAAGAATGATACCTGTAAGTCTGATGGCTAGATGTCTGGTCGTCATGGTGACACGGATAGAAAGACAGGTGTTGCCAAAAGAGGTGGTTTCTACATATGCGGTGGGTCGCATGGCTATGCAAGGTGTGCAAAACTGAGGAGACTTTGTTCTATCCTGCGAGAGCTAAAAGAAAATGAAGTACAAGAGAAAGAACAAGGCACAAACATGACGCAGTTTTTTTTTTAAGATGACGCAGTTGGGCTTTGTAAGACTATGCGGACAAATCGCAAAGAATCGAGGAAGACAAAAGAATATGGCACACTGCATGTCGACATCACTAGTAATGAAAGAATCACCCGTGATACGATCGAATGCAAAGGCCAAATTCAAGACTAAAACGGCAGCAAAAAGGTTGGGTCGGAGTTACAGTCCATGTAACGCCAAACTCAAGATGGTCAATGCACCATCGACTCGTTTTAGCGGAGTAACACATGGAGTAAGCTTCACGCTCGGCGTGTGGCAAGGTAAGATCAATTTCACTATCGCTCATTTACACTTCTTCGATATAATTCTTGTGTAAGAGTTCTTCATGTAGTGCCATGCTATGATCGATCCTTACCTCGAACGAATTCTTGTCATGGAGCAAGGACGAACTTCCATGGTTCCCATGGTTAAGGCACCGAAGACAGAAAACAAGTTTCTATATACGACCATGCAAATCAAGAAAAATCTTAATAAAGAGAAGTCGAAATTTGTCGCCATAATTACAACTTTGAAAGAACATAACACCATTAAAAAGTCCTTTCCACTATGCACGAATAAGGTTCAAAAAGGGAACAACGCCGTGATGCCAAAAAATCCACTGTGTCACTTGCCTCACATGAAAGAGGTAGATCGAGAGGCAAAGTTAGAAGAATAAGAAGTAATAAAAGGAATTGTGTGAGGGCTTGACCGAGTAAACGGACTACTGGTCGTTCATATAAGAAACAAGACTCGATTGCTGATGTAGCGACGATGTGATGTGGTCATTGCATAAGTATGTGGGGGAGAGTGTCATGTTACGCCAATTCATAGTAACATTTTTCATCAAGATAGAGGCGGAATATTTTAGAGTTTTGGAGAAGTTTATAGAAAGCTCTAGAGGCCCTTAGATATTCCAAGAAGACTCGAGAATTCTTTCGGGCTTTCTTTAGAAGTCTCTAGAATAACTTAGAAGATATCTTAGAAAGCTTCGGAGTATCCTAAAATATGTAGAATGTTCTAGAGAGGGACCAAAGTGTAATTTTTTGGATGACTTATACAGTAAATATTATTTTTGCACTTTAGCTCCTAGGTTGTAGTATAAATAGATGGGGCACTCATTTGTAAATTTATCCATGCTTGAAACAAGCAATCCAACAAGTTGTAAGCAATCTTCCAAATAATAAAAGCCTTCTCCTAAAGTTCTCAAATCTTTCTAAGTCTTCCTTTCATTCTCTTAGCGATCTTAGTTTTAAAGTCTTATTTGAGATGACAAGATCGTGAAAGATTTGTGAGTAAGTTGTCAAGTGTCACACGGATCTTTAGTAAGAATCTAAGTCTGTGACAAAAGGGCCAAATGCATCATCAGAATTATCACATCTGAATAGCATTTGTATGATTGGCCATGCCTTGTTGCTTATTTTTCTGAACTTGATTTGCCGGTGGTTCTGACTTTTTTTTGAACTTGCAGTCAACAAAGTGTCCAATTAACCTGAAACAGTTCTCCTTAATGTGGCCTTACAATTTAAAGTGATCACATATTTGATCGAAATTCTTCTTTTAATTCTGCATTTCCTGTCAGAATTCCCTTTCCCTACATAAAATGCCCCCACTACATGTGAACTTGCAATCATACATTGACCGTCTTCCATTGTTTTACTCAAAAAAAAATTAAAAAAATGACTTGCATTCGGAAAATCGATTAAACTTATGATTTTAGAGAAATCGAATTTTCAACTAAATAGAGTTGCCATTTAATTTTTTGATAAAAACAAGAAAAAAAATTAATTTTTCAAAATAATTTAAGTAGATAAAAATCAATTTGAAATAAATATACTTCGAAGTTCAATGTACATTTAGAGAAGGTGTTAGGCTCTCGGATGTCCACTAACTTGCAGTTGACTGGCGATTTGACTAACAGAAATTTTCAATTAACTTTTACAGATTTTATTAAGAAATAAAACTAAATTTCATTTAAAGGGAATTTTTAAAGTCATTAACATATATTTTGCAAGACAATTAAGTTAAAATAGAACTAAATAATAAATAAATAAAAAACATTTATATTTGAACATAATAGATAACATGACTATCTTTTGGGAATTAATTAAGTTAAAACCAAACTATAAATATAATGTTAGTCAACATAATCACAAATGAGTAAGAGGTAAAGTGAGAGAGTATTATATTTGGGCCTTTTGCCCAAATTCCAAATTTGATGGGTTTCTGGCCCAAATCTTGTAACTTGTCCTGATCTAAGATTGCAAAAATAGGCTCAGGCCCATTTAAATTAAAAAAGAATTGCTGGCAATTTATTGTTTAATTTACATAAATTCCATGGTGTAAAATTTATATTACATCCTATCCCTACTTTTTTCTATTTTATAAAAATCTCTTAAATATTAGACATCCAAATACATAATTGGTTGTGCGGATACATTAATTGTGATACTTTATATATATTGCTGTTGCAAAATAAAATAGAAAATCAAATTACTATCCCATAATTAATGTTATTCAATTGCTTTTTACTGTATCAATCAAAGAAATGTATATCCTAAAATGATAAATCAATTTAAAATTCATAATCCATATTCATCTTTGTCCATACTTGAACGAAGAAACTTTCGAGTAGGATTCAAAATTTTTGTTGAAAATTTGATAATATAAGTAATGAATATTTTGGTTTTTGATTAACACTATTGAAGGAAGAAAAAATCAAAGATAGTAGCTTTTGGGTTCTTTGAATTCTACACGAATCTAACTATGGACGATCAGGTTGGGTTTCTTTGCCAATTTTCTTGGTATCTTTATTTTTGTACTGGTGGTTACTTACCATTGTGTAATGGCAAATCCCAAATATCAATGAAACTGAAAGTTGTTATTTTACACTTAGCTTGGGTAAACTAGTTATTATTTGTCGTAACTTCAATTTTGGACTTAAATATTTGATAGAAAAGGTATGAAACACATATTCATGTGCTTTAATCATTGTTTTTCATTCATGAATTTATATATGATTGATAATTCATGATACATTACTGATAGAAATTGATACATTAAAACTTTGAAGTAGACGTTATGGATTTGAAGATATCCGAGTTACTATACTTTTAATATAAAATATCACATACATGTGAATTTCTTTTTTAAAATTTTTATTTTTATATGCACATATAAATCATGATATATTGCTGATTGAAACTTGATTTATTTTAACTTGTATATGCAATGAATTTCTATAGATGTGTGTTAGTGTGTAATTACTATACAGTAACAGATACATGTGAATTTTTATTTATCATGATAAGAATTTCTTTATATATATCAATATCTAAACTATTGTGTATCTGGAGTTAATTATCATTAGATTTTTGACTATCTTAAATTGACTTATTTGTTGTGTGATGCATCTCCCACTTTTTAATGTGTACAAGTTGTTCCATCTTCTAAATTTGTTTATTCAATATATAAATAGGTGGATGACGATACATCGTTTTCCTTGAGAGAAAATTATGTAACTATAAAAGATTTCAGTATGTCGATATTCCTTGTGGACAAATAATTATTGTTGTGAGGAGTAAAAAATTACAAAGATACATTCATCTACTATAATTACTACAAACCAGCTGCATTAGGAAACACGTATGAAGTTTCAATGGTCCCAATGCTGGATAAGGATGATTGATCAGTACTAGATTTTTTTTGAAAGAAATTGTTTTACCACCTAGTTACAAAAAGATGCCTAAATGACCAAAGAAAAGAAGAAAAAAATCTGGATGAAAAGATAAGCACAAAAACAAACTGTTGTGGACGTTGAGGGTCATAATTGATCAAATTGTAGTTTCTTTCCGAAAGGAGATTGGCAAACTCTTTTTGGGGGACTAGTGTTATGTTCAGATACATAATTTTGAGATTATCGATTATTAGTAATTTTTTTCCAACTTTTACTTTGATAAAACATTACAATTTATTCATAACTGGTAAACTTTTGATACAATAAATTGAAATATTATGATTTTCGACCTTGTATTCATTTTTTCAAACACATTATGTTTCATATACCTTTTTTTTTAATAAAAAAAAGATAATTTATCATTAGCTATTTGATAATTATGTACCAGAGAACATGTTTGTGAAGATGGTTCTATTCAATGTTGTTCAAATACATTTTTATATAATGTACCATTATCTAGTTGAAAATGTATATGATACAACAAGGTTCCAAAAAATAGTATGTAAAATAAAATCAAGTGAAACTATAAATGTATAAGTAAGATTAATTTATCAATTAGATAAACGAATGAATCAAGACTAAAGACAACTAATTATTCAATGTATCAACACAAATCAATGCACAACTAACTAGAACAGAATTATCAAGTAAATACATAATTGAATCAACAATCAAGTTATAAATTACATTACATTGGTTGGCTGTCAAAATGATTCAACAATTGACTAAAACTAATGAGAAGAAATATTATTACGTGCTTATGCATTAAACAATTTGATACTTAATTTTATTCAAATTTTGTACTAGTTTATATAAGAAAAATATGTACGACAATTGATACAATAATTCTTAGTACTAATATAATATAGTTTTCTTGATAAATATTGTATTTATACTAGATACATCAAATAAGCAATTGTTGCTTATAAGTCATAAGACGTTAGAATTGAGATTGAGACATTATTATGTAATAGTTGTTATTTAATTGATACATTTAGTATAAATTCGAGTTACGTATTATATCTAAAAAATTAGTGCATGATACATCACTATTTATGTTTCTTCTTTCAACTTATAAGTATTGTGTTATTACGGGATACATTAAACAATTAATTGTTGCTCATAAGTTATTTGCACTGAGATTGATACATGTAGTATAAATTAGTATTTATAAAACATGTCCATATTTGATATGTGCCATATACAAAAAAAAAAATATGAATATGAGATATATTTAGTATAAATTCGAATATAGTATCATGCCTAATAAATCAATGCAAGTTATATTACTATTTATGTGTCTTTATTTATTGTTGCTTCATTAAGATCTTGAGGGCCTTGATCGGTTCATCATCCTAAAGAAGCAGCGTGTAGTATAAGTCAGGATATATTAAATTGATAATGTATCATGTACAAACAAATTTTGATGTATCAAAAATCTGATAATGTATCATAATACTAAATTTTCTGATCATACTAATACAATCTTATGTACACTTACATATGTAGTAACATGAATATTTTCATATATGAGTTGAAGTTCTGAAAAAATCTCGATTTCATGTTGACTTTTTGTAGTACCATGAATATTCTCATCTTTCGGTTAGACTTCTGAAACATCCACTATTTCTAATTCTTGACAGTATCATCAATCTATATTTGATGTTTTAGAACAAACAAGTGTTAAGAAATATGTTAATGCTACATTTAATTAGATTCAAGAAAAATATGTATGGGATATATAATTTTTATAATATATAATAAACAATAAACACTATTATTCATAATATATAAGATACATACCTCTGCAGTCATGGATCTGATCTTCAACCTCAACAGTAGATACAATCAATGTTTTGGTCATTATGGCAAAATCGAATTGTATTTTCTAGGTAGAGAAGAAAACAATTCTAGGCAACAAAATACACCATATGATTTTAGCAAAATATTGTGACATATTTCCAATAGAAAACCAAACTGAGAATCATCTTGGAACCACAAACATCATTTAGACGAACCGAATATGCAAAAACGAACTTCAAACATTCACCAACTCCACAGGAAAATTCCAAATCTCAACATGTAAGTTCATTCATTCAACTCGGTGAAAGAATGAAAGGATAAGACACCGGATATTAAATAACAGTAAAAATTCAACTATATTCGAGAAAACATGCTCAAAAAGGAAGAATAGCAGAATAACATTATGATAAAACAAGCGTACTTCCAAACATTAACTGGATAATATGCAAATTTAATGAAACAAATAGGAACACACTCTTCCTATGAATATAACCATCAATCTAACATTAAATAGACAAACGAACACAATAACAGATTCCCAATACTAAAAATATCAACTCAAAACGGAAAAGAGAAGGGAAAAAACATTTTCTATCAAGAAAGACGTGTTACCATCTTTTGGTCAGCGATATGGAGGCAGCAACGAGTAGTGAATATGCAGCGACTTCACACCAAACGGAGCCTCACCATATTCCGACAAACTCTGACGAATTTAAATGAGAAAATCATTAAGCTCATGAGCTCTTAATGTATGTTTTCCATAGTTATTTTTGAGATTTTCTATCTCTACGTCTATTTTATGTGATGAAAATTCCTTCTGTTTCAAATAGTAAATATCTTCCCCCGAAAAAATTCCCCCAAAACAGTAAAAGATATGTGTATTTATAAGAGGGAGAATTGGAATTGAAAAATGAGGGATATCGAGAAGGGGAATTTCGAATTCGAAATTCGAATCCCTACAAAATGATATGGTGGCCAACAATCAATTGTACCAAACTTGTGCAATTTTTAACAAAAACTAGAGGAGAGACGTCTGATTATCGGAGAAACGACGAAGAACGCACTGTAGACAATAAAATTCGCATCGAGGAAACAATAATCAAGAATGGAAGATAATAGAAACTATCTGTCACGATCGGAATCTAGACATCAGACGAGACCGACGTCGTTGACCTCTCAGAGGTCGTAGACAAACCTACATACGTCATCGTTACTTCATCTAGGTTAATTTTAGCGAAAAATTGGAACTATTTGTTACTTAACATTCTAACTAATTATTTCTAATATAATCATAATTTGTTCACCATCATCAAATGAAATAAATAGTCTAATATAGCAATAACTGAATACTTCCCAAAATGGCACCAATACAAAGTTTGAAATAATACGGGAAAGAAGCACTTGTGGAACATACTCCACTAACTCAATCCTAAGTCTAAGCTACAATATAAATGGCAAGCATCCTTGAAAGCATAAGGGCCTACCAAGTCTGGATGAATGCTTGATGTCCGAATAGCTTCAGCGTCAACCTGTAGCTCTAGCGTCCACCTGTGCCTGCACCTAAAATTGTAGAGTTGTATAGGGTTAGCACACACTCGTACTAATTATGGGTATATGAAAACACACACCACGGACATTCATGAGCAAGAATATCTCTTTCCTAACAACATGATTATGGGAAGTCAAATCCGTGGACTTGCCAAATTTGGATTAGAAAAGTTAGTGAACTTTCCAAAATGGGATTAAGAAAGTCAGTGAGCTTTCCAAATATGGATTAGAAAAGTCAGTGAACTTTCTAAATTTGGATTAGGAAGGTCATGCCATGAGAGTAACATGCATCATATACTTATCATATTGTACACAACACATAACATTTCACACATAACACATATCATATGCCATGAGACGTTTGAATCATGTAATTTTCACATGAAGACTTTCAAAATGAGGGCTCAACATATGAGACCTCAACTAGGGCGTCTTCATTAGCAAACACAGAGTCTGCTTCATTCATTCATATGTACTTCATTTCATTCATTCATAAGCTAGTGTAAACACCGCTATACCTAGAATGTAGTTTAAGACTCTCATCGAATTTGTTGTGCAGCGATCAAGAATAACCTAGTATTATTACTTTAGTCTAGCTAACCTCTTGATTATCCTATCCTAACACCTTTTGTATCATTTATTTTATTGTGTACATCATTTAAGGCTGACCTCATTCATTAATTGTGAACTATAACTTTAACCGACATAGATCATAGGAGCATCATTAAATCCAGTGTCTCACCCACACTAAAAAGAGGTGGAATCAACGGTCAATGTGACCCAAAACATTCTAGCGTACATGGGAATTTAACCCCGCCAGATCCCTATATTGGTAGTATAGGTTCGAAGACTAGGATATATAAGGAGAACCATACTCCGCATGACAGACAGTCTCATATGATTAGAGTTACGTGAACCTCCTCCCTTCTCAACAGAAGGCATCACCGCTAATAGGTAGTCTATCGATGCTCAGTATAACGTTCCATTACACGCAACTCATACGTCATGGAAGTTGGCTTCTAGTATGAGGACATCACAGCTCAATAGATGATTTCTCATCTCATCGTTAGTATTAGGTGTGTTAATCTCAATACTTTCATTAGTGTGTTTGTAGAGACTGGTCTCTTCATTAACTCACACTCTCATAGGTGAGTATGTTTGGTAACATTTACTTAGGCTCATTTGAGATTGTTCTCATCTTTCACACTAGCCTCATATCATGTTGTCACCACATTCATTAACATTAGTACAATTGCTGCTCATAATTACTCAACCCATTTTACGTGAATGTTCATCTAATCATATGTCAATGCACTTGGGCATTTGTGTGTTTCATACTCATACTTAACCCTTCTATGGTTTTATTATTTCATTACATAATATTCATTCATCATATGCCAATGAACTTGTCCATTTAGTGTGTTTTACCTCGTACTTAACCCTTCTAGGGTTACTTCATTTCATTACATACATCTTAGGTTCACTTATTTTTAAACGTATTCTAGACTTATCGGTCTATACATACAAGCCATGAGTCTTCATTCATAGTTCGTTAAGTGACTCATATCTTCCTAAGATTATGTAGTACAAGACTTATGTATCTTATATGTATGCCAAGATATCTATTTCAATCTAAGTAGGTGGCATTATTTTTGAACAATTAATTCACGTATGACTTATGTATCAATAAGAAAATTTGGGCAAAAGAACCTAAGTTCAAACCCCTTGGACAATACTTATATATATTTTTTACTTTACTTTTAGTCTTCATGACATGGGGACCCTAGATCGAGCTCCAACATCAACATTCTGCATTTATTTTTCTCCTTGGATTCTCCTACTATTTGGCCGAAGGGTTGTAGAATAGAACCCACACAACCCCTTTTTTCATTTAATTCTTCTTGTCCAATTCGCATGGACCATGAGTTTGTGGGATTGAACCCCCACAACCTCTCTTTATTTATGCTTTATTTCTCTAGGGGCTATGAGGTTGTGGGTTCGAACCACCTCAACCTCCTTATTTTATTTTTAGTTAAAAGTTGACTTGGCTAAGCATTGGCAATGAAGTTGTGGGATCGAGCCCCCACAACCTCAATTTATTTTCTTATTTACTTCGCCCTTTCTCCTTTCCTATTTTGAGTTCGTGGGTTCGATTCCCACGCCTCACACTTCCTTTTGTTTTTTTTTAACTTTCTGTAACGACCTGTTTAGTCGTTTTGAGCAGCAGATTTTATTTCTGGAAAACTGGCTGAGACGACGGACCCCACGACGGACCGTCGCAGGGTCTCGTTTCAAAACACTTGGAAATTCTGAAATTTGGGTACTGAAATCGACTCTCTGAACTTCGTGACGACTTGGCCGGACGGACCGTCGTGGGCATGACGGACCGTCACAGACTCTTCAAGGAAATTGAGTCTCTGAACTCTGTAACGGAGCAGCAGGACGGACCATCGCAGGCACGACGGGCCGTCACAGGCTGCGTAATCCCAGGCTGGGTCGGATTTCTTTAAATGTTTTAAGGGACATTTTGGACTATTCCTGCTTTAATTATACAATTAGTGGGCTAATGTTAATAAGTCTAATTACTTGGGGGTTAAAAGAGGTAACCTTAAGTTAATTAGTGGGTTATTATTGCCATCTTTTATTCTTAATTATATGCTAATTAGGCTAAAATAAAGAGGGTTTGAATAAGAAAAAAAGAAAGAAGAAAAGAGAGAGAAAGGATCGATCGAACGAGGAAGAGAGAAAACAAAGCTCTGGGAAATTGCTTGCTTGATCACTAATTTTCGGTGGAGGTAGGTTATGGTTATTTCATACTATTCGTGGTAAACTCTTTATAGCGAATGATATGTGTTAGTAGTATTGTAAACCCTTCTATATGCTTAATTGTATGCTTGCATGAATATGATTATGTAATTGTGAATAGATAAGCATGATGAAGCTATTGAATCCCAAATCCTCAAGAAACCCTAATCTACTTTGTTAATAATGATGCCTTGGTATAAAAGGAGGCTTGATGAACGAAAGAAGTGAGATTAGGGGATCGGGTGCCACGTTCCGGTACCAGGATAAAAATAGAGGATCGGGTGCCATGTTCCGGTACCAGGATAGAATGAGGATAGGAGTGTCACGTTCCGACACCAGGATAGTATATGGATCGGGTGCCACGTTCCGGTACCAGGATAGAATGAGGATCGGAGTGTCACGTTCCGACACCAGGATAGTATATGGATCGGGTGCCACGTTCCGGTACCAGGATAGTATATGAGGATCGGAGTGTCACGTTCCGACACCAGGATAGTATATGGAGCGTAGTGTCACATACCGATACGAGGGGAATAAATATAATGAATCTTGAAATTTGTTAATAAATTCAATCTAATGAACCTAATTCCCAAATGAGTACGATGGGGAGGCGTGAGTCCTCATTGATGTGCTTGGTGTTGTGACCAAGAGTTATGATAATTGTAAATGTCGCATGTTGAGTATTGTAGTTTGTCTTATAATAATACTTGATATATATTGTCTTCTATTTTGAGTTGGCCGATGATATACTCAGTACTTGTGTTTGTACTGACCCCTACTTTTATGTTTTCGTCTTTGTTATTTGTGGAGTGCAGCAAACGTACCGTCATCTTCAACTCAACCGCAATTCTAGCCAGTCTTCGTCGCACCAGATCTTCAGGGTGAGCTAATGTTTCTAGCTTGGACTGGATCTTCTTCCTCATGTCTTGATGCCTTGGAGTTCCGGCATGGACTAGATTTTACTTGTTTTAGCTTCTTAGAATACTCTTAGTTTAGTAATTTGATCATAGATGTTCTTGTGATGATGACTTCCAGATTTAGGGGAATAATAGATGTTGAATTTTAGAAGTTATTGAATTGGTTTTCATTAATGAGTTTAAGTCTTCCACATTACTTTCTGTTAATATTACATAGAAATGTTAAGGTTTAGATTGGTTTGTTCGCTCACATAGGAGGGTAAGTGTGGGTGCCAGTCGCGGCTCGGTTTTGGGTCGTGACACTTTCCCTTCATGCGCTGCCTGGAGGTCGTGGGTTCAATTTTCACGCCTCCCATTTTATTAATTTAAATTTTTGCCCTCTCCTTTCTCAGCCAGTAAACCCCATTTCGAATCCCCCTGAACCCTTTTCTTTTATTGCGAATTTAAGGTACCAAACGTGTGAAGTCACATGATCGAATCCTTGTGGCATCATCCCTTTAAAACAAATTAATTTTTCCAGATTTCTTCTCTATGTTTTATCCTAAACTAAACTTATATTTTTGGCTGGAAACTTAATCATTTTCTTAATTGATTTTAATCAATATATCCACTTGACAACATAAGAAAATTCACATACCGTTTAACACTTTTTTGGGGGCATTTTTCGTTTAGACAAAATGTTTACACTCAAATCATCCCCATTTCCATTTTAATGAACATCACAATTTACATAGATTTATGTACGTAGAATGAAAACCAAAACAATATCAAACTTGAAGCCTTAACTCGGCCTAATTCACAGTACATTCACAATAACATATTTGCACTTGCACAAACTTTTGAATACATGGTTGTCTATCATACAATTTCAAGTTGTGTCTATCATACCATTTTAAGTACACAACGTAATCATATTCATCACGAAACATAGCATAAACCTAAATCTACCAGCAATCATACCCAACCTACGATTCATGGGGAGCTAGTGACAGGGGCATGCAAAAGGAGAAACAATCCTAGTTTTTGAATGAATAATATGAACCTTAAGGGGTATCTTGGGAAAGGGACTAAGAAAAAAGAAAACTCATACCTTATTTTGACGTTCAAACGTTGAATTTTCTGCCCCAAACCCTCTCCAAATCTAACGTCCAATCAAAGTTTTCAACACAAAAACTTCGACGGAAAAACCCTCTCTTT
This sequence comes from Solanum arcanum, assembly GCA_027789145.1. NCBI lineage: Eukaryota > Viridiplantae > Streptophyta > Magnoliopsida > Solanales > Solanaceae > Solanum > Solanum arcanum. The sequence goes on along the minus strand of CM050942.1, from coordinate 55,247,460 downwards.
ACCTAACGTGTTCACTTAGCTTGTTTTATTATATTTTAGTGTGAGTTCTCAAAGTGTTTAGAACTCTAGTAATTTTTCTGTTCTTCTAGTCATTTAGGCAGAGAAAAATCTGAAAAGAGTGGAGAAAACGTGAGTGAGATGAGCATAAGAGAGAGTTAAAGTAGGTGAAGTAGTTTAGACTTAATCAACTAGGAGACTTAGTCATAAAAACACATTCATTATTAAAAAATTAATAATTAATAATAAAATCTGATGTTTCCTTTTTAAATCATCTATTAATTTATTAATTTAATTCACCAATTAAAAAATCACATTAAATCATTCCCGCACCTAGGTTCGAACCATGGTGGAGCAAGACTTCACTTGAAGGGCTCAATTTCGACCCTCTCTTCCCAAATCGCCCCTCAACTTTATTAATTAATTAATTAATTACATATTTAGGATAATTATGATAATACCCTTAGCCACGAAAAGAATATTTTACCCTTAGACCCTTCAAACCTAAGATTTCTTCTTTTTATGTAGAGTAAAGACTCGTTCTAGTAAATCTTCGTATTCGAGAGACCTATATGGTTGGACCCAACCTTTACAACCTCACCTAACTCCACAAGTTAGTTGGCCTTGCTTTCGTAAGGGTTCCGAGGTCTGGTTTTACGCGCATCAATCCGTGTGAACCCGTGTCTAATCGTAGGCATTCTTGACACATTAAGCATTTCTTATCTTATTCATTTTTAGGGTTGGTACACAATGGAATTTATTATTTCAAATGTGAGTACTACAATATCTATGATTCCTTTGAATTCGCCTTTTCAAATATAAATTCAAGTGCTTTAAAGCTTGTTCTTGAATCTCTAATGAACTTGAACCTGAACTTGAACATTATCTTGATCTTGACTTTTATTTTAATTTAAGGACCTCGAGCTTGTTCTTGAATTCGACGGACTTGATCTTGATTGTTCTTGAACTTGAATTCTTGAATTCTTAAACTTTTATCTTTGTAGAGAATTAAATGGCGTTTGTACCACGGATCTCTAGCTTCTTGTTTAGAATTTTTTTCTTCTCTTTTACTAAATTATGAGACCCCTATATATAGTTTAAGAATAGAAGAGTTGCGGGTTGAACAGGACTCCCTTCGGCCAATTAGATTAATGTGAAATATCATATGAGCTTTATGGAGAGGTCTTTAATTAAATTTGTATTTATCTGAATTTAAATAATTAAATCAATTATATTAATCCATAATATTTATTTGGACTAATATATTCATTAATTTAATATAATCAGAACAACTTTATAAATTTATATGTAGTAAATTTATGTGACTACAAATGCCCCCTTCTTCAAGTCTTCTCCAGATATTTTATCTTTCAAAGACTAGCCTTGAAGAATTTAAAGACTTCTACTTGCATACTCGGAGATATAAAAACTTCATGTTGAACATTTTTATTCATATGGGTTTGCCCCCATTGAGTCACCACCATTTAGTGCAAGTCTGAGGTTTTATGAAATCTTACTCATAGCTTTAACTCATGTAAAATATCAAGTGGGAACATTTGATATTTTGACACTCATGCAACTAAACTTACAATATGGTTCTAAGTGCCTACGTACCTTAATGAAGAAGATCAAGTCGCAACATAGTTCTGGAGGAGTGAGTGACTTTTTTGTTGTGTCGTACATAGTTTATACTCTTGCAGTCCATGAGTGACATGCACATTAGGCTCGTACCTTGAGGAGCATTTAAACTTGAAGATTTAGCTCAAATTTAAAGCGCTTTATGATATACAGTTTAGACTCATGTCTGAAGGAGCATTTCAACTTGATGATTTAACCCAAACTTACTGATTTAAGGGAAATATAGTTTAAGCTCGTGTTTCAAGGAGCATTTCAACTTGAAGAATTAACTAAAAATATAAAATTTAAGTGACACACAATTTAAGCTCGTGTTTCAAGGAGCATATAACCATGAAGATTTAACCCTAACTTGAAGATGTAAGGGACATATAGTTTAAGATCGTGTTTCAAGGAGTATTTCAACTTGAAGATTTAACTCAAACTTGAAGATTTAAGTGACATACAGTTTAAGCTCGTGTTTCAATGAGCATTCAACTTTAAATTTTAACTCAAACTTGAAGATTTAAGTGACACACAATTTAAGCTCCTGTTTCAAGTAGCATTTCAACTTGATGATTCAACTCTAACTTGAAGATTTAAGTGACATACAATTTAATCTCGTAATTCAAGGAGTATTTAAACTTGAAGATTAAACTCTAACTTGAAGATTTAAGTGACATACAATTTAAGCTCGTGTTTCAAGGATCATTCCAACTTTAAGATTTAATTCGAACTTGAAGATTTAAGTGACATACAATCTAAGTTTGTGTTTCAAGGAGCATTTCAACTTGAATATTTAACTCTAACTTGAAGATTTAAGTGATATATAGTTTAAGCCCGTATTTCAAGGAACATTGTAACTTGCAGTTTAAGCTCATGCATTAAGGAGCATTGTAACTTTTCAGTTTAAGCTCATGCGTTAAGGAGCATCTAGATATACAATGACTCTTCAAATTCATCTTCGGGTGAATACTTGCCCCAACTTTGGAGTTCTTCTATATCTTCATCTTCATGAGGTCCATAGACAGGAGATTGTCGATATTTTCTTAAAGTCATACCTAATTCCATGTCATGTGCACAAGTTGCCAACTCTTCAAATGTATTGGGCTTTAATCCACACAAAATGTAGTGAAGACCCCAATTCATACCTTGGATTCACATTTCAATGTTATAAATTTCACTAAGGAGATCTTTGTAGTTGAGGCTCGGACTTCTCCGACGATTGATAAAGTAAACAAATAACTCATCTTTACCTTGACGAGCCTTTGTAAGTTCCATCATACTAATGACACATCTTGTGCTATAAAAACGTTTCAGGAACTCTTGCTCTAATCGCTCCCAACTATCTATAAAATTAGGTTCAAGATCTGTGTAGCAATCAAATGCATTTGCGTTGAGGGATCGAACAAACTTTTTAACAAGATAATCATCATTAGTCCCAGCAACATTGCAAGTCTCGATAAAATGAGCTATTTGTTGTTTGGGATTTCCTTTGCCATCAAACTGTTTAAACTTGGGAGGTGGATAACCCTCAGAAATTTTCAAGTTATCAACACTTTGTGTATATGGCTTTGCATATACGGGATAAAATTTGGATAAAGACTCATATTTGTTTTTGATTGTCTCTATGATAATGTTCTTTAACTGATCAATTGGAATCAAACCTTAGTCTGATATATTAATCTCTTTGATCTTTGTTTGCTTTAAGCAAGAAACTTCTTTGTGTTGAATTTTAGAAAACTTCAGAGGTGATTGACTTGATCTTCTTTCAATCATGTTATCCATCTTATTTGTTAGCTTTGAAATTTTAGCATCTTGTTCGTGTGCGCACTTTGTCAGGCCTTCAATTACTTTAGTTAAGCTTGCTCGTTGTTCTTCATTAGTGGAAAACATTTTGATATTCTTTGATTCTTTAAAAGTTGAGATGACAGGTAGAGATTGTCCCACTAGGCGTTCAGAATTTGTAGACAGTAAAATTTGCGTCGAGAAAATAATAATCAAGAATAGAAGATTATAGCAACAATCGATTTTATTATTTCAAATGTGAGTGTTACAATCTCTATTATTCCTCAGAATTCGCCTTTTCAAATATAAATTCAAGGGCTTTAAATCTTGTTCTTGAATCTCTAATGAACTTGAACTTGTACATTATCTTGATCTTGACTTTTTTTTAATTCAAGGGCTTCGAGCTTGTTCTTGAATTCGATGACCTTTTTCTTGATTGTTCTTGAACTTGAATGCTTGAATTCTTAAACTTGTAGCTTTGTAAAGAATTTAATGGCGTTTGTACCATGGATTTTCTCTAGCTTATTGTTCAGAAATTTCTTTCTTCTCTTTTTCTAAATAATGAGAACCCTGTTTGTAGTTTTAGAATAGAGGAGTTGTGGTTGGAAAAGGACTCCCTTCGGCCAATCAGATTTAAGTGAAATATCATATGGGCTTTATGGAGCAGGTTCTAATTAAATTTATATGTATCTGAATTTAAATAATTAAATCAATTATATAATCCATAATATTTATTTGGACTAATATATTCATTAATTTAATATAATTAGAACAACTTTATAAATTTATAATTAGAAAAAGAAATGGCAGGATCAGATTTTTTTTACTGTGCTCACGATTGCTGGGTTTTGAACTGGATCAAGATTTTGGGGTCTTTGATATTTTGGGTATCTGCAGAAGAAGATGAAGACGCAGGTATCAGTTTTTTTTTAAGTTGTGAGGTGATGTTTGATATTTGTTGAGAATTGAGCTTGGATCGGGTTGGAGGGTGTAATGTTTGGGCTGGGGCACTTGAGAGAGAATTGGGCTGAAGGAAATATTGACTTGTGTTGGCTGAAAGAAAGGCCCAAAACATTGGTCTCTAAATAGGTTGAAGATGTTTGACTACAATTGTAATAGAATAATTAATAATTTAATCAAAGAATTAAAGGCGTAACCAAAAAAATTTATTTTTGAACATTCGACTAGGATTTAAATAGGACTAATTAATATTAATTAATTAACGAGCTTCTTAATCTTAATGAAATAAAATAATTAACTTAATTGTAAACTAATGATTTAAAAATATAACCATAATTTAAACTAAACTAATTTAATAAAATGCTTACTAAAATTAAAATCCTCTTAAGATGATATTCGAATAATCATAAAACGTATTAATTATATACATAATTTTGTAAAGTATATGTTATTTAGAAATTATAAAAAGTGACAAAACTATATAAAATAATTAAGGTGCAAATTTTGTACTTTCCTCAAGATTTTATAAAACTAATTATCTTAAATTGTTTGAAATCGAAGAAGCTCGAATTGATTAATTTATATGGTGGAGGTCCAAAATTTGGTGTCAACAACCATCAACATAGAATATGTCTTCCCAATAGTAGGTAGAGGGCTTATCATATGAATATGACTTCGTGCATGATAATACATTTCATTCAATCCCAATAAAAGAAACAAATATCCTTAAACAAGCTACGTGATCAATATAAGTTCTAGATTTATCACATTTGCATAAAGATTAAGAAACTAGTACATCAATCTCATCCTTAAAAATTATCATTTCAAGAAATATTTTGAAATTGTCGAATTACCTTAATGACTCGTGCGGGTCTCCCTATGCAGTTGATATCCATCAACCTTATCAAATCTCTCTTTTAGATCTGTCCACACGATGGTTGCATTTGTAGCAATAGCAATCCCACCTAGCAGCTTCGTTGATATATAGTTCATGATCCAAGAAAGTACAAACGCATAGCATTTTACTCATTGCTCTCCCTGTTCTTCTTGATAAGCACTCTTCTTGCAAGTCCCCAACACAAACCCGAACTTACTCTTTGCTCGAAGGTTAAACAACATGAATCTGCTTCATATAGAGTAAGTCTACATCTTTGTGAGTTGCACAGTGATGAGCATCATCGATCGTTTCAACTGTAAATATTTCTGATGCATCAATGGTGGAAGCATCAACATCTCCCATCTCTCTGGCTCATCGATTATTGTATTGAACTGATTAATAGAGCTCTAAAACCATGTAGATTTTACTAAGGAGATTTAACTGGAAAGTGAAACCTTATCATCACAATTAGTGGTACATTAGCTACATTACATTTATATATGTATAACTTCTAGATCCAACTGATCTGACAAGTTTAACTAACTATATGAAAACCTAACAAACTTTTTAACCAACTTAAAATAAATCTAATTATCTTGACTAACTAAATGAATTAATCAACTGATCAATTAACCAAGTCCAATATACATAAGTGAAGAAGTATATTTCTATGGGAAAAGAGAGATTCTTTTTTCTGCCTTGTCAGCGATTTATTTAAATTTTTTAATAAAATCGCTGCGAAGGCATTGTTTTTTTTTGTTTAAAAAATATAGTAAAATAGGTGTTGTTGTTTTTATTATTGAAGTCGCTACTAGGGGAGTATTTTCAAGAATTTTTTTTTATGATAACTGTAGTTTTTTTTTTCGAGAAAAATATTGCCCCTACAACGATATAAGGGAAAAAAAGAAAAACAAGTTTTGGATACAATTGTTCCTAGGCAATGATTTTTAATTTTAATGGAGTAACGACGTCAGTATTGTGTTAGAGGAAAATTATTTCATCAAAGTGATTTTTCCGTATTAATTCTTTTTTAATAAAATTGATGTGTCCTTTTGAATATTTTGACAATTTTTTGTTTCTTTTTTCATTTTTTCTATTGACTCCTATATAATCTATGAAAGTAATAAAAATCATATTTAGGAATTAACTACTCTAAGAAATTAGGTACTACCAATTGAAGAACTGTATAGAAATTTTTTTAAAGGAATAAGTTTTTTTTTGTGGCATCAGCTTCTTATTCGTGACTCTTCATGTATAACTAGAATTTTTTTTGAAGATAATGTATTTTAGTGTGGCCAAATATCAATGTTTTTATGTGGTTTTGCTTATACAAGAGTACTTCTAGCGCTATAATGCAAGTTTTTTTAAATAAAATTTTTGCTTGGAGCCTTTTATTGAATAAATTGTGGTCCATACAGCTAAAATGGCCCATGGCCCAATAATAACAAAAATATAGAATACCTAATTTGGTCCGATCCCTACTTATCCTTGGTGAGTACACAACAATCTTTCGTCCACCTTCTCCATGGCATTGTCAAAGAAAATTCTAGTAGTTCTGCCTCCTCCTTTGAATCATTTTTGAGCTCGAGTGGTCTTCACTGTTACCTAGTAAGTTTGCTTCCTTTCTACCTCATTTTCTTCTTCGCTTCTCCCAGCATGATCTTTGAATGATATCCCTTTCTTATGTGCTTTTTCTCAGATGTAGATATTGTGATGTATCTTTCCCTTAAAAAATTCTAAAGCTCCATCGGTAATGTCCGATCCACTTGTCTGTATGTTTATTTGATGTAAGTTCGTGGTAGTTAGGGTAAAGTATAACATTTATGTCTTGACCTTCCCCTTTTTACACTATGATTATTTATTTTATTATAATATTATTCTATGTAGATCTGTCAATATCTGCAGTAGTCATATGCTTTCCTTTCCTATGAAGATATGCTTTTTGTATGTTCATTACTGAAAATCGATTCTTCTTGATTTGATTCTCAATGTTGGTATTTATTATTTGTCTATATTTATCTGTGTCTTGATATTTCTTGGTAAATCTGCCAAACTATTGTACTCCTTTCTTTGTTCTGTTTCCACTACTTAATTAGCCAATAAGTCTGCAACATTATTACCTTCTCTAAATATAAGAGTGATGTTTGCATTAAATTATTGTGATCTGATCCTTATATTATCTGTTCTTTCCGCCAGCTCCTAAGGTATCTTCCATTGCCCTCTTATCATTTTCATCAGACTTAGTGAGTCTATTTTGATTGTTACTTCCATCACCTTGTTCTCCCAACAATACTCCAATGATTCATAGATTGCCACTGACTATATCTCTGTGTTAGTATTATTCCAACTTATGCATACCTATCATAGATCAGATTTCTTTGCGTGTTCCTTAGACAAAAGACCTATACACTCAGCCCTGTGTTCCATTCGGATGCTCCCTCAGTTTTGCGTTCAAATCTATTTGTATTTAAGGGTTTCCATATTACACTATGATAATGCAATTTAGGATTGTGCCACTTTAGTTTTTTTAACAATTTAAAGCCACAAACTTGACTCCAAATGTATCCAAGGATATAGAGATTTCACCAACTTCCAAACCATTTCTTGAACTTGCATCACCATCCCTCCAAAAGTTGTGTTTCCTCCATGGTTTATACAATTTTTTTTTCATATTGTCCACATGTTTATTGTTGTCATTGCTCTCATTACTCCTTGTAGTTGTGGTGATGATTTGAATTTCCACCAAGTAATGATTAATTTTTTTAAATGAATCCCTTTTATGTGTATATCTGCGAAATTAGAAAATTTTTCTCCATAGCTTTTTAGCCAAGGAGGCTTTTGGAAAAATATGGGTTGGTGTTTCCTCCCTCTTTTCATCACAACACCAACATATTGAAACTAGATGAATCTTCACCTTTTTAAAATTATCATCGGTAGAAATTCTCTTTCCACAACCTCTATAAGAAGAAATTCACCTTAAAAGTAACCCACTTGTTCCGAATATAAACATAGTCATCTCTTATCTCCTACTTCGTCCTCATAGTTTGCGATGTTGATTAAACATTAAAAGAGGTTTAACTTGAATTATTATGGGATTAAGAACTCTTTTTGCTCCCAGACCAGATTCCCAAAAAGATAATACAATCATTCAAAATAACCCTCTATCCCTCTCCCGATGATCCTTCTAATCACAAGATTCCCTCCCTCCTCTTCTCTTCCCCACTTCTATTCCACGACTTAGAGGGAGGACTCTATCTATTATGCAGTTGGATTCAAGTCTATTGACCGCACTCAGTTAGGAAAATTTTATGATTGTACCGAATGATGTTGAAACGACGTCATTAGAACATCATTAACTAGGAAGATAATGCATTGGATTATCTAGACTCTCTTTGAAGCTTCTAAGACGAATGAGAATGTAGACAAAAGGTGGAATAAGAAGGAAACACTGTCAGATTTCTTCTTTACTTGGAACTTCAATAATTTTGACAGATACATAAGTTTTATTAATGTAAAGGGCAGGAGATTATCAGCCATCATCATGCCTGAACTGATTTTCAACTTTGGTTGGACGTTAATTGCTGAGAAAATGAGGAATTTTATGCCAAATAAAAGAGGGAGACCAGTAGAGACAACCACACATTAACCGACAAAAAACTTTTCTTTTGCTGAAGTAGTTAAAAATAGTAAATGGTGCAACAAGGCAGAAAATAATTCAACGAACTTTCAAGAACTAAAGAGGGGGAATGTCATCTGCATTAATGGTCTCTCATCCTCCATAAATGAAGTATTAAAGAAGAGTTTAGTTGGTGCTATCAAAGATAGGTCAAATCTCTCACTTGCATTGTCACAAATACAGAGATAGGCAACAAACCTATGGAAACAGGTGCACGGCCTCAACATATACAAAACAGGAAGGGGCATTTTTTCTTTTCGGGTTTGCCTCTAGTATTATGATAGAGCAATTGGTTTTTGAACAAAATACAACTCAAGCTTCAATGGTGGAACCCATCGTCGGGTACTTCCAACTCAACAAAAAAACCAAGTTCCACTTAGATTAGGATCGTGGGGATCCTTCTTCACCTATGGGCCCATAAAACCTTCAAGGTCATCCGAGACCATTGTGGCGGATGGATTAAAACAAATAAAGACATGTCATCTAGAGCCAACTCAAATGGACGAGAATCAAAATCCAATGAATAAGGAGTAAGGTGCTGAAAGAGATCTCCATAGAAATTGGTGGAATTACTTTCTCTATGCAAATCTGGAATGAGCTTCAGCTATGACAACTAACAAAGATAGAAGAATTTTGAATCCCATTACCTAATAGTCATTGAATTTTTACCTAGTAGATACAAATACTGGCAGTCTACCACCTACACACTCAACAATGATAACACATGCCAATGCTGAGAATGGGATAGTGACAACACATGCCAATTTGAGTCACATTTGACAATGATAAAACACATGCTAATGCTGAGTTACATGGGACAATTTCCCCAGAAAATTTAAATCCTTCGGGCTAGGTTAATTTTAATTCTGGAGGCCCAATTAAATCAGACCAAAAATTTATTTTTGCAATCTTGAGCCCAACTAAAACTCAATTTCTGATGAATATCTCTCCTAACACACTTAATTAACTGGAGAACAATCGAGTTGTGGCCTCAAAAATCCTAGATTCATATATGACTTAGGAAGCTTGCTTTGTAGACCCTAAAGATATAGAGAAATTGATCGAAGTGACATCGAAAGGAACCTTGACCATGAAACTTGAGATTACCCCTCATATAGGTGAAGAGACTGAGATTAATAACCATCCCAAAGAAATAGTAGAGGGTACAACTATGCATGCACCCATCTCAGATAAGTGCAACTTGCAACTGTAGCCTTTCCACGACGTCAATAGGTTACCACCCAGTCTTCTGCATAACTAGAGTACACTGATATAGAGTCTTTAGACTATACTAGATGAATTCATATGGAACAGAAATAAAGAGTACTATGACTAAAATCGATGAGAACAACACTAATTTCTTCAAAATAGTGGCAACAACAAAAGAGATTCCACACCATTGATAGACTTATAGTTAATGGTGAAGAAACTCGGTAATCTACAGTGATAAAGAAGATATGATAGATTTCTCCAAAAATTTGTACTCAGAAGCTGAACCTTGGAGGCTTACTTTTAATTTACAAGGTTGTCCCAGAATCACGAATTAAGAGAATGAATAGCAACCAAGACCCTTCTGAGAATTAGAAGTACTACACATCATCAAGAGTTGTAATGGTGGAAAAAGCGCCTAGTTCTGATGGTTTCACCATGAGTTTTTTTGAAGATTGCTGGGATACTATAAAGGTAGATTAGATGCAGACCACATACAAATTCAACTAGAAGGAATGGTTTGAGAAGCTTATGACTGCCACCTTCATATCCTTAATTACAAAAATGGAAAATGCTAAAGAATTAAAATGCCTCAGACATATAATATTAATAGAAGGGACTTACAAGCTAATCTCAAAAATTTTAATCATAGAATTAAGTTTATCATGGGAAAACTGGTGGATGAGAATCAATGTACTTTTTGATAGGGAGACAAATAATGGATGCATGAACTGGTAGATTCAAGAGTGGAGCGACTAGGTTTTTGATCATGTCAACTGGATCTACCATCTTAAGATCCTTAAAGATACAGGATTTTGTTAAAAATGGCTAAATTGAATTATATTTTACATATCATATGTGAGTTTCTCCCTAATGTTAAATGGTGACGTTGTAGGTTTCTCTCAATCAAGAGGGGTCTTAGTCAGGGTGACCCCCTCTCACCATTTCTTTTCTTACTATTTATGGAGGGTCTCAATCATATGTTTGCAAAATCAAGCGAAAAATGGTTGGTTGACAGGTTTTTGAGCTCATATAAGTAGATCAAATGGCATGAGAAATTTCGACCTACTGTATGCCGATGGACTCACTTATACTATGTGAAGCAGACGTATCAAAAATTAGACACAACAAGGTTATTCTAACCATTTTTGAAGGCATCTCAGGACTCAATCTAAACTGGCATGGGAGCTACCTCTAGCCAGTTAATGAATTCCTAAATATGCAGTTTTTGGCCATGAATCTCGGTTGCAATCTTGCTTCCCTACCCAATAATTATCTAGGCATGCCATTGAGAGCCAAAAATAAGGAACTCAATGTATAGAGAACAATATCATAGAGATGTAACAAGCGGCTATCAATATGGAAAAGACAATATTTATTCTTTGGAGGCAGATTGACACACATAAAATCACTCATAGATTAACTGCCCACCTATATGATGAGATTGTTTTTTTATCCCAAAGAGCATTGAAAAAATATCAACCAAATGAGAAGGAGCTACATGTTGCAAGGGAACAAAGGAAATAAAGGCTACAATCTAGTGAACTGGGATGTCCTTACCTTAACATGAGACAAGCAAGTTTAGGCATCAATAAACTCAACCTCCACAGTCGTTGTTTACTGAGAAAGTGGTCGTGGAAATTTGGAATAGAAAACATGACCTTATGGAAGAGACTTATCATTGAGAAATATGGACTCCTAGACCAATGGACCACGGAAGAAGTGGAAGGTAATTTTGGATGCAGTGTATCAAAAATATTTCAAAGAATCTGGTCCCAATTCAATATCAACATTTCCTATAAGGTGAGTAAAGATACAAAGATCTTTGTTTAATGAGCAGTACATAGGTAATGAAAGCATACAGACCACCTTCCCAGACCTCTACAACCTCATTCTCCAGATAAATGAGACTTTTACTAGATATGGAGCCCACAAGGGTGGAATTTCATCTTTGAAGAGATTTAAATGACTTGAAGATAGACAAAACAGCTAGTCTTCTACGTCTTTGACCTTTTCCCATGTATCTCGGTAAATCTAGTCAAACTTCTATGGAAGTTGCACAGTAAAAGAGTATTCTCTATCAAATTACGCTACTAGAACAACAACATCAACTTATCCTCCACTAGGATTTATCCTTGGAAACCAATCTTGAAATTCAAATCCCTTTGCAGGTGTCCTCTTTTATGGGGTTCGTGATCAGGAGAGCTTGCCAAACCCACGAAGCACTACAGAGAAGAGGGTTTGAAAATTTGCTTAAGGTGTTTTCTCTGTGACAAGGAGGCAGAGGTAAACAACCACCTCTTCATACATTGAAAAAAATTGTAAATCTGTGGAACATGTTTTTATGTAAAGTTTGAGTAAGCTGAACAATTCCTACGTTCACTTTTAATCTACTGAGGAGCTGGGAGACAATTGGAAGAAGAAATTCTAGGGGAGACTGGTGGAAACTAATTCCAACCTGCATTTGGTGGACCTTATGGAAGGAAATAACTGCAAGGTGTTTTGAAGGAAAAATCAACAACATCCAGAGGATTAGAATGAGCTACATTAGCCTTCTTTATTTTTGCTGTAAACAAGATATGGTCCGGGATATAGATTTATTAGTTGACTTGATATGACATATTGTAAAACCTTAGCCCTGGTTTGTTTGTTTTTACAATAACATGTGAGGATTGTAACTAACCATTTTCTTGGGAATACAAAGTTACCTTTATAAAAAATGAAATTCCCCTGCTTACTGCTTATCCAATTAGGAAAATTAGTCTCATGTTCATTACAAGGTGGTTTCTTACTCTCTTTAATATACTCCACCATTTTTGCTGAGAGTTTTGTGTCCATTTTCTGTTCATTCCATCCACCAATGGTAGTGAAATCCCTCACTTCTACATCTTCCTCAATGGCCATATCACTCTCGATATATAAGAGGGCTCCCAATTTTGTCAAGTTATCAAATAAAAAGCTGGAATATTCTAATTTTATCTTCCACCATATATTGTGCTTTACTTCCTCCCTTACAATGATCATCTTTCTAAAATTGCAATTCTTGTACCACATATATCCACTCCACAAAGAAAAAATTAATGTCCTGAAATTCCACATTCAATGGCCCTGTTGGCTTACGCTTGCATATTGTTGTCAGCATTGACATGTCACTATATAATAGTTGCAGTCTACTTCGGTATGACAACAACTTAGAAGGCAACATTTTATTTGCTACAATATTTTCAATAGTCGAGAGTCATTTTTGTATTGAGAGTTTTCTTAATTATAGTGGTATTTTCAGAAAATGAGCGAAATTCATTTATATTTATATAGGAACTTGAGTTGTTTGAGCATTGTTTTCTATAGTTGTATGCAAAATTAGTGAATGTTCAAAGAATAGTTAGGGGAGGAGACGAGGTAAGGTGAGGCGTCTGTGAAACATTTTTGCAACCATAATTTTTTTATGTTGGCTCTGTTTTTAAATTTTAAGCTGCATAAATTTTATTTTTAAATTTCTGGACTGCTACAACATTTCAGACAATTGCTCAATTTTTTTACGCTAGCTCTGGTTTAAACTTTCTGCACTGTGGAAAACTTGCAGGCAGCTGCTCAATTTTTTTTATGCTAGCTCAATTTTAAAATTTTGGCACTGCTTCAACATTGCAGTCAGCTGCTCAATATTTTGTGCTCTTTGTTTCAGAAGCACATCAAAGAAATTGAAACAAGTAAAAGATATTTTGTATTTTTATTTCAGACCATAAGAAAAAATATTAATTTTGTTAAAGGAAACTATGTTTTCCAGCATTCTGTATTCTGTATTTTATCTTGGAGGAGAAGGTGCGGAAAATATTTTTTTCCAGCTTTCTATTTGATGCATAATATAGCATAATACATGATATATGAAACTATACCATGATAAGAAGGTGAATACCAGGCAAAAAACAGCTTAAGAAACTCATGATGCATACATAATTTTCACAAAAGTGAACTTGTGAAACAAAATCAGCTTAAGAAACTCCTTGTAGACATCATTGGTTCTTTTTGTTGTCTAGTGATACATTAGTCAACGAATAAAGTATGATTTGCACTTTTCAGGTTCTACTTGGAAGGAACAGGAACGAGGACTTGAAAACTCTACTTTGTCCACTAGTCAGGGAATACGAATGATGCATAAGAACTTCACGGTTTTCCAGAAATAGAACTTTCAAATTAATACTTCATTTCCTACATCTACTAATCAAGTAAAGAAATATATCCAAGAAGTTGAAACAAGTACGATCGTTTCAAATGTATTGTATATTGTTAAAAATCAATCGTGTGTTCATGTTTTTGAGCTCAAAGATATTTTCCAGGTTTATGTTATTTGACATGTTTGACTTGGATGTAAAGGGCGGGAAAGATGGAAAGCCACCAGATTTGACAACTATTTTCTTTAAGACTTGTAAGAAAGATAAGAAGCTTGTTGAACCTAAAGCAATTGGAAAACATGTGTGCTTTGATTAATTAAATATGTAAATTACTTCAAATAATCTTTATGTGTTATGATGCAAAATGTTCTTTGACATATTTTGTAGGCTCAACTCGAAGAAATGGTTAAAGAAGATCCCATCTCTACCTACGGTAGAGATTGTTGAAAAATGTTCTGGAACTCAAACTCGTAGCCATGTATTTTGATTTGGGGCTTAAGTAAACGCAAAAGATTTGAAAGGTGGAACTTCATCAAAAGCTGAATTGTTGTATGTGCTATGTTCAACTGAAGTGGATATCAAATCCTTGAATGAACGAAACAACTATTTGAACGATCACTTGTCTACTATAGAAGATGAGATGAAAGAAATAATGAAAATGAAAGAATTCTTCATTAATCATCAATCATATGTCTCCCCTACAACATCGTCCTCCTCAACTGAATGAACGTTGCCTTTTCAACTAACCAGGTTAGTAATAATATACCTGACTTTTAAATTTATTTTGTTGAAACGTAACATCGTAATGAATGTCTGTTTAAACAACAAAATATGGATCTTTTGATGTGAAAAGAAATATTCCCAGCCACACAAGTAAACTTCAAGAAAGATGCAATAATAGACTTGTTTCCTATTATGTTAATTGTGCAGTAGAATAAGATAAAATATCGAAAATGAATCTTGTTCTCATCTTGTTCATTAGAGTCAGTGACTTCATATTGCTTACAATTGACGCCTTATTCCATATATATACTTCTTATTGTTGTCTTAGGCTTGCATATATTTGTCAGCATTGACATGTCACTTTATAATAGTTGCAGTCTACTTCGGTATGACAGCAACTTAGAAGACAACATTTTATTTGCTACCATATTTTCAATAGCCGAGAGTCATTTTTGTATTGAGATTTTTCTTGTTGAAAGTTGTATTTCCAGAAGATGAGCAAAAATCGTTTATATTTATATAGGAACTTGAGTTTTCTGAGCAATGTTGTCTATAGTTGTATGCAAAATTAGTGAATGTTCAGAGAAAAGTTGAGTTAAGTTTGAACTCTTAATTTTTTTAAAGCAAAGTTAGTTAGGTGTTGAGACGAGCTAAGGTGAGGTGACTTCAGAACATTTTTGTAACCATAATTTTTTTTATGCTAGCGCTATTTTTTATTTTCTGCAAAGCTTCATATATTTTATTTTTAAACTTCTGCACTGCTACAACATTGCAGCGAAATGTTCAATTTTTTTAAGCTAGCTTTTGTTTAAAATTTCTGCATTGCTAAAAACTTGCAGCCAGCTGCTAAATTTTTTTTATGGTTGCTCAATTTTCAAATTTTGGCACTGCTGCAACATTGTAGCCAACTGCTCAATATTTTGTGCTCTCTGTTTTAAAATTTCTGTAGTGCTGAAAAATTGCAGTCAACTACTAAGTTTTGTAGAGATCTCATGAAAGTATGCAGAAATCAAGGATGTATTGATAATTATAATGTTGAGTTACATGCTCCTTATATATGATAAAAGTTCTATTCTAGATATACTAGGAATCCTACTACAACACAAATAATTACATGGGTAGTATTTTAATACAAGTCAAATACCCTATCCTAGGCAACTCCAATAATATTCAGTAGCTTAGTCGTACATAACTTAGGATCTAGTAGTGTAGTCCTAATATTACTCTAACTCTAACTTTTCAGTCTTATTCCGTAAATATGTTCCTTTGATGTGTTCCATCAATCGTCAAGATTCCTTCAACACTTACACTCAAGCTAGTGAGTGGACGAACTGTAACTTCTAGATTGCTGCGGAATACAGAGAACCTGTTATGTTAAGGCTTTGGTATTAATATCAGCTAGCTGATCCTTAGACTTTACAAACTGAGTAAGAAGTCATAGCCTAACCACTTTCTCATGAACAAATACATAACTGTATTAGTTGTCATTCACAAGGCACTCATATTATAATAATACAACGTAGGAACAAATCAAAGAAACACTCCAAGGTTATGAATAAGATACAAAATCCAAGCCATTTTTGCGGCGGTGGAGGCTAGTACTTTATACTCAGCTTTAGCACTCTATCGGGCTACTCTGGTCCATTTCATTGGGGTCCAAGAAATACAATTTTCACCTACGCAGATGCTACAGCCGTTAGTTGATCTCCTAGTTTTTGTACAACCTCCCCAATAAACATTTGAGTAGCCATATAACCTACAAGGTGATTGTGAAATAATTCTAAGTCCAAAGTGTAGAGTACTGTTGATGTACCTGAGAATTCTTTTTACCCCTTGAAGATGTTCAATGTTTCGACTTCGCATAAACTGGAATACTAAATTCACAACATAAGTGATATCAGGTCTTGTGAGGGTCAATTATTGAAGGATCCCTACTATCATTCTGAAAAGGATGCATCTACAAGAGCTCCCACAACTTCATGCAAACCCTTTTTTTTAGCCAAAAGATTGTCTACAACGTTTTCCAAAGTCATCTCTATCTTGGCCAATACCTCAACAACATGCTTTGATTTAAGTTAATTCCACCTTCGAAATGCTTCACCTCAATTCTTAGGAAGAAGTGTAAAGGGTCATGATCTTTCATATCAAACTCCTTCACAAATTGTAGAACCAACTCTGAGACATGAGATGAATTACTTCCTGTGACAATAATATAATCCACATATAACAAGAGATATATTTTGCCTTTGTGAGTTTAAAAAGTAAATAAGGAAGGGTCAACCTTATTAAAAAGGAAACCGAGGTGTAAGAGATGCTGCTAAGCCTATTAAACCATCCTCTTGGTGCTTGTTTAAGATCATAAAATGCCTTTTTAAGTAGATTTATATGCTGAGGATATTGTGATCAATAAAAAAAGAGGATTACTCACCTACACCTCCTCTTGTAAGAAGCCATGGGCAAAGACATTTTTGATATCTAGTTGTCTAACTTCCCACTTTGGATTGACAACAATGGATAGAACCACCCTAATAGTTGTAGCTTTAAACACAGAACTAAATGTTTTTTCAAAAGTCTGGCCTTGTATCCATCTATTGTCTCATGAAAACTTTTAATTTTATCTTGAACACCCATTTTGAGCCAACCAAGTTTAGACTATGAGATTTTACCACCGAAATCCATGTCTTTTTAGTATGTAAAACATCAATTACTTCGTTCATTGATGTAAGCCAATGAGGTGATTTTAGTGCTCCCTTAGTAGTATTTGGTTCTCTCACAATTTTTGTGCTTTTGCGAGGAACAAGTGTTAAGTGATGTTCCTTCAAGTTGTTTCTTGTGATCATATGATGCCCTTATGGTGCAAAAAGTACCTCAACTTGTACATCAACCAATGTAGTTGATTGGAGTATAACACTTTCAGGTTGATGGTCAACTGGTACATAAAAAAAAGTTGTTGTTTCATGAAGATCATTGGCTGGACCTGTAAGAGAAACCTATTCCTCACTGCTGCTGACAGTCAAAATCTGCAGTTGGAATTTCAATACTTTTGTATATGTCACCATCTTCAACTTGTTCCTTAACATCTGGTCCTGCGCCTAATATGTCAATAATACACTAATCATCGATAAGTATATGAGGTGTAGCCGCATTATCACTATTAATGTGTGGGCGAGCAGTCTATACTTCCTCTAAATTAGAATTATCATGTGCCTGCAGTTTAGAGAAAGATTCAACAAAAGTAGCAAGGTGAGGTGACACATCAATGTTAGTTTGAGATTGCTTTGGAGACACATATGGTTATGTGTTTACATCAAACAGAACATGTTTGTATATGTATACACTCCTTGTAGAGGGATTATAACATCTATATGCTTTATGTACACTGTTGTACCTATGAACACACAAGGATATGTCTTTAGACTAAACTTATTCTGACCCTTGATATGTGGAGAACATCGACACCCAAACACTTTTAGATTATTGTAATCAGGTTGTTCCCCATATAACATAACAAAATGGAGTAACGATCTTCAGGACTGATGAAGGAATCAATTGATGAGGAATACTATAGTGAGGAAAGACTCAACCCATAGAATCAAAGGTAGGTTAGCACGAAGTAGTAGTGTTAATCCAGTCTCAAAAATATTCCTATGTTTTCTCTCTGCAACTTCATTTTGTTCAGGTATGTTAGGACATGAAATATATCTCACAATTCCATGCCTACCAAATGCTTAATGAAGTCTGTTTGGATAACTCACCACCTCCGTGAGACTGAAAAATCTTAATCTAAATAGAAAATAATTTGTCCACCATTTTTTGAAATTTTTGGAAGACCTGAAAGAATCTATATTCCTTTTAAGTCATAGTGAATTGTCAATAAAGGTTCTTTCTCAAATTTATTTCTTAAACCAAAAGGAAGTTTACAACTCTTTTCCAGCTGAATGCTAGAACAAACAGTAGACATTTTATTCCAACTACTAACATTGATGAAACTATTGCTACTCAAAACTTTGATAGACTTCAAACTAGGGTGTCGTAATCTAGTATGCCACATAATGTTTGATGTGTTCCAATCGTGTGCAACATTCAAGGCATAGAGATTGTTATCCTCAAAAGAATAGAGTCCATTCCTTTACAACAAAGTTAGTTTCATTAAGTTCAAGAGTACCAAAATTACCCTTTGCAAGCTTATTAACTGAAAGTAGTTGTTCATTGATCTTAGGAACTACATGAACTTCCTTTAACTTTAGACATGTTTCAGATATGTTCCCAACATGTGATATCTCTAACATTGATCCATTCCCTAACAATTATTTTATCTGGTCCATTGTAGTGTTTAAGATCATTTAGGATACCTAAGTGATCTTTCATATGGCTAATTGCTCATGAGTCCACATACAAGGCGTCATCAGTAGTGTTTTGTAGATTTGCAACAACTAATGCTTGTAGTAGTTCATTTGTGTCTAGGTAAGAGTAGGATCACCTATAAAAATCTTATGAGTAGTATGATTATTCCTACCACAAATTTGACACGCATCACAATTGTCCCTTTCATGACTTGCACTAGAAGGACTTTTTTGTGGACCTAGTTCATTTCTACTGTTACAAGGACCTGTTCATTGTCAAATATGCTTGAAGCCTTTTCCTCCTGAATTGAAGTTATTGTTTCCTCTTCTTTGAGAGTAGTTTCCTCTTCCCCTTCCTCCTTGGGCAGAGAATGCCATGTTATGGTTTTGTTGAGGCACTTCTTCTTCATCCTCCCTCATATCAAAACCGCTGAGAGTATTAACAATCTGATTCAGAGTAGGATATGATTTCCTACTAGCATGAGAATCCTGAAGGTCTAGTACTTAAGACCTAGGCTTGTAGCAAAATTAATCACTTTTCTATCTTCATCTACAAGCTTGTGAATGGCTGCAATACCATCACATATGTTTTTAAATTCCTTAATGTATTTGTCAATTGTTTTAGTTTCTATCTTCACACTTTGAAGTTGTTCTGGAACCCCTTATATTTAGTTGCTTGAAGATTTGAATCTTCCGAGCATTCCAACATATCATTAGCAGTTGAGCAGCCCTATGATCAAGTACATGCATTCTTCTTCCAAGGTGCCTGAAATACAACTCCTTAGTAACACATTTCAATGTTGTTGTCTTCTGCACCCTTCTCGCATGTTACAGTTTTTCAGTAGTCTGTCAAGTGTAACAAGTCACTTTACGTGGTTCAATGATGAGGTTGGTTAATCTCATCACTTGAATCAACTGAGTCATTTGTTTCCTCCATATAATATAGTTCATTGGCTTAAGTTTAATGGAGCATGACGAAATCATATGATGAAGTGAAGAAGTCGAAAGAGTGTTGGTAGAAAGGGCTATTCTGGTTTAATAATTTGATTGTTTTTTCTTTTGATCTAATAAGTTAAAGAGCGGAAAAACTTTATTGCTCTGATACCATGTAGAAATCTCTCAAAAATATGGAGAAATCAAGGATGCATTGATAATTATAATGTTAAGTTACAAGCTCCTTGTATAGGACCAAAGTTATATTCTAATTACACTAGAAATCCTACTACAACACAAATAATTACATGGGTAGTATTTCATTACAAGTCAAATACCCTATCCTAGTCGACTCCAATAATATTCACTAGCTTAGTCGTACATAACTTAGGTTTTAGTAGTATAGTCCTAGTATGACTATAACTCTAACTCGTCTGCCTGCTTCAATGGACAAGTTACTTCGACGTGTTCCACCACTTGTCAAGCTTCCTTCAACAGTTTACCATTTGTTTCTAACTACTGTATGTATTGTTCATATTAGTGTACCCCTTCTTGTAGGATCTAGATATGTACATAAAATAGTTACTCATTTTCTGTCGAATACTCCCAAATTTCTATCTTTTCAATATCAAATAACGCATACAATAGTCAAAATGAATAATGTTATTTAAGATGTCATACGAAATATGTCCTTGTGTAGGCTTTTATTCGACATGAGCTTATAGACTAGAAATTTTTCTGCTCTATTAATGCAGTATCCCAACAACCTTGTTAGGTAAAGATGTTCTCGCTTTTCTATAAACTTGACTTCATTCTCGAACTCAGTAAATTCTTGCCGTGAAGTTATGTCTTGCTTCTTCGCTGCTATTTCTACTCCATTCTCTAGTATTCCCTACAAATGATATGCATCATTTGGGTATTAATTATGTGTCTGAGTTACTGTAAATACGCATTTTCATCTTTGTTTAAAATAAATAACAACCTTATAAACATTGTCAAAGTCATCATGCCCTATATTATAAGAAAATGTGTATGGCTAATAACATAGGGTAAGATGATTTTCACAATGTTTATAAGGTTATAATTTCTTTTCAACAAGCATGAAAATGCATATTTACAATAAGTAAGATGACAAAATTAATACCTAAATGATACATAATATTTGTATGGTGTATGAGAGAATGAAGTAGAAATAACAGGCAAGAAACAAGACATGACTTCACACCAAGGATATACTGAGTTCGAGAATGAATTCAAATATTCACAAAGGTAAAACATTGTGAGCTAACCATGTTATTGGGATACTGCATTAATTGAGAAGAAAAATTCTTAGTCTATGAGTTCATGGTGAATAATAACCTAGGAAAGGTCATATTTAGTATGACAACTTAAATAACATTCTTCTTTTTAATACATTCTCTGCTGTTTTTGATATTTAAAACCCACAAAAAATAGAAATTTGTGAGTATTCGAGTGAAATTGAGTAACTATTTTATGTACATGTCCATATCCTGCAAGAAGGAGTACAGTAACTTGGCAATGAGCAGTTGGCTCTAATTTATAAGCAGTGAAGAAGTTTTAAAACAGAGAACATAAAAAAATTGAGAAACTGGCTGCAATGTTGCAGGAGTGTGAAAACTTTTAAAATAGTAGCATAACAAAATTGAGCAGTTGGCTGCAATTTTTCAGCAGTGCAGAAATTTTAAAACAGACTAGCATAAAAAAATTGAGCAGTTGACTGCAAGGTTGCAACAGTGCAGAAGCTTTTGAAATAAAATTTAAGTAGCCATCGTTACCTAGGATACATCCACTGATAATGAATTGATCCTGATATTTAAGCTTCAGTAGATAAATAAATAGGTAAGTTCACCATGATATCAAAAAATGAAGGAGGAGAGACCTTTTCTAACATACGAGAACATGAAAAATATAAATAGTTCAATCAGATGCTCACACACTTCTATAGACAACAAACCACAAAGTGCAATAGGGAGTAGATGTTGCACCATAATATGATAATGATGACTTTTCAATCTAGATATCTTCTGATCATTTAGATTCGCACATTGAGAAATATTAGATCAAAATCAACAGAAACTTTTAAATTCTTTAAGAAAAGGCACAAATTTGTGCTTATCTTCATGGGAATATGTGTAGCCTACTGTTGGAATGTCAAATTTCTCCCCCTTTGGATAGGGTGTAATACTAACCTAACGTTCATCTCTTGAAAGTTTGACCGAGTTTTAATTGTGTCCTTGGTCTTCTGTTTGACATTCATATTCATCCCCATGATATTATCACATATATATTTTTCAATATACATAACCTCCAAATTATGTAGAAACAGGAGACACTTCCAATATGGAAGTTCAAAAAAGATATTTTTTTGTTCAAATAATCCATTCAAATTCATGTGATATCTTCTTTCTTATCTAAGGATTCTTAGATAACTGTAATCCTTCAAGATCTTGCACTTGATTAAGTATCTTAATATTGGAACTCCCTTTTGGTGGGGATATTTTCTCTTTTGTACCATAAATGAGTCCTTCTCACTTCTACATTTGTGATTCTGAGAAAAATAATGTCGATAACCTATTAAACACTGCTTCTAACCATTAACCTATTTAATTAAGGTTGTGTCTTCATTGCAACATGGACATGCCAATTTTTCTGTTGTACTCCATCCTGATAAATTTTCATATGCTGGAGAGTCATTGATGTTCCAAATAAAGAAGCATGCAACTAAAAATTTTATTTAGTTGATGCATTAGAGGTATAAATACCAACTTCCCACAACTCCTTCAATTCCTCTATTAAAGGATAAATATATGTATTAAATGCATCTCCTGGACCATTTGGACATGAAATAAACATTGACAAAATAAAATTTTCTTACTTCACACACAACCAAGGTGGTAAATTATAAGGAATCTGAATCACAATGCCAAATTTTGTGTGAGGTTTTTGCATTCCAATAGGGTTGAAATCTACACCATCAAATTTGAGTCGAACATTTAAAGGCTCAACCACAAATGAAGGATGAAGTTCATCAAATGACTTCCATGCCATTGAATCACAAAGGTCCCTCATTATTCCATCATCAATCTTTTATCCTTAGGCCATGTCATTATATTGGAGTATATGCCTTAATAGACATAAAAAATTTCTAAAGTTTAGGATTTGAAGGATAATAGTGTAAACTCATTGATGCTATTTCTTAACCTTTTTCTTCCTTGTTTATTCACAATGTTTATTTATTTTCCATTTGAACGCACCACAAACATTACAAGAATCAAGTAAGCTATCCTCCTTTCAATATAACATGCAATCACTAGTACACATATCAATCTTGTTGTATGAAATCCCAAGTTCTTGAATTATCTTATTTGTCTCATAATATGAGTGCGGAAAATTGGTCACATCATGCAGCAACTCCTCTTTCAACAATTTCAATAGCATCGTAAATGATGCATTATTCCAACGACCTATACTTTTAAGTTTAAGCAATTTTATCAAAGAGTAAAGCTTTTGAAGCTTTTGAATTCTGGTATAATGGAAATTTGAAATCCTTCGATAGGCTTTAAAAAAATTTAACATTTGGTTCCTTCTCAAGTAAGTCATGACAATCAGTATGTGTAATTCCTCCGTAAAGATGAGGATAAAAATCTCTCTATAGCTCTTCTACTTTGTCTTCACACTCATATTATTCTACTGCCTCACTATCTTGTTATTCATCTTCATCTTTTGATTTTGATTCTAATAATGGCTCATCGAAACGTTCTCCATGGTGATACAAAAAAGTATAATTACAAAGTATTCTATATTCAAATAATATTCCCAGTAACGCAAGTAAATTTCAAGAAAGATCGATTAACATACTTGTTTCCTATTGTGTTAAATACATAGTAGAATAAGATAAAAATATCGAAAAAGAATCTTTTTTTCATCTTGTTCATTAGAGTCGGTGACTTCTTAATGCTTACAATTGACGCCCTGTCATATATATATATATATATATATATATATATATATATATATATATATATATATATATATATATATATATATATATATATATATATATATATATATATATATATATATATATATCACATTCAATGTCCCTGTTGTCTTAGGCTTGCATATTGTTGTCACCATTTACATGCCACTCTACAATGGTCGCAGTCTACTTCTGTATGACAACAACATAAAAGCTACCATCTATCCAAAGGTCAGGAGACATTTTTGTATTGATATTTTTCTTGTTTAAGTGGTATTTCCAAAAGACGAGCAAAATTTGTTAATATTTATATAGCAACTTGAGTTGTTTGAGCAATGATGTCTACAGTTGTATGCAAAATTAGTGAATGTTCAAAGAATAGTTGTAGTTAAATTTGAACTCTTAAATTGTTTAAACAAAGTTGGTTAGGTGAGGAGACGAGCTAAGGTGCCTTGACTGTAGAACATTATCGCAATCATACAATTTTTTTTATGCTAGCTCTGTTTTTTATTTTTTGCAAAGTTGCATTAAAATTTATGCACTACTACAATATTGCAGCCAACAACTCAATTTTTTTACACTAGATTTCGTTTAAAATTTCTTCACTGCTGAAAAATTGTAGCTAGCTCTCATTTTTACATAATGTATTGGCCATGTTACTGTACCCCTTTTTACAGGATCTGGACATATACAAAAAATAGTTACTCAATTCTAGTCAAATACTCCAAAATTTCTGTCTTTTCAATATCAAAGCAACACAGCTAATAGTAAAAAGGAAGAATGTTATATAAAATATCAAACAAAATATGATCTTGTGTAGGCTTTTAGTCGACATGAACTCATAGACTATAAAAAAAATTTCTCCATTAATGCAGTATCCCAAAAACTTGGTTAGGTTAGAATGTTGTAGCTTTGCTATTAACTTGACTTCATTCTCAAAGTCGATAAATTCTTGGTGTGAATTTATGTCTTGCTTCATCACTGCTATTTCTACTCCATTCTCTAGTACTCCCTGAAATAATATGTATCATTTCATAATTAATTATGTTGTCTAAGTTACTAGAAATATGCATTTTCATGCTTGTTGAAAAGAAATAATTACCTTATAAACATTCCAAATCCATCATACTCTATACTATAAGAAAATATGTATGGCCAATAAGATAGGGAATGATGGCTTTGGAAATGTTTATAAGGTTATTATTTCTTTTCAACAAGTATGAAAATGCATATTTACAATAACTAAGACAACAAAATCAATACCCAAATGATACATAATTTGTAGGGTTTATTAAAGAATAGAGTAGAAATAACAGGGAAGAAGCAAGACGTGACTTCACGCCGAGGATATACTAAGTTCGAGAATGAAGTCAAATGAATGGCAAAGGTATAACATCGTACCCTAACCAAGTTGTTTGGATACTACATTAGTGGGGCAGAAAAACTCCTAGTATACGAGTTCATGGCGAATAATAGCCTAGGCAAGGTAATATTTAATATGATATCTTAAATAACATTCTTCTTTTTTACAATTGTCTGTGTTGTTTTTAAATAATAAGTCAAAATTTGTGAGTATTGAAATGAAATTAACTGTTTTCATTACATGTCCAGATCCTGCAAGAAGAAGTATAATAACATGGCCAATGAGAAACTGTTGTAGTTTTTCAGCAGTGTAAAAGTTTTAAAACAGAGAGCATAAAAAAATGAGCAACTGGCTGCAATGTTGCTATAGTGCAGATATATTAGAAATAAAATGGAACGACCTGTTTAGTCATTTTGAGCAGTAGAATTGTTTTGATAAAACTGACTGGGTCGACGGCTCACGCGACGGACTGTCATGGTCACGACGGACCGTGACGGACTCCGTCATCCCACACTTCTGTAATTCTCCTACGGCTCTCCTCATTACCCTCGACGAGAGGTAGGACAAACCGTCATAGGTGCGATGGTCCGTCGAGAGTCTTCGTTCCAAAACACTTAAACTCTGAAATTTGGGTATGGGGATCAACTCTCTGATCTTCGCGATGGAACTGCAGCACGGACCGTCGTAGATACGACGAACCGTCACAGACCTTTTTACTGAAATTGAGTCTCTGAACTCTGTGACGACCCTGCAGGACAGACAGTCATAGGCACGACGGGCCGTCACAAGTGGCGTAACCTCGACTGGGTCAGAATTCTGCTAAAAGTTTTTAAGGGGAGTTTTGGACTATTCCTGATTATAATTATAAAGTTAGTGGGTTAATGTTAATAATTTAATTACTTGGGGTTAAAGGAGATAACCTTGAAATAAATAGTGGGTTACTTTTATCATCTTTTATACTTAATTATATGATAATTAGGGTAAAACAAAAAGGTTTTGAATAAGGTAAAATAGAAAGAACAGAAGAGGGGAAACGAACGAGCGAGAGAGAGAGAACGAAGAGGACAGCAAAGGCACTGGGGAAGTAGATTGATTGATCACGATTCTTCGGTGGAGGTAGGTTATGGTTTATGCTATTTCATAGTAAACTCTAAATAGCGATTGATATGTATTGGGTGGTATTGTAAAGTCTTCTATATGCTTAATTGTGTTGTTGCATGTTGAGATTATGTAATGGTGATGGATTATAATGATGATACTGTGGAATCTTAAAAACCTTAAATCCACTCTATTAATGATGATGCCTTGACATAAAGGAAGGTTGATGAGCTGGAAAAAAATGAGATTAGGGGATCGGGTGTCATGAACCGACACGTAGAATTAGGGGATCGGGTGTCACGAACCGACACGTAGAATTAGGGATCGGGTGTCAGGAACCGACACGTATTATTAGGGGATCGGGTGTCACGAACCGACACGTAGTATTAGGGGATCGGAGTGTCACGTTCCAACACGTAGTAGTAGGGGATCAGAGTGTCACGTTCCGACACTAGGATGATAAAGAGAATGAATCTTGAATTATGTTATTATACTCAAATTTAAAGAACCTATTTCCCAAATGAGTATGGTGTGGAGGCTTGAGTCCTCATAGATGTGCTTGGGTTGTGGCCAATGGTTATGGTACTTGTTGTTGTCACCTGTTGAGTACTTTAGTCGATTTTATAGTATTATTTGATATATATTGCTTTCTATTTTGAGTTGGCCGATGATACCTACTCAGTACGTGTTCGTTGTACTGACCCCTACTTGTATTTTCTCTTTGTTATTTGTGGAGTGCAGCAAACGTACCATCAACTTCAACTCGTCCTCAACTCTAGCCAGTCTTCATCACGTAAGCTTTCAGGGTGAGCTATTGTTCCTAGCTCGGACTGGATTCTCTCGTTCGTGTCTTGATTTCCTTGAAGTTCGGACATGGACCATTCGTTACTTATTTTAGTTTTTTAAAATACTCTTAGATTTAGTAATTTGAGGATAGATGTTCTTGTGGTGATGACTTCCAGATTTTGGGAATAATAAGTATTAAATTTTAGAAGTTATTTATTGGTTATATTAATGAGTTTTAAGTCTTCCGCATTTTATGTTGTTCATTATGGTTGAAATATTGGTAAAATGATTGGGGTTCAGAGTAGTTGGTTTGCTCACATAGGAGGACAAATGTGGGTGCCACTCGCGGCTCGTTTTGGGTCGTGACAAACATGGTATCAGAGGATTAGGTTCGTTGGTCTTATCACACAAGAACGAGTCTAGTAGAGTCCTAAGGTACGGTAGGGGGACGCCTTTACTTTTCTTTGAGAGGCTATAGGACTTTAGGAAAATTCCATTCTTTCTTTCTTTCGTGCTATTACTTGGATGCAATTGGTATCTAGGTGATACAAATTGGTATCTGACATCCTCACCTATTTCGCAGATGGTTAGAACTAGAGGAACAACTGTGTCAACACAAACACCGGCAAGGCAGGATGCGTCTGAGCCAGCCAGTGGTGCTGTAGCTCGAAGAGGAACAGTGGCAAGAGGCCGTGGTAGAGGTCGTGGGAGGACGTCCTCTAGAGGTAGAGGACAAACACCTGGTCCAGCTAGTACTAGGGCGGTGACTCCTCCACCGACTGATGAGGTAGTAAGAGAGGGTGACGAAGGGGAAAATGAGCAAGTGAAAGATGAGGAACTACCACCCCAACCTACCCTAGAGATGATTAACCAGGTTCTTGCTTATCTTAGCGGGTTATCTGATCAGGTCCAGGCACCTCCAGTGTTTTCTGCACCATCACCTCAGGTTTCGAGAGTACAACATGCAGCTGCTGTGGCTCCCTGCATGGATGCCTCATTGGAAATAGGCACGTTTCCTCGATTGACTACCGGGACTATAATGACGAGTGATCAGCATGATATCTTCACTAAATTTTTGAAGTTGAAACCTCCATTCTTCAAGGGTGCTGAATCTGAGGATGCTTATGATTTTCTGGTTGATTGGCATGGGCTACTACATAAAATGGGCATAGTAGAACGATTTGGCGTGGAGTTTGTGACCTATTAGTTTCAGGGGAATGCCAAAATGTGGTGGCGGGCATATGTAGCACAGGCACCACCTATGACTTGGGCATCATTCTCTAGCTTATTTATGGAGAAGTATATACCCCGGACATTGAGGGATAGGAGGAGAGATGAGTTCCTAAGCTTAGAGCAAGGCAGGATGTCTTTTACTGCTTATGAGGCTAAGTTTCGTGCACTATCCAGGTATGCCACCCATCTTTGCTTCAGTCCACAAGAGAGGATTCGCCGTTTTGTGAAGGCATTGAGGTCAGATTTGCAGATTCCCGCCTTACAGGTAGCTGCTGCAGTGAAATCCTTTCAAGAAGTGGTTGACTTGCTCATAGAGGTGGAAGGGGTGAAGCCGGACGACTTCACCCTCGCGTCGACATCTAAGAAGTTCCGTAAGGGATGTGAGTTTAGTGGTTCTTACTCCAGAGGGAAGAGTTCAAAGGTTACATAGCCCGACCTATTCAGTCTTCACTGCAGGCTGTAGCCGGGGGTCCATCGCAGACCAGCCAACATTCCTCTGAGTTTGGAGGTTACCCCCAGACTTCGTCATTCTCACAGAGACCTATGCTTGACCCCAGAGAGTGTTATGGATGTGGGGAGACGGGACATATTAGGATATATTGTCCAAAACAGAGTTACAGACCCCCAATTGTCAGAGGTAGATGTGGTCATGGAAGAGGTTGCCATTGTGGAGGACGTGGTGGCCAAGGTAATGGAGGTCACCAAATCAACCGGGGTGGCGGGAAAACTGGAGCTACTGCAGCGCAACATGGTAGGGGCAACGGGCAGATTGGTGATAGGGCCCACTGTAATGCTTTCCCTGGGAGGTCTGAAGCGGAGACATCTGATGCTGTTATCACAGGTAATCTTTTGGTTTCTGATTGCATGGCTTCTTTATTATTTGATCCTGAATCCATATTTTCATATGTATCTTCCTCATTTGCTATTGGTCTTGATTTACATTGTGATTTGCTTTACATGCCCATTCGTGTCTCTACCCCTGTGGGTGAGTCTTTGATAGTTGAGAAGGTGAATAGGTCTTGTCTTGTGACTTTTGTGGGGAACAATACTCATGTAGACTTGATTATTCTAAAGATGGTTGATATCGATGTAATTCTGGGTATGACTTGGCTTTCTCCAAATGTTGCAATCTTATATTGTAATGCTAAAACTGTTACATTTGCCAAGCCTGGGACAGATCCGCTAGTGTGGGAGGGTAACTATACTTCCACCTTAGTTCGTATCATCTCCTTTCTTCGTGCTAAGAGAATGGTGAGTAAGGGTTGTTAAGCTTTCTAGGCCCACCTCAGGGATGAAACTTCCCAAGTACCTTCGATTGAGTCTGTTTCGATAGTCCGTGAGTTTTTGGATGTGTTTCCTGCAGACCTTCCTCTTATGCCAGCGGATAGGGATATCAATTTTTGCATTGATCTGGAGCCGGGTACTCGCCCCATTTCCATAGCCCCCTTATAGAATGGCTCCAGCAGAGCTAAGGGAGTTAAAGGCCCAACTTTAGGAGTTGTTAGGTAAAGGCTTTATTAGACCAAGTGCATCCCCTTGGGGTGCTCCTGTCTTATTTTTGAAGAAGAAGGATGGGAGTTTTCGGATGTGCATAGACTACAAGCAACTGAATAAGGTAACTGTTAAGAACAAGTATCCTCTTTCTCGCATTGATGGTTTGTTCGATCAGTTACAAGGTGCTTGTACCTTCTAAAAAATTGACTTGAGATCTGGTTATCATCAATTGAAAATACGGGCAGCAGATGTGCCAAAGACTGCTTTTCTAAAGAGGTATGGGCATTATGAATTCTTAGTAATGTCTTTTGGACTAACAAATGCCCCTGCTGCGTTCATGAGCCTGATGAATGGGATTTTTAAGCCATATCTGGATCTCTTTGTCATTGTGTTTATTGATGATATACTGGTATACTCAAAGAGCAGGAAAGAACATGAGGAGCATTTGAGAATTGTATTGGAAGTGTTGAGGGAGAAAAGGCTTTCTGCCAAATTTTCTAAGTGTGAATTTTGGCTAGATTAAGTGTCCTTCTTGGGGCACGTGGTTTCTAAGGATGGGGTGATGGTGGATCCTTCTAAGATCGAAGCAGTGAAGAGTTGGGCAAGACCTACCAATGTTACAGAGGTAAAGAGCTTTGTTGGTTTAGCTAGCTACTACCGCCGATTTGTCAAGGGATTTTCTTTTGTTTCCTCCCAACTGACAAATTTTACTAAGCAGAATGTTCAGTTGTATGGTCGGATGAATGTAAAGAAAGCTTCCAGAATCTCAAGACCTTGTTGATTACTGCACCAATTCTTACCTTGCCATTGGAAGGCAAGAATTTCATTGTTTATTGTGATGCATCTTATCCTGGGTTGGGTGCAGTGCTAATGCAAGAGAGAAATGTGATTGCTTATGCTTCAAGGCAATTAAAAGTGCATGAATGTAACTATCCGACCCATGATTTAGAGTTGGCCGCAGTCGTGTTTGCATTAAAGCAACATTATCTATATGGGGTTAAGTGTGAAGTCTATACAGATCATCGTAGTTTACAGTATGTCTTTACTCAAAAAGATTTGAATTTGAGACAGAGGAGGTGGATGGAACTACTAAAGGACTATGATATTACTATATTGTATCACCTAGGAAAAGCTAATGTGGTGGCAGATGCTTTAAGTAGAAAAACAGGGAGCATGGGAAGTCTAGACCAGTTACAGGTTTCTAGACACCCATTTGCTAGGGAGGTCCAAACTTTGGCTAACGACTTTATGAGGCTGGAAGTACTAGAGAAAGGAGGATTTTTGGACTGTGTAGAGGCAATATCTTCTTTTCTTGAAAAGATTAAGGGAAAGTAGTTTACTGATGAGAAGGTAAGCCGAATTCGAGATATGGTATTGCGAGGGGAGGCTAAAAAGGCAATAATTAATGAGGAAGGCATTTTGAGAATTAATGGAAGAGTATGTGTGCCCCGTGTTGATGATTTGATCCACACTATTCTTATAGAGGCTCATAGTTCAGGATATTCTATACATCCTGGTGCAACCAAGATGTATCGTGACCTAAAGCAACATTTTTGGTGGAGTAGAATGAAGCTTGACATTGTTGAGTTTGTCGCCCAATGCCCGAATTGTTAGCAGGTAAAGTATGAACACTAGAGGCCTGGAGGAACACTTCAGAGAATGCCCATTCCTGAATGGAAGTGGGAAAGAATTGCAATGGATTTCGTGGTTGGTATTCCAAAGACATTGGGTAAGTTTGATTCTATTTGGGTAATTGTTGACAGATTAACTAAGTTTGCTCACTTCATTCCGGTAAAGGTGACATTCAATGCAGAGAAGTTAGCCAAACTCTACATCTCAGAAATTGTTTGATTGCATGGAGTTCCACTTTCCATCATATCAGATAGAGGTACGCAATATACTTCTAAGTTTTGGAGAACATTGCATGCTGAATTAGGTACTATGTTGGATCTTAGTACTGCTTTTCACCCTCAGAACGATGGTCTGTCTGAGCGAACGATTCAGGTGTTGGAGGATATGCTTCGTGCATGTGTGATAGAATTTGGTGGTCATTGGGATAATTTCTTACCTTTAGCAGATTTCTCATACAATAATAGCTATCACTCAAGTATTGATATGGCCCCATTTGAGGCACTGTATGGGAGGAGATTTAGGTCTCCCATTGGTTGGTTTGATGCATTTGAGGTAAGACCATGGGGTACCGATCTCTTCAGGGAATCAATAGAGAAAGTGAAATTCATTCAAGAAAAGCTTTTAGCGGCGCAAAGTAGGCAGAAGGAATATGAAGATCAAAAGGTTAGAGACTTGGAGTTCATGGAGGGTGAACAAGTCTTGCTGAAGGTTTCACTCATGAAAGGGGTGATGCGGTTTTGGTAAGCGAGGTAAGCTTAGTCCGAGGTATATTGGTCCATTTACAGTTCTGAAGCGCGTGGGGGAGGTGTCCTATGAATCGGCATTACCTCCAGGACTGTCAGGAGTGCACCCGGTATTTCATGTGTCTATGCTGAAAAGATATCATGGGGATGGAAACTACATTATTCGTTGGGATTCAGTTCTTCTTGATGAGAATTTGTCTAATGAGGAAGAGCCGGTTGCTATTCTAGACAGAGAAATCCGCAAGTTGAGATCAAGGGAGATTGCTTCCATCAAGGTTCAATGGAAGAATCTACCCGTTGAAGAGTCCACTTGGGAGAAGGAGGCTTATATGCAAGAAAGATACCCACATCTTTAAACAGATTCAGGTACTCTTTCTCGCCATTGTTTTCCTTCTTGTGATCTATCGAGGACGAACGATGGGTGAATTGGTATCTATTGTAACGACCTGTTTAGGCGTTTCGAGCAATAGAATTGTTTTGATAAAAACTGATTGGGTCGACGGCTCACTCGTCGTGACCATGACGGACTCCGACTTCCCACACTTGTGTAATCCTACTGCTCTCCTCATTACCCTCGACGACAGGTAGTACGAACCGTCATAGGCGCGACGGTCCGTCGAGAGTCGTCGTGCCAAAACACTTAAACTCTGACATTTGGGTACGGGGATCAACTCTCTGATCTTCGCGACGGAACTGCAGCACGGACCGTCGTAGATACGACGGACCGTCACAGACCTTTTTACTGAAATTGAGTCTCTGAACTCTATGACAACCCTGCAGGACGGACTGTCGTAGGCACGACGGGCCGTCACAAGTGGCGTAACCTCGACTGGGTTGGAATTCTGCTAAATGTTTTTAAGGGGCGTTTTGGACTATTCCTGATTATTATTATTAAGTTAGTGGGTTAATGTTAATAATTTAATTACTTGGGGTTTAAAGGAGATAACCTTAAAATAAATAGTGGGTTACCTTTATCATCTTTTACACTTAATTATATGATAATTAGGGTAAAAGAAAAAGGTTTTGAATAAGGAAAAATAGAAAAAACAGAAGAGGGGAAACGAACGAGCGAGAGAGAGAGAACGAAGAGGACATCAAAGGCATTGGGGAAGTAGATTTCTTGATCACGATTCTTTGGTGGAGGTAGGTTATGGTTAATGCTATTTCATAGTAAACTCTAAATAGCGATTGATATGTATTGAATGGTATTGTAAAGTCTTCTATATGCTTAATTGTGTTGTTGCATGTTGAGATTATGTAATGGTGATGGATTATAATGATGATACTGTGGAATCTTAAAAACCTTAAATCCACTCTATTAATGATGATGCCTTGACATAAAGGAAGGTTGATGAACTGGAAAATAATGAGACTAGGGGATCGGGTGTCACGAACCGACACGTAGAATTAGGGGATCGGGTGTCACGAACTGACACGTAGAATTAGGGGATCGGGTGTCACGAACCGACACGTAGTATTAGGGGATCGGGTGTCACGAACCGACACGTAGTATTAGGGGATCAGAGTGTCACGTTCCGACACGTACTAGTAGGGGATCGGAGTGTCACGTTCCGACACCAGGATGATAAAGAGAATGAATCTTGAATTATGTTATTATACTCAAATTTAAAGAACCTATTTCCCAAATGAGTATGGTGTGGAGGCTTGAGTCCTCATAGATGTGCTTGGGTTGTGGCCAATGGTTATGGTACTTGTTGTTGTCACCTGTTGAGTATGGTAGTCGATTTTATATTATTATTTGATATATATTGCTTTTTATTTTGAGTTGGCCGATGATACCTACTCAGTACGTGTTCCTTGTACTGACCCCTACTTGTATTTTCTCTTTGTTATTTGTGGAGTGCAGCAAACGTACCATCAACTTCAACTTGTCCTCAACTCTAGCCAGTCTTCATCAAGTAAGCTTTCAGGGTGAGCTATTATTCCTAGCTCGGACTTGATTCTCTCCTTCGTGTCTTGATGTCCTTGAAGTTCTGACATGGACAATTTGTTACTTATTTTAGTTTCTTAAAATACTCCTAAATTTAGTAATTTGAGGATAGATGTTCTTGTGGTGATGACTTCCAGATTTTGGGAATAATAAGTATTAAATTTTAGAAGTTATTTATTGGTTATATTAATGAGTTTTAAGTCTTCCGCATTGTATGGTGTTCATTATGGTTGAAATATTGGTAAAAATGATTGGGGTTCAGATTAGTTGGTTCGCTCACATAGGAGGATAAATGTGGGTGTCACTCGCGGCTCGTTTTTGTTCGTGGCATAAAATTTATGCAGCCATCGTTCAATAGCATACATCCACTTATAATGAATCGATCCAGAAATTTAAGCTTCAATAGCTAAATGAATAGGTATGTTCACCATTACATCAAAAAATCAAAGAGGGAAGACCTTTACTGACCTGCAAAATGTTATGAGTATTTGCGCCTCAATATGTTCCAAGTTATCAATTCTCAATTATTTTGATCAAAGAACATTAAAAATATAAATAATTCAATCAATGGTTCACACATTTCTTTAGACAATGTACACCAAAGTGCAACAGGGAGTAGATGTTGCAACACAATATGATAATCATGACTTTTCAATCCATATATCTTGTAATAATTTAGATTCACACATTGATAATTATTAGCTTAAAATCATCGGAATCGTTTAGATTCTTTAAGAAAAGTCACAAATTTGTGCTTATCTTCATGAGACTATGTGTAGCCTCCTGTTGGAATGTCAAATTTCTCCATCTTTGGATGAAGTGCCATTCTGACCTAATGTTCATCTCTTGCAAGTCTAATCAAGTTTTAATTGTATCCTTGGTCTTTCCTTTTTCGTTCATATTTGTCCCCATGACATTATCATATATATTTTTCTCAATACACAGAACAACCAAATTATGTAACAACAAGAGACATTTCCTATATGGAATTTCAAAAAAGATAATTTTTTGTTCCAATTAACCATTAAATTTTCATGTGATATCTTCACTCTTAACTTAGGATCCTTTGATAACTATAATCCGTCAAGATCTAGTACTATTAAGTATCTCATTACCAGAACTCACTTTTGGTGGGACATTTTCTTTGTTGTACCATAAAATGAGTCATTTTCACTTCTACATTTGCGATTTATAGAAAGATAACGCTGATAACCCATAAAACACTGCTTCTTACCATTAGCCTATCAAATTAAGACATTGTCTTTATTGCAATATGTACATGCCAGTTTCCTTTTGTACTTCATCCTAATAAATTTCCATATGTTGGAAAGTCACTCATGGTCCATAATAACGAAGCATGCAACTTCAAATTTTATTTAGTTGATGCATTATAGGTCTCAATAAAAACTTCCTACAACTCCTTCAATTCCTCTATTGAACGTTGAAAATATGTATCAATTGCATCTCCTGGACCATTTGGACAAGAAATACGCATTGACAAAACAAAATTTTCTTGCTTCAAACCCAACCAAGGTGGTAAATTATAAGGAATAAGAACCACATGCCAAATGTTGTGTGAGGTTATTTAATTCAAAAATAGTTGAAATCCATCACTAACAAGTTCGAGTCGAACATTTTAAGGATCAACCGAAAATAAAGGATGAAGTTCATCAAATGACTTTCATGCCATTAAAACAGTCGGGTTCCTCTTATTCCATCTTCGATCGTTTATCCTTATGCAATGTTATTAGAGTATATGCCTTTGTAGACATAAATAATCTCTTAAGTCTAGGCTTTTAAAGAAAATAGTGTAAACTCCTTGATGCTATTTTTTAACTTTTTATTCCGTGTTTCCTCACCATGTGTATTTAATTTCCATCTGAACGAAAGTCAAACATTACAAGAATCAAGTAAGATATCCTTCTTTTAGTATAATATGCAATCTCTAGTAAACACATCAATCTTATTCTCTGAAATCCCGAGTTCTAGAATTGTCTTCTGTACCTCATAATAACATCAGGCAGCATGTCATACCCCGAGCTACCCCCGAGATGCGGACACGGGACCTAGGACCACTAGTTATCTCAAGCTACCCTGGTTGCATGATCATGAGCTTCCTAAAGAAAACAAACTTATGCCAAAGCTAAAATATAATAAAAATAAAAAGCTGGGGAATACCCATTTACTATAATTGAGTTATTTGTAGGTAATGAGTTTAATACAAAGAAAATATTTACTCAATACTAGCTGCAACTAACTATGTCTGAAAAATAGCCTATTACTGACTAGAAATACTGGGATAGACCCCAGTTAAGTCTAGTAAAAAATGAAACTAAAGGACTAAAATAGTAAAAGTAAACTTATGACTATTATCCTTACCAAATGAGGACTCGCCACTGTTTATGTTGAACTGGAGATCGGGAATCTATCTAAGTGCGATCTAGATGCTGAGAATATGAACCTGCATCATGAGAAGATGTAGCGCACGTATGCGTCAGTATTTGAAAGGTACTGAGCAAGTAGAATAGAATAAAAGCTGAAATAACAAATAACTAAACAAAACAATAAAGCAGTGATATGATCTTAGCATGATATTGATTCTAAATGCTGAGATAACTGATTGCAATGATCAATTTATAAGATGCTGAAATTGAATATTGGATACAGTGATAAATGGTCACTGCAATGGAATCTGACTGAATTGTGGGAGCTATAATAACCGATAATAAAGCCATATGAGCTAATTGTGGATTCTGTTGTATACGCCCCATGAAGAGAACCCAATATACCCTGCCAGAGGTATAAAGGCATGGTGGCTTGATCACTAACCTGATGCCAATAGAGGTGACTGATAACCTACTTGGATAGTGGTTCTGGGATTATTTAGGTACGCTTAGTCCTAGTCCAGCTCGGTATTATGCTACTCCCAAAGGATTAAGTGGTTAACCTATTATAACTTTGTTTTGTAAATAATAGATAGCTTAAAACTGAACATGCAAACTGAGAATGCAATAATTAATCTGATAATGATCCATTAATAACTAAGGCATGTATAATTGAATAACTGAAATATCTGTCCTAAGATATGTAATTCAAGAACTAAGTAAATACATAGCTAGGGTTCTAAAATTCATGCAATAAACTGAGTAATAACATGGTAAGCTTATTTGGAACATATCACTAACTAATTTTTGATAATCTGGTGAAGTTCTAGAAACCCTAGGTCTAATCATGATAAGAGAATAAAAAATTTGACTGATATCTGGGAATATAATGGGTTAATGGAACCCTTTAATTAAATCTTACATACCTGGTGATGAATTCCATGGAGAAATCTTTAATTTCGGTGCAGAAACTGATGGAACCTTGTTGCGTTCTTGAACTAGGTTTCTTGACCTTTTTCTCTTCTCTTGCTTGTAATTTTCAAAATTTTTATTAATGATTTTGACTTAGGTAAGTTTTAGTTATGTTTATAGTCTTAAACTAAATAAAATCTCATGAATTAGGGTTTAAACCACGTATCTAAGGGGTTAAACGAACTAGGAAAAGACCAAAAGACCCCTAAAATAATTGTTGTCATAGAAATCAACGACCTGGACTGACGAGCCGTCATTAAATTGACGGTCCGTCATTTGGGTCCGCTCAACATGTTTTCACAAAAATGGGCATGACTTTTTACTCAAAGTTTGAATTTAGAAAATCAGGTGGCCCTGGTAAGATGATTAAGTTATCTATCATCTCATAGGTCATAGACATCTAATTCAATTTGTGCTAAAATTTATTCCATTTCAGTTGACCCAACAATAATTTCCCCCTAACTAGTTGCTAACCTTCACATATGGTTAAACCTACGGACCGTAGATCAAACGCTGGCCTTTGCTGGTCATCCATAGTTCATATCAGAGTCTAGGTAATGGGGTCTTGATCTACAGAATCATATTCCAGACTATGTAGTATGACTTACAGATCGTAGGTCTATCCATGGTCGAGACTTAGCCAATTTTTTCTAAGCTGTGTTTGGGAGGGTCTACGGTGGAAATATACGAAACTACAGTACTGGCAATAGATCATCTTATGAATCGTACATGGTGACCATCAATTGGACATGCAATTTTTTTGAAAAGATGATTTTTGGTCTGTTTTGGATATAGGGTGCTATCTCCCCCTTAAGAACATTCATTGTCGAATGAAGATTAAACTAGCTCAAATAAAGGGAGAGAGCTGCAATTCCTACCACTACACATTGAGAACTGAGTTTCTAACTAAATTGAGTTCCAAAGACATGAAAATATGTTTAAAATGCTAGTAAAAACTAAGGAAACATAATTGTAAGGCTGAATTCACACATGAATGACTGAAAAACTTAAGAGGAACTATTACCCCAAGATGGAGTGGAATCGGAAGGAAAGAGATGAGGATACTTGGCTTTCATCGCAGCTTCTGCTTCTTAAGTATCTCCATCTACAGACTGACTCCTCCAAAAAACCTTGACTTAAGCAACTTCTTTGTTTCTCAACCTTTTAAACTGACTGTCAATAATCTCAACTGGTACATCTAATAAGAAAGACTATCTTTCAGAGCCACACTTTCTAATGGCACTACAAAGGCTGGATCACTCATACACCTCTTCAAAAGCGAAATATAGAAGACTGGATGCATCATTGCTAGTTGTGCTGGCAACTCTAACTCATATGCCAGACTGTCAACCCTTTTCAATATCTTGTAAGTGCCTACATATCTAGGACTGAGCTTCCCTTTCTTGTAAAATATTATCATCCCCTTCATAAGTGACACTTTCAGGAAAACCTAATCATTAACTTGGAACTCTAGTTCCCTTCTCCTTATATCTGCATACGATTTTTGATGCCTCTGGGATGTCAAAAGTCTATTTCTAATGAGTTCTCCGTAGCATAAAGTAATGAATATTGACCTATCAAAGTTGCTTCACCTACTTCAAACCCATACAGTGCTTCATAAGGGGCAATCTGAATGCTGGAATGGTAACTATTGTTGTAGGTGAATTTAATAAGAGGAAGGTGATCATACCAAAAACCCCTGAAATTGATCACACAAGATCTCAATATATCCTCTAGGTTCTGAATGGTACGCTCTGCCTGTCCATCAGTGTGCGGATAAAATGTTGTGCTAAGGTTAACATGAGTACCAAAACCCTTCTAAAATGATTTCCAGAAAGGAGAGGTAAACTGGGGATTTCTATCTGAGATGATAGACAAAGGAACCCCATGCAACCTCACAATTTCATTAATATAAAGCTTGTCATAGTCCTTCGTCTAATCTATACTCTGGACCGCCAAAAAGTGAGAAGACTTGGTCATCCTATCAACTATCACCCAAATGGAGTCATGTTGTTTGCGAGTACGAGGTAACCGTGTGATGAAATGCATATTGATCACTTTCCACTTCCAAGTTAGAATGTCGATCTCTTGAATCATACCCCTAGTTTCTAATGTTTTACCTTAACTTGCGGGCAACAAGGCCTTACTCACAAAATCTTTTATATCCCTCTTCATGACTTTCCACCAGTAGACTTCCCACAGATTGTGGTACATCTTAGTGTCACCTGGATGAATAGATATCTAGAGTTATGGGCTTCTGCAAGAATATGATGTCTCAACTCGCCCACATCAGCAACACGTAATCTACCCTGCACTACTAGAATTTTGAATCGCTGCAACGCTTATGTAGCATAATACAAAGGGTATAACTGTGAACAAATAACCTTGAATCTAATAGAAATATTCTGTAAATGAACTGTTGCATCATTCCTATAACCATCACTATAGAGATTCTATGGCCACAAATTTTATAACTGTCGCAATAGTTAACTCCACGACAATGGTTACTTTAGGAAAAATATTGCGATTCTGATTTTTATCACTAAATATATTTCCCTCCTAAAAAATATATTTCCCTCCATTAATTTTTCAAAGATCCTAAATATATTTGTATCCCTAAATATATTCTCTCATTAAAAAATATAAAAGAAAAAAGACTTTTTTCTCCAAAACCTTCAGCAATGTGAGCATACTATACTAGCAACGTTAACGAAGCCCTATTCCATAGAATTTAAATCAAAGCAGCTCTTGGACAGCTAAGCTCTACGACAATGAATCATTTGGTGAGGAAAACAACAACAAACAATTTTGAAGCTCTTGGTAAAGCTCGTTGGTCTTCTTGGATACTGACATTTCACTATGAAATCTTCCATATAAACGTGAATAATGTTTATGTTTTCTCTGCTAGTTCATGATTTGTCGGTCATCATTGAATTATTTTTCAAAAATCATAATAAAAAATGGGTCAGTCTTAAATCTATGTTATTTGTTCTAATCTAGATAGTCTATACACTTCCATTGTATTAATTTGTGATGTATAGTTAAACAAGAAAAGAAATCACTTCCAAATAAAAGTTACAATTCAGTATTTTGGGTTAAACTTGAAGAAGATTTAGGGTTAAACTTGAAGCGGATTTGGGGTTAAACTTGAAGGAGATTTAGGGTTGGGTCAGCCCTTTGTAAAGTAGAACTGTTGAAAAATCTGTTAGAAACCTTTTTGTGTTCTCTTCTCAGTGTCGCTGTCCCGAAAAGATAATTCTTTTGACCTGAACTCATTTTAGCCGGCATTTTGTTTTAATAATCTAAAGCTTACTGTCATATTTTGTTCTCCTTCGCTCGGATGGTTGTTTTCTTCATTGATTTATTGTTGATGCATATTGATGGACTATTTAGTTTCAAATTGAGTGTGTCTAAGTTGTTTGAGGAATAAGCTATGCTCTTGTGTTTGGTGTTGTTTTGTTCGTGAGTGATATTGTTTCAATCACTTGTTCATTTAGTCAGGTATGCATAAGAAGTTATCTATAAACTTTATTTAAGTTTGTTTATCATGGTTCTAGTTGTCTGGTTTCGTCGTTGTTCCTCTAGTTCAGCTTGTGTGCTTGCTTCCTTTTACTTACCGCATTAATTTGAGTAATTGTTTTTCTGATGTTTGTTTGTGATATGTGGAGTTTCGTCTTTCATATTTAACAAATTCCTAAGAGTTTAAAGAGCATATAACTAGGAGGTTGCAACTATCCACATAGTTCTAGTGATTTCTTTGCTTATCTCATTAATCTTTGACAAATTTTCTCATTTTATATGGCTGATTTAATTGCCTTTGGATTTGCAGTTTATGTCGTGTAGGAAGTATTACTTTCAAGTGGGATGGAACTGATTATGTTGTTAAATTTTGACTTTTGCTTCCCCCATAAATATTTTATCCTTTATTCAATATTGAAACTTATTTGGATTTAGCTTCCAATAGTTTGATTTGTGCTTAGTTCCCTGGAAATTTTATTGTAACTCAATTATGTGGATAC
The DNA here is from genome assembly GCA_027789145.1 of Solanum arcanum. Lineage (NCBI taxonomy): Eukaryota > Viridiplantae > Streptophyta > Magnoliopsida > Solanales > Solanaceae > Solanum > Solanum arcanum. The sequence goes on along the minus strand of CM050942.1, from coordinate 55,205,496 downwards.
TCTATATGTGCATCTTATTTGTGCTTAGTTCCCTGGAAATTTTACTGTAACTCAACTATGTGGATACTCTATTTATGCTTCTGGAGCTACTTATCTTTTTTTTTTGCAACTCTTTTTATAATTTGCATTTTCATATCATAGATAAGCATTTTAAAGATGAAAGTAGACAGGCATGAGTAGGATAATCATGTGGATGTCTAAGGATTATTTCACTAAAAGATAAATCTTGTTCTTGGAGGTTGGATGGAAAAACATCATACACATATGTATATACATCCTTAATTAGGGGCTTCTCTTGTTTTTTTGCAACTTGAATGGCTTGGAATACCTGCTTCCTAATATTACTGCGAAGTTTAGATTCAACCGTAGAGTTCAACCTGCCTTCTCTTTTAATCCATTTCCTAAATTTGCTTACAGGGTCTCTTTCTCTTCTCCATCATTCGATTTATTTCTACAGACGATATTTGGTTGAGTTATTTGAGATATATGTTCTCTATAAATAAGAGCCTCAACTTGAATAGGTTTAGGTTCATTAACACCCATTTTTCGTGCCGCATGCACAGCGGTTAAAATAGAAAGACCATCGTTACCATCTACATGAATACTATGAATTTCATAGCCTTGAACTTTAGTAACAACACCATCACTTCGGAACAGGTCAGTAACAGGTGTACTTATTGCAAACCCGTTAACAATGTCCTTTTCAATCTATGTAAAATCACTACTTATTGGATAACCATCATCATTCAAGGACCCAGCAACTTTGTACTCTCTCCTTCCTTGTTTCAGAAATAAAGTTCAAATGTGAGGTGAATTTCACCTAGCCTCCAGGGAAATCGAGGTCCTGGGAATCATTATGAATACTGTGCATGATATTTAACTGTGTTTGAGCATTAATTGAGTCAAAACGGAAATAAGCTGGTGTATTCTCTTATTTTTTTATCTGGTATTAACATGAAATTTAAACAATTTTTTATATACATTTCAATGTGACTAGGAGAAAGGTAAGGAGAGCGTATCATTTAAGAATCTTTTTGTGGTTACAAGAACAAGAAAATCTGGGCATTTGTACAAGGCTTCGAATGAAGATACTACTAGTAAAATTATATGAGTACTGTCTATTATTATTTATTATTGATATCAATTATATATTTCATAAGATTGTGTTTTTTCTATAAGCTTTGGTAGGCTGAAATGGAGGAAATTGAAAAACAAATGCAACAACTGATTGAATACAAGAAATGCAAGAAAGGATGCAGAAAATGGAGAAACAAATGGAGGAACAAAAGAAAACTATGTGACAGGAAGTTATAGAAGATGTAATTTAACAACTTAAGCATGCGAGCTTAATTGATCCTAATATACTGGCAGCACTGTCTATTTCTTCACCTAGAGAATCGACTTCTGTTCAAGGGGGTGAGCAAGGTTGGTGTCGCTAATTCTATCTTTTGAATATTTTATCTTCTTCTTCTTATGTCTATCACAACTCTATTTCCGTTTTCTGTTGTGACTTTTTTTATTTTTTTATTGTGACTCTCTTTTCTTGTTGTTCTTCTTGGTTTTTTTAATTGATGGTAATGTGGTGTGTGTTATGAAGTATGTTTTTTGGTTGTGGATGAAAACTGCGATAACTGAAAAGGAACTATGTTTGGTGATAATTTTAAAAGATATAGTGTGAAGTACTGATTTTAAAGAAAAAAGACGTTGAAGTTTTAGTTCAGAGACTTGATCATCGGAATGCACTGACTGCCTGTTACCTTAAATGAATACACACATGATTTTTAAAGTAAATATAGAGTGTTCAAATTTGAATTTTAGCGTATTTAATGTGAATTTTCTGAAATCTATGGAGCTTATTTTTGAATGTACTGAAGTTTGTTGAGCTTAATAAAGCTAAAATACTATGGAAATGTGAAAGTTTTGAAGTCTACATTTTTATTTTGATTGTTTGTTCTTCTTCTTTATGATTGTGTTGAAACTTTATTTCCTTTCTCTATTACGACTTTATTTGTTTTCTATTGCAATTCTTTTTTTTGTTGTTCTTCTTTATTTTTCTATTTATGGTAATATGGAGGTGTGGTGAAGTATGTTCTTTGGCTGTGAAAGAAAATTGTGATACATGGAATTGAACTTTCTTTCCACTTCTTAAAACAGTTTGTGGAAACAATTGATATTTTATTTGTGGTTGTAATCAAATCTTGTTCGAGAGAAGATGACAAATGAGTTTCTAGGACCAATGAAGCATGGGTTTGTATGTGTACTGTTCAATAGATATTAAGCATATATGGAAGCAATGAAGAAAATTTCTACATTTGATATGTCGTTGTTTACTTTATAGTGGTTGGTGAATTCAGAATGAAATTCTTAAAATATTGAACCTTTGTGTTGTTTTGTTATTTGATGAGTTTTTATGAGCTGAATTTGTGGAAAGCTTCTTATTTTACTGTGAAATATTAAGTGTTTAACATTGGAAGAAGCAATTCATTGCATTTTGAATTATACTGGTTGGTGAATTCTGAATGAGTTTCTTTAAAGCTTGAATCTTTTCGTTGTTATGTTATTCAACAAGTTTACAAATTAAATCTTGTATTTTTTTAGCTTTCAGATGAACTAAAGTACTTTATCTTACTTTGGAGTGAATTGGCCTATGGATGTAATCTTATGGTATACTAATTTTAACATATATAGGAAGAAGCAATACATTGCATTACTATTTAGTTCAAGTTATTCATGACATCTGATATGCTAAAAAGTCAGTAATTTCATATAGTTATGAAAGTATTACCCTACATACTCCTTTTATGAAAGCATTACGAGCAAGGTTTTAATTTTTAACTCATCGGGTTATTATTTTTTCTCAACTCTCTTAGTGATACAGTCCATTCTTTAGGTTTCGGTCTTTAGACTGTATTTTGCTTTGATGCTTCACTATAGGATGCATCTATTGGTACCTTTTTCTCTTTTACTTTACAGTGAATGGTGAACTTTGAATGAGTTTCTTGAAACGTAAAATTGAACTTTTTTGTTGTTTCATTGTTCGACGAGTTTACTGAGTTGAATTTGCGGAAAGCTTTAATTTTTTGCTGTTTTTGTCTGATATTGCTAGGTGTTTAACTTGAAATTCCTAATTATTAAGTTTGTAATATATATGACTATTGTGGATCAATTAAGCTTTTGTGAAAAATTAGCTGAATTATTTATATTTTCCCTAATTGAATGTTGGTGATGAAATTGATGAAGGCGGTGAAAGTAGCAGTGAAGACTTGACATAGTAGCTGAATTATGGATGTTAGATTTATTGGTGTTCTAGAAATCCTTTATTTTGAAGATCGAAAACATTGTGGTAAAAGTGTTTCACCTTTTTTGGAATGGTAAAAAAATAATTTGTATATTTTTCTTTATTGATATTAGAATCGTGGATCTTGAATTCTAATTTTAGTATTAAATATTTATTCTCGTGAATAATTCATGTGTATTTTTTGTTATTAAATTACTACAATAGCTCAATAATGTACCATATGTGGAACTGTACCAATAATATATATACGTTGCGATTGCTTGATAATAGCTGTTGCAGAATGTAATCAGGATCGTTGGAGTACCATGTAATATCCTTTGCAATGGTTATTATGCAACATTGTTATAATTGTTTTAAAATGTTGCATTACCCTATAAAACTGTTTCAATAGAATAAAATGATTTATTGAAACAAAAGATTAGCTGTAGCCATAGCCTCAAAAGAACTGATGCATAAACCTTTTTTCCAATGGTTCATAACCGTACCAATACTACACTAATCATTGGAAAGTAAATATACTATATCAACAGGTCTATCTACAGCTTCAAATATAGGAACTGTCGTACATAACCGTAGCGACAAATCTATTGCTACACAACCTGTTATAGTGTTTGCCTTAACCGCTACTTTAGACCTATGGCTACGGTATAATATTCAATTGCAACGTTAAATGAACTTTGGCAGTAGATCAAATTCCTAGTAGTCCTGGTAGCGAAGTACACCATCTTCCCCTTGGAAGAAAACATCCACTCTATGATTATGTAATGCACCCTTAAGTTCAAGCTAAATTTTATCACTATCTTTCTTTTCCTTAACCTCCACTATCAAAGAAAATTCTCCCCCATTCTGAACTGTTACACCACTGTCTCATATGCTCATAAGGAAAACTCCCAAATGAGCAAACCTGTGAACATCCTTCACTAGTTCCTTCCTTTCTTCCTCAACATGGGGTACACTACCCATATATAATCTACTATGAGAATCTTCTACCACCTTCGCCTTACCAGAATGGTAATGCACATTCATATCATAATCATGAAGGAACTCAAGTTATCTCCTCTTGAAAAAATTTAAATATTTCTGGGTGAACATATATTGAAGGCTCTTATTGTCAATGAACACATTTACATGAACATTATACAAGTAGTGTCTACAGATCTTGAGTTCAAACACCACTGCTGCAAACTCGAGGTCGTGAGCTGGATAGTTCTTCTCATGCACCTAATTTGTCTAGAAGCATAAGCTATAATCATATTTCGTTGTATCAACACACAACTGAGGAACTCTGGATTCGTCGCAATCGATCACATACCCATCTGAACCCTCTAGTAGAGTCATGACAGGAGTTGAAGTCAATCTAGTTTTCAATTCTGTAAAGCTTTTCTCACAATAATTTGATCATTGAAACTTGACTATATTTTTAGTCAACCTAGTCAATGGTGAGGCTATGGATGAATCCTTCCACAAACCTTCTATAATAACCCGCTAGACCTAAGAAACTTTTGATATTTGTAGCAGATGTAGGTCGGGGCCATTGTTTCACTGCTTCTATCTTTTTAAAATCCACTCGGATCCCCTCTCTTGATATAATGTGACCAAGGAAAGCAACGGATTGTAACCAAAACTTATATTTGCTAAGCTTAGGGAATAATTGGCGATCTTTAAGGGTTTGTATAAAAACTCTCAAATGACTCACATGTTCTTCCTCATTCCTAGAGTAGATGAGGATATCATCAATAAAGACAATAACGAACAAGTCCAAGTACTATTTGAACACTCTTCTCATCGAATCCATGAAACTTGCAACAACATTTTTTAGTCCAAGCGACATAACTACAAATTCATTATGAACTCACCGAGTTCTGACGGCTGTCTTTGGAATGTCACTATATCCGAGTCTAAGTTGATGATAACCTGCTCTGAGGTCTATCATTGAGAAATGGCTAGCACCCTAAAGTTGGTCAAACAAGTCATCAATCTTGGGGATGTGATACTTCTTCATGATTGTGACCTTGTTTAACTGTCTATAGTCAATGCACATTCTAACAGAACCATCTTTCTTCTTTACGAACAATACTAGTTCACCCCATGGCGAAATACTAGGTCTTATGAAGCCTTTATCTAAAAGTTTTTTCAACTACTCTTTCAATTCCTTAAACTCAGTTTGAGCCATTTTGTAAGGATGAATATAAATAGGTTGGATATCTGGAAGGAGATCAATTCCTAAGTCGATTTCCCTTTCGGGGATAACTCTGGGAAGATCTTCTAGAAACACTTCTTGAAACTCACTAACTATTGGAACTGACTCAGGAGTTGGGGTTTCAAAGCTGTAATTCTTAACCCAAGCCAAATGATAGAGATAAGCCTTAGATATTATCTTTCTGGCCTTAAAATATGAAATGAATCGTCTTATAGGGGCTAAGCTACTACCATTCCATTCTTATATTGGTTCGTTTGGAAACCGAAAATTAATAATCCTTGTTCTACAATGGACTGATGCATAACAAGAATGTAACCAATCCATTTCTAACTCTACAAGATATATTGAGGTGACTTACTGAGAAACTGTGACATGGCAATTTTTGTGTACCCATCTAGCTATAATTGGGTCACCAACTACAGTAGAGATTGAGAAAGGTTCTCAGATAGTTTTTGGACTGAAACTGAATTGGACTGCTATGTAAGGAGTTACAAAACAAATAGTAGCCCTTGGATCTAACAATGCATAAATATCAAGGTTAAAGAATCGTAACATACGAGTGACTACATCAGGAGAACCTTCCTGATCCTGGCGAGCCTGAAGAGAATACAACATGTTTTGGCGTTGACTGCCACCTGTACCGGATGAGTTACCTTGTTGAGTTGGGTGACTTGCCGGTTTTACCGAAGTTGTAGACTGAGATCTACCATTACTACCTCCGTAACCATGTCTAGAAGGAGAATCCCTCAACTTGTGACCAGACTTAACGCACCCAAAATATCCTTCCTTCATATGATTTACTCGCCTTGATGGTTCTTACTAAACTTAGGGAAGGTGGGGTAAGTGTTGAAACTGAAACACTTGTGGGAGACTTATATCCATGTGACCAAACATTCTGATCATACAGGTTCTTTGTGGATGGAAGACTAGCTATTTAAAGGGCCAGGTTGGAATACTTTTGTTGACTCTGCGAGCAATTTCCACCACCCGATTTTTTCCTAGAGTAGTCATAGTTCCCATTCCTAGCCTTTTTATTATCCTTGGCATGTTCCCTAAGATTATCACCCTCAACCTGGTGAGCATGATTCATGTGTTTAGTAATGTTTATATCTCCCAGTAACATAGCACGTCTGCACTCAGTTTTCACCAAATCTAACACTCCATACAAGACCTTATTCATATGACACATGGATTCAACAACGATGTGCATACCTGTAGATTAGGTTAAACTTGAGCCCATACTCTTCGACCGTCATGTTTCCCTACCTTAAATTCTTGAATTCTTGAGCATTTACTTCTCTCAACTCTATTGGGAAAAACCTATCCAAAAAGGTCTCATTAAAGCAATCCCAAGTAATAGGAATTACATCTATACCCCTATTTTTCTTCCACTGAGTGTACCAATATGAGCAACATTCAGCTGGTATGATGTAAACTCTACCCGATCATTTCAAGTGACCTACATCACCTCAAAGATCTTATTTATCTAATCCAAGAAGTTGTGGGGATCCTCATTAGTTCGTGATTTTAAGAGCTCAGGCGCGTTCATCATAACAAAGTCATAGACCCTTGTTACTGCTGATCCACCAACAGCATTCAGAGCATCTTGAACCCGATTGTTCTAGTTGACAACACGCTGAGCTAACATCTGAATGGCATTCCTGAATTCAGCATTGGAGACTTCCTGATCTTTGGATTGGATGAGTTGTTTTGCATTCCTGGCTTTTGAATTTTTGGCGTTAGCTCTACAAGGAGTCATGATCTGAAATGGAGAACGCCGAGTTAGAATGCAATTAGATCATACCTTATGCACGATAACTGTAACAAGAAAGCTAAGTTTTTTTCTAAAACACTTCATAGAGTTCCTCTCATTAGATGTGGTGCACTTCACACCCTTTAAAAGGACTCTACTTAGTGCGACTTTTCAAAATTCTAGGACATTTAAATCTATTGCTCTGATACAATGTTTGTCACGTCCCGATCTACCCCGAGACATGGACAAAGACCTATCATCACAAGTGATCCCAAGGTAACCCTGCTGGTATAATCATGAGCATACTAAAGAAAATAAACTGATGTGGAAGCTAAAATATAATTAAAATGAAAAGATGGAGACTACTCATAAACTATAATTGAGATATTTGAAACTGATTAGTTTAATACAAAGAAAATATTAACTCAATACTAAGCATAAACTTACTATGTCAGAAAATAGCCGCTAACTGACTAGAAATTTTTGGAAAACCCCAGCTAAGTCTAGCAAAAATTGAAAATAAAGGACTAAAATACTGAAAGTAAACTAGTGACTATTGTGCTCGGAAAATGAGGACTCACCACTGATTCTGTTGAGCAGGAGTTTGAGAATCGATTCAACCATGATCGGAACACTGAGAACCTGAACCTGTATCACGAGAAGCTGTAACGCATGTATGCATCAATACTAGAAAGGTACTGAGCCTGTATGATAAAGTAAAGCTTAAATAATACATAATTGAACAAAATAATAAGGTAATGATATAATCTGAACATGATATAGATTCTGAATGCTGAGATAATTGAATGAAGTAACCAATTTGTAACATGCTGAAATTGAATAATGGATATACCGATAAATGTTCAATGGAATGGAATTTGACTGAACTATGGGAGATACTAATAACTGATAATAAAACCACATGAGATACATGTGGAGTCCGATGTATACGCCCCATCGAGAGGATCCAATATACCCTGCGAGAGATATAAAGACATACTGACGTGATCACTAAACTGATAATCACAGAGGGGACTTATAACCTACTTGGTTAGTAGTTATAAGACTATTTGGGTACGCTGAACCCTAGTCAAACTCGGTATTATGCTACTCCCAATAGATTAAGTGGTTAACATATGTTATGACTGAATTTTCTAAATATTAGATAGCTCAAAACAGAACATGCAAACTGAGAATGAAACAATTACTCTGATAATAATGCATTAACAACTTAGACATGTATAACTGAATAAGTGAAATATTTGACCTAACATGTGTAATTCAATAACTAAAGAAATACGTAGTTGGGGTTCTGAAATTCATGCAATAAATTTAGTATAATAACATGGTATTCTATTTGGAACATATAACAAACTAATTTATAATAATCTGGTGAAGTTCTAGAAACCCTAGGTCTAATCATGATAAGAGAATCAAGAATCTGACTGATATATAGGAATCTAATGGGTGAAAGGAACTCACTAGTTAAATCCCACATACCCGGTGATGAATTCACGAAGAAATCATTAGATTTTGGAGCTGGAAGTGATGGAATATTGTTGAATTCTTGAACTAGGTTTCATGACTTTTTTCTTTTCTCTTTCTTCTAATTTTTTAATTTTTAATTAATGATTTTTACTTGGGTATATTTTATTTATGTTTCTAGGCTTCAACTAACTAAAATCTCATGATTTAGGGTTTAAACAACATATCTTAATGGTTAAAAGAACTAGAAAAAGACCAAAAGACCCCTGATATAATTGTTGTCGGAGCAATCGGCAACCTGGACTTACGGGCCATCGTTCAATCGACGGTCCGTTGTTTGAGTCTGCTCGACAGTTCTTCACAAAAATGGGTATAATGTTTTACTCACAGGTTGGATTTTAGCAAACTCAGTGGACCTGGAAAGATAATTCAACTATCATCTCATAGGTTATAGGACACGTAATTCATTTTGTGATAAAATTTATGACAATTTGAAGTTCACCCAACAATAATTTCCCCCTAACGAGTTGTTAACCTTCACCTACAATCATACCCACTGACCATAGATGAAACGACGGTCTGTGGTGGTCATCCATAGTTTATGTCAGAGGCTCGGTAATGGGGTCTTGATCCACCAACACAGACTATGGATCATAGGTCCATCAGTGGGTCGATGCTTAGCCGATTTTTCTGAGCTGCAATTCGAAGGGGCTACAGTGGCAATCTACGGACCCACATTATGGTTCGTAGATCAGAGTACGGTCCGTAGATGTTGACCGTCGATTGCACCAGCAATTTTTCTTTAACACTAATTTTTTATCTATTTTGGATACGGTATTTTACACAACAAGTCATCTTTCAATAATTTCAATAGCATTGTAAATGATGCATTACTCCAACGTCCCATACTTTTAATATGAAGAAATGTTATCAAAGAGGAAAGCTTTGAACCTTTTGAAGTGGCAACTTGAAATCCTTTGATAGGCTATAGGAAAGAATTCAACATTTGGTTCCTCCTCAAAAAAGTCATCACAATCAGTATGTGTAATTCCTCCGTCATGAATAGGATACAAATCCCTCAATAGCTCTTCTACTTCATCTTCACTCTAACATTTTTCTACTGCCTCACTATATTGTTCTTCATCTTCATCTTTTGATTATGATTCTAATAATGGCTCACAAGAACATTCTCCATCTTTTATACCAAAAAGTACAATTACAAAGTATTCCATATAGTGGAAACTGTGCCTCAACTATTTGACGAGCTCCTAAAGTTGTATTGTAACATATGACAAATGGACACCATATTTCGTATTCTTCTCCAATTTTTTTGAAAAGCATAATCCAAAAACTTCTGCACACCAATTAAGTAGAATGCATCGAGACGGTTATCAATAAGTTGCATTCATCCGTACTAGGTGCCATAACCTTCACATAGTGGCGGATCCAGGATTTTCATTTTAAGGGTTCGAAAAATAAAAGTATAAACATGTAAATAAGCCAACAAAACAAAATTTCAAGGAAGTAGTTGTATATAGTTTTATTGGCGGACCCCTGGATTTATTAGGTTAAAACCAAAAAAAAAAGTTTTATAAAATAAAAAACTAAAAAAAAATAGAAAGAAATGAAACTAAGAAAGAAACAAATAAAACGCTAACAGAGGGATTTGGACTCTCGGCATGAAACATAATTTCAAGAGATCTGCCATTTGGCTATCAATTTCTCGTTGTCATTAATGGGTTCAAAATACATATATCTACATAAATACAGAAAATTTACCCTAGATATGGTGTAGTTTTTTGTCGAGGGAATTCAACTGATCCCCTACCTTCAAGAACATAAAAATAACAAAAATGTTATGATGCAAACAACTTGTTATTGAAAACTAAGGATAAATAGCACTAGGAATTACTATAAATTAACTTAGGATTAATAGATAGCACTTCAACCCTACAATTGCACAGCCAATGATGAAACTGCCAATAGATTAAATTGGGGCAAAAAGGTGATTTTTTATACTATGTTAAAACAGCCTACTTAACCTTTTGTGCCCAGAACAAGATGGTGAAAGTTAACTGTGAATTCGAGATGATTCATTTACATGAAAAATCATCAAAAAGGACAATATTTTCATCTAAGGCAGCCATTGATTTTTTATAAAATTAAATTCTAATAACAAATAGAGGAATTATTTCTTTCTAGGTTCATCATGATATTTTGTCATTAAATATGACGAAGAAAGAAATATCTCAGACCCATATTTCTCTTGCTTATAGACTCATAAGTCACTTCACAAAATCGAGTCAACTATAAGAAAGCTCAACCCAATAATCTTTTCCTGATTGTACATAAGAAAACAAAGCATATTATGAAACTTTAAACCTATTGAATGTTACAAAAAGATGAAGAAGAAGAAGAGTACCTTGAATAAAACAAGAAAACAATACAATTTATGAAAGAAACAAGCAACTCTATTTAATTAGAAGAGGAAACAAACCTCTATTCGTCATTGAGCAGCTAATATAAGCAACGACTACACAACAACAACAAGAGACCGCTGCTATGTAAATTGTCAGGACCTCAATAAGACCTAATTGTAGTTCACAACTAAGAGTAGAAACTCGTATTTTCGGGACAATTTTCTGATTTTATTCAATAGGAAAACAATATATTGACTACAAGGAATTGAAAACTAAACTACTCTATGATAACTAAAATAAATCGGCATCCATAGTGAATCTCCAATCTGTAGAAAAAAAAAGATAAGATCTTGAATTAGAAGAGAGAAGAAGAACAATGGAGAGAGTGTACGAGGAAGAGGAGGAAGATTTACCTATGTGATTCCTCCCTTCTAGGTCGTTATATAACTACTATTGCTGACCACTTTAATAACTCGTGATTTTAGCTGTTAAATGTGGACTCCTTTATTATTCCGCAACTCGACTTCGATTCCCACTTCCGATATTCCTTTATTTTCCTAATAAATTCAATTGGACAGGATTATTACATACCCTCATCCATTAGTTCATCCTTGACCTCAAGGATGTGAATCAAAAGTTGGAAATTTTGCCTTAAGGAAGCTGTAATGAGTTTTTGGCAAAAATCATCCTTCAACTATGACTCAAATCTAATGTACACCCTTATATTATCTAAGTGAGCAAAAACAATCCTCATACTATCCAACAAATAACAAGAATAATCCCTCATTCTATTTTTATTAAGAAACTGATTGAAGTAATAAAAAAATATTTTTTAAAAATTTGGTCACGTCTTGGCCACAACAAAAAGATCAAAGTTATAACCTACAACTTACATTATACCCCAAAACCTGGTGTTCCCATGTACAAGCCTCTAAAGTATTACAATTGAATCAAGAGAAAATATAAGTCTCAAATGAACTTTTTTCTAGAATATAACAAGATCAAAACTATGAAGAAAGAGAGAACGCAGAGACGACAAACAACTACCTCACAAATCTCAAAGAAGCCTCGAAAAAGAAGAGAATGACAATTACAACAAAAATCAAGGCTTAATAACCTACAAAAAAATTGTAGAAGCAAGGGGTGAGTACCAAATCACACTGTACTCAACAAGTAAACCTCTAAACACAGTCTAAGGGGATGAAATACGGGTACTCCTACCAACCCAACCGAACCTCCACAACTACAACCTGCATAAAAATCAGTCTAACCTAACAACTGACGGTTAACAGCGCACATAGTTCAACAAAAACACTTAAACAAATTACATATCCGCAACAACAACACTTTGACAAATTGCATGTTCTCAACAACAATACTTGAACAAATTACATGTCCTCAACAACAATACTTTAGCAAATTACACATCCTCAACAAAGCTACTTTAACAAATTACATATCCTCAACAACAAGCTCAGTAATCATCAATCACCAATTCCACAGAAAGGCATTCACAAAATCAGCAAAACATAATATCAAGTTCACTAATGATAAGTATGTGCAATGCAATGGAATGTAATGTCAAGTATAATGATGCATACCTGACCTAGTGATACACACCCGCTGTCTCTCAGTCCCAAACCCATGGGGGACATATCTGTTCATGCATCTATTGTGGCGCACGACATGACCCTCAATAATAGTAACCATCGCGGCGCGTGATGCGTCCCTCGAAATATAGTATCCATCACAGCGCGCAATATGTCCCTCGAAATGGTACATCCTCTTTAAGTTCCCATTCTTTCTCAATGCACATAACACTTTTCACAACCATGTCTCCAAATAATGCAAATGACATGTTCACACAAATAAAGAGGATATCACTATTTTTATAACATTGCACATTTCACAAAAATATCAGCAAAGATTGAACAAGTCTTTCAAACCATTCTCCATAATACAACACATCACACACAACCCATTATTCACATTGTCTTTATTACCCTTTGTTTTCATAGTTAGAATTATTCAATGTGGACAAGTCAACCCATCACCAAGTCCTACTGCTCCCAAACATATACCACAAGGAAATACACCTATTCCATACACTTAACAAGGGTTTAGAAATCCACTTGCCTTAAATACTCGAACAATCACTCTCGGACTTGATCCTTCCCTTTTTGTTGAACTTCAAACTCAAAGCAATCTAGTAAAACAAGTAATCACACTATAATTTTGGAATTAACAACACTCATATAACTATGTGTTTAGTTTAGATCCAAAAAATTCTATAATCAAGTTCTTATGTCCTGGTGCCAATTAACTTGTCAACTCTCATGTTTTTCAAATTTCAAGCTTAGGGTTAAATTTGCACTTCTCCAAATATCTAGAAAATTATTAAGAAATAATGAAACAATAACACATCAACTTATTATAGTCAACAATACCCAGATTCTATGCACCCTAAAATATTCCAAATAATTAGAACACCCATGACCGAAACATTAAAGCATAGATACCGCTCATAATTGTTTGTTACTTTTCCAATTCACATTTTCATAACATCAATCAATATGTATAATCACTTCCATCATTAAAATTGTATGATCTTTGTATTTTATTAGAAAAAAATTGTTCATGTATTCACTGACAACATTGTCACTTTTTAAATCTCTTTTTACTTTCTGTTATAATAATAATATAATAATACTAACAAGGATATACTACCACCCACATTTACTGAATCAATTATTCGAAATTCTTCGTAATAAAATAATAATTTAGTATATAATGACCTCTATTTATAATTACAAGTTCATATATTAACATAAATTATACACGGTTTTAACCTAAAATCTACTCTTGATTATATTAAAAAATTAATATAAAGGATAAGAATAATTATCTTAACGCCTTAAGATGAACCTACTAAATTTTCTCCTCCTTTTTCTTTTTCTTTTTCTCCCTTCCTTTTCTTTTCTTCTCCTGCTTATTTATTGTTTTTGTTTCTGTTCGTTCTTTTTCTTCAACATAGCCGCCTGAGGCTTTTAACCTTTTAGGGCAGTATGCCCTTTTATTATTATTATTATTTTATTTATTTACTTTCTTTTCTTTTCTATTCTTTTTATTTTTCCATTATTATTAGCAACAAAATAATCCTTTATTAAACCTAAGAATCATGTCAGTCCCTCTTATAAGTCATAAATTACTTATAAAAATTTTTAAAAAGGGGTTAACTCAGAAAATGGGTAAAATTCATAAAATGACTAAGAGGGTCGTTACATTATCCACCACTAAAATACATGTTCGTCCTCTAACATTGAGAAGAAGAACAAGGAAGAATAACCAACATGACTAAAAACATGAGGTATGATTTTTAAAGTCGTACTCATCTCTCCAAGCAAGTTCCTTTTTAAAACTATTTCATCAAGATCAACTACTATCAAAAGAACATTCGATTAAAACTTTGGAATATCTATATATATCAAGAGTGACTATCAAGCCACAAACTAACCCATGAACTCAATCTAAATTGAATCCTATTAGACGATAAAACTACCACCATGACGAGTCTTTTCTTGTATAACCAAGCTAACATTGTGAATCGATACCGTCTACGACCATAAGTGAACTTTAACAAACCACCACATTCAAAATGCACAATCATCACATAATTCATCAAGATTTCATTTTCACAACACAATCTTTCCGTGAACTTAAGTTATAAAAATATAATTTTTAGACATCGGATACTCACCCAAAGAGGATCAAACTTATCTAACCCAATGAAAGAAATGATTAAGTAAACATCCAAAAATACGATCCACTCCAAAATGCAGAATCTCTAAATACTTTTCGAAAATTGTAACTCTTCATATATGGTAGATCTTATATAAGTTCTGATAAGCAAGATTGTGCGTATAGAATCACTACTATACTTTAGCTATCCCAAACAACACAAGATCTTCCACAATGAACAAGTCTAACCAAGGGTGCCATCTTACAAGGAGGACACTCACAAGATTGGTACACCTGATCCACCATTAGGACTTTAGCCATTAATATGGAAACATGTGTATGTATAGAGCGAATAACAATCGAAATCATATCCAAAACAAAGTAGATGGTCATATTAAAGTATACAGAACCACAGTCGAACAACACTAGATTCTTCTCCCATAATGACCATACCAAACATTTTCTTTCATATGATTCCATCTCTTTGATATTCTAGTTATCCACAATCACCAATCTATTCCCGACTGTTGTTTAATAAAAAAAATAGGAAAAACATTTATATTTTATAATTTTTCAACTTTTTTAGAATCTCCACTTAATTTTTGAGAAAAATCAAGAAAACCTTTATTTTCAAAAGACGTAACAGAGAAATCGTTTGAAAATACTTTAAGGTGGGGTTCGGAGATACTAGTCAGCGTCTTAGGAAGGTTTTTAAAGCAACTAAGACGTCAACTTACTTACTGTTATCATACAACTAACTTATTTGGCTAAAAATGATCTAACTTAAATGTGATAAAAATATTTCTAAGAATTGCTTCAAAATGAATGATAATATCATTTAAGATTGTTTGAAAGTGAAATAATAATTAACTATTTAAGTAAATTTAATTTTGTAAAAACTTTGAGCTATGTACTTGATTTAATTGAGTCGTTAAAACAAATGTGGCATTTTGCGGGGATCGGGATTCTTTAACCATAAAACTAACCGACAATTAAATAACAAATAATTAGGAGCATATAATGAGAGAGATAGAGAGAGGGAGAGATACAGAAATAGAGAGTGTTGGGCCCAAATTCAGGTTTTCTGTACTCCTGGACCGGTATTTAGACCCGTTTCGCATTTGAGAATTAGGCCCATCATACCTGTCCTAAACTAGCAAAATAATAGTAATACAACAGACAAGGGCTTAGGCCCAAAGCTAATAAAATACAGTATAAACATAAAGAAGATAAAATAATAATAAAAATCGACTATTTGGCCCTATTTCTTCAACTTTTTGCGCGCATTCATCAAGTTTGAGACTTGTTCGCCTTTTCTAAGGGTTTACTCGAAAGAAAGAAATGAAGCCTTTACTACTTTCTCGAAATGCAAGGGAATGGTTGAAATCATGGCGGACTCGAACAAATTTACATCCCAAGCATAAATAAAATCATATTAGTACGGGAAGAGGAAAAACTCTAATACACCTCTATGAAATAAAATTAATAGCATTAGAGTGACCAATAACATAGCATGACAGATCATGGTAAAGTTATAATGGACATAATCTATCAACTTAAGATGATTTTAACAATTACTCTGGCTACCGTGAGAAGAATGAGCAAAGCTATTTTGAGCCACATTCATAAATTATATTAACAACGTAATATTGTAGGGA
The DNA here is from genome assembly GCA_027789145.1 of Solanum arcanum. NCBI lineage: Eukaryota > Viridiplantae > Streptophyta > Magnoliopsida > Solanales > Solanaceae > Solanum > Solanum arcanum. Next base: position 55,188,944 of record CM050942.1, on the reverse strand, counting down.
AATATGACATATAAGTCATGAAGATTCCATTTCATCTTTTGAGATTCAATAAAAGGGCAGCAAAGCTAGCAAATGTTTCAACAATTTTCAGTAAAAATTTCACATACTAATGCATGCACTTAAAACTTGAAAGCAATGCATTATTTGAATACAAACCAATTGAAGCGATCTTTTATCAAATTCTTACTTAAAGAAATCACATTCCATCCCAAAATAATCATATTTCTATGCAAATAAAGGGGATTATCAAATAACCTTGAAGAGGCTGTGAAAAAAATCAGCATCCAACAACACGATTTTTACATAGTGAAGCAACAAACATAGATAACAACATCACCAAGGCATAGAGAACACATTAGCAGAAACCGGTAAGACGTATAGAGATGTACAAAAATCAGAACGAGGGTATCTATTAAAGAAACTTCCCGCTATGGTATGAATATGTACCCACATCAATATGGATAAAAGCTAACTAAAATGAGTTCAAAAAAAGAAAGCGAAGGCAACGAGATTCAACACTAAATCAAAACAAGGACATGTGCACAGATAGAGAAGATAAAAAAAAAGGGAGGAAAATGGACTTTAGACGAGTATAAATAGTTTTCAAAATAAAAAAACAGAATGCAGCCATGTAAAAAAAAAGAAATTGGAAAATACAAAAGGAAAATAACGATTTTTAACGCTACAGAAAACAGTTTTGAGACATACACCACCAAACATTCATGTTTCACCCATATTCCCAAATAAACGACTCTATAAGAACGACATGGTAACACTTCAAATGCATCATAAACCAAAATCAATAGTAGAGGTAGCATTTGATCCTTATAGAGAAAAATTAACATAAACTCGTATTCTGGTCAATCCCCCATAGACGTTTGAAGACTAATAACTCACATGGAAAGGAAAAAAACACTTCATGCTTCGATCTAACAAATTACTCTATCCAAAACCAAACGTTATTTCATTAATCATCATTTAGTCAGAGGAGACAGACAAGGATGAGATAGAAGAAAACAAATCAACCGAATGTCTCAAACTTACGGAACAAGAAGCAGTCGATAAGACGAGTGAGCTAAGAAGAATTTCACTTTTTTCGGGGCAAAAAACGGGGTTCAAATGAGCTGGAATAGGCAGCGACTTCCATTCCACAAAACTTGAACATAAACTACCGACGTGAACAATGAACCAAAATTTTGAGTCGACCTTGAACTCTAGGCTTTTTTTTGAAATCGATACTAAAAGATCTTTTTCAAATTTTTTCTGTGAATTTCCAATATCTTTCTTCTTTTTTTTGTTCTTCTCTACTGACCAGAGGAAATTTTTAAAAAAAATTCTTCTTTTTACTCAACCAAAAAAATCCTCGACCCAAAAAAATCCCCATTTCAAATGACAAAAGAGAATATATATAGGGAAAGATTAGGTTTAGGAAAATGGGGGGAAGGGGTCAAATTTCCATTTCGAAAAATTAGGAAGCTCGATATGATTAATTTATAATGGGGAGTGTTAAAATTGGGTGTCAACAATTGTCCCTCATTTTACTTAGATTGATGCAAGAAATTTAAGGAAAATGAAATTGACCAAACCAATTTTGAACGACCTCATCTTTACCTTTAGGAAGGGGAGTTTGGTACGGACTTTAGGAATTATGACCGAACCCTGAAAATGGATTTCCTACATATCTCAGGCTTTATAAAAATTAAGGCCACTTGTAGTTCAATACGCTTGATTTAACGCACGATCTTGAAAGAACTCAAAAGTCACTCCTGTACCAAATTATGAAGGTACCGGAATGTTCGGGAATAGGATTTAAGAGTGAACGTTGGAACACAGCAGAGTTTTCAACATTGAGCCCTCCTACATATCCTTAAACCTTAGGAATTAGGCTGCTTGTAGTTCGACTCAATTGATTGAAACGATAATCTATAATGTTAGATAACCTTTGATTTTTGATAAGTGACAAATAAATCAAATATGAAAAGGAGGCTTGCAACCTCTTCACATCCATAGGTAAGAACTTACACGGACATAATTTCCAAAGCTCTTGGAGCATTGTCACTCAGATTTGAAATTTGCTTCCGACATATACCAAAATTTCCGGATGCAAGACTAAAACTGACAGACCTAACGAAAAACCCACATGCCTTCTGATAGGAGTGTGGTTTTATTGTGGTGGAAGTCGCTCCTCTGCTTGCGTCCAATGAGTTTGACACTCCCTATAGACTATATCCTAGTTTGTTGGTAAGAAAAAGTTCCACGTTGTGCTGCATCCTTTTTTATGTCGTCCGTACCTGTGGTATGTTTTGGAGAATTCATCCTTTCGGATGCTCTCGACAAAGGCTGAGATAAAACTCGTCAGCATAAAAATGTAATTAAGATGAGAGACAATGTCATTTACCATGACGACACTTAATTGTTCTCCTCGACATTTGACGTTAACCCGATTGGTTTGACGTAAAGCAAATAAAGATTATGTCTTGTGTTTGCAATATAATCTTCAAAATATTCTTCATTTGACGTCAACATAAAGGAAAGTTGATGTGGTGTGTTAGTATTTCTCTTGACGTCGTCTTCGATGCTCCTCTTGACGCTCTCTTTTATCAAAATAAAAGAATGCAGATGATGCCGATGAATAAATATATTCTCTTGGGATGCACGATTTCCTCTTCTAGCAGTGCATGACTTCTTGCGGGGCATGAATATATTCCCGTGATACGTAAATTTCTTCGAGGTATGAAATCTTCTCACGATGCATAACTTTCTGTGAGACATGGAATCCTCTCGTGATGCATAGATTTCGGCGAAGTATGAAATCTTATCACGATGCATAAATTTCAATGAGGCATGGAATCTTCTCATGATGCATAAATTTCTGTGAGGTATGAAATTTTCTCGCGTTGCATAAATTTCTGCAAGGTGTGAAATTTTCTCGCAATGTTTGGATATTTACTCAAGATGCGTGATGCATGAATATTGACTCGCAAGGCGTGGATAGTGACTAGCGATGCATGATCTTTCGCAATGCATGGATATTGACTCGCAATGCATAATCTTCCGTGATGCATGGATATTGACTCGTGATGCATGATCTTCCGCAGGAAATGAATATCTTCCTACAATGCACAAATATTAACTCTTGATGTCATCTTTTGTACTAAATAAAGATAGTACTTCAATCGAGCAACATAGTGATCTTCTGTGTGCTTTCTGGATAATCATATCGTCTTCAATGATGATAACGGTAAAACGACTTCCAGATAGTATATTGTATTGATCGACAATAAAATAACTGACCCCTCCGGGTAATGCATAGTATCATATCTGACAATATGATACAAATGACATTCTTTTTGGCAACAATAAACTCTTCCTTGAGATTTTCGCTTGATTAACCGTCGAATCCAGCTGGACATTCCTTACAAACTTCATGTTTTTGAAAATTGACTAAAATAAACAGATCATATTCCCAAGTCTCTGCCATAATCAATATATTATGATTCTTGCATCTAGGAAAACTATTGATTTTAGCACAGTTTTCTCCTCCTTGGACTTCTCCCTTTTCCTTGATCAGAAGAATTTTGCTGGTATCAAAGTAAAGCTATAGACCTGCATCCACAGAAAAATTGTTAGTTTTAAAACAGATTGATCTGTACCGATTTCTTCAGTTGACTGATCCTTGTCCTGGTATCTCCGGTTGATTTCCCGATCTCCTGACCTTTGATAGATAAGACAAAATATTTTATGCCAAAACAAATGGAACATAAAAGGGAAAATTTAAGAGAAATAAATTTTCAAGAAATAGTTCTAGAAAAACGTCACTGCCAAGTCATGTAATATTAGTCTTAACAATCTTCCTTGAGTCTGATGCTTGGAGGTCTATCTAATTATTCGCTGGGGAGTTTTCAGAGTCACTCCATACTTGTAGATAAACCCATGCTGAAATTTTGAGGCCATCCTCAAAATTTCTGTCCCAGTTAACCGTCTTGCTTATCTTTCCACTGTCACTGAGTAGATCGCAGAATTTTGAGATCTTCTCAAAAATTCTGTCCCATTTGCAAATATTGAAATATCTTCAGTCTTGACTTGATGAGGAAGAATTTTTTTCTCGAGGATTTTTGAGTGCCTCTCAAAACTTCTGTCCTAGTTTCTATTGTAAAGAGGAATAGAAATCTTACGGGAGATATGACCGAACCATTGTGGCGCCTACGTATCCAGTTTAGGTAGAAATCATGTCAAATGTAGTTCTCCCTTAAAGGTTAACAAAAGAGAAATTTACAAATAAACCGATCAAGGCTGACACAGGCCACCTACATATCTCATTCTTGAGAATTCATGTCTAACGTAGTTCAAATACATATAAATATTTAAAGGAATGAGTGGGGTGACCGAGGACGACATAGGCTGCCTATGTATCTCATTCTTGAGAATTCAGGTCAGACGTAATTCATTACAAGAGGGATAAAGCTTTAAGCAAAACAAATACAAGCAAACAAAATTATTACAAATAAATGACGAAAATACAAACTGAAATTTTACACATAATATATCTTGACAGCATCTGAGTTGATTTGATTCGGACATGCGGTGCCATCCTTCTTCGACAGGACCAAAGCACCTCTGGATAATACTTTACGAACCATGTAAGGTCCTTGTTAGTTTGGTGCGAATTTTCCCTTGTACTAATGTTGATGAGGAAAAATGAGCTTAATTACTAACTGACCGATTTCATAATTTCTATCTCTTACTTTCTTGTGAAAAGCACGAATCATTTTCTGTCGATACAACTGACCATGTCAAACAACATCTATAACCCATTCAGTGTTACTCGACTCAGCTTCTTGGATTATTCTCACTGACGGTATCTCAAATTCAGCAGGTATGACTGCCTCTTTTCCATATACTTGTAAGTACGAAGTAACTCTAGTCCATGTTCTGACGGTCGTTCGAGGGTGATAAGCAATTGAGTTTCGGTGAGTAATATTGAATTGCTCACACATATCTCTCATTAAGTGACTGTTAAGATTCGCACCATTATCAGTAATGATGGATTCTGGTACTCCAAACCTGCATATCAGATTGTTGTGAACAAAATCAACCACAACTTTCTTGGTTACCGACTTGTAAGAAGCTGCTTCCACCCACCTAGTGAAATAATCAATGGCAACCAAAATAAATCTGTTTCCACAAGAAGCGGCTGGCTCTATCGGACAGATGACATCCATACCCCAAGTTACAAATGGACAAGGTGAACTCATAGCATTAAGTTCGTGAGGTGGCACTCAGATCAAATCACCGAGCACTTGACATTTATGGCATTATTTCACAAACATGAAACAATCATTCTCCATAGTCATCCAGAAATACCCGGCTCGAAGGATCTTTCTTGCCAAAGTGAGCCCATTCATATGTGTGCCACAAACTCCAGCATATATTTGTTCAAAAAGTTATGCAGCTTCAAGAGCATCTACACATCTGAGAAGACCCAAATTTGGAGTCCTCCTATAAAGGATTTCTCCACTAAGAAAGAAATTAAGAACCATACGGCATATCGACTTCTTTTGGTTTGATGTGGCATCTTCAGGATAATTCCCGGTCTATAAATACCTTTTTATATCAAAATACCATGGCAGACCATCTGTTTTTGCTTTAACATGTGAACAATGGACCGAATGTTCGTTCAATTATATATCCAGAGGATTTATATAATAAGTATCTGGATGCTTAATCATATAAGCGATGGTGGCGAGAGCATCATCCAACTCATTCTGTATTCTGGGAGTATATCTGAACTCGATCTTGCAAAATCTTTTGCACAACTTCTGTACATACTGTACGTAAGGTATAATCTTTGGGTTATTCATGGACCATTCTCCCTGAACCCGATGAATCAATAATAAGGAGTCTCCAATAACCAATATCTATTTAACAGTCATGTCAATGGTCATTTTTAAACCGAGGATACAAGCTTCATATTCGGCCATGTTGTTTGTGCAATTAAATCATAGCTTCGATTCCATAGGATAATACTGACAAAATTCTTACACTAGGACCGCTCTTATGCCTTTCCCTTGATGATTTTCCTCTCCATCAAAGAATAATCTCCAACCGGGATATACTTTAGAAATATCTTCACCCGCAAATTACATCATCGTGAAATTAGGTCTTGAGCCGTTCATACTCTTAATCAATAGGATTTTCTGCAAGATGATCAGCCAAGGCTTGTGCTTTTATCGCCTTCTAAGTCACATACATAATATCAATCTAAACTCAACAACATTTGCCACTTAGCTAACTTTCCGGTCGGCATCGCTTTCTAAAAAATATACTTCAATTGATCTATTTTGGAAATGAGATATGTAGTTTAGAAGGACAAGTAATACCTTAACTTCTGAGTAAGCCAAATCAGAGCACAACATGTTCTCTGTAATAGATGGTAACGAGACTTGTAAGGAGTAAATTTCTTGCTTATGTAAAAGATAAATCTTTCCTTCTTTCCTGTCTCGTCGTGTTGACCGAGTATGCATTCGAATGAACTACTTGAGATGGACAAATACAGCAACAAAGGACTCCGTTCTCGCGGAGGAACCAATACTGGTGGATTGGACAAATAGTTCTTGATAGCGTCGAAAGCAATCTGACACTCTTCACTCCACTTTGATGGGGTGTCTTTCTTTAACAGCTTGAAGATAGGTTAACACACCACGGTTGATTGAGCTATGAATCGACTGATATAGTTCAGCCTCCTTAAGAAACTGTCACCTCTTTTCTCATCTTCGGCGGAGATAACTCTTGAATTTATTTAATCTTAGAAGGATCAATCTCAATTCCCCTTCTCCTGACTATAAATCCTAACAACTTTCCAGCTGGAACTCCAAAAGCGCATTTGGCGGGATTTAGCTTCAAGTTGTCACAACCCAAATGATAAAAGAACTTCCTTATATGTGTCAAGTGGTATGAACTCTCGCGGGACTTGATTATGATGTCATCTACGTACACCTCCATCGCCTTATGAATCATATCATGAAATATAGTCATCATATCCCTCATATAAGTAGCACCAACATTTTTAAGGCCAAATGGGATTACCCTGTAATCATACACACCCTAAGGTGTAATAAATTTTATCTTTTCTGCATCTTTTTCGTCCATTAGAATCTGATGATAACCTACATAACAATACACAAATGATTTCATTTCATGTTTAGCATAGTTATCGATCATAATGTGAATGTTCGGCAATGGAAAATTACCCTGGGGGCTAGCTTTGTTGAGATCTCTATAGTTTACACAAATTGTGATCTTCCCGTCATTTTTGGCTACCAAAGAAACATTGGCCAACCAAGTCGGGTATTGTGCCTCTTCCACCAATCGAGACTGCATATTCTTGGTGATATCTTCTTTATTCTTTAAACTCAACTCAGGATTAAATTTCTGAGTTTTTTGCTTTACTGAACTGAACCATGGATTAATCGACAATTTGTGAGACACCACATTGGTACTCAACCCTAGCATATCACTGACTTCCCAGACGAACACGTCAATGTACTCGATGAGTAAATGCATCAGGCCCTTAATTGTTTCTTTATTTAAGTTGATTCTGATCTTAACTTCTTTAACGCGCTCTGTGTCTCCCAGCGTTACCGTTTCCGTTTCCTCTAGATTCTGCTTATGCTGGTTTTCAAACTGCCGAAATTTCTTGGAAACATACTCTAGTTCCTAACTTCTTCTTTGTAATCATTAACCTCGTCATTACCTGCCTCATTTTGTTCATTCAGCTCGTGACATAACATGACATTGGGAGGTGTAAAACTTACATTACTAAAACCATAAACAAACAAAGTTAGAAAATCAAAGTATAACAAATGAGTAAATAAATAAATTTTAAAAATAAAAGAGGCTTTCATTCAAATTGGAAAACATTTGAACATCCCGATGGAAATTTGAAAATTCAAAACAGTTAAAAATGAAAAATTGGGTCTTGGGCCTCTTCCAGACTACCACCAATTTAAATATGCATAAAATGACGCCCTTCTACCAAGGAGTTTGGGGGATAACGATGGGCATGGAGGTCCTGTTCTTCAGCGTCTATCCTGGTTCAGCATCACTGAATCCTGTCAGATCGACCTCTTAATCAATGATAGCATCAATCTCTTCAAAAACGCCACAAATTCCTTCCCGAAGTTCTTCTTGCTCGACATATTCACGGACTGGGAGGATTGATATAAGTGATGGATTGGCTTGGTCAATGCTTGATCCTTCTTCTTCTTTGTCTTCTCATCATCATCCTTGGGGACGTAGCCCAATCCATACCATGCCCCTTTTAAGGGAACTTGAATGGTCTCAACAATTCATTGGGAATTCCATTCCAATTAGGAACCTGGCTCAAATCCACTTTGCAACATCACAGTAGCTACCATCTTGTAGATGGCAGGCATGGGAGTCTGTGGGGCCTAGTCTTCACCGGTGGCATTTACGAACTCCACCGTATAGAAATTTGTACCTTGGGATACTTCATCAATGATTGGCGCCTGTCTGCCTAGAATTACTCCCTTTTCCTTGAATAACCTGCTCTTCGTTCTGCCAAACGAGTTTCATCATCTGATGCAGGGTAGAAGGCACAACTCCATCCATGTGAATAAAAGTCCTTCCTAAAAGAAGGTTATAGCTGGTATCGATGTCCAAGACTTGAAACTGTGCAGGGAATTCTGTTGGACCCATTATGATGATCAGATTAAATGCTCCCAATGTATCTCTCTGTACTCCGTTGAAGGCTCTTACATTGACTTGGTTTTGTTCTAGCTTTCCCAAGTCAAACTTTAGCTGCTTTAATGTTGACAACAGGCAAATGTTCAGACCAGACTTATCGTCCATCAGGTTGCGATTTATGACCTTCTCGTGGCATACCACAGTGATGCGTAATTCCTTGTTCTGTGACCTCCCTTCAAAAGGCAACACATCATCGCAGAAACTAATCTGATGCCCTCGGATAACTTGGTTAATAATAGAGGCCACATTATTGTTGCTTGTGCCGATGGGCACATACGTGTCATCAAGAGCCTTCATCAAAGCCTACCTGTGCGATTGAGAACTCATCAGCAGTCTTCTCCAAATGCTTGACAATAGAATAATCTTTCGGCTACATTCCTCTCTAGAATTCTTCTACCTCACCCTCTCTTATTGGCCTTTTATCTTGATACATTTTTTGACCTCCGAGATCAAGCTCCTCAGGAGTATAACATCTTACGGATTGGATCATACCTTGTGCAACGGAAGTTTCAATCACGAATTTTGTCTTGATCAGAATTTTTGATGGCACCAAGGCAACAACCTTTGCGGGTGTCAAAATAACAAACTTTTTATTCTGTTTGATGCTTAAGGAAGCTACAACCTTTTCCAACTCGTCATGAACGATTTGAGTTCTAACTTTTGTCCCACACCAATCATCGTCTGTTTCTATCATACTGACGTTGCCACCTCCATGATCTGACTGCGGATTGGTATTAACATTACGTGCAGCTGGTTGGAGAGAAACCATCTCTTGGTCAATCAAATCTTTATCTTGTGCTTAAGGTTTATACATTCCTCTGTATCATGCCCAACACTGTTGGAATGATAATCACACCTCTGATATGGACTATACAATTTCAAATTGATATCCACGGTTTTGGTCCCCACTAGGTGGATATCTCAAGCCGCGGCCAGTCGCTCACACATCTTTGTTCGGCTTTTAGCGAGCGCAGTTCCTTGAAGGCTTCTTCTCGAATCTGGGTCGAAAAGGATCATAACTTCCTTGTTGGGGAGGAGGCACCTGTTGATAACTTCTAGAATTCGGACGGGAAGTTTGGCTTGTTGGATATGGATTTGTTTGGTAGTTTGGCGATGGAGCTTGGTAATTCGAAAGAGGATTTTGGTATATTGGAGCTTTGACTTGATAATCAGGAGGGGGTGCTCGGTAGCTCGACTGCACGTTAGCACAGTTGGGAGCAACACCCTGGTCTCGAGATGAAATTTGGTAGGGTGGAGGCTGATTTGGGTAAATAGGAGATGGATTTTGGTAATTCGGAGGTGGACTTTGGTATAGTGGAGCTTGAACGTTTGGATGAACGGAGGTGGTATTTTCTGATATATTGGAGGATTATTGGGATGAGTCGCTTTCTTGTAGCAAGCTTGGTAGGAATTTTAGGAAAGCCGAGAACGACCTTGGGAATATGATGAGCTTCTGGGAGTTTTCCTTTCCCCATATGAAATAGCAGCGATTTCTTCTCTTTTTTTCTTCAACATTCCTGATGATCCGGGTGATGTAGCAACCCGTGCTATCTTTCCCGTTTGCAACCCATCTTCGATAGTATCACCAACTTTGACTATCTCGGCAAATGAGCTCCTACAAGCGACAATTCGATCATAATACTCGGCTCTTGCACCCACACGAACACTTTTACAATTTCTTTTTCAGACATGGGCGGTCTTACCCTCGCTGCTTCTTTTCTCCACCTATAGGCAAAGTCCGTATAACTCTCAATTTATTTTTGCTTTATCTTTTCCAAAGAGTATCGATCTGGAAAAATTTCTACGTTGTAAGAGAATCAATGTATAAAATCTTTGGCCAACGGATTCTAGCGGGGCCATTGTCGGGTTTCATGCAAGGTGAACAATTCAAGAGCTTCTCCGCACAACCGTAGGATGAAGAGCTGCATCAATATAGCTTTATCCCTTCCAACTCACACGAGCTGGTCACAGTATTCTCTAAAATGAGCCATTGGGTTACCCATTCCTCAAAAGGTGTCAAACTTCAGGATCTTGAACCCTTGTAGAAGGTCAGAATTTGGATGAATACATAAGTCTTCATAATTAAGCCTAGCGATATCGGGAATGCATTGGAGCTCTTTCATGACTTTCTTGATCTCTTATTTTATGTCGACCTTTACCTCTTCCTTTGCCCTCCACCCCTTTTTCCTTTTCCTTCTAGTGGTCCAGCTCAGAACCGTGCTCATCATTCTCAGTAGGGATGGAAATTTGGAAAGTAATTATTTTGGGTAAGGATGGACCTAAAGAGGCACTCTGAGCATTTTGAGCGGTTTGATAATTTTGTGGGTAAGTCTGCGGATTGGTATATTGATTTAAGTTGTAGTGGGATGTTTGTGGATTAAAAGTATTTTGATTTAGATTTTGATTTTGGATTTTCTGTCCTAGAGCGGTTTGAGGTTCGGTATTTTGAGGATGCGGCGTCATTTGGGGGTTGTTGTTTTGAGGAGGAGGTGGAGTTTGGTAGGATACGGTAGCATATTGGGGATTTTCGATAGTCAGATCTATAATTGACGGATTTTGAGCAGGTGTAGGTGGTTGGTTTTGAGCCGGATCCATATTTGAGGAAGGAAAGTAGATTGGATGTCTCCCATCAGCAGCGTTAGCAGCTAAACCTAGCGGAGTTAAATCCTCTCTCCTTTGCATTTCCACCCTCATGTCTGCAAAATGTTGCATCAGCTGCACAATCAACTCATTCTGGTTCGCTACGGTGGGTTGAGCCACCACAACATCAGTAAGTCTTACTTCTTCATTACTATCCTCTATAACTGTATTTCCTTTGTCTGAGCTTTGTCTAAGGAAGGAATATGCGGGACCTTTTGATCTAGTGAAATAGGGATGATCTACCACCTTTTGATTGACACAGATCAGTTTCAAAGTACCTGAGAAGGAAAACAACCCAAAGGCAGATTTGTTAGTGCAGATTCAGAATACAAAAATGCATAATATCTCACAGAGAGCAGATAAACACACAAATTGATTTATAGAAGGATATCTTTAACTAACGAGTAAGGATGGGAACATATTTTTTTAACAAACAGGAGTTTGCTTGTTTTAGTTTTGACACTGTCTTAGAAAGGCTAAATCACGTTGAGCTAAGGTCTTCCTGCAGCTGCTTTTTCATGTCCGTTTATCTGGCCTTTGTATCTTCTCGTAACATAAAGGGGGAAAGAAAATTTTTAAAGATAAAGGTCGGGCCTGGAGAGGCTGCCTACGTATGTCACAACGAGAATTTAGGCCCAAAGTAGTTCGAGTACAAAAGAAAATATTTTCATTCATTCATTGCGATTACAAGGGAACTAAAAGACAACAAAGATTTAAGTATAATAATAATGACTACATCTCAGTCATTCTTCTTCTCGTTGCAACATCAATAACAAGGAACAAACTTGACTCGAATCTTTCCATATAGACGACGGATTCCAGGTCGTGGCGGAACTCAAGACACTTTTCAATGTTTTGGTCTGTGGCGTGATGATGATAGGGACAACGCTTTCGGATTTCGTGCTAAAGAGAATATTGCACGTCCACATTCTTGTAGTATTAAGTAAAGACGTCATTTTGTACCAAATCTGAGTTGATTTCCCTCATTGTTTTATTGAAAGGTGTGAATGAGAAATGACAAAATTTGGTTCCATCTGTGACCGGTATGTCAAGACGTGGTTCATCACATGCAATGATGACGCTGTCACCCCAAGTGTTAGGAGTACTATCCATACTGAATAAATAATGGAATGCATTTTTGAACCCAATACACTCCTTTATTGTATGCCCTTTCTCCCTGGGATGAGATTCGCACGTCTTGCAGAGATATCATATTCCCGCTTGGGGGGACACTTTCTTAATGGTCCCTAGGAGGCCCCTAGACCGATAGTGTTCAAAAACAAGAGCGCACGAGATGACCTCTATTTTTTTCGGCCTTCATGAGGATATGTCTCGAGAGAAACTTTGTTGTCTCTGTTTGCCAGACGTCCCTCAAAAGAAGGTCAGCGGGAAAGTAACTCCTCATAACTTTCCTCTTCATAACATTCTTGGTTGATCTCCTATTTAGCGATCTCGGAAGGAAATATTAATTCGTACAGACGCTTCCCACGCTGCCTTTGCATCTCGACCTTCTCTTTTTCACTCAGTTCAGTTTGAATACCCTTCCTTTGTTCATAACGGCGATTTTTCCTTTTCTCAGGCAGTAGAGTAATGTTTAGGATTTGGAGATGAGGTTTGTCTTTTGAATGAGAAATTTAATACTCAGAAAGTTTTGGTTGGACATTTGTAATAGTGACTTCTGTATATTTGGAAATTTCTAGAAAAGAGTAGATTTCTGATATCTTCATTCATAGCAACATAACACATAAGCAATTCATAACACATATATCGCGTCCTAACACATATAGAGGGACCCTTTTGTACCAAGGGTAGACCTAGCGCATTTGAATGTTGTACACGTGCATTGAACCAAATAAACAATCCCCCCCCAAAACGAATTTCACAAGTGAATAATAATGTTCAGAGAGGAGAAAATAACGGATAAAACATTAAAGACAAACCCACGAAGGGGACATTAAAAAGCTCAATAAAAGCAGGCCACGCATGGGCTAACATGACAAATACATATAAAGATACCGCACAGGGGCAAAATCCACTATGTCGCTCCAGATGGTCCTTCTCCATCGTCGTCCCCCTGAGTCTTGTATTGCTGAAACATATTTCTAAGAATTAGCAAGGATTCCTTCACCCAGACGTCCTTTGTCTTCAAAGATTTCATATCCACTCGATTTTCTCCTTGACCCAGGTATCGAAATCATCATAACCATGCCTTAATCTTTCCACCTCTTAAGTCGCCTTCTCAAGAGTATCTTGGTTCTCAACAAACTTAGAGTGCACTTCTTAGGCCTCTTTCTTTACCTCTTTTAGCTTGGCCACTTCTTCGGCTTCTCTGTCCACTACGCTGCGAAAGTTGTACAGGGTTTGAAGGAGACACTTTGTATGTCCTTCTTCAGTCATTCTTTGTAACACTTGTCATATCTATCATTGAACCGGTCAGGGGCGATGGTGTATTTATTCATATGTGTCGTGCACTCTATCATCTTCAATATCGTATACATAAGCGTCATAGTACACCTCTTTGTAAATAGTTTGTCTCCTCCCGAACAGTCACAAGACTTGAAAGGGTGAATAAGGGAGAATTCCCCGAATACCTGGTAAAGGAAGCACAATCTGTCTGCGGCTCTCCACGATGACTTCTTTGGAGATGAAACTGTCAAGCATCCATTGGAGATCTTCTTCTCTCAATTTGGAGAAAATCTAAGCCCATCGCCCACTTGTTCTCCGATTATCCATATTCGCCAAGTACAACATCTCATTCAAATATTTTAGGGTGTTCTTATTTTCAAGAATATATAGATTCCGAGTCCCATCACCCTTCGCTAAATGGCTGAGGATCCACTATTGAAGGAGAAAGTTGCATCCTTCGAAGTATCAATGCCCCTCTTTGCATTTTCCCAGGGCTCAATACATATCGGACAGGATGACCGAAGCTATAGGATAGTACTTTGTCGTCCCTTGGTTCTCATACCCTTTGAATAAAGTATGGGTGAGGGTTATAACTCGAGTATTAATACTCAGACTTGGACCATGTGGAAAGACCATCGTTCCTAATAATGCTACAGAAAATGCTAATGGACGAATTTTATTCCGTTCTCTGAAGGAGATATTGATCTCTCGGTTGTAAGTGGCATAAAAGCTTGCATGTCCAAATTGGATGTAAAGATCTATGAATGCTACATGAGATTCTTGGCACCAGTAGGCAAAGTCTTTCCCCAACCCGAACTAGTCAGCAATATTTTCTACAGAAGACTTATTAGGGATAAAGATGTCTTCTTATTTTCTTACTTTCCTTTCTATCCCAGTGCCTACCGTGTCTATGCAGTCTTGGATTTCTTCCAAAGTCAGGGTAATTTTAGCAGTCCTGAATCGAAATACCTTCCTTGGGGTATATCAATATCCTGTGAGGACCTCAACTAGTTCTAGACAATCGCTCATATTGATCAATTCTGTCAATGCACCCACGTATTTGTTGAGAGTTCTTCTATGATCCCCATCGAGATTATTATACCACATTTTTAGTTGAGGTGGCGCTGTTATGGCCACATCAAACTTTGGGAAATGGTCCATATCTACAATACTGAAGCTATTTAGTTTTATCCACCCCAAATTGGTTTCATACGTACATAATTCAAATGTCACATAAAATTATGTGTTGTGAGGTCGAAGACCTTAGACACGGTTTTTGTGGTTTTCTACTAAATGGACTTAATACATCTTGGGTAGTAAGACGTCTTAGGCTAATGCTTAATTTTTGTTTTGGTTTCGCTCTAGATTAGGTTTACTAGAATATTATTCAAGATGACGGTTACCCGAGTGGGAAAAACATCGGGGTGAAGCAACTAAACAACGTCGGATGACCGTATTCCAACTATTTGTTTGATACTTCCAAATGTTTTTTGTGTATCTCTAAAGAAATTCGTTGAAAGCCACGTAACTTTCGTTTTCCTAATGGATACTACTTGCCAATTGGAGGAAAGATGTCATTAAATGCAACAATTCAAAAATTAAGGTCAAGTAAACAAGCAAACAATTATTACAAATAGTCAAATAAAGTTAACTTTAAGGTTAGAATCCTCCAAATTCCCCAGTAGAATCGTCATTTGTGTTTTAACAGAAAATAGGTAAAACAATTATATGTTATAAGTTTTCGACTTTTTAAGAGTCGCCACTTAATTTTTTAGAAAAATCAAGAAAACCTTTATTTTCAAAAGACTTAACAGAAAAATCGTTTGAAAATACTGTAAGGTGGGGTTTGGGGATTCTTATTAGTGACTTAGGATGGTTTTGAAAGAACCTAAGACGTCCGCTTACTTGCAGTTATCCGACAACTAAATTATTTGGTTAAAAATGATCTAACTTAAAAGTAATAAAAATATTTCTTAGAATTGATTGAAAATGAATGCTAAAATCATTTGAGATTGTTTGCAAGTGAAATAATAATTAACTATCTAAGTAAATTTTATTTTGTAAAAATTTTAGACCTATTTACTTGATTTGATTGAGTCGTTAAAACCAAAGTGGCGTTTTTCAGGGATCAGGATTCTTTAACCCTAAAACTAACCGACAATTAAATAATAAATAATTAGAAGCATATAAAGAGAGAGAGAGAGAGAGAGAGAGAGAGAGTGGTTGGTCCAAATCCGGGTTTTCTGTACGCCTGAACAGGTATTTGGACACGTTTAGCGTTTGAGCCTTAGGCCCATTATACCTGCCCTAAACTAGCAAAATAATAGTAATACAACAGACAAGGGCTTAGGACCAAAGCTAACAAATACAGTATAAAGGTAAAGAAAATAAATTAATAAAAAATCAACAATTTGGCCCTATTTCTTCCACTTCTTGATTTGTGCGCATTCTTCAAGTTCGAGACTTGTTCGCCTCTTTTACGGGTTAACTCAAAAGGAAAAAATTAAGCCTTTACGGCTTTCTCAAAATGCAAGGAAGGGTTGAAATTCATGCCGAACTCGAACAAATTTACATGCCAAGCATAAATAAAATCATGTTAGTACGGGAAGAGGAAAAACTCTAATACACCTCTATGAAATAAAATTAATAGCATTAGAGTGACCAATAATATAGCATGACAGATCATGGTAAAGTTATAATGGACATAATCTATCAACTTTAGATGATTTTGACAATTACTCTGGCTACCATGAGAAGAATGAGCAAAGCTATTTTGAGCCACATTCATAAATTATATTAACAACGTAATATTGTAGGCAAATATGACATATAAGTCATAAAGATTCCATTTCAGCTTTTGAGATTCAATAAAAGGGCAGCAAGGCCAGAAAATATTTTAACAATTTTCAGTACAAATTTCACAAACTAATGCATGCACTTAAAACGTGAAAGCAATGCATCATTTGAATACAAATCATTTGAAGCGAGCTTTTATCAAATTCTTATTTAAAGAAATCACATTCCATCCCAAAATAATCATTTTCTATGTAAATAAAGGGGGTTATCAAATAACCTTGAAGAAGCAGTAAACAAAATCAGCGTCCAACAACACGGTTTTTACATAGTGAAGCAACTAACATAGATAACAACATTACCTAGGCATAGAGAACACATTAGCAGAAACCGGTAAGACGTATCAAGATGTAGAAAAATCATAACGAGGCTATCTGTTAAAGAAACTTCTCGATATGGTATGAATCTGTACCCACATAAATATGGATAAAAGGTAACTAAAATGAGTTCAAAAAAAGAAAGTGAAGGCAATGAGATACAACACTAAATCGAAACAAGAACATGTGCACAGATAGAGAAGATCAAAAAAATAAAAGGGAGGAAAAATGGACTTAAGAAGAGTATAAATAGTTTTCAAAATAAAAAAACAGAATACAGCCGTGAAAAATATTGAAGTTGGAAAATACAAAAGGAAAATAACGATTTTTAACGCTAGAGAAAACAGTTTTGAGACCTACACCACCAAACTTTCATGTTTCACTCATATTCCCAAATAAACGACTCTATAAGAACGACATGGTAACACTTGAAATGCATCATAAACCAAACTCAATAGTAGAGATAGCATTTCATCCTTATAGAGAAAAATTAACATAAACTCGTATCCTGGTCAATCCCCCAGAGACGTTTCAAGACGAATAACTCACATGGAAAGGAAAAAAACACTTCATGCTTCGATCTAACATATTACTCTATCCAAAACCAAACGCTATTTTATTAATCAACATTTCATCACAAGAGACAGACAAGGATGAGAAAGAAGAAAACAGATCAACCTAATGTCTCAAATTTACGGAACAAGAAGCAGTCGATAAGACGAGTGAACTAAGAGGAATTTCACCTTTTTCGGGGAAACAAATTGGGTTCAAACGAGCTGGAATAGGCAGCGACTTCCATGCCACAAAACTTGAACACAAACTACCGACGTGATTAGTGAACCAAAAATTCGAGTCGACCTTGAACTCTAGGCTTGTTTTTGAAATCGATACTAAAAGATCTTTTTCAACTTTTATCTGTGAACTTTCAATACCTTTCCCTTTTTATTTATCCTATTTTGTTCTTCTCTACTGACAAGAGGAAACTTTCAAAAAAAATTCTTCTTTTTACTCACCAAAAAAAATCCTTGACCCAAAAATAATCCCCATTTCAAATGGGTGAACAAACATTTCTGAGACTCCTGACCTATTCCAAAAAGGGAAAGGGGAAAATCTACAGACGGAATTGATCCCATCGTCCTTGACGAGCGACGTGGATCAATCTTGAGCCTTCATGGAAGAATTTGGTGTGCTTGCCTGGCTGCTGGAGTTGTACGAGTGCAGAGAGATTCGGTTAAAGTCGAACCATACGGAAAAGGAGAAAGAGACGTTGAGGATTTCCCTTCCGTTACACTCTCTCTTGATCCTCACGCGTCTCGTAAAGAGAGGGAAATTGAGAGCACTACTGCTGCATGCGTCCAACGTGAACAGGGGCGTCGGATTTGACGCTCTGATTTTTCTCTTTGGGGGTAGAAGACAACGATTTTGGACCGGGTTAAAGGTAAAGACGTGGGATGGAATATTGGGCTGCTTGAATTGGACAAATGAATTGATTTAAAATGGCCTGCAAGATTATTTAACGAATCAAAAAGGGAATTGGTTCTAAAACTAAAGAGTTTGAAGTCGTGGGCTGGGTCGGGTCTGGTCTTGAAGGGGAATTGGGTTCAAGGAATAAAAGAGTTGGGCTGGGAAATGAATTGGACTTAAATAGAAGATGGACTAGTGAAAAATAAGAGGCCCAAAATGGTTTTGTCTAAATGGATGAAATATTTGGTAACTAGATGAAATTAATCAGGAAAATTTAGCTAACTAGTCAAAAAAACCAACTTATTTAGTGATATTATCCATACTTTAATAATATTAGTAAACATGTCAAAAATGTCATTATTTTAAAAATAAATAAGTATTCTGATATTATTAATATTTTCTCTCTTATTATTTACACCCTTTTCTCTCTCTCATATATTACACATTTTCCTATATTTATGTAATTGGATAGATATTAATGTCATTTTAATTTTTCTCTCTTTTTTCTTAAGATTATCAATTTCTCTCTTACTTTCTTTCTAATCAAATCCTCAGATTTTTCTTTCTTTTCTTACGCTTCTTTTTAATTTCTCTCTCTAACATTCTTCGAAATCAATTCCACAGATTTTCGATTCAATATATTAAGATTTTCTATTATTCTCATTTAATTTCATTGCAAGATTTGATTTGAAGATTAACATTTATTTGAGAATTATATTTTTCAGATTCCTTATTTATTTGGTATATGTTGATAACTACTACTATTATAATTTTTTAATTTAATGATAATTACTAGTATATATTAAGGAACGTAGTTGTTAACAAAAATGAAATACATGTATAGAACATTTGGAGACCCTCCATCACAAAGATCATCGAAGATCTTACTTTTACGTGGCTCGTTTCTTTGCCAAAAATGGGACTCTTACAAACTAGTACATGGTAAATCAACATATTTAATAATTAATTATTGTGTGTTTTGATTATTCTTTACTAATTATTATAATTTCAGTACCATGGTGGAACAAACTTTGGAAGATCAAGTTCTTCTTTCGTGACTACTCGTTATTATGTAATTTAATTTTGTTGCAGTTTTATTTAGTAAGTAATTTTGTATTTCATTGTTTTATTGTATTTTGTATCCATAGATTTGAAATTGTATTTCATATACATAATTCGTTTTGTATTCTGTTTTTTTTTTTTTGTGATAGTTATGTCAATGTACCACAGTTAGTATATTTATTTTTGTATTTCATAGTATTATTGTTTTTTGTATTCATAAATTTGAAAGTATATAATTTTGATACTATTTTAGTCCGTATGTATCTTTACAATTAATAGTTGTATTCATTCAAAAATTATGTTGCATTGTTACTGAATTTGACATTTTTTTCTAATTTGTATTTATTCTAAAGGTATGTCAACTAGTTATGTACTTTATTTAAGAATGAGTACACTAAATATTCAATTATTTCTTTTCAATTTTATATTTTATTCACTTTTTCATCATACTAACTTTTTGTATTTTATATATTAGTATACAAAATTCTAAATAAAAACTAGAATAAATAGAAATACAAATAAAATACATATTGAAATGAGTACATACAAGATTTTTGGGAAAAAAAAACTATATAGGAAAAAAATATATGAATACAAATATATTTCTTTAATGATTATATAGATACATTCGGCATACTATTGGAATGAATACAAACTAATAAAAACTATAATAAATATAAATAGAATATATTGTGGAATGAATATAATTTTAAAAAGGCAAAATTTCCAGAGAAAAAAAAAAGAACAAAGTTTAAATTTTATTTGAAAATGTAACTGATGAGAAATTAAGCAATCCTTACCTTTTTTTGAAATATTCTCTCCCTTGATTTTCTCCCTTTTGTTATTAAATAATTATATTCTTTAAATAAAAATAAATAATAAAAACATCAATAAGACACATAACAAACTAAAATTTGACATTTTTACTAAATATTGAAAGTGTTGCTAATGAGCCCTCTTAAATGTTAAAATATTGACATTTTGAAAAATTTCCCAATTATTTAACATAAGTTAATTAAATAATTCCTTAGTATTTAACAAAATAAAATAATCGACGTAATTATAAAATAAATAATTCAACACATGTAAACTGATTTAGAAAAGTATTATACTCAAAATAAAATCCTTTCGAAACGTTTTTAGAATATAAATAAATTATATGAGTTATATATATAATTACATCGAACATGTAAATCATCTGAAAATTACAAAACGTGATTAATTTATATTGGGGAGTGTCAAAATTGGGTGTCAACAATTGTAATTACTCACAAATATATTTAATTGAACCACATATGTTCTTCACAACACTTCACTAGGTTTAACACACTTAATACTTACAGAACCTCATAGTCACTCAAGGCATTTACCTTTACTCTCAACTTGCCATTAGTATTGAAGTCTTCTTAGCATATACATTATCGCCTTCAAAAAAAATTGTACTATGGCTTCCTTCCATTCCATTTAAGCATTTCATGAACAATACATGTCACACCCAAGTCTGATAGCACCAATTCTAAATCTAAAAGTACTTTACCATTGAGATACAACAATCAAATCACCCTCAATGTCAACTTCACATATTTTTTTTATATAAAATTTTAACTAATATGCAAAATCATCATATACCTCATGTCAAAACTAGAGAGATTCTTAGTCACTCCAATAATTTTGTATACTAGAAGCTCATAACCTCTAATCGTCATCAAATGTCTACGTGATACATCATAACAGTCTATATTGTCTTACAAAAGAAATAGTAGTTTCAATCCCCTCAAAATCCTCAACAACCATATGTATAACTATAGGTCCATACTGTTTTTATTCATAAGTCACCTATCATAATTTGAACCATTTAGCTCCATATAACAACACATAATCTTGCACAATTCTCAGTTTTCACCCCAATCAAAGCTCAATCTTTATTAAAATTTCTTACAAATATCTAGTAAGCCTATACCGAGCCAATTCACAATCACAACCACATTAGAGCTTATATATGAACACTCATGCATCCTTCAACTCCGAGCCAAGATTCTATATGAGAGGTCTTATTCTTCCACTTCTCTTAGATTTTTTCCATGGTGCAAAACTCAAAATAGCTTGAACTCTTCGATACATCATACTCTTCTTTTTCCTTTCGTTGACTTGCTTACCAATTTTATACTTGGACTAACAACCCATGATATTCCTATCTTATCCTCTAAACAAAACATTGCGTGAAACCACCATTTGATATAACAATCAAAGATAACAAAACTTACTACTCAAATTATTTTTAAGTCCTTCCAAATGCTTCATACTCAATGTGATCGATCATTTCTTACCTTATCAATCCATACCTTGAAAAAAAATACACTACCATAAATCTAAACTCACCATGAAAAACTTGAATTTTTAATTCAGATGTGTACCCATTTCCTTTATCTATCAACATTAGCTCATACCTTGAAGATTTTCATGAATTCACGTATCTTAGCTTATCATTGATCGCCTCTTCATCGACCTTATCATATCTTTTGCTAAAAATTCAACCATACTCATTACCAACTCAAAACCATAAAAACAAAAACATATAATCACACTCGAGTTGAACATCTATCTACACTCTTTTCTCAAGTTTTATCTATAGTCTTTAATCAATATGATGAACCCATAAAACTATCAAAATAATCTAGGCAAAACAGATGAAAACAGATGTCTCTAAATTCTATTATCCACTCTTTTTGAATATACATCTTTGACCCTTACAATCTGAGTAAATATCCTTGTTCTTGCCTCCTTCTGAAGGTTATATAGCCTCTCACTGATTCTTTCTATTAAGGCTCTAGCTCATTTCAATTCTATTTGAGTGGTGCCCAACACCTCATACAACTTTTAAAAAATAAAACTACTAATCAATTCAAAGAATTCACAAAGTTAGATACTCACAAGTCGTCATTATAATACAAAACTCATTTAACCAACCATTCTTATCATACAGTTGCATCTCATTCACAATCCATAAAGTTAACCATTTCACCAATATTACACCTTTAATCCAGTTATACCAACCAAAATCGAAATAACCCAATCTCATGTGCACTTCCTTACTAAAATCTTCAATTACCTTCACATAAGTATATGTTGAGACTTGTTTTACCCATAAGCTTGTCAATCTGATATATATTTATTCCCCTGGACAATAAAAAGAAATCATCGGTCCATATTTAGAAATTTTGGGATACATTTCTCAACCTAACACATTAATATCGTATCAACTATCCACCACTAAAAGCTTTCTTATAAATAATGCTTAACTCATTCGTTCATAGTACCAAGATAGTTGGTTTCTTAAACATGAATGCATCATCAAATCTTATTATATGAGCATGTGATACAATGGAAAACTCTTTAAGTAGTTTGTAATCGCACTTGACATCAACATATCCATTTTCATTTACCATTATTATCACCTTGTGAAGTCTGTAAAATCCACAATTAGAACACACCATATCTATTGAGAAGTAGCCAAATAGCCTACACATTCTTGTCCCATTAAGTATCTAATATACACTATCAAATATGTTCAGTGTCTCGTCTAAAACAATATGTGTCCCTTTGTAGATCAAGTCAATAAAAAGAGTAACACATTATCTAACTCTAAACAAGTAAGAATGGTACCATTATAGTAGTCGTATTTGTAGGTCAAGTTAATAACAATAGTAACACATTATCGAACTCTAAACAAGTAAGAATACTACCATTATAGAAGTCATATTATGAACCCTTTTTATATACTCTCAATCTATCACAGATATCCTAATCTTGATTGGCACAACATCATTCGCTACGCAACAATATATGTTATGACAATTATACCAACTGTAGTTTTCAAAGTGACACTGTTCATTTCCTATCCATCCTTTTAATCATTTAACTTCCAATTATCAAACTAATCAAGATATTGTCAATACCCCACAAGTATTACTTTTTGCAGCTAAATAACTATTCCAAAAAATATAACGTGTTCATGAAAAACTATTCAACCTCATCATTTAAATATCCTCAAAATGATTCGTCAATTTATTACCTAACTCCACCCTTTTGAATCGTTGAACATTTTAAATCTGACCAAAAATCATCTCCAAAGTGATATCACTCCAACACTAGTACCATATCTGATATTCAAGCCATACGCAACACAAGCTACTGATATGAGAACTACACATGAGTCATCACATAAATGAGTTTGAATGGGGTAATGTGATTAGAATCAACTCAGACCAAGTACGCACGATATCGATTCAAGAAGTGAAAGATTTTTCCTAAAAGTCACTATAGCCTTTCGTTTATAAGTACCGACGTCTATGTATCGATCCTCGATACTCTACGTAGACTCGGCTTTTATACACGTAAGACCTATGAACCTGGGGCTCTGATACCTTTTGGTCAATAAATCGCAATTTACAACAAAGAATACAACACCAACAAATCAGCAACAAGTCTTCACGTCATTTTCAACAACAACTCAATATTCATCAGTCGCAATTTTCACAGAGAAATACTCACATCCTGGTCGAGTCAATCTAGTCAATGGAGCTGCAATAGTAGAGAAACTCTGAACAAATCATCGATAATAGCCTGTCAATCCTTCAAAACTCCGAATCTCAGCAGGTGAAGTAGGTCGCGTCCAACCTCTAACTTCCTCAATCTTGGCCTTATTTACTCTAATACCCTCCTTGGACACCACGAGTCCCAACAATGCTACAAAAGTAAACCAGAACTCACACTTTAAGAACTTGGCATACAACTCCTCTTCTATTAACCTCTGAAGTACAATCCCTAAGTGTCGAACATGGTCCTCCTTAGTTTTGGAGTAAACCAAGATGTCATAGATGAAAACAATCACAAAAGAATCAAGGTATGGTCGAAACACCCCATTCATCAACTTCATGGATGATGCAGGGGCATTAGTGAATCCAAAGGACATTACTAGGAACTCATAATGCCCATACCGTGTCCGAAAAGCTGTCTTAGGGATATTTGATGCCCTAATCTTCAACTAATGATACCTAGACCTCAAGTCACTCTTAGAGAACAATGATGCTCCCTGTATTGTTTGTAAAGAATAAAGATGGGACTATGAGGATGTGTATTGACTACAGACAATTGAACAAGGTAACGGTGAAGAATATTCCAAATATCACCCTAAAATATTTCAAAAAATTAGAATACCCATGACCGAAACTTTAAAGCACAGATACCAGTCATTATTGTTTGTTACTTTTCCAATCAAATAACATTATTCAATATGTATAATCATTTCCATCATTAAAATTGCATGATCTTCCTATTTTTTAGAAAAAAATTGTTCATGTATACATTTAAAACTTCGTCACTTTTTAATTCCCTTTTTAATTTTTAATTATAATAATAATATAATAATACTAACAAGGATATACTACCACCCACATCTAATGAATCAATTATTCGAACTTCTACCTAATAAAATAATAATTTAGTATATAATGACCTCTATTCATAATCACAAGTTCATATATTAACATAAATTATGCACGGTATTAACCTAAATATACTCCTGATTACATAAAAAAAATTAATATAAAGGATAAGAATAATTACCTTAACGCCTTAAGATGAACCTAGCAAATTTTCTCATACTTTTTCTTTTTGTTTTTCTCCCTTCCTTTTCTTTTCTTTTCCTGCGTTTTTTTTTTGTTTTTTTTTTTCCGTTCGTTCTTTTTCTTCAACGTAGCCGCCTGAGGCTTTTAACCTTTTAGGCCACTTTACTCTTTTATTGTTATTATTAGTATTAGTAATTTATTTATTTATTTTATTTTATTTCTATTTTTTTTTCTTTTTCCATTATTATTAGCAACAAAATAATCTTTTATTAAACCCGAGAATCATGTCAGTCTCTCTTATAAGTCATAAATTATTTATAAAAATTATTAAAAAGGTTTTAACTCAGAAAGAGAGTAAAATTTATAAAACAATAAAGAGGGTCATTACATAATTACTGTATTTGAAATAGTTGAAGCTGGAGTAGTATTTGTTTTTTCCAAAGAATATTTAGAATATGAATATATTTTGTCTGAACATAATTTAAAACATCAATTTTGAAAATTTTAAAAAAATCACCTAATTCGATTAGCTTAACCATGTGTACATATATTCATTTGACTTGACACTTTTTTGTTGGGGCGTGAATTTCTTTAAAAAAATTTACTAAAGGATTAATCATTCATATTTTTGGATAGTTCAGGGATGTTTTTTGTTCACTTATGTAACATAAGGATATATTTTAGGTTTTGGTCTTACTCCAGGGATGATTTTAGCCAAAAACTTTAGCTGTAAACTTCCCAACTAGCATCTTCTGGAGGCAAATTGGACCATTGAACTAAAAATTTCACCTCAGCTGTATTGTTCCTCTTGATCATATGTCTTTGTAAGATAGCTATTGGTTGCACAATGAACTAAGTATCCTCTCCAATGCTAGGCAAGGCAGATTGCACAGCTATAGAAGATCCCACTTTCTTCTTGAGCAATGACACATGAAATACTAGATGAACTTTAGAGTCAACAGGTAGCTCAAGCTTGTAAGTTTCAAATGCTTTCTTAGTGCCACATATATTTGTCTATAAGGTTGTAGCTTGAGATAGACCATATCACCAAAGTAGGGTCATCATGTAGGGTATTAACCAAAACTAAAGTTCTTAATTAATGTTGAAAAAAAATTCATTATTAATCTTCCTAATAAGAGATTTATATCGAAGTGTTTATTATTTAGGATGCAAATTAGAAATAAAGGGTGATAAATTTATTGGTATAAGACATGAGAGGGGAGAGAATTCAGGAGTAAATGGAATGAAGAATATGTTAGTGTCTTTTTACTTGTGTCATGGATTTAATTCTAGAAAAATGTCATAATTTATAGTTTTTAGAATAATCATGTAATTTACAGAAAATTTAGCCACTTGAAAAAATAATTTGACAAATTTAAAAATAAAATTTATAAAAATTTTAAATAAAATATATATGAAATGACCATATTATCTCCTCAACTTCACATTTCTATATATAAAAAAATTTCCAATTTTGACCCGTCATCTTTAATTTCAAATCAAACTTATATTTGTTTACTATTAAGATTAATATGTTTGAAATCAAATAAAAGTTTAAATTTTATTATATATTTTAAAGAAGAACTACTCTTTTATAATCTAGTAAAGATTTTTAGTTTACATAAAATGCTAATATATCATCCTATTCATTTTATTTTAAAGTTACTTTTTGACATCTTTTAAAATACAATGTTTTTAATAATACAACTAATTTTATTTATTCTTTAGTTTCATCTAATATGTATTATTAATTTATCACATTTATTTCTTTTCAGGTACTATTTGTCAGATCCAAAATAAAAATAATTAATTTTATTTTTTAAAAATGATTTTTTTAATTAAAATTGGCACTTTTTAGTAAGTATAATAAATAGAAAAAATATTAAGAATTCAATTAAAGTAATAGTAAAATAGAGTATTGAATAGATATCACAATAACTCATAAAAAGTGAAGTAATAACAAAATGAGTAAATGATAATAATAATAACTAAAAAATTTCCTAGAACTATTTAGTTTTTTGTTAGCATTCTTCGTAGATTTTTGTTTGCGTGAAGTTATATTTTTACCTTTGATAATCATTCACTTCATATATAGAAAGATGTTTCTAGAATTATTAATTTTTCTTAATAGATTTTTGTTAGATTGAAATTATATTTTTATTCTTGGTCGTCTTAAATGCAAATATATCATCCTACTCATTTTTATTTGTAAAACTACTCTTTACAACTTTTTCTTTATTTCAATCTAATATTGATTATTAATTTAATCACTTTATTTTCAAGTATATTAATTAGGAAAAAAGGTGAAAATAATTAATATACAATGTATTTTTATATTAAAGTAGGCACTTTTATAAGCGTAATGAATAGAAAAATATTAAGAGTGAAATTAAAGTAATAATAAGATAGAGTAATGAATAGATATTACACTGGCTCACAGAAAAAAAGTGAAGTAATAACAAAATAAGTTAATAGTTATAACAATAGATAAAGATATTTCTAGAACTATTTAATTTCCTTGTTATCATTCTTAGTAGACTTCTGTTAGCGTGAAATTATATTTTTATCCTTAATCATTATTCACTTCGTATATAGAAAGATGTTTCTAGAATTTACTATCTTTCTTAATTGATTTTTGTTAGAATGAAATTACATATTTGCCTTTCATCGTTCTACCACTTCACTCTTTTATATAATAAAAATATTTATCTTTTTTCGGTCTCCCTTCACTAGTTTATTGAATATTTTTAACTCTTTCGAACATTCAAACCTTCTGCATTATACAATCTATATGGTTATTTGTTTTTTTTAAAAAAAAAGATTAAAATTGCTCTTTGGTGTGCTCTTAAAATTTCAAACACGGCAAGAAGTCAAAACTATTTAAACATCATTACATCAACTTTGTAAATTCACGCAACAATATTTTGTTTTAGAATTATCTAATCAAATTCTTGATCTAGACTTTATTATTCTAGTTAACTTTATATTATATTTTCTCATTGAAAGTTTGAATATGAAATAAATCTTATTTCATAACGATAGCATATTTTATCCTTTCTTGTCCTCAATTAGATATACGTTATGGTGCGGTTGCGGTGCAAATTGAAAAAACAATATTTTAATTGGAACATCGTAATTTCCAATTGTGCCCAAGTCTACAAATTTATATTGCAATCACATTTTGAATTGGAACATCGTAAATTAGTAATAATAATATTTTGTATGCAGACCTGAACTGAAGAGACAAACTTGACATGAAAAAAAATTCATAATAACATTTTGAAACAAATAGTTTATTAGTATCTGAGCTAAGGTGGAATTCATGAGTTAAAAGAGTGATAAAACATGTGAAAAGGGAAGAAAAGGGCAAAGGAGTGTAACATAGGGAGTTGAACAAAAAAATAATTAGAAAATTTAGTCTGATAGGTCACACACAAGCCGTAAAACTTAATTACAGACCAAATGTTAGTTAACTATTTTGTATCTCAAGTACGCCCTCAATGTAACATCTATTTACTGATTGTAAACTGGAGTTATAAATCATATGTTAGCTCGTAATTGAGGAATGAAAGAAATAAATATCTCTTTTCGTAAAACAAGAGCAAAATATAATAATACTAAATAAGAAATGGAAGATAAATGGGAATGAGAAGTATAAAGTAGTAGAAGCTATTCTTTTTATCTCTTCTAATATATTTCATGAGGGTGAAAGACTACACTTTTATATGATTTAGAAAATACATGTTACATCCTTTAACCAAATACGTTAGTACAACTATAACAAATACAATTAATACATACATTACGTTAGAGATGAATTAAGTGAAACATCCACACAATTAGGTGGATTTGCAACACTCCCCTTGGTTGTTCATAGATAATGTGCCTCGTTAAAACCTTACTAGGAAAAGTCTATTGGGAAAAAGCCTAATGAAGGAAAACGAGTACACACATCGTGTAATACGCCTTGAGTGTTGCCTATTTACAAACTTACCAAGAAAACCAATGGGACAAAACCTTGGTTAAGGGGAAAAAAGTACAACACGTATATACTCCCATGATGAAAGCTTTATTTGATATCTCGAAAATGACAGATTCCAATCTTATATATTATTTTCTGAAATGTTGATGATGGCCTTAGTGAATAAATCTGCAAGATAATTACTTGAACGAAGTTGTTGAACATTTATCTCACTATTTTGTTGAAGATCATTTGTGAAAAAAACTTAGGTAAAATATGTTTTGTTTGATCTCTTCTGATATATCCTCACTTTAATTGTGCTATGCAAATAATATTATCTTATTACAATATTGTTGTAGACTTTATTTGCACAGAAAGACCGCATAATTGCAAAATGTATTGAGTCATTGATCTCAACTGTCACCCAATATTGACCGATTTTGAACTATTTTTAGGAATGCTATGCGATTAAATACATATTTTAGAATTTATTTTAAGTTTAGAATTTTAGTCGATTGTACATAAAAATTATATATTTTAAGTATGTTTTTTTTTATAAAACTATTGTAAATACTATCAAAATATTTTTAAAAATTCTTAATAAATTTTGAAATAATTATTTTATTCAAATGTTATAAAATTTAGGCAATTTTTTAATTAAATAAAAAATTTATGATATTTTTAGTATTTTAATTGAATAAAATCTTTTTAAATTTTCCTCAATTTATTTTTAAAATAAATAGTTCATTCTATTCCATGTTATTTCAATTCTAGTTCCTCCAATTCAAATCTTATTTCAATGGTAACCACCATTTCATTTCAATTCTAGCCAGTTTCTATTGCAATTATGGTCATTCCATATCCATTCCATTTTAACTTAAGACTCATTTTATTTTTAATCTCATCCGTCCATCTCTTAAATTAAATCCTAACCGCTTATACAATTTTCATCAAACGGTTAAGATCAACCCTTTACTTTTCTACCTAAAAAGACCAAAACCTAAAAAACTAATTCACTCTTTCTTTTCCTTCCTCTCTCTATCTTTTTCCTCCCCATCTCTTAAGCGATCCTCCTCCCCCTCTCCCTCTCTCCATTCTTTACGGCGACCCCTCTTCTCTCTCCCTTCTCCGATGCCACTCACTCGTCTCTTTCCGCCTTCTCTTCTCCATCGCTGGCAGCAGCAAAGCAGCAACAAAAGAAGATCGACGGACCGGCAGCAGCTCCGGTGAAGGAGCAACAACGCGAGTTCGCTGGCCGCCTCCGCCCCTTTTTTTTTCAGTGGCCAACAGCAATGAGGCAGCAGGGGCAGCAACTTCAACCGGCAGTAGCAGCTAAGACCACCAACAACTCCGAACCAGTAAACAAGGTGAGCTCCGATGGAGTTTTTGAAATTTTCAAGTTGTTCAAAAGACGGATCTTTAACAGATCCGTTCGGGTATATCCCTTTTAAATTATTATCTCGCTTTTAGCATTTTCTATTCTTCACTTTTACCTGCAGTTCGATTTAAATTTTCTTGGAAGTTTCATGTATGTGAAAATTGATATGCATCTTGCTTAAAATGTTTTAATCTTCTGAAATTTGTTCAATACTATTTGTTAAGTATCATCTAGGTTGCCATCTATTTGAATGTCTTGTTAAAACTTCATTGCTCTCCCATGCTATGTTCATAGGATTAAATTAAATATCCTTTGAGTTTTATTATTGTTGGAGATTTTTTATGAACCCTCATCAATTTTTTTTTATCGATCTTAGACGTAAACTTCCTTTTTTCGGTTTTATTTGATGTTTTAATTGATGGTTTAACTGATTATGCAATAATATGTCAAGGTTCATTTAAGTGTAGTAGTCTTGGCTTTATTGAGTTTATTGTGAGTAAGTTTGTCTGTTGAGTTAAAGACTGCATAATTTTACCATTATTTGTATCTTTCTAAGTAATTATTGCTTGAATATTTCTTTTCTTCCCTTGATTTAGTATCTATTGTTAACAAAGCCTTTTTCCATAAATAAACTGGTAGATTCTTACTCAATATGTATTTGTAATGATTTGTTTAATTGAGGAATAAAAACAAAAATATATCAATAGTCAAATTAGTTCTCCAAGTTGGCTCTTCTTTATTTAAAGAAAAATAATGTTACTCTCCTTTATTTTATTTTACTTGTTTATATTTGGTGTTGAAATATTATTATAATTTTGATTTTGGCTATTTTGAAAAAGAAAAATTATATTAATTGGTCTCTCCTTTCATTAATATTTGGCTTGACTAATTCTTACTTGTTTATTTATGACACCTTTATTGTTATATTTAGTTGCATACATATTTGGTAAAATAAATTACCAATAAAATTTGATTTGGCTCTTCTGTATTTAAGGAAAATATTATCATCATTTCCTTTTCTATTATTTTTTTATATATGGTGATATATATTTTAAAATGTTTTGATTTGGCTCTCTTTAAAATAAGAAAAATAGTATATTAATTGACCCCTTAATTTATTTATTTTCCTTGGGTTATTTCCCTCAAAGATACATTCATCCACTCACTTTTGATCCCAAGATCTCTAACTCTCAACACTCACTTTCAAGACTCACACATTCATCCTATCAATTCCTCATTCACTCATTCTTCTAATACAAGTGGTACCTTGTTCTTAACTCTCTCTCATTATCTCATTGCTCATACTTGAATACTTATAATATTGCTCTACTCATAAAAATAAGTTTCGATTCTGATAAGCATTCAAGTGTTTTTTGCTACTTTGTTGTGTTCGAATTACGCTGTCTATATTATTGATGATCATTTCTGCATAATTAATTAGCCCTCTTTATTAGTTTAAATTTGATTTTGCATAATAATAAATATTTGTGTGTTCGAAAATGAAAAACAAGAAAGCATCCAAGTTAGTTTCATTATCCTTTTATGTGTGAGAATATAACTATGGTCGTTCATTATCTCTTTTTGTATGTTATTTACATATATATGAGAATAATGTATTATTACGAGTATTTTATATTACAACTATTTTCACATTGTATATGTGTTACATTACCTCTTCTACGAGGTTTTGAACTTAGAGTTTTATTATTATATATATATATATGTTTATTTGTTCTTTATTTTTACTTGTAATATTTGTACAACTCTTTAACTCTATATATATAAAATGAATTCGGGAAATCACCTAAGGGAAGGGGATTACATGCTAATTTGTTGTTTATTTGCAAACTCATTTAGAAATCATACCTATAGGATTTAAATAATAAGGTTAAATATCATGCTGATAGGATTCAACTAATAAAATCAAGGTTAATTAATTTTAATTATTCTCGCATGTTTCAACATCTTAAGCTTGGTAGTTCATTTATCAAGTTTACCTAATCTCAAATTGCTAATAAAATTACCATGCCTAATTCTTGAGAAACATTTGTTATAACTTGACCGTGTTAATTAATTTTTAATGAATATGTGTTAAATTTAGTACAATCTTGTTTTCTATGTTAATTTTATCAATCGATTAATAATGAGGTATTCATTATTTTGTGATCTTTGATTAATATTAATCTTCAACATGCTTAGTGATTTCTTTTAGTAACTTTAAGTATGTTAAAAAAATTTACAATAAGTAGATTCTAATAACTTTTGCATGTTCAAATCAGATTCTTATAATCTTAGTAGGTTAATCTATTAGATTTTTATAACTCTTTGTATACTAATAATTTTTCAACATTCTCATATAGAAATCATGTCCCTAGGATTTAAAGTAATAAGGTAAATGTCAATTAGCCCATTAAAATCAATTTTGAGCATGTTAAATAATTCAAATAATTTTTTTTGCATATTTTCTGCTCACTATCAAATAATTTCTCAAAAAAAAAATTGTCACTTTTAATCAATCAATCTCTGCATGTATTTTTTAAAATCTATATTCATGTCATATTTTGCTCTCATAATTAATCTTTTTTTTGTTATTATAACTTTGTATGCTCACACAATTTAGGATGAAAACATTCCACAATTATATGTTGTTTGTAAAGCATGTCTAGTTAAATTTAGAGGCCAAATTGAGACCTATCGTGGTAAATGACTATATTGTTTGTTTTTTTTATTTGACTTTGTGTCTAGGAGGGCTTTATATTTTATTTTTATCTAAACCCACCCCTTTAAGAGTCCAGTGCCTCTTGG
Source organism: Solanum arcanum (assembly GCA_027789145.1). Lineage (NCBI taxonomy): Eukaryota > Viridiplantae > Streptophyta > Magnoliopsida > Solanales > Solanaceae > Solanum > Solanum arcanum. The sequence goes on along the minus strand of CM050942.1, from coordinate 55,155,665 downwards.
ACGATCAAGTTGGGACGATTAGGATCCTTTTAGGTACGAAATGCATGCGGTGGTTGGGTAGGGGTAGTTGGCCCTACGGAGATGATGACATCGATTGAGGCTTGAAAGACAAACCATGGTTTTGTCTGTCCCTTTACGACAGCCTATCGGAAAATAAAAAGAAAAGTCGAGTGCTAATCTAAAAGTCTCTTTTGAGTCTCCTTCCCTTTTTACGCTTTTACTTGTTTAATAATTATGTTTTTATTTGAGGTAGGTAAAGAATTAGATTTATCTGTCCCGTTTTCTATCCTCTCGCTTCCTTTTAAAATTTTATTTGATGTTTTATCTATTGCTATCACTTATTTTTATATGCTTAAATAATTAATTAAAACATAATAAATTTATTTCTCAGTTTGTTTAATATTTTATCACTTAGTCTCGTATGCCTAAATAATAAATTAAAATAAGGATGCTATCTTAATTGTTTAATATTATATTATGAGATAGTCTTACATGCTTACGTAATTAATTAAAATAATAAAGAGATTTAATTGTTAAAATTTTCTTGTCACCTAGCAGACATATTAATGAAGTGACCTGAATTGCTATTTTAACCCCCACATAAATTATATGAGATACGGTCGGAACCCACATTTGTGGACCTCGAGGGATGCCTAACACCATCCCCTCGAGGTAATTTGAACCCTTACCCTAATCTTTGGATCGTTTGACCTTAGGTAGACTTAGTTAAGTTAGATAGGTTCCCTAACGCGGTTTAAATCGTTAGGTGGCGACTCTAAGCTCAAAATCCCAAAAGAGTTGTTAGGCCATGCACAAAACCCGTTTTATGATAAATAGGGGCGCGACAGAATGACGACTCTGCTGGAGAATATTAGGTTCTTATGATTACTTGTTTCATGCTTATTTATGTGGGGTTAATTTTTTTTTTTTTTGGTTATTTCACTATTTGTTAGGTGCTTTCCATGTTTAGTTATTATTTTGTTGATTTATTTATCTCTTCTTTCAATATTTCACCTCTTTCTCTTTTACTTATTTGTTTATTACCATGTCTCATCTTTTCCTTTTCCCCTTATTTCTTCACTCACATATTTAATTTCATACCCTCTTTCCTTATTTTCATGATTTTTAATATGTCTATATGTTTAATTTTCTTTACTTACTTATGGTTATTTATTTATTTATTTATCGCTTTATAAATTACCTATGTGTTACCGCTTTCCAAACTAAATGTTAAAGTCTTTATTGCTTTGATAACTTTCATTCCTCTCATTCTTCCCCCAATTGAAACCCTCTGCCTTTTTTATTTTGTTCTCGTGATGTTGTGTCTTTGCACGTCTCACAACTACTCCATTTCACTTCAAACACCTATTGTAGAGAGTCGGCATATGCGTGGACGTAAGAGATAGTTTTACTACCGCGAAACCACGAGCCTCTCGCATAGAATCCCTTTCAAGTTCGTGTCAATCCAACTCTTAGAAGTCCTAGTTAGGTCATACATGTTGCATAAGCCCTAGGTGGTTCGACCTTTGGTGTCAATCTGATCATCATATTTAAATCAAGACATTATGTCAAAATGGAGTTATAAGTTTTCTTTGACTCTAAACTTCAAATTGGTAAAGTATAACTTGAATCAATTATGTGACCTTATTCTATTAACCGTTACAATTGTCCCACTTTGAAGGTATTGCGTCATTCATTTAAAATTATAACTTTGGCTCACTATATAATAACTCGCTTTTGTGTTTGATTACCTCTTTCACTGAAGGTTGTCTAGTATTTGGACTTTGGCTCGACTTAGAACCTGCAATATGATAAATATGTTCAACCTTCAAAAAAATAACCCCTCTCCTCGCCCAACACAGAGTACCTTTTGTACCATCTCTCCTCATTCTACTCCTACTCACACCCTCTCTCAATAAAGGTCTCCAACACGCCTCAACTTTGATGCTTTACAATATCAGGGAATAGGTGTCAAAATAGAGAAGTCTAAGCTAGATGCAATGCAGCAAAAAATGCATGACTTGGAGAAAAAGATGAATGGAGTACTAATCTCAATATCCGCTCATGACCTGAGGTGTAAAAAATTATGTCTACACCTAGGAGTTGAATTGCCATCGGGATTTAAATTTCCAAAATTTAACATGTTCGACGGATGTGGGGATCCAATGGCACATCTCAAAGATTTTTGCAGCAGGCTAGTTGGCTTAGAAAACAATGAACCTCTCCTAATGAGATTATTTATTCAAAGCTTATCAGGAATAACCTTCACTTGGTACGTCAACAAGACTTTTACAAATGGATCGCATGGGAAGACATGACTCGAGACTTTGTGGAAGAATACAAGTTTAATAAGAAGGTTGACCCAACAATATTCAATTTTCTCAAAGTGAAGAAATTAAAATAGTGAATATTTTGAGGAATATTTCATACGGTGGAGAATGGAAGCCTCCAAGATACGTCACTTAATTCATGAAGAAGAGTTGGTCCAAACTTTTATGAGTTCACTTGAGGGTATATACTATCAAACCCTGCTTTCGCTGGTATTCAAAGTTTCAACAGTCCAATTCGAATTGGAAAAGAGTTAGAATATGACATTCAGTCTGGAAGAATTACTGATACACAAAATCCTCGTCAAGTCCTAAAAATTTCATTAGATCAAAGGAATGAAGATGCATCAACCTTTATACGTCCAAAACAAAGAAATCAAAATATTGAGCAAATTAATGCTATTCTTGAGCATTCAAACCTGCAGATATCTCAACATAAGGTAAGAAAACCTCGTGTCTTCACTCCCTTAAGGGAAACCTTGACTGACATTTTCTAGATATTATGGGCTAAAGGACTTTTAATACCACGAAATGGATGGATTCCCAAGCACTCTTCTTCAAACTTTGATCTGTCCAAAAGTTGTGCCTATCATTCAAACATTCAAGGTCATGACACAGAAGAATGTGCAGCATTGAGAAGTAAGATTTAGAATGTGATTGAAAGAGAAAAAATTATAGTGCAACAAGGGCCACAAAACAACAATTGTGATCCTTCTATGGCAAATGCATTCATCGTTCAAGAAGATCCTACAAAGAAGTACACTAGGCACTTTACAAGGAAGCGTAAATCACATCAGAGAAATTGATAAGGACAAGATTCTTATGAACAAAGATGACTATTATTCTCAGAACTTATGCCAAAAACTTTCCTCATTCCTTTCATTTTCTTTGTAATATCTAAACTATTTTTGACCTAATTTCCTCTTTGGATACGTAGGCAACCCTTGATGGGTCCGGTCTCTATCAAATAAATTTCTCTTTTGCCATGTCATTTTAAAACACTCCTTTACAAATTCAAATCTAGGCTAATTGACAATCCATGAACATAATTGACACTAGAATACGAAGTCGAGCCTTAATGTCCAAATACAAGACAATAACTTTCTTTGGAACTTACTATTTTCTTTGAGTGAAGCAGTATAAAAAATTCCCTACTAATAAACTGGGGCAGAATTTTTGAGAAAACCTAAAATATTTTCGTAGAATATTAAACAAAGTGAGTATATATCTTATACTCTAAACTGGGGCAGAAATTTTTGAGCAATCCTCAAAAATTTCATCACAACAGAATGCAACTCTAAAGTCAAAACAAGCAAAGGTACAATCATCTCTGCCTTTTTGAATTTCTGATTTTTCTCTAGATGCATGAATAAATTATATATGATCAAACTGTCACATTTGATACAAGAAGCTACTATTTAAGTCATACTATCCTCACATTATTTTTTGAAGAGGTTATTATCAACTTTCTTCAATGACTGACTGAATATATATTTGAGATCTCCCACCTTATTATTACAGGGTATATTTTTGTGAAGATCCTATGTGAGAATCATCTTTGAGAGTCAAATGTGACTCTACTCGGGCATTATAAGAGGAGGCATTACCTTTAATGCTCAGGTGCCTGACATTCATTTTTCCAGTGACCTTTAAGGCCACAACGATGACAATGATCTCCTTTTCCTTTAGAATAATTATTTTGAGAACCCATATTGTTCTCTCTTTTGTTATGACCACTAGCTCGATGATTATTATATCGTCATTTGCCTTTGCCATGCCCATGCACATTATCTTGGCCCCGATTATTTTGTGTTATTTCAGCTTGATTGTATGCTTCAACTGTGTGTGCCTTCGGTAATGAAACACTTTCAGCAAGACGGGCTTCATGATTTTCCATTAAAAGGTCAGTATGTTGCTCAACCGCCAGAAGGGATGAGATTAATTCAGAGTATTTTTTTAAAACCCTTTCACAGTATTGTTTTTGTATTATCATACTGGAGTCATGGAAAGTAGTTAGTGTCTTTTCCAACATGTCCTCATCTTTTATAACTTCCTCACATAATTTTAATTAGGAAGTAATTTAAAATACAACAAAGTTATACTCAATTACAGTTATATAATCTTGAAATTGAAAGTGCATCCGCTAATAAAGAGCCCTTGGCAATATTGTTTCTTTGAGGTGGTCGTACCTCCCTTTCAAACCTATCCACAATTCAAATGGATCTTTCACTATTAGGTATTCAACATTCAGACTTTCATCAAGATGATGTCGAAGGAAAATCATAGTTTTTATTTTATCTTGACTTGATGTCGTATTTCTTTCGATTATTCAATCACCAAGACCCTTAGTGGTAAGGTAAATTTCGGCATCAAGTATCCATGACAAATATTTCTTTCCAGAAATTTCGAGTGCCACAAATTCAAGCTTTGACAAATTCAGCATGATGAAAGCTATCACAAAATAGTTGCGTTAATAACTTGATGTTGATTTGTTTATAATAATAGATAAATTTATGTTTCAAATGATTAAAAGTTAGTATAAAGTATATTATATGCATGAACATAATGTCACAAAAACACGTAAATTCATGAAGCATTGAAACGGTAAGTTTAATATACTTTCCACTTGTTTTAAGTATTTATTTCTAGTTTCAATAGTTATTAACGTCAAACTTTGCGAGTTTTTCATGCCTATTTAATATAATACTACTCACTTTATGACATACAAATATTTATCATAAATTTATGACAAGAAAATATTTATAAGTTTTCTAATTATCATGCTATCGTATTACTTAAAAGGTATTGATTATTATGCCTAGTAAAGTATTATAATGATACCTAAAGCTAGTTTTATATATAGTAATAAAAATACAGATCAAAGATTTATGCAAGTCCTATTAGAGATGTTATAAACACACAGATACATACATGACTCTAAAAGAAAGTTTATTGAGTTTTAGGAATTAATTTAGAATTAAGTATGTCCCACTTGGTTAAAGACTGATTCTTATAACGTGTTATAAAACATGAGAAAAATATAATAATACTAAACAAGAAATGGAAGACAAATGCGAATGAGAAGTATAAAGTAGTAGAGAGTATTTTTTTATCTCTTCTAGTGTATTTCACAAGGGTGAAACAGTACCCTTTTACAGGATTTAGAAAACACATGTTACATCTTATATTATTAAATACGTTAGTACAACTATAATAAGTACAATAAAAATATACATTACATTCGAGATAAATTAAGAGAAACATCCACACAATTAAGTGGATTTGTAACATTTCTCTCTATATATATATATGTAAAGGAGGATCTTCATCCTGCTAATGTTGCATGACTAAATGATTAGAAAATTTATTGATTTATTCTTTAAAATTTTAGATATTTTTCTCTATTTTTAAATTATTAAGTACTATCCATTACTCCCTATGTTCCGAATTACTTGTCTACTTTTGAATTGAAACATCTATTAAAAAAACAATTATTGAGATAGTGAATTGACTATTTTATCCCTATTAATTATGAAGTAGATGAATTAAAAAATTAATAAAAATGTTCTAGCATTTTCAAAGTAATAAATTGAGGGTATAATAACATTATTTTGATCATTTCTTGATTTGTCAAAATAGACAAATAATTAGGAATAAATATAAAATGAAAAGTGGACAAGTAAATTCTGACAAACAGAGTATTAATTATTAATGATCAGTTATACATTCCTAAAATACAAAATTCCAAAAGGCTACTCCCTACAATTAACATTTACTTTTCCATAATTAATGTGTTTAATTACGAAGAAAGTGGTTACATCATTTCATTAAAAACAATGCTCATTTAATGGTAACCTTAATGAAAAGATAATTCAACATTTTAGAATTTTACTATATAATGTAAAGATTTCAGAATTCTACCACAATTCCTCTATTTCCCATTTTGTACTATTTTATCATTACTTCAATTTGGTTATTTTATTTCTCTCCTTTAATCTCTTTTTGTTTAGCATTGTAACATCTTATTTTTATCTTCATTTTCATTACCTCAAGCAATGAATTTTGATATATATATATATATATATATATATCATATGATAATAATATTATAATAATATGTTAATTGTTTGTAGTTTTTACAACAAATTATCTTTTTATTGATTTATCAGAGGAGTTGAAACATGAACAAGTGCTAGTAGTTCTAATACCATGTTTTTTCTTGATCATCAAATTATACCAAACAAATTTACTATTTAATTTTTGTCACGATCCAAAACCGGGCCGCGACTGGCACCCACACTTACCCTCCTATGTGAGCGAACCAACCAATCTAAACTCTAACATTTCAATATAATATCAACAGAAAGTAATGCGGAAGACTTAAACTCATTAACAAATCAATACATCTATTATTCCCAAAAATCTGGAAGTCATCACCACAAGAACATCTATGATCAAATTACTAAACTAAGAGTATTCTAAAAAGCTAAAACAAGTAAAAGCTAGTCCATGCCGAAACTTCAAGGCATCAAGACATGGAAGAAGATCCAGTCCAAGCTAGAAGCATTAGCTCACCCTGAAGATCCGGTGTGACGAAGACTGGCTAGAATTGCGGTTGAGTTGAAGATGGCGGTACGTTTTTTGCACTCCACAAATAACAAAGAAGAAAACATAAAAGTAGGGGGTCAGTACAAACACGGGTACTGAGTAGATATCATCGGCCAACTCAAAATAGAAAACAGTATATACCAAGTAATATCATAAAATCAACTATGATACTCAACATGTATCAACAACAAGTACTTTAATCGTTAATAAGTATTGCCAAATTCACACATGAGGACTCAAGCCTTAATACCATACTCATTTGGGAATTAAGTTCATTAGATTGAGTATATTAACATCTTTCAAGATTCATTATCTTTATTTCTCTTGTGTCGGTACGTGACACTCCGCTCCCTCATATTCTTTATTCCTCTTGTGTCGGTACGTGACACTGCGATCCCCTAAATCTATGTGTCGGTTCGTGACACTCGATCCCCTAAATCTACGTATCGGTTCGTGACACCCGGTCCCCCTAAATCTACGTATCGGTTCGTGACACCCGATCCCCTAAATCTACGTGTCAGTTCGTGACACCCGGTCCCCCTAAATCTACGTGTCGGTTCGTGACACCCGATCCCCTAAATCTACGTGTCGGTTCGTGACACCCGATCCCCTAAATCCACGTGTCGGTTCGTGACACCCGATCCCTTAATTCTATGTGTCGGTTCGTGACACCCGATCCCTTAATTCTATGTGTCGGAACGTGACACTCCGATCCACTAATCTCATTAAGTTCGTTCATCAAGCCTCCTCTTATGCCAAGGCATTATCATTCTCATTACTTTAGTTTATCAAGCCTTCTCTCATACCAAGGCATTATCATTCTCATTACTTTAGTTTATCAAGTCTTCTCTCATACCAAGGCATCATCATTAACAAAGAGATTAGGGTTTTGCAAGATTTGGGATTCAATAACTTCATCATGCTTATATAATCACAATTATATAATCACATTCATGCAAGCATACAATTAAGCACATAGCAGAGTTTACAATACTATCAATACATATCATTCGCTATTAAGAGTTTACTACGAATAGTATGAAATAACCATAACCTACCTCCACCGAAGATTAGTGATCAAGCAAGCAATTTCCCAAGGATTTGTTCTTCTTCTCCTTCGATCCTCTCTCTCTTGTTCTTTCAAATTTTGTTATTCAAACCCTCTTTCCTTTATCCTGATTAACATATAATTAAGTATAAAAGATGGCAATAATACCCCACTAATTAACTCAAGGTTACCTCTTTTAACCCCCAAGTAATTAGACTTATTATTATTAACCTACTTTCTTTATAATTTAAAGCAGGAATAGTCAAAAACGTCCCTTAAAACATTTAAAGAAATTCGACCCAGCCTGGGATTACGCAGTCTGTGACGGCCCGTCGTGCCTGCGACGGTCCGTCCTGCTGCTCCGTCACAGAGTTCAGAGACTCAATTCTATTAAAGGGGTCTGTGACGGTCCGTCGTGCCCACGACGGTCCGTCCTTCCATGTCGTCACGAAGTTCAAATAGTCGATTTCAGTACCCAATTTCAGAATTTCTAAGTGTTTTGAAACGAGACCCTGCGACGGTCCGTCGTACCCATGACGGTCCGTCGTGGTGTCCGTCGTCTCAGCCAGTTTTCCAGAAATAAAATCCGCTGCTCAAAACGACTAAACAGGTCGTTACAATTTTTCATCACAAATATTTCTAAAAAATATATAGTGACTTTTTATCGTTGGTTGTTGATAATGTTTACGAATTATTAGTGGTTTTACAACAAATTATCTCTTTATTGATTTTTCCAGAGGAGTTGAAACGTGAACAAGTGCAAGAAGTTCTTTTACCATGCTTTTGGTTTGTCTTCAAATTTTACCAAACAAATTTTCTATTTAATTTTTCATCACAAATATTTCTGAAAATTATATAGTGACTTTTCATCGTTGATTGTTGATAATGTTTATGAATAATTAGTTCTTCGTCAATTAAAAAAAAAAAGTAATTGTCTTTTAAATTTCTTGTTGTAGATTGCACAGATATGTGATGTTATTAATAACACAAACTTATTAACTTTTCATTATTGATTGTATTTATATAATGGATTCATTGTAAATTATTTATTCACTACATATTATATGAAAATATAATGCTACCCGCGACGACATATATAAAATGAGAAGATTTATCAACTAAGCAAGATTAACTTTATTCGTGTAGGATTATCCTTTTGCAAATCAATAAGTGAACCCATGTTTATTTTTTTTTATACGACATAAGAAGTGAAAAAAATAATACGGCATTTGAAATTGCTTGTGAAAACATTTGCAAAATTTCTTATTTCCTTGTATTTATTTGTACGTCAAAACGACAAAAAAAATAAATCTAAAAGTATATATTTGCCATACCTCATCTTACGTTATTACAAATTACTCCATGTAACTACTTTTTTTGAAAATTACTACAAATGAACCACTAGCTTCAAATAGATTGTTGTAGTAGAAATTATTTTAGATTGTTTTAGCGAAACACACAATATATTAAAAGTGTATAAATCTGAGAAAATAAACCTTTAAATGAGCAAACATATAAGAGCACATTTGTTCTTTCTATTTATAATGTAAAACTTAAAAAATATACTTTCTTTTTTTAAAGGCCTAACATTCACCTTTTTTATGTTTCAGGGTACAATATTCATGCTCTTTTAAAATAGGAGAAAACACAAAAAATATGAAAAATAATTACGAATCTGAATACTCAAAAACTTTTATAAGATAAAGTCAAATAATAAGTGTATGAGAAATAATAAGTGAAAATGCATAAGTACTCGAAAACGTCTCAGAGATACACTTATACTATACTAAGGTCCTTTACAAATAACGTTTTACCCCTTTTCGATCTATGTGACACTATATTCTGGGTCCAGCTCGTGTTAACAATTTTACAATGATAGTGCCAGCAGAATTAAAGGAAATAATGTTTTGTAATTTGTACAAACAAAACACAAATTTAATAATAAATACTATCAAATAATGTGAAATTCCTGAGCAACATTCAAATAAAATATGAAATATTTAAAAAATGCGTGTAGCACAGCCAGATTTACTAGTTATTGAATAATAGGTAAAATTAAAGTCATCCATTACATTAATCTACATATATACCTGAAAAATACAGAGCATATGTGGTTCCATAGGAAATTGAAATCTAAAATGTGCAAGTACACCTTATTGTATATTGAATTCAATGTATGAATTGTACATTCGGGAAAAGGCATAAATTCATCTTTGAACTTATCCGGAAAAGCTAGTTACACACTTAAATTATTATAGTGACCTATTACACATCTATACTACACAAAAGTAAATTTCTTACCCCTTAAAACAAACCTAGAAAAACAATAAAATAAAAATAAAAGTAGGCGTGTTGGTTTGAAATTAAAGTAAGCTAGAATCATATCCGCCCCCACCCCCCCAACACAAACTTCTTCTTCTTCAAACCCCACCCATTGTCCTCTTCTTTATTTTCCTCACATTTCTTCATTTTTTATCACAATCTTAAAACATAATTATTCTTTATCCTCAATTAGGTTAATTTTCAATGATTTGTTACTGAATAATTGTATTTTATCTAGAAAATTTTTAATTGATTGTTTCTATCTTTTTCATTTTTTTTACTTTGTTAATCAATTTTTTGTTATGGTAATAATAACAGCTTTAAGAGTTTAGTGGTGATAGGTTGTGGGTGATAAACATTAAAAGAGGTAATTGAAGGGGGTGAAGAAGAAAAAAATGATATTTATAATGGTGGTGTCGATATTTGATGTTGGTGACAAAAAAGAAGAAGAATTGAAGGTCATATAGCGGGGGTAAAGAACAAAATCAATAGTGATGGTGGGGCCAAATTAATGTGATTTTTCAATGAAATGAGAATAGAAAATGGATGGGATTAGTGATGAAGAAGATACAATTATTAGAGAATTAAAATAACTAATTAGGAATTAGTTAGAGTAAAATATAATTAACAAATGAAAAACTAATTAATAAAGAAAACAAAATAAAAAATTATAATTTATGACATGACACTGACGTGCGGTGATGTGACAGTAAGTGTAATACACCACATAATGTGAGAGTGGTGTTATACATCTCAGGAGGGTAATAAATTTATTTTTGGATAGTTAAAGTGTGTAAAAAGTTACAATGATAGTTTAAGCGTGTAACTGCATTTTTAGGACAAGTTTAAGAGGAAATCTATGTTTCCTTGTACATCCACGACTCAGGTAAGCAAAGTATGGACCATAAATGGATTCCATTGTAACATTAATGGATATACTTTCTAACTCATCAAGACCAATAGTTCATTCATTTGTTGACCACGATCTTCCTTGCATTCTGTAGGAATTTTCCAATATTACTTAACGCGAGCCTAAACTCTAAAGCCCTCTGTAACACCTAAAGGACTATTTTTAACAGTTTTGCATATGACCGTATAATCTTCATTGACTTTATCAGGGTCAATGAAATCCCTTACAATTAAAAAAGAAGAAGAAGGCAATACCTACTATATAATTTAGTCCGAAGTCTAAAGGGCAAAAAGAATTGCCGATAATTCCAAAGGGGCATATATATTTTTTAAAACCAAAAGGACAGATCATTCATGACGAAGCAATTTTCCTCTGAAAAAATATTGACGCCGTTAGTCTATTAAAAATAAAAATCATTGTCCTACAAGGGCAACATTTTTCTCGAATTCTTTAAACTAAAATCGTTTCTATGACAACGTTTTAATTAAAAAATATTTTTCTAGTAAATCGTTCCCCAGGTAGCCATTTTAATAAACAAAAATAAAATAGTTGCAATTTTTTTTAAAGTCATTGAGAAGGGAGCGGAAATTTCATTAGAGAAGACATGATAATGTCAAAAGCACTACAAAAGTAGAAACAAGTGAAACAACTAGAAAAAGGTCATCATACATTTGTAGATTTTAAAGAGAGATTTAGATGGATATTAAAACTTTATCATTCATCACAATTAACTGTACATAAGCTACAAGACATGTATATATATATACAACTTCTAGATCCAACTAATCACTGGAAAATTTAACGGACTATTTGACAACCTAACTAACTTTTTAACCAACATAAAATAAAAAGCTAACAATCTTGACTAACTAATTGAATTAATTAACTGATCAATTAATCAATTTCAATACTCCTCCTCAAGTTTGATATACTGAACAAGTTCAATACTCCAAGCTTGTCTAGTAATAATTCATGTTGTGTCCTTCCCAAAGACTTAGTAAGCAAATCAACTTGTTAGTCTTTAGTGTTGATGTAGGTTGTCTTGAGTCCTTTCTAAATCTTTTCTCGAATGAAATAACAATCAATCTCTATGCATTTAATACGTTCATTAAACACTGGGTTTACACTAATTTGTACAGAAGCCTTTGCTATCAAAAAAATATATTGAAGATGGTTCAATCAGTTTTACATTCAGTTCCATGAACAAACCAACAACTCATACTACTTCAGCTGTCAAACTAGCCATACTCCTGTACTCAGCCCCTGCAGAGCTCCTAGAGACAGGATTCTGCTTCTTGGATTTTCAGGAAATGAGTGAATCACCAAACTTCAAATACAAAACCAGTAATAGATATTCTTGTATTTGGACAAGCAGCCCAATCTGTATCAGAATAGCTTGTTAAGTGAGGCATGTGATCTGAGCACATCAACAATCCCTTCCCTGGTTCCAGTTTAATGTATCTCATTACCCTAAGAGCAGCATCCAGTATGACATTTTTTGTTGTTTCATAAACTGACTTAAGGTATGTATTGCTAAGGCTATGTCTGGCCTTGTGTTCGTAAGATATAGCAGCTTACCTATATGCCTTTTGTGTCTAGAAACATCCTCAAATAAAATGTCAGTAGTCTTGATATCTTGATCAAACTCTACATTGGTCAACTTTATGTTGGATTCTAGTGGTGTCAAACTCGTTTAGCATTTCCCAACTCGTCTTCAGCTATCAACTCCTAAAGCATATTTCCTTTGGTTCACCACAAAACCTTTGCTAAAAAACTCATTTTCCAAAAAAATATTTAAGATTTTCTAGATCTTTAATTCTAAAATGTATGTGTAGTACACACTTGGTTTCTTCTATTAACTCAATGTTATTTTGTATAATAAATAGATCATCAACATATTCCAAGATTATTGCCAAGCTAGATCCACTCCTTTTAGTAAACAAAGAATAATCTAGGTGACTGTGTGTAGTCTGAATAAAAGAAAGCCTCTGTCAACTTGAAATTCCATTGTCTTGATGGTTGTTTAAGTCCATAGAGTGACTTAACAAGTTTACAAATAATACGTTTATTCTTCCCCTGACCATAAAATCCCTAGGCAGTTCAACATATACCTCCCAAGACAAATCACCTTATAGAAAATAATTGAATATATGCATTTGAAAAATCATCTGGTTCTTAGAAGCAGCTAAGGCTATGATTTCCCTAACAATCTGTAATGATCATTTTCGATCGTTTTGAGCACTAAAATTTTTCTATGTTATAAAATATTTTCCAATAGATTTAAAGAGGTGTTTTGGACTATTCGTAATTATAATTATGTAATTAGTGGGGTTGTTTTAATAATTTATAGAGTTGGTGGTTAGAGAAAATAACATTTAAATTTAGTAATGGGTCACTTTTACCATGGTTATAATTGGTTATATAAGAATTTTGGAAAAAATATAATATGGAAAAGAAGGATAGGGAAAAATAAACCTAGCTAATCTTCCTGCGGTGTCTAAGAGAACTAGCGAACCAGGTAATATTCTAAGTGTTAAATATATTTCACTATTGATTTATGTCCTAATTTGATTATATTGATTATGTAATTAAGGTTGGCTTGAAATTGAGGTTAGATAGTAGCGTTGGGTTGGTTGACGGTGCTCGTGTGTAATGGTCATTAAACGGTGATTGTTGTTGTATACCTGTTGCACCCAAACTCTTGAAAGAGAATAAATTGGAGCAATTTATATATAAAGAAAATTCAGCATGTGCCTTTGATGAAATTGAAAAGCAAAACATATTAAATGTTGTAAAGGAGAAACATAAATGCTACTGCCATTATTCTCAAATGTCCACTACTGCTTAGGTGGTCACTAAATTGGTTTTTTTTATATGAATAGAATTACAGTTTGTTGAGCTTACCACTGGTTTCGTTACAAGTTGCATAGGAATTAAGCTTACTAATATAATTATCATGTTATCAAGTTATGTTTTTAATATATTGAGATAGGTAATTAAATATTATGTTTATTGAATTACTTAATTTTCATTAAATTGTGCTAATTGGAGGAAGTAAGACTTATCTTTAGGTTGTACTTTAAGATATTGATTATAGAATTAGTGGATTGACGGGTATAGGCTAGACCCAGAATAATCGGAGTATTTATGGTCTTGTTAACTTACACCTTATATATATATATATATACATACTTATATATACATATATATACATATATATATATATATATATATATATATATATATATATATATATATATATATATATATACACACACACACACTTGATAGATCGGAAGGGTTCGGAGGCAATAAGGAAAGGAAAGACTTTGGAAAAGTAGTTGCTTGACTTCGGTTCTTTGGTGGAGGTAGGTTATGGTTTATTTCTATTTGATAGATAAACTCTAAATAGCTATTGATATGTATTGAGTGATATTGTAAAGTCTTCTATGTACTTGATTGTGTGATTGTATGTTTTGATTGTGTGGTTTGTGGTTGGCCTAAATTATGAGACTGTTGAATTTCTAATCTTAAACCCTCTCTATTTAAAATGACTCCTTGAATAAAGAAGGCTTGGTGAAATAAAATAATGAAATAATTGGATCGGAGTGTCACGTTCCGACACGGTATTATGGGATCGGAGTGTCACGTTCCGACACGATATATGGGATCGGAGTGTCACGTTCCGACACAATAACATTAAAGGAAAGAAATCTTGAAGTAATATACTTATTCTCAAAGAACCTGTTTTCCAAATGAGTATAGTGTGGAGGCATGAGTCCTCATAGGTGTGCTTGATGTTGTGATTGATCGTGTACCTATTATGGTGTTGTTGTCAATGGTTCATGTGTTTGTTTCTTGCCACCTGTTAAGCATTGTAGTTATTTTTATGATATTAATTAATATATATTGGTTTCTATTTTGAGTTGGCCGATGATACCTACTCAGTACGTTTCCTTGTACTGACCCCTACTTGTATTTCTTCTCTGTTCTTTTGTGGAGTGCAGCAAGTGTACCATCGACTTTGACTCGCCCTCAGCTCTAGCCAGTCTCCAGCTCATCAGAGTTCAGGGTGAGCTATTAATTCTAGCTCGTGCTGGATTCTCTCATTCACGTCTTGATGTTTTTGAATTTTGGACATGGACCATCTTATTGCTTATTTTGGTTTCTTAAACACTCTTAGACCTGGTAATTTGGAAATAGATGTCCTTGATGTGATGAATATCAGATTTTGAGATGATAAGTATTAAACTTTAGAAACTTATTTAAATTGGTTGCTTAGCATCTTTTGGAGTTTCCACATTATTTATATTATTTATATTATTTATAGTTAAACTATTGGTATATGTTGGGGTGTAGATGTGTTGGTTCGCTCACCTAAGAAGGTAAGTGTGGGTGCCACTCACGAATCATTTTGGGTCGTGACACAATCACCATTTTCATTATAGGTGAAAATTTTTCTTGATAATCTATCCCCCCTCAGTCTGACTATAACCTTTTGCTACTAATCTTGCTTTCTATCAATCTCATCATCAGCCTTATACTTAATTTTAAACACCCATTTTCATCCTATAGAAGCCTTTCTTGTTCTCAACTGAACTACCTTGCAAGTACCATTTTCTTCTAATGTTTGAATCTCTTGTTGCATGACCTATATCAACCTTGTGTCTTTTACTGTTTCGTCATAGTTCCTAGGTTCAGTCTCTTTGGAAAATTGAGACAAATAAACCTTATATTGAGGAAAGACACTATCATAAGAGATAGTTTCTATGAGAGTAAGGATGAGATGACTTAGAACCTTGAGTAACATAGTCTTGCATCCAAATGGGGGGATGAGAAACAGTAGAACACTGTCTACTTCCTCCTGCCTAGGCTCTTCCATCAACATCTACACGAACCTCATTCTCTGTATTTTCTTTAGCTATACTTGGTTGATCATGGGTAATATTTTCCACATAAAGAATAAACATTCATTCAGATCTACTAAATTATCATTTATGGGCATATGTGTCTGATGAAGTTCATCATCAATCATAGGATGGTTGTGTGTTGTTCATCTTATAAAAGGGAAAAACATATTTCATGAAAACAACATCTATATTCACCAAGAGTTTTTACTGAGACAAACTGTATATAACATAACCCTTTTGAGTTGCTGAGTATCTCATTATACACTTTCACCATCTCTAGGAGTAAATTTATCAGGCTGAACCATTCTTGTTGCATAGCATAGACATCATATTGTCATGATATTATCAATATTTGCCTTATGGCCATTGAAAAAGAGTTTGCCCGTTAAAAAATTTAGTAGGTAATATGTTAATCAGATAATCAACAACTAATATACACTCTCCCCAAAATCTAATGGGAATAACACCTTTAAATCTTAGTGTCCTTGCTACTCAAGTATGTGTTTGTGCTTTCTGTCCACCATTCCATTTTGTTGTGAAGTGTGAGGAAAACTACTTTTATGAATAATACCAAGAAACTTAAACAAAGTATTGCATTCAGTATTAAAGAACTTTGTGCCATTATATTATCTTATCTTCTTGATATTTTTATTAACTGAGTTTGAACAAAAGAAAAAAGAGCCTTTAGAACTTGGAAGACATCACTCTTCATTCTCAACAGATACAACTAGGTCATTGTTGAATTATATTCAACAATTGTCAGGAACAATCTACAACCATTATGAGTAGCAGTCGTATATGGTTCCTTAACATCTGAGTGAAGCAAGTTAAAAATCCTCAACAACTCTAGATATACTTGTGTGGAAAGGCAATCTTGTTTACTTGGAAATGGGACATATTGCACATTTATTACATACAGTAATGTATATATTCTCTTTTCCTTGAGTTTCATATTTCAAGACTTTTATTGAACGATATCCTAGACTTTAATGCCAAAACAGCTCGTATGCAACTAAGTGTTGTGTGAGAGACACCATCTCGACACCATCTCATCAGTCCTTCCTTATCCACATGGTTGTAGTAGAGTTCAACAATCTCCTTACCAATCCCCATTCACTTTCTTATTGGAGAGGTCCTGAAGAACAAAAAACTCAGGAAGGAAGTTAACTGAGAATTTCTTTTTTCTTGTAATCTATGATACTGAAATAAGATCATGCTTGAATGCATGTACCACCAAAACATTATTCAACACATTGAGATCAATAATTTTACATTTGCCAACATGAGACACTGAAGTAAATTCAACATTAGGTAAATGCACCCTCTTACTTAGACAACTAAATGCAGATGTCCATTTATTGTGCTTAGATGTCATATGGCATGTAGCATTTGAATCCATTATCCATCTATCTCCCTTTTCTTTGTCTCTAGTTCTCACTAATAATGCTTTGGGTTTTGAAATTATACCTGCCATGCCATATCCATTTTACCTTTGGAGCTTGATCCTACTTTCTCTTTGTCCATCATGTGTTTATACTTGTGATACATGTTCTTTTCTTGGAGTAAAGGTCCAAATAAATCATCATATCTTGTAGCATTTGCATGATTTGCCATGTCTTGTTGCTTATTTTCTGATTTTTATTTGCTAGTTGTTTTGACGTTTTCTAGAACTTTTAGTCAACATGGTGTCTAATAACCTGAAACAATTTACCTTGATGTGGTCTTTCAATTTACACTGATCACATGTTTGATCCTAATTATTCTTTTTATCCTAAAATATCCTCTGAGAATTCCCTTTCGTGCATATAATGCAGTAGGATCTAGAATATTGTTCCCTGCATAGAGAGCAGTTGGATATGACATACCCCCACTACATGTGAACTTGCAGTCATACGTAGGCCTTCACCTGCCATCAACATATCATATGCCTTTCCAACAATAGGTAGAGGGTTCATCATCAGGATTTAACTTCGTTCATGAGCACACACTTCATTCAATTCCATCAAAAAATAAAATATCTTCAAACAAGCTAGATTATCAACATAAGTTCTTGATTTATCACATTTGCGTGAAGGTGGAGAAACTAGTACGTCAAAATCATCCGTCAACAGTCATATTGTCGAGAAATATGTTGAAATTGTCAAATTACCTTGATGAATCATGCAGATTTCCCTGTGCAGTTGATATCCGTGAACCTTATCAAATCTCTCTTTCAGATCTGTCTAGACGATGGTTGCATTTGTAGCATAAACAAACCGACCGAGCAGCTCCGTCAACACAACGTTCATGATCCAAGAAGGTACAAATGCATTGCATTTCTCCCATTGATCTTATTGTGCACATTGATAAGCACTCTTCTTGCAAGTCCCCAACACAAACCCCAACTTACTCTTGGCTCGAAGGTTAATCAACATGAATCTGCTCCATAAAGTAATTCTACATCACTGTAAGTTGCACAGTGATGAGCAACTCTATTAAGAGTGTCAGAAAAGTGAAGATGAAGTGGACATTTTAACTTTTGATCAACATCATCAATAATTTCAATTGTTTTTGTTTGTGATGCATCAATGGTGGAAGCTTCAACATCTCCCATCTCTCAGCTTCATCAATGATCGTATTGAACTGATCAATAGTTTAGAGCTCTGATACCATGTAAATTTTACTAGGGAGATTTAGATGGAAACTAAAACTGTCATTCATCACAATACTGTATATAAGCTACATTACATGTATGTGTATACAAGTTTTAGATCCAACTGATCACTGACAAGTTTAACTAACTATTTGACAATCTAACAAACTTATTGGCCAACTTAAAATAAAGCTAATTACCTTGACTAACTAAATGAATTAATTAACTGATCAATTAACCAATTCCAATATACATAAGTGAAAAAGTATATTTCTTTGAGAAAAGAGAGATTTTTTCTGTCTTATCAGCAATTTAAATTTATTTTTATTATAAATCGCTTCCAATGCATTGATTTTTTTTAAAAAAAATTATAATAAAACAGTTGCTGATTTTCTAACAAAAATCTCTACTTGGGGAGTATTTTCAAGAAACATATAAGGAAGAAAAAAAGAAAACCATGTTTTGGATACAATCGTTGCTAGGGAAGAGATTTTTATATTTAACAGAGTAACAACACCATTAGTATGTCAAAGGAAAATAGTTTAGTCAGAGCGATTTTTCCCTATTATTTTTCTAAAAATAAAATTAATGTGCCCTTTTAAAAATTTTTGCAATTGTTTTTTGCACTTTGGCTCTTTATTCCTATACAATCTATGAAAGTAATCAAAATCTTATGTTGGAATCATTTACTCTAAGAAATTAGCTACTACAAATTGAAGAACTATATAGGAAAATTTGTGAAAGGAATACGTTTTTGTTGTTGTAGCATCAACTTCTTATTCATGACTCTACATGTATAACTAGAAAATTTTTGAAGAGAAAATCTTTTAGTGTTGCCAAACCCCAAAGGTTTGATGTGGAGTTGTTCATGACTCATCATGTATAACTAGAAATTTTTTGAAGAGAAAGACTTTTCGTGTTGCCAAACCCCAAAGGTTTGATGTGGCGTTGTTTATATAAGAGTAAATCGTCTCCTTCTAGCGCTATAATGCAATTTTTTTTTAATTTTTTTTTGGCTGGGAGACTTTTCTTGAAAAAATTGTGGTCCATACAACTAAAATGGCCCATGGGTCAATGATATCAAAAATACAAAATACCTAATTTGGTCTGGGCACTATTCATCCTTGATGAGTACACAATACTCTTTCCTCCACCTTCTCCACTGCATTGTCGAAGAAAATTCCAATTGTTTGCCTCCTCCATTGAATCATTTTTGATCTCGAGTGGTCTTCACTGTTACCAGGTAGTCCGCTTCCTTTCTACCTCATTTTCTTCTTCTCAATTCCCCGCATGATCTTTGAATGATATCCCTATATTTTGTGCTTTTCCTCAGATGTAGATTTCGTGATGTACTTTCCCTTGAAACATTCTAAAACTTCATCGGTAGTGTCCGATCCACCTGTCTCTGTGTTTATTTGATGTAACTTTGTGGTAGCTAGGGTAAAATATAACATTTATGTATTGAACTACCCCCTTAACACTTAGATTATGTATTATATTATTATACTATTGTGTAGATTCTATCAATATCTGCAGTAGTCATATGCTTTCTTTTCCTATCAAGATATGCTTTAGGTATGTTCCTTGTTCTGATTCTCAATATTGGTACTTCTAATTTGTCTATATTTATCTGTGTCCTGATAGTTTTTGGTAAATCATCAAAATTGTTGTACTCCTTTCTTTGTTGTGTTTCCACTACTTCATTAGACAATTAGTCTGCAACATTATCACCTTCTATGAAAATATGAGTGATGTTTACATTTAATTGTTCTGATTTCATCCTTATATTATCTACTCTTTCCGCCAACTCCCAAGATATCTTCCACTTCCCTCTTATCATTTTCATCAGACTTAGTGTGTCTGTTTTGATTGTTATTGATATCACCCTGTTCTCCCAATAATACTCCAATGCTTCATAGATTGCCACTGACTATATCTCTGTGTTAGTAATATTACCAACTTCTGCTGACCTAGCATAAATATAATTTCCTTTTGAGTTCCTTAGGCAAATGCCATATGGTCTCAGCCCTAGATTCCCTTTGGATACTCCATTAGTGTTGCAGCCCAACCTGTGTGTTTCTGGGGTTTTCCATATTACACTATGATAATGTAATTTAGGCTTGTACCACTTATGTTTTTTGATAATTTCAAGCCACAAACTTGAGTCCAAATGTATCCAAGGATATAGTGTTTTCACCAACTTCCTAAACATTTCTTGAACTTGCATCACCATCCCTCCAAAAGTAGTGTTTTCTCCATGCTTTCTACTATTTTTTGTCTTCCAGATTATCCACATGATTATTGTTGGCATTTCTCTCATTACTTCTTATAGTTATGGTGATGATTTGAATTTCCACCAAAAATGATTATTTGTTTTAAATACATTCCTTCTATTTGTGTACTTGTGAAATCAACAATTTTCTCCATAGGTTGTTTTCCTACGAGGCTTATAGAAAAATATGGGTTGTTGTTTCCTCCTTTTCACCACAACACCAGCATATTTAAACTAGATGAATCTTCACCTTTTTTTAAATTATCATATTGTAGGAATTCTTATTTTCCAAAACCTCCATAGGAAGAAATTCACCTTAAAAGGAACTCACTTGTTCCAAGTATAAACACAGTCAGCTCTTATCTCCTACTTCTTTATCATAGCTTTCCAAATTGATTTTATACTGAAAGAGGTTTAACTTGAATTATTTTGGGATTAAAAACTTTTTTTTCTCCCAGAAATTATACCCTAAAAGATTCTATAATCATTACACATCACCATTTAACCCTCTCCTTATGATCCTTCTAATCACGGGATTCCCTCTGTCCTCTCTTCTGCCCCCCGCCCCCCTTATCCTACCCCATCAAGATGGAGGACTATCTATTTGTAGTTTTATTCAAGTCTATTGACATTAATCTGTCATGATACTTGTATGATTGGATCAGAAGATGTAGAAACAACGTCACTGGAACATATTTAACTAGGAAGATAAAGCATTGGATTATCTAGACTCTCTTTGAAGCTTCTAAGACGAATGAGAATGTAGTCAAAAGGTGGAAGAAGAAGTAAATGCTGTCAGAAACCTTATCCTAGGAACATCATACAATTTTGACAGATACATATGTCTCATTAATGTATGAGGCAAGAAGATAAGACATCATCATCCCTGAACTGACCTTCAACTCTGGTTGGGCCTTCATTGCTGAGAAAATGAGGAATTTCATTGCCAAACAAAAGAGGGAGACCAGTAGACACAACCACAGATTAATAGACAACAAATCAAAAAGAATAAATGGTTCAACGGGGCATAAAAAAATTCAATGGAATTTCAAGAACTAAAGAGTGGTAATGTCATCTGCAATAATGGTTTCTCGTCCTCCAAAAATAAGGGATTAAAGAAGAGTTTGGTTGGCACTATCGAAGATGGGTCAAATATCTCACCTCCATTGTCACAAATACGTAGATGGGCCAACAAGCTATGTAAATAAGTGCTCGACCTCAACATATACGAAATAGGAATGGGCCTCTTTCTTAGCGAGTTTGCCTCTAGGCTTACAACAAAGCAATTACCTTGTAGCAGTTAGTTGTTGAACCAAAGACCACTCACGCTTTACTAGTGGAACCCATTGGCGGGCACTTCCAATTAAATAGAAAAAACAAGTTCCACTTAGATTAGGATTGTGGGAATCCCCCTTCACCTATGGGTCTATAAAACCATTAAGTCCATAGAACACCATTATTGTGTATGGATTGACACTGAGGAAGATACGTCCATCTGGAGCCATATCAAATGGGAGATAATCAAAATCAAAGGATATAGGAGGAAGATCCTGAAGAAGATACCCATCAAAAATAGTTGAATCACCTTCTCCATGCAAATCTTGAACGAGCTTCTAGCTATGACAGTTATCGGAGCTAGAAGAATTTTGAATCCCATTACCCAACAGTCACTGAATTTTCACCTAGTGGATAAAAATATTTGCATTCTTCACCTGGACAGTCACTAGTGATAGCACATGGAATGTTAAGTATGAGACAATGTCAGCACATGCCAAGGTTGAGTCACATTTGATAGTGATAAAACATGCTAATGCTGAGTTACATGGGACAACTTCCATAGAAAATTTAAAACTTTCGAGCCGGGTTAAATTTAATTCTGGAGACCCAATTAAATCAAGCCCAAAAATTATTTCTGATATCTTGAGCCCAGCTATAACTCAATTTCAGATGAAGAGCTGTTCTAATACTCATAATGAACTGGAGAACATTCTAGCTGTGGCCTCAAAATTACTAGAAACATATATGACTTTGGAAGCTTGCTTTGTATACTCACACAATATAGATAAATCAATTGAAGTGACATCAAAAGGGACCTTTACCATGCAACTTAAGATTACCCCTCAGTCAGGCGAAGAGACTGAGATTAATAACCATTCCAAATATATAATAGAAGGGACAACCATGCATGCATCCATCCCAAATGAGTGCAACTGCAGTCCATCCACGACATCCAATCGGTTACCACCTAGTCTCCTGCATCCCTAAAGGACGCTAAGATAGATGTTTCAGACTGGGTAAATTCTCACATTCTTAATTTAAGAAATAATTGTGGGGTAACTTTTGAAGAGGAAACTCTAGCCATTTTCATGAAGCTAGATAAAAGAAAAGCGGTACTAAAGAAGAAAGAGCAGGAAAATATAATCACAACCCCAAAAAGTAAGAGACTCACCAAGAATGAATTGAAGAATTTACAATCCAATCTCAACCAAGTCGAAGTGGTCAGAAATAGGGGGAAAACACTCTGTCTCACTTAAAAATGAATGTAAACCTAATTTCATGGAATGTGAGGGACTCAACAAGATAGAAAATAGGAATATTGTTAAGAGTTTACTAGAAAATAGAAGGTTGATGTCTATTGTCTCCAATAAAAAATGTTAAGACGAGAAGTTAAATAAGAAACCAAATAACTATGGACTTGTAGAAAGATGAAATGTGATTTCATCAAAGTTGTGGGAAGTAGTGGGGAATCCTAATATTGTGGGACAACAGAGTAAGG
This sequence comes from Solanum arcanum, assembly GCA_027789145.1. Taxonomy (NCBI): domain Eukaryota; kingdom Viridiplantae; phylum Streptophyta; class Magnoliopsida; order Solanales; family Solanaceae; genus Solanum; species Solanum arcanum. The sequence goes on along the minus strand of CM050942.1, from coordinate 55,131,860 downwards.
TCAAAGATAATGGTGTAAGTATATCGACACTCTATCACCAATGGCTTTGTCCATTCTTACAACTCTTTTACGTGGTACCTCACCGGTGTCTATGCTCCACCTATTAAGTGAAAAATTATAATGTTGGGAGGAAATTGCAGCTTGCAAACAACTTTGTGAAGGTCCTTGGGTAACTTGTGGTGATTTCAATACAAATAGATTTATGTTAGAAATAAAAGGAGCTTCAAAATCACTAGTGTGTTGTCTGGCTTCTCTAGATGGATCGAGGACATGGAACTTCATGATCCCCATCTAATTAAGGGTAATTTTACCTGCCTTAGAGGCATCAACAATCCTAGTGCAGCTAGACTAGACATGTTCCTCTTCTTCTAAGGATGGGAGGAAAATTTCAAAAATATCAGACAAAGGATTTTGCCTAGAGCTACTTCAGACCATAACCCCATCGTGCTAGAATGTGGAAACAGGGAGAAAGCAAAATTAAGTTTCAATTTCAAAAATTGGTGGCTCAATATGGAGGGTTTCAGCGAGTTGGTAAACAACTAGTGGAATAACTATGTTGTAGAAGGATGTCCCGACTTTAGGTTCAATAGCAAGTCAAAAATGTTGAAACTCAAAGAGTGGAGTAGAACTACTTTGGATGAATAAGCCAACAAGAAGAAAAAATTACTTGAAGAATTCATTGTCATTGGCTTAATTAAGGAAAGTAGATACCTGACTGGAAATTAAATAATGATTAGACAAGATGAATCCTTATGGAGACAGAAATCAAGCATACTATGACTAAAAAGGGTGATAAAAACAAAAAGTTCTTCCAAAGAATGGAAACAACACACAAGAGATTTAACACTATTGATAGAATGATAGTGAATGGTGAAGAAACTTGGGAACCTACAGTGATAAAAGAAGACATGATAGATTTCTACAAAAAAATTGTACTTAGAAGCTGAACCTTGAAGGCTTACTTTCAATTTACAAGGTCGTCTCAGACTCACAAATGAAGAGAATGAATTGTTCCGAAGACCCTTCTCAGAATTATAAGTAATACACAAATCAAGAGTTGTAATGGGAAAAAAGCCCTTGGTCCTGATAATTTCACCATGAGTTTTTTTTTATGTTTGCTGGGACGTTAGAAAGGCAGATTTGATGCAGACCCTCCATAACCTCCACTAGAAGGAATTGTTTGAGAAGTCTAGCATAACACTTTCATCATGATTTTTTTTTGAAGTTCACTAGGACACTATAAAGGCAAATTTCATGCAAACCATCCACAAATTTCACCAGAAGGAATTGTTTGAGAAACTTATGACTGCAACCTTCATAGCCTTAATTCCAACGAAGGTAAATGCCAAAGAATTAAAAGACGCCATGCCTATAATATTAATAGAAGGGACTAATAAGCTCATCTCAAAACTTTTATAGACTAAAGTCTACATGGGAAAACTGGTGGACGAGCATCAATGACCTTTTTGAAGGGGAGACAAAAATGGATTCATTACTTGTGGCAAATGAGCTGGTAGATTCAAGAGTGAAGTGTAAAGGCTTTTAATAATGTCAATTGGACCTACCTTCTTAGGATCCTTAAAGATATGGTCTTTGGCAAAAAAAGGGTAAGGATTAAATTTTCCATATCTATTGTGAGTTTCTCCCTAATGTTTAATGGTGACGTTGTAGGTTATTTTCAATCAAAGAGGGGTCTTAGGCAAGCTGAACTCCTCTCATCCTTCTTTTTCTTACTACTTATGGAGGGTCTCAATCATATATTTAGAAAAGCAAACAAAAATGGTTGGTTGAGAGGTGTTGGAGCTCATATAAGTAGAGCAAATGGTATGAGAATTTCCCAGTTACTGTAATGTCGATGACTCACTTATAGTATGTGAAGCAGGGGTGTTACAAATTAGACACCACAAGGCTATTCTAACAATTTATAAAGGAATCTCCGGACTCAATGTAAATTGGCACAAAAGCCTCCTCTAGCCAGTCAAGAAAGTCCTGAATATACAGTTTTTGGCCATGAATCATGGTGGAAATGTTGCTCCCCTCCCACAAATTATCTAGGAATGTCACTTGGATCCAAAAATAAGGAACTCAAAGTATATACCACAATACAATACATGTAACAAGAGGCTTTCAAGATGTAAAAGTCAATATTTATTTTTGGGCGGCACACTGACACTCATAAAATCAGTCATGGATGCACTGCCCGTCCTACTCATAAAATTAGTCATGGATGCACTGCCCACCTATAGGACGAGTTTTTTTTCCATCCCAAAGAGTATTCTATTGAAAAGTTTATCAACCAAATGAGAAAGAGCTTCCTGTTGCAGGGAAACAAAGATAATAGAGGCTACAATCTAGTGAGACAAGGAAGTTTACGTATCAATATACTCGACCTCCACAATAATTGTCTATTGCATAAGTGGTTGTGGAAATTTAGCATAGAAGACATTCCCTTATGGAAGAGACTCATCACAGAGAAATATGTACTCCTAAACCAATGGAAAACGGAAGAAATGGTAGGTACTTTTGCATGAAGTGTATCGAAAACATTCGAAGACTCCGGCCCCAATTCAGTACCAACATTTCCTTTAAGATGAGGAATGGTACGAAGATATAGTTATGGAATGAGCAGTGGATAGGTGATAAAATATGAAAAACCACCTTTCCAGACCTTTACAACCTCAGTCTCCATAGAAATGACATTGTTGCTTAGGTATGGAGCCCACAAAGGTGAAATTTCATATTTTGAAGATATTTAAATGACTGAAAAGTAGACAAAATAGCTATTCTTTGATCCTTTTCTGGGTATCTCGGTAAATCTAGGCAAATATCTATGGAAGTTGCATACTAGAGGAGTATTCTCTGCAAATCATGCTAGTAGAACAACATCAACTTCTCCTCCACTAGGATTTAGCCTTAGAAACTAATCTGGAAAATTAAAATCCCCTTGAAGGTGCCCTATTTTATGTGGATGGTTATTAGGATAGATTGCCTAACCCATGAAGCACTACAGAGAAGAGGGTTTGTAGATTTGCTGAAGGTGTTTTCTTTATGACAAGAAAGCAGAGGGAAATAACCACCTCTTCCTACATTGCAAAACAACTGTAAATCTGTGGAACATGTTCTTATGTAAACCTAGAGTATGTTGGACAATTCCTATGAACACTTTTGATCTACTGAGGAGTTGGGAGACTATTGGAAGAAGAAATTCTAGGGGAGACTAGTGGAAGCAAATTCCAACCTGCATTTGTGGACCTTATGGAAGGAAGAAATGTAAGGCGTTTTGAAGGCAAAATTAACAAGATCCAGGGGATAAGAATGAAATACATTAGCCTTATTTATTTTTGGTGTAAAAAAGATATGGTGGGGGTTATAAATCTTTTAGTTAACTTCATAGGAAAATTGTAAACCATTAACCCTGGTTTGTTTATTTTTGCAATAACATGGAGGGTTGTAACTAACAATTTTCTTGTGAATACAAAGTAACCTTTATTAATAAAAAATAGTGAAATCCCCCTGCTTAGCTGGAATTTTCCCTGGTTTATTTTGCCACTATATATATATAATGTGTTGTACGTTCTCCCTTACAATTATAACCTTTCTCCACACATGTGAGTCACCCCTTCCTGTAGTTATATTTGGATGCAATTTCTTGAAATACTTGTTCCACATATATCCGCTCCACAAAAAAGAAATTAATGTTCTGAAATTCCACTGAATCTTTGCAAACAAAGCCTTCGATACATTATGCAATGACCTGAAACCTAGACACCCTTGTTCCTTGGGATAACACATGCTTCCCCATGAAACCCGGTGCTTGTTCTTAGATCCAGTTGCATTTCCCCAGAAAAAATTAGCAAATATATTATGTAATTGGTTTATTACACTAAATGGGAATTCATGGCTGATAGTAAATACATGGGCATATATTGCAAAACATGTGCTATTAAAATATACCTTCCCCCATAAGATAGTAATGTATTATGCCACATAGCCTTTCCCTTAAACACCTTTTTAATCAGAACTTCAAAATGACCTTTATATTTCCTTTCATAGAAATATAGGAAAATCTAGATAAGTAAAAGGAAAATTACCTTGACTGACCCCTGTTATCCTCTTTATTTGATGACACAATGCAACAAGGACTTTCTTATGTCGATAACAAATGCTTTTGTCTATCTATATCATTTGTCCAAACACCCTCTCATATCTTCTTAGCACAATCATCATTATCATCCTCATTTACTTGGGTTGTCCTCAGCAAAAAAAGAATAGTGTCATCAGCATATGATAAGTGTTTCATATAAACCATTTAGGCTCCTAGTCAACACTTCATCTGCTATTATAAACATGGTAGGTAATAAGGGGTCACCTTGTTTAAAAACTCTAGAAGATTGAAATAAGCCAAATATTTTTCAATTCATTAGAACTGAGTACCAATTATTTCTTATTAGTCTTACTATCAGAGAATCCACATCTTGTCAAGACCTGGATTAAGTATTTCCATGAAACTCTATCATATGTCTTTGCCATGTAAAATTTTACCGCTACATTATGCAAATTGTTCCTCTTGTTGATGTCCCTTATTATTTCTCGAGCCAGAAGTACATTTTAAGTCATACTCCTCCTTTTAACAAAGACTGACTATTTATTAGATTTCAAACTAGGTAACACCAATAAAACTCTTTCATATATAAACCTTGATATAATTTTATTACCAAAAGTATTCAGGCTAATAATCCTTGTCACAAAATTATCCACCACATTCTTCTTTTGTATCAGCACTAGATTCGTATGTGTTTTGAATCTGGGCAAATCATAACCACTGATAAATGCCCTTACCATATTCCATACATCATGATTTTGATAAAAAGTTGAGGACTCAAAATTGTGGTATTGTTGTATTGGGTGAAAATGATGAAGATAGTGGAAACCTTTATTACTATGGAGTTTTAACTAATGCGACTGAGTTGCAATTTTTCATGGATAGAAGGTGTAGCTTTATTTCGATGTAATTGGTTTCATGTGTATGATGAAATAAAAGTAGTTAGAAATAGTGAGTATGATGTTGTGAGTGTTAATCCATGTAGATTTTCAAAAACAAATGAGCCATTTGTTTTAGTGGATCAAGCATCTGAAGTTTTTTTTGTTTATGCTAATTCCTACAAAGGTTGGCAAGTAGTGAGGAAGACTCAACCTCATGATTCTCATGAAATTGTGGAACAAATGGATGATGATATATAGAGTTAGGAAGTTCTTCCCAAAAGAAAAGAAAAAGAACTAATGAGTGAACTAAAATCTTTTATGAGTTAGTATATTCATCCTTAATTGTTTTGATGGAAAAATTTCCTTTTTAGTAAATTATTAAACATTTTTAGGTTTAATTTTTAACTTTTTGGCTCTTATTACAGGTTCAAGATGATAACATTGAAGATTGAAAATGAGGTTGATTCTAATATGAAGAATACTATCATATATAAGTTTCTCGCACCTGGTGCTTTTGAAAAGGGACGAGGATGAGGGCCTAAATCTTTGGATGAGAAAGGAAATTTACTATCTAAAAGTATATTGTCTCAATCAAGTGATCTAGTTTAGAAGTACATCAAAGAAATTGAAACAAGTAAGATATTTCGTATTCTTTTATTTCAGACAAAAAGAAAAAGTTATAATTGTGTTAAAGGAAAATATTTTTTCCAGCTTTCTGTATTCAGTATTTTATCTTGGAGGAGAAGCTATGGAAAATATTTTTTCCAACTTTCTGTTTGATGCAGAATGTAGGCATGTTAAGTGATATATGAAACTATACCATGATACGAAGGTAAATACCAAGCCAAAAAAAGGAAAAGATTAAGAAACTGATGCTTAATACATAATTTTCACAAAACAGAACTTGTGAAACAAAATCAGTTTAAGAAAATCCTTGTAGACATCTATGGTTCTTTTAGTTGTCTTGTGATACATTAGTCAACGTATAAAATATGATTTGCTTTTTTCATGTTTTACTTGGAAGGAACAGGAACAAGAACTTGAAAACTTTACTGTGTCTACTAGTCAAGGAATACGAAAGATGAACAAGCACTTCACGACTTTTGAGAAATAGAACGTTCAAATTAATACTTCATCTCCTACATCTTCTAATCAAGTAAAGAGATACACCCAAGAAGTTGAAACAAGTAAGATCTTTTCAAATGTATTGTATTTTTTAAAAAAAATCAATTGTGTTTTCAAGTTTTTGAGCTCAAAGATCTTTTCCAGGTTTGTATTATTGGATATGTTTGACTTGGATGTAAAGGGCGGGAAAGATCGAATCCACCAGATTTGGCAACTATTTTCTTTGAGACTCGTAATAAAGATAACAAGCTTGTTGAACAAAAAGAATTTGAAAAACATGAGCTTGTTGAACAAAAAGAATTTGAAAAACATATGTGTTTGATAAATGGAATATGTAAATTACTTGGAATGATCCTTATGTGTTATGACGTAAAATGTTCTTTGATATTTTCTATGGGCTGAACTCGAAGAAATGGTTAAAGAAAATCCATCTCCATCTACGGTAGAGAATGTTGAAAATTTTGTGGACCTGAAACTCGTAGCCATTTATTTGGATTTGGGGGTGGAGTAAATGCAAAACATTTGAAAGGTGGAACTTCATCAAAGTCTGAATTGTTGTATGTACTACGTTCAACTCGAGAGGATATCAAATCCTTGAACGAAGAAAAGAACTCCTTAAATGATCGCTTGTCTGCCATAGAAGATGAGATGAAAGAAATAATGAAAATGAAAGAATTCTTCACTGCTCAATAATCATATGTCTCACCTACAACATCGTCCTCCTCAAATGAATGACCGCTGCCTTTTCAACTGACCAGGTAAGTAACAATATACCTGACTTTTAAATTTATTTTATTGAAACGTAACACCTTAATGAATGTGTGATTAAATAACAAAATATGGGTCGTTTGATGTGAAAAAGAAATATTCCCAGTCATACAAGCAAACTTCAAGAAAAATGGAATAACATACTTGTTTCCTATTGTGTTAATTTTTTCAGTAGAAAAAGATACAATATCGAAAATGAATCTTGTTCTCATCTTGTTCATTGGAGTCACTGACTTTTTATTTCTTACAATTGATGCCTTCTTCTGTGTATATCTATCTCTCTCTCTCTCTCTCTCTCTATATATATATATATATATATATATATATATATATATATATATATATATATATATATAACATTCAGTGTGTCCTTGTTGTCTTAGGCTTGCATATTGTTTTCACCATTGACATTTCACTCAACAATAGTTGCAGTCTACTTCAATATGACAACAACTTAGAAGACACCATTTTATTTGCTACCATATTTCAATAGCGGAGTCATTTTTGTATTGAGAGTTTTCTTGCTGAAAGTTGTATTTCCAGAAGACGAGCAAAATTCATTTATATTTATATAGGAACTTGAGTTGTTTGAACAATGTTGTCTATAGTTGGATGCAAAATTAGTAAATATTCAAAGAATATATATATATATATATATATATCAGAATCAGTGTGTCCTTGTTGTCTTAGGCTTGCATATTGTTTTGACCATTGATATTTCACTCTACAATAGTTGCATTTTACTTCGATATGACAACAACTTAGAAAGACACTATTTTATTTACTACCATATTTTCAATAGTCGAGAATCATTTTTGTATTCAGAGTTTTCTTGTTGAAAGTGGTATTTCCAGAAGACGAGCAAAATTAGTTTATATTTATATAGGAACTTGAGCCGTTTGAGCAATGTTGTCTACATTTATATGCAAAATTAGTGAATGTTCAAAGAATAGTTGGAGTTAAATTTGAACTCTTAATTTGTTTAAACAAAGTTGGTCAGGCGAGGAGACGAGCTAAGGTGAGACGACTGTTATTCATTTTCTGCAAAGCTGCATATATTTTATTTTTAAACTTTTGCGTTGCTACAACATTGCAGCCAACTGCTCAGTATTTTTGCGCTAGCTCTGGTTTAAAATTTCTGCACTGCTTAAAACTTGCAGCCAGTTGCTCAATTTATTTATGCTAGCTCAATCTTAAAATTTTGGCACCGGTGCAATATTACAGCCAACTGCTTAGTATTTTGTGCTCTCTGTTTTAAAATTTCTGCAGTGCTGAAAAATCAAACTTCTCAGTTTTGTAGATTTCTCACGAAATATGGAGAAATAAAGGATGTATTGACAATTATAATGTTGAGTTACATGCTCCATGTCTAGGCGAAGAGTCCTATTCTTTTTATACTAGGAATCCTACTATAACACAAATAATTACGTGGGTAGTATTTTATTACAAGTAAAATACCCTATCCTAGTCAACTCCAATAATATTCACTAGCTTAGTCGTATATAACTTAGGATTTAGTAGTATAGTTTCCTAGTATGACTCTAACTCTATCTCGTCATCCTGCTTCGGTAAACCTGTTCCTTCGACGTGTTCCATTACTTGTCAAGCTTCCTTCAACACTTCCCCTCAAGCTAGATAGTGGAGGAACAGTAACTCCTAGCTTGCTGCGAAAACAAGAGAAAACCTGTTATGTTAAGGCTTGTTTATTAATATCAGCTAGCTGATCCTTAGACATTACAAACTTGTAAGAAGTCATCCCGTGGCCATTTTCTCATGAACAAAATGATAGTCAATTACAACATTTGGTTCTAGCATGCATAACTGGATTAACTGTCATTTACAAGGCACTCATATTATCATAATACAATGTAGGAACATGTCAAAGGAACACTCTTAGGTCATGAACAAGATACAAAATACAAGTCATTTCTGCGGCAGTGGATGCTAGTACTTTATACTCAACTTCAGCACTCGATTGGGCTACTATATTTTGTTTCTTGGAGGTCTAAGAAATACAAGTTGAACCTAGGTAGATGCTAAACCTGTAGTTGATATCCTAGTTACGGTACCACCTCCCCAATAAACATCTGAGTAGCCATAAAACCATCATGGTGATTGTGAAATAATTCTGAGTAAAAAGTGTAGAGTACCGTTGATGTACCTGAGAATCCTTTTTACCCCTTGAAGATGTTCAATGTTTGGGCTTCACAAAAACTGACCTACTAAATTCACAACATGAGTTATATTAGGTCTTGTGAGGGTAAAATATTGAAGGCTCTCTACTATCATTCTGAAAAGGATGCATCTACAAGACTTCCCTCAACTTCATGGAAACCATGTTTTTTAGCCAAAAGAGTGGCTACAGCCTTTGCCAAAGTCATCTCTGTCTTGGCCAACAACTCAGAAACATACTTGATTTGATTTAGATGAATTCCACCTTGGAAATACTTCACCTCAATTTTTAGGAAGAAGTGTAAAAGGCCAAGATCATTCATAGCAAACTCCTTCCGAAGTTGTAGAACAAACTCTAAGACAAGAGATGGATTACGTCCTTTGACAATAACAACATCCACATATAACAAGAGAAATAGTTTGCCTTTGTGAGTTTACAAAGTAAATAAAGAAGGGTCAGCCTTATTACAAATTAAAACAAAGTGTAAGAGATTCATGTTAAACCTATCAAACCAGGCTCTTGGTGCTTTTTTAATTCAACACAAAGCCTTTTTAAGTAGACATACATGCTGAGGATACTGTGATCAATAAAACCAGGAGGTTGAATCATGTACACCTCCTCTTTTAAGAATCCATGGGGAAATACATTTTTGACATCTAGTTGTCTAACTTCCCACTTTGAACTGACAGCAATAAAAAGAACAACTCTAAAGCTTGTTTGTTGTCATCAAGCAGTCAATTGAATGATCAAGGCATCGGTTGCTTCCACCTGTGGCCTTCTTCGACCGCCTTGACACCTTAATATCAAGGAACCCCCCCTATTCCACAAGTAGGTGGAGACCTGGAGGGTCGGAAACCTCAACGGGAAAACTTTCACCGCGCCACACGATTCTTTCGCGAAGCCCTGATTCCTGTCTTTGAATGTCTCGAGTTCTATATCATTGTAATAGATGCGGATGGGCTGATCGTATTAGTCATTTCTCGCTTGATTTCCCGAAGACCCAATAGAAGATGAGCCCCGGTAGTGTTAAGAATACTGAAATAGATATCGGTGGTCTTGGTAACTCAATAGAAATAAATCTTTATGAAATACCTAGGTTGTTAGGTCTAGGTATGGTTCTACCTGCATGCCATAGCTTATGAGTCAAGGTTGTTATGGTTATATTTTCTAGGTATCCTATATGGAGAATGTTGTGGGTTTCGGGGAATAGGAGAAAAAACCTCATTGTGCAGTGACAGTACCAATATCCATTAATTGTTGTTTCAACATACGGTTGCCGGTTGACATCTGTTCTAATTCGTCAATACGAAAAGCAAATTCTTGTGTGAATGAATCAATATATATACATAAGCCAAGAGGAAGTTCTTGTTCCACTCCACCTGATCCTATGAAACTGGCATGCATCCCAACTCCCGAGACCCTTTCATATAATTCAAAAAATTTGAAATTCAAGTTATTTCACAAAATAACACTCGTATAACTTGAGCTCGTAATGGTACCTCTCAAGGTCCCCTATATATTTCATTTTTTCCTTAAGGGAAAAAAAGTACCCCCCACTCCATATAGTGAACCTCTCCTGGTGATCGGGATTAGATAGAGGCCTCCCAGGCAGGGGGCGGATCGAATCGGAGTTTCCTTAGGTAGCCACCAACGTAAAGTTTTCCTTATACTTCCGGGCTTGGTGGAGAAGAAGCAAACAAACGTACTCTAGCTTGTTGTCTTGTTCTCTGACGTGAACTAGGATCGCTCGCCAGCTAAGTTAGATTAGAGCAAGATTTTATGTGAGGATATTTCTCAGTTGTTTTCAAATCAATTCCTATTCATTCTTTAATGGAATAGGCAACGGGCAGAGCTACGGCTATCAGAAATTAGCGATAACCTATGACTAATAGCGTGGACTATCTATAAATGACCAGGATTAGAATGTCAATCAATGAGATGAGCCTACGAAAGATTTCAAGTTCAGACTTCGATGAGTGGCATCCTTACTTTCGCAACAAAATAAAGTTGATGGAGTATCCAGTGCTCTTGAGTTATTCTCTTCGTATCGCCTTCTCTCATCGTTAAATGCGTTAGGAGTGGATATTAGGCACGCGGGGAACATATTGAGTATGCACTTACACTAGACATGAAGATGGATTCTTCTTTGATTGAAGGAACGGGAAAAAAGAGAACCAAAACCATATCCTTCACACATTCAGTCTGATATTCTCTACCTTTTTTCCTGACTCCTTTCTCCTTTGCCTTGCTCAATTTTCCTTTTCTGATTGAAAGTAGCAAGCCACTCTAATATTGGTACAGAGGCCAGATAGAAGGTTGCTCATCTAGCCCAGCGGATCCATTATTTTTGCGGCAGTGCAATGCAACTAAAAAAGGGAAGCCCATTTTTATTGGTAAGCTATAGTTTGGTTGGGGAAATGTCCAAAACTAGGGTTTCAAAAAGCATACCTTATCTTTACAAGCAGTAGTAAATGTTTCTTCAAAATGTGTCAATTCAAGCTACGAGAATCTCCTTGCCACAAGTCTTGCCTTGTATCTATCTATTGTCTCATCAAAACTTTTAATTTTGTCTTGAACACCCATTTTGAGCCAACCAAGTTTATACCAGGAGATTTGGGCACCAAAATACATGTCTTGTTAGTATGTATAACATCAATTTCTTCGTGCATTTATGCAAGCCAATGAGGTGATTTTAGTTCTTCCTTAGTAGTATTTGGTTCTCTCACAATTTTTGTGTTGCAGCGAGCAACAAGTGTCACGACCGAAATCTAGACCCCAGACGAGACCGGCATCGTTGAACTCTCTGAGGTTGTAGACAAGCCTACATACCGTATCCTTACTTCATCTAGTTTAATTTTAGCGGAAAATTTGAAACTTTTTTTAACATACATGTATACATACGGCTTAACATCATATGCTTTCACAAATAAACCATCTAATAAAGAGATAATCAAATGATAGAATCATATCATAATTTTATTAAACGTACTTTTGCCAAAATGGCACCAATACAAAGCATAAACAAAAGTGGAAAGAAACATTAGTGGAACAAGATCCACTATATATAGCCTACATCTAAGCTAGATAATAACGGTAGACATCCTCGAAAGCATGAAGGCCTCAAAAGCTCCACGTCAAGATAGCTACAATGTCAACCTCTAAGCTCTAGCGTCCACCTATGCCTGCACCTAAAATTGTAGAATTGTATGGGATTAGTACACAATTGTACTAAGTATGGGTATATGCAACACACACAAAGGACATACATGAGTATGAACAGCTATTTCCAAAAAACATGATTATGGAAAGTCAAGTATGTGAACTTGCCAAATTGGGATCAGGAAAGTTAGTGAGCTTTCTAAATTTGTATTAGGAATGTCATGCTATGAGAGTAACATGCATCATTATAATTATTATATTGCACACAACACATAACATCTTGCACATAGCATATAACATATTGCATATAACACATAACATCTTTTATAACATTCATTCATATGACATGAGACCTTGGAATCATGATATTGACGTTAAGACTTTCCAAAAATGAGGGCTCAACATATGGGACCTCAACTAGGGAGACCTCTTTAGCAAACACAGAGTCTGCTTCTTTTCTTTATACGTACTTCACTTCATTTCGTTCATAGTCTAGTTTGAATACCAGTAATACCTAAGATGTAGTTTAAGACATTCATCGGGTTCGCTGTGCAATGATCAAGAATGACATAGTCTCATTACTTAGGTCTAGCTCTCCTCTTTATTCTCCTGTCCTAACACCATTGGTATCATTCATTTCATTGTGTACATTATTTGAGGCCGACCTCATTCATTCATTGGGAACTTTAACTTTAATCGACATAGATCATGTGAGCATCTTGAAATACAGTGTCTTCTTCACAACAAAAAATGGTGGAAACACCGGCCAAAGTGACCCAAAACATAGTAGCGTACATCAGAATTAAACACCGCCAGATCCCTATATTGACAGTATAGGTTCGTAGACTAGGAGGTATAAGGAGACTAATACCTGGCATGCCGGACAGTCTCATCTCATTAGAGTTATGTGAACCTCCGCCCTTCCGTAAAGAAGGCATCACCGCACATAGCTAGTTTATCTGTGCTTAGTATAAAGTTCCATTACATTCTACTTATACGTCACGGAAGCTGGGTTCTAGTATGAGGAAATAATATCTCAATAGATGATTTCTCATATCATATTAGTATTTTGTGTATATTAATCTTTATACGTTCATTAGAGTGTTCATAGAGACTGGTCTCCTCATTAAGCTTTACACTCTCATAGGTGAGTACGTTTTGGTAACATTTACCTAGGAGCATTTAAGATTGCTCTCATCTTTTACGTTAGCCTCTTATCATGGTGTCACCACATTCATTAACCTTCACACATTTGCTCTTCATAATTAGTCACCCCTTATTACGTGACTGTTCATTTCATCATATGCGAATGAACTTGGCCATTTAGTGTGTTTCACACTCTTACTTAACCCTCCTAGGGTTTCATCATTTCATTGTTCATTTGATCATATGAAAAAATACTTGGCCATTTAGTGTGTTTCACACTCTTACTCAACCCTTCTAGGGTTTCATCATTTCATTACATACATCATAGGTTCGTTCACATTACATGTTTAGACGTTTTAAGTAGATTTAGTGAGTTCTTTAGGTGTTTTGCATGGATTCATTTGACTATTAGTTTGCACTCAAATCAGCATTGTACATCACTTATGAACATCACGATTTAAGCAAGTTTGTGCACATGAAATACAACCATAAACATGTCATTTTTTGAACTTGAATCCAAGAGTGTATATCACGGCTACACATTGCACACACATCCTTTTTCACTCAATTTTTGACAACATGCTCAATATTTCACATAATCCGAACATACACATAAACATAATCATGACGAAAACACATTATATATCCCTAATTTCTACCAGAAAACATACCCAACCTATGATTTGATGGGAGCTTTTGACAAGGACATGCAATGGGGAACAACCCTAGTTTTCAAAATAGATTCATCAGAACCTTAGGGGTCTCTTGGGAAAGGTACCGAGAGAGAAGAAACCATTCCTTATTTTGAATTTCAAACCTTGAACTTTCTTCCCAAACCTTCTCAAAATTTTGTCTAAGTCCAAAATCTTCAACACTAACTCGACGGAAAAACTACTCTCTTTGACTAACATTTTAGGTTATGTTTTGAATAAGTTTTTAACGTGAAAGTTCTTCAAGTGTGAAGAATTTTTTAGTTGCTGATCAGTTCTTATGTTTTTGGCAGAGAGAACGTGAAAGAGAAGAGAGATATTGATGTGTGTGTGTGTGAGAGAGAGTTAAACGTGAAAAAGAGTTAAAAGAGGTGAAGTAGTTTAGACTTAGTCAACTAGGACTCTTTCAAATAATATTTAAAAAATATGATTTCCTTTTTATTTTTAATCAGCCAATAAATAATAATTAATTAAATTAATTACCAATTTAAATGAAAATAATTTAAATCAATGTTTCAACCTAGGTTCGAACCCGGGTGGAGCAAGACTTAACTTCAAAGGCAAATTTTTGGCCCTCTCTCTCGAAATTGCCCCTCCACCTTATTAATTAAATAACTAATAACATATTTAAGGTAATTATGATACAAACCTTAGCCTAGAAAAAGACCATTTTACCCTTAGAACCTCCAAACGTAAGATTTCCCCTCTTTATGTCTAGTAAAATACTCATCCGGGTAAATTTTCATATTCGGGAGCCCTACCTGGCTGGACCCAACCTTTCCTAGCTCAGCTAACTCCCCAAGTCAGTTGGCTTGGCTGTCGCAAGGGTTCAGAGTCTGGTTCTAAGCGCATCAATCCGTGTGAACCCGATCTAATCATAGGCATTCTAGACACATTAAGTATTATTTAGCATAGCCAGTTTTAGGGTTGTTACAACAAGTGTCAAGTGATGTTACTTCTACTTGTGTATGGTGATCATATGATGCCCTTGTGGTGCAGAAAGTACCTCAACTAGTATGTCAACAATATATTTTACTGGAGTATAGCAAATTCAGGTTGATGGTCAATTGGTACATAAACTAAAGTTGTTGTTTAAAGATGATCATTAGTTTGACCTATAAGAGAAACATGTTCCTCACTGCTGCTGGCAGATTCAAAATTTGTAGTTGGAGTTTCAATACTACTCTATGGTTCACCAGCTTCAAATTGTTCCTTTGCATCTAATATGTGCTTGAGATGCCAATAATACCCTCATCATCAATGAGTACATGAGGTGTAGCATTATTATCACTATTAATGTGTGGGTTAGCAGCCTGTACTTCCTCTAAATCAGAATTATCATATGTCCGCAGTTTAGAGAAAGATTCAACAAAAGTAACAAGGTGAGGTAAGACATCATTGTTAGTTTGAGATTGCTTTGGAGACACATTTGATAATGTGTTTTCATCGAATACAACATGTTTGGATATGTAAACCTTCGTTATAAAGGAATAATAACATCTATATCCTTTGTGTAAGTTGTTGTACCCTATGAACACACCAGGTAGGTCATTGAACTAAACATATTGTTACTCCTGATATGTGGAAAACATCTACACCCAAACACTTTTACATTGTTGTAATCAGGTTGATCCCCATACAACTTAACAAATGGAGTGATGATCTTTAGGAATGATGAAGGAATCTATTGATATTGAATACTATAGTGAGGAAATCCTCAACCCATACAAACAAAGGTAGGTTAGCATGAAATAGTAGTGTTAAGCTAGTCTCCACAATATTGCTATGCTTGCTCTCTTCAACTTCATTTTGTTCAGGTGTATTAGGAGGTGAAATATAGCTAAAAAATTCCATGATCTTCCAAATGCTTACTGAAGTGTGTTTGGATAAACTCACCACCTCCATTAGACTGAAAAATCTTAATCTCTTTAGAAAATTAATTTTCCACCATTTTTTGAAATTTGTGAAAGACCTCAAGGAATCCAGACTTCCTTTCACAATGATTTTTTTTTTTGTAAAAGTACTTTCTCAATTTTATTTCTAAAACCAAAAGGAAGTTTACAACTCATTCCCAACCGACAACTAGAACAAACAGTAGACATTTTATCCGAACTTCTAACATTGATGCAACTAT
This sequence comes from Solanum arcanum, assembly GCA_027789145.1. Lineage (NCBI taxonomy): Eukaryota > Viridiplantae > Streptophyta > Magnoliopsida > Solanales > Solanaceae > Solanum > Solanum arcanum. The sequence goes on along the minus strand of CM050942.1, from coordinate 55,115,662 downwards.
TACTACTCAACTTTTATAGAATTCAAACTAGGGGGTCCTAATCTAGTATGCCACGTGTTGTTTGACGTGTTCCAAACGTGTGCAGCAGTCAAGGCATAAAGATTTTTATTTTCCAAATCATAGAGTCTATTCCTTTTAGATCCTTTGGCAAGCATTGTCCTTGTCCTCTTGTCCTTTACAACAAAGTTAGTTTCATCAAAGTCAAAAGTATAACAATTACCCTTTGGAATCTTATTAACTGAGAGAAAATTATTATTGATCTTAAAAACTACATGAACTTCCGTTAACTTTAAACATGTTCCAGATATATTCCGAACATGTGATATATCTAACATTGATCCATTCCCATCAATTATTTTATCTCGTCGGTTGTAGTTTTTAGGATCAATTAGGATACCTAATTTATGTGTCATATGACTAATTGCTCCTCAGTCTACATACATGGAATCATCAGTAGTTTTTTGTAGATTAGCAACAACCAATGCTTGTGGTAGCTAATTTGTGGCTTGGTAAGAGTAAGCCCACCTGTAAAAACACTTAAGAGAAGTATGGTTATTCCTACCATAAATTTGACATGCATCAGTAGTGTCCCTTTCATGACTTCCACTTGAAGGACTGTTGTGAGGATCTGGTTCGTTTCTATTGTTTTAAAGAAATATTCCTTGTCTAGTAGGCTTGAAGCCTCTTCCTCTTGAATTTAAGTAATCATTTCATACTATTTGAGAGTAGTTTCCTCTTCCCTTGCCTCTTTGGGTAGAAAATTCCATGTTATGGTTTTGTTGAGGCACTTCATCTTCATTCTCCCCCATATCAAAACCCCTAAGAGCATTAATAAACTGATTAGGAGTAGGATATGGTCTGTTACCTAGCATGAGAGTCCTGAAGGTCTTGTACTTAAGGACTAGACCTGTAGCAAAATTAATCTTTTTTATCTTCATCTACAGGTTTGTAAATAGCTGCAAGACCATCACATATGTCTTCAAATTCACTAATTTATTCGTCAATAGTTTTGGATCCTAGTTTAACACTTTGCAGTTGTTGCTTGAGCTAGAACTCCTTATCTTTAGTTGCTTGAAGATATGCTCTTCCGAGCATTCCCACATCTCCTTGGCAGTTGAGCAGCCTATGATTAGGTACATGATTTCTTCTATCAAGGTGCCTAAAATTCAACTCCTTAGAAAAACATCCTTTTCATCCCATTCATCAACAATATTGTTGTCTTCTACACCCATTTTGTTACCGTTTCTAAAAAGTCCATCCTGTGGAATATGTCGCTTTACGTAGTTCTATGATGAGGTAGGTTAATCTCATCACTTGAATTAATTAAGTCATTTGTGTCCTCCATATAAGATAGTTGATTGGCTTAAGTTTTATAGAGCATGACTAAATAAGATGATGAAGTGAAGAGGTCGAAAAAGTGTTGGTAGAAGAGGTCGTTATGGTTTGATCATTTGGTTGTTTTTATTTTGATCTAATACGTTAAATAGCAAAAAAAACTTTGTTGCTCTGATGCCATGTAGAAATATCACGAAAGTATGGAGAAATCAAGGATGTATTGATAATTATAATGTTGAGTTACATGCTCCTTATATATTATAAAATTCACATTCTAGTTATACTAGGAATCCCACTACCACACAAATAATTACATGGGTAGTATTTTATTAAAGTCAAACACCCTATCCTAGTCGACTCCAATAATATTCAGTATCTTTGTCGTACATAACTTAGCATTTAGTTGTCTAGTCCTAGTATGACTCTAAACTCTAACTCGTCAGCCTACTTCGATGGACTAGTTCCTTCGACGTGTTCCATCAGTCGTCAAGCTTCTTTCAACACTTTACCATTTGTTTCCAGCTACTTTATGTAGTTTCCATGTTATTGTACCCCTTATTGCAAGAACTTGACATGTACGAAAAATGGTTACTAAATTTCACTCAAATACTACCAATTTTCTGTCTTTTCAATATCAAAACAACACAAACAACACTATAAAAAGAATAATGTTATTTAAGATGTCATACAAAATATGACCTTGTATAGGCTATTATTCTACATGAACTCATAGACTAGAAATTTTTCTGCTCTATTACTGCAGTATCCCAACAACTTGGTTAGGTTATGATGTTGTAGCTTTGCTATTAACTTTACTTCATTCTCAAACTTAGTAAATTCTTGGCGTGCAGTCATGTCTTGCTTCTTCACTGCTATTTATACTCAATTCTCTAGTACGCCCTACAAATACTACGTATCCGTTGGGTATTAATTATGTTGTATGAGTTACTATAAATATGCATTTTCATGCTTGTTGAAGAGAAATAATAACCTTATAAACATTGTCAAAGCCATCATGCCCTATATATAAGAAACTGTGTATGGCTAATAAGATAGAGCATGATAGCTTTGGAAATGTGTATAAGGTTGTTATTTCTTTTAAACAAGCATGAACATGCATATTTCCAATAACTAAGACAACAAAATTAAAACCTAAATGATACATAATTTGTAGGGTGTATTAGAGAGTGGAGTAGAAATAACAGGGAAGAAGCAAGACGTGACTTGACAAAAAGGATATACTGAGTTCGAGAAAGAAGTCAAATTAATAGCAAATGTACAACATTGTTATCTAACCAAGTTTTTGGGATACTGCATTAATGGAGCAGAAAATTCCTAGTCTATGAGTCATCTTGAATAATAGGCTACGTAAGGTATGACATCTTAAATAACGTTATTCTTTTTTACTACTGTCTGTGTTGTTTTTGATACTGAAAACCAAAAAAATAGAAATTTGGGAGTACTCGAGTGAAATTGAGTATTTGGTTTCTGTACATGTCCACATCCCGCAAGCAGGAGAAGAGTAACATGGCTAATGAGCAGCTGGCTGTAATTTTTCAGTAGTACAGAAATTTTAAAACAGAAAGCATAAAATTATATAGCAGTTGGCTGCAATTATTTAGCAGTGCACAAAATTTAAAATAGAGCTAGTATAAAAAAAATTGAGTAGCAGAAATTTTAAAAATAAAAACTATGCAGCCATTGTTAAATAGGATACATCCGCTAATAATCATTCTGTCCAGAAATTTAATCTTCAGTAGGTAAATGAATAGGTAAGTTTGAAATCAAAAAATAAAGGAGGGGAAACATTTTCTTACTTGCAAAATGTTATGGGCATTTGCGCTTCATTATGTTCCAAGTTATCAATTTTCAAATCTTTTGATCCAAGAACACTAAAAATATAAATAATTTAATCAGCGGTTCCCACACTTCTTTAGACAACATACCACGAAGTGCAACAGGGAGCAGATATTGCAACATAATATGATAATCATTACTTTTCAATTTAGATATATTGTGATCATTTAGATTTACACATTGAGAAATATTAGGTAAAAATCATTAGAAACATTTATTTTCTTTAAGAAATATCATAAAATTTTGCTTATCTTTATGAGAATATCTGTAGCCTTTTGTTGGAATGTCAAATTTCTCCCTCTTTGGATGGGGTGTAATTCCTACCTAATGTTCATCTCTTGCAAGTCTTACTGAGTTTTAACTGTTTCCTAGGTCTTTCCTTGACATTCATATTTGTCCCCATGATATTATCACATATATACATAACATCCCAATTGTGTATCAAACAACGGACACTTCCAATATGGACATTAAAAGAAGATAGTTTTTTTGTTCCAATTATCCATTCATTTTTCCTGTGATATCTTCATTATTATCTTAGGATCCTTTGATAATTGTAATCCTTCAAGATCTTGAACTTTATTAAGTATCTTAATACCAAAACTCACTTTTTTTATTTGGGGGGGGGGGCATTTTCTATGTTGTACCATCAAATGAGTCCTTCTCACTTCTACATTTGTGATTCTGAGAAAGATAATGCCTATAACCCATTAAACGCTGCTTCTTACCATTAGCCTATTGAATTAAGGTTGTGTCTTTATTTCAACATAGACATGCCAATTTTCCTTTTCTACTCCATCCTGATAAATTTCCATATGCTGGAAAGTCTTTGATGGTCCTTAATAAATAAGCATACAACTTAAAATTTTATTTAGTTAATGCATCATAGGTCTCAATATCAACTTCCCACAACTCCTTTAATTCCTCTATTCGACATTGAAGATATGTACAATTGCATCTCCTAGACAATTTGGACACGAAATAAGCATTGACAAAATAAAATTTTCTTGCTTCACACACAACCAAGGTAGTACATTATAAGGAATAAGAACCACATATCAAATGTTATGTGAGGCTTTTGCATTCCGAAATGGTTGAAATCCATCACCATCAAGTTTTATTTGAACATTTAAAGGCTCAAAAGCAAATGAAGAATGAAGTTCATCAAATGACCACCATGCATTAGATCAGTCGGGTTTCTGATTATTCCATCATCAATCTTTTATCCTTATGCCATGTCATTAGAATATATGCTTTTGTAGACATAAAAAATATCTGAAGTCTATGATTTAAAGAAAAATACTGTAACCTCGTTGAGGCTATTTTTTACCTTTTTATTCCTTGTTTATTGACAATGTGCATTTATTTTCCATCTGAATGTACCTCAAAATTTACAACAATCAAGTAAGCTATCCTCCTTTCAGTATAACATACAATCATTAGCACAAACATCAATCTTATTGTATGAAATCCCATATTCTTGAATAGTTTAAATTGGTTACATCAGGCAACAACTCTGCTTTCAATAGTTTAAATAGCATTGTAAATTATGTATTACTCCAACGACCCATACTTTTAATATGAAACAATTTTATCAAATAGGAAATCCTTGAAGCTTTTGAATTCTGGTATAGTGGCAACTCGAAATCCTTCGATATGCTGTAAAAAGGATTAAACATTTGGTTCTTCCTCAAGTAATTCATAAAAATCAGTATTTGTAATTCCTTCATCAAGATAAGGATACAAATCTCTCAATAGCTCTTCTACTTCATCTTCACTCTCACATTCTTCTACTGCCTCACGATCTTGTTCTTTATCATCATCTTGTGATAATAATTCTAATAATGGCTCACCCAAAAGTTTCCCATGGTGATACCAAAAAGTAATATTACGAAGTATGCCATATAGAAGTAAACTTTCCAGTCACACAAGTAAATTTCAAGAAAGATGGAACAAAAGACTTGTTTCCTATTGTGTTAATTGTGTAGTAAAATACGATACAATATCGAAAATTAATCTTGTCCTCATGTTGTTCATTGAGTCAGTGAATTCTTATTGCTTACAACTGATGCTTAGTTCCGTCTGTGTGTGTGTGTCTATATATATATATATATATATATATATATATATATATATATATATATATATATATATATATATATATATATATATATATATATATATATATATATATATATATATATATATATATATATATGTATATATATATATATATATATAAATCACATTCAATGTCCCTGTTGTCTTAGGCTTGCATATAGTTGTCACCATTAACATGCCACTATACAATAGCTGCAGTCTAATTGAGTATGACTACATAGAAGACACTATTGTTTTTGCTACCATCTATCCAATGGTTGGGAGACATTTTTGTATTAATATTTTTCTTGTTGCAAGTGCTATTTCCAGAAGACGAGCAAGATTTGTTTATATTTATATAGGAACTTGAGTTGTTTGAGCAATGTTGTCTATAGTTGCATGCAAAATTAGTGATGTTCAAAGAATAGTTGAAGTTATATTTGAAATTTTAAATTGTTTAAACTAAGTTGGTTAGGTGAGGAGACGAGTTAGGCTTCCTCGACTGTAAAACGTATTTGCAACCATACAATTATTTTTACGCTGGCTCCTATTTTTTATTTTCTGCAAAGCTGCAGTAATATTTATGCACCACTACAACATTGCAGCCAACAACTCAATTTTTTACACTAGATCTGGAATAAAATTTCTGCACTGCTGAAAATTGAAGCTAGCTCTCAGTTTTACATAATGTATTGGCTATGTCATTGTACCCCTTCATGCAGGATATGGACATGTACAAAAAATAGTTACTCAATTTTAGTCGAATACTCCAAATTTTATGTATTTTCAATATCAAAACAACGCAGCTAATAGTAAAAAGGAAGAATGTTATTTAAGATGTCATACACAATATGATCTTGTGTAGGATTTTATTCGACATGAACTCATAGACTAGAAATTTTTCTGCACCATTAGTGCAGTATCCCAACAACTTGGTTAGGTTACGATATTGTAGCTTTGCTATTAACTTTACTTCATTCTTGAACTCCGTAAATTCTTGGCATGAAGCCATGTCTTTCTTGTTCACTGCTTTTTCTACTCCATTATTTAGTACACCCAACAAATATTATGTATCATTTGGGTATTAATTATGTTGTCAGAGTTACTCTAAACATGCATTTTCATGCTTGTTGAAAAGAAATAATAACCTTATAAACATTTCCAAAGCCATCATGCCCTATCTTATAAGAAAATGTGTGTGGCTAATAAGATAGGGCAATGATGGCTTTGGGAACGTTTATAGGTTTATTATTTCTTTTCAACAATTATGAAAATGCATATTTACAATAACTAAGACAACAAAATTAATACCCAAATATTATATAATTTGTAGGGTGTATTAGAGAATGGAGTAGAAATAACAGGGAAGAAGCAAGACGTGACTTCACGCTAAGAATTTAGTGAGTTCGAGAATGAACTCATATGAATAGCAAAGGTACAACATCGTAACTTAACCAAGTTGTTGGGATACAACATTAATGGGGCAGAAAAATTCATAGTCTGTGAGTTCATGGCAAATAATACCCTAGGCAAGGTCATATTTTGTATGACATCTTAAATAACATTCTTTTTTTTTTTACTATTGTCTGTTGTTTTTTATATTGACAATCAACAATAAATAAAAATTTGTGAGTATTCGAGTGAAATTAACTATTTTCTGTACATTCTAGATCCTGCACGAAGGTGTATAGTAACATGGCCAGTGAGCAGCTGTTCTAATTTTTCAATAGTGCATAATTTTTAAAAAATAGAGCATAAAAAAATGAGCAACTGGTTGCAATGTTCCAACAGTACGGAAATATTGAAAATAAAATTTATACAGCCATTATAGGATACATCCACTGATAGTGAGTCGGTCCAGACATTTAAGCTTCAGTAGCTAAATGAATAGGTAAGTTCACCATGACATTAAAAAATCAAGGAGGTAAGACCTTTTCTAACTTTCAAATTGTCATGGGTATTTGCACTTAAATATGTTCCAAGTTATCAATTCTCAAGTCTTTTTATAAAAGAACATTAAAATATATACAATTCAATCAGTGGTTCACACACTTCATTAGACAACATACCACGAAGTGCAAGAGGGAGTAGATGTTACAACATAATATAATAATCATGACTTTTCAATCGAGATATGTTGTGATCATTTAGAGTCACAAATTGATAAATATTAGCATAAGATCATAAGACACATTACATTCTTTAAGAAAAGGCACAAATTTGTGCTTATCTTCATGAGATTGTGTGTAGCCTCTTGTGGGAACGTCAAATTTTGCCTTCTTTGTATTGGGTGCCATTCCGACCTAAATGTTCATCTCTTGCAAGTCTAACCAAATTTTAATTGTGTCCTTGGTCTTTCCTTTAACATTCATATTTGTTCCCATGATATTATCACATATATTTTTTTCAATACACATACCATCCAAATTGTGTAGCAACAAGAGACAATTCCTATATGGAAGTTCAAAAAAGATAGTTTTTTTTTCAATTATCTATTCAATTTTCATGTTATATCTTCTTTCTTATATAAGGGTTCTTTTATAACTATAGTCCTTCAAGATCTTGTACTTGATTAAGTATCTCAATACCGGAATTCACTTTTGGTGGAGACATTTTCTTTATAGTACCATAAAATGAGTCCTTCTCACTTTTACATTTCTGATTCTGAGAAATATAACACCGATAACCCATAAAACACTGCTTCTTACCATTATCCTATCCAATTAACACAATGTCTTTATTGCAATATGCACATGCCAACTTTCCTTTTGTACTCCATCTTGATAAAAAATTTCCATATGTTGGAAAGTAATTGATGGTCCATAATAAACAAACGTGCAACTTAAAATTTTTTTGGTTGATGCATTATAGGTCTTAATACCAACTTCCCACAGCTCCTTAAATTCCTCTATTAAAGGTAAAAGATACGTATCAGTTGAATGTCCTGGACCATTTGTATTCAGAATAACCATTGACAAAGTAAAATTTTCTTGCTTGATACACAACAAAGGTGGTAAATTATAAGGAATAAGAACCACATGTCAAATGTTGTGTGAGGTTGTTTCATTCCGAAATGGTTGAAATCCATCACCATCATGTTTGAGTAAAACATTTGAAGTCTTAACCGCAAATGGTGGTTGAAGTTCATCAAATGCCTTCCATGCCTTTGAATCAGCCGGTGCCGCATAATTCCAGCATCAATTGTTTATCCTTATGCCATGTCATTAGAGTATATGCCTTTGTAAACATAAACAATCTCTAGATTCTAGACTTTTAAGGAAAATAGTGTAAACACGTTGATGCTATTTTTTACCTTTTTATTCCTTGTTTACTCATTATGTGTATTTATTTTCCATCTGAACGCACCTCAAACTTTACAAGAATCATGTAAGGTATCCTTCTTTCATTATAACATGCAATCATTAGTGCACACGTCAATCTTATTCTATGAAAGCCCGAGTTTTTGGATTATCATTTTTACCTCATAACATGATTTTCACATATTAGTCACATTAGGCAGCATGCCATGCCTTGAGCTACCCTTGAGATGCGGATACGGGATCTAGGACAACAAATAATCTCAAGCTAACCGTGGGGAATACCCATATAATATTACTAAGCTATTTGAAACTGGTGAGTTTAATACCAAGAAAATATTTGTCACGACGGAAATCTAGACCCCAGATGAGATCGGCGTCGTTGACCTCTCGGAAGTCGCAGACAAGTCTACATACGTCATTCTTACTTTATACAGGTAATATTTTACCATCAACCATCTAACATTAAGAGATAAGCAACTGAAAGAAATAGTTCAATTCTTATTAAGTGTATAATTTCTAAAATTGCACCAATACATAGTCTGACTAAAAATAGGAAAGAAACGCTAGTGAAACATTCTCCACTAGCTCAATTCTAAAACTAAGCTAGAATATAAAATAGTAGCATCCACGAAAGCATGAGGACCTACAAAAATCGAATGAATGTTGGATGTCGGGATAACTGCAGTGACGATCTTGTAGCTCTATCGTCCACCTGTGCCTGCACCTAAAATAGTAGAGATTGTATAGGGTTAGTACACACTTGTACTAAGTATGGGTATATGCAAGCACACAGCACAGACATGCATGAGAAAGAATAGCTCTTTCCTAACAACATGATTTTTGGAAATCAAGTCAGTGGACTTGCCAAATTGAGGTTTGGTTTCCAAATTTGGATTAGAAAAATCAATGAGCTTCCAAAATTTGGATTAGGAAAGTCATTGAGCTTTCCTGATTTGGAATAGGAAAGTTATGCCGTAAGAATAACATACATCATACTTTTCACATTTTCACACAGCACATAACATTTACATATAGCACATATCATATAGCTTATAACACACTTCGCATGTAGCACATAACTTCTTTAATATCATTCATTCATATGCCATGAGACCTAGAATCATGTACTTAACATTAAGACATCCGAGAAATTAGGGCTCAACAGATGGGACCTCAACTAGAGAGTCTTCATTAGCAAAACGGAGTCTGCTTCGTTCATTCATACGTACTCCATTTCATTTCATTCATAGGCCAGTGTAAACACCAGCTATACCTAGGATATAGTTTAAGACTTCTATTTGTTGCATTGTACAATGACCAAGAATTACCTAACGTCATTACTTGAATCTAACTCACCTTTTGATTATCCTATGCTAACACATTTGGTATCATTCATTTAATTATGTGCATCATTTGAGACTGGCCTCATTCATTCATTGGGAACTTTAACTTTAACCGACATAGATCATGTGAGCATCATGAAATCCAGTGTCTCCCCCAAACCAAAAAGAGGTGGAATCAACGCCCAAAGTGATTCATAACATGCTAGCGTACATGGGAATTTAACCCCGCTTGATCTCTATATTGGCTGTATAGGTTCCAAGACTAGGAGATATATGGAGACCCATACCCAGCAAGCCGGACAGTCTCATATCATGAGAATTACGAGAAACTCCGCCCTTCCTAAAAGAAGGCATCACCGCTCATAGCTAGTCTATCAGTGCTTAGTATAAAGTTCCATTACATTCATCTCATATGTCGTGGAAGCTAGCTTCTAGTATGAGGACATCATAGATCATTAGATGATTTCTCATCTCATCATTTGTATTGAGTGTGTTTAGCTCCATACTCTCATTAGAGTTTTCATAGAGACTAGTCTATTCATTGTCTTACATTCTCATAGGTGAGTACGTATTGGTAACATTTACTTGGGCTCATTTGAGATTTCTCTCATCATTTACATTAGCCTCATATCATGTTGTCACAAAATTCATTATCTTTAGCACCTTTGCTTTTCATAGTTCCTCATCTCTTATTAAGTTAATGTTCATTTCATCATATGCCAATGCACTTGGCCATTTAGTGTGTTTCACACCCTTACTTAACCCTTCTAGGGTTTCACCAATTGATTGATCATTTCATCATTTCATTGTTCATCTCATCATATGCCAATACACTTGTCCATTAAGTGTATCTTACACTCATACATAACCTGTAACGAACTGTTAGTCGTTTTGAGCAAGTAGAGTATTTCTAGTAATAACTGTCTGAATCGACAGATTCCCACGACGGACCGTTATGGGCACGACGGACCGTCGAGGGGGCCTCATTTCAAAACACTTAGAATTCTGAAAATTGGGTACTGAGATCGACTCTCTGAACTTCGTGACGGAATGGTAGGACGGACCGTCGTTGGCACGACGGACCGTCACAAACCTTTCCACAGAATTAACTCTCTCAACTTTGTGACGGACGTGCAGGACGGACCGTCACAGTCATGATGGACCGTCAAAGGTTGCGTAACCCTGACTGGGTCGGATTTCTGTTAAAAGTTTTAAGGGGCGTTTTGGACTATTCCTGCTTAGAATTATAAAGTTAGAGGGTTAATGTTAATAATTCAATAACTTGGGGGTTAAAGGATATAACCTTGAAATAAATAGTGGGTTATTTTATCATCTTTTATACTTAATTATATGACAATTAGGGTAAAGAAAAAGGGTTTGAATAATAAAAAGAGAAAGAACAAGGAGAGGGAGAAACGAACGAACAAGAGAGAGAGAAGAACGCAGCTTTGGGAAAGTAGATTGCTTGATCACAATTTTTCGGTGGAGGAAGGTTATGGTTTATACTATCTTATAGTAAACTCTTAATAGCGAATGATATGTGTTGGGTAGTATTGTAAAGTCCACTGTATGCTTAATTGTGTGCTTGCATGATGTGATTATGTAATTATAATGGATTGGGAAGATGAGGCTGTGAATCTTAAATCTTAAACTCACTTTGTTAATGATGATGACTTGGTATAAAAGAATGCTTGATGAACTAAAGTAATGAAATTAGAGGATTGGGTGTCACGTTCCGACACCAGGATAGTATTAGAGGATCGGAGTGTCACGTTCTGACACCAGAATAGTATTGATGGATCGGAGTGTCACGTTCCGACACCAGGATAGTATATGGATCGGAGTGTCACGTTCCGACACCAGGATAGTAGAGGATCGGAGTGTCACGTTCTGACACCAGGATAATAAAGAGAATGAATCTTGAAATATGCTAATATACTCAATCTAAAGAACCTGTTTCCCAAATGAGTATAGTGTGGAGGCTTGAGTCCTCAAAGATGTGCTTGGTGTTGTGACCAAGGGTTATGGTAATTGTTGTTATCACCTGTTAAGTATTGTGGTTGAATTTATATTATTATTCAGTATATATTTCTTTCTATTTTGAGTTGGCCGATGATACCTACTCAGTACTTGTGTTTTGTACTGACCCCTACTTGTACTTGTTTTTCTTTGTTAATTGTGGAGTGCAGCAAACGTGCCATCGTCTTCAACTCAACCGCAACTCTAGCCAGTCTTCATCACACCATATTTCAGGGTGAGCTAATGCTTCTAGCATGGACTGGATCTTCTTCTTCATGTCTTGATGCCTTGAAGTTCTGGCATAGACTAGCTGTTATTTATTTTTAGTTTCTTAGATACTCTTAGCTTTAGTAATTTGAGGATAGATGTTCTTGTGGTGATGACTTCCAGATTTTGGGGAATAATAAGTGTTTGAGTTTTAGAAGTTATTAATCGATTTTGTTAATGAGTTTTAAGTCTTTTGCATTATATTCTATTTATATTGTATTGAAATATTGGGGTTTAGATTGGTTGGTTCGCTCACATAGTAGGATAAGTGTGGGTGCCACTCGCGGCTCGTTTTGGGTCGTGACAAACTTGGTATCAGAGCATTAGGTTCGTTGGTCTCATCACACAAGAACGAGACTAGTAAAGTCTTAAGGAACGGTAGGGGGACGCCTTTACTTTTCTTTGAGAGGCTATAGGACTTTAGGAAAATTCCATTCTTTCTTTCTTTCATGCTATTACTTGGATCCAATTGGTATCTAGGTGATACAAATTGGTATCTGACCATCTTCACTCTATTTCGCAGATGGTTACAACTAGAGCAATGACTGCACCAACCCCAACACTGGCAAGACAAGATGCGTCTGAGCCAGCCACTGGGGCTGTAGCTCGGAGAGAACCAGTGGCAAGAGGTTGTGGTAGAGGTCGCGGGAGGACGTTCTCTAGAGGAAGAGGACAAGCACCTAGCTCAACTAGTACTAGGGCAGTGACTCCTCCACCGACTGAGGAAGTTGTAAGAGAGGGTGAGGAAGGGGAGAATGAACAAGTGCAGAATGAGGAATTACCACCCCAACCTACCCCAGAGATGATTAGTCAGGTTCTTGCCTATCTTAGCGGGTTATCTGATCAAGGCCAGACACCTCCAGTGTTTACTGCACCAGCACCTCAGGTTCCAGAAGTACAACAGGCAGCTGCTGTGGCTCCCCTGATGGATGCCTCATATGAAATAGACACGTTTCCTCGTTTGACTACAGGGCCTATAATGACAAGTGATCAGCATGAACTTTTCAGTAAGTTCTTGAAATTGAAGCCTCCAGTCTTCAAGGGTGCTGAATCTGAGGATGCCTACGATTTTCTGGTTGAATTTCATGAGTTACTACATATAATGGGCATAGTGGAACGATTTGGCGTGGAGTTTGTAACCTATCAATTCAGGGAAATGCCAAAATGTGGTGGCAGTCACATGTTGAGTGTCAACACGCACAGGCACCACTTATGACTTGGGCGTTGTTCTCTAGCTTATTTATGGAGAATTATATCCTCGGACCTTGAGGGATAGGAGGAGAGATGAGTTCTTGCACCTAGAGCAAGGCAGGATGTCGGTTACTGCGTATGAGGCTAAGTTTCGTGAATTATCTAGCTACGCACCTAGCCTTGTTTCAGTCCACAAGAGCGGATTCGTCGTTTTGTGAAGGGGTTGAGGTCAGATTTGCAGATTTCAGCCTTACAGGTAGTGGCTACAGCAAAATCCTTTCAGGAAGTGGTAGACTTCGTGATAGAGGTGGAGGGAGTGAATCTAGATGACCTCACCATGGCATCGACATCTAAGAGATTTCGTAAGGGAGGTGAGTTTAATGGTTCTTACTCCAGAGGGCAGGGTTCAGGAGGTTACCCAGCCCGACCTATTCAGTCTTCACTGCAGACTGTAGTTGGGGGTCCACCGTAGACCGGTCAACATTTCTCTGAGTTTGGAGGTTATCCCCAAACTTCGTCATTCTCACAGAGACCGATGCTTGAATCCAGGGAGTGTTATGTATGTGGGGAGACTGGACACATTAAGTGGTATTGTCCAAAACAGAGTTACAGACCTCCAATAGTCAGAGGTAGAGGTGGTCATGGAAGAGGCCGTCATTCTGGAGGACGTGGTGGTCGAGGTAATGGTGGTCACCAAAACGGCCCGGGTGACGGGCAAACTGGAGCCAATTCAGCACAACAAGGTAGGGGCAACGGGCAGACAGGCGATAGGGCCCATTGTTACGCTTTCCCCGGGCGTTCTGAAGCGGAGACATCTGATGTTGTTATCACAGGTAATCTTTTTGTTTGTGATTGCATGGCTTCTGTATTATTTGATCCTGTCTCCACATTTTCATATGTATCTTCCTCATTTGCTAATGGTCTTAATTTACCTTGTGAATTGCTTGACATGCCTATTCGTGTGTCTACTCCGGTGTGTGAGTCCGTGATAGTTGAAAAGGTATATAGGTCTTGTATGGTGACTTTTGTGGGGAGCAATACTCATGTAGACTTGGTTATCTTAGAAATGGTTGATTTTGATGTAATTCTTGGTATGACTTGGCTTTCTCCAAATTTTGCAATATTAGATTGTAATGCTAAAACTGTGACTTTGGCCAAGCCTGGGACAGATCTGTTAGTGTGGGAGGGTGACTACACTTCCACTCCAGTTCGTATCATCTCCTTTCTTCGTGCCAAGAGAATGGTTAGTAAAGGGTGTTTAGCTTTCTTGGCATCCCTGCCCAAGTACCTTCAATTGAGTCGGTTTCGATAGTCCGTGAGTTTCTGGATGTGTTCCCTGCAGATCTTCCTGGTATGCTACCGATAGGGATATTGACTTTTGCATTGATATTGAACCGGGTACTCGCCCCATTTCGATACCCCCTTATAGAATGGCTCTCGCGTAGTTAAGGGAGTTAAAGGCTCAACTTCAAGAATTGTTAAGAAAAGGCTTCATTAGACCAAGTGCATCCCCTTGGGGTGCTCCTGTTTTGTTTGTGAAGAAGAAGGATGGGAGTTTTCGGATTTGCATAGACTACAGACAACTGAATAAGGTTACTGTTAAGAACAAGTATCCTCTTCCTCGCATTGATGATTTGTTCGATCAGTTACAAGGTGCTTGTTCCTTCTCAAAAATCGATTTGAGATCCAGTTACAATCAATTGAAAATACGGGCAACGGATGTGCCCAAGACTGCTTTTCGGACCAGGTATGGGCATTATGAGTTCTTAGTAATGTCTTTTGGGCTTACGAATGCCCCTGCTGCTTTCATGAGCTTGATGAATGGGATTTTTAAGCCATATCTGAATCTCTTTGTCATTGTATTCATTGATGATATACTGGTATAGTCAAAGAGCAAGAAAGAACATGAGGGGCACTTGAGAATTGTATTGGAAATGTTGAGGGAGAAAAAGCTTTATGCCAAATTCTCCAAGTGTGAGTTTTGGCTAGATTCGGTTTCATTCTTAGGGCACGTAGTTTCTAAGGATGGAGTGATGGTGGATCTATCTAAGATTGAAGCAGTGAAGAGTTGGGATAGACCTACTAATGTTACAGAGGTAAGGAGCTTTGTTGGCTTAGCTAGCTACTACCGTCGATTTGTCAAGGGATTTTCCTCTGTTGCTTCCCAATTGACAAATTTGACTAAGCAGATTGTTCCATTTGTATGGTCGGACGAGTGTGAAGAAAGCTTTTAGAAGCTCAAGACCTTGTTGACTACTGCACCCATTCTTACCCTGCCAGTGGAAGGTAAGAATTTCATTGCCTATTGTGATGCATCCTATTCGGGTTTGGGTGCAGTGCTAATGCAAGAGAAGAATGTAATTGCTTATGCTTCGAGGCAATTAAAGGTGAACGAACGTAATTATCCGACCCATGATTTGGAGTTGGCTGCGGTAGTGTTTGCATTAAAGCAATGGAGACACTATCTATATGGGGTTAAGTGTGAAGTTTATCAGGATCATCATAGCCTTACAGTATGTTTTTACTCAGAAATATTTGAACTTGAGACAGAGGAGATGGATGGAACTACTGAAGGACTACGATATCACTATCCTGTATCATCCGGGAAAAGCTAATATTGTGGCAGATGCTTTAAGTAGAAAGGCAGGAAGCATGAGAAGTCTTGCTCACTTACAAGTTTCTAGACGCCCATTGGCTAGAGAGGTTCAGACTCTGGCTAATGACTTTATGAGGCTAGAAGTAAATGAGAAGGGAGGATTTTTGGCCTGTGTGGAGGCAAGATCTTCCTTTCTTGACAAGATTAAGGGAAAACAGTTTACTGAGGAGAAACTGATCCGGATCCGAGATAAGGTGTTGCGAGGAGAGGCTAAAGAAGCAAAAAATTGATGAGGAAGGTGTTTTGAGAATTAAGGAAAGGGTATGTGTACCCCGCGTCGATGATTTGATTCACACTATTCTTACGGAGGCTCATAGTTCAAGGTATTCTATACATCCTAGTGCAACCAAGATGTATCGTGACCTAAAGCAACACTTTTGGTGGAGTAGAATGAAGCGTGACATTGTTGATTTTATTTCCAAATGTCCAAATTGTCAGCAAGTAAAATATGAACATCAGAGGCCCGGAGGAACACTTCAGAGAATGCCCATTCCTGAATGGAAGTGGGAAAGAATTGCAATAGATTTCGTGGTTGGTCTTCCCAAGACAATGGGTAAGTATGAATCCATTTGGGTAATTGTGGATAGGTTAACTAAGTCTGCTCACTTCATTCCGATCAAGGTGACTTACAATGCAGAGAAGTTAGCCAAACTTTATATCTCGAAAGTTGTTCGATTGCATGGGGTTCCACTCTCCATCATATCAGATAGAGGTACGTAATTTACTTCTAAGTTTTGGAAAACATTGCATGCTGAATTAGGTACTAGGTTGAATCTTAGTACCGCATTTCACCCTCAGGCCGATGGTCAGTCTGAGCGAACGATTCAAGTGTTGGAGGATATGCTTCGTGCATGTGTGATAGAATTTGGTGGTCATTGGGATAACTTCTTACCCTTAGCAGAATTCTCGTACAATAATAGCTATCACTCAAGTATTGGTATGGCCCCATTTGAGGCACTGTATGGGAGGAGATGTAGGTCTCCCATTGGTTGGTTTGATGCATTTGAGGTTAGACCTTGGGGTACTGACCTTCTGAGGGAATCGTTAGATAAAGTAAAATGCATTCAGGAAAAGCTTCTAGCGGCCCAAAGTAGACAAAAAGAATATGCAGATCGAAAGGTTAGAGACTTGGAGTTTATGGAGGGTGAGCAAGTCTTGCTAAAGGTTTCGCCCATGAAAGGGGTGATGCATTTTGGTAAAAGAGGTAAGCTAAGCCCAAGGTATATTGGTCCATTTGAAGTTCTGAAGCGCATGGGGGAGGTAGCTTATGAATTAGCCTTGCCCCCAGGACTGTCAGGAGTGCATCCGGTATTTCATGTGTCTATGTTGAAAAGATACCATGGGGATGGAAACTACATCATTCGTTGGGATTCAGTTCTGCTGGATGAGAATTTGTCTTATGAGGAGGAGTCTGTTTCTATTTTAGGTAGAGAAGTCCGCAAGTTGAGGTCAAGGGAGATTGCATCCATCAAGGTTAAATGGAAGAATCGGCCAGTTGAAGAGTCCACTAGGGAGAAGGAGGCTGATATGCAAGAAAGATACCCACACCTGTTTACAGATTCAGGTACTCCTTTTCACCCTTGTTTTTCTTCTTGAGATCGTTCAAGGATGAACGATGGGTAAATTGGTATCTATTATAATGACCTGTTAGTCGTTTTGAGCAAGTAGAGGGTTTTTGGTAATAACTGTCTTAATCGACGGATCCCACGACGGACCGTCATGGGCACGACGGACCGTCGAGGGGGTCTCGTTTCAAAACACTTAGAATTCTGAAAATTGGGTACTGAGATCGACTCTCTGAACTTCGTGATGGAATGGCAGGACGGACCGTCGTTGGAACGACGGACCGTCACAAACCTTTCCACAGAATTAACTCTCTGAACTTTGTGACGGACCTGCAGGATGGACCCTCACAGTCATGACGGACCGTCACAGGTTGCGTAACCCTGACTGGGTCGGATTTTGTTAAAAGTTTTAAGGGGCGTTTTGGACTATTCCTGCTTATAATTATAAAGTTATAGGGTTAATGTTAATAATTCAATCACTTGGGGTTAAAGGAGATAACCTTGAAATAAATAGTGGGTTATTTTATCATATCTTATACTTAATTATATGAAAATTAGGGTAAAAGAAAAAGGGTTTGAATAAGAATAAAGAGAAAGAACAAGGAGAGGGAGAAACGAATGAACAAGAGAGAGAGAAGAACGCAGCTTTGGGAAAGTAGATTGCTTGATCACAATTCTTCGGTGGAGGTAGGTTATGGTTTATAATATCTTATAGTAAACTCTTAATAGCGAATGATATGTGTTGGGTAGTATTGTAAAGTCCACTGTATGTTTAATTGTGTGCTTGCATGATGTGATTATGTAATTATAATGGATTGGGAAGATAAGGTTGTGAATCTTAAATCTTAAACTCACTTTGTTAATGATGATGCCTTGGTATAAAAGAAGGGTTGATAAACTAAAGTAATGAGATTAGAGGATCGGGTGTCACGTTCCGACACCAGGATAGTATTAGAGGATCGGAGTGTCACGTTCCGACACCAGGATAGTATTGATGGATCGGAGTGTCACGTTCCGACACTAGGATAGTATTGATGGATCGGAGTGTCACGTTCCGACACCAGGATAGTATATGGATCAGAGTGTCACGTTCCGACACCAGGATAGTAGAGGATTGAAGTGTCACGTTCCGACACAAGGATAGTAAAGAGAATGAATCTTGAAATATACTAATATACTCAATCTAAAGAACCTGTTTCCCAAATGAGTATGGTGTGGATGCTTGAGTCCTCAAAGATGTGCTTGGTGTTGTGACCAAGGGTTATGGTAATTGTTGTTATCACCTGTTAAGTATTGTGGTTGAATTTATATTATTATTCAGTATATATTGCTTTCTATTTTGAGTTGGCCGATGATACCTACTCAGTACTTGTGTTTTGTACTGACCCCTACTTGTACTTGTTTTTCTTTGTTAATTGTGGAGTGCAGCAAACGTGCCATCGTCTTCAACTTAACCGCAACTCTAGCCAGTCTTCATCACACCAGATTTCAGGGTGAGCTAATGCTTCTAGCCTGGACTGGATCTTCTTCTTCATGTCTTGATGCCTTGAAGTTCTGGCATAGACTAGCTGTTATTTATTTTTAGTTTCTTAGATACTCTTAGCTTTAGTAATTTGAGGATCGATGTTCTTGTGGTGATGACTTCCAGATTTTGGGGAATAATATGTGTTTGAGTTTTAGAAGTTATTAATCGATTTTGTTAATGAGTTTTAAGTCTTCCGCATTATATTCTGTTTATATTGTATTGAAATGTTAGGGTTTAGATTGGTTGGTTCGCTCACATAGTAGGATAAGTGTGGGTGCCACTCGCGGCTCGTTTTGGGTCGTGACATAACCCTTCTAGGGTTCATCATTGCATTACATACATCTTAGGTTCACGTACTTTTGAACGTATGTTAGACTTATGTGTCTATATATACAAGCCATGGGGCTTCATTCATAGTTCTTTAAGTGATTCCTACATTCCTAAGATTATGTAGTACAAGACTTATGTATCTTGTATATATGCCAAGATCTTAATTTGATCTAAGCAGGTGGCATTATTCTTGGATATTTTGTTCACGTATGACTTATCTATCAATACGGAAGTTTGGGCAAGGAAACCCAAGTTTGATTTACTAGGATGGCATTTACATTTTTCATTGATTTATTTTTAATCCCCATGACATTTGGACTCAAGATTGAACCCCAACATTTACATTATACTATCAATTTTCTACTTGGCTTCAGATTTAATTGGCGGAAGGGTAGTGGGTTCGAACCCCCACAACCCCTTTTTATTTTTCATTAACATCACATGGCCCTTTGTCGCCAAAACCAAGAGGTTTTGGGATCAAACCCCCACAGTCTTTTTCATTTTATTCTCTATTTTCGTTGGACATTGGGAGGTTGTTGGTTTGAACCCCCACAGCCTTCTTATTTTAGTTTTAATTGTGCTAGGCTGTGAGGTTGTGGGTTCGAACCCCTACTGCCTCCTATATTTATTTTTTATTAAAGATTTCTTAACTAGGCGCCTTGGCAGTGAGGTTGTTGTATCGATCCCCCACAACCTCACTTTATTTTATTATTTAATTTTGCCATTCTCCTCTCCAACCTTGAGGTCGTGGGTTCGATTCCCACGCCTCACATTTTCTTTTCTTTATTTGTCTCTTCTTTCCCAAACCAGTGGCCCGAGTTCGATTCCCCCCAGCCCCATTTTTGTCTTCTTTTCTCGCGAATTCCAGTAGCCAAAAGGTGAGGTCACAAGTTCGAATCCTGGTGGACTCACCTCTTTAAAATGTATTAAATTTCCATATTTTCATTATTTAACTTTATTTTAACTCTACATAGTTTCTGGGAAGTTTGGTCATTTTCAATTCATTTTTATCAATTTTTTCACTTGATTCATAGGGTGTATTCATATACCATTTTAACACATCTTTAGGCGTAATTTTCATGAGTTTATTTGGCTAAAAGATTGTCACTTAATCAGACACATTCCATAAATGGACATCACGGTTTTTAATGGATTTATGCACACAAAACAACAACTACAACCTTATCAAATTTTGAGCATCAAGCCGAGACCCTTGCTACATTCACAAACTTGCACACACTTGCACATAACTTCAAACACACGAGGATCTCATATAACCCAACATACCTCGGACTCAACTTCCCTTTTTTTTACCAAATCTCATCACTCCTTTCATAGGTGATATCTTCAAGTAAACCTGGTCACCAACCTCAAATAAGGGCCGCTTTCTGTTGTTTGCATATGACTTTTGTCGGCTGTAAGCACTATCCAATCTCTTATCACTCTATCCTTCCCTAAGGCCTTATGAATGATCTCTGGACCAAAAATGGATGACACTACAACCTCGAACCACCTATCTACACCTCCTACCATACAATGGCTCAAACGCTGCCATCCCGATGCTGGAGTGATAGTTATTATTGTACGAGAACTCAATCAAAGGCAGATGGTCATCTCAGTTACCTATGAAGTCAATAACACGCGCTTTCAACATGTCCTCCAATGTCGGAATTGTGCGCTTTGCCTGCCCAGCAGTCGGAGAATGAACGGCAGTACTAAGCTTCACCTGCATGCCTAAGCTTTTCAAGAAAGACCTCCAGAAATGTGAAGTGAACTGAGCTCCTCTATCTGAAATGATAGACAAAGGAATCCCATGCCACCTCACAATATCATCAATGTAAAGTCTCGCATAATCCTCGGCTCTGTAGGTAGACTTCACAGGGATAAAGAGAGCATACTTAGTCAATCTATCCATAATAACCCATATGGAGTCATGTTGCCTCTTAGTCCTCGGAGGACCAACCACAAGGTCCATATTAATGACCTTCCACTTCCAAGTCGAGAACCATGGGCCTCTACCACAATCCTGGTCTGGAATTCATTCACATCTGATACACAGAGCCTGTCCTGGTATATAAGTATGCCATCACCTCCCAAAGCAAAAGACTCATTCATTTTTGACAACACTAAGTCCTCCAGCTCCATCGACACAGGATCAAAATGCTGACCCTTCTTGACTTTAACTACCAAGGATGATTCAGAACTAGGATGAACTGAAACACCCCCACTAGTAGAGTCAACCAAACGCACACCCAGTCTGGCCAATCTGTGTACCTCTTCTGCCAACTCCTTCTTCTCTTCCTCAACGTGGGTTGTACTCCACATGCTCATCCTGCTCAAAGCATCAGCCACAACATTAGGCTTACCTGGATGGTAGTGCACAATCATGTCATAATCCTTCAACAGCCCCAACCATCTGCGCTGATATAGATTCAACTCCCTTTGTGTGAACACGTTATGGAGACTCTTATGGTATGTGAACACATCCACATGCACTCCATACAGATAATGCCTCCACAGCTTCAGTGCAAACACCACAGCTGCCAACTCCAGGTCATGAGTGGTATAATTCTTCTCATGAACCTTGAGCTGTCTAGAAGCATAGGCTATCACCTTACCTGCTCGCATCAGAACACAACCCAAACCAACCCTAGATGCATCACAATAAATATCGTAATTCTCACCACACTGAGGTGGAGTAAGCACCAGGGCTGAAGTGAGTCTGTCCTTGAGCTCCTGGAAACTCTTCTCACAAGTCTCCGTCCATTCAAACTTGGCTTTCTTCTTCGTCAAGGCTGTCAATGGGGAAGCAATGGAAGAAAAGCCCTCCAAAAACCTGCGTTAGTAACCAACTAATCCTAGAAAGCTACGGATTTCAGTGGCAGTAAGGGGCTTTGGCTAGTTCTTAGCAGCTTTAGTCTTCTTGTGGTCCACCTCTACACCTTGATCGGACACAACATGACCCAGGAAGGTCGCTAATCTCAGCCAGAATTCACACTTGCTTAATTTGGCATACAACTGATATTGTTTAAGTACCTGCAAGGTTAGTCTCAAATGATGTTCATGCTCTTCCTTGTTCTTAGAGTATATGAGAATGTCATCAATGAATACTATGACGAAAGAGTTAAGGTGTTCATGGAAGACTCTTTTCATGAGATCCATAAATGCAGCAGGTGCATTCGTGAGACCAAATGACATAACCAAGAACTCATAATGACCATAACAGGTACAAAAGGTTGTCTTTGGGACATATCCATCCCTAACCCTAAGCTGATGATACCCTGAACTAAGATCAATCATAGAGAAGAAACTAGACCCTTGGAGCTTATCGATCAAATCATCTATTTTGTGAAGTGGAAACTTATTCTTTATTGCGACGTTGAGCTGCCGATAGTCGATATATATTCTAAAGCTCCCATCTTTCTTCTTTACAAACAACACTGGAGCACACCACGGAGATATGCTCGGCTGAATGAAACCCTTATCACTGAGATCTTTTAACTGCAACTTCAACTCTTTGATTTCTGTTGCCATTCTATAAGGAGGAATTGAGATTGGTTTAGTATCGGGTTCTAAGTCAATACCAAAGTCAATAACTCAAAAAGGAGGGACTCCAGGCAAATCTTCAAGAAACACATCTAGAAACTCATTCATTACAGGCACTGAGTCTATGGATGGAATGTCATGATCTAAATCATTAACACTCACAAGATGACATAGTAACCCCTTGAACATCATTTTATTGCCCTTAAGATTTGAAATCAAGGGATTAGGACGACTTGAATTGTACCCATCCCAGACAAACTCTTCTTCATTAGGGAAGTGAAATCTCACCACTCTACTACGACAGTCAAAACAAGCATAACAACTGTGAAGCCAATCCATGCCAAGACTAACATCAAAATCATGCTTGGGTAGTTCAACCAAGGCAACACACATAGTCCTACCACATACAACTATTGGACAATCCTTGTATATTTTATCAGTTCTTACACTTTCTTCTAAAGGCGTATGAACCACTATAGGATCATGCAGAACTTCAGGTTGAATTTCAAAAGTAAGAGCAAGCAGAGGAGTAACAAAGGAAAGAGTAGACAGTGGATCAAGTAAATCATAAATAAAAGTTGAGAATACTTGCAGCATACCTATGCCCACATCAGCGGACTTCTCCTGCTCTTCCCTGCTCTTCAGGGAATAGAATCTGTTTCTCTTGGGAGGCTCAGCTACTTCTTCACTCTGTGGGTTAGGCCTAGGATGAGCGTTACCTTTAGCCTGACCTCTTTTCTGTGGACAGTCTCTAAACATGTGTCCACTCTTACCACAACTGAAGCAGGCATTAGTGCCCTGTCTGCACTCTCCAGTGTGAGACCAGCCACACTTAGCACAGTTCTTCTTAAGACGCTGCATCTCACCGCCATTGCCCCTCTTGTGTTCAATTATGACTTCTCTACGTGTTGTACTCCCCTAAGAGTTAGAATTCCCAGAACTTTGTTTCCCCTTCTTGAACCTGGGCTGCTCACGGACGCCAAAGTTATTTTTGTGGCCTCCATGGCTGGGACCTGCCTGATCTTAAGCACTAGGTCTCCTAACATCACGAACACTTCTCTTTTTGTTGCTTTCCTCTGCCTACTGTACATGCACCATCAACATGTAAAGGTCCGTATTATCATGGAGTATCCTAGAACGACACTCCTCCTCCAGAAGTCCATTGAATCATGTGAGGAACCTTCTCATCTTATCCCTGTTGTACAAAACCAGGGAACTAGCATATCAAGATAATTTCAATAAAGTTCAGTACTCTCTTCATTCTTGCTATTAAATACTAAGGAAAGTAACATACCTTGATAGCTTAACAAACTTCAGGGAATACTCCCTGACAATCATAGAGCCTTGTTTAAGGTTGATGAACTCCTCAACAATGACTACCATCATCTATCTGGGGAAGAACCTCTCTAGAAATGTAGTCTTGAACAGCTCCCAAGTGACTAGCACTCCACCCAAAACATGCTATCTTGCCACATCTTGCACCAATTTGTGCAACATCCTTGAGCTGATAGGAAGCCAACTCAGCCTTCTCAGTATCTGTGACCCTCATAGCCACCAGAATCTTATGTACTTCATCCAAAAACTCATAAGGATCCTTTGATGTCTTAGACCTTGTGAAAATAGGAGGGTTCATTTTGTGAAGTCTCGTAGCATGTCAGCCATGCTGCGAACCGGTGGGTTTTCTCTCTAAACATCCTACCGGTTGACTTGGGCAGTCATAGACTGAGCTTGCATCGTAATGGCCTATGCTATCTGAACCAGAGATGCCCTCACGTCAGCTTCAGTCAACCCAGCTGGGTTAACTGGCATGGCCACTCCTTTAGCTGGAGCCTGGGGTGGATTCTGATTACCCGTATCAGCTGTTGCTCCCCTCCTCTTATCCTTAGCTCTCTAAGTGTTCATTCTCTCAAAAAGAAAAAGGATTAATGTTAGACACGCTCATTACACCAAGAACTCAGACATTAGGAAAAGCACGATAAGTCAGAAGAAGGGAAATTTTCCTACACATCATGTAATCTCTAATCAAGGATATTGGTGCACTTCACAACCATGACATAGAAACTACTCAACGTGGTTGATATGAACTCATTATTCTCGGAATTTAATCTAGTGCTCTGATTCCAACATTTTCACGACGAAAATCTAGACCCCAGACGAGACCGGCATCCTTGACCTCTCAGAGGTCGCAGACAAACCTACTTACGTCATTCTTACTTTACATAGGTAAATTTTAACGGAAAATTTGAAACTTTTTGTTTCTTAATATACTTATAAAAAACATTCTCATTAATGCATAACTCTTCAGCATCAACCATCTAACATTAAGAGATAAGCAACTGAAAGAAATAGTTTAATTCTAATTAAGTGTATAATTGCAAAAATGGTACCAATACATAGTCTGAATAAAAATAGGAAAGAAACGCTAGTGGAACATACTCCACTAGCTCAATTCTAAAACTAAGCTAGAATATAAAGAAGTAGCATCCTCGAAATTATGAGAACCTACCAAAACCAGATGAATGTTGGACGTCCGGATAAGTACAGCGACGATCATGTAGCTCTATCGTCCACCTGTTCCTGCACCTAAAATAGTAGAGATTGTATAGGGTTAGTACACACTTGTACTATGTATGGGTATATGCAAGCACACACCACAGACATGCATGATAAAGAATAGCTCTTTTCTAACAACATGATTTTTGGAAATCAAGTCAGTGGACTTGCCAAATTGAGATTTGGAAAGTTTCCAAATTTGGATTAGGAAAATCAATGAGCTTTCCAAATTTGGATTAGGAAAGTCAGTAAGCTTTCAAAATTTAGAATAGGAAAGTTATGCCATCAGAATAACATACATCAAACTTTTCACATTTGCACACAACACATAACATTTACACATAGCACATATCATATAGCATACAAAAAACTTTGCATGTAGCACATAGCTTCTTTAATATCATTTAATCATATTCCATGAGACCTCGGAATCATGGACTTAACATAAATACATCCCAGAAATGAGGGCTCAATAGATGGGACCTCAACTAGGGAGTCTTCATTAGCTAACTTTGAGTCTGCTTTGTTCATCCATATGTACTTTATTTTATTTAATATATACTCCAGTGTAAAAAACAGCTATGCCTGGGATGTAGTTTAAGACTTTCATTAGGTTCGTTGTGCAATGACCAACGTCATTAATTTAATCTAACTCACCGTTTGATTATCATATCCTAACACCTTTTGTATCATTCATTTCATTATGTGCATCATTTGAGGATGGCCTCATTCATTCAATGGGAACTTTAACATTAACTGACATAGATCATGAGCATCATGAAATTCAGTGTCTCCCCCACACCAAAAGTAGGTGGAATCACCAGCCAAAGTGATCCATAACATGCTAGCGTACATGGGAATTAAACCACGCTAGATCCTTATATTGTATGTATAGGTTCGAAGACTAGGAGATATAAGGAGACCCATACCCGGCAAGTCGGACTGTCTTATCTCATGAGAGTTACGTGAACCTCCGCCCTTTTCAAAAGAAGGAATCACCGCTCATAGCTAGTCTATCGCTGCTCAGTATAAAGTTCCATTACATTCATCTCATACATCGTGGAAGCAGGCTTCTATTATGAGGACATCATAGCTCATTAGATGATTTCTCATCTCATCATTTGTATCGAGTGTGTTAAGCTCCATACTCTCATTAGAGTGTTCATAAAGACTGGTCTCTTCATTATCTTACACTCTCATAGGTCATTACGTATTGGTAACATTTACTTAGGCTCATTTGAGATTTCTCTCATCATTTACATTAGCCTCATATCATGTTGTCACCACATTCATTATCATTAGCACCTTCGCTTTCATAGTTACTCACCTCTTATTACGTGAAAGTTTATTTCATCATATGCCAATGCACTTGGCCATATAGTATGTTTCACACCCTTACTTAACCCTTCTAGGGTTTCATCATTTCATTGATAATTTCATTGTTCATCTCATCATATGCCAATGCACTTGGCCATTTAGTGTATCTTACACTCATACTTAACCTTTATAGGGTTCATCATTGCATTACATACATCTTAGGTTCACTTACTTTTGAACGTATGTAAGAATTATGTGCCTACACATACAAGCGATGGGGATTCATTCATAGTTCGTTAACTGATTACTACATTCCTAAGATTATGTAGTACAAGACTTATGTATCTTGTATATATGCCAAGATCTTGATTTTATCTAAGTAGGTGGAATTATTCTTGGATATTTTATTAACGTATGACTTATGTATCAATACGGAAGTTTGGGCAGAGAAACCCAAATTCGAATCACCAGAATAGCATTTACAGTTTTCATTGATATTATTTTTAATCTCCATGAATTGGGGCTCAAGATTGAACCCCAACATTAACATTATACTATTAATTTTTTACTTGGTTTCCCTCTTAAATTGGCCGGAGGGTAGTGGGTTCGAACCCCCACAACCCCTTTTTTTCACTAACATCACATGGCCCTTTGTCCCCAAAACCAAGAGGTTGTGGGATCAAACCCCCACAGTCTCTTTCATTTTATTCTCTATTTTCGCTGGACAATGGGAGGTTGTGAGTTCGAACCCCCACAACCTCCTTATTTTTGTTTTAATTTTGCTAGGCTGTGAGGTTGTGGATTCGAACCCCCATAGCCTGCTATCTATATTTTTAATAAAAGATTTCTTAGCTGGGTGCCTTGGCAGTGAGGTTATAGGATCGAGCCCCCACAACCTCACTTTATTTTCTTATTTAATTTTGTCATTCTCCTCTCCAACCTTGAGGTCATGGGTTCGATTCTCACGCCTCACATTTTCTTTTCTTTATTTTTCTCTTGTTTCCCAAACTAGTGGCCTGAGTTCGATTCCCCCCAGCCCCATTTTCGTCTCCTTTACTCGCGAATTCCAGTAGGCAAAAGGTGAGGTCATAGGTTCGAATTCTGGTGGTCTCACCTCTTTAAAATGTATTAAATTTCCATATTTTCATTATTAAACTTTATTCTAATTTAACCTTGCATAGTTGCTTGAAATTTTTATCATTTTCCATTCATTTTTATCAACGTTTGCACTTGATTCATAAGGTGTATTCATATACCTTTTTAACACATATTTAGGCATATTTTTCATGAGTTCATTTGGCTAAAAGATTTTCACTCAATCAGCCACATTTCCTTAAATGGACATCATGATTTTTCATGGATTAATGCACACAAAACAACAACTATAGCCTTATCAAATTTTGAGCATCAAGCCGAGGCCCTTGCCACATTCACAAACTTGCACATACTTGCACATAACTTCAAACACACACTGACTGTCATTTTCATAATTTCACGTACATAAATATATTCACATTCAACACAAGAACAGCACACATACGTATATCTACCAGCAAAAATACCCAACCTACAAATCATTGGGAGCTAGTGACAGGGACATGCAATGGGGAAAAAATCCTAGTTTTTGGACTGAAATAACTAAATCCTAAGGGGTCTCTTTGGAAAGGGACCAAGAGGAAATAAGCCCATGCCTTATTTGATTGTTCAAACTTTGAAGTTTCTGCCCAAAACCCTCTCTAAAATCAGTCCAAGCTCCCTCAACGTCCACACCACATGAAAGTCAACTTCTCTTTGCCTTTATGTTTTTGGTTACATTATTTTTTAAAAAATTTCATATGAGTTATTCAAGTGTGAAGAATTCTTAATATTATTTCAGTTCTAAAAGTTGTTTTGGCAGAAACAAACGTGAAAGAGAGAATGATGAACGTGAGAAAGATATCGTGACAGAGAGAGTAGTAACATAATAGGAGTTTTAGTTTGGGAAATAGTAAAACTAGGACTCCTTATTAATTTAAATAAAAACCTGATTTAATTAACATAGTTAAAGGACCATTTTTCCCTTAAAATTTAAGATTTTAAATAAAAAATAAATAACCTTAAGTATTCATCCTATTCATTTTTAGGGTTGTTACAATATGAACTCAATACTAAGTTAATGCTTACTATGTCTGAAAATAGCCTCTAATTGACTAGAAATGTTGGGATAGACCCCAGTTAAGTCTAGCACAAATTGAAACTAAAGGATTAAAATACTGAAATTAAACTCATAAGTATTCTCCTTAGAGAATTAGGACTCACCACTAATTCTATTGAACTAGAGATCAGGAATCGATCTAAGCGCAATTTGGATTCTTAAAACCTGAACCTACATCATGAGAAGATGTACCACACCTATGCATTAGTAGTTGAAAGGTATTGAGCATGTAAGATATAGTACAACTGAAATAATACATAACTGAACATAGCAATAAAGCAGTGATATAATTTGAACATGATATAGATTCTAAATGTTGAGATAACTGAATGGAGTGACTAATTTATTATATGCTGAAATTGAATACTGGATATAGTGATAAATGGTCGATGCAATTGAATCTAATTGAACTGTGGGAGCTACTAATAACTGATAATAAAACCACATAGGCTAATTGTGGAGTCTGATATATACGCCCCATCGAGAGGACCCAATATACCCTGCCAGAGGTATAAAGGCATATTGGCGTGATCACTAAACTTATGCCCACATAGGTGACTTATAAGATACTTGGCTAGTAGTTCAGGGACTATTTGGGTACGTTGAATTCTATTCCAAATCGGTATTATGCTACTCCCAATGGATTAAGTGGTAAACATATTATGACT
Source organism: Solanum arcanum (assembly GCA_027789145.1). NCBI lineage: Eukaryota > Viridiplantae > Streptophyta > Magnoliopsida > Solanales > Solanaceae > Solanum > Solanum arcanum. Next base: position 55,085,876 of record CM050942.1, on the reverse strand, counting down.
GAGCTTTGTAAATACTAGATAGCTCACTGAACATGCAAACTGAGAATGCAACAATTAATTTGATAATGATGCATCAATAACTGAGCCATGTATAACTAATAATTGAAATGTCTGACCTAACATGTGTATTTCAAGAGCTAAAGAAATACATTGCTAGGGTTCTGGAATTCATGCAATAAACTTTGTAATAGCATGGTAATCCGATTTGGAACATATAACTGACTATATTATGATAATCTGGTTAAATTTTAGAAACCCTAGGTCTTATGATGATAAGAGAATCAAGAATCTGAATCATAAAGAGGGATCTAATGGGTGAAATTAACCCACTAGTGAAATCTAACATGCCTGGTGATGAATTCCATCGAGAAATCTTTAGATTTTGGGGCTGGAACTGATGGAACCTTGTTGAGTTCTTGAACAGTGGTTCTTGACCTGTTTCTCTTCTCTTGATTCTAATTTTCTAAATTTTGATTAATGATTTTGACTTAGGTAAGTTTTAGTTTTTTTTCTAGCCTTAAATTGCTAAAGTCTCATTATTTAGGATTTAAGAAATGTACGTTAGGGGTTAAACGAGCTAGAAAAAGACCAAAAGACCCTGAAATAAATATTGTCAGAGAAATCGACGGCCTGGATTGATGGGCCGTCGTTCAATTGAAGGTCCATTGTTTGGGTGTGCTTGACCGTTTTTCACTAAAATGGGCAAAACTTTTTACTCAGAGGTCGGGTTTTAGCAAAATCGGTGTAACACTTCGAAAATCTAAGACGTGTTCTAGAGCCTAAATAAGTGTCATAAGGTTTATACATTGTTTTAAGATCTATTTCAATGAATATAAGTCATTTAGGAAGTCTAGAAACCAAAATGTCCAAGAACATCCATGACTTCGGAAACTAGTTCAATGAGGTAGTAGCGTGCCTTAGCCTATTTGTCTAGCTTTTAAGAGCCAGAAAATAATGAAAATTGCTGAAATGGTGTATAACATGTGTTTAAGTTGACTCATGATCGAAACGTCCGGGTACGACTCCCCAAGGACCAACCAAGGGCCCTTGAGGAATCCCATTGAACAATGGAGTAGAACACTGCCTGGGTAGTGTATACCCACGAAGACAGTCGACGAGGCTTGTGTGGATCGACGAGGCATCTATGCCATCCTTTAACCAAAACTTAGCAAAATCCTTGAACGGGATCTTTTTCAAAGTCTCTGAACTTACCTACGAATGTGCAACACAGAAGAGGGGGGTTGGTCGAGGATTGACCCACAATCCGTCGATCGTGGTGGCGTCTGTGAAGGTCTTATTTTCTGCATGTTTTGAATTATTCTTAATTAATTAATTAATTAAGGGGTTAGGTCATTAGTTAGGATTTAAGTAAATTCTAATTAAGTTAATTAACACCCCATATAAAGACTCCAACCCCACTAAAATAATCTAAACTCATATAACTTTCAAACCCAAAACTCTCTTCCTTCTCTCTTCTTTCTCTCTCTAGTCAAGAACACCATTGAAAACCAATCTAGGCAAGGGTTTAAGGGATGCAAAGATTCAATTTTCACCATCAATCTTTATAAATTAGTAAAGTATGGGATCTAATTCACCTTTGTGACCTCTTTCCTCAAAGGGTTCCATCAAGTTGATTTCCAAAATTGAGTTTTCGAGTGAGTTTCATCCAATCTAGAGATTGTTGATATGAATTGATTTGTTTATGATTTATTTTGGATATTTTGAATGGATTAACATATATTCTAACTCAATTATGTTATCTCTTGATGGATTGATCTAGCTTGTAGAAGATGATGTATTCCCCTTAACCCTATGTTGTGATCTTGATAGGAATTGTATCCTATTGGTTCATTTGAATTTGTTATTGGTTGAATTAATGTTAGATGATGTTTTTTTATAAATTATGATTAAATTAGTATGAATTATTTTCCCATCATGCTAGTTCTTATGAAGTGATCTAGGTTATGATATATGTTGCGAATTGACCCAAGTATCTTGTCTTAAGCTTGATTTTGTATTGAATTGTGATTTAGCGATTCTTTTAGCCTTTTTATTATGTTGTTCATTGAATTATGATGATTTTATATCCTAATTGGGTTGAAGTAAGGGTTGATGGTAAGATCTTGACGATGAACTATGAAGGAGACTAGTAAGTCTGATGATCGCTATCCTTTACTTCAAATTGTTGTTAATTGTTATTAAGTCATGATACGGTATTGTAGTATGTCTTGTATATATTTGATAGGGTGGTATGATGTTGAATAAAAAATTTTAGACTTTGATTTGTGAGGTGTTGGCTTAAGATGTAAATGTTATAAGGATGGTTAATCATTTAGAGTGAAAGGGGGGAAATTCTATCCCTAGAGGCCGAATCATCTCTTGTTTGAAAACATGTAAAATGATCTCTAAAGGGTGTTTATACCACATATTACGAGTCCAAAATTTACACTGCAAAATTCCTCCCACTGAGTCGGTCCCGTAGTGAGGGAATTTTTTGAGGTCATTCCTAATTGATTTTGGTATCGACTTGTTACAGGATAAAAATATCATTTCAATTCCTCCTTATCGTATGGCTCCGGTCAAATTGAAAGAGTTGAAGGCTCAACTCAAAGATTTACTAGACAAGGGCTTCATTAGACCTAGTATATTGCCATGGGGTACTCCGGTTTTATTTGTGAAAAAGAAAGATGGGTCCGTTATGATATGCATTGATTACCGCTAACTCAATAAAGACACTATTAAAAACAAGTATCCTCTACCTTGGATTGACGACTTGTTTGATCAACTCTAAGGATCAATCTACTTTCAAGATTGACTTGAGATCGGGGTATCATCAACTAAGAGTGAGAGGTGCGGATATACCAAAGACGGCATTTCAGACTAGATATGGTCACTATGAGTTCTAAGTAATGTCCTTTGGTCTCACGAATGCCCCGACATAGTTTATGGATCTCATGAATAGAGTGTTTCAAAGTTACCTAGATTCATTTGTCATTGTCTTCATTGACGACATCTTGGTATATTCGAAAAATGAGGTGATCACAATAACCATTTGAGTGTGGTGTTACAAGTTCTTAAGAAGAACCAATTATTTGCGAAGTATGACAAATGTGAGTTTTGGTTGAGGTCGGTGGCATTTCTTTGTCATATCATCTTTATTAAGGGAGTTGAGGTCTATCCAAGGAAAGTCGATGCGGGGAAAAATTGTCCTAGACCATTGACTCCAACCGAAATTAGGAATTTTTAGGGTCTAGCGTGTTACTATTGGAGGTTTTGTGGATGGTTTTGCATCCATAGAAACTCCCTTGACTACTTTGACCAAAAGAGTAACAAACTTGAGTGGTTGGAGACATGTGAAAGAAGTTTCCAAATTTTGAAAGATAGGATTACTTTCGCTCCGGTGTTGACTTTACTAGAGGTCACAAAGGGTTTAATTGTGTATTGTGATACATACCTAGTGTGTTTAGGGTGTGTGCTTATGCAATACGGGAATGTGGTAGCCTATGCTTCTAGACAACTTAAGATGCGTGAGAGAAACTATCCAACTCATGATCTTGAATTAGCAGATGTGGTATTTGCCTTGTAAATATGGAGGCATTACTTTTACGGTGTGCATGTTGATGTGTATACTACTGACCACAAGAGTCTCTAATATGTGTTTACCCAAAAGAAGTTGAATCTCTCAAAGAAGGTTGTTACGACATGAGTTTTCTCTAAAACCTTGGCAAAGCCAATTGTTGCGAATGCTCTAAATCGGTTATCCATGAGTAGTGTGTCTCATATAGAGGAAGCCAAGAAAGACCTAGTGAAGGATGTTCATAGGTTGTCTAGATTCTCTGAATGGTAGTTTCATGGTCCATCATAAATCCGAGTCATCTTTGGTAGTTAAGGTGAAGTCCAAATAACACCTTCATCAATCATTGATGGAGTTGAAAAAAAACTCGCTTCTTGGTATGTTTAATGAGTCATTCTCCTTAAGAGGGGATGGTGCCTTAAAGTATCAAGAAAGATTGTGTGTTCCCAATGTAGATGGGTTGAGGAACCGGACCTTGAGGAAGCCCATGGGTCCCTCTACTCCATTCATCTAGGTTCGACAAAAATGTACCATGACCTTAGGGAAGTGTTTTAGTGGGAAGGTTTGAAAAACGATATAGCGGAGTTTGTCGCTAAGTGTCCAAATTTAAAACAAGTAAAAGCCGAGCATCAAAAGTCGGGTGGTTTACTACAAGAAATTTAAGTTCCTACTTGTAAGTGGGAAGACATCAATATGGATTTTGTAGTAGGTTTCCCTCGGACACAAAAACAATATGACTTTATTTGTGTAATTGTAGATAGGTTGACCAAGTCCTCCCGTCCAGTCTACTTATTCGGCGAAAGATTATACAAGGATCTTCATAGATGATATTTTATATCGCCATGGTATTCCGTTATCCATCATATCGGATCGGGGTGCACAATTCACATCTAGGTTTTGGAGGTCATTCCAAGAAGGGTTTTGTAGTAAGGTGAAGTTACCATTTTTCATCCACAAATGGATGGTCAAGCGGAACGTACTATTCAAACCCTTGAAGATACGCTTAGGTATTGTATTATAGATTTCAAGGGGAATTGGGATAAGCATTTAACTTTTGTGGAGTTTGCTTATAATAATAGTTTCTATTCATTCATATCCATGGCTCCTTATGAAGCCTTTTATGGTAGGAGGTGTAGGTCTCATATTGGATGGTTTGAAGTAGTTGAACCTTCGCTTCTTGGTCCCAATTTGATTTATACAACTTTGGAGAAAGTTCATATCATAAGGACCGGTTGCAAATGACCTATAGTCGGCAAAAGTCTTATGTCGATCATAGGAGAAGGGATTTAGAGTTTGAAGGAGGTGATCAGGTGTATTTGAAAATTTCGCCTATGAAAGGGGTTGTTAGATTTGGCAAGAAAGGGAAGTTGAGTCCTCGTTATATGGGTCACTATGAAATTTTTCAAAGGGTTGATAAGGTTACCTATGAGTTAGGGTTGCCTAGTGAATTGGCTTCGATTCATCCTATTTTCCATGTTATTATGCTTAAAAAGTGTATCGGGGATCCTGAGTTTATTCTTCCTATTGAGGGTCATGGTGTATAGGATAACCTCTCTTATGAGGAGGTTCTTTATCAAATCCTTGATAGACAAGTAAAGGAGTTAAGGAATAAAGAGGTGGCTTCCGTAAAGGTGTTATGGAAGAATCACCTAGTTGAGGATGCAACATGGGAGGCCGAGGCCGACATGAAGTCCTGTTACCCTCATCTATTTGATAACTAAGGTTATTTTTTCTTACTAATAAATAAAAAAAAGACAAAAACTTAAGTTTCTTTGATTTTTATAGAAGTTTTGCAATATGTGCATTTTTTGGGATGTTGTTACAGCGATTACAGTGAAGGATGTCGATAAATTGCATTTTTTTTGTTTGACTTATCTTGTGAATTTTGATATGGTGAGTCTTAATTAAATGATATGTAACATGTTGGCAAGTTGAACTTTGGCATAATTGATCCATAAATACTAGGTTGATCTCGTGTTGTTATGAGAAGGATATTCCTCATAATGTAATGTTGAGCCTTTGTGTGGTAATTGAAGCTTTTTGAATTGCCATGTGTAAATGATATGGTTGGTATTGTTATTAAGTGTTGTTGGTTGGGATGCTAGTTTTGAGTCTATTCCTTCCTTCAAAAGATTTTTAGTGTCATTCGGGATGAATGTTCCTAAGAGGGGGGATAATCTAACACTTCCAAAATCTAAGACGTATTCTAGAGCCTAATATAAGTGTCATAAGGTTTAGAAATTGTTTTAAGGTCTATTTTAATGAATATAAGTCATGTAGGAAGTCTAGAAACAAAAATGTCCAAGAACATCCATGATTTCGAAAAACTAGTTCAATGAGGTTCTAGTGTGCCTTACCTATTTGCCTAGCTTTTAAGAGTCGGAAAATGATGAAAATATGTGGAAGGGTGTCTAACATATGTTTAAGTTGATTCATGGTTGAAACGTCTGGGTACGACTCCCCAAGGACCAACCAAGGGCCCTTGAGGAGGACCCTTGCACGTTGGAGTTAAACATTGCCTGAGTAGTATGCACCCACGAAGACAGTTGACTAGGCGTGTGTGGATCGACGGTGCATCGATGCCATCCGTAGACCAACACTTAAACAAATCCTTGTAGGGGATCTTTCACACAGTCTCTGAACTAACCTACGAATGTGCAGCACGCAAGGAGGGGGGTTGGCCGTCGATTGACCCATGATTCGTCGATCGTGGTGTCGTTAGTGAATGTCCAATTTTCTGTACATTTTGACTTAGTCTAATTAATTAATTAAGGGGTTTGGCAATTGATTGGTGACTAAGGGAAGTATAATTAAGTTAATTAACACCCCATATGAAGACTCAAACCCCAATAAACTAATCTAAATTCTCATAACTCACAAACCCAAAACTCTCTTCCTTCTCTCTTCTTTCTCTCTCTATTGAAGAACACCATTGAAGACTAAGTCGGGGAAGGGCTTAAGGTCTGCAAAGAGTCAAGTTTCGCCATCAATATTTATCAATTAGTAAGGTATGGGATTCCATCAATATTTATCAATTAGTAAGGTATGGGATGTGATTCACCTTTGAGACCTCTTTCCTCAAAAGGTTCCATCAAATTCATTTCCAAAACTGAGTTTCAAGTGAGTTTCATCCAATCTCAGAATTGATGTTATGAATTGATTTATTTATAATGTATTTTGGATAGTATGAATATATTAAAATATATTCTAACTCAATTATGTTATTTCATGATGGATTAGTCTAGTTTTTAAAAGATGACCTATTCCCATTAACTCTATGATGTGATCTTCATAAGAATTGTATTGTATTGGTTCAATTGAATTGATTATTGGTTGAATTACTGTTATATGGTTGTATCAATTATGAATAAATTAGGATGAATTATAGTCCTATCATTATAGTTCTTATGAAGTGATCTAGGTTATGAAGTTTGTTGTGAATTGACCTAAGTATCTTGTCTGTAGCTTGATCTAGTATTGAATTGTGATGTAGTGATTCTTTTATCCTTGTTATTATGTTGGTCATTGAATTATGATGATGTTATACCCTAGTTGGGTTTAATTAAAGGTTGACAGTAAGACCTTGATGATGAATTATGAAGGATACTTGTTAAGTCTTACGATCCCTATCCCTTATATTGAATTGTGGTTAATTGTAATTAATTCATGATATTGTATTGGAATATGCCTTTTATAGGATTGATAGGGTGGTATGATGTTTAATTCAAATGTCTTGACTATGATTTGTGACGTTTTGGTTTAAGATGAAAATGTTATAAGGATGGTGAATGATTTACCAATGTGTCTTATCATGATATTGAAAATATTAATGTGCTAACCTCACCTATATGATTTGCAATTAAAGGAAAATAATAATGCAATTCTTATTAAGATATGATGATGATGATGTTATACAAGGGTTAGGCCCTATAACCTACAATAATCTATGATGATTAATAAAGACATTAAAGACATTTCAAAAGGGGATCTATCTTAGCACCGAGTGAACTAGAGTGAGGAGTGCCCCTTCCCACATAGGTAAGGTAGGATCACTAATGTACTCTTGAGATTGGATACTACAATGCATTTAGCATCAAGAGGGTCCCAACTATATCTCCTAGTTGTTGAACTATGTTGCCCCTATACAAATACTAGCTAGTGGATCCACATAGTAGATGTTGTTCATGTTTTGGTACTACCTTGGGAAGTGGTCCGACTTATTTCAATTTAGGATTCCATGACACCGGATTCCATATTACGTCATGTGGTCTATGTCGGTTAGGGAAAGATGTTCCCAAAAGGTAAAATGAATTACAGGAATGAACTCTAACTAAGATGACCTAACACGATTAGCTTAGTCTAGGTAGGGGTATGGGACTCTACCTAAACATTACACTAGTTAACCTTGAAGTGAGTCTTATAAGGATGTTCTTATGTATGAATATGCTTATAATGCTACATGACATGTATATGGTGAACGTGCACATTGCAGATACTATATGTTGATTGGTGTCACATATGAATATGTGTTGGTCTATATTGTTAAGGCATAATGCTATGTACTCTTAAATGTTATGATATGCGAAGTAGGATGTTAGTCATAATTCTTGTTGGGTTACTTGATTGAGTAAGGTTATAGGGCTTTTCTTGGTCATTGCACTTGTTGACTTGATAGGGATTCATGGGTAATTGTGTTGCTTTAGTTATGTTGAAATGTACTCTCATTCATGGTTGTTGCTATTATGACTTGATGATAGAGTACTTGACCATGTATTCAATACATGATATGCAAGTTGACATGACTAGTTTTGATGTTGTTGGTCTTCTGATGTACATTGACATAATGAATATGCCTAAGTGATTTGGCATGGTATTATTGAATATGCCTAAATGTTTTCAAAGTAAATGGCATAGATTTATGACATGTCCTTTTTTTTAGCTTATTTTCGAAGTATGTGTGCATATAGTCTCACATGGTCTAAAGATGACTATTTGAGGGCGTGATGCCACTTTCTAGCTAATGGAGTTGCTTTGAGATTAAGACTTCTATGTTTATTTCTTTTCCATTTAGTGTGAAACATTGTATAGACCATGTGAGGCATTATTACTTTGATGTGTGGGCAATTCCCATGTTCTTACACTTTTATAAGATGGTTATGAGATGAGACGACTAGTATGATTATGTTATATTTTATATGCTTATGTGCAATAAAAGTAGAAGACTAAGTAATCTTCCTATACGAAGGGTCTATGTATACTCATATATATATATATATATATATATATATATATATATATATATATATATATATATATATATATATATATACACAGAGAGAGAGGTCTATGTAAACCTCCAAGTAGAAGTAATGAAAATTTTTAAATTTCCGCTAAATTTGACCTATGAATGTAATGATGTAATCTAAAAAGCTAGTCTCAGTCCTCAATGGGGACGACGACGCCGGTTACGTCTAGGGGGTATTCACGGATGTGACACTCGGTGGCCCTAGAAAGCTAATTCAATTATATATCATCTCATAGGTCATAGGACACCTATTTCATTTTGTGCTAAAAGTTATGAGCATTTAAAGTTGACCCAACAACAATTTCCCCGTAACTAGTTGCTAACCTTCACTTACAGTCAGACCTACAGACTGTAGATCAAATGACGTTCTGTTATGGTTATCCGTAGTTCATGTCAGAGGCTACGTAATGGGGTATTGATCCACAGACACAGATTACAAACTATAGTCTAAATTACAGACCGTAGGTCTGTCCGTGGGTCGAGACTTAACCGATTTTTCCTAAGATGAATTTTGGAGGCAATATGGTGGTAATATACAGACCCATAGTACGGGCCATATATCAAACTATAATCCGTAGATGGTGAGCGTCGATTGCACTTGAAATTTTTTTTTGAAAAGCTGGTTTTTGGTCTGTTTTGGATACTGTGTGTTACATTATCTCCCCCTTGAGAATATTCATCCTTTAATGAAGACTAAACTAGCTAAAATAGAGGGAGAGAGCTGCAATGCATAGCACTAAACACTGAAAATTGAGCTTTTGACTGAATTGAGTGTCAAGGACTTGCAAATACGCTGAAAATGCAAGTACAAACTGAGGGAACCTGATTGTAAGGTTGAATTCCCGCATATTTGTCTAAAAACTGAAGAGAATTATTACCTCAAGATGGATTGGATCCACAAGGAAAGAGGTGAGATACTTCGCTTTCATGATTGCTTCTGCTTCCCAAGTAGCTCCTTCTACAGACTCCTCCACAAAACCTTGACTGAAGCGACTTATTTGTTTCTCAACCTTCTAACATGAAAGTGAAGAATCTCAACTGGTACATCCTCAGAGGCTGGATCACCTACACACTTCTTCAAGAGCGAGATGTGGAAGACTAGATGCATTGTTGCTAGTTCTGCTGGCAACTCTAAATTATATGCCATATTGCCAACCCTTTTTAAGATCTTTTAAGGGCCTATATATCTAGGATTGACCTTACCTTTATTGACAAATCTCATCACCCCCTTCATAGGTGACACTTTCAGGAAAACACAATCATCAACTTGGAACTTTAGTTCCCTTCTCATTACATCTGCATACTATTTCTGCCGACTCTGAGATGCCTTAAGTCTATCTCTAATGAGTTGTACATTCTCCAAAGCATAAAGGAATGAATCTGACCCTATCAAATTTGCTTCACCTACTTCAAACCAACCAAGAGAATATCTACATGTACGCCCATACAATGCCTCATAAGAGGTATCTGAATGCTCGAATGGTAAATATTGTTATTGGCGAACTCAATAAGAGGAAGGTGATCAATCCAACTACCCTTTAAAATGATCACACAAGATGTCAAAATATCCTCTAGGGTCTGAATGGTACGCTTTTGCTGTCCATCAGGCTGCGGATGAAATGTTTTGCTAAGGTTAACATAAGTACCAAGACTCTTCTAAAATGACTTCCAGAAATAAGAGGTAAAATGAGGACCTCTACCTGAGATGATAGAAAAAGTAATCTTATGCAACCTCAAAATTTCATTAATATAAATCTTGGCATAGTCCTCCATCGAATATGTAGTCTTGATCACAAAAAAGCGAGAAGACCTAGTCATCCTATCAACTATCACCCAAATGGATTCATGTTGTCTGCGAGTACATGGTAACCCTGCGATGAAATCCATATTGATCACTACTTACTTCCAAGTTGGAATGTCGATCTCTTGAGTCATACCCCTTAGTTTCTAATGTTCTACCTTATATTGTTGGCAATTGAGGTACTTACTCACAAAATCTGCTATATCCCTCTTCATGTTAGTCCACCAGTAGACTTCCCGCAGATTGTGGTACATCTTAGTGGCACCTGGATGAATAGAATATCTGGAGTTATGGACTTCTGCAAGAATATGATGTCTGAACTTGCCCACATCAGGAACATATAATCTACCCTTGTAGCGAAGTAAACCATCTCCCCCTTGGGAGAAAACCTCCACTCTATGATTATGGACTGCACCCTTAAGTTCAAGAAAGATTGGATCACTGTCTCACTTTTCCTTAACCTCCATGGTCAAGAAGATTACACCTCATTATGAACTATTACACCACTATCGAATATGCTCATAAGTCAACTCCAAAGCGAGCAAGACTGTGAACATCCTTCACTAGTTTCTTTCTTTCTTCCTCACATGGGCTACACTACCCATAGATAATCTTCTAAGAGCAGCTTCTACCACATTTGCCTTACCAATATGGTAATGCACAATCATATCATTATCCATAAAGAACTTAAGTCTCCTCTAGCTAAGATTTAACTTTTTCTGGGTAAACGCATGTTGAAGGCTCTTATGGTTAGTGAACACATTAACATGAACATCATACAAGTAGTGTCTCCAGATCTTGGGTGCAAACACCACTGCTGTAAGCTCAAGGTCATGAGTTGGATAGTTCTTTTTATGCTCCTTAAGTTGTCTAGATGCATAAGCTATAACCTTATCTCGTTGTATCAACGCACAACCTAGGAACTCTGGATTCATCGCAATAGATCACACTACCATCTTAACCCTCTGTAGTCAAGACAGGAGTTGTAGTCAATATAGTTTTCCATTCTGCAAAGCTTTTCTCATAATCATCTGACCATTGAAAATTGACCATAATTTGAGTCAACCTAGTCAATAGTGAGGCTTTGGATGAATTCTTCCACGAACCTTCTGTAATAACCTACTAGGCCTAAGAAACTTCTGATATCTATAGAAGAGGTAGGTCTGGGCCATTGTTTAACTTCTTTTATCTTCTGCAAATCCACTTAAATCTTCTTTCTAGATACAATGTGATAGGAAAGCAATTGATTGTAACCAAAACTCATATTTGCTAAACTTAGCAATAATTGGCGATTTTGAGAGTCTGTAGAATAATTCTCAAATGACCTGCATTTTCTTCCTCATTTCTAAAGTAGATGAGGGTATCATCAAGAAAGATGAAAAAGAACAAGTCCAAGTATTGTTTGAACACTCTGTTCATCAAATCAATGAAAACTACAGGAGTATTTGTTAGTCCAAGCGACATACTACAAATTCAAAATACACCTACTGAGTTTTGAAGACTATCTTAGAATGTCACTATCTTTGAGTCTAAGCTGATGATAACTTCATCTAAGGTCAATCTTTGAGAAATATCTAGCACCCCATGGCGAAATATTAGGTCTGATGAATCCCTTATCTAAAAGGTCTTTCAACTACTCTTTCAATTCCTTAATCTCAGTTGGAGTTATTCTTTAAGAAGGAATATAAATTGGTTGGGTATCAGGAAGGAGATCAATTCCAAAGTCGATTTCCCTTTTGGAAGGAATGCGAGAAGATTTTCTTGAAACTCACTGACTACTGGAACTGACTTAAGAGTTGGGGTTTCAAATCTATAATCCTTAACCCGAACTAAATGATAGATATAACCCTAAAATATCATCTTTCTTGCCTTAAGGTGAGAAATGAATCGTCATGTAGGGGCTAAGCTATTACCCTTACATTCTAAGATTGGTTCGTTTGGAAACTTAAAACAAATAATCATAGTTCTATAATCGACAGAGTCATAACAGAAATGTAACCAATACATGCCTAGAATGACATCAAAGTCTACCATTTATAATTCTACAAGATCTGTTGAGGTGACTTTCTGAGGGACTATGACATGACAGTTTTTGTATACTCGTCTAGCTATAACTAGGTCACAAACTGGTGTAAAGATTGAGAAAAGTTCTGAGATAGTTTTTGGACTAACACTGAATTGGACTGCTATGACTACATCAGGAGAACCTTCTTGATCCTTGCGAGACTGAAGAGCACACAACCTATTTTGGATCTGACCACCACATGTACCAAATAAGTCACCCTGGTGAGTCAGGTGACTTACCGGTGCTACCGAAGTTATACACTAAGCTCTTCCATTACTACCTCATTTACCATGCCTAGAAGGACAATCCCTTAACCTATGACCAGACTGACCGCACCCAAAGCATCCTTCTTTTCCTGCAAGGCACTCGCCTGGATAGTTCTTACTACACTTAGGGCAGGTGGGGTAAGTCTTGGTGGCTGAAACACTTCTGTGAGGCTTAGAGACTGGTTCCCTAACCTTATGATCATACTTGTTCTTGGAGGATGGAACACTAGTTGTTGAAGGGGCTGGGGTTGAATACTTTTGCTGACTCTGCGAGAGATTTCCACCACCCGATCTCTGCTGGGAGTAGTCGTAGTTCCCAGTCCTAGACTTTTTATTCTCCTTGGGTTGTTCCCTTAGATTATCACCCTCAACCTGCTAAGCATGTAATAAGCGTAGAGATGTTTATATCTCCCGATAACATAGCACTTCTGCACCCAGCTTTCACTGAATCTGACACTCCATACAAGAACTTATTCATCTGGGCCCTGGAGATAATTAAGTGAATAACATACCTGGAGATCTGGTTAAACTTAAGCCCATACTCTTGGACCTTCATGTTTCCTTGCCTTAAATTCATGAATTCTCGAGCCTTTTCTTCCTCAACTCTGTTGGGAAAAATAAGTCCAAAAAGGTCACAATAAAGCAATCCCAAGTAATAGGAGCTGCATCTGTACCCCTAATTTTATTCCACTGTGTGTACCAACATCTTTCAGCTGGTATGATGCTAACTCTACCCGATCATTTCCATTCACATGCATCACCTCAAAGATCTTCTTGATCTCATCCAAGAAGCTCTCGGGATCCTCACTAGTCTACGATCCTAAGAACTCAAGTGTATTCATCCTAACAAGTCACGGACCCTTATTGCTGCTGATCCACCAATAACATTTAAAGGAGCTTGAACTCGATTGTTCTAGTTGGCCACACTCTGAGCCAATATCTGAATGGCATTCCTGAATTCAGCATTGGAAACTTTCTGATCTGGGAGTGGAGGATTTAAGTTTGCATTCATGGATTTCGCAACCTTGGTTTTACCTCTGCGTGGAGGACTGATCTGAAATGTATAACGTCAAGTTAGAGCACAATTATATCATACCTTACACACGATAAATGTAACAAGAAAGAAAGTTTTTTTTTTCAAAACACTTCGTAGACTCTTTCTCATTAGATGTGGTGCACTTCACACCCGTGGAAAGGACTCTACTTAGTGCGGCTTTGCAGATATCCTAGGACACTTAAACCTAGTGCTTTGATACAAATTTTGTCACACCCCGAGCTACCCTAAGACGCGGACACATGACCTAGGACCACAAGTGTTTCGAAGATAACCATGCTGGCTTGATCCTGAGAATACTAAAGAAAATAAATTGATGCGGAAGCAAACACATAATTAAAATGAAAAGATGGAGAATACTCATATACTATAATTGAGATACTTAAAACTGATGAGTTTAATACAAAGAAAATATTAACTCAATACTAAGCTGAAACTAACCATTTTTAAAATAGCCTCTAACTGACTAGAAATGTTGGGAAAGACCCCAACTAAGTCTAGCAAAAACATAAACTAACGGACTAAAATAATGAAAGTAAACTCATGATTGTTGTCCTCGGAGAATGAGGATTCACTACTGATTCTGTTGAACAGGAGATCGGGAGTCGATCTAAGCGCGATCTGAACGCTGAAAACCTGAACCTACAACTTGAGAAGATGTAGCGCATGTATGCATCAATACTAGAAAGGTACTGAGCATGTATGATAGAGTAAAGCTGAAATAACACATAATTGAACAAAGAAATAAAACAATGATATAATATGAACATGATATAGATTCTGAATGCTGAGATAATTGAATATTAGTTTATAACATGCTGAAACTGAATACTGGATATACTGATTAATGGTCAATGCAATGGAATCTGACTGAACTGTGTGAGCTACTAACAACCGATAATAAAACCACATAACCTAAATGTGGAGTCCGATGTATACGCCCCACTGAGAGGATCCAGTATACCCTGCTAGAGGTATAAAGGCATGTTGGCGTGATCCCTAAATTGATGCCCATTGATGTGACTTATAACCTACTTGGCTAGTAGTTCTGGGAATATTTGGGTACGCTAAATCCTAGTCCAGCTCGGTATTATGCTACTCCCAATGGAATAAGTGTTTAACATATTATGACTAAGTTTTGTAAATACTAAATATCTCAAAACTGAACATGCAAACTGAGAATACAATGATTAATATGATAACGATGTATTAACAACTAAGGCATGTATAACTGAATAACTAAAATATCAGACCTAACATGTGTAATTCAAGAACTAAAGAAATACGTAGCTGGGATTCTGAAATTCATGCAATAAACTGAGTAATAACATGGTAATCTGGTTTGGAACATATAACTTACTAATTTATGATGATCTGGTGAAGTTCTAGAAACCCTAGGTCTAATCATGATAAGAGAATCAAGAATCTGACTGATATCTAAGAATCTAATTGGTGAAAGGAACCCACTAGTTAAATCCCACAAACCTGGTGACATATTTTGGGGCTGGAAGTGATGGAACCTTGTTGCGTTCTTTAACTAGGTTTCTTGACCTTTTTCTTTTCTCTTGCTTCTAATTTTCTAGGTTTTGATTAACAATTTTGACTTAGGTAAGTTTTAGTTATGTTTCTAGGCTTAAACTGACTAAAATCTCATGATTTAGGATTTAAACAACGTATCTTAGAGGTTAAACTAACTACGAAAAGACCA
Organism: Solanum arcanum; assembly: GCA_027789145.1. Taxonomy (NCBI): domain Eukaryota; kingdom Viridiplantae; phylum Streptophyta; class Magnoliopsida; order Solanales; family Solanaceae; genus Solanum; species Solanum arcanum. The sequence continues at coordinate 55,070,103 of CM050942.1, read as the reverse complement.
AAAGAACCCTGAAATAATTGTTGTCGTAGCAATCAATGACCTAGACTGATGGGTCGTCGTTCAATCGACGGTCTGTTGTTTGAGTCTTCTCGACATGTCTTAACTAAAATGAGCATTTATTTATTCAGAGGTTGTATATTAGCAAACTCGAAGGCTCTGGATAGATAATTCAATTATCTATCATCTCACGGGTTATAGGACACCTAATTAATTTTGTGCTAAGTGTTGTGACTATTTGAAGTTTACCCAACAATAATTTCCACCTAACTAGTTGCTAACCTTGACCTACGGTCTGACCTACAGACCGTAGATCGAACGACTGTCTGTGCTGGTCATCTGTAGTTCATGTCAGAGACTACGTATTTGTGTCTTGATCCACGGACACAGACTACAGGCCATTGGTCTGTCCGTGGGTCAACACTTAGTCAAATTTTTTTAGCTGTGTTTCGGAGGGGCTACAGTGGCAATCTACGGACCCACAGTACGGTCCGTAGATGGTGACCTTCGATTGCACCTGCAATTTTTTTGAAAAGCTTATTTCTGGTCTTTTTTGGATACGAGATGTTACACAGCAACTCATCTTTCAATAGTTTCAGTGGCATTGTAAATGATGCATTACTTCAACGACCCATACTTTTAGTATGGAGAAATTTATCAAAAAGGAAAGGTTTGAAGCTTTTGAATTCTGGTATAATGGAAACTCGAAATCCTTTGATAACTAGTAGAAAAAAAATCAAAATTTGGTTCCTCTTCAAGTAAGTCATCACAATCAGTATGCATAATTCCTCCGTCGTGATTAAGATACAAATCCCTCAATAGCTCTTCTACTTCATCTTCACTCTCACATTTTTCTACTGCCTCATCATATTGTTCTTCATCTTCATCTTTTGATTATGATTTTGATAATCGCTCACCCAAACGTTCTCCATGGTTATACCAAAATGTACAATTACGAAGATTTGCATATACTAGAAAATGTGTATCAACTATTTGACGAGCTGCTAAAGTTGTATTGTAACATTTGAAAAATGAACATCGTATTTCATATTCTTCTCCTATTTTTGAAGGCATAATCCAAAAATTCTGCACGCCAACTAAGTAGATTGCATCGAGTCGGTTATCAATAAGTTGCATTCATTGCGTACTAAGTGTCATAACCTTCAAGTAGTGGCGGATCCAGGATTTTCAATTTGGCGGTTCGAAAAATAAAAGTATAAACATGTAAATAATTTAATAAAACAAAATTTCAATGAAGTAGTTGTATATAGTTTTAGTGGCGGACCCCTGGATTATTTAGTTTAAAACCAAAAAAAAACGTTTTATAAAATAGAAAACCTAAAAAAAAAAGTGAAAGGACTGAAAACTAAGAAGAAAAAAATAGAACGCTAATAGAGGATTTGGACTCTCAGCATGAAACTTACTTTCAAGAGATCTGCCATTTTTGGCTATCAACTTCTCGTTGTCATTAATGGTTTCAAAATACATATATCCACATAAATACAGAATATTTACCCTATATATATAGCAGTGGCGGACCTAGAATTTTCTTTGAGGAGGTTCGGAAAATAAAACTATAAACATTTGACTAAAAAAATTGAAACCAAAAAATGTAAAAAATAAAACACCAACCTAGGGACTCGAATCCTGGACATCGCGCGTAACTTTGAGCTCAGCTACCGCTGGTCTATCTCATCCATTTGTGATTCAGTGTGTTCAAAATATATATATCAACACAATCCAAAAAATTCACCTTAGATATACAATGTATTTATCGAGGGTGTACGGGTAAACACCCTGGACGAAACGTGGGTCCGCCCCTACTATATACGGTGTAATTTTTGTTCGTGGGAATTCGGTTGATCCCCTTGAAACCCATGTGGGTACACCCCTACCTTCAAGACCATAAAAATAACAAAAATGCTATGATGCAAACAACTTGTTATTAAGATCTAAGGATAAATAACACTAGGAATTATTATAAATGAACTTAAAATTAATAGGCAGCACTTGAACCCCACAATTGCACATAGACAATGATGAGACTTCAAATAGATTAACACGGGGGGCAAAAAGGTGATTTTTTAAACTATGTCAAAGCAGCCTACTTAACCTTTTGTGCCCAGAACGAGATGGTGGAAAGTTAGCTGTGAATATGAGATGACTCAAATCCTAACTCCTACTATATGAAAATTTACACGAAAAATCATCAAAAAGATCAATATTTGCTTCTAAGGTAGTCATTGATTTCATATAAGATTAAATTCTAATAACAAATACAGGAATTATTTCTTTCTAGGTTCATCATCATCCGTCGTTGTTAAATATGACGAAGCAAGAAATATCACACACCCTTATTTCTCTTGCTTACAGACTCATAAGTCACTTCACAAAATCGAATCAACTACAAGAAAGCTCAACCCAATAATAATTATTGATTGTACATAAGAAAACAAAGCAGATTACGAAACTTTAAACCTATTGAATGTTGGAAAAGAGGAAGAAGAAGAAGATTACTTTGAATAAAACAAGAAAACAATACAATTTATGAAAGAAACAAGAAACTCTATTTAATGAGAAGAGGAAGAAAACATCTATTAAGACCTGACAGTAGTTCACAAATAAGAGTAGAAGCTCGTATTCATTTTATTTGTGAAGTTACTTTTTTATTATCTTTTAAAATATTATGTTTTTAGTATTACAACTAATTTTATTTATTCTTTAGTTTCAATCTAATATGTATTATTAATTTATCACCTTTATTTCTTTTCACGTAATATTTATCAGAGCCAAAATAAAAATAAAAGTAATTATTTTTATATTTTAAATAATGATTTTTTTATTAAAGTGGGTACTTTTAGTAAGTATAATGAATAAATCTTTTTTTAAAATTCAATTAACTAATACTAAAATAGAGTATTGAATATATATCACAATAACTCATAAAAAATTGGAGTAATAACAAATTGAGTAAATGGTAATAATAATAACTAAAAATATTCCTAGAACTATTAAGTTTTCTTGTTAAGATTCTTGATAGATTTTTGTTTGCGTGAAGTTATATTTTTACCTTTGATCATCATTTACTTCGTATATAGAAAGACGTTTCTAGAATTATTACTTTTTCTTAATTGATTATTGTTAGATTGAAATTATATTTTATTCTTGGTCTTCTTAAATGCAAATATATCATCCTTATCATTTTTATTTGTAAAATTATTTTTTAACATCTTTTTCTTTATTTCAATCTAATATATATCATTAATTTAATCATTCTATTTTCAAGTATATTAATTGAAATTAAAATAAAGGTGAAAATAATTAATATATAATGTATTTTTATATTAAAGTAGGTATTTTTATAAGCATAATGAATAGAAAAAATATTAAGAATGAAATTAAAGTAATAGTAAGATAGAGTAATGGATAAATATTACATTGAGTCACAAAAATAAGTGAAGTACTAACAAAATAAGTTAATAGTAATAACAATAACTAAAGATATTTCTAGAACATTTAATTTCCTTGTTATCATTCTTAGTAGATTTATGTTAGCATGAAATTAGATTTTTACCCTGAATCATTATTCACTTTATGTATAGAAATATGTTTCTAAAATATACTATCTTTCTTAATTGATTTTTGTTAGAAAGAAATTATATATTTACCTTTGATCGTCCTATCACTTCACTTTTCTATATAATAGAAATATTTATCTTTTTCGGTCTCCCTTCACTATTTTTATACTCTTTTTATTGAATATTTTGAAGTTTTTCGAACGTTCAAACCTTCTGCATTATATAGTTATTTGTTTACAAAAAAAGAAGTATTAAAATTACTTTTTGGTGCCTTCTTAAAATTTTAAACACGGCAATAAGTCAACTATTTAAATATCATTACATCAACTTTTTAAAATCACACAACAATATTTCGTATTAGAATATCTAATCAAATTCTTGATCTAGGTTTTATTATTCTAGTTAACTCTATATTATATTTTCTCATTAAAAATTTGCATATGAAATAATCTTATTTCATAAGGATAGCTTATATTTTATCCTTTCTTGTCCCAATTAGATATATTTTACGTTGTTGTGATGCGGCGCGGTGCAAATTGAAAAAACAATATTTTAATTGGAACATCATAATAATTTTGCAATTGTGCCCAAGTCTACAAATTTATAATGCAGGTATATTTTGAATAGGAACATCATAAGTTAGTAATAATAATATTTTGTATGGAGACCTGAACTGAAGACACAAACTTAACAAGAAAAAAAAATCGTAATAATATCTTTGAAACAAAAAGTTTATTAGTATCTGAGCTAAAGTGTGAGTTCATGAGTAAAAAGAGTGACAAAACGTGTGAAAAAGGAAGAACAGAGCAAATGAGTGTAAAATAGGAAGTTGAACAAAAAATAATTAGAAAATTTAGTCTGATAGGTCACATACAAGCCGTAAAACTCAATTACAGACCATATGTTTGTTTACTATTTTGTATCTCAAGTACACCTCAATGTAACATCTATTTACAGATTGTGAAATGGAGTTATACATCATATGTTAGCTCGTAATTGCGGAATGAAAGAAATAAATATCTGTTAGTGTAAAACGAGAGCATAATATAATAATACTATAAGAAATGAAAGACAAATGCGAATAAGAAGTATAAAGTAGTAGAGACTATTCTTTTTATCTCTTCTAGTGTACTTTACAAGGGTGAAAGAGTACTCTTTTATATCTTCTAGTGTATTTCACAAGGTTGAAAGACTACCCTTTTATAGGATTTAGAAAACACATGTTATTTCCTTTAACCAAATACGTTAGTACAAATATAATACATACATACATTTCGTTAGAGATGAAGAGAAACGTCCACACAATTAGGTGGATTTGTAATCTCTCTCTCTCTCTCTCTCTCTCTCTCTCTCTCTCTCTATATATATATATATATATATATATATATATATATATATATATATATATATATATATATATATATATATATATATATATATATATATTAGATAGATAGATAGATAGATAGACAGACAGATGGATAGATAGATAGATAGAATTATAAAAGCGGATCTTAGAGCCTGTTTGGCTCAGCTTAAAAGCTGGTCAAACTGACTTAAAAGCTGTTTTTGACTTATTTAGCTGTTTGTCAATACTCAAAACAGCTTATTTTAAGTTAAAAAAAACTTATTTTAAGCCAAAAGTTAAAAGCTGGGGTAGGGGTGCTTTTTTTTTTAGCTTATAAGCTGGTTTAAGTTGACCACATTTTTATCTTTTTGTGCTTAATATTTTTATACAATCTCCAAATTACCCATATAACCCTAACATTTCTTTCTTCCATTTTTCCCTTTTACGTTTGACATAACAACTTCAGCACTTTTATCCAAACGCATAACTGCTTATTTTAAAAATAAGTTTCAGCACTTTTAAAAGTGCTTTTTTAAAGCTGCTTTTATTAAGCCCATCCAAACGGGCCCTTAATCCTGCTAATGTGGCATGCCGAAATGATCAGAATTTTTTATTAATTATTTTCTTATATTTTAGACATTTTTCTCTATTTTTAAATTATTAAGTACTATCAATTACTCCCTCTCCGTAATTACTAGTCTACTTTTGAATTGAAACTTATATTAAGAAAATAATTATTGAGATGGTGAATTAAAAAGGTTCTACCTTTTTCAACGTAATAAATTTAGGGTATATATAGGATTTTTTTTGTCATTTCTTGATTTGTCAAAATAGACAAATAATTAGGGACAATTATAAAATGAAAAGTGGACAAGAAAATATGGATAAAGAGAGTATTAATTATAAATTATAAATTATTAATGATCATTTGTACATTCCTAAAATACAGAATTCCAAAAGGTTACTCCTTATAATTAACATTTACTTTTCCATAATTAATGTTGTTAAGTACGAAAAAAGTGATTACATAATTTCATTAAAAACAATTCTCATTTAATGGTAACTTTAATGAAAAGATAATTCAACATTTTAGAATTTTACTATATAATTTTAAAGATTTCAGAATTCTACCACAATTCCTCTATTTTCCATTTTGTACTACTTTATCATTACTTCAATTTGGTTATTTTATGTCTCTTCCTTTAATCTGTTTTTGTTTAGCATTGCTAACATCTTATTTTTATCTTCATTTTAATTTACCTCCAGCAATGAATTTTTATTTATATATCATATGAAAATAATATTCTAATTATATGTTAATTGTTTGTAGTTTTTACAACAAATTATCTTTTTATTGATTTATCAGAGGAGTTGAAACATGAAAAATTCAAGTAGTTCTCTTACCATGATTTTGGTTGATCTTCAAATTTTATCAAACAAATTTACTATTTAATTTTTCATCACAAAAATTTCTAAAAAATATATAGTGACTTTTCATCGTTGGTTGTTAATAATGTTTGTGAGTTTATTCGTAGTTTTACAACAAATTATCTCTTTATTGATTTTCCAGAGGAGTTGAAACATGAACAAGTGCAAGTAGTTCTCTTACCATGCTTTTGGTTTGTCTTCAAAGTTTACCAAACAAATTTACTATTTAATTTTTCATCACAAATATTTCTAAAAATTATATAGTGAATTTTAATCGCTGATTGTTGATAATGTTTATGAATTATTAGTTCTTCGTGAATGAATTAAAAAAAAGTGTAATTGTGTTTTAAATTTCTTGTTGTAGATCACACAGATATGTGATGTTATTAAGAACACAAACTTATTGACATTATATTATTGATTGTATTTATATAATCGATTCATTGTAAATTATTAATTTTTCAATTATTTATGCACTACATATTATATGAAAATATAATGCTACCGTCATGACATATAAATATAGAAGATTTATCAATTAAGCAAGATTAGCTTCATTCATGTAGGATTATCTTTTTGCAAATCAGTAAGTGATTTCATGTTTATATTTTTTTATATGACATAAAAAGTGAAAAAATAATACGGTAGATGGAGGAAAATCGTAATGGACTTGTGAAAATTCTATTTTAAAATTGCTTACGAAAAAATTTGCAAAATTTCTTATTTCCCTGTATTTATTTGTACCTCAAAACAGTAAAAAGAATCTAAAAGTATATTTTGCCATACCATACCTCATCTTACGTAATTACAAATTACTCTATGTAACTACTTTTTTGATAATTATGAAAAATGAACCACTAGCTTCAAATAGATTGTTGTAGTAGAAATTGATTTAGATTGTTTTAGCGAAACACACAGTATATTAAAAGTGTATAAATCTGAAAAAATGAGCCGTTAAATGAGAAAACATATAAGAAATTAAATAATTTGAAATCTATTTGGTAAAAATAATGATAAAATGTCCATTTGTTATTTCTATTTATATTGTATAACTTAAAAAATATACTTCCTTTTTTTGCAAGGCGAGACATTCACCTTTTTTATGTTTCAGGGTACAATATTCATGCTCTTTTAAAATAGGAGAAAACACAAAAAATATGAAAAATAATTACGAATGTGAACACTCAAAAACTTTTATAGGATAAGTCAAATAATAAGTGTGTGATAAATAATAAGGGAAAATGCATGATTATCCCTCAACCTATGTTCGGAAACGTCTCAGAGATACACTTATATTATACTGAGGTCCTTTATAAATAATTTTTTACCCCTTTTAGGCCTATGTAACACTATCTTCTGGGTCCAACGCGTGTTGACAATTTTACAATGATAGTACCAGTAGAATTAAAGGAAATAATGTTTTGTAAATTTATCAAAACAAAACACAATTTTTATAATAAATATTATCAAATAAAAAGAAATTCCTTAGCAACATTCAAATAAAATCAGAAATATTTAAAAATCGCGCTTAGCACAGCCAGATTTACTAGTTATTGAATAACGGGTAAAATTAAAGTCATTACATTAATCTACATATATACTTGAAAAATACAGAGCATATGTGGTTCCATAGGAAATTGAAATCTAATAAGTGCAAGTACACCTTAATGTATATTGAATTCACGTTCAATTTATGAATTGTACATTCAGAAAAGGCATAAATTCATCTTTGAACTTATCCCGAAAAGTCAGTTACACACATAAATTATTGTAGTGACCTATCACACCTATACTATACAAAAGTGAATTTCTTACCCCTTAAAACTGATGTAGCAAAACAACAAAATAAAAATAAAAATAGGCGCGTCAGTTTGAAATTAAAGTAAGCTAGAATCCCCCCCCCCCCCACCCCACTTCTTCTTCTTCAAACCCCACCCATTGTCCTCTTCTTTTTCATTTTTTATTTTCATCACATTTCTTTATTTTTTATCACAATCTTAAAGCATAACTTTTTTTTGATTCACAGTAAGGTTAATTTTCAAAGATTTGTTAGTGAATAATTGTATTTTATCTAGAAAATTTCTGACAAATTGTTTCTATCTTTTTCATTTTTTTTTACTTTGTTAAAGAATTTTTGGTTGTTAGTCAATTTTTTGTTTTGGTAGTAATTGCAGCTTTATGAGTTTGGTGATGGTGGGTGTCAAACATTAAAAGAGGTAATTGAAGGGGGGTGAAGAAGAAAAAACTAATAGTAATAATGGTGGTGGTGATATTTGATGTTGAATGACAAAGAAGATGAAGAATTGAAGGTGATATAGCGGCGGTGAAGAACAAAATCAATAGTAGAGGTGGGGCACAATTAATGTGATTTTTCAATAAAATGAGAATTGAAAATGGGTGGGATTAGTGATGAAGAAGATACAATTATTAGAGAATTAAAACAACTAATTAGGGATTAGTTAGAGTAAAATATAGTTAACAAATAAAAAACTAACAAATAAAGAAAATAAAACAAAAAAATTATAATTTATGGCATAACACCGACGTGCGCTGATGTGGCAGCGAGTGTAGTACACCACATAATGCGAGAGTGGTGTTACACATCCAAATTCACTTTTAAATAGTTAAAGTGTGTAATAAGTCACCATGATAGTTTAAGCGTTTAACTGCCTTTATAGGACAAGTTCAAGAGAAAATCTATGGTTTTTTCCTTGTACATCCACACCTCGGGTAAGCAAAATATGGACGATAAATGGATTCTATGGTACCATTAATGGATATACTTTCTAACTCATCAAGACCAATAATTCATTCATTTGTTGACCATGATCTTTCTTGCATTGTGTAGAAATTTTTTAATATCTTTTACTAACACGACCCTAAACTCTAAAGCCCCTTGTAACACCTAAAGAACTACTTTTAACAGCTTTGCATCTACCCATATAGTCTTCAATTACCTTAACAAGGTCAATGAAGTCCCTTACAATTAAAAAAAAAGGCAATACCTACTATATAATCGAGCCCGAAGTCTAAAGGGAAAAAAAGTCTGAAAATTTCAAAGGGGCATATATATATTTTAAAACAAAAAGTAAAAAATCACTCATGGCGAAGCGATTTTCCTCTGACAAAATATTGACGTCATTACTCTATTAAAAAAATCGTTGTCCTACAAGGGCAACGTTTTTCTAGATTTTTTTTACTAAATTCGTTGCCATGACAGTGTTTTGATAAAAAAAAATATTTTTTTTAGTAGATCACTCCCCAGGCATCTATTTTAATTTTAGAAAAATAACTGAATTTTTTTTCGAAGTCGCTGAGAAGGCAACAGAAATTTCATTAGAGAAGACATGATAATGTCAAAAGCACTAAAAACCTAGCAACAAATGAAACAACTAGAAAAAGGACATCATATGTTTGTAGATTTTAAAGAGAGATTTAGATGGAAACTGAAACTTCATCATTCATCAGAATTAACTGTACATAAGCTACATTACATGTATATATATACAACTTCTAGATCCAACTGATCACTGGCAAATTTAACGAACTATCTGACAACCTAACAAACTTTTTAACTAACTTAAAATAAAGCTAACTATCTTGAATAATTATTGAATTAATCAATTGATGAATTAATCAATTCCAATACTCTTCCTGAAGTTGGATGTACTGAACAAGTTCACTACTCCAAGCTTGTCTAGTAAGAATTCACGTTGTGTCCTTCCCAAAGCCTTAGTAAGCATATCAGCTTGTTAGTCTTTAGTGTTGATGTAGGTTTTCATGAGTCCTTTCTAAATCTTTTCTCGAATTAAATGAAAATCAATCTCTATGCGCTTAGTACGTTCATGAAACACTGGGTTTGCACCAACTTATATAGCAGCTTTGCTATCACAAAAAATAGAGGATGGTTCAATCAAATTTACATTTAGTTCCATGAACAAAGCAGCAACCCAAACTACTTCAGCTGTCAAACTAGCCAAACTGATGTACTAAGCCTCTGCAGAGCTCCTAGAGATATGATTCTTCTTCTTGCATTTCCAGGAAACGAGTGAATCACCAAACTTCAAATAAAAAATCAGTAGCAGATATTCTTGTATTTGGACAAGCAGCCCAATCTGCATCATAATAGCTTGTTAAGTGAGGCCTGTGATCTTAGCTCATCAATAATCCCTTCCTTGGTTCCAGTTTAATGTTTTTTATCACCCTTTGCGCAGCAATCCAAATTTGGCATTTTTGGTTGTTTCATAAATTGACTTAAGGTATGTACTGTAAAGGCTATGTCCAGCCTTGTGATCGTAAGATAAAGAAACATCCTCAAATAAAATGTCAGTAGTCATGATATCTTGATCAAACTCTACATTGGTCAACTTTATGTTTCATTCTAGTGAAGCCAAACTTGGTTTAGAATTTCCCAACCCGGCTTCAGCTATAAACTCCAAAGCATATTTCCTTCGGTTCACCACAAAACATTTGCTCGATCTAAAGAACTCAATTCCCAAAAATATATAAGCTTTCCTAGATCTTTAATTTTATAATATTTGTGCATTACATACTTGGTTTCTTCTATTAACTCAATGTTATTTCGTGTAATCAATATTCATCAACATATACAAAGATTATTACCAAGCTAGATCCACTCCTTTTAGTAAATAAAGAATAATCTAGGTGACTCTGTGTGTAGTCTGAATGAAAGAAAACGTCTGTCAACTTGACATTCCATTGTCTTGATGACTGTTTAAGTCAATAGAGTGACTTAAGAAGTTTGCAAAACAAGATGTATATTCTTCCCCTGACCACAAAATCCCTTAGGCAGTTCCATATATACCTCCTAAGACAAATCACTCTATAGAAAAGCATTGAATACATCCATTTAAAAAACCTTCTAGTTCTTAGCATCAACTAAGGCTATGATTGCCCTAACAATCACCATTTTCACTAAAGGTGAAAAGGTTTCTTGATAATCAATCCCCTCAGACTGACTATAACCTTTTGCTACTAATCTTTCTTTCTGTCAATCTAATCATCAGCCTTATGCTTAATTTTAAACAATCATTTGCATCCTACAACAACCTTTCCTTTTTTGCAATTGAACTACCTCTCAAGTACCATTTTATTCTAATGTTTGAATCTTTTGTTGCATGACCTATATCCACCTTGTCTTTTACTGTTTCTTCATAGTTCCTAGGTTAAGTCTATGTGGAAAACTGAGACAAATAAACCTTATATTGAGGAAAGACACAATCATAAGACATATAGTTGCTCTGAGAGTAATGATGAGATGACATAGACCCTTGAGTAACATAGTCTTTCATCCAAATGGGGTGGGGGGGGGGGTGATAAACACTGGAATACTTTCTACTTTCTCCTGCCTGGGTTGTTTCATCAACATCTACATGAACCTCATTCTCTGTATTTTCTTCAGCTATACCTGGTTGATCATGGGTAATATTTTCCACATAATAATAATCATGCTCAGAAGATTCAACATTCAGATTTACCAAGTTATATCTTATTAAGTTCATCATCAATTATAGGATGGTTGTGTTTTGGTCATCTTATAAAAGGAAAAAACAATCTCCTTGAAAACAACATCTATATTCACCAAGAGTTTTTACTGAAACAGACTGTACATAACATAACCCTTTTGAGTTGTTGAGTATCCCATTATAACACATACGCCTGCTCTAGGAGTGAACGTATCAGGCTTAACCACTCTACTTGCATAGCATAGACATCCTATTGTCATGATATAATCAATATTTTCCTTATGGCCATTGGAAAAGAGTTTTCCCCTTCAAAACTTTAGTAGGTAATTTGTTAATCGGATAAGCAACAACTAATATACACTCTCCCCAAAATTTGCTGGGAATAACACCTTTAAATCTTAGTGCCAATGCTACTCAAGTATGTGCTTGTGCTTTATGTCCGCCGCTTCATTTTGTTGTTGAGTGTGAGGAAAACTACTTTCATGAATATTACCAAGAGACTTAAACAAAGTGTTGCATTCAGTATTAAAGAACTTTGTGCTATTATCTGATCTTATCTTTTTTACATGCTTATCAAACTTAGCTTGAACTAAAGCAAAAAAGACTTTTGAACTTGGAAGACATCACTCTTCATTCTCAACCGATACAACTAGGTCATTCTTGAATAATCATCAACAATTGTCAGGAACAATCGACAACCATTATGAGTAGCAGTCCTATATGGTTCCCAAACATCTGAGTGAAGCAAGTCAAAAACCTCAACAACTCTAGATATACTTGTGTGGAAAGTCAATCTTGTTTACTTGGAAATGGGACATATTGAACATTTATTACATGCAATATTGTATATATTCTCTTTTCCTAGAGTTATATATTTCAAGACCTTTATTGAAGGGAGTTCTAGCCTGTAATGCCAAAAGAGCTTGTATGCATGAGAGTGTTGTGAGGGACACCATCTCATCGTTCCTTCCTTATCCACATGGTTGTAGTAGAGTACATCAATCTCCTTACAAATCCCGTTCACTTTCTCATTCGAGAGGCCCTGAAGAACAAAAAACTTAGGAAAGAAGATAACTGAGCATTTCTATTTTCTTGTAATCTGTGATAATGAAATAAGATCATGCTTGAATGCATGTACCACCAAAACATTAGTCAACACATCAACATCAATAGTCTAACATTTACCAACATAAGACAGTTAAGTAAATTCATCATTAGGTAAATTCACCCTCCCACCTAGACAACTAGATGAAGTTGTCAATTTATTGAGCTTTGATGTCATATGGTATGTAGCACCTGAATCCATTATCCATCTATCTCCTTTCTCTGTTTCTCTAGTTGTCACTAATAATGCTTTAGGTTTTGAAATTATGTTTGCCATGTTTTCCATATCCATTGTACTGTTGGATCTTGATCGTACTTCCTCCTTGTCCATCGTGTGTTTATACTTGTGATACATGTTCTTCTCTTATAGCAAAGGGTCAAATGCATCATTAAAATCATCATATCTTGTAGCATTTGCATGATTTTCCATGTCTTGTTGCTTATTTTTCTAAACTTTATTTGCTAGTTGTTTTGACGTTTTCTTGAACTTCCTACCAACAGGATATCTGATTAACCTGAAAAAAATCACCTTGAAGTGGTTTTGCAATTTATAGAGATCACATATTTGATCCCAATTATTCGTTTTATCCTAAAATTTCCTGTGAGATTTCCCTTTCCCTGCATATAATGCAGTTGGATCTAGATATCCTTTGCCTGCATACAGAGCAGTTGGATCTGGATCTGAAATACCCCCAGTACATGTGAACTTGCAGTCATACGTTGGACTTCATCTGCCATCAGAATAGCATATGCCTTTCCAACAGTAGGTAGATGGTTCATCATCAGGATTTAACTTCGTACATGACCATACACTTCATTCAATCCCATCAAAAAAGAAAATATCTTAAAACAAGTTAGTCTATCAACAGAATTTCTAGATTTAACACATTTGCATGAAGATGGAGAAATCAGTACATCAAAATCATCCCTCAACAATCGTAATGTCAAGAAATATGTTGAAATTGTCGAATTACCTTGATAAATCATGCAGATCTCCTTTTGCAGTTGATATCCATGAACCTTATCGAATCTCTCTTTCAGATCTTCCCACACGATGTTTGCATTTGTAGTATAAACGATCCGACCGAACAACTCCGCTGACACAGCGTTCATGATCCAAGAATGTACAAACGCATTGCATTTCTCCCATTGATCTTCTCGAATCCCAACTTACTCTTGGTTCGATGTTAATCAACATGGATATGCTCCATCGAGAGTAATTTTACATCACTGTAAGTTGCACAGTGATGAGCACAATAGCAAGAATGTCTGAATAGTGAAGTTGAAATGGATGTTTTCGCTTTCGAGCAACATCATCAATAGTTTCAACTGTAAATGTTTGTGATGCATCAATGGTGGCAGCTTCAGCATCTCCCATCTATCTGCTTCATCAATGATCATATTAAACTGATTAACAATTTAGAATTCTGATACCATGTAGATTTTACTAGGGAGATTTGATGGAGACTGAAATTTTAATTCATCACAACTAATTGTATATCAACTACATTACATGTATTATATACAACTTCTAGATCCAACTGATCACTAAAAAGTTTAACTAACTACCTGACAACCTAACAAACTTTGTAACCAAATTAAAATAAAGCTAATTACCTTGACTAACTAAATTAATTAATCAACTGATCAATTAACTAATTCCAAGGCATTGATTTTTTTTTAAAAAAAAAAAAGATTATAATAAATAGGTGCTGATTTTTTTTAATAATTTTTTTAAAAGAAATTTGCTGCTTGGGAGTATTTTCAAGAAATCTTATTAAGGAAAAAGAAAAAGAAAAACAAGTTTTGGATACAATAGTTGATAGGGAAGCGATTTTTATATTTAACAAATTAAAGACGTCAATATTGTCAGATGAAAATTGTTTTGTCAGAGCGATTTTTCCCTATTATTTTTCTTTAAAAAAAATTGATGTGTCCTTTTGAAATTTTTGGCAGTTGTTTTTTGCATTTTGGCTCTAGACTCCTATATAATCTATGGAAGTAATCAAAATCTTATCTTGGAATTATTTACTCTATGAAATTAGCTAAAACAAATTGAAGAATTGTATAGGAAAATTTGTGAAAGGAATAAGTTCTTTTGTTGTAGTAGCGTCAACTTCTTATTTGTGACTCTTCATGTATAACTAGAAATTTTTTGAAGATAAATTCTTTGAGTGTGGCCAAAACCCAAAGGTTTGATGTTGTGTTGTTTATATAAGAGTAAATCGTCTCCTTCTAGCAATATAATGCAAGTTTTTTAAAAATAAATTTTTTTGCCTAGAGCCTTTAATTGAAAAACTATGGTCCATAAAACTAAATGTCCCATGGCCCAATAATAACAAAAATACAAAATACCTAATTTGGTCCGGTCTCTATTCATCCTTGGTGAGTACACAAAACTCTTTCATCCACCTTCTCCACTGCATTGTCGAAGAAAATTCCAGTGGTCTGCCTCCTCCTTTGAATCATTTTTGAGCTCGAGTGGTCTTCACTGTTATCTGGTAAGTCTGATTCCTTTCTACCTCATTTTCTTCTTCTCAACTCCCCGCATGATCTTTGAATGATATCCCTTTCTTTTGTTCTTTTTCTTAGATGTAGATTTGGTGATGTATCTTTCCCTTGAAACATTCTAAAGATCCACCGGTAGTGTCCGATCCACCTGTCTCTGTGTTTATTTGATGTAACTTTGTGGTAGCTACCGTTTTATGTCTTGATCTTCCCCCTTAACAATGTGATTGTATATTATATTATTATACTATTATGTAGATTCTGTTCAATATCTGCAGTAGTCATATGCTTTCCTTTCCTATCAAGATATGCTTTAGGTACGTTCATTGAAGAATATTGATTCTCCTTGTTCTGATTCTCAATGTTGGTATTTGTGATTTGTCTATATTTATCTGTGTCCTGATATTCCTTGGTAAATCCGCAAAATTGTTGTACTTCTTTCTTTGTTGTGTTTCCACTACTTCATTAGACAATAAGTCTGCAACATTATTGCCTTCTCTGACAATATGAGTGATGTTTACATTTAATGAATCTGTTTTGATTGTTACTTACATCACCCTGTTCTCATAATAATACTCCAATGCTTCATAGATTTCTACTTACTATATCTCTGAGTTAGTATTGTTTCCAACTTCTGTTGACCTAGCATAAATCAAATTTCCTTGTGAGTTGCTTAGGCAAAAGCCAATCCACTCAGCCCTAGGTTCTTTTTGGATACTCCATCTGTGTTGCATTCGAAGGAATGTTTATCTGGGGGTTTCCACATTACACTATAATAATGTAATCAAAGCCTGTACCACTTTAGTTTTCTGACACTGTCAAGCCATAAACTTGACTCCAAATGTATCCAACGATATAGCGTTTTCACCAACTTCCTAACCATTTCTTGAACTTGCATTACCATCCCTCCAAAATTAGTGTTTCCTCCATGCTTTATAATATTTCTTCTCTTCCACATTGTCCACATGATTATTGTTGGCATTGCTCTCATTAGTTCTAATAGTTGTGGTGATGATTTGAATTTCCACCAAGCAATGATTAATTGTTGTATATGCATTCCTTCAATTTGTGTACCTGCAAAATCAGCAAATTGTCTCCAGAGCTTGTTAGCCAAGGAGGCTTTTAGAAAAACATGGGTTGTTGTTTCGTCCTTTTCATCACAATACCAGCATATTGAAACTAGATGAATTTTCACCTTTTCTAAAATTATCATCGGTTGGAATTCTTCTTTTCCAAAACCTCCGTAGGAAGAAATTCACCTTAAAAGGAACCAACTTGTTCCAAATATAAACATAATAAACTCTTATCTCCTACTTCTTCATCATAATTTGCCAAACTCATTTAACACTGAAAGAGGTTTAACTTGAATTATTGTGGGATTAAAAACTTCTTTTCTCCTAGATACGATTCCCAAAAGATTCTTTAATCATTCTAGATCACCCGTTAACCCTCTCCTTATGATCCTTCTGGTCACCGAATTCCCTCTCTCCTCTCTTATCCCCCTCCCCCCTTCTCATCCCCCATCGAGATGGAGGACTCTATCTATTTTGTAGTTGGATTCAAGTCGATTGACATTACTCGGTCATGAAACTTTTATGATTGGATCGAAAGACGTAGAAACGACATCACTAGAACATCTTTCACTAGGAAGATAATGCATTGGATTATCTAGACTCTCTTTGAAGCTTATAATATGGATGAGAATGTAGTAAAAAGGTTAAAGAAGAAAGAAACGATATCAAAAACCATTTTTGCTAGGAACTTCTTACAATTTCGACAAATACACAAGTCTCATAAATGTAAGGGGCGGGAGGAGATCAATCATCATCATCTGTGAACTGACCTTCAACTCTAGTTGGGCCTTCATTTATGAGAAAATTAGGAATTTCATTGCCAAACAAAAGAGGAAGACCAGTAGACACAACCACAAATTAAAAGATAACAAACTTTTCTTTTGACTGATGCAATCAAAAACAATAAATGGTGCAATAGGGCATAAAATAATTCGACGGACTTTCAATCACTAAAGAGGGGGTATGTCATCTACATTAATGGTTTCTCTTCCTAAAAAACTGAGGTATCAAAGAAGAGTTTGGTTGGTATTACGAAGATAGGTCAAATCTCTCATCTGCATCATCACAAATACGCAGATGGGCCAACAACCTATGTAAATAAGTGCTCGACCTCAACAAATACGAAATAGGAATGTACCTCTTTCTTTTTGAGTTAACCTCTATTCTTACGAATGAGAAATTACCTTCGAGCAGTTAATTGTGGAACAAAAGACCACTCATTCTTCAATGGTTGAACCCTTTGTTGGGCACTTCCAATTCAACGGGAAAACTAAGTTCCACTTAGATTAGATTCGTGGGAATCCCTATTCACCTATGGACCCATAAACCATTAAGGCCATCGAAGACCACTGTGGTGGATGGATTGAAACTGAGGAAGATACGTCCATCTGGAGCCATATCAAATGGGGGAGAATCAGAATCCAAAGAGACAAGAGGAAGATCCTGAAGAAGATCTCCATCAAAAATGGTGGAATCACCTTCTCCATGGAAATCTTGAACGAGCTTCCGTCTATGACAATTATCGGAGATAGAAGAATTTTGAATCCCATTACCCAGTTTTCATTGAATTTTCACCCAGTGGATAAAAATACTGGAAATCTTCCACTTGCACTGTCACCAGTGATAGGACATGCTAATGCTGAGTATGGACAGTGTCAACACATGCCAATGTTGAGTCACATATGATAGTGATAAAACATGCTAATGCTGAGTTACACGGGATAACTTCCATAGAAAATTTAAATCTTTTGGGTCGGGTTAAATTTAATTCTGGAGTCCCCATTAAATTAGGCCAAAAACTTATTCCTAAAATCATGAGCCCAGCTATAACTCAATTTCAGATGAAGAGCTCTTTTAATACTCTTACCGAACTGGAGAACATTCAATTTCTAGCCTCAAAATTCCTAGAATCATATATGAATTTGGAAACTTGCTTTGTAGACTCAAGCAAGATAGAGAAATCGATTAAAGTGAAATCAAAAAGGACCTTGACCATGCAACTTGAAATTATCCCTCAGTCAGGTGAAGAGATTGATAATGATTACAATTCAAAAGATACAGTGAAAGGGACAACCATGCATGCAGCCATCCCAGATGAGTGCAACTGCACTCCATCGTCGAATTTGTTACCACCTAGTCTCCTACATCTCTAAAGGACGCTGAGATAGAGGTTTCAGACTGGGTAAATTCTCATATTTTTAAATTAAGCAATACTTTTGGAGTAACTTTTGAAGGTATTGAAGAGGAAACTCGAGCCATTTTCATGAATCTAGATAAAAGAAAAGCGGTGCTAAAGAAGAAAGAGTAGGAGAAGATAATTAACCCCCCCCCCCCCCACCTTAAAAAGTAAGAGACTCACAAAGAATGAATTGAAGAATTTGTAATCCAATCTCAACCAAGTAAAAGGGGTCAGAAGTAGGGGGAAAAATCTTCGTCTCTCTTATAGATGAATTTAAGCCTAATTTCATGGAATGTGAAGGGACTCAACAAGATAGAAAATAGGAGTTTTGTTAAGAGTTTACTGGAAAATGGAAGACTGATGTCTATTGTCTCCAACAAACAAAGTTAAGCCGAGAAGTTGAAGAAGATACCAAATAACTATGGCCTTGTAGTTGGATGAAATGTGATTTCATCAATGTTGTGGGAAGAAGTGGGGGATCCTAATAATTTGGGACAACAGAGTTTTGTCAAGTATAATGGTGGAAATAGAGTTACACTCTATCACTAATGGATATGTCCATTCTCAAAACTCTTTTACGTAGTGCATCACCGGTGTCTATGCTCCACCTATTAAGTGAAAAATTATTATGTTGGGAGGAAATTTTAGCTTGCAGACAACTTTGTGAAGGTCCTTGGGTAACTTGTCGATATTTCGATACATACAGATTTATGTCAAAAAGAAAAAAGAGCTTCAGAATCACTAATGTTATGTCTGACTTGTCTAGATAGATCGAGGACATGGAACATCATGACCCCCATCTAATTGGGGGTAATTTTACCTGCTTTAGAGGCATCAATCATCCTAGTGCAGCTAGACTAGACATGTTTCTCCTCTTCTCAGAATGGGAAAAACTTTCAAAAATATCAGATAAAGGATTTTGCCTAGAGATACTTCAGACCATAATCCCGCCATGCTAGAATGTGGAAACTGGGAGAAAATCAAATCAAGTTTCAATTTCAAAAATTGGTGGCTCAATATGGAGGGTTTCAGCGATTTGGTAAAAACTAGTGGAGTGACTATGTAGTAGAAGGATGTCCCGACTTCAGGTTCAATAGCAAGTTAAAATTGTTGAAACTCAAAGAGTGGAGTAGAATTACTTTTGCAGAATAATCCAACAAGAAGAAAAAATTACTCGAAGAATTCGTTGTCATTGACTTAACTCAGGAAAGTAGAAACCTTGACTGAAAATGAAATAATGACTGGAGCGACAATCATAGTGGAGCTAAAATATCTTGCTAGACAAGAGGAATCCATATGGAAACACAAATAAAGAGTAATATGACTAAACAAGGTGATAACAACACAAAGTACTTCCAAAGAATGGCAACATCACACAAGAGATTCAACACCATTAATAGACTTAGAGTGAATGGTGAAGAAACTTGGTAACCTATGGTGATAAAACAATCCATGATAGATTTCTACAAAAATCTGTACTTAGAAGCTGATCCTTGGAGGCCTACTTTCAATTTACAAGGTTGTCCTTGAATCACAAATGAAAAGAATCAATAGCTCCCAAGACCATTCTTAGAGTTAGAAGTAATACACATCATCAAGAGTTGTAATGGGGAAAAATCCCTTGGGCCTAATGGTTTCACCATGAGTTTTTAAGTTTATTAGGACACTATAAAGATAGATTTGATGCAGACCATCCACAACTTCCACCAGAAGGAATTTTTTGATAAGTCTATCGTGATGGTTTCATCATGAGTTTTTTTTAAAGTTCACTAGGACATTATAAAGGCAAATTTCATGCAAACCATTCAAAAATTCCACCAGAAGGAATTGTTTGAGAAGCTTATGATTGCCACCTTCATGGCCTTAATTCCAACGAAGGTAAATGCCAAAGAATTAAAAGACTCCATACCTATAATATTAATAGAAGGGACTAACAAGCTCATCTCAAAACTTTTTATTATAGTTTAAAGTTTGTCAAGGGCAAACTGGTGGACGAGAATCAATGGTCTTTTTGAAGGGGGGACAAATATGGATGCATAACTTGTGGCAAATGAACTGGTACATTCAGGAATGAAGTGTATGGCTTTTAGTAATGTGAACTGGACCTACCTTTTTAGCATCCTTAAAGATATGGGCTTTGGCAAAAAAATGGGTTATTGGGTTAAATTTTGCATATCCAGTGTGAGTTTCTCCGTAATGTTAAATGGTTATGTCTTAGGTTTCTTTCAATCACAGAAGGGTCTTAGGCAAGGTGACCCATTCTCGCCCTTCCTTTTCTTATTATTTATGAAGGGTCTCAATCATATGTTCAGAAAAGCAAACGAAAATGGTTGGTTGAGAGGTTTTGGAGCTCATATAATAGAGCAAATGGTATGATAATTTCCCACCTACTGTATGCCGATGACTCACATATACAATGTGAAGCAGAGGCATAAAAATCAGACACCACAAGGTTATTCTAACAATTTTTGAAGGCATATCAGGACCCAATGTAAATTGTCACAATAGCTTCCTCTAGCGAGTCAATGAAGTCCTGAATATGCAGTTTTTGGCCATGAATCCCGGTCGCAATGTTGCTTCCCTAGCCACAAATTTTCTACGAATGCCACTGGGAGCCAAAAATAAGTAACTCAAAGTATAGAGCACATTATCAGAGAGATGTAACAAGAGGCTATCAAGATGGAAAAGTCAATATTTATTCTTTGGAGGAAGACAGACACTGATAAAATGAATCATGGATGCACTGTCCACCTATAGGATGAGTTTGTTTTCCATACCAAGGAACACTGAAAAGATTATCAACCAAATGAGAAGGTGCTTCCTGTTGCAGGGAAACAAAGGAAATAGAGGCTACAATCTATTGAGACAAGGAAGTTTAGGCATCAAGAAAATCAACCTCTATAATAATTGTCTATTGCATAAGTGGTTGTTGAAATTTAGCATAGAAGACATTCCCTTATGGAAGAGACTCATCACAGAGAAATATGGACTCCTAAACAAATGGAAAATGGAAGAAGTGGAAGGTACTTTTGGATGCAGTGTATCAAAAACAGTTCAAAGATTGTGGCCCTAATGCAGTACCAATATTTCTTATAAGATGAAGAATGGTAAAAAGATATAGTTATGGAATGAGCAGTGGATAGGTGATGAAATCTTAAATAACACCTTCTCGGACCTTTACAACCTCAGTCTCCATAGAAATGATACTGTTGCTTAGATACGGAGCCCACAAGGGTGAAATTTCATCTTTTGAAGAGCTTTAAATGACAGGAAGGTAGACAAAATAGATATTATTTGACCCTTTTATAGGTATCTTGGTAAATCCAGGAAGTCCTCTAATGAAGTTGTACAGTAAAAGAGTATATGCTACTAGAACAACAACTTCAGCTTCTCCTCCATTGGGATTTAACCTTAGAAACTAATATGGGAAATTAAAATCCCCTTGAAGGTGTCCTATATATGTGGATGGTGATTAGGAGAGTTTCCTAACCCAAAAAGCACTACAGAGAAGAGGGTTTGAAGATTTGCTCAAGGTGTTTTATTTATGAAAAGAAAGCAGAGGAAAATAACCACCTCTTCCTACATCGCAAAACAACTGTAAATCTATGGAACATGTTCTTATGTAAACTTGGAGTAAGTTGGACAATGCCTATGAACACTTTTGATCTACTGAGGAGATGGGAAACAATTGGAAGAAGAAATTCTACGGGAGACTAGTGGAAACTAATTCCAACCTGCATTTGGTGGACCTTATGGAAGGAAAGAAATGTAAGGTATTTTGAAGGAAAAATCAACAACATCTAGAGGATTAGGATGAACTACATTAGCCTTCTTTGTTTTTGGTGTAAAAAAGATATGGTGGGGGATATAGATTTGTTAGTTGACTTCATAGGAAAATTATAAAACCTTAGCCCTGGTTTGTTACTTTTTGAAATAACATGGAGGGTTGTAACTAACCATTTTCTTGTTAATACAAAGTTACCTTTATTAATAAAAGAATAGAGAAATTCCCCTGCTTACTGCTCATCTACCAAGGAAAATCAATCTAATGTTCATTAAAAAGTGGTTATATATTCTCCATAATATACTCCACCATTTCTGCTGAGAGTTTAGTGTCCAACTTGTGTTGATTCCATCCACCATTAGTAGTAAACTCCCTCACTTCTACTTCTACATCAATGGACATCACTCTCAATATAAAATAGGGTTCCCAATTTTGTCCAGTTATCAAATCAAAAGCTGGAATTTTCTACTTTATCTGCCACCGTATATTGTGCTCTACCTCCTTCCTTACAATAATCATCTTTCTCCACTCATGTGAGGACCCCTTCCTGCAGTTATATTTGAATGAAATTTCTTGAAATACTTGTTCCACATATATCCACTACACATAGAACAAATTGATGTTCTGAAGTTCCACCAAAGCTTTGCAAACAATGCCTTTGATACATTATGCAATGACCTGAAACCTAGATACCCTTCTTTCTTGGGATAACACATGCTTCCCTATGAAACCCTAATGCTTGTTCTTAGATCCAGTTGCATTTCCCCAAAAAAATTATCAAATAGCTTATGTAATTGGTTTATTACACTAAATGGGGGATTCATTGTTGATAGTAAATACATGGGCATATATTGCAAAACATATTCTATGAAAATATACCTTCCCCCATAAGATAGTAATCTATTCTGCCATATAGCCTTTCTCTTAGCCACCTTTTTAATCAGAACTTCAAAATGACCTTTATTTTTCCTTCCATAGAAAATAGGAAAATCCAGATAAGTAAAAAGAAAATAACTTACATGACCCCTGTTATCCTCTTTATGTGATGACACAGTGCTACAAGGACTTTCTTATATCGATAACAAATGCTTTTGACTATGTATAACATTTGTCCAAACTCCCTCTAATATCTTTTTAGCACAATCATCATCATCATCCCCATTGACTTGGTTTGTCCCCGGCAAAAAAAAGAATAGCGTCATCAGCATATGATAAGTGGTTTATTTGCGGACTCCATTTAGGCATCCCAAAACCCTTAAAGTTAGTATCTTCATATAAACCATTTAGGCTCCTGGTCAAGACTTCAGCTGCTATTCTAAATAGGGTAGGTGATAAGGGGTCACCCTGATTCAAACCTCTAGAAGATTGAAAGAAGCCAAAGGTTTTTCCATTCACTAGAATTGAGTACCAATTATTTCTTATTAGACTTACGATCAGGTCAATTAATCTCTCCGAGAATCCAAATCTTCTCAAGACTTGGATGAAGTATTTCCATGAGACTCTATCATATGTCTTTTCCATGTCTAATTTTACGGCTACATTATGCTAAATGTTCCTCGTATTGATGTCCCTTATTATTTCTTAAGCCAGAAGTAAATTTTCAGTTATACTCCTCCTTTAACAAAGTCTGACTATTTTTGAGAAATCAAACTAGGTAACACCAATGAAACTTTCATGTATCAACCTTGATATAATTTAATTACCAAAAGTATTCAGGCTAATAAGCCTTAAGACCCCAAAATCATCCACCACATTCTTTGTTAGTAAAAAAACTTACAAGATTACAATTGAAAATAAAATGAAGAAATTAATCTCTTCAGGCTGAGGCGCGGATATCTCACTCTCTTTAAGGAGATTCAAGCCCACTGCAGCAAATGTTTTCACCGGTCCAGCAGTAGTCCTCTTTGACTTGTCCCCTCCAGGATACAACAGTCTCACAAAGTATAACTCAGCAACTTTGGACAAGAGTTGAGTCCAAAGCTCCACAAAAAAGAATACCTCCCTTCAACTAATAAGAACTCTCTATTAGACTAACTCTTTCACTCTTTGCTTTCTCTTGTGTTTTGTGTGTTCCAAACCAAATGAAGACCACCACTATTTATAATTCAAGAAGTCTTTCTAGCAATGAATAGGAAGATAACGGAGGTAGTAAATAGTGAAGATAATGGCCTTAGGAGTTTCATAGGTTACATAGCTTACAATGGGAGTTATATAGGTTATATAGGTTACAAAGAGTAATGGAGGAATTAAGAATGAAAAAAGTGATGGATAACCAATGTTAATGGATGATGTAGAAGTTATTTATTCCAATGTTTATTGGAATGTTTTATCTCTACAATGAATTCAACCAATAAAGCCAAAAGTAATGGCATTACATGGCTACCAAGTCAAAGATGAATAGCATGATTAAATTGATAGTTTAAAACACATGCCTACCAATGTTCATTCTTATAACTCCAAAATAAAGCAATTTAATATGTTAAATATTAATATTAAAATGCTAATAACCTAACATTCTTCTTTGGTATCAGCACATGATTTGTATGTTTTATGAATCTGGGCAAATCATATCCACTGATAAATGTCGTTACCATACTCCATACATCATGATTATAATAAAAAGTTAAGGACTCAAAATTATGGTACTTTTGTATTGGGTGAGAATAATGAAGATAGTGAAAACCTTGATTACTATGGAGTATTAACTGATGCGTTGAGTTGCATTTTTTCATGGATACAAGAGTAGCCTTATTTCGATGTAATTGGTTTGATGTGTATATGATGAAATAAATGTAGTTGAAAAGGGTGAGTATGATTTTGTGAGTTTTAATCATTGTAGATTTTCGAAAACAAACGAGCCATTTGTTTTAGTGGATCAAGCATCTCAAGTATTTTATGTTGATAATAATTCCAACAAAGGTTTGCAAGTAGTGAGGAAGACACGACCTCATGATTCCCATGAAATTGCAGATCAAATGGATGATATTGTAGATTTAGGAAGTTCTTCCCAAAAGAAAAGAAAAACAATTAATGAGATCAATTTATATCTTTTCTTAGTTATTATATTCATCCTTAAACGTTATGATGGCAAAATTTCCTTACAGTACATTATTAAACATTTTTTAAATTTAATTTTTAACTTTTTTGGCTCTTATTGCAGGTTCAAGATGAAACCATTGAAGGTTGAAAATGAAGTCGATTCTAATATGAAGAATACTATCATATATACATTTGTCACGCCTGGTGCTATTGAAAAGGGAAGAGGATGAGGGCTTAAATCTTTGGATGAGAAAGGAAATCTACCATCTAAGAGTATATTGCCTTAATCAAGTGATCAAGTTAAGAAGTACATCAGAGAAATTGAAACAAGTAAGGTATTTTGTATTCTTTTATTTCAGAACATAAGCAAAAAATTTAATTGTGTTAAAGGAAAATATTTTTTTGCAGCTTTCTGTATTATGTATTTTATCTTGGAGGAGGTGTGGAAAATATTTTTTCCAGTTTTATGTTTTATGCAGAATATAAGAATAATACCTGATATATGAAACTACCATAATAAGAAGGTGAATACCAGGCCAAAAAACAGCTTAAGAAATTGATGTTGAATACATATTTTTCACAAAAGAGAACTTATGAAACAAAATCAGCTTAAGAAACTCCTTGTAGATATCTTTGGTTCTTTCTGTGTCTTGTGATACATTAGTCAATTTATAAAGTCTGATTTGCTTTTTAGGTTCTACAGGGAAGAACAGGGACAAGGACTTAAAAACTCTACCTTGTCCACTAGTCAGGGATACAAATGATGCATAACTTCACAGCTTTTGAGAAAGAGAACGTTCAAATTAATACTTCATCTCCTACATCTACTAATCAAGTAAAGAAATACACCCAAGAAGTTGAAACAAGTGATATCTTTTCAAATCTATCATAATTTTTAAAAATCTAATGTGATTTTTGAGATCAAAGATCTTTTCCAGGTTTGTGTTATTTGACATGTTTGACTTTGATGTAAAAGGAAGGAAAGATGGCAATCCACCAGATTTGACAACCATTTTCTTTGAGACTCGTAAGAAAGATAACAAGCTTGTTGAACCTAAAGGAATTAAAAATAGATGTGCATTTGATCAATTGAATATGTAAATTACTTGAAATAATCGTTATGTGTTATATTATAAAATGTTTTTTTGATATATTTTGTAGGCTCAACTCGAAATAGTAATTCAAGAAGATCCATCTCTACCTACCGTAGAGATTGCTTTAAAATTATATGTACCTCAAACTTGTAGCCACGTATTTTGATATGAGGGTGGAGTAAAGGAAAATGATTTGAAAGGTGGAACTTTATCAAAGGCTTAATTGTTGTATGTGCTACTTTCAACTCGAGAGGATATCAAATCCTTGCATGAAGAAAACAACTCTTGAATGAGCGCTTGTCTACCATAGAAGATGAGATGAAAGAACTAATGAAAATGAAAGAATTCTTCACTGCTCAACAATCATATGTCCCACCTATAACATCGTCCTCCTCAACTAAATGACCACTGCATTTTCAACTGACCAGGTTAGTAAAAATATACCTGCCTTTTTGATTTATTTTTTTGAAATGTAACACCGTAACGAATGTATGCTTAAATAACAAAATATGGATCTTTTGATGTGAATAAGAAATATTCCAGTCACACAAGTAAACTTCAAGAAAAATAGAATAATAGACTTGTTTCCTTAGAGTCAGTGACTTTGTATTGCTTACAATTAACGCCTTGTTCCGTGTATATATATATTCCTATTGTGTTGATTGTGCGGTAGAATAAGATACAATATATATATATATATATATATATATATATATATATATATATATATATATATATATATATATATATATATATATATATATATATATATATATATATATTAGACTTGCATATCATTGTCACCATTGACATGCCACTCTACAATAGTTGCAGTCTACTTCGGTAAGACAACAACTTAGAAGACAACATTTTATTTGCTACCATATTTTCAATAGTCGGGAGTCATTTTTGTATTGAGAGTCTTCTTGTTGAAAGTGGTATTTCTAGAAGACGAACAAAATTCATTTATATTTATATAGGAACTTGAGTTGTTTGATCAATTTTTTCTATAGTTGTATGAAAAAATTAGTGAATGTTCAAAGAATAGTTGGATTTAAATTTGAACTCTTAATTTGTTTAAGGAGAAAGGACATAAAGTAACACCTGAAGTTGTCTCGAATTTTCAAAAAGACACCTTAACTATGCAGATATTCTATTACCCCACATAACTATTCCGAACATATATTATTACATCATTTTCGGATCAATTCCAGATTTTAAATGGCAAGTGTAATCACACACCAATCATTGTGTGACACGTGTTAATTCAATTTGAAATATATATTTTTCATTTTAAGTTTTTCTTTATTTCATTCTCTTACTTTTGACTTATTTTAGTTTGATTATTTTTATTTTAATTTCATTTCAATTTTAATTCATCTTCCATCCCAACTTTCAAGCTTTCTTCATTTTCTTTCTTTATTATTTCTACTTCATCTCTCATCCTCACCTAACCCCACACCCATATCAAGTTGAGTCCCTCCATTTTCTTTCTCTTTTCTCCTTCTTATTTGGTCAAATTTCTTACTTTCCAAAATCATACTATTTTCAAGATTTTGTTGAGTTATTGATAACAAAACAAATTATTTTTCTAAGAAAGATCAAAATTTTGAAGGTATCATCATTTAGTTTATCTCATTTCCATATAAATTCGAAACTAGAATGATAATTTTAAAAGCACAAGAATTCTCCGGATATTGAAAAGGTTTAATTAGAAATTGGATAAAAATTAAATAATGTCTACTAATTATCTTGAAATATAATGGGTTTATCACATTGGTCGAAATATATTAAAATATCTAGATATAATTTTAAAATTGAAGAGTGTTAAACTAATAGTAGAATAAAAGAGAGATGGAGTTGTGGTAAAAAGTGATATTGAAAGTGATAAGTTAAGGAAGATGACAATGAATTTTTGAAGAAGAAGGAAGAAAAAAAAGAAAAATAATAATAAGGAGAAAAAGTTAAAATAATAAGAAAAATAAAAATATATATTTTATAGTAAAATTCTTGTAAAAATAAAATTATATTCGTTTTTTTAATTTGTTCACGCTCTTTAAGAGAGTGCATATACTCTCCATGCCAGATGGACAAAAAAGATGTAATAATATCGGTTCAGGGATTGTTTAGGGGGGGTAATAGGACACTTGTTTGAAATTTCGGGACTACTTCAGGCGTCACTTTATGTCTTTTCTCTTTGTTTAAACGAAGTTGGTTAGGCGAGGAGACGAGCTAAGGTGAGACTGTAGAACATTTTTGCAACCATAAATTTCTTTTATGTTGGTGCTGTTTTTTTATGCAAAGCTGCATAAATTTTAATTTTAAAACTTCGGCACTGCTACAACATTGCAGCCAACTGCTCAACTTTTTTAAGTTAGCTCTGGCTTAAATTTTCTGCAGTACAAAAAAATTCAATTTTAATATGCAAGTTCTATTTTAAAATTCTGGCACTGCTGCAACATTGCAGCCAACTGCTCAATATTTTCTGCTCTCTGTTTTAAAATTGCTGCAGTGCTGAAAAATTGCAGCCAACTGCTCAGTTTTGTATAAATCTCACGAAAGTATGGAGGAATCAGAGATGTATTGATAATTATAATGTTGAGTTACAAACTCCTTTTATATGAGAAGAGTCATATTCTAGTTATACTTGTAATCCTACTACAACACAAATAATTACATGGGTAGTATTTTATTACAAGTCAAATATCGTATCCTAGTCGACTCGAATAATATTCAGTAGTTTAGTCGTACATAACTTAGGATTTAGTAGTCTAGTCCTAGTATGACTCCAACTCTAATTCGTCAGCCTGCTTCGATGGACTGTTCCTGCGACGTGTTCCATCAATCGTCAAGCTTCCTTTAACGCTTCCCCTCAAGCTAGTGAGTGGAGGAACTGTAACTCCTAGCTTGCTACAAAAACCAGAGAAAACCTGTTTTGTTGAGGCTTTGGTATGAATATCAGCTAGTTGATCCTTAGACTTCACAAACTGAGTAAAAAGTTGTCCCCTGGCCACTTTCTCACGAACAAATGATAGTCCATTTCAACATATTTTGTTCTAGCATGCATAATTAGATTAACTATCATGTACAAACACTCATATCATCACAATACAATGTAGGAACATATCGAAGGAACACTCCAAGGTCATGAAGAAGATACAAAATCCAAGTCATTTCTGCAGTAGTGGAGGCTAGTGCTCTATACTCAGCTTCACCACTCGATCGGGCTACTGTGGTCTGTTTTTTGGAGGTCCAGGAAATACAATTTGAACCTAGGTAGGTAATATAGCCTATAGTTTCTCTCCTAGTTGTGGTACAACTTCCCCAATCAGTATCTGAGTAGTCATACAACCTACATGGTGATTGTGAAATAATTATGAGTCCAAAGTGTAGAGTACCTTTGATGTGCCTGAGAATCCATTCTACCCCTTGAAGATGTTCAGTGTTTGTACTTTTCATAAACGGGCTTGCTAAATTCACAGCATGAGTTATATCAGGTCTTGTGAGGTCAAATATTGAAGGCTCCCTACTATCATTCTATAAAAAGATGCATCTACAAAACTTCCCATAGTTTCATGCGAACCATGTTTTTTAGCTGAAGAAGTGGATACAACATTTGCCAAAGTCATCTCAGTATTGGCCAACATCTTAGGAGCATACTTGCTTTGATTTAAGTGAATTCCACATTCGAAATCCTTCACCTCAATCCCGAGGAAGAGGTGTAAAAGACCAAGACCTTTCATATCAAACTCCTTCATAAGTTGTAGAACCAACTCTGAGACATTAGATGTATTACTTCTTGTGACAATAACATCATCCACATATAACAAGAGAAATATTTTGCCTGTGTGAGTTCGCAAAGTAAATAAGGAAGGGTCAGCCTTACTACAAATGAAACCAAGGTGTAAGAGATTTATGTCAAACCTATCAAATCAGGCTCTTGGTACTTGTTTAAGACCATACAGTTCCTTTTTCAATAGAAATACATGCTGAGGATGATGGGATCAATAAAACAAAGAGGTTGAATCATGTACACCTCCTCTTATAAGGACCATAGAGAAAGGCATTTTTGATATCTAGCTATCTAACTTCCCACTTTGAACTGACAGCAATGGATAGAATCACCCTAATAGTTGTAGCTTTTACCATATGACTAAATGTTTCTTCAAAATTTGTCCCTTTAAGTTGCGATAATCCCCTTACCACAAGTCTGACCTTATATCTATCTTTTGTCACATCAACCTTTAATTTTGTCTTGAACACCCATTTTGAGACAACCAAGTAAAATACATGTCTTGTTAGTATGTAAAGAATCTATTTCTTCTTAAATTTTTGCAAGCCAATGAGGTTATTTTATTGCTTCCTTAGTAGTATTTGGTTCTCTCACAATTTATGTGCTGTTGCGAGCAACAAGTGACAAGTGTTGTTCCTTCGCCTCGTGTCAGGTGATCAAATGATGCCCTTGTGGTGCAGGAAGTACCTGAACTGGTACATCAACCAATGTAGTTGAGTGGAGTGTAGAACTTTCAGGTTGATGGTCAACTGGTACATCAACTAAAGTGGTTGTTTGAAGATGATCATTCGTTGGACTATAAGAGCAACTTGTTCCTTATTGCTGCTAACAGATTAATAATCTGCAGCTGGAGTTTCAATATTATTGTATGGGTCTTCACCTTTAACTGTTCCTCAGCATCAACTCATGCGCCTGAGAGGTCAATCATACTCTTATTCATCAATGAGTACATGAGGTGTAGCAGCATTATCACTTTTAATGTGTGCGCTAGCATCTTGTACTTACCCTTATCAGAACTATCATGTGCATGTAGTATAGAGAATGATTGAACAAAAGTAGCAAGGTGAGGTGGGACATCAATGTTAGTTTGAGATTGCTTTGGAGATAAATAGGGTAATATGTTTTCATCAAACACAAGATGTCTGGATATGTAAACCCTCCTTGTAGAGGATGATAACATCTATATCCGTTTTGTAAGTTGTTGTACCCTATGAACACACAAGGGTAGGTCTTTAGACTGAACTTATTGTCACTCTTGTTATATGGAAAATATCTACACCCAAACACTTTTAGATCGTGTTAATTAGGTTGTTCCCATACAACTTAAAAATGGAGTCACCATCTTTAGGACTGATGAAGGCAATTTATTAATAATAAATACTGCAGTGAGGAAAGTATCAACCTATAAAAACAAAGGTAGATTACCATGAAGTAGTAGATTTAAGACAGTCTCCACAATATGCTTATGTTTTATCTTTGCAACTCCATTTCATTCAGGTGTGTTAGGACATTAAATATATCTCACAATGCCATGATCTTCCAAATGCTTCATGAAGTTTCTTTGGATAATTTCACCACCTCTATCACACTGAAAAATCTTAATCTCTTTAGAAAATTATTGTTCCACCATTTTCAAAAAAAATTTAAGACCTCAAATATTCAAGACTTCCTTTTCAGTGGATAAATCCATGTATATGTTGTGTGATCATAAAAAAAAATGACATAAAATGACATAATATTTCATATATTTGGAAGATTCGATAAGAGCAGGTCCCCCTAACTCACAATGAATTGTCAATAAAGGTTCTTTCTCAGTTTTATTTCTCAAATCAAAAAGAAGTTTACAACTCTTTCCCAACTGACAACTAGAACAAACAATATGCATTTTATTCCAACTACTAACATTGATGCAACTATTACTACTCAAAACTTTTAAAGACTTCAAACTAGGGTGTCCTAATCTAGTATGCCACACGTTGTCTGACGTGTTCCAATCGTGTACAATAGTCAAGGCATATTGTTATTTTCCAAAGAATAGAGTCCATTCCTTTTAGATACATTGGCCAGCATTGTCCTTGTCCTCTTTTCCTTTACAAGCAAAGTTAGTTTCATCAAATTTAAGAGTACAACAATTATCCTGTGCAAGCAGACTAACTGAGAGTAAATTTTCTTTTATCTTAGGAACTACAATAGCTTCCTTTAACTTTAGAAATGTTACAGATATGTTCCCAACATGTCTAACTTTGATCCATTCCCAACAATTATTTTATTTGGCCCATTGTAGTGTTTAAGATCAGTTAGGACACTTAAGTTATTTGTCATATGGATACTTGCTCCTAAGTCCACATACGGGGCGTCATCAGTAGTGTTTTGTAGATTAGTAACAACCAATGCTTGTGATAGCTCATACGTGGTTTGGTAAGTGTAAGACCACCTGTAAAAACACTTAAGAGCAGTATGGTTATTCCTACCACGAATTTGGCACACATCAAACTTTTCCTTTTCATGACTTCCACTAGAAGGATTGTTACCTGATCCATTTCTACTATTATAAGGACCTGTTCCTTGTCCAACTGGTTTAAAGCCTCTTCCTCTTGAATTGAAGTTATTGTTTCCTTTTCTTTTTAGAGTAGTTTCCTCTTCCCCTTCCTATTTGGGCAGAGAATGCCATGTTATGGTTTTTTTGAGTAACTTCTTCTTCATCCTCCCTAATATCAAAACCCCTGAGAGCATTAACAAACTGATTAAGAGTAGGATATGGTGACTTACCTAGCATGACAATCCTGAAGGTCTTGTACTTGAAACCTAGACCTGCAACAAAATTAATCACTTTGCTATCTTCATCTACAGGCTTGTGAATGGATGAAAGACCATCACATATGCCTTTGAATTCCTCAATGTATTCGTCAATTGTTTTGATTCCTATCTTCACACTTTGCAGTTGTTGCTTGGGATAGAGTTCCTTATCTTTAGTTTATTAAAGATATTCTTCTTCTAAGCATTCTCACATATCCTTGGCAGTTAAGCAGCCTACGATCAGGTACATGTTTTCTTCAATCAAGGTTCCTGAAATCCAACTCCTTAGTAACACATCCTTCTCCTCCCAGTCATCAACAATGTTGTTGTCTTCTGCACCCTTCTCGCCCATTACAGTTTTTTTAGTAGTCTGTCCAGTGGAATAGGTCGTTCTACGTGGTTCTGTAATGAGGTAGTTAATCTCATCACGTGAATCAACTAAGTCATTTGTGTCCTCCGTATAAGATAGTTCGTTGTCTTAAGTTTAATGAAGCATGACGAAATAAGATGATAAAGTGAAGAGGTCTAAAGAGTGTTGGTACAAGGGGTCATTGTGGTTTGATAATTTGGTTGGTTTGGGTTTTGATCTAATACGTTAAAGAGCGGAACAATTCATCGCTCTGATACCATGTAGAAATCTCACGAAAGTATGAAAATATCAAGGATCTTTTGATAATTATAATGTTGTTTCAAGCTTGTTGTATAGGACTAGAGTCATATTCTAGTTCTACTATGAACCCTACTACAACACAAATAATTACATGGGTAGTATTTTATTACAAATCAAATAACCTATCCTAGTCGACTCTAATATTATTCAGTAGCTTAGTCGTACATAGCTTAGGATTTATTAGTCTAGTCTAGTATGACTCTAAACTCCAAGTAGTCAGCCATATTCGATGCACATATTCCTTTGACGTATTCCATCAGTTGTCAAGATTCCTTCAACAAATTACCATTTGTTTCCAGCTACTATATCTATTGGCCATGTTATTGTACCCCGTCTTGCAAGATCTGGACATGCACAAAAAAATAGTTACTCAATTTCACTCAGATACTCCCAAATTTCTGTCTTTTCAATATCAAAACAACACAAACAAAAGTAAAAAGGAAGAATGTTATTTAAGATATCATACCAAATATAACCTTGTGTAGGCTATTATTCAACATGAACTCATAGACTAGAATTTTTTTTCTCCATTAATGCAGTATCCCAAAAACTTTGTTAGGTTAAGATGTTGTAGCTTTGCTATTAATTTGACTTCATTCTCGAACTCAGTAAATTCTTGGTGTGAAGTCATATCTTGCTTTTTCACTGCTATTTCTATTCCATTCTCTAGTACACCCTACAAGTATCATGTATCATTTGGGTATTAATTATGTTGTCTGAGTTACAGTAATTATGCATTTTCATGCTTGTGGAAAAGAAATAATAACCTTATAAATATTGTCAAATGCCCTATCTTATAAGAAAATGTGTATGTCTAATAATATAGGGCATGATGGCTTTGACAGTGCTTATAAGGTTATTAATTCTTATCAACAAGCATGAAAATGCATATTTACAATAACTAAGATAAAAAAATCAATACCCAAATGATACATAATTTGTAGGGTGTATTAAAGAATGGAGTAGAAATAACAGGGAAGAAGCAAGACGTGACTTCACGCCAACGATATACTGAGTTCGAGAATGAAATCAAATTAAGAGCAAAGGTATAACATCATAACCTAACCAAGCTGTTGGGATACTGCATTAATGGAGAAGAAAAATTCCTAGTCTATGAGTTCATGGTGAATAATAGCCTAGGCACGGTCATATTTAGTATGACATCTTAGATGACATTCTTATTTTTTACTAATGTCTATGTTGTTTTTTATATTGAAAAGACAAAAATTTAGGAGAATTCAAGTGAAATTGAGTAACTGTGTTCTGTACATTTCTAGATCCTGCAAGAAGGAGTATAATAACATGGCCAATGAGCAGCTGGCTGTAATTTCTCAACAGTCAGAAGTTTTAAATAGAGAGTATAAGAAATTGAGCAACACGCTGCAATGTTGCAGGAGTGGCAAAATTTTTAAACTAATCTAGCATAAAAAAATTGACCGGTTGGCTGCAATTTCTCAGATAAAAGAAATTTTAAAACAGAGCTAGCATAAAAAAAATAAAGCAGTTGGCTGCAATGTTGCAACAGTGCAAATTTATGCAACCATCATTCAATAGAATACATCCACTAATAATGAATCGGTCCAGATATTTAAGCTGCAATAGATAAATGAATAGGTAACTTCACCATGATATCAAAAAATGAAGGAGGGGAGACTTTTTCTATGTTTCAAAATGTTATGGGTATTTGCGCTTCAATATGTTCCAAGTTATGAATTCTCAACTCTTTTGATCCAAGAACACTAAAAATATAAATAATTCAATCAACGGCTCACACACTTCTTTAGACAACATACCACGAAGTGCAATAGAGAGTAGATGTTAGACCATAATATCATAATTATAACTTTTCAATTCAGATATCTTATGATCATTTAGATTCACACATTGAGAAATATTAGATGAAATCATTAGAAACTTTTAGTTTCTTTAAGAAAAGGCACAACTTTGTGCTTATCTTCATGAGAATATGTGTAGCCTGCTGTTGGAACGTTAAATTTCTCACCCTTTGGACGGGATGCAATTCCGACCTAATCTTCATCTCTTGAAAGTATAGCCGAGTTTTAATTGTGTCCTTGGTATTGCTTTGACATTCATATTTATCCCCGTGATATTATCACATATATTTTTTCAATAAACATACCATCCATATTATGTAGCAACAAGAGACACTTCCAATATGAAAGTTCAAAAAAGATATTTTTTTGTTCCAATTGTTCATTCAATTTTCACGTGATATCTTCTTCTTATCTTAGGATCCTTTGATAACTGTAATCCTTCAAGATCTTGCATTTGATTAAGTATCTCAATATCGGAAGTCACTTTTGGTGGGGTCATTTTCTATGGTGTACCATCAAATGATTTCTTCTCACTTCTACATTTGTGATTCTGAGAAAAATAACACGATAACCCATAAAACATTGCTTCTTACCATTAGCCTATCAAATTAAGGCAGTGTCTTTATTGTAACATGGACATGTCAATTTTCCTTTTGTACTCTATCCTTATAAATTTACATATGTCGGAAATTTATTAATGGTTCATAATAAAGAAGCATGCAACTTAAAACTTTATTTAGTTGATATCAATTGCATATCCTGGACCATTTGGACACAAAATAAGCATTTAAAAAAATTTTATTGCTTCATACACAACCAAGGTGGTAAATTATAAGGAATAAGAACCACATGCCAAATGTTGTGTGAGGCTTTTGCATTCCGAAGTGGTTAAAATCAATCACCATCAAGTTTAAGTCGAACATTTAAAGGCCCAACACAAATAAAGGATGAAGTTCATCAATGACTTCCATGCCATTGAATCAACCGGATGTCTGTTTATTCCATCATCAATCTTTTATCCTTATGCCATGTCATTAGAGTATATGCCTTTGTAGACATAAACAATTTCTAAAGCCTAGGCTTCAAAGGAAAATAGTGTAAACTCATTGATGTTATTTTTTTACCATCTTATACCTTGTTTATTCACAATGTGTATTCATTTTTCATCTAAACGCACCTCAAACTTTACAAGAATCAACTAAGCTATCCTCCTTTCCATATAACATGCAATCATTAGTACACACATCAATCTTTTTGTATGAAATCCCAAGTTCTTGAATTATCTTCTTTGACTCATAATATAAGTTCGGCAAGTTGGTCACATCAGGCAGCAACTCCTATTTCAAAAAGTTCAATAGCATTGTAAATGATGCATTACTCCAACGACCCATACTTTTAATATGCAGCAATTTTATCAAAGAGGAAATCATTAAAGGTTTCTTAATGGTATAATGACAACTCGAAATCCTTTTATAGGATGGAAAAAAAATTCAACATTTGGTTCCTCCTCAAGTAAGTCATCACAATCAGTATGTGTAATTTGTAGGTCAAGATTAGGATACAAATCTCTCAATAGCTCTTCTACTTCATCTTCACTCTCACATTCTTCTACTGTCTCACCCACTTGTTCTTCGTCTTCATTTTTTCATTATGATTCTAATAATGGTGTAACCAAACATTCTCCATGGTGATACCAAAAAGCATAATTACGAAGTATTCCGTATACAAGTAATATTCCCAGTCACACAAGTAAACTTCAAAAAAAATGGAATAACAGACTTGTTTCTAGTTGTGTTAATTGTGCAGTAGAATAAAATAAAATATTGAAAATGAATCTTCTTCTCATCTTGTTAATTAGAGTCAGTGACTTCGTATTGCTTACAATTGACGCCTTGTTTATATATATATATATATATATATATATATATATATATATATATATATATATATATATATATATATGTATATATATATATATATATATATATGTATATATGTATATATATATATATATATATATATGTATATATGTATATATATATATATATATATATATATATACACACACACACATACACACACATATATATATACATATATTTGTCTTAGGCTTGCATATCGTTGTCACCATTGACATGCCACTTTACAATAGTTGCAGTTTAATTTTGTATGACAACAATTTAGAAGACAACATTATTTTTGGTACCATGTATTCAATAGTCGGGAGACATTTTTGTATTGAGAGTATTTTTATTGAAAGTGGTATTTCCA
Organism: Solanum arcanum; assembly: GCA_027789145.1. NCBI lineage: Eukaryota > Viridiplantae > Streptophyta > Magnoliopsida > Solanales > Solanaceae > Solanum > Solanum arcanum. The sequence goes on along the minus strand of CM050942.1, from coordinate 55,032,120 downwards.
AAAGATGAGCAGAAGTCGTCTATATTTATATAGGAACATGAGTTGTTTGAGCAATGTTGTCTATAGTTGTATGCAAAATTAGTGAATGTTCAAAGAATAGTTCGAGTTAATTTGAAATCTTAAATTGTTTAAACAAAGTTGGTTAGGTGAGGAGACGAGCTAAGGTGCCTCGACTGTAGAACATTTTTGCAACCATACAATTTTTTATGCTGGCTCTGTTTTTTATTTTCTACAAAGCAGCATTAAAATTTATTCACTACTTCAACATTGCAACGAACTGCTCAATTTTTTACACTAGCTTTGGTTTACGATTTCTGCACTGTTTAAAAATTGAAGCGAGCTCTCAGATTTTACCATTTGTTTCTAGCTACTATATGTATTGTCCATGTTACTGTACCCCTTCTTGTAGGATCTGGACATGTACAAAAAGCAGTTACTCAATTTCAGTCCAATACACCTAATTTTTTGTCTTTTCAATATCAAAAGAACATAAACAATAGTAAAAAAGAGGAATGTTATTGAAGATGTCATACAATATGACCTTCTGTAGGCTATTATTCGACATGAACTCATAGACTATGAATTTTTCTACTCCATTAATGCAGTAACCCAACAACTTGGTCAGATTACGATGTTAGCTTTGCTGTTAACTTGACTTCATTCTCGAACTCAGTAAATTCTTGGCGTGAATTCATGTCTTGCTTCTTCACTGCTATTTCTACTACATTCTCTAGTACGCCCTACAAATATTATGTATCATTTGGGTATTAATTATTTTGTTTGAGTTACTGTAAAGATGCATTATTATGCTTGTGGAAAAGAAATAATAACCTTATAAATATTGCCAAAGCCATCATGCCCAATCTTATAAGAAAATGTGTGTGTCTAATAAGATAGGCATGATGGCTTTGACAATGTTTATAAGGTTATCATTTCTTTTCAAGAAGCATGAAAGTGCATATTTATAATAACTAAGACAACAAAATTAACATCCAAATGTACATAATTTGTAGGGTGTATTAGAGAATGAGTAGAAATAACAGGGATGAAGCAAGACGTGACTTCACGACAAAAATATATTGAGTTCGAGAATGAATTCAAATTAATAGCAAATGTACAACATCGTAACCTTACCAAGTTGTTGGGATATTCCATTAATGGAGCAGAAAAATTCCTAGTCTATGAGTTCATGGCGAAAATAGCCTAGGCAAGGTCATATTTTGTATTACATCTTAAATAACATTCTTCCATTTTTTCTATTGTCTGTGTTGTTTTTTATATTGAAAAGCCACAAAAAATAGAAATTTGAGAGTATTCGAGTGAAATTGAGTAACTGTTTTTTGTACATGTCCAGATCCTGCAAGTAGAATAGTAATATGGCCAATGAGCAGCTGGCTGTAATTTTTCAGCAGTGAAGAAGTTTTAAAATAGAGAGCAACTGGCTGCAATGTTGACAGAGAGTCAAAAATATTAAAACAGAGCTAGCATAACAAAATTGAGCAGTTGGCTGCAATTTTTTAGCAGTGCAGAAATTATAAAACAGAGCTAGCATAAACTAATTGAGCTGGCTGCAATGTTGCAACAGTGCAGAAATTTTAAAATGAAATTTATGCAGCCATTGTTCAATAGGATACATCCACTGATAATGAATCGGTCCAGAAATTTAAGCTTCATTAGCTAAATGAATAGGTAAATTCACCATGACATCAAAAAATGGAGGGGAGACCTTTTCTAACTTGCAAAATGTTATGGGTATTTGCGCTTCAATATGATCCAAGTTATCAATTCTCAACTCTTTTGATCCAACAACACTAAAAATATAAATAATTCAATCAGCGGCTCACACACTTCTTTAGACAACATACCACGAAGTGAAATAGGGAGTAGATGTTGCAACATATTATGATAATCATGATTTTTCAATCTAGATATCTTGTGATCATTTAGATTCACACATTGAGAAATAGTAGATGAAAATCATCAGGAACTTTAATATTCTTTAAGAAAAGGAACAAATTTGTGCTTATTTTCATAAGAATATGAGTAGCTTGCTGTTGGAACGTCAAATTTCCCCCCTTTGGATAGGGTGCAATTCTGACCTAATATTCATCTCTTGCAAGTCTAACCGAGTTTTAATTGTCCTTGGTTTTTCCTTTGACATTCATATTTTCCCCCATGATATTATCACATACATTTTTTTAAATATACATAACATCCAAATTATGTTGCAACAAGAGACACTTCCAATATGGAAGTTCAAAAAAAGTAGTTTTTTGTTCCATTTATCCATTCAATTTCATGTGATATCTTCTTTATTATCGTAGGATCCTTTGCAGGGCCGTTTATTCCTTTTCATAGATAAATTTCCCTCTGTTCTTAGGTGCTAGTACATTACTGAAATAAGCTATTGGTCTTCCTTCTTGTGTAAAAACAGCATAAATGCCACTATGGCTAGCATCAGTCTCTACAATAAACTCCTTGGTAAAATCAGGTAAAACCAATACTGGTGTTGAGGATATAGCCGACTTGAGAGTTGCAAATGCCAAATCAGCTTCACCATTCAACTTGAAAGCATCCTTTTTTTAAATAGATCAGTGAGAAGCCTGAAAATCGTACTATAACCAGCTCCATACTTCATGTAATACCCTGTTTACCCCAAGAACCCTCTAAGGTCCTTTAAGGACTTAGGAGTAGGCCAGCCCAGCATCTCTTGTATTCTAGCAGGAATAGTAGTCACGCCTTCTCCAGTAACAACATGATCTAGGTTCTCAACCTTAGGTTCTCCGAAAGAACATTTCGATCTTTTAACATATAAGGAGTGCTCACTTAAGGTATTAGAAACAACAACTAAGTGTTCCAAATTATCTTTTAATGATATACTATAAATAACTTTATCATCAAAAAATACCATGACTAATTTTCTAAGGAAGGGTTGAAAAACCTTGTTCATCAAGGCCTGGAATGTCGGATGAGCATTAGTTAGCCCAAAAAAGCATCACCTTAAATTCATAGTGACCCAAATGGGTCCTAAAAGTTGTTTTATGGATATTGTCAGCCTTCATCCTACTTTGATGGTAACCAGCTCTAAGGTCCACTTTAGAAAAGATCATAAAATCATACAATTCATCCAGTTTATCATCCTTTATGGGTATAGGATATTTTTCCTTTATAGTGATGTCATTTAGTCCTCTATAGTATACACAAAACCTCAAGGAACCATCCATCTTCTTTACTAAAAGATTCGTTGATGAAAATGGAGATTGGCTAGGTTGGACAATTCCCATGATTGATTATTTCAGTAACTTGTTTCTCCAATTCATTCTTCTGGTAATAGTTGTATCGATAAGGTCTCAGTTTTCTAGTACCACGCCTGGTTTGAGAGGAATTCCATGATCAAGTGCCTCGATAGGAGTCAATGAATTTGGCTCCTCGAACACTCTTTAAAACCAGTCTAAAATGGCTTGAATAGTCTTATCCACAACTTCGTGATCACCTTGGGTATCTGTGCTTATCATGAACAAATGAACAATTAAAGCATGGCCCTTTTTCAAAAATTATTTTATGGAATCACTATGATTCATGTTCAACCTGCTCTCTTCAGGTATGCCCTTCAATATCAATTTATTGCACGTCTTGGAAATAGTGACAAATTTTTTTCGTGATCAAACTTGGTTGGGTTATACTTTTTCATCCAGTAGTTCCCAAAAAAATATCACACATACATACAAGAGTAATAAGCAAATCCTCTTGGAAGGACCTCCATTGCATTTTCCACTTAAACCCTTCGCAATTAGATATGCACATGGCATAGTTACCAGCAGCTTCTGTGACTCTTACTGGCGCTAAATAACTAGCTTAATAACCTGCTCTAGTGATTGTGTGTTGATCAATAAAGTTGTGAGTGCTTCCTGAATCAATCAACAGAGTGAGGCTTGTATTCTTCAAAGTACCACTCACCAGTATAGTATTGACCCCTTGATTGTTCCCTGTGAATGCATTCAACAAAACTGCTTCTTGCACTTCTTGTTCTATCTCCCCTTCAATACTTAAAACAGTATAGGAGGGGTCCTCCACCTCCGAAGATACTTCTTCACCAGTCTTTACCTCTCCGATTAACCAATTCAATTGCTTTGGTCTACATTGGTTCCCTACATTACACTGGCCTACGTTGTACGTGTCTCTATATAGAAAACACAGCCTATTTCTCTTTATGTACTCATAAACTAAAGGACTATGTTTAAAAGCATTAGGTCTACTGGTCGAGCTTCGTAACACCTTAGGAAGAGAACTCTGGCCTATAGTAGTAGAAGGCTTAATGGTAACCTTGCTTCTCCTTTGAACAACTTCAATTGCCTTCTCTTGCATTCTAGCTTTTTCAATTGCTAGCTTCAGAATAGTTGGTTTGAACATATTTACAACAAACCTGATTCCCTCCTTTAATTCTCCCACAAAACTAGACAAGAAGTGTGCATCATTAAGGTATGGATTCCTCATAAGCATTTGTGTTCTTGTCACGCCCTGAGCCTGCGCCCTGGCGGAACTTCTACTTGAAGACCATTATTGGCCGTCAATCAAACCCTTGGCATGGCTTACTTAACTCACCAGAAGACTAAACTCAACTTAAACAAGAATAAGACATTTTAAAAGGAAAGTACTTCATTTCATAAATCTGGCCAACGTGGCATTTATGTCTCAAAAACTGACAACAACCCCAAACTGAAATACTATTGTCTACGAAGCCTCTAAACTAACTTTAGAGGGATGTTGGTACATACCTCTCAACATACTAAAAGCTAAACTAATAAAACAATGAAAAATGATGTCCTCCGGAATGCAAGGAGGCTCACCGCTAACTCTGAAACTTGGTATGGTTCAACGAAGTGCTGGAATATAGATCCTAGTTACCTGTGTCTTCATCATAATACGATGAAAGCCAACTGACATCAGTACATTGAATATACGATTATGTGAGTTGGAATGCTAAAACAACATAGGCTTGATAAGGACTAAGAAAGAACATTTACCTTGCTTCTACTCATCTCATTAATAACTAACTCATTATAACTACTCATTTCATTATATAGAAGTTTAGAGACATGTGCAATATAAATAAAAGCTGTTTAAAACATGGTATTCAACTCTTTATATGAATAGATTTCATTAATTCTAAAATGTACGTAAAAATACAAAAAAAACTGATGTGAACTCATAATAATAATAATAAAGAAAATACATCATGCTTTTTCTAAAAGTCTACTCGTGCAATGCATGAATGAAGTTTCATACCCCCATTCAACTAGGCATAACCTCTTTAGGAACCATGCAACTACTACTATGGGAGTTTCTCTAAGCGACAACTATCATTTATAGTCATAGTGATGATACACCGTTTTAACTGACGCTGCCAAGGACCATCCTAAGCCAAAGTATAGTACTGAACTGCCTAATGGATCCACTAGTAAACTATAAAAAGGATTCATCTAAAAAGTATGACCCTTTTCTACCCATGATGGCTACATGATTTTCCTGGAGACTTGATATGAAACTCGCATCCCCAAATCGGTGCTCAATACTACTCCAAAAAATATACTGGATCTTATGTTTTTAAAACATACTGATTCTATGGTTTGATATTAGTGCTCAAAACATAGCTTTAAAAATCTCTTGGAAATCATAGTTTCTATGCTTGATTCATTTTATAAAGCTATAACTATTTTATGAAAACTAGTCCTAAGGCTCTTTGGAAAACTTAGCTTCCTTGTTTAAATGTGAAAACATTTCAAAATCTCTTTGGGGATACTTAGTCACCCTATAGTTTGAAGAAAAGAACTTCAGAGTAACTCTTTACTCTTTACTTAGCTTAAAACTTGAGTTTTGAAATGACTCTTCGGATAATACTTAGTTCCCTTATATTTATAAAAATTATGAACTTCAAATCTTTAGGGAAATACTTAGATCCCTTATACTTCTTTGAAGGAAAGACTTTAGCTTTTACCCTTTCTTTAACTCGAGCCTTGACCCTTAAAACGAAGTTAAAACGTTTAAATAAGACTTTTGGAACTCTAAGAAACTTTACATTGTCTTACTTGTTAACCTTTACACTTAACTCTTAGCTTCTTGGACTTTGATCCTCACTTTCCTTGAACTGGATTATGGATTAAAGGTTCATAATCTCATATTTATGCATGATCTCATGATGATGTACCTTAGAGCGTTGGTATCAACTATGAAATATGGGTACATCACTTAGGAACTAGTACGAAAAGATGGGGAATGAATGGGGTTAACTGGTGTCCTTGGAACTCTGTGACGCGTGGGGAGCAAGGACCCAAACTTCAGAGGCCAAGTTGGGGTGCTCTGGCTGGCGCGCCGCCCCAATCCCCTACGGACAGACACTGTCTTGTGGGGCTATGGGAGGTCCAACGCCCCAAGGCCCTACAGATGCGCGTTTAGACTTTTCTTCTCCGTTTTTCAACTCTAAACCTTCCAATCTTCAATGGATCTTCCCAATAACACTTAGTATCACTAATATACTCAATATCCAATAGTTTAGATTTCGTAAAGCATCCCGGAAATATGAATCAAATTAACTAGAACATGTTACTAACCATTATATCAAGAATTTGATAATTGTTCATCAAAATATCAATTTCCATCATCCAATATACTCTAACTTTCTGAATTGAATCAAATTGGTGTGTGGGTGGAAATAACCCAACACAGAAAGATCTCACAAACATTTTTAGGGATCACCCCCAATGATTTCCACAAGCCGAACTTCGACGATCTTGAACGTTCTTGCTTCCTTTTCTCATTTCTCCTCTTTTCTCTTCTCTCAAATCCCTAACTTGTTTTCTAAAAGCTTCAACTGAATGAAATCAGTTTAGAACCCAATTTATTACCCAAAATGAATTAAAATAATTGGCTAAGGAAAAGACAATTTTGCCCTTCCCAAATCTGGATGGGATTTTCCTCAGCTCAGCAATCCAACTTCCGAAAAGCATATCTCCCTCGTACAACCTTGGATTTTTGCATAATCAGCAGCGCTAAAAAGATCTCTCCAACGTCTTTCCAACCATATAAAAGACTAACCTTGACTTCTCTTGAGCTAGAAGTTTTGACCGTTTGAAAATGGCCAAAACTCACTTTTTCAGCTTAGTCAATTTTCCAGATTTTTCTTATTCTCTCCAAAATAAATACTTCCAGATTTTAACCTATTTTCTAGTTGTTTCTAGTTGTGAGATTTTATAGCTTTAAGGTCCTCAAATTTCCCGAGAAATTCATCTATTGATACTGTTTGAACTAGCTTGTTGAACTGTTCAACAATGTCATCCAGAAACTCATCTTCAAAACCTACTAATCAACTCTTCCTTGAAATCTACCCAATTAACCAACCCTCTACTCAATACTAGAGAATGATACCAAGTGTCTTCTAACCCATTAAAATACAAGGCATCAAGTTCTGGTTTCTAATGCTCTTGCGTTCTATAAAAGTTGAAATACCTTTCACACTTTCGCAGCCAAAATTTAGGTTCATGTCCTTCAAAACTATGTGACTTCTACATAAGAGGGGAAATTGGAACCATTTTAAGTGTGTTAGGCCTTTGATCCTGAGCCGGATTAGGAAGTATGTTGTCTCCTTGTTGGTGTTCTCCATGGGTTCGATTATCTATTCTCTCGAGAATTATTAGTCGATCAAGGATCAACTCCAACATTTATTGGATCCCCGTAAGTGTATTTAGAATCTCCTGTTGATTAGCCAATACCTCCGTTAAGATCTAATCATGTCTAGATAACCGTTCAACCACCATCATAGTTCTTGTTCCGTCACCCATTGTCTACTACACGGGTCGCATAGATGTTGCCTGATACCAATTGTCAGGATCTCAACAAGACTTGATTGTAGTTCACAAATAAGAGTAGAAACGTGTGTTTTGGGACAATTTTCTGATTTTATTAAATACAAAAATAGGATATTGACTACAAGGAATTGAAAAACTGAACTACTCTATGATAACTAAAATAAATCTAGTCTCGAATCTATAGAAAGAAGAAGAGAAGATCTAGAATTAGAAGAGTAAAAAGAACAGAGGAGAGAAAGAGTACGAGAAAAAGGAGGAAGTTTACCAGGATTTTATCTATGTGATTCCCCCTTCTAGGTCGTTATATAACTATTGTTGCTGGCCACTTTAATGACTCATGATTTTAGCCATTAAATATGGACTCAATTATTATTATTCCGCAACTCGACTTCGATTCCCACTGTCGACATTCTTTTATTTGTCTAAATAATTCTATTGAACCGGATCATTAAAGAAATTCGCTGGTGTTGAGATTGGGGCATAGTTTAGATGAAAATACTATGGAGGAGCGTCAATTCTGATTTGAAGAGATAGCTAGGGAAAGCTGCAACCAAATTCCTGAAAGATTTTTCCTTTTTTTTTTGTTTTTACTTTTCAGAAGTTGAGCGGATTCTTTTGGCTTCTATTAAAAATATTTGGCGCATAAGTTCTAGTGAAAACAAAAGCTTTTCTTTATAAGTATCAAAAATTTATTGGCTGGAGATTATTTTACCGCTTAAGTCCTTCAATTAGAATTTGGGACCAGTTAATAAGTTCTTTAGGGACTGAATTTAGTATCTTCACAATAAAATATATAAATAAGGACCAGAATATAATATTTTCCTAATGCATATATCTTTAGTGATGAGATTACTAACTCGCACCTAAATGTTAGTCTTAACTGACAATTTTTCTTGTAGTGATGGGATGTTAACCAATTTATTGTAATCAATCACACTCTTCTCTCTATCTTCTTAGTAGTAATAATCTTGATATATGTTGATGAATTTAGATTCTATGTGATATTAATGGCTCTAGGATCAATAGTGCTCAGTTAGAGACCACAATTATTTATCGTCTCTAAAGGTCAATCTAGGACTAGAGTTGTTGCTCCTCTCTAATGTATAAGCTAGGACTATAAATGATGCTAGCCTGTAAAGCTATTTTAGGACAAACTGGTACACTCGTCTCTAAAAATTTACAAGGACCAGACGTGGCAAGTCGTAAAGAAGGTTTAACGACTTGAATAGCAAGATCTATGTGGTCTATATGAGACCATATTTGTAATCACTAAACGAAGTTCAATGCTTCAATTTTTCCCATCACAAAACAATTTAGGGACCAGATTTTTGACCCCATCCTTACTGACCCCTAGCAACGGAAGTATCTAGGACAGGTGGCGACCAGATTTTTCTGATCTCAGTTTCTCATTTGAGAAAAAAATTAGAACTTTGAGGGACAAGATTTTCCTTTCTTAGAGACTGTTTTTCTTGTAGTGCAAGAGTTGCCCTTGGTTCTTCTTGTTGATGTGCATGAGCATCTTTGTCTTTTTCTAAGATTAATTTCATAGGCAAGTTTATGATAGCATTTTTTGTATAAATTTTTAGTTTCTTGTTGATTGGCTTCCCTGTATTGCAATTTTTCAAGGAATCCTGCTGCACAAATAAAAAAACACCTTTTTTTTTATCTTTAACAGTCTCCCTCCCTACTAATTAGGTCAACAAGTTCTCGAATAAATTTCTGTAGTAATGTTACTAGTACATTTACTTCTTCTTGTAGATCTTTAAGAAATTGGTTCGTTATATTGTTTTCTTCAATCCTTACCATATGCATTGACACTTATACAAAGTTTATTAATTACCTAAACTTCACATGATCGTGAATGTAGATCAAAAGATTATTGTGTCATCACGTGATTTTGAATGTAGATCCATGGATCAATGTGCTTTAATAAATTGTATCACTCACCCTCAAAATTCATAAATCACAATTTAAAGGATATAGAAAGTATCTTTTAGAAGGAAGAGACTCCATGATACAAAACGACCAGATGAGTTGTCGTTACATATCTTCAAGTACCCCAAAAAGAGAGTGATTAGAAAAAAAAACAACAAAATATAATTTTATCATAGTGAAGGACTATCAAGTAAAGTACTTATCTTGCATCCATGTAACTCCAAGAATATAATTGCAACTGAAATAAAATAAACCAAATTGTAAATCAAAAGTGTGCTATTTGAGATGCAAATGTATTGGGCTCAAGTATTCTTTATACAAAACAAAGTGATCTAGTTATTCACTAGTATTTGTTGAACCTTTTGATGGATGGGGAGAAATAAGACGTTTATATAAGAGCTTTGGTGGCTTGGAAAACCTTGTGTAAGCCCAAATCTGCTGGAGGATTGAGCTTGATATACTACAACTTATGGAACTAAGAAGACATATTTTAACTATGATAGGTCATCGCTATTAAGAAAGACCATTTTTTGGTTCGTTAGATTCACAACTTCTACAGGGAAAAAAACACCTTTGGATGAAATAGTAATCCCTAAACAAGTTGGTTTGTTAGGAAGATCCTTGAGGCTCAAAGTGGTTTGTGAATGTGAACATGGTTGAAGAGTTGCACAAGTGTACAAATCAATGATTTTCAGTATCAAAAGAATGTACAATTCATTCCTACCACGATTCCCTAATGTCCCCTGGAAGCTTCTCGCACTTGATAAGGCATGCGAAGGCACCACAGTTGATAGACTAAGTAAATGGAGTATAATTGTTCCTGCTGAGTGCATACTATTATACATGCTCTACTGGAGATAAGAGGCTTTATTCACACAAAAAGTGAACCACTCATGTTATCATAGTAGACCAAGATAAGAAAGAGGAAAATGAACTCCTTATAGACAAATTGGGCCAACTATCTATTGGCTCGTATGATTTGAATTAATATTGCATTGGAATTGACAACTCACAAGATACACAATTGTAAGAAAAAGAATTTGTATATATGGTTAAGAATAAAATCATCCAAAATTAAAGTACATACATTAATACATTTTCTTTTTCAGCAATTACATGTATAAATTATGGTAGAAATTCGTGATGATCATAAGAAAATGCAAAAAAAAATATTCATACATCAGTCCTATATTCTGCATGGTATCAGAGCAATAACATCTGATAGCTCATATATTTTTAATTTCTTCGATTATTCTATTCTTTATTCCTTTCAAAGATGCAAAACTCCACTTCTGAGAGCATTGAAGGAACTTTTAATACAAGTGTTCAACAAGACAATGGAATCATCTTTGACAATTCTGATATATACATTCTTCATCCATATGATGCACCAGGAATTGTCCTGGTCAATACTCTTTTTGATGGTAAAGGATATCCAGGATGGGCAAGGTCTATTCTTATCTCTCTTTCAGCAAAAAACAAGTAGGGTTTCATAGATGAAGCTTGTCCTGATCCAAACTTGACTGGTCCGACCTTTAAACTATGGGGTCGCTGCAATGATATGGTAACATCTTGGCATTTAAATTCTCTTTCTAAAGATATTGCTTCCAGTGTTCTTTATTTCATAACAGCCAAAGATCTTTGGTCAGATTTGAACATATATTTGGCCAACCCAATGAGGCAAAATTGTATCATCTACAGAAAGAATTAGCAAATTTAATCCAAGGATCTACTGATATTGTGGGATACTTCACCAAGATAAAAAGGTAATGAGGTGAGTTAGACACTCCAAATGCTAATATGCTTTTCACGTGTGAGTGTTCATGTGAAGGAAAAAAGAAGATGATTCAATTCAAATGAGATGAGAGGCTCATTCATTTGCTAATGGGATTGAATGATAGCTATGCACCCGCCAGGAGCAATACTCTTATTTTCAATTCATTACCCACTGTGAACCATTCATATTCTCTGTTGATGCAGGATGAAAATCAGAGAGAGAATCATTTATCTTCTCAGTTTCCTGGAGATAGTTCTTACTTCATGGTAGAAAAATCAACTATCTCTGATAATAAACTCAATAGTCAACAGAAAAGTGGATCTAGATCTGGATTCAATTATCAACAGAAGCATGGAAATACTTACTGCAAAGAAAATAAAAGCAACCAATTATGCAATTATTGTAAGATGACTAATCAAACTATTGGTAATTGTTACAAGTTAATGGGTTTCCCACCAAATTTTAAGTTCACCAAAGAAAAGAAATTTCAAGGAACTGTGAGAAGCAACTCTGAAACTTCAATGGAAGAATCAAATGGCAATCAACCTATTCTTGATTCTTCTGAGAATCCTAATTTTTCTCAACAACTCTCCCCAAATCATTTCACGCAGCTTGTTCATCTCTTAAAACATATTCAAGAAGGAAAACTTGTTGGATCAGAAGTAAATGTCAACTCGGTTGCTGGTATAGCTTTTGAACATTCGCCCTCTTGTTATTCAGTAGATAATTCATATTCTAAATCTTCAATTATTGATTCATGGACCTCTGAACATATGTTATTTGATCCTAACTCTTTCTTATCTCTCATTCCCTTACCTAAGCCTTTAGTGGTCAGGTTACCTAATTCATCTAGCGTAATGGTTACTCATAATAAATATATTTCTCTTTTGCTTGATTTTATACTCATAAATGTCCTTCATATCACAAGTTTCAAATATAATTTACTCTCAGTTCATAAACTATGTCTATCTTTCTAGTGTGTGATCATGTCCACATCTACTGGTTGTCTTTTGCAGGGCCCTTTCTTGAAGAGCCCTCAAGTTTTTAGGAATTCAAATATGGAATATACATTTTAGAGCCTACTGGGACTCAACCTCTTGCTACCAATAATATAGTTTCATTTCCTAAGAGAGCTAGTTTTCATTCTGGTTCAAATTCAGTAGTTTCATCTCCTAAGAGATTTAATTCTCATTCTCTTCTAGCTTCTGTTTTTGTCCCTACTTTAGATACATCACAATTTTATGTAATGTTATGGCATGTAAGATTGGGTCATTGGCCTTCAAAAAAATGAAATATATCAATTCAATATCATTCTCTTCAAATTATGAATGCACTTGCATTGTCTGCCCCTTAGCAAGACAGTACAGACTACCATTTCCAATTAATCATATTAAGAGTGAAGGAATTTTTTATCTTTTTCACATTGATATTTGGGGTCCCTATAAGGTTCCTATTTATAATGGTTATAAATACTTTCTCACAATTCTGGACAATTTCAGTAGAGGGGCTTAGACTTATTTGTTGACTGCTAAATCAAATGCCTATTTAGTACTCAAGTATTTCTTATCCATGATCGAAAGATAGTTTGATGATAAAGTGAAACTAATAAGATCGGACAATGCCTTGGAAATAGGGAAAAGTACATAAATTTCTTCATTTTTACAATCACACTTCTTGCACAACCATACCCCAACATAATGGAATTGTGGAAAGAAAACATAAACACTTATTGGAAATTTCTAGAGCCTTAATGGTCCATTCCAAAATTCCAATTCCTTATTGGGGAGAGTGCATGCTCACTGCAACATATTTGATTAATAGGTTTCCATCTAGAGTACTCCAAGGTAACACTCATTATGCACTCTTGTTTAATCAGAAAACTTCATATAATTTTTTAAGAAGCTTTGGATGTTTGTGGTATGCTTCTAAATTACCACGTGATAAAGGCAAATTTCAACCCAGAGCAGTTGTTTGCATCTTTTTAGGCTATCCTATTGGACAAAAGGGATATATAGTCCTTATTCTAGACTCTAAGAAGGTATGCATATCAAAGGATGTTCATTTTCATGAACACATTTTTCTATTTTCCTCTTAAGCTAATACCATTTTTCACCTATATCTTCTATTTATTCTGAACACATTACAGATGAATTCATGTTCTTTCCTTCTACAATTTCAGACCAAACCTCACAAATTTTATCTCCTACTATGGACGCTAATTCCGCTTCTTATCCTCAAACTACTACTACTCCACCTACATCCACTGTTCAAGACCTTTTACTTCCCGTTACCATCCCAACCTCTAGAAGATCTTATAGACAAAACAACGTCGAAGGGGTCGGATCACCCTGGGTTACTGAAGAGTCGTCCGACTTCTCGGTGACCGAATAAGAGAGGTTTTTACCGCTTTCTCTTCTCGCGTACTTTACCTAGTCATTTACATGAATTTGTTTGCAATAATTATTTTACTACTATCATACTACTACTTGTCTAGCATTACCTTCCTCACCACCTACATATCCATTTCCTTCTCTTCCCGATCTAAATCAGGTTTTACTACATTCTATTTCACAATTATCAGAACCCACTCATTATTCTTAAGCTTTCCAGCATCCTGGATGGAAAGTGGCCATGGATTCGGACTTGCAGGCTTTGATCATTAATCAAACATGGGATGTCGTTCCTCTCTATTTTGGAAGGAAAGATTTACCTTGTAAGTGGGTCTACAAGGTTAAACAAAAGGATGATGGAAGTACAGAAAGACTTAAAGCAAGATTGGTTATCAGAGGTGATATACAAAAGGAAGGCATAGACTACAATGAAGTTTTTTCTCTGGTTGTTAAGATGATGACTATCAGATGCCTATTATTAATTGCAATCAAGAGAATTGGTCAGTTTCTCAGTGTGATGCAAGTAATGCTTTTCTCCATAAAGACCTCCAAGAAGAGGTTTACATGAAATTTCCATCTAAAATGTGTCCATCAGTCCCCACCATGTCTGTAAACTCAAGAAAGCTCTTTATGATTTAAAACAAGCCTCCAACAATGCTATGCAAGGCTTGCAGGGGTTCTCAATTTTAAAGGTTTTTCATTATCTCTCAAAGATTATTCATTATTTTTTAAAAAGAAAGGAAGCTATATCTCTACTGTGGTAGTTTATGTTGATGATTTATTACTCACAAATACTTCCAGATCTAAAGTTTTTTCTACATTCAGAATTCCAAATAAAGGACCTTGGGCAAATTCATTATTTCTTAAGAATGGAAATCATGAGAGAACCAACAGGTATCATCATTACACAAAGCAAGTTTACTCGGGACTTACTCAGTGAATTTGATCGCTCCAGTCTCCCTACAATATCTTCTCCACTTGTTCATTCCATCACATTAATTGCTGAATTAGGAATTCCTTTACTTGATCCAACCATCTTTCAACATTTGATTGGAAAAATTTAACTACCTCACCCATATAAAACCCGACCTTTCTTTAACTATCTTGACCCTTAGACAATACATGCAATAACCCTCTATTTTCCATTTCACAGTAGCTCTCCGTATATTTCAATACCTTAAACCAAACCCCACTCAAGGCCTTTCTCCCAATTCAAACCCTAATTGTTTCTTTTATCCTTCTGTGATGTAGATTGGGCGGCTTGTCGTGATTCTCGCACATCTGTGAGTGGCTTCTTTATAAGCTTGGGCTTTTCTCCCATCAGTTGGAAATCGAAAAAACAAACCTTCATATCCCTTTCTTCAGCTGAAGCTGAATATTGCTCAATGAGTCGGCTTGTTACCAAATCAACCTGGCTCACTCATCTTCTTGCTGATTTATCCTTTGAGTCATCATACCGGTTCTTATATATTCTGATAGCCAAGTTGCAATCCATATTACCCGGAACCCGATCTTTCATCAACAGACAAAGCACGTTAAGCTAGATTATCACTTTGTCCACCAACAATTTCTTTCAGGGTTTATATTTTGTCTTTTGTACATCATTGTATTCGATACTTGGCAAGTTGGGGCTCTCTTCTTTCCCCTCCAAAATTAGGAGGGCTGTTGGAGATAAGAGGTTTCTTTCACACAAAAAGGGAACCACTCATGTTAACATTGTAAACCAAGATAAGAAAGAGGAGAATGGACTCCTTACAGACAAGTTGAGCCAGCTATTTATTGGGATCGTTTGATTTAAATTGATCTGATATTGGAAGTGACAACTCACAAGATATACACAGCTCACAAGATACACAAATGCAAAAAGAATAACTGTATATATGGTAAAAAATAAAATCATCCAGAATTAGAGTAAATATATTAATTTTGTTTTAAAGTTCATTTTCAGCAATTACGTGTATAAATAGTGGTAGAAATCTGTACATTGATCATAAGAAAATACATAAAAAAATTCCATACATTATGTCCTATATTTCTACAGGCTCGACGAAACTATTCTACCATCTTTTTTCGAGTGTGAATACTCTACCAACATATGAGATTCACTCTTACTATGCATAAAAAGGCCTAGATAGGAAGTTGGGAGGATGAACTACAATGGGTGTTAAAATAGAGGCCATAAAGGTGGACTGCTCACAGAAATATTGGGCTGGTTGTACACAACGAGTTCTACTATATATAGAATGAAAGGAATTCAAGACGATTCTCACAAAAGTGCACACATGCTGCCAAGCGATTAAAGGAAGTTTGTCTCCAACTGCACTCCAGAAGACAATTAAATCTGAAGTAGAAGTCAACTCTTGATCATTTGAATGCTTGCCGTGTCTAGATAAAATTTGTTGTAACTATAACATATAAATATTTAGTTGATCTCTTGAAACTAGTTCTAGAGTCCAAAATGAACTAGAGGTGTATGTATGTTATTTGGTTGAATAAAAATTACAGTTCGGCTAAATACTAAGGGATAGAGGTATAATATTTCTCTTCAAACCAATATACAAATAAACTAAATTGATTTTCTACTTTAGAAAAAGAAATTGTTGTAAGACTTACCAAAAACTAGTGGCGAAATATCTACTTGAGTTACTTGCTAATTGTCTGCTTGATTAGTAAATATATTCTAAAAAAATAAAAAATGCCCTTAAACTACATAGAATAAATAAAAATATCATCCATTTATAATTGGTGGAATGACCCTAGTGGCGCTTTTACTTGCATCGTTTGTAAGTTGGACCCTTATACTTATGACTTTGTCAACTAAACCCATAAACTCATCAAAACTCACTCATCTGACCATTGACCGAACTTATGTGACACTAAAATGGTTGAGTTGGAAAAGTGCATAACTGCATGCGTTTTAAAGCAATGAAATGCAATTTTTATTTTTAAAAAAATTTAAAATTATATAAAAATAAATTAGGGATAATGCACAAGTACCCCCTCAACCTACGTTGGAAATTTTAGAGACACACTTACACTATACTAAGGTCATATTTACCCCCCCCCCCCCTTGAACTTATTTTATTAATAATTTTCTACCATTTTTTGACCTACATGGCACTATATTGTGGTTCCAATGCTGATTGACAAGCTAGTGCCACGTAGGCCGAAAAGAAGTAAAAAATTACTTTTAAAATTAGTGCAGGGGGATAATAGGACTTTAGTATAGTATAAGTGTCTCTCTGGATTTCGAGCATAATAAAAATCTCAAATTCTTCATCTTCTTCAACCCCTACCCCGCCCAACCCCAACCCCCACCCTACCCCTTCTTCTTATTCTTCAACCCTAACACAGCCCCGCCCCCATCCCTACTCTTTTCTTTTTCTTCTTCTTCTTCAACAATTGTCCTGTTTCATCACTCCCTCTTATGTTTCATACCTCATTCTATGCTACTTTATT
The DNA here is from genome assembly GCA_027789145.1 of Solanum arcanum. Lineage (NCBI taxonomy): Eukaryota > Viridiplantae > Streptophyta > Magnoliopsida > Solanales > Solanaceae > Solanum > Solanum arcanum. The sequence continues at coordinate 55,014,697 of CM050942.1, read as the reverse complement.
CTTCCTTTTTTGACGGACACCATCATAAGAAAAAAGTTTATAATGTTTTGTCATAACATATACTCATTCGCCATTTTTATAAGGCAAAAGGCTCAAAAATGTCCTTAACCTATTAGAATAGGTTCAAATATATCCTCCTTCTACCTATTGATTTAAAAATACTCTTAATGTTTTTTAGGCTCAAAAATGCCCTTTAGTTGACACAAATTTGATGTGGAATTTAACTGAATAAGTGGCCCACATAGCTATTTTTTATTAAATAAATAAACCTTATACTCGAACAGTTTTTGCTAAATCTAACCCAATATCTTTAATTTTGTACCTCCTAATATTTGCTTGTTTCTGTCACATGGAGATTTAAACTTCTGTTTGCTTATCATTTTTTACTATATCAATTTTGAAATGGATTAAAGCTAGAATTTTTGCTAAATTTAGAATTGGTTCAAACTTCATACTTATGGTTTATAAAGCATCGTATCAAAATATTTTAATTACTTGCTTTCATCTCTTGTTAAATTTGTGATTTTTTTAAAAAACAAGACTTTACAAATGCATTGGGTTTAGTCTGCTAGTTTTGAATTGGAAGTTATTGTTCTTAAAGAAAGAAAAAAAAGGAAGAAAAACATTCAAGGTGACAATGAAACGGGTTTCGATTGGGTGGGGTTTATTTTATTTGATAAAAAATTAGTTTGACCAATGAAATTTTATCACTTGTTTAGTTAAATTTTACATCAATTTTCTGATAATTAAAGGATATGTTTTAGTTTAAAAAATAGTTAAGGTTATTTTTAAACCAATAAGTGGAAAGAGGTCAATTTTAAAGCTACTCTAATACAAGGATATTTTTTAACTTTTTCCTTTTTTATAATCTTAATCTTTAAAGATCTATTGTTTAAATTTTAAACTTGGCGTTTTTTAATTTAATATCTCTCTTTACCAAATCAAAATAAATTAAACCCTCTTTTAACAGCATACCAATGATTACATTATTACAAGGTACTCATAAGTTTTTGCGATTGAAAAAGATTTTTGGTGCAAAGAAGTGAATAGTGAAAGTCGATGGTGATTTTTTTTCATTTTTGGGAGGAGTGAGGATGTTAAAGAAGAAGGTGATATGGGGAATGAGAGACATGATTACAGTGTAAAAGAGAAAATTATAATTTTTTATATTATTTATTTTTAAATATTTAATTTCTGATGTTTCTTTTGAAAAATGTTACTCTCTCGGTCTCATTTTATTGGCATCATTTTCGTTTTGGCTAGTCTCAAAAATAATGTTATATTTCTAATATGATAAGTATTTAAAAATAAAGTTTCTCTTTTACTCTCATTGGTCCTACTTAATGTTAAAGATAACATTCCAATATAATTATGAGGAGAAACAAAAATGAGTCTATTTTAAAATATGACTATTTTTTGAAGGTCCGAATTGATAAACATTTCAGAGTGTTCATTTATTTTTTGAAACCCTGTGTCCAGCCAAATATTATCACATAAAATATAACGAAACGAATAATAATTATAATGTATTATTAATAATGACATGAAATTGCGTAAAAAGAATGTACTACACGCATACTCATCTGATGAGAAAAAGATTAAAATATTATATTTCAATTAGTTTAAGGGTTGAATTAACAAAGTCAAGTAAAACTTGGGAAAAAACTTGGCAAATTTTGTTTGTCCATACACTTTTTTATTATTTGGTAAATTTTTTTGGCAAATTTTCCAAATTTCCAAATACTAGAAAAAACTAGTATTTGGGCCAAATTTCATTATTTGAAAAGTTTTAGAAATTCAATTTTTACCTAACTTTTTATTTTATAAAAATAATATATTTATTGACATCGACCAATTCAATTAGCACAATGTTTCCTTCTACATGCATTCTTTTGATTTCATACATTCCTTTGTTACAGTTAGTCTTAATGAACTAGCTACTAAATAAAACATGAATTGCATTTATTTTATTTTGGTAGATAAATATTACGTTGTTGATGCTGGTCTACGGAACACAAAAGGATTTTTAGCTCCATTTAAAGGAATGCGCTATCATTTACAGGACTACCGAGGAAGTGAAAGAGAGCCTAAGAATGGATAAGAGCTATTTAACTATAGACATGCTTCTCTGCGCAATGTAATTGAAAGAACTTTTTGTGCGTGGAAAAGTAGATTCAGAATACTAAGACAAGGCATGAACAACTATGAATGTAACATGCAAGTGAAAATAGTATTGCTTGCGATGTATTGCATAATTTTTTACGTGAACATCAAAGTAGTGATGGAATATTCAATGAATATGAAAATGATGATATGTTTGTTGATGAAAGTGACGAACTATTGGCTCAGGGTAAAAACATCGCTTCATCTTCTCGATCATCTGATTCGGAAATGCAAGCTCATCGAGAAGAGATTGTTCATAAATTGTGGGAAGATTATATTAAAGAATAGGTTGAACTCTTTCAGATGAGAAAACATAGGTTCTTCAGTGATTGCAATATTTATTTCCTTTTGTTTTCTTCTCTCTTTTTTTCCCCGAATTTATATTAGTTATATTTTCATTATCATGATTTGTACCAAGACCTTTTCACTATACGAATATTTACTGTAATGATCCTTGTTGATTTGTTGCGGAAGTCATAAATCTTATTACGTGAGATTTCTATTGTGCTATGTAATACAAATTTATGGTTAGTTTGATAGTTTTAAAAACTTATGGGTATAAATCATATTTCTTAAAAAAATGAAATATGTTTCTCAAATTCTATGGCCAAACACATGGTAAAATTTCACCCAAATTTTTATCCAAATAATATTTATCAAAAATATTTAAATATTTATGACCAAACGCTAGCTAAGAATCCACTTACAAGCAATGTCAATTACAAGGGTCACTGAGGTCATTCGCATTTATAATTTTATCCAATGTTATCTCACCTTACCATCAATTCTTTAATCTAAAATACCCTTATAAGAAAATGACAAAAACACAAGCAAAAGAAGGCCAAAAGAAAGGGGAAAATAATGAAACTGGGATCTGCACACGTGACCCACCAAATATCCAAAATCCAAAAGAACCCCACAATTATTCCAGAATCTCAATAAATAAATTTAAAAAAACCCTTTCACCTCTCGAAACACATTCATCATAGTGCGGCCAAATATCCAATTCTCTTCAAATGATCCCTAAATTCCAATTCTCTTTGCTCAAATATTTCAGTTTCCGTTCAACATTTCTGCAGTAAGTTAGAATATTGAGAATTCGATTAATCCTCTGCAGGTAATTTCATGCCTTAAATCGTATATAATGTAGTAATAAATTTGATATGATAGAAAGAAAAAAAAAATTGACGTAGGGTTTCAAATTTGGGATTTCGAAAAACTTGATCTATAATATTCTCGCCAATATTGTATTGCATTTGTTGTAATTTTGATTGTGATTAAAATGGTTGTGTTTTTTGTTTTTTTTTTCAGTAATCATGGAAAATGTACCTATTTTTATAAAGCACAATGGAGTATGGGAAAGTGACTATAGTTTTGTGAATTTTTCTGTGAATGGTGTTTTGATTACTTCTGGATGCAATTTTAAAGAATTAGTTTCCGTTATAGCGAATCAGCTTGAGAAGGATTTGGATACTAATTTGATAGATATCAAGTACATAGTGAAGGATGGATATCCACCGATGACGGTACACAGTGATATGAGTGTTAGAGTGTATATTGAACTGAAAAGGATGAATGCAGAATTCACAATGTATCCACTTTGCGTAACGTTTAAGGATAAGTGTGCTGCTGGAAGTTGTTCAAATGTGAACCTTGCTACTGTTTCATCTGATGGTATACAGAGTGAAAATAAACCTGATACATATTTGCCTGATGTCGTTGAGATGATAAGTCCTGTTCGTGGAACGGATTGCGATGGTATACAAGGTGATGATATGGGTATAATGAACAACCAATTAGATACAGTTGAGATTATGAATTCTGTTCATGGGGAGGACTCTAATGGCGTACGAGGTGATGAGGAAGGTATAATAAACAACGTAGATATTGTTGAGCCGATAAGTTCTGTTCATGGGGAGGATTGGAATGGTATGCTCGATGATGATAGAGGTATAGTATTAATAGACAACCCACGGCATCAAGATGTTGTAGAGGGTCAATTGTACCTAGACAAAGAGACCATCGTCAATGTTATGAGGCATTATGCCATCCGAAATAACTTTCAGTTTAGAGTCGAAAGGTCGAGTAGCACCAGGTATTGCATGATACATATATTGTATATATTTTATCTCGAGTGCATTTGATGATTTCAAACTTAATATTGATAGTATATATGTATATATATTACCAACAGTTATTGTCTTTTATGCCCGGAAGAAAATTGTTCCTGGTGTTTTAAGTCTTCAAGCTTGCACAAGTCAAAGCTTTTCAAAATAAGAATGTTCAATGATGTTCACACATGCTCGATAGAGGAAAGATTACAGTCACGTCTCTCTTCTGCGGGGATCATTGGAGGTATGATCAGGAACAAGTATGCTGACTCGGATTCTGTATATTCTCCAGCAGACATAATACGTGACATGAAAAAAGATTACGGTGTTGACTTGACCTATATGAGGGCTTGGAGATCGAAGCAGAAGGCTCTTAAAATGTTGAGAGGGAACAAAATCGAATCATATGGGAAGCTGCCGAGCTACCTGCACATGTTGACGCATACAAACCCTGGATCCATAGCGGAACTACAAAAATCAGAAGGTGGCTCCTTTTTGTATGTTTTTGTATCGTTGGATGCATCAATTAAGGGATGGAAATATTGCAAGCCTATTGTGATAGTTAATGCGAGTTTGCTAGAATCAGCACACAGGGGGACTTTAATCATGGCTTACACACAAGATGCAGCCGGTGAGTTAAAATAACAAATAAAAACATTTATAAATAATTGAAGTTGCACATTTGTTATATTCGAAAAATACCTAGGGTATACTTGTGTTATATAATCAATACATATGCAGTGTATATCATCTGTAAAAAAAAAAGAAGGGTAGCCCCTGCACTAAATCTCCTGCCATGCGCAGGGTCCGGAGAAGGGCCCAACCACAAGGGTCTATCGCATGCAGTCTTACCTTGCATTACTGCCGGACGCTCTTCCCATTCTATATAAATCGTACATATGCAATAAAAAATTTCAATTCAAAAAATGGATTGTGTGGCTGCTATTAAACGTCATTGTTGCAATATTATACCTGTTGTGTATTTGACACTGTTGATTTAGTATATGTTTATACAAGTAATTTTAATTGACTTAAACAGGTAGAATATTTTTGCTCGCATACAGCGTGGTTGATTCGGAGAATGATGCATCTTGGAAGTGGTTCTTCGAAAGGTTCAGGGACGCTTATGGTGCTAGGGAAGGGATGTGCATAGTATCGGACATGCATGAAAGCATCTCAAAAGCGACTTCGATTGTGTATCCAGAAGTGCTTCACTGTATATGTATGTTCCATTTGTGGAACAACATAAAGACAAGGTACACAAAAATTCATACACCTGTCAAGGAACTGTTCTTCGCATCGGCCAGAGCATATACGATTGAAGAATTTGAGCGACATATGGTTGCGATAAATAATATCGATAAGAGGGTTGGAGAATGCTTGTTGGAGGTTGGATATCGTAGATGGTCAAGAGTGCATTCCAAAGTCAACGGGACCACGATTATGACTTCAAACATTGTGGAGTCGATGAATACAGTGAACAATTACGCAAGAGATCAACCAATACTGCGTTTGCTGGAATACATGACGAAGTTGGTTCAAGATTGGCATTATGCGAACAAGATAAATGCTTTAGAGACATCCATGGAGTTGGGCAAAAAATATGAAGATATCATGAAGGAAAATTACACTACATCTCAGAGGATGACGGTAAGATGCCATTACCATGTTTTTTTTTTCCATTCCGAAAAATGAAATTGAAACACTTCATAAAAGTATGAAACATAGTCTGTATGTAGTATATTACTGAGCATCTTTTTCCAAAATTTAGGTGAAGCCTTCCTCTGATTACGTATACACTGTCATTGACAATGAAAAACAATTTGAGGTGAACTTGAGAGAGAGAACTTGCACTTGCATAAGGTTTCAAATGGATGAAATGCCATGCCCACACGCTCTGGCAGTTATAACGTTCAAAAGCATGGATGCATATCAATATTGCTCTGTCTTCTACAACAAGGATCACTTGCTGAAAACGTATGACATATCTACGTATCCAGTTCCCGATGAAAGCATTTGGGACATTCCTAGAGAGGTCTTAGAAGAAGTAGTTCTACCACCAAAGGGGAAGATTAGACCGGGGAGGCCAAAAAGGTTGAGAATCTAGTCATCGTTGAAGTCGTAAGCTAAGAGGAAAGAATTTTCACGCGGAGAGTGCGGACACAGGGTTACAACCAAAGCGGTACAACAATTTCTCGTGGAGAACTCAACACATTTGTTGGTTTTTCTCTTCTTTTCTTTTAATTTAATCATTGTCATTGTTCATGAATTACAATGAATTGTCTATGGAGCTTAATGATTAGTGTTTTTTTTTTCATATCACGGCATTCTTTGTTTGATATGAAATAATAAAATGTACTTGTAGCTGACAAAACTATTCTCAAAAGGTGTTATACATAAATATGATTCTTAATTTGACGTCAGCGGACAACTATAACCTTTACTTTTGGGTGTGTACAAATAACACTTAAACTTGTATAAAATTGAATAAATGAACACATTCGTCCTACATGAAATCCTACATGCATATTGTCATGTAGGACACGTATTTTTACTTTTTCAATTTTACAGAAGTTTAAGTGTATACTTTTACACACTCAAAGTTGAAGGGCATAATTATCTTTTGAAGTTAAGGTCATGTTTATGCATTACGCCTTCTCAAAACATCCGGGAAAAACTACTCCTAACAGGCCTCAAAACATCAAGGAAAAACTACTCCTAACAGGCCTAGTTAAGGCTCATAATTGAATTACTTAACTCTTTTTGAGCATTTTAGTTCTTAGAAAAAGCATATCTAATATCAACATTACTGTAATACATGTTTAAGTATTAATAGGGAGAATAAATCTAATACTAAAAAATGTACCTCTATGTATGTATTATCAATAAACATCTATTATTTTTCACTTTGAAAATGAATTTTTTTTTCGTATATTTATAAAGAAACATGATCGAACATGCATTTAGAGAACGGAAATAAGAGAAATTAATAAAGCCAATGCAATTTCTATTATTGCCTTGGTGTAAACACCGGATACGGGTAAGTTTTACCCTTTCTTTGCTCAACAATACGCATTCAACAATATGCATGATTGCTAAAGACGCGGAGAACAATCCTTTTTTAGTTTTATCCCTTTGACATGTGCCTCCCTACTCAATCTAAGTATTTGGGCATGCGATACCATAACACAATATGGAATCGTGAGATGAAATCAATGGTTGGACATATGATTTTACGCTGATTTCATCTCATGATTTCATATCATGAGATATGATTTCATATTCTCCAAAAACTATGATATGAGAATTTCATATCATGATTTGAGATATTTTAATACAAAAATTGATTCACAAGTTTATATTTTGTTAAAACAATTCCACATTCATATCTATTAACCACTTATTTCATATGTAAATAAAACTTATAATCGCATCATTACGTTTTAAAATTTATTATTATTCTCACCGACATAAAATTTATCATTCTCACCAATATATAATCATTTTAACTCAAACTAACCGATTGTTGAGTAATCATTTTGTTCTCTTCATTTACTCCAATATATGATCTATTACTTCTACTATTTTGTATTTAATACAACTCAAAGTAACAATGTTGGTTCGTCTTTTCGGTCACATGATCGAGAAATGCAAGTTCAACATGAGAAAATTGTCCGTACTATATGGGAGGATAATATTAAAGACTAATACACTACAATTTATGTTTAATTTTTTTTATTATATTAAAGATGGGATAATGCATAAGTACCCTTAACCTATGATCGAAATCTCAGAGACACCCCTAAACTTAACTAAGATCCTATCACACTCTTGAATTCATTTTATTTGTATTTTTGTGCACCTTTTGTGTTGATGTGGCACCTTCAACCAAAGTTAGTTGTGTTTGTACACGCTCGATCGCCATGTGTGTAAAAAAAATTAATTAAAAATAATTTTTTTAAAAAAAATAAAAATTAAAAAATATTTCTTAATTTTTCAAAAAAATATTTTGTAATTTTTTTAAAAAAGTAAATTTTTCAAAAGAATATTCTTATTTTTTTTATCTTGTATTTAAATTAAATTAATACACATTTTTTACCTTGTATCGAACTATTTTTTTTACTTATATTCATTTTTTTCTTTTAATTTTCTATTGAGTTTATTTTATTTGTCTTTCGTTTTGCTTTGATTTCAAATGTCTTGCATTTAAAATAAGTTAATTAATAACGGATATCAAAATAAGTGATTTGAGGTTCTGGGGAAAATTTACCATTAAAGAATGTTAAAGTTTTGAAATTTTTAAAAATTCCGAGTGGGTATTGTTGAATTAGGTTAAATTCGAGTTCAAAAGATATTAAGTTTTGGTATCTAGCTCGAAAGCAAACTACTCTTGAAATTCGAGGCAATTTGGTGAAGAATTGAACAAGTTTGAAATTGGAGAATTGTTAATATTTCGTATGTGTTCTTGGTGTTCTTAAGGAAGTAGAAACAATAAATGTCTATTTGATCCAAAAACACCAATTGAAAAGTATTAGACCTTGTTTGCAAACCCAGAGTTTAAAAAATGGCGTGGATGAACATTTTCTTAAACAAAAATGACATGGATGAGTCAAACTGTTAATGCAAGACATATATGAGTTTTTTCTTTAATAATAATGGCATGGATGAGCCAAACTTTTAAGAATGACATAAGTGAGCTTTTTTTAGAAGTTTGATCGTATATTTGAGTCTTTCCCTATATTTTTTAATATTTCTGAAAAACAAATTATCCATCGATTATTAATTTTCACTTATTTTTTAGATGAAAAAGGTGTTGAGGCTTACTTTCAAGAGGCAAAATGGTACTATAATAAGAAGAAAGTACCAGGATCGGAGCAATATATGAAGAACGGAATTTCATCAAGTGGTTACCTATTGCTAGCACTACATCTTGGTTAGCAATGGGAAATATAACAAATAAAGATGCATTTGATTGGATAGCAACTGAACCTCCAATACTTATTGCTTCTTGTAGCATTACAAGATTACTCAACGATCTTTCATCACAATGAGGTATACTATATCCTCCTCCGCGTTTTCATTAACGTGATATTGTTTAACTTGACGTAGAATTTTTTTAAAAAGTACTTAAAAACTTGTGGTACAAAAAAGATGTATATATTTGTACTATGAATCATTTATTAAGGATATATACAATCTTTGAGTCAATTTCCCAAATGGTCACCCAAGTTAAGGGATTGTCTTAAAATATCATTTATGTTTTAGTTAGCACCAAAATATCACACAATTATCACTATTTTCCTCCAAATATATTTGACAATTCAAAAGTATCACTCTCTCCTATTTGGCATGACATGTCATTAATATTTTTTTTCCAATAATAGACTAATTTAATTCATTAAACTCATTTAACTAAAATAATGATCATATTGTTTTTAATTTTTTTAATTAACTTATTTAGAATAAATTTTCACACTTGCAATATTTTATCATAATTAAACTTTTTATTTTTTAAGTTATGCAGAATGTGTTTAAAACGTACTATAATCTCATCAATTTTAAATACTTATAAACACATACATTCAAAAAACATTGATATACACATCACTCAGAACACTACTTTACTTCAATTAATCATAAATTATATAATAAATCAATAATATTAAAGGTCGATTAATAATTAAAAAATAATTATTTCGGTGCTTTGAAATCCATATGTACTTACAATATCTTTTTCTAAAAGAAAATACTAAGTGAATAATATTTATAGAAAATAAAATTTTGATCTTTATTTATCAGCATATTAATCTCATATAATATGTATACTATCGAATTAAATAAGTAAAATCAATTAATTATAAGTTTATTTATTGATGTTTGATTGTATGAAAAGTTATAATATAATATAATATAGAATAAAAGAATAAAAAAAAAAGTTAAATAATAATTTTCTCTTTCTTACGAATTTTTTTGTCGACCTTACAAATTTATCTAAATACTTTTATTAAAAAATTGTTTAAAATTTTCAAATAATTTAGTTAGAAATTTTAAAATTATGAGGAGAGTTTTTCATTGAATTTTATTTGGTGAAAATATATATAGTTACTAGACTTTTTAAATTACTTTTCTTATACTCTTCATAAATTCTCATGTAATTTATATATTTATTTAGAGACATAAGTTTGATGAATTAAATAGGTCTAGTATTTTTTTAAAATGATTATATAATGACAGGGCATATCAACTAGAATTTAACTAGACTTTTGAGGTATTTAGTATTTCTAATGGATAAAAAATATAATATTATTCGCTTTCTTTTATTTATTTTTTTAAAATAATATCTAACATGAATTGCAAATTATACAATTAATATTATTGTAATGGTTAATTGACCTTTAGCATTATTGATTTATTATGCAACTTATGATTAATTGATGTAAATTAGTGTTAATGAGTGATTTGTATATCAATATTTTTTTGAATGTATGTGCTTATAAGTATTCAAAATTGATAAAATTATAGTACATTTTAAAAATGTATTCTTCATAAAATAAATAAATAAAAATTTTAATTATGATAAAAGATTTTAAGTATGAAAATTTATTCTTAATAGATTAAAAATAAATTTAAAATAAATGATCATTATTTTAGTTAAATAGGTTCAATGAATTAAATTAATCTATTATAAAAAAAAACAAAAAACTTTATGACATGTCATGTCAACTAGGAGAGAGTGATGATTTTAAAATGCCAAGTATATTTGGAGGAAAATAGTGATAGTTGAGTGATATTTTGGTCCTAAATGAAACATAAATGATATTTCAAGTCAATTCTCTTAACTTGGGTGATCATTTAGGGAATTGACTCTACAATCTTTTTTTTTTTTATAGTTTTACTTTTTAATTTCTTTCTCCTTAAAAAAAATAAAAAAAATTCTCATCTTTATTGGAAATTTTGTTTAAAAAAGAATGTATTTTTTCTTTTTTGACAACTCTTAATTCCAATTTTTTACATTATATATTTAAATCTACAAGATTAAAGGATATTTTAGTATATTCTACGTATCTTTAATTTAAGACCATACGATTAGAAGTTATTTACGTTAAAGCATTTATTTGATTAATTTTGTTTGTTTCATTCATGTTAGGAAGAACGAAAAAGAGGAGATGCAGCTTCAAGTAGAGAATGTTATATGAATGAATATGGTGTTACAAAGGAAGAAGTACACATAAAACTACGAAATAAAATAGAAAATTATTGGAAGGATTTGAATGAAGAATACTTAAAAGTGGATGTGACAATTATACCAAGGGTTTTGCTCATGCCTATAATTAATCTTACAATAGTGGTAATTGATTCTGTTATATAGATGGATGAAAACAAGAAAAAGAAGAATTGTTTGTTTGGGGCAGGTTTTTTATTCAATAAAAATATGGAATAAGTTAATTAAGCGTTGTTTGTTATGAATGGGCCTAGACAAGTATTCGCAACGCGGTCCAATACTGAATTAAGTGTCGATGTGTAGGATTCGGGTGGATAAATAAACAATAGTGAGTAAAAGAGGGTTATGAAGATTGTTAAAAAAAAAATGTCTACCCTCTCATCTCCTTTCTCTGAGTTCTATTTCCCATCCCCTTTCTTCTACTTGTGTTCTTCAATTTCTATTTAGTTCTATGAGAATGTCGTTGAAGTATGGTCGCAAGTGGGATAGTCCAGTGGTACTCCTTACCTCTGCTGACATGTGGACCAGAAGACGACATTATAAGGCTATATAGAGCCCTTATCCAAGAAATGAGTTATCTTGCTTAACATACTTCACCCAAAGCTATTTGAAGTAAGGGATTCACCTGCCTTCCTTAGTATGTCTTTTTTTACCATAAGTTTTTAAGTGCTTTTTCAAAAAGCTTTTCCGTCAAGTCAAATAACATCACGTGAACTGAAATGCGAGGAGGATTTATTATATACCTCATGTGATGAAAGATCATTGACTAATCTTGTAATGCACAAGAAGCAACAAGTATTTGTAGGTTTAGTTTCTATCCAATCAAATACACTTTAGTTGTTATATTTCCCATGGCTAACCAAAGAAGTAGTTGCTAGCAAAAGGTAACCACTTGATGGAATTCCATTCTTCATGTATTGCTCCATTCTTGGCACTTTCTTCTTATTATAGTACCATTTTGCCTCTTGAAAGTAAGCCCTCAAACACCTTTTTAATCTAAAAAACAATAGTGAAAAATTAAAAATCAATAGATAGAGTATATTTTCAGAAATATTTATAAAAAAAATGTACAATAATTACTTAGAATCTAACCCAAGTATTTTCTTTTTTAACTTGGGTCAATTCTATCGCTAAAAAGGTCAAACAAATCTAAAAAATTTCGGTACACGTCCCTCGTAGAAACTGAGGGTGTTTTTCTCTCTACGTGAGAGTATTCTTCTCCATATGGGGACTGCATATATGAATTTTACATCCATATATGAAGATAACTACCCACGACTTTCATAAAATTATCCACGTTCATCAACTTTTTACTCACAAAAAACAGAAGTTCAATCTCTTTAGCTTAATATCAACTATGTTTTTCTTTGCTGCTCCATAATTCTCATACAAATCTAAATAAGCCCAAAGTTCATATTAACAGACTGTCGACTAAACGGAACATTTCTCTTAAGATGGCCGACGAGATTATGGATCGACTTTATAAGTTCATTCTTACAGAGGAGGAAAAAGACTCAATTGAGATTGATGTTCAAGATGTCATGACGAGCATGGAACACTGTGAAGTAAGTCTACACGGAAAGGTGATTGCAGACAAACAAGTTACTGAGTTAGGGGTGAAAAATACAATGACGATGGTTTGGGAGGTCCTGTTGGTCTGAAAGTCTTACTGGTAGGATAGAATCTTTTTCAGTTTGTTTTTCGATACAAAGACGACATAAAGAAGGTATTGTATGGAACACCATAGCTATATGATAAATATTTTCTTAACATCCATCAATGGCAACCAGAACTCCATACTAACTCTCACATATTTAATATATGTGAGATTTGGCTCCAAGTCTGGAACATACCACTACATTGGTAGTAAGATTGGACATGCTCTCGGGGGAACACATCTAATGTCGCTATACCTGAAAATGGAAGCAAATATGGTCGACACATACAGTTAAAGGTCTTAATGAGTATCAACAAACTCCTACCTCGTGGAAAATTGATAAAGATGGGGTCCGAGGAAAAATGGGTAGAATTTTGATATGAAAATCTGCCATATGTTTGCTACTATTGTGGGACTCCGGGACATACAGAAAAGTCATGTATTCTACGTGAGGAAGATATCCACCACAACAATGTTAAGAGAGATCAATTTGGCAAATGGATGAGGGCTGAAAGTCACGGGCTTATAGGCAACAATGCAAGATGACAAGATAATCAGAAGATGCGCTCCCATGGCCTCACATAACTTACAGAAAGGACCTTTCACAAAAGGAGATAATTCTGCTGATCAGAAAACTAATGACACAGTTCAGGGGAAAACTCGTGTAACTGGTTATGATTTGCAAACTGACTATGGCAACAAACCTTTATGTGTTGAACTTCAGGAGAAAAGACAGAAATTGCAGCAAACTACGACTAATCGGAATGAGAATAACATGTGTATTGACAAGCATATGCCAAAGTATGGATCATCGTCCGGAAAATTGCAGCAATATGTTGAATTTGGAAAAGCCTGTCTTTTTCGATACAATAGGAGGCAGAGAAGCACGAGAATATTACTGATCAGCGAAAATGGACTTGGGAGATACTTTTGATCATGATGATATCGAGAGATGGTTTAACAAGCAGCATCTCGACTAAATGATCCAGATAAAACAAGGCTGCAAAATTGGATGTTAAAACTCAGTAGGTATACATCTTCCGTCATAGTAACACTAACACCCGGAGTAGCTAATGATCCTAGAATGAAATATGTTATGGGTAATCAGAATGTTACTGCTAGAATAGATGAAAGTAGAAAAAAATTTGAAACATATGGCTAGAGCTAAAAAATTTGAAGCTGGGAACAAGCAGTTTGACACAATTGATCTAAAAGATAATTTGATTGATGTTCTGGTTATTGATGTATGCAATACAAATTTTGGGGGTAAACGCAAAGTTGCTGATAATCAGAATGACAGCATAAGGGTAAAGAAACAAAAAGATGCGGTGGACCGGGAAGCCAGCCCAAAATGACTTCCTTCTTCAAAATGAAGACCTTGGTGTGAAATTGTCGAGGCCTTGAGGGGTCCTTGACAGTTCCCTTTTTGGAGGATACAATGCGTCTTCACTCCCCGAGTATGATCTTTGTAAGTGTAACAAAGAATCGAGGAACAATGGTAGTGAGGATTCAAAGACAACTCAATATGGTGCACAATATAATGGTGTATCCAGTGGGACTAGCAGGAGGATTATGCTTATTTTGGAATGACGATATTCAGGTATGTCAATATCATTCAACCTCCATTTATATTGAAACATACATTCATGATACGGTATATGACTATAAATATTGGTATATTTTTGTTTACTTAAGCACGGATAAAGCTATTCGTAGAACTCAATTACAAGAACTTTTGTATAAATCAAATATCTGGGTTTCAGTATGGGTAATGGCAGGAGATTTTAATGATATTATAGATAATTTTTGAAAATCGGGAGGAAGAATAAGAGAGGTCTTTTCTTTTCGGGATTTTAAAATCTTTTTGTGGGATATAAGAGCTATAGATTTAGGGTTCAATGGTAAACCGTGGACTTGGTGGTGCTTTAGAGAAAATGATGGCATAATACAAGAGAGATTGGATAGAATGATTAGCTCGCCATTTTGGAAATTAGAGTTCAGCCTCGCAAATATAACTCACACAGAAATCGAGGCTTCTGATCATAGTACTTTGTTAATGAACAAAGAGCTTGATTTTAGGGGAAAAAAGAGGAGGTTTTGTTTTGATAAGCGTTGGAGTGAATAGGAAGAGGTGCACATGAAAATAACTCGATCATGGAATAGCTTTGTTGGAGGATCTAAACAATAAAAAATAACCTTTAAACTAAAGAATTATCGAGTCTCTTTATTAGCTTGGCTTCGAGGGAGTAAAGAAAATTCTAAGAAAAAAATTGAAGGGATTAAAAATCAAATTGATGATCTGAATTTATTTTTTAACAAGTTAAGGTTGCTTCGCACGCAATTTGGACAGGCGTAATAAGGATGCAGAAGCTTAGAAACAAAAATCTAGAGCTTTATGGCTTCAAGAAGGAGATAAAAACACTTCTTTTTTTCATATGAAAATGATTCAGATGTGTAAGTGTAACAATATTAAGGGGCTTACTTTAGATGATGGACAGTGGATTTCCGATCATAGTCATATTGTAATAGAAGTAGAAACATTTTATAAAAATTTATTTACTACTTCTCGACGTACAGACTTTGATCACGTTCTTCATCTAGTTCCTAACTTAGTAGATAATTCTATCAATGAAATGCTTACTAGAGAAGTAACTAACGAAGAAATTAAACAAGTTGTTTTTTATATGTATCCCTTAAAAGCTCCAGGAGTAGATGGTATGACGCCTTTTTCTTTCAAAAGTTATGGACTGTTATCTCTGCTGATGTTTGTGAAGCTGTAAAAAGCTTTTTCCATTTAGGATATTTGCTACCTTATTGGAACTAGACTCGTATAACTTTGATTCCTAAAGTGAAAAATCCTAGTGATGTTAGTCAATTTTGACCCACAAGTTTATGCTCTACAATGTACAAAATTATTGCTAAATCATTGACAAGAGACTTAAAGGTTACCTTCCCAATATTATTTCTCCAAATCAATCTGCTTTTATTGAAAAATGACAAATAGTTGATAATGTTATTCTAGCTCATGAGTTCTTTCATCTTCTTAAAAATAAAAGACCCGGAAAACAAAAATATATGGCCATTAAACTAGATATGGCTAAAGCTTATGATCGAGTTGAGTGGGTTTATATTCAATTTTTTAAAAAAAGGGATTTCATTATACTTTTATTAACTGTATTATGCAATACATCACAACCCCAACGTATAAATTTAACATTAATGGGGACATAGCGGGAGAAGTGAAACCTACTAGAGGATTAAGACAAGGAGATCCACTTTCTCCGTATATTTTCCACATAACAGAAGGTATCACCAGACTCTTAAATCAAGAGGAATTATGTGGGGATATACAAGGTTAAGTTTAAGTAGAGGGATGCCTACGATCAATCGTTTATTTTTTTGCTGATGACTCCTTTATCTTTTGTAATGCTAATATTCAGAATGCTCAAAAAATTTCTGAAATGTTAAAAATATATGAAAAGTGCTCAGGCCAAAAAGTGAACTTCATCAAATCTGCTATTTTCTTCAGTAAAAATTGTTCTGAAAGTGAAAAAGACAATATTAGTGAAGTGGTAGGGCAACTACAAAGGAATAACTTAGGTTTGTATTTGGGGTTGTCTGCTGTAGTTAGAAGGTGGAAGAAAAAAATGCTAGAGTTTATTAAAGATAGGGTCAAATCTAAAATAAAAGGGTGGAAAATAACTTCTTAAGTATGGCAGGAAAAGAAATGATGTTTAAATCTGTTTTATCTGCTATTGCATCCTATGCATTATCCTGTTTTCAATTTTTGGATTCATTAATTAAAGAGATTACAACTATTTCATCTAATTTTTGTTGGGCATGATAAGGATAAAAGGAAAATGCATTTTGAAAAATGGGAGACCCTTTGTTCAACAAAGTCTAAAGGGGGGCATAGGCTTTAGAGAATTAAAGTCATTTAATCAAGCTTTGTTGGCAAATCTTGCTTGTCGAATTTTGACCCAAGAAGATTCTTTACTATTTAGAATCCTGAAGAATAAATATTTTCAACATACTTCTTTCCTTAGAGCCTCCTGCTTGTTTACGAGCTCTTGGATATGGAAAAGCATTATTTGTGGTAGAGATCTTTTACAAAAGGGCATTAGATGGATGGTAGGTTGTGGAAAGTGAGAAATTATTAAAGTATGGACAGATTCGTGGATCCTGAACTCTTGTGGTTTCAAACCTAGTTCGATGCATGTTTCAGTAGATGTCGAGTTGAGAGTGAATGATCATATTGAGGAAAGTACCCATAGATGGAACCTGGATGAGTTTCATAATTGTTTTTTCCCATATGACGTTAATACAATAGTATCTATACCTATCTCAACTACAGGTTCACTAGATAAGATTATTTGACACCATACTAAGTCTGCAAAGCATGAGGTTAAATCAGGCTACCACTTAGCTAGGGAAATGTTTAGATGTGAACAAGTGAGGAATAAGAGAACCAAATCGAATAATTATTCTTTTTCCAAAGAATTATGGAACTTTTTAGGTTCTATGAATATTAAAAACAAGTATAAGCACTTTATTCGCAAATGTATATTGAATGTATTACCGGTAAACCACATGATTTCTAGGAGAATGAGGCATATATGTGGAGTGTGTAAGGGTTGTGGACTTGAGAATGAAACGATTGATCACATGTTGTTTAGATGCCCTAGTGCCCAATTAGTTTGGAAATTTTGCCCCATTATTTGGCCTAATTTAGAAAATACTATGAATTTTGCTGGTTGGTGGATTGATCTTTTTACTAATGCTAAAAGATATCCTGAGTCTATTGAGTTTATAAAATTAAGTATTTCGATTATGTGGCAAATTTGGAAGGCTAGAAATTCAAAGAGTTTCATTGGAGAAATTTATGATCCTAATGATATGTTAATAAAGCTCTTTCCATGAATATGAAAGCAATTTGATTCCTTCATTTTCCCCTGTGGCTATACCTGCTAGTAATGATGATAGAAATAATTATGGTACAAGATGGTATTGTTGTGTTTGTAGATGTTAGTGTGCACAAGGAAAAGAAGACTGGAAGCATTGATGTGGTGACTTTGGATAGCTATGGTAACCTGCTTCATGCCTTTGGTTTCCCAATTCAATATGCTGGGAAAGCCATCACTGCTGAAGCAATTGCAATTCGTATGGCACTGAAAAATGCTGAAGAAAAAGGGTGGACAAAGGCGCAAATCTTATCAGATGCGAAAAATATGGTGGATATGGTAGTACAAAGAACTATAGTCTCATGGGAGATAGAGACTATTTGTGAAGACATCTTATGAAGTGCTTTGCGATGGTCAATGTTGTCACGACCCAAAACCGAGTCGCGACTGGCACCCACACTTACCCTCCTATGTGAGTGAACCAACCAATCTAAACCTCAACATTTCAATATAATATCAACGGAAAGTAATGCGGAAGACTTAAACTCATTAATAAAAACCAATTCAATAACTTCTAAAATTCAACATCTATTATTTCCCAAAATCTGGAAGTCATCACCACAAGAACATCTATCCTCAAATTACTAAAGCTAAGAGTATCTAAGAAAACTAAACATAAATAATAGCTAGTCCATGCCAGAACTTCAAGGCATCAAGACATGAAGAAGAAGATCCAGTCCAAGCTAGAAGCTTTAGCTCACCCTGAAATCTGACGTGATGAAGACTGGCTAGAGTTGCGGTTGAGTTGAAGACGATGGTACGTTTGTTGTACTCCACAATTAACAAAGAAGAAAACATAAAAGTAGGGGGTCAGTACAAACACAAGTACTGAGTAGGTATCATCGGCCAACTCAAAATAGAAAACAGTATATATCAAGTAATATCATAAATCAACTACAATACTCAACATGTAGCAACAACAAGTACTATAATCATTAATAAGTACCGCCAAGTTCACATATGAGGACTCAAGCCTCAGTACCATACTCATTTGGTAATTAGGTTCATTAGATTGAGTATATTAACATCTTTCAAGATTCATTATCTTTATTTCTCTTGTGTCGGTACGTGACACTCCGCTCCCTCATTATCTTTAGTCCTCTTGTGTCGGTACGTGACACTCCGCTCCCCTACTACTATGTGTTAGAACGTGACACTCCGATCCCCTATTTCTACGTGTCGGTTCGTGACACCCGATCCCCTAAATCTACATGTAGGTTCGTGACACCCGATCCATTAAATCTACGTGTCGGTTCGTGACACCCGATCCCCTAAATCTTTGTGTCGGTTCGTGACACCCGATCTACTAATCTCATTCTATCAATTCATCAAGCCTTCTTTTATACCAAGGCATCATCAATCTCATTACTTTAGTTCCTCAAGCCTTTTCTTATACCAAGGCATCATCATTAACAAAGAGATTAGGGTTTTTCAAGATTTATGATTCAATAGCTTCATCATGCTTAATTTATCACAATTATATCATCACATTCATGCAAACATACAATTAAGCATATAGCAAGGTTTTACAATACTACCAATACATATCATTCGCTATTAAGAGTTTACTACGGATAGCATAAAAACCATAACCTACCTCCACCGAAGATTCGTGATCAAGCAAGCAATTTCCCAAGCTTTGTTTCTCTCTTCCTCGTTCGATTCTCCCTCCCTCTCTTGTTCTTTGTATTTTTCTTATTCAAACCCTCTTTCTTTTACCCTAATTAGCATATAATTAAGTATAAAAGATGGCAATAATACCCCACTAATTAACTCAAGGTTACCTCTTCTAACCCCCCAAGTAATTAGACTTATTAACATTACCCACTAACTTTATAATTAAAGCAGGAATAGTCAAAAACGTCCCTTAAAACATTTAAGGAAATCCGACCCACCGGGATTACGCTGCGGACGGCCCGCCGTCGGCTCGCGACGGTCCGTCCCCGCCGCTCCGCTGAGTTCAGAGACTCAATTCTATTAAAGGGTCTGTGACGGTCCGTCGTGCCCACGACGGTCCGTCCTGCCATGTCGTCACGAAGTTCAGAGAGTCGATTTCAGTACCCAATTTCAGAATTTCTAAGTGTTTTGAAACGAGACCCCCTCGACGGTCCGTCGTGCCCATGACGGTCTGTCGTGGGGTCCGTCGTCTTAGCCAGTTTTCCAGATATAAAATCTGCTACTCAAAACGACTAAACAGGTCGTTACAAATGTAAAGCATATTCAAACGTCTTGTAACGTAGTAGCACATAATTTAGCAAAGTTTTCTATTTCACTAGTGCACAAAGTTGTTTGGCTTTCTACTTTCCCTAGTCAAATTGTAAGTGATGCTATCACGAATCTTTTAACTCTTTGAACATTTTTATGCATTAATATAACTAGCATATTGGTTGTAAAAAAATAAAATCTATCGCTTAACCACTCATGCTTTTTGATGAAACATTTATATTTTATTTTAATGCTCTTCAAAGAGTTGTTAATTAATTCAAGCATAAGTTTCCTATCTTCTTTATTTATTTATATTTATTTATGTACCTCTATTATTGAATAGTCTACTAGAAATGACTTGTTTTAATTTGCCAGCTCTTTCTCAATTTCTTTGTAAACATCTAGAAGATGACAATAAAGAACCTTCATATATGATGATAATGGTTCTGAAGCATCAATATTCCACCTATATATATAAAATATTAAGAGTAATTATAATTCAAAATACTGTAACTTTCAATATATACATGATATATAGCATAACAAGAAGAATTATTACCTTTTAACTGCTCTTGTAATAGAGTAAGCTCATCTAGTGTGCCATATATATCACATGTGTTAGAGGTGTATATGATCGGGTTGGTTTGAATTTTTCAAATGTCAAATTAAATTATTTGTGTCGGATTTTTGAATTTATAAACTAAACCAAATAAAAAAAAATTCGGATTTTTCAACTTCGGATTTTTTTCGAGTTTCTTCGAGGGTTTTCGATAAATTATTCATACAAACATAAAATTTACTTGTACTTCAAATATTTCTTTAGTCCTACCAAAATGCAACTATATAAGTTATTTCTCAAGAAAATGACAAATAATATGATATGATTAATGACACGAAAATATTCAACAAAAAACTACTAATAAAATCGCGTAAAACAAATATAGCAAATTAATAAGTCTTAATGAAATTGATCATAATTTAAAGTACTAAATCATGCTAAAATAAGTTTCGTAAGTATTAGTTACATGACTAAATATTAAAAAAAAAAATTAGATCATGTATTTTAGTTGTCTGAATCTATGTAAACTAAAAAAATAAATATTCATTATTATTGTCATTCTTAGTGTTGAATTGATTATGTATCAATATTAATTTGATTTTTATTTAAACTTTATTATAATTATCAACGTGCATGGACTATAATCTTTATTCGACATTAAAAATTCTAACTTCCAAACATGAAATAAATATATGAAAAGATAAAAACTATGAAAAAGTATAAGAGATATTTAAAAATTATATAAAAGTAATTATTTTTACGTATAAAATAAATTTTTAAAATTATATATATAATGTCGGTTTGGTTTGTTTTCGGGTTAGTTTTTTTTAAATTGAACTCAAACCAACCCAAATATAGTTGGGTTTTTTTTTCCAACACCAAACCACTAGTCGGGTTTTTTTCCGATTTGACTCGATTTGCTGTTTGATTCAATTTTCAGTTCGATTTTGTACACCCCTAGACCTTATCATTACGTCGAGGCGATAGATGCATTGATTCCAAAAGACTTTCGACTTAAGTACATGAAACTTAATTAAAAGAAGAAGAGGGTGTTTCGAATGACCATTGACTCAAGTACATTAAAACAAAATAAAAGAAGAAAACAATGAAAAAATATACCAATTAAAAGAGAAATTGTGTCCCGTACATAAGAAAGAAAAAAGCAATAATAGCAATAAAATCTTTTTTTGATCAAGAATTAAAATTAACTATAATTTGAGATATTGCAATAAAAACCAATCATATGGAAGGAAGATTTAATGCATACCCGATTAGTTCTGCTCATGTACATATTATTTTTAGGGAAAATTATGCGGATAAATAAACATATACTATTTAATTACTCATCATAGTTATAGTTTGCTATAATTATCACTTGCGATTCACATTATACATTAATTACGTGGGCTGAGTTCGAGTTTGTATAATTAGTCATGTTTGTATATATATAATTCGCCAGGATATACAAATGAATATGTATAATATACAATTTTTTAGCCTATATACATATATAATTTACCTCTCTCCCACTCTCTGCCCTCTCTCGCTCGCCTCTCTCCTCCCTCTCTCAATCTCGCTCGCCTCCCTCCTCCCTCTCCCAATCTCGCTTGCCATTTATACAAATGTATATGTATAATATACAGTTATATACAATTATATACATATACAATTCACCTCTCTCCCTCTCTCGGCCCTCTCTCGCCTCGCCTCTCTCTTCTCTCTCTCAGTATCGCTCTCCTCTCTCCTCCATCTCTCAATCTCTCTTTCTATATATACAATTACATATGTATATATACAATTATCTAACTAATATACATATACAATTCACCTTTCTCCACTCTTTTCCCCCTCTCTCTCACCTCTCTCCTCTCTCTCCCAGTGTCGCTCGCCTCTCTCCTCCAAATAACATGTAGCTACAAATTATAATTATCAAATTTTAGGTATAGAGAGTAATGGCTATGTGTGAAAATTTCCCTAATTTTAACATTATCAAAAAAAAGATTTTGTTGCTATTATTGTTTCTTTCTTTCTTTCTTGGATGCAACTTTTTTTTATTGGTATATTTTTTTCATTGTTTTCTTCTTCTTTTATTTTTTTTTGATGTACTTGAGTCAAAGGTCATTCGAGACACCCTCTTCTCCTTTTACTTGAGTTTCATGCACTTAAGCCGAAAGTCTTTGAAATCAAAGTTTCTACCTCCTCGAGGTAATAAGGTCAATGATATTCTTTCCACTCTTTAACTCCATTTAGTGAAATTTCACTAGTACAACATTATTTTATAGAAAAATTATTTTACAATTATTAGAATTCACAACTAGAGTCATATAAATCTATGTACTAACAAAAATAATTTTGTGAAAGTATTGACTCTTGGGTTATATAAAAAAAATATTATTTTAATGGTTTTATGCATTTAGTTATTCATGATTTATCATTCTTCAAATACGTACTACCTCATATGTAGAGCATAGGAGCGGCTTAAGCATATTAGTGGCGTAAAGCGAAAATCAAACGGGGCCTTAAACTTGAATTGATAATAACTTTTATACAATTGGTTTCTTCTAGCTTTCAGTTGATAATATAACCATTATTTTAAATTATTTTTAATGAGATATAGTACTCTAAATATGTTAAATTTCTTTTAATAATTCCTTCATTTTTCATGAAAAGGTTATTTTTTTCTACAAATAGTATTCAATATTTGTTTAAAATAATTACTTATAACCTATTATTATTAAAAATGAGGCCCCTTAAATTTGAGGGCCTAGGACAAATATCTTTTTTTTAACACTGTCGAGCCACCCCGGTGGAGCAATAATATTTTTAAGGGCAGATCTCAAATTTAAGTGTATGTTAACAACTTCCAGTAACACTTAAATCATAAATCTTTATCAGCTAAAAAGGAAAACTCAACCAATAAGCTACCCCAAGATTCGATTTTTAACTAAATCATTAAATGGGTATTGGTTCCATCACGTCTTCAGTTCTTCTTACTCCATCATCGTCTTTTTTCTTCTTAACCCAGCATCTGTTATTGGTTTCTTCTTTTTCTTATTACTCCATCATCGTCTTTCTTCTTCTTAACCCAGCATCTGTAATTGGTTTCTTCTTTTTCTTATCACTCCATCATCAATTCTTCTTTTCTTCCTTTTTTTTTGTTTTGGTTATTGTTCTATTGCATCATAGTAATGAATTCGTTAATTAATAGAAGGATATATGATTCCGACGATGAAAATTGGAAAGAAAATAGAAAAAAGTCTTTGCATGATCCTATGAATCTTCAGAAGGATTCAAACAGAGATTCTGGCGAAACATCAAAATCAAAGGTTGTCAGAAGCAGCAAACATTGTTGTCAGGCCTACATTGTTTCGGGTTTGTATTTTTTATACTTATTTTAAAATTGTTGTTGAAATTAGTAAAAATTTTAAGGAATCCAATATGTATCAAAACATTATGAAAGTTATTATCATGTATCATACAATAGGTTTAATACATAAGTACTAAGTGGATTATAATGATCTCCTATGTATCGAGGGTTTTTGAATTTTTTTTTATCATGTATCAGTGATTAATTTCAATAACTGCGCCATCAAGTGTGCTTGCTGATACATTTTGAATCAGTGTGTATAGTGTTTTAGACGATGCATTGATACATGAATTTGTTGTGTATCATAATATTTTCTGTGTATCATGAGGTTTTAAAAATTGTTTTAATGTATTATTCAATAAGTTTAATAACTGCGCCATCAACTTTGCTTGATGATACATATAGATGATACATATGATACATATAACATCAATAAAATTACTGCAATTCGAAATTTAACAGGATGCTCATAAAAAATGTATTCAAAATAGATAATATACTCTTTGATTTTCAAAATTTGAAATTATTATCCAATTACGTGTTGAATTAATGTTGATTAATGATCTGTTACCGTAAATTAAGCTGATTTAGTTAACAAGTTTAATTGTTCCATTTTCCCCCATTTTATTCTTAACAGTTTTTAAGTTACCATGTATCATTTACCATGTATCACTAGATTCTAAAGTATCACGAGACAACAATTTTAAGGGATTTTTAGTAAATACTAAATTTGTCGGGACAGAGTGTAATTATTGAATTACACTATGGGATTCCTTAAATTTATATATATTCAAAATTTATATACATATACATATAATTTTACTTAATTTTTTTATTTTTCGTCTTTGTCAACCCTTAAGATTATCCCTTTAGGTCATCCTCTTTAGTTACTTTTCCTTAAAAAAGAAATAATCAATTTAAAAATGATAAAGGTAAGTAAATAAAAACTATTTTTTCTTTATTTAGTCAATATTTGAAAATTATTTAAAAAGGTCATTTAGTCAAATCGTCGGTCAACCGCGAGTTAGCGGATATTCCGAGGGTCTAATACCTTCTCGAAATGTATATTTGAACTTGAAACCCTTCAATTTATTTTATTTGTTTTAAATCTTTTGAAAAATAATTATAAGTTTTTCTTGATTTTTACTAAAAAAATTAAGTAGCGGCTCTGTTAAATTTAAAAATCGTTTTTCTTATTAATGATAAGATTAATTGACTTTTCGAAACTTAGTCATTTTTTCATTTACTAAATATTTTCGTAAAACGAAAATGACAAATCCGTCGGGAACGAATAAAGTTCTATCCAAAATGATTTGACTATTTGGACTAATTGTTATTATTAAATTGCTTATATGTGATTAATTTGTTTTAAATTATAAACTGGCATTCCATATTATGACATATTTCTGATGTATGTATACTACATTAAAGGACGTTTTGCGGAACCGTAGTCGAACTTTTTTATACTCACCCTTTTTTCAGAATTAGCGATAATTTATTCGTTCGTCATGCGTCCAATGGTTGTCGCGAGTTCCAACCCAAATTGTCCGTTTGGGTTCCCGGTCTTTTCAAAATCCACTCCTAGTCAACTAGCGTAAAGACGAGCCAAATCTCAAATTTAGCAGAATTGAACTAAGATGACCCAACACCCAAGGCTGATGGGCCCATTAGAAGCCCACCTTGTGTCTACTTGCCTCAAATTGCCAAAAATAGACAACCATGCTTACGTGTTGATTAAAGGATGTATATGTATTTTTAGAAATGATTTATTGTCTATGGGGGAGGGGGTTAACTAATCTTTCTCTGCTATTTTTGTAGGATGGATTCGACACACAAGCCCCTAAAAACAAGAATGGTTACTGTCCCTGATCCTTTTCTCAAAGTATGGTGGAGGTTCATGAACAATGATGACAAGATGATAGTTTAGAAACACATAGGCTATCTTCCGTCACTGCTAGAAATGAATGCATGGCCCGGTCTAATCAAAACGATGGTGACATTCTGGGATAGTGAGAACATGGTCTTTCGATTCGGGGAAGTGGAAATGATGCCATGCACTGAAAAAGTCCTTTTCAACTATGAAAGTGTCGCCATGTGCAACAAGAGGAAACGTCATCCAGACACAGATCTTTTAAATCCCAAAATATGGGATTTCACCGAAATCAAAGAAAAATTGTTAATAGTCAAACTTGAGTGGATGGATAAGCTTCCAGTCCGAACATTCCTTTCAGAAAGTTGTATTATCGATTTGGACGTGCGAGGGCTTACGAGAAATTCAAAGAGGAGTTCATATCAAAAGAAAAATGGAAGGAGACGCGTCCCCTTGCCTTTGCAATATGCTTACTTGGAACGATATTTTTTCCTCAAAGGCAAAAATACACTATTCATCCTAGTGTGTTTATGGTCACTTATTGCCATCTTCTACGGAGTGGACTATAAATCGTCAACCAAATACTACACGTTAAAGCCTATAATCTTGGTCGACATTTACAGATCTTTAGATAAATGTCAAAGCGGAGATCATTTCTTTCAAGGGTGTAATATGATACTTCAATGGTGGATGATGCAACATCTTATCAAGACTCATAATCCGAAAGAAATAGACCCCCTAAGGCGGTCAGACGAGCTACATGGTCATGATTGGTGGTTATACTACAATCGTTGCAACAAAAGTGGAGAAGAAAGTTTTTGGTGTCCAAGACTTTGCGGGCTAAGAGAGGAGGATGTGCAGTGGTCAATAGACAGTCTGGTGGTATCTAAGAATATGGTAGTTCGAACTGAAAAAGTTCCTTACTTAGTGTTTGCTGGGCTATGAGGCACTTGACTATATGCTCTTGGTCGAGTCCTAAGTCAACTAGGAGGGAAACAAGAGTTGCCCCAAATCGTAGATATGAGAAAATTTGCAATTGACCACGAGAATGGACGAGTCGCATTTGCTGAAGACATACGTAGGATGTGGAGGTCTCGAAGAGTATTGGGTGAACCCGTACTAAATAGGTTTTATCCAGAATGTTCAAGGGAGTACAAAGAATGGTTGAAAAAGAGTCTCGCTAGAACTATTGAGCCTGGTGCCAATGTTCCTCACATTATTGCAGATATTGGAGCCAAATATCAAGTCTGACTCCATCAACTTCAAGAGAAGTTTGATAAGAATGAACTAGAGCATAAACATTGTCATTAAGATGACGCCAAAGTCATAGCTCAACTTAAACAAGAGCTATGAAGAGCCAGACAATGCATGACAAAGTTAGATGACAACATGGAATAACAAATTCAATCGTTGGATGGGTTCAGACATCAAGAAGAGCTCGATTGGAGACAGATCATCTATGGGCAAACAGATATGCTATGTGGGAAGATGTCAACATCGCTAAAAGGACCAGACTTAGCGAAAGATCAGAGCAGGCTTGAATTTTATTATTATCCCCTGCGTGGGACTGATTTATTTGTACTTTGTTTTGTAATTTATTTTAACAACTATTTCCTCGTTTTATGTTTATCAGACATTTTGAATATTATTAATGAAGTACTTTGGAGATAATGAATTGGTTTAAAAAGGCATATACATCTTTCAACTCGTTAGGCCTACTCTTGGCATGAAAGGGTCATAAGCATGTTAAGACGCGATATTTGTCTGTATACTTGTGTTCTTAACTGTTTATGTGATGTGTTGTTTTGAATGAGGATGTTGCTAACCCCCCTCCTTCCCACAAAATTTCCAGAAGATATGTACAAATCACTACTACAATATGTCCGACCAAATTTTTCGAGTCATGAGTTTCTCAATCAAAAACAAAAAAAAAAATCCTATCTCAAAATCCTAAAACGCTACTCTATCGTCTCAGGAAAAGTAATATCACCGCTATGGGAAAGGGTAAAAGTGTCAAGATGGAACTTACTAGAGAGGAGTTGCAGAGAAAAATAGAAAAAATCACACAGGAGATTCATGAGGTTAGAAAAAAAGGACTCAGGGATGAAATTGCCAGAGCGGTCTACAAAGTCGCAGTTGCGACGCTGGATGAGGATTTGGCATCTAAAATGAAGAAAAAAAGAGACATCGAGATAGAGAAAAAGGACTTAAAGAAGAAGTTGGATATGCTTCGAATGAGGATTCAGGAAAGGGAGGCAAGAGAAGCATAGATAGACTCAGAAACCACAAATGTGCTGGCAAGAAATGCAGCACTTGAGGAGGAACTGATGGTGGAGATGGCGGAATTCACTACCATGAGGGAAAGAATGGTCGAAGTGCGAAATAGGAACAAGGCTTTCCACAAGAACATGATCATCAAACTTCTAAAGAAGCGTGAGAAATACTTTGTCTGTGAACAAGAAGCTAATGATGGTCCAGAAGACACTCACACTGGGGCAACTGGGGAAGATAGCGATGAAGAAATCATCTGCAAGCTTCCATTCCTGGGCCATCTAAGAGAAGGGGACAAGTGGATCACTCTCCCGGATTACGAGCACACACATGGCGTGGGAGCAAAGGTTGTGGTGTGCGCCCTTATGTGCGAGCATCTAAATGGGGACCTCGTGAGGAAATAACTCCGAGCTTGGAACATGAGAACTCTCGAGAGGTGTGTGCCTTCCACCCGAACCAGCAAAGGACACACTATAGAGGAATGTGTACAGCTTAAAGCAAGGATCTAACATCTGATCGACACTGGGAACATCCCACAATTGTTGGACTGGAACACTTTCCTCACATATGGTCAGTCATAGCCCAGTGAGCACACCCGGTTTATTTGTCATTATTTCATGCCATTCAAGAATACTTTGCTGGAAATCTACAGTGAATGGGTTCAGAATGGGGTTTTAGCCTCTATACACGATGATGACAAAGGTATCGATCCCGTTAGGGAAGAAATCTGGAAACCTTGTGCTTACCATAATGCTATAAATCATAGCCTCTCAAGGTGCCTCAGTTTTCCCTACAACATAGAAACCCTTATCAATCTGGGAAAGATCCGAGTCGAGTTTGTTCCCCGTGACTGATTCTACAACAAAAAGAAGAGCGACTAAGATGGGGCCACTGTTTATCTTTTAAAAGTTTTGCTGTTATTTTGAATCCCTAGTAATCATAATGAACGAACGAATGAAAAACAATTATTTCCATTATCTTGTCACGTTCCTTTATCCTGTCACGCCCCGAGCTACCCCCGAGACGCGGACACGGAATCTAGGACCACAAGTAATCCCAAGCTAACCCTACTGACATAAGCATAAGCATACTATAATAACTGATGCGGAAGCTAAATCATAACTAATAATGAAAAGATGGGGAATACCCATATGCTAAAGCTGATATATATATAAACTGATGAGTTTAATACAATGAAGTTCAACACTACGCTGAGACTAATTATGTTTGAAATAAGCCTCTAAACTGGACTAGAAATACTGGGACAAGTCCCCAGCTAAATCTAGAAAGAACTGAAACTAAATGACTAAAGGCTGAAATGACACCCATGACTGTTGTCCTCGGATAATAAGGACTCACCACAGAATCTGCTGAACTGGAGATTGGAAATAGATATATGCATGATCTAGATGCTTATAACTTGAACTTATATCACCGAGAAAATGTAGCGCACGTATGCGTCAGTACTTGAAAGGTACTGAGCATATAGGATTGAGTAAAGTTAAAATAAAACATAATTGAACAAGAACAAAAGCAAGTATAATAATCTGAACATAATATGTTGATTTCTCAGCTAACTGGATGCAATGACCAATTTATAACATGCTAAAACTGAATACTGAATATATTGATAAATGGTCAATGCAGAGAGTCTGACTAAATTGTGAGAGCTACTAATAACTGATAATAACACCACATGAGCTAAATGTGGAGTCCGATGTATACGCCCCACCGAGAGGACCCAATATACCCTGCCAAAGGTATAAAGACATGCTGGCGTGATCACTAAATTGATTTCCCATAGAGAGGACTTACAACCTACTTGGCTAGTAGTTCTAGTCCAACTCGGTATTATACTGATCCTAATGAATTCTTTAAATTTGGTGATTATGTCTGAGTTTCTTTAAATACTGGATGGATTGAAACTGAATATGCAAACTGAAAATGCAACAATTAATCTGGTAATTATGAATTTATAACTGAGGCATGTACACCTGAAGTGTCTGAAATATCTGACCTAGCTTGTGTAATTCAAGAACTGAAGAAATACAAAGCTAGGGTTCTGAAATTCGTGCGATAATCTGAGTAATAAGATGATAATCTGATTTGGAACATATATTTAATAAATTCATGAAGTTGTATCAAAGTTCTACAAACCCTAGATTTATTCATGACAAGAGAATCAAGAATCTGATTAAAACTAAGGATCCAATGGGTGAAAGGAACCCACCAGTGAAATCCCACACACCTGGTGATGAAATCCATGGAAAAGTACTTAGGTTTTGGGGCTAGAAGTGCTGGAACTTGTTGCGTTCTTGAACTAGGGTTCTTGAGCTTTTTATCTTCTCTTGCTTCTAAATTTCTAAGTTTTGATTTAATGATTTGACTCAGATATGTTTTAGTTATGTTTCTATGCTTAAACTGACTAAAGTATAATGATTTAGGGTCAAAATGACGTATATTAGGGTTTAAATGAAGTGGGAAAAGACCAAAAGACCCCTGGGTAAGTTGCTGTCGGACCAATCGACGGCCAGGACTGACGGTCCATCAATTGACCGACACCCCGTCGGTTGGCCCGTTGATTGGGCCTGTTCGACAGGCCTTTACTAAAATGGGTATAATGTTTTAATCAGAGGTCTTTTTTTAGCAAGGTTGGTAGATATAGAAAGCTAATTCAATTATCTATTTGTGGGTAGGTCATCGGACACCTGATTCATTTTGTGCAGAGAATTCTGACCATTTGAAGTTGACCCAACTACATTTCCCCTTAATTGTCTGCTAATTTACAACCTACGTTCAGAACTAAAGACTGTGCTCGTCATTCATAGCTCTTGTAAGAGAGTGGTTGAAAGGAGTCTTGATCGAAGGTCATGGACTACAGACCTTAGTCTGACCTACGGACCTTAAGTCCGTCCGTCGACCAACACTTAAACAATTTTCAAGGGCTAAGATTGTTGGGAGTTTCTGATCCCATCGATGGTTGTGCAGGATGGATTGTGGGTCAGGATACGGTGCGTCAATCGTCTCGTCTGTTGCATCTGCAGATATTCTGAAAAACTGATTTTTTTGTGTATTTTAGCTACGGGGTGTTACATTATCTCCCCTTAGGAAAATTCGTCCTCGAAGAAAGAGTAATCTAGCTGAAATAGAGGGACAGAGCTACAAACCCCACTATTAAACACTTAGAACCGAGTTTCTATTCTGAATTGAGTTTCAAGTACATGCAAATACGCTAAAAATGCTAGTACAAACTGAGGGAACATGATTCTAAGACTGAATTTATGCATGAATCACTATATAACTGAAGAGGAACTAGTACCTCAAGATGGAGTGGAATCTGAAGTAAAGAGGTGAGGATACTTGGCATTCATGGTTGTTTCTTCTTCCCAAGTAGCTTTTTCTATGGACTGACTCCTTCACAAAACCTTGACTGAAGCGATTTCTTTGTGTCTCAACCTTCTGACCTGACGGTCAAGAATCTCAACTGTTACATCCTCTTAAGAAAGACAATCTTTCACCGTCACACTCTCTAATGGCACAATAGAGGCTGGATCACCCACACACTCCTTCAAGATTGAGATGTGGAAGATCGGATGCGCTGGTGTTAATTCTGCCGGTAACTCTAACTCATATGCCACCTTGCCAACCCTTTTCATGATCTTAAGGTCCTACATATCTAGGACTGATCTTCCCTTGATTTCCAAATTTGATCACCCCTTTCATAGGTGATATTTTAAAAAAAAAAACCAATCATCAACTTGAACTCTAGTTCCCTTCTCTTTACATCAGCATAAGATTTCTGACGACTTTACGTTGTCTTAAGTCTATCTCTAATGAGTTGAACTTTCTCCATTGCATAAAGGACTGAGTCTGGACCTATCAAAGCTGCTTCACCTACTTCAAACCAACCAATAGGAGATCTACATCTACGCCTATATAAAGCCTCATAAGGGGCCATCTGAATGCTGGAATGGTAGCTATTGTTATAGGCGAACTCATTAAGAGAAGGTAATCATCCCAAATTTATTTGAAATCAATCACACAAGCCCTCAACATATCCTCTAGGGTCTAAATGGTACGCTCTGCCTTTCCATCCTCTGCGGATGAAATGTTGTCCTAAGGTTAACTTGAGTATCAAGACCCTTCTGAATTGACTTCCAGAAATGAGAGGTAAACTGAGGACCTCTATCTGAGATGATAGACAAAGGAACCCCATGTAACCTCACAATCTCATTAATGTAAAGCCTTGCATAGTCTTCTGCCAAATATGTAGTCTTGACCGCCAAGAACCTAGAAGACTTAGTCACCCTATCAACTATCACCCAAATAGAGTCATGCTGTCTGCGAGTACGCGGTAATCATGTGATGAAGTCCATATTGATCACATCCACTTCCAAGTAGGAATATCGATCTCTTGATTCATACCCCCTGATTTCTGATGTTCTACCTTGACTTGCTAGCAATTGGGGCACTTACTTACAAAGTCTGCTATATCCCTTTTCATACCATTCCACCAATAGACTTCCCTTAGATCGCAGTACATCTTAGTGGCACCTGGATGAATAGAATACCGAGAGTTATGGGCTTCTACAAGAATATATTGTCTCAACTCGCCCACATCAGAAACACACCTACCCTAGTAGCGAAGTACACCATCTCCCCCTAGGGAAAAAACCTCCACTCTCTAATTATGGACTGCACCCTTAAGTTCAAGCAATATTGGGTCACTGTCTTGCTTTTCCTTATCCTCCACAACCAAAGAAGATTATGCCCTATTTCAAACTGTTGCACTATTTTCTGATATGCTCATAAGGCGAACTCCCAAGCGAGCAAGCCTGTGAACATCCTTCACTAGCTCCTTCCTTTCTTCCTCAACATGGGATACACTACCCATAGATAATCTACTAAGAGCATATGCTGCTACATTCGCTTCTCAGGATGGTAATGCATACTCATATCATAATTCTTAAGGAACTCAAGCCATCTCCTATGGCGAAGATTCAACTCCTTCTGGGTGAACACATACTGAAGGCTCTTATGGTCAGTGAACATATCTACATGAACACCATAAAAGTAGTGTCTCCATATCTTGAGTGCAAACACCACTGCTGCAAGCTCGAGGTCATGAGTTGGATAGTTCTTCCCATGCACCTTAAGTTGTCTAGAGGCATACACTATAATCTTATCTCGTTGCATCAACACACAACCAAGGCCAACTATGGATGCATCACAATAGATCACATAACTATCTGAAACCTCTGGTAAAGTCAAGACAGTGTTGTCTCACAATCATCCGACCGTTGTTACTTGACCATCTTCTTAGTTAAATTAGTCAATGGTGAGGCTATGGATGAAAATCCTTCCACAAACCTTCTGTAATAACCTGCTAGACCTAAGAAACTTCTGATATCTGTAGCAGAGGTAGGTATGGGCCACTATTTCACTGCTTCTATCTTCTGGGAATCCACTCGGATTCCTTCACTAGATACAATGTGACCAAGAAAAGCAACAGATTGCAACCAAAACTCACATTTACTAAACTTAGCGAATAACTGGAGACCCTTGAGAGTCTGCAGAACAACTCTCAAATGACTTGCGTATTCTTCCTCACTCCTAGATTCAATGAGGATATCATTAATAAAGACGATAAAGAACAAGTCTAAGTAGTGTTTGAACACTTTGTTCATCAAATCCATGAAGGAGCATTGGTTAGTCCAAACGACATAACTACAAATTCATAATGACTAAACTAAGTTCTTAAGGCTATTTTTGGAATGTTACTATCTCTGATTTTGAGCTGATGATAACCCGATCTGAGGTTTATCTTTGAGAAATGGCTAGCACCCTAAAGTTGGTCAAACAAGTCATCAATCCTGGGGATGGAATACTTATTCTTGATTGTGACCTTATTTAACTGTCTATAGTCAATGCACATTCTGATAGAACCATTTTTTTTACTTATGAACAACACTGGTGCACCCCATGGTGAAATACTAGGTTTGATGAAGCCCTTATCTAGAAGATTTTTCAACTGCTCTTTCAATTCTTTAAGTTCTGCTGGAACCATTATATAAGGAGGAATAGAAATATACTGGGTATATGGAAGGAGATAAATTCCAAACTTGATTTTCCTTTCGGGAGGGACTTCGAGAAGATCTTATGAAAATACTTTTGGAAATTCACAACTATTGGAAATGACTCAAGAGTTTGGGTTTCATGGCTAGAATCTTTAGCGCGAACTAAATGATAGCGATAAACCTTAGATATTATCTTTCTAGACTTAAGGTTAGAAATAAATCAATCCATAGGCGCTAAGCTACTGACCTTCCATTCTAAGATTGGTTCATGTGTAAACTGAAAATGAATAATCCTAGTTCTAAAATCGACTGAGGCATAACATGAGTGTAACCAACCCATGCCTAGAATGACATCAAAGTCTACCATTTCTAACTCTAGTAGATCTGCTGAGGTGACTTTCTGAGAGACAGTGATAGGGAAATTTGTGTATACCAGCCTAGCTATAACTGGGTCACCGGCTGGAGTAGAGACTGAGAAAGTTTTTGAGAGAGTTTCTGGACTGACATTGAATTGGACTGCTATGTAAAGAGTTACAAAAGAAATAGTATCCCATGGATCTAACTATGCATAAACACCAAGATCAAAGACACGTAACATACCAGTGACTACATCAGGAGAACCTTCTTGATCCTGGCGAGCCTGAAGAGCATACAACCTGTTCTGACGCTGACCGCCACCAGTACCAGATGAGTTACCCTGCTGAGTTGGGCGACTTATTGGTGCTGTTGAAGTTGTAGACTGAGCTCTACCATAACCACCTCCTTGACCTTGTATAGAAGGACAATCCCTCAACCTGTGACCATACTGACCGCACCCAAAACATCTTTCTTTTCCTGCAAGACACTCACCCGGATGGTTCTTACCACACTTAGGGAAAGTGGTGTAAGTCTTGGTGCCTGAAGCACTTCCTGAGATTTAGAGTCTGGTGCTCTACCCTTCTGGTCATACATGTTCTTGGAGGATGGAACACTAGATGATGAAGGGGCTGGAGCCGAAAACTTCTGCTGAACCTGTGAGCGATTTCCATCACCCGATTTCTGTTGAGAATAGTCATAGTTCCCAGTCCTAGACTTCTTATTTTCCTTAGCCTGTTCCCTAAGCTTATCATCCTCAACCTGTTGAGCATGATTCATAAGTCTAGAGATGTTCATATCCCCAAGTAACATCACATTTCTGCACTCAGTTTTCACCAAATCTGACACTCCATACAAAAACTTATTCATCTGAGCCCTGGAGTCAGCAACATGTGAGAAGTATGCCTGGAGAGTTGGTTAAACTTGAGTTTGGACTCTTAGACTGTCATGTTACCCTGCCTTAAGTTCATGAATTCTTGGGATTTTGTTTCTCTCAACTCTATTAGGAAAAACCTATCGAGAAAAGTCTTACTAAAGTAATCCCAAGTGATAGGAGCCGCATTTGCACCCCTATTCTCCTTCCACTGAGTGTACCAGATATGAGCAACATCCTTCAACTGGTATGATGCTAACTCAACCCGATCATTATTAGTGACTTCCATTACGTCAAAGATCTTCTTGATCTCATCCAAGAAATTTTAAGGATCCTCATTAGTCTACGATCCTAAGAACTAAGGTGGATTCATCCTAACAAAGTCACGGACCCTTGGTGCTACTGATCCACCCTTTTCATTCACATGAGCATGAACCCAATTTTTCTAGTTAGTCATACTTTGAGCCAACATCTGTAAAGCATTCATGGACTCAGCATTAGAGACTTCCTGATCTGGGACTGGAGGAGCTGCATTTGCATTTCTGGCATTCGCATTCCTAACGTTAGCTCTGCGAGGAGGCATGATCTGAAACATAGAACGTCAAGTTAAAATGGGATAAGATCATACATCACGCACGATAAGAGTAACAAGAAAGTGAAGTTTTTCCTAAAATACTTCATAGCCTCCCTCTCATTAGATGTGGTGCACTTCACACCCATGAAAAGGACTCCATTTAATGTTGCTTTTCAAACATCCTATGACACTTAAACCTAGTGCTCTGATACCAAGTTTTTTCATTCCCCGAGCTACCCCCGAGACATGAACACGGAACCTAGGACCATAAGTGATCCCAAGCTAACCCTGCTGGCACGATCATGAGCATACTAAAGATAATAACTGATGCTGAAGCTAAATCATAACTTATACTGAAAAGATGGGGAATACTCATATGCTAAAGCTAATATATATGAAAACTTGTGAGTTTAATACAATGAAGTTACTAACTTAACCCTAAGCTTAAACTAATTATGTTTGAAATAAGCCTCTAAACTGGACTAGAAATACTGGAACAAGCCCACAGTTCAATCTAGAAAAAATTGAAACTAAATAACTAAGGAATGAAATGATACTCATGACTATTGTCCTCAGATAATAACGAATCACCATTGAATCTGCTGAACTGGAGATCAGAAATCGATCTATGTGTGATCTAGATGCTGAGAACCTGAACCTACATCACGAGAAGATGTAGCGTACGTATGCGTTAGTACTTGAAAGGTACTGAGCATGCAGGATAGAGTAAAACTGAAGTAAAATATAACTGAACAAGCATAAAAACAAGTAATAATCTGAACATGATATGCTGATTTCTGAGCTAACTTGATGCAATGAATAATTTATAACATGCTGAAACTGAATACTGAATATACTTATAAATGGTCAATGCAGAGAGTCTGACTAAATTGTTGGAGCTACTAATAACCGATAATAACACCACATGAGCTAAATGTGGAGTCCGATGTATACGCCCCACCGAGAGGACCCAATATACCCTGCCAAAGGTATAAGGACATGCTGGCGTGATCACTAATATGATTTCCCATAGAGAGGACTTACAACCTACTTAGCTAGTAGTTCTAGGACTAATAGGGTATGCTTAACCCTAGTCCAACTCGGTATTATGCTACTCTTAATGAATTCTGTAAATTTCCTGAATATGTTTGAGTTTCTTTAAATACTAGATGGATTGAAACTGAACATGCAAACTTAAAATGCAACAATTAATTTGATAATTATGCATTTATAACTGAGGCATGTACACCTGAAGTGTCTGAAATATCTGCCTAGCTTGTGTAATTCAAGAACTGAAGAAATACAAAGCTAGGGTTCTAAAATTCGTGCGATAATCTGAGTAATAAGATGATAATCAGATTTGGAACATATATTTAATAAATTCATGAAGTTGTATCAAAGTTTTAGAAACCATAGATTTAATCATGACAAGAGAATCAAGAATCTGATTAAAACTAAGGACCCAATGGGTGAAAGGAACCCACTAGTAAAATCCCACATACCTGGTGATGAAATCCACGGAAAAGTACTTACGTTTCGGGGCTGGAAGTGCTGGAACTTGTTGCGTTCTTGAACTAGGGTTCTTGAGCTTTTTCTCCTCTCTTGCTTCTAATTTTCTAAGTTTTGATTCAATGATTTGACTCAGATATGTTTTAGTTATGTTTCTAGGATTAAACTTACTAAAGTGAGATGATTTAGGGTCAAAACGACAGATGTTAGGGTTAAAACAAAATGGGAAAAGACCAAAAGACCCCTGGGTAAGTTGCTGTCGGACCAATCTACGGCCAGGACTGACAGTCCATCGATTGACCGACGCCCCGTCGGTTGGCCCGTCGGTTGGGCCTGTACGACATGCCTTTACTAAAATGGGTATAATGTTTTAATCAGAGGTCTATTTTTACCAAGGTTGGTAGATATGCAAAGCTAATTCAATTATCTATCTGTGGGTAGGTCATGAGACACCTATTTCATTTTGTTTAGAGAATTAAGACCATTTGAAGTTGACCCAACTTCATTTCCCCTTAATTGTCTACTAATTTACAACCTACGGTCAGACCTACAGACTGTGCTCGTCATTAATATCTCTTGTAAGAGAGTTGTTGAAAGGAGTCTTGATCGACGTTGATAGACTACAGACCGTAGTTCGACCTATGGACCATATGTCCGTCCGTCGACCAACACTAAAACAATTTTTCTGGGCTAAGATTGTTGGTAATTTCTGATCCCATCGACAGTTGTGTAGGATGGACCGTGGGTCAGGATACGGTGCGTCAATCGTCTCGTCTGTTGCACCTGCAGATATTCTAAAAAACT
Source organism: Solanum arcanum (assembly GCA_027789145.1). Classification (NCBI taxonomy): domain Eukaryota; kingdom Viridiplantae; phylum Streptophyta; class Magnoliopsida; order Solanales; family Solanaceae; genus Solanum; species Solanum arcanum. The sequence goes on along the minus strand of CM050942.1, from coordinate 54,976,119 downwards.
GATTTTTTGTGTATTTTAGCTACGGGGTGTTACATTATCTCCCCCTTGGGAACATTCGTCCTCGAAGAAAGACTAATGCAGCTTAAATAGAGGGAGAGAGCTACAAACTCCACTATTAAACACTGAGAACCGAGTTTCTGTCTGAATTGAGTTTCGAGTACATGCAAATATGCTAAAAATGCTAGTACAAACTGAGGGAACATGATTCTAAGACTAAATTTATGCATGAATCACTGGACAACTGAAGAGGAACTAGTACCTCAAGATGGAGTGGAATCTGAAGGAAAGAGGTGAGGATACTTGGCTTTCATGGTGGTTTCTTCTTCCCAAGTAGCTCCCTCTGTGGACTGACTCCTCCACAAAACCTTGACTGAAGCAATTTCTTTGTTTCTCAACCTTCTAACCTGACGGTCAAGAATCTCAACTGGTACATCCTCTTAAGAAATACTATCTTTCACCGCCACTCTCCAATGGCACTATAGAGGCTGGATCACCCACACACTCCTTCAAGAGTGAGATGTGGAAGATCGGATGCGCTGGTGCTAATTCTGCTGGGAACTCTTTAACTCATATGCCACCTTGCCAACCCTTTTCATGATCTTGTAAGGGCCTACATATCTAGGACTGATCTTCCCTTAATTTGCAAATCTGATCACCTCTTTCATAGGTGACATTTTCAAAAAAACCCAATCATCAACTTGGAACTGTAGTTCCCTTCTCTTTACATTTGCATAAGATTTCTGATGACTTTGGGTTGTCTTTAGTCTATCTCTAATGAGTTTCACTTTCTCCATAGCATAAAGGACTGAGTCTAGCCCTATCAAAGCTGTTTCACCTACTTCAAACCAACCAATAGGAGATTTACATCTACGCCCATATAAAGCTTCATAAGGGGAAATCTGAATGCTGGAGTGGTAGCTATTGTTGTAGGCGAACTCATTAAGAGAAGGTAATCATCCCTAATTTTTTTGAAATCGATAACACAAGTCCTCAACATATCCTCTAGGGTCTAAATGGTACGCTCTGCCTGTCCATCCGTCTGCGGATGAAATGCTGTCCTAAGGTTAACTTGAGTATCAAGGCCCTTTTGAATTGACATCCAGAAATAAGAGGTAAACTGAGGTCCTTTATCTGAGATGATAGACAATGAAACCCCATGTAACCTCACAATCTCATTAATGTAAAGCCTTGCATAGTCTTTTGCCAAATATGTAGGCTTGAACGCCAAGAACCTAGAAGACTTAGTCATCCTAACAACTATCACCCAAATTGATTTTGTGCTGATACTTATGACCATTTCAAGTTGACCCAACTGCATTTCCCCTTAACTGTCTACTAATTTCCCACCTACGGTTAGACCTATGGACCGTAGGTCGACCTACGAACCATGCTAGTTATCCTTAGCTCTTCTCAGAGAGTGAGTGAAGGGAGTCTAGATCAATGATCATGGACTACGGACCATAAGTTCGTCCGTCGACCAACACATAACCAATTTTCCTGTGCAGAGGTTTTCGGGTGTTTTTGATCCCATCGATGGCTGTACAAGACGGACCGTGGGTCAGGCTACGGTCAGTCTATGGTCTCGTCTGTTGCACCTGCAGCTTTTGTTAAAAACTAATTTTTTTCTGTTTTAGCTATGAGATGTTACATATCCGAACTACGTAGGGCTTGAATTCTACTTGTGAGATACGTAGGCAGCCTTCCAAGGCCTGACCCCTATGCTTTAAAATTTTCATTCTCTTTTTTCATGTTAACGAACATCAAAAGATGCAGCAAGAATACCTTGACTCGACGTGATCTAACCTTCTTGAGATAGTGTCAAGCTAAAACAAGTAAATTCTTGTTCGTTTAAAAGATAGTTTCCTTTTACTCGTGGGTTAAGATGTCCTCAAACAAAGAAACTTTGTGTGTTTACCTGCTCTCTATGTGATATCCTGCATTTTGTATTCTGAACTTAAACTGATAAATCTGCTTTTGAGTTATTTTCCTCCACAGGTACTTTGAAATTGATATGTGTCGATTGAATGGCAGATCATCCCTACTTCACTAGATCTAAAATGCCCGCAAATTCCTTTCCCAATCCAAATTCAGACAAGGGAAAAACATTAATGAGAGACAACAACGAAAAGATCAGACTTACTAACGTTGTGGTGATTCAACCCACCATAGCAGAACAAAATAAACTGATTATGCAATTAATACAACAGATTACGAAAATGAGATTGGAAATGCAAAGTAGACAGAATCAACCTCCACCAGGTTTTACTGCTAATGCTGCTGACGAGAGACCTCCTCTCTACTTCCCTTCTTCAAACATGGATCCGACTCAGAAGCTGTCGTCAACTCTTGCTCAAAATCCCTCCGTCATCAATTTAACCACCCAAATCCTAAATATGCCCACATCCTACGAGACTCCACCACCTCCTCAAAATATCCATTCCCAAATACCACCCCATCCCCAAAATACCCATCATCAAACTGCTCCACTACCGCAAAACCAGAATCAAGGCCAAAACCAAAACCCATTCCACCCTCAAACTCCTCATCACCACCAAAACCAAAATACTAATCCCCAAACCTATCCGCAAAACTACCAAACTACCCAAAATGCCCAAAGTCCTTCCGTAGCTCCACCCTACCTAAAAGAACAACTTTCTAGATTCTCATCCTAACTGAGCACGATGTGCACAATTCTGAGTTAGACCATTACGAGGAGCAGAAAAGAGAGTGGAGGGATAAGGAAGAAGCAAAGGTGGATATAAAGAAAAAGATCAGAAAAGCAATGAAGGAGTTCTAATGCATCCCCGACGTTGCTGGTCTGAACTATGAGGATTTTTGCATTCATGCGAATGTGGACCTCCCAGAAAGGTTCAAGATTCCAAAATTTGATACTTTTGAAGGAGTAGGGAATTCTATGGCCGATCTGAGAGCCTACTGCGACCAGTTTGTCATGGTTGGTAGGGATGAAGCTTTGTTGATGTGTATCTTTAGCCGAAGTCTATGCGGGAGGCTCTAGAATGGTTCACTTCCCATGAGACTGGACAATGGCCCAGTTCGAATGCCCTGGCCAAGGAGTTTATCTATCAATTTGTTTAAACATGAAAATCATTCCCGATCGCTACTCGCTGGAAAAGATGAAGCAAAAGTCCACTAAAAGTTACAGAGAGTTTGCATAAAGGTGGAGAAAAGAAGCAGCTAGAGTACGACCTCCTATGTCCGAAAAATAATGAAGTGTTTGTGCAGGTGCAAGAGCCCGAATATTATGATTAAATCATATTGCTTGTTGGAGAAAAATTTGTTGAGATAGTCAAAGTTGGTGAGTCTATCGTAGATGGGTTGAAAACCAGAAAGATCGCCCGTGTTGTTGTGTCGCTCGGATCATCGGGTTTGTTGAAGAAGCAAAGAGAAAATGTTTCTGCTTTCTCTTATGAAAGGAGGAAGAACCCAAGAAGATCATCATCCTACCAAGGTTATCCACAAGCTTCTCAGAATTCTCACCATGCTTGCTACGTGCAAGACAGTTATTCAAATACTCCTATTGTCTGCCAAAATGCTACCTCCACGTAGCCAAATGCCCTTCCTCCAAATTACCAAAATCCATCTCCCATTTACCAAAACTCTCCCCCACTTTACCAAATTCCATCCCCCACTTACCAAAGTGTTGCTCCTAACTGTGCCAATGTGCAGTCAAATTACAGAGCACCCCCACCAATATATAAAGTCCAAGCTCCAGTATACCAAAATTCCCCCACGAACGACCAAACTCCATCACCAAATTACCAAACAAATCCTTATCCAAGAAGCCAAACTTCCCGTCCAAATACCCGAAATTACCAACAGATGCCTCCTCCCCAAAAAGGAAGCTATGATCCCCCTTGACCCAGATTCGAGAAGAAGTCCCCCAGAAACTTTACCGTGCTCGCTAAAAGCCGAACAAAGCTGTACGTGCGACTAGCTGTAGCTGAATACATGTACCTGATGGGGTCCAAGCCGGTGGATACTAGTTTCAAATTCTACAGACCCGATCAAATGTGTGCGTATCACTCCAAAAGAATTGGAAACAATACTGAGGACTGCATCAACCTAAAACACAAGATTCAAGACTTGATCGACCAAGAAGTGGTTTCTCTTCAAAGATTCGTGCCCAATGTCAACACCAATACTTTGCCAAATTATGGAGGGGTCAATATGATAGAGACGGATGATGACTAGGGTGCGACTAAGGTGATAACTCTTATTGTCCATGATGAGTTAGAAAGGGTTGTGGCCTCGCTGAGTGTTAAGGAGAAAAAGAAGTTTGTGATCCTGACATCCGCAAGGTTGTTGCCTTGGTGCCATTTGAAGCCCTGCTAGGTCGAAGCTCGTGATTGAAATAGCTGCCACTTAGGGTATGACCGATCAGGGAGGTGTTATACTCCCGAAGAGTTGGCTTTTGGAGGACAGAAGAAGGATAAAGGGAAAAGGCCGATAAGCAAGGGAAAAGCAGAGGAATTAAAGAAAAAGATGCAGTTAAAGGATTATTTGATTGTTAAGCATTTTGAGGAAACTCCAGCCCAGATTTTTGTGTGGGCCCTGCTGATGAGCTCCGAATTGCATAGACAAACCTTGATAAAGGTTCTTGATGATACATATGTGCTCGTGGTTACAAGCAGCGATAATATAGTGGCTATGATCAATCAAGTTATTCGAGGGCATTGTATTAGCTTTTGTGACGAAGATTTTCCCTTTAAAGGGGGTCGAACAACAAGGCGTTGAATATCACTTTCATATACCGCGAAAGGGTCATACTGTGTCCTAGTGGATGATGGGTCTGGTCTCAACATTTGCCCACTATCGACTCTAAGGCAGTTAAGGTTTGACTTGGGGAAGCTGGAATAAGACTACGTCAATGTAAGAGCTTTAAATGGAGCACAAAGAGATACATTGAAAGCGGTGAATCTGTTCATCCAAATGGGTCCGGTAGATTTTAGTGCCTAGTTTCAGGTCTTGGACATTGACACTAGTTATAACCTTCTTCTGGGAAGGCCTTTCATCCACATGGTTGGAGCTGTGTTTTCTACTCTTCACCAGATGATGAAGCTCCTTTGAAAGGACCAAGAACTGGTTATTCACGACGAATAGAGTTACTCCGGAAGGAAGACACCCATTATTAATTAAGTTTCGCTAGGTACATCGGTAAACACGGTGGAGCTAGTAAACGCCACCGATAAGGATTTGGCCTCACAACCTCCTATGCTTGTCGTGTAAAAGATGATCGCCACTGTGATGCTACAGAATTGGTTTGAACCAGATTTCGGATTGGGAAGGAATTCCCAAAGGATTATTAAGCATATTCCGATCCTCGTCAAAGGAGCTAGATATGGTTTGGGGTACATCCTCACAAATGATGATGTGAAGATGAAGAAGAGCAGTGATCAAGCACTGGCTAAGTCGATCCCACATCTGTATCAATCATTTCCAGTCCGGGAGTACGACGATCTCGATGACCTTGGAGAAGGAATCTGTGGCCTTTTCGAAGATCAATGCTGTCATGGAGGATAAGTACGAGATGACATGAATCCGCAATGCTGAGGCTGGGGAGATGCTACAAAATTAGACCTCCACACCGATTCTGATTCCCCTAACTCCTTGGTAAAAGGGCATAATTTATGCATATTTAGTCGGTGGTAGTCCGGAAGAGGCCCGAGACCCATTATTTTACTTAATTGAACTTTTAAATTTTCCTATGATGTTTAAAAAGGCAACATGGCCTTTTTCATAGCCAAAGTTTGCGTTGTTTTTACAATTTAATCAAAAGCCTCCTTTATTGAAAACTTGCTTAATTATTTATTTGCTATTAATTTTTGTAACTTTGTCTGTGTATGGTTTCAGTAATATTAATTTTAAACCTGCCAATGTCATGTCATGTCATGAGCCAAACGAACAAAATGAGGCAGGTGATGATGATGCTGACGAATATGAAGAGAAAAATGAGGTGCCGAAATATGTTGCTGAGGAATTTTGGCAGTTTGAAAATTAGCATAAGCCAAATTTGGAAGAAACTGAGACTATGAATCTGGGAGACCAAGAGTGTGTCCAAGAGGTCAAAATCAGCGTCCACTTGAATGAAGATCAAACAAAGGATCTGATTCACTTACTTACTGAATACATTGATGTGTTCATCTGGGAGGTCAGCGACATGCTAGGGATGAGTATCAATGTGGCATCTCACAAGTTGCCAATTAATCCAGGATTCAGTCTAGTGAAATAGAAGGCTCGGAAATTCAAGACTGAGTTTAGTTTAAAAATCAAAGAAGAGATCACCAAACAAATCAAATTTCGATTAGTGAAAGTGACACAATACCCGACTTGGTTGGCTGATGTTGTTCCGGTTGCCAAGAAGGATGAAAAGATAAGAATATGTGTCAGTTACAGAGTTCTCAACAAAGCCAGGCCAAAGGATATTTTTTCGTTTCCAAACATTCACATTCTGATCAATAAATGTGCTAAACACGAAATGAAGTCATTCGTGGATTCTTACGCAGGTTATCACCAGATTCTAATGGATGAAGAAGATGCAGGGTGATGTCATTTCGTCTCAAAAATGCGGGTGCTATTTATATGAGGGCTATGACAACCATATTTCATTACATGATTCATAAGGATATGGGGTGTATGTAGATAATGTCATAATCAAGTCCCGCGAGAGTTTGGACCACTTGGCGCATTTGAAGAAGTTCTTTGATCGTCTACGTCGTTACAACTTGAATATAAATCCCGCTAAATGTGCTTTTGGGGTGCCAGCAGGCAAGTTGTTGGGATTTATAGTCAGAAAAGGAGGTATTGAGCTCGACCCTTCCAAGACTAAGGCAATTCAAGAGTTACCTCCTCCGAAGACTAAGAAGGAGGTGATGAGTTTCTTAGGGAGGTTGACCTACATCAGTCGATTCATATCTCAATTAATTATGATGTGTGAGCCTATGTTCAAGCTGTTGAAGAAAGACGCTTTGACAAAGTGGACTCAGGAGTGTCAAATTGCTTTTAATGCTATCAAGAACTATTTGCCCAATCCACCGGTATTGGTTCCTCCGCGGGAAGGAAGTCTATTATTGCTGTATTTGTCTGGCTTAGATAACGCATTTGGATGCGTGCTTGGGCAACATGGCAAAATAGGGAAGAAAGAGTGAACAATTTATTATATAAGAAAGAAGTTCACGCCATATGAGTCTCGTTATACTCTCTTGGAGAGAACGTGTTGTGCCTTCACTTGGATCGCTCAAACTTGAGACATTATTTGTCTTCTTACACAACGTACCTTATTTCCTGGATGAACCCATTGAAGTACATTTTCCAGAAAGCGATGCCTACCGGAAAGTAAGCCAAATGGCAGATGCTTTTGAGTGAATTTGATATTGTATATGTGACTCAGAAGGCGATAAAAGCACAAGCCTTGGCCGATCATCTCGCAGAAAATCTCGTCGATGAATAGTATGAACCGCTTAATTTTCACGATGAAAAAGTATCGTTTGTCGATGAAGATAATTTTGAAATATATCCTGGATAGATATTATTCTTTGATGGATCTACAAATCATCAAGAAAAGGGTATCAGAGCGGTTTTAGTGTCAGAATTCGATCAGCACTATCCTATGGCAGCTAAACTCCAGTTTAATTGCACAAACAACATGACTGATTATGAGCTTGTATACTCGGCTGAAAAATGGCCGTTGACATGAATGTCCATGAGCTGTTGGTTGTTGGAGATTCAGATTTATTAATTCACTAGGTTCAAGGAGAATGGGTCGGGAAGAACCCGAAGATCACGTCGTATGTCCAATATATACAAAAGTTGTGCATAAGATTTCGTAAGATCGAATTTAGACATACTCCCAGAACACAGAATGAGTTGGCTGATGCTCTTGCCACAATCGCCTCAATGATTAAGCATCCAGACACTAATTATATTGATCCTCTTGATATAGAGTTGAAAGAGCATGTGGTCCATTGTTCACACGTTGAAGCAGAACAAGATGGTTTGCCATGGTATTTTGATATAAATAAATATTTATAGACCGAGAGTTATACCGAGTGTCATGACCGGAATCTAGACCCCAGACGAGACCGGCGTCGTTGACCTCTCAGATATCTCAGACAAGCCTACATACATCCTCATTACTTCATCTAGGTTAACTTTAGCGGAAAATTTGAACTTTTTGTTACCTAAATATAATCATAATTTGTTCACCATCAACCATCTAACATTAAGATCATCAAATGACAGAAATAGTTTAATATAGCAATAATTGAATACTTGCCAAAATGGCACAAATACAAAGTCTGAAATAGTACGGGAAAGAAACGCTAGTGGGACATACTCCACTAACTCAATCCTAAGACTAAGCTAGAATATAAATGGGCAATCATCCTCGAAAGCATGAAGGCCTACCATGTCCGGATGAATGCTCGACGTCCGGATAGCTTCAGCGTCAACCTGTAGCTTTAGCGTCCATCTGTGCCTGCACCTAAAATTGTAAAGTTGTATAGTAACTGACACACACTTATACTAAGTATGGGTATATGCAAGCACACACCACGGACATGCATGATCAAGAACATCTATTTCCTAACAACATGATTATGGGTAGTCAAATCGGTGGACTTTCCAAATTTGGATTAGGAAAGTTAGTGAACTTTCCAAATTTGGATTAGGAAAGTTAGTGCACTTTCTAAATCGGGATTAGGAAAGTCAATGAACTTTCAAAATTTGGATTAGGAAGGTCATGCCGTGAGATTAACATGCATCATCATACTTATCATATTGCACATAACACATAACATTTTACACATAACACATATCACATAACATATGACACAACATCTTTTATAACATTCATTTATATGTCATGATACGTTGGAATCATGGACTTGACATTAAGACTTTCCAAAATGAGGGCTCAACATATGGGACCTCAACTAGGGAGTCTTCATTAGCAAACACAGAGTTTGCTTCATTCATTCATACGTACTTCATTTCATTCATAAGCTAGTGTAAACACCAGCTATACCTAGGATGTAGTTTGAGACTCTAATCGGGATTGTTGTGCAATGATTAAGAATAACCTAGTATCATTACTTGAGTCTAGCTCACCTCTTGTTATCCTATCCTAACACCTTTGGTATCATTCATTTCATTTTGTACATCATTTGAGGCTTACCATATTCATTCATTGGGAACTTTAACTTTAATCGACATAGATCATGTGAGCATCATGAAATCCACTGTCTCTCCCACACCGAAAAGATGTGGAATCACCGGCCAAGGTGACCCAAAACATGCTAGCGTACATGGGAATTTAGCCCCGCCAGATCCCTATATTGGCAATATAGGTTCAAAGACTAGGAGATATAAGGAGACCCATACCCGACATTCCGGACAGTCTCATCTCATGAGAGTTACTGAACCTCCACCCTTCCCGAAAGAAGGCATCACCGCTCATAACTAGTCTATCGGTGCTCGGTATAAAGTTCCATTACATTCAGCTCATACGTCATGGAAGCTGGCTTCTAGTATGAGGACATCATAGCTCAATAGATGATTTCTCATCTCATCATTAGTATTAAGTGTGTTAATCTTAATACTTTCATTAGAGTGTTCATAGAGACTGGTCTCTTCATTAACTCACACTCTCAAAGGTGAGTACGTTTTGGTAAGATTTACTTAGGCTCATTTGAGATTGTTCTCATCTTTCACATTAGCCTCATATCATGTTGTCACCACATTCATTAACATTAGTACAATTGCTCTTCATAATTACTCACCCCCATTTTACGTGAATGTTCATTTCATCATATGCCAATGCACTTGGCCATTTGTGTGTTTCACACTCCTACTTAACCCTTCTAGGGTTTTATCATTTCATTATATAATATCCATTTCATCGTATGCCAATGCACTTGGTAATTTAGTGTGTTTTACACTCGTACTTAACCCTTCTAGGGTTACTTCATTTCATTACATACATCTTAGGCTCACTTATTTTTAAATGTATACCCGACTTATAGGTTTATACATACAAGCCATGAGGCTTCATCCATAGTTCGTTAAGTGACTCATATCCTCCTAAGATTATGTAGTACAAGACTTACATATCTTATATGTATGCCAAGATCTAAATTTCGATCTAAGTAGGTGGCATTATTCTTGAACATTTAATTCATGTATGACTTATGTATCAATATGGAAATTTGGGCAAGGGAACCCAAGTTCGAACCCCTTGGACAATACTTACATTTTTCTTGACTTTATTTTTAGTCTTCATGAAATTAAGACCCTAGATCGAGCCCCAACATAAACATTCTATATTTCTTTTTCTCCTTGGATTCTCCTCTTATTTGGGCGAAGGGTTGTGAGATCGAACCCCCACAACCCCTTTTTTCATTTATTTCTTCTTGTCCAATTCGCATGGACCATGAGGTTGTGGGATCGAACCCCCACATCCTCTCTTTATTTATGCTTTATTTCTCTAGGGGCTGTGAGATTGTGGGTTCAAACCCCCACAACCTCCTTATTTTATTTTTAGTTAAAAGTTGACTTGGCTATGCATTGGCAGTGAGGTTGTGGGATTGAACCCCCACAACCTCACTTTATTTTCTTATTTATTTCGCACTTCCTCCTTTCCAGCCTTGAGGTCGTGGGTTCGACTCCCACGCCTCACACTTCCTTTTGTTTTATTTTCCTTCCCTTCATTCGCTGCCTAGAGGTTGTTGGTTTGATTCCCACGCCTCCCATTTTATTTATTTAAATTTTTGCTCTCTCCTTTCTCAGCCAGTACACCCCATTTTGAATCCCCCTGACCCTGTTCTTTCATTGCGAATTTAAGGTACCAAACGGGTGTGGTCAAAGGTTTAAATCCTGGTGGCCTCATCCCTTTAAAATCAATTAAATTTTCCAGATTTCTTCTCTATATTTTATCCTAAACTAAACTTATATTTTTGGCTGGAAACTTAATCATTTTCTTAACTGATTTTCATCAATATATCCACTTGAAAACTTAGGGAAATTCATGGATTGTTTAACACTTTTTGAGGGATATTTCATGGATTCGTTTAGCCAAAATGTTGACACTCAAATAAGCCCTATTTCCATTAATGAACATAACGATTTACACAGATTTATGTACGTAAAATGACAACCAAAACAATATTAAACTTGAAGCCTTAACTCGGCCTAATTCATAGTATATTCACAGTAACATTTTTGCACATGCACACACTTGCACAAACTTTCGGATACATGGTTGTCTATCATACGATTTCAAGTACACAACGTAATCATATTCATCACGAAAACATAACATACACCTAAATCTACCAGCAATCATACCCAACCTACAATTCATTGGGAGCTAGTGACAGGGGCATGCAAAATAGGAAACAATGCTAGTTTTCGAATGAAAAAAATGAACCTTAAGGGGTCTCTTGGGAAAGGGACCAAGAGAGAAGAAAACCCATACCTTATTTTGATGTTCAAACCTTTAATTTTCTGCCCCAAACCCTCCCAAAACTCACGTCCAATCAAAGTTTTCAACACAAAACTTTCGACGGAAAAACCCTCTCTTTACCTAACGTGTTCACTTAGCTTATTTTCTTATATTTTCGTGTGAGTTCTTCAAGTTTGAAGAACTCTAGTAATTTTTCTGTCGTTGTAGTCGTTTAGGAAAAGAGAAATCGTGAAAAGAGTGGAGAAAATGTGAGAGAGATGAGCGTGAGAGAGAGTTAAAGGAGGTGAAGTAGTTTAGACTTAGTCAACTAGGAGACGTAGTCATAAAAACACATTAATTAATAAATAAATAATAATTGATAATAAAATCTGATTTTTTTATTTTCAAATCAGCCATTAATTTATTAAATTAATTCACCAGTTAAAAAAATCACTTTAAAATCATTGCTCTCACCTAGGCTCTAACCCAGGTGGAGCAAGACTTAACTTCAAGGGCTCAATTTAGACCCTCTCTCCCCAAATTGCCCCTCCATTTAATTAATTAATTATTTAATTAATTACATATTTAGGGTAATTAATACTACCCTTAGCTAGGAAAAGACCATTTTACCCCTAGACCCTTCGAACCTAAGATTTCTTCTTTTTAAGTCTAGTAAAGACTCCTTCGAGTAAATCTTCGTATTCGAGAGCCCTATATGGTTGGACCCAAACTTTCCAAGCTCAACTAACTCCCCAAGTTAGTTGGCTTGGCTGTAGTAAGGGTTCTCAGGTCTGTTTCTTCGCGCATCAATCCGTGTGAATCCAGGTCTTATCGTAGGCATTCTTGACACATTAAGCATTTCTTATCTTATTCATTTTTAGGGTTGTTACATAGAGAATGCAACATCCAACCAGAAAAAGTCGATACGTCGTATGGCTCTGAACTTCTTTCTAAGTGGAGAAGTAGGAGGACCCCAGATTTGGGTCTTCTCAAATGTATTGATATTGTCGAAGCGACAAAGCCTTATTGAACAGATACATGCCGGAGTTTATGGCACACATATGAATGGGCTCAATTTGGCAAGAAAGATCCTTTGAGACGGTTACTTCTGTATGACTATGGAGAATGATTATTGCAAGTTCGTGCAAAAATGTCATAAATGTGAGGTGCATGGTGATCTGATCCGAGAGCCGCCTCACGAACTTAATGTTATGAGTTCACCTTGGACGTTTGTAGCTTAGGACATGGATGTCATTGGTCCAATATAACCAGTCGCTTCTAACGGACACATATTTATTTTGGTTGCTATTGATTACTTCACCAAATGGGTAGAAGCAACTTCGCATAAGTCGGTGACCAAAAAAGTTGTAGCTAATTTTTTTCGCAACAATCTCATATGCAGGTTTGGATTATCAAAATCCATCATTAGTGATAATGGTGCAAATCTCAATAGTCACTTGATGAGAGAGATATGTGAGCAATTTAAGATTACTCACCGAAACTCAACCGCTTATCGTCCTCAAAGAATGGAGTTGTAGAGGCTGCAAATAAGAATATCAAGAAAATTCTGAGAAAGATGATCGACAATCACCGAGGTTGGCACGAGATATTGCCATGTGCTTTGTTGGGTTATCAAACGACTGTCAGAACATCGATTAGAGTTACTCCATATTTGCTAGTATACGAAATAGAAAGAATCGTACATGGTGAAGTTGAGATACCGTCCTTGAGAATCATACAAGAAGCAGAATTGGGTAATGTTGAATGGGTAAGTAAGCGGATTGACCAATTGATGTTGATTGACGAGAAGAGAATGGTTGTCGTTTGTCATGGTCAACTATATTAACAGAAAATGATTCGTGCTTTTCACAAGAGAGTAAGAGCCAGAATTTTTCAAAATCGGTCAGTTGGTCCTTAAGCGCATTTCCCCCCATCAAGATGAGTACAAATGAAAAATAGCACCAAATTGGCAAGGACCTTACATGGTTTGAAAAGTATTATTTAGAGGTGCTTTGGTCCTATCGGAGATGGACGACACTGCGTGGATGAAACCGAACAACTCAGATGTTGTCAAGAGATATTACATGTGAAGCTTCAGTTGGCGTTCTGTCATTTGCTTGTAATCTTTCTATTTGCTTCTATTTGCTTTGTTTAAAATTTTATCCCTTCTGTAATGAACTATGTCTGACCTGAATTCTCAAAATATGAGATACATAGGCGGCCTATGTTGGCCTCGGTCACCCCACTATCCCTTTTAATATCTCTTTGTATTTGAACTACGTTCGACCTAAATTCTCGAGAATGAGGTACGTAGGCGGCCTATGCCGCCCTCGGTCGATTTTCTTTGTAAATTTCTTATTGTTGTTAACCTTTGAGGGGGAACTACGTTTGACCTGATTCCTACCCCAACGGGATAAGTAGGCGCCACAAGGGTTCGGTCATATCTCCCGTAAAATTTATATTTTTCTTTACAATAAAAACTGGAACAAAATTTTGAGAAGAACTCCAAAATTCTTTAAAAAATATTCTTCTTCAACAAGTCAGGACTGAAGATACTTTAAGATTTGCGACTGGGATGGAATTTTTGAGATCTTTGAGAGGATCTCAAAAATTTAATGATTTACTCATCGACAGTTAAAGATAAGCCAAGACAGTTAACTTAGACAGAAATTTTGAGAATGGCCTCGAAATTTCAACATGGGTTTATTGACACACTAGAGTGACTCTGAATACTTCAGAGCGAATAATCAGATAGACTTCCAAACATCAGACTTAAGAATGTTCGCTAAGCTTAACGTAACATGACACTTGGCAATAACCTTTCTCAAAATACTACTTTTCAAAAATTAACTTTTCTTAAAGTTTTCCCTTTATGTTTCATTTATTTTGACATAAAATATTTTGTCTTATCTATCAAGAGTCGGGATATCATAAAATCAATAGGAGAAAAGCAGGACAAGGAGCAGACAACTGCAGAAATCAACACAAATCAGTTCGTTTTAAAACTAACGATTTTTCTGTGAACGCATTTTTATAAGAAATATTTTATATTGCTTATATTGGAGACTTGGGAATATGAATGATTTTATTTCATCCAAATTCCAACAACATGAAGTCTATAAGGAACATCCAGCTAGATTCAAAGATGAATCGAATGCAAACCCCGAAAAGGATAGTGTACGATTTTTCATTTAGGATGTCATCTGCATCACATTATCGGATACAATAGTGTTACTACGATAAGGGTCATTTCATTGGTGTTGTCGTTTGGGATGAGACACTTCTGGAGGGTCAGTTTGTTTCCATTGCCGATTGAGATGATATACTACCGGAGGGGTCATTTTAGTTTTATTGTCAATTGAGACGATATGATTATCCAGAAGGCACCCAGAAGATAACTATGTCACTCGAATGAAGCACTATCTTCATTTGTTACCAAGGATGGCATCAAGAAAAAATAATCACACATCGTGGAAAGATATTCATGCATCGCAGAAAATATTGCACTGCGAGTTAATATTCAGGAATCGCGAAAAGATATTCATGCCCCGCAAAAATAACACATTGTGGGAAGATATTCATGCCCCACATAAATTTTATGCCTCGTATGCATCGCGAGTTAATATTCAGGCATCGCGAGAAGATATTAATGCCCAGCTGAAAATCATGCATCGCGAGTTAATATTCAGGCATTGCCGGAAGATATTCATACCCCACAGAAAATTATGCATCGCAAGTTAATATTCATACATCGCGGAAAATAATGCATCGCGAGTTAATATTCACACATTGCGGGAAGATATTCTTGCCCCACAGAAAATCAAGCATCGTGGGAAGATATTCATGCCCTACAGAAAATCATGCATCGCGAGTTGATATTCATGCATCACAGAAGATTATGCATCGCAAGTTAATATTCATAC
This sequence comes from Solanum arcanum, assembly GCA_027789145.1. Taxonomy (NCBI): domain Eukaryota; kingdom Viridiplantae; phylum Streptophyta; class Magnoliopsida; order Solanales; family Solanaceae; genus Solanum; species Solanum arcanum. The sequence continues at coordinate 54,960,738 of CM050942.1, read as the reverse complement.
ATCACGAAAAGATATTCATGCCCCACAGAAAATCATGAATCGCGGAAAGTCATGCATCGTCGAGTCAATATTCATGCATCACGGAAAGTCATGCATCGCGAGAAAATATTCATGCATCGCGGAAAGTTAGGCATCGCGAGAAAATATTCATGCATCACGAGAAATAATTCATACATCGCGAGAAGAAATTCATGCATCGCGAAAAAGTCATGCATTGCGAAAGAGAAATCATGCACTGCAAGAGAAGGAGATCGTACATCTCAAGAGAAATATTTATCCATCAACATCAATTGCATTTTTATTTGGCAAGAGTAGACGCCAAAAGAATAATCAAAGACGACATAAAGAAAATATCAGCATACTACATCAGATTTTATTTATTTTGACATCAAATGGAGAGCATATTGAAAATTATAGATTATATTGCAGAGATGAGACATAAGATTTATTTGCTTTACGTCAAACCAATCGAGTTGACATCAAATGTCGAGGAGAGCAACTAAGTGTCAACACGGTAAAAGACACTATCTCCCATTCGTATTGCACTTTTATGCTGACGAGTTTTATCTCAGCCTTTATCAAGAGCATCCGAAAGGATGAATTCTCCAAAAACCACAGGTGTGGACGACATCAAAAAGGACGCAGCACAATGTGGAACTTTTCTTAGCAGAGAACTGGGACATAGTCCAAAGAGGAATGTTAAACTCTTAGGATGCAAGCAGAGGAGTGACTTCCACCACAATCAAACCACACCCCTATCAGAAGGCATGTGGGTTTCTCTTAGTTTTCTTGGTTTCAGTCTCGCATCCTGAATTTTTGGTATTTGCCAGAAGCAAGTTTTCAATCCAAGTAACAATGCTCCAAGAGTCTTGGAAATTATGTCTGTGTAAGTTCTTACCTATGGAAGTGAAGAGCTCCACCTTCATGGCTAGGAGGTTTCAAGCCTTTTTTCCACACTCGATTTATTTGTCACTTGTTTAAACAAAAGGTTATCTAGCATAATAGATTCCCTTTTCAACCAATCTAGTCAAACTATAAACAGCTTGATTCCTATGGTATAAGGATATGAAGGAGGGCTCAATTTCGAAAATTTGGCTGTATTCCAACACTTGCTCTCAAATCCTATTCTCGAGCATTTCGGTCCCCCCATAATTTGGTACCAGAGTGACTTTTGAATTCTTTCAAAATCGTGTGTTAAATCAAGCGAATCGAACTACAAGTCACCTGAATTCTCATATAGCCTGAGATATGTAAGAGACCTATTTTTGGGGTTCGGCCATAATTCCTAAGTCCGCACCAAATCTCTTTCCTAAAGATGAATATGTGGTCAGTCAAAATTGGCTTGGTCAATTTCATTTTCCTCGAATTTCTTGCATCAATCCAAGTAAAATGAGAGACAGTTGTTGGCATCCAATTTTGACCTCCCTGATAAGAATTAATTTTCCAGTTTTTTAAGTTTTAGACAATTTGAAATAATTAGTAAAATTTAAAATATTTGAAGAATCATTTTAATCATTTCTCTTTATTTTATATTAAGTGATATTCTTGTTTTTATAAAGTTTGAATATAGCTAGTACTCTATAAATATTTCGAAAATCTTCTCAAAAACGCTTTAATTTTCTAGTGGGTGTTTTTCTAATAAAAATTCTTTTGTCTAGCTTAGATTTTTAGTTTATATTTTTATTTCTCCAAGTGAAATTTTAATCTATATTCAAATTAATTAATTTATTTCGTCAAGATTAAGAAGCTCGTTAAATTAATTTACTATTAATTTGTCTTTTTAGCCAAGTATTTTAAATACTTAATTGGTCCAATTGTTAGGAAATTTTCGAATTCCCAATCATTTCACAATTTTTTTATCCCAATTCCTTATTTCCCAACCACTTTTAAAGCCATAGCAATACCCAACCTACTCTAACACTACAAAACCCAAAAATCCCAGCCGACCCAACCCACTATTCAATTCAACCCGGCCCAAATCCCTTAACCTAACCCACTTATCTTCTCCTTCCTTTTCTCTTCCTCACGCAAAAGATGGCTCAGAGAACGCGACGAACAACAGATATCAACCCAGAGTTGCACGTCCGCATCTTGTTCACGCGTGAGGCGAAGCAATTTGCATTCTCATCGCAAGCCTGACGTGACCCAAATCGCGGGATTCCTTTCTCTTTTCCCTTACCCATTTGTACAAGCATTCCAGGAAGAGCAGACACGCGAATCGTCCTTGCCATCGTGGATCGTTCCACGTTGCAGCAAGGACGTTTGGGATCGATCCCAAGCGTTCGTCCCTTTTTCTCTTGCGAAAAGGACCAAATTTTTAGATAAAAGTGGTCTGTCCCAAATTGGTGAAAATTTGAATTTAAAATTCTGAATTCATGTGCCTTAAATCCGTTTTTTCATCCTTTTTCCCCTAATCTTTCTAAACTCTAATTCCCTTATATATATATATATATATATATATATATATATATATTCTCTTAGTGTTCAGTGTGTAGGAGAGGATTTTTAGGGGATTTTTTTAGTGCGAGAATTTTTTTTTGAAGAGGAGAGTAGATACAGAGTGTTGGCTTTCTTTTTGCATAATTTGTACATTTAAGAATCTCCGAACTGCTCTTTGTTTGAAATAAAAGAAGATTATTTTACGCGAAGTTGGTGTAAATTTCTGGCTTGGTCGCTCGAAGATGCAGTTCGATTTTGAGGTCGGGTGTGGAGTCATTGATCATCTACTTGTTTCGTCCCGGTCTTGCTGTTCCTGAGAAAGAATTCCATCCGAGTCTTCACGGACTTTGTTTCTCCCCTTGCATCTTCTTGATTGAGACTCAAAGGCTCAAACCCTTTGCCCTAAAGTCGATCAGCCCCTATAAACCGGAAGATAGGTTAAAAGCAGCAAACAAATGCTGGAAATCCCTTTTTCAGCCCCCGAAAGGTCAAAAATAAATTGATATACTACTTGTATACACTGGTATACAGTTGAAATATACAGTTTGCAGGTCAAAAACGTAAAATTACAGGTGAAAAAAAGCGGAAATATCGAATTCAAATAAATTCACGGTTATGGAATTGAAAAATCAGCAATATATTTAATGTATGCATAGAAAATATATACTTAAAGTGTATCATGACTTTGGAAAGAAAAATAGATCCGAAGACACTAAAAGTTGCAGCAGCAGAATTTGAGCTAAAGGCCAAATTTGATATTTCCTTCCCTTCTTATTTATATATCATAATATTTGACTAACTATTTATGTGACTTTGATTTGATTTAGTTGATCTCTCATGATAGTCATTCCTCCTATTTTAATTTTATTCAAAATTTATATACATATACATATATACATATAATTTTACTTAATTCTTTTATTTTTCCGTTTTTGTCAACCCTTGAGTTTATCCCTTTAGATCATCCTCTTTAGTCACTTTTCCTTAAAAAAAGAAATAATCAATTTAAAGATGATAAAGGTAAGTAAATAAAAACTAATTTTTCTTTATTTAATCAATATTTGAAAATTATTTTAAAAAGTCATTTATTCAAATCGCCGGTCCACCGCGAGTTAGTGGACATTCCGAGGACCTAATACCTTCTCGAAATGTATATTTAAATTTCGAACCCTTTTCAATTGATTTTATCTGTTTTAAATCTTTTGAAAAATAATTATAAGTTTTCTTGATTTTTACTAAAAAAAAATTAAGTGACGGCTCTGTTAAATTGAAAAATCTATTTTCTCTTAAATCATAAGATTAATTGATTTTTCGAAACTTAGTCATTTTTCATATACTAAATATTTTCGTAAAACACCTCTAAAACTGATCAAGAGACACACTTGAGTTTTATCATTAAATGAATACAACATGATTTGTTAATCTAACTATCATTTTGCACATTAATTAGGTTCAACATCAATTGTTACGTAATCTAGAGAAGATCTTTCAATTATTCTAAATTATTTGATAAAATTAGAAACATTCAAGTATCATCTTGTATTTTTATCCGGGAAGCAAGAAAATGAGTTTGGTCCTTCCAGTTTAGCTGTGATAAAATGGAAAAAAATGATTTTTCATAACAAGGCACGTAATGTTGCTTCTTTATAGAATTAGAGGGTGTTGAGGGTCAATTCATTTTATGAATAACTTAGACTTTACCTGGAATCAAAATGTTTAAATTCCACAAGTAACAATCATATATTTTTTTTCCGCCTTTTCCTTTTCTCCTTCACCTAAGAAATGAAAAAAAAAAGACATTTTTATTTATTTGACTTGGTATTTCTGTATCACAATTTGAACATCTCTTTCCTGCCTCTCTCCCTTCAATAGTACAAAAAAAGTTCATTAAGAAGCGAGGAAGGAAAAATTAATTATTAGTTGACAACTTGACCACCTTTAGTGCTCAATTAAAGATCCATCTCCATGTAGGCATATTATCAAACACCCTTGGTGCACTAAGGTAACTTGAGTATTTATTCGTGAAGATGCATGAACAAATCAGAAAATAACATTGACGTTCCTATATTCTTATAGAGAAAGTACAATAGAGAACAATAATGAAAAAGAATAAATACCAAAATTTGATTCAGATGATGAATGTATGTCGAAATTTGAGCAAGAGTATCTTCATCTTCATCAACTTGTTTGGATGGTTGCTAAGTATTATTTTGCTTATAGTCATTTTCATCTAGTTTTCCTTTCTACAAATGGATCAGGGGAAATAAAAATGGTCACATCTGTTAACTTTCATGTCATTATATTCTCTAAAAAGAATCACTAATTGCACAAGATAAAAGTTGAAGGAAAATGTTTTCCTTGAAAATGTTTTTTTTGGAAAAAAAAATAGATATTTGATTTATTTTTTCATGTTTGGTTGGTGATTAAAATTTTTTTTTTCTAGAAATGATTTTTAGTTTTTGATTTATGCGTGAAAAATGTTTTTGAGAGACATCTTTTATTTTTTCTAAAGTAGAAAATATTTTATAAAATTGAAAATATTTTTTTTAAAATAATTTTTATTTGGGGTAAAGATGGGGGGTGGGGATGGGGGAGGGGGGTGGGATGAAAAAATAAAAATTTGAACTTTATAATATTATTTTTTTGGGGGTAGGGGATGGCCGGGGGTAGGGTAGGAGTTTAAGAATAAAAATTGAAGTTGAAAATATCTTTAAAAGGCAAAATTACTTTTTTTTTTGAGGGGGGGGGGGGGGGAGGGGTCAGGGATCGGTTAAATAAAATAAAACTTTAAAATTATTTTTTTTCTTAAATTAGTTGTTTTCCCAAAATATGTAATTTAAAATTCCTAAAATAACAGCCCATACACAATTAAGATGATACATATCAAGTTATAAACATACTCTTTAAAAATAAACTAATTATAGCAGATTATTATCGAGTTATAGCATCAACTAAAATATATTAATTAAAAATAAATTATAAGTAATTATTTAAATAATAATAATTAATATGTTTAAATATTTACTTTTATTTTTTCAGTTACCTTTTTTAAACCAAACTCTTTAAATTTTTACTGATTAATTATACAGTTACCTTTTACAGTTTTTAAAATAAATAATAAATTATTATTAATTAAATTTCACATTATATAGTTACCTTTTTTAAAACAAAAACTAAATAATATGGAGTTGATTTTAATTAAATTCTTACTTTATCGTTGCCCAATAACTACCCACCCCATCTCACCCAATACACGACATCTTCCCCAAGACGCCTAAATCTTCATCTCCTCCACATCCCCTAACTGATCACCATTGCTATTACTCTTCATACATCAATCCTCAAACACGCCTCACGCATCATCTCTTCCATTACGCCTGATCTCACTCAATGAAAGCTAAAGTTATTAAAAAAAATTAATTCAAATTATAAATTTAAAAAAAATGGTTTATTTTTGAAAAGAAAAACTATTTTTTCTTAGTTAGTTTCGTCAGTTGTCATTGTTTTTTTTAAAAACATTTACCCTATTTTAATTTGTTAAAAAGTTATTCTATTTTAATTAGTTACCTATATTTTAGGCACTACATAAAAATTTTAAAAGTAAAAACATTAACATGTCTTTGTTTTTCTTTTAATTTTTTGCAAATCTATTTCATTGTAATTTTTACTTTTAAAAAAATACCGTTTTTTAAAAACATATGGAGTTTGTTATTTTACTTTTTAAAATAACTGTTTTGTTTTTTAAAAATATTATTTATATAATATAACTACAAATAATTTATTTTTATTATATAGAAAATTGAAAATCTGATGTTAATTTGGATTTTAAAAAAGTATAATATTAATAAAATAGAGAGAAAAAAGAAAAATATATATATTTATGCTTTAGTTGCAATAAGTAAGGAGTATTTTTTTTGTGAATAGTATAAAAACATGATATTAAAAAACTGTATTAAATTAATAATGGATAATTTTTAATTATTGCTTATTGATTATTCATTGTTTAAAATTTTGAAAATTTGTTGTGTTGACATAAGTAATTTTTTATTCTCCTTTTATATACAAATAGAAGATTATTATTATTATTATTATTATTATTATTATTATTATTATTATTATTATTATTGTTGTTGTTGTTGTTGTTATTGCTATTTTTATTATTATTATTATACTATAAATAAGGAGGTTTGAGAAACAAACTCAACAACAAAAATCAATTGAAAAAGAGACGGTTAGTTCCGCTAAATCGAAGATGGAAAAACATAAAAACAAAGAGGCAAAGGAAAGAGGAAAGGAAACGAAAAATATCATATATATTTTTATACACATATATTATCATCTTTGTATAAATATGTATCAATTATGTATGGATATTGTTTGAAATATATTGCAACTTTGTATGAAATAATTTAACAATTCATTCATGTACCAGAACTTGTTGAAAATATTTTATCATTATGCATGAAATACGAATAATAACTGTATACACCAGTTCACACTTTTACTATTTTATATTTCGAGTATAATAAATATCATATATTTTTTGATACACATATATTATCACCGTTGTAAATATTATTAACTATGTATGCATATTATTTGAAATATATTGCAACTTTGTATGAAATAATTTAACAATATATTCATGTACAAAATTTGTTGAAAATATTTTACCATTATGTATGAAACTTGTATGAATTACGTATACCATAATTAATAGATCTTAATTGATGTATGATTTATTTTATTTTATTTTTGTATGAATTTTGTACGAAATTTATCTTTCGGTAGTATTCATGTATGCACTATGTACTATGTATGGAATTTTGATACCAAAATGCAATACGTACATAAATAATTGTGTCTAACAGTCAAAACAACATAAACACAAGAAATTATTTTTTAAGCACTAGATAATTTGAACATATCTTTCTGTTGTGTCCAACTTGACGACATCTACTGCAAGTGATTTTTGATCTTTTGAATTTCACGTCAGCAAACCCCTTCCATCGTTCATGTTTTGGTCTTTCCGATGTTCTCTTTGGACCGGGTGGCATCATTTAGGCTCTGAAATATAACTTAGTATATCCCATATACTCTCGCATGGGATAGGTTCAACACTGATGACATATGCATCTTTAAAATTCTTCAGACTATAAACAGTAGAACATAAATCTTCTTCATGCAACTTTCTGTATCAAAGAACTACGATTACATGACCACATGGTATTTCATAACGTTAAAATCTCCCTCCATCTGAAAATCTACATATTTACCTGTTTCATAATATTAAAACAATAATTAGTACAACATAATACATATTAATTGCAAAATAATTTATACACCATTCATACAGACTTATTATACCTTTAAAAAAACTATACCATACCGAAATTACTTTGAAAAGCTAGCTCATACACATAAAAACATAAGTTCATACCCATTTCATACACGATTAATATACATTTCATCATCATGTGCAATATTCTACATTTTTTTTCACAAACTGAATATCTACAAAAAATAAAACAAATTTCATATACATATTGGAAACATTTCATACAGAATTTACCTTCGTTTACCAAACAGTAACATATATTCAAAATATACTAAATACTAACATAATATATAATTCATTCACAAACAGAATATCTAAAAAAAATAGAAATTTCATACACATATTGGAAACATTTCATACAGAATTTACCTTTATCTACCAAACAATAACATATATTCAAAATATACTAAATACTAACATGATACATAATTCACATACAATTCATACACAATTATTAAAAAAATACATCATGTCACACACAGAAATTGCTATTCACAATAAATTTTGTACTTTCAAAACATAACAAATCGAAATCTTCAATTTTATTATAACTTAAACATCTATATAGTTACGTGCTTTTTTTGAAATATGGTTTATACTAAAACACTGTTTCATATAAAACACGCAAATCACGTAATTAAAAATGTCGATCACCTTTCACCACTGTTTAATATATTGATTAAAAACAACAAACACAAACCAACAAAATGTAACAAATATCAACCTGATGAATTTCACCTTTCACCATGTTTAATTAATATAGTTATTGTTCATCACAGCAAATCACATTTTTTCAACAGCAAAATATATTCAATCAATAAAAACAATGATATCTGCTGAAAAAATTGAGAGAAACGCGAGAAAAAAATAGATTTTACAATGATATCAATTTGTTAGAGCGTTTTAAGGAAATAACTCACAACTTAATTTGATTTTTAACTAAATTGAGTGTTTTAAGGTAACTAGATATAATCAGATTTTTTTTGAATTTCCTTAAAATGTGCTAATAAGTTATCTTTCTATTAAATGTATTCAATTTAAATAAAAAAAAAGATGTTATTTTCCATTTCAAAATCGGTCTGTCTTTTTTTATTAATTATTTAAATTATTTAAAATTTTTAGTTTTATTTTTAATAAAATGCTATAACTTGCTATATTAAATGTTATACATTGAAAGACAAACTTTAATGCTATAGATTGAGAATATTATTATAAAATATGCTATATACTAATTTATACTTTAAAATTGGAGGAGAATTTTGGAAAATGTTTTCCTTAATTTTTGAAGGGAAGTCATTTTCCTTAATTTTGAGGAAAATGAGTTATTTCGAAAACTTTTGTCCTAACCAAACATGAGAAAATTAAAAAATATTTTCCAGAAAATGTTTCCTTCATACCAAATACACTCTATACTGAGGCTCAAAATAAACGCCTAAACTCCTGAAGTATGACTCTACCAATCTATCTCTTATATAAGGTAATGCATTCACCATTTTCAATTCTTTCCACCACCTACAAAAACAACAACATATTCAGTGTAGTCCTACACAATGGGGGTATGAGGAGAGTAGAGTGTATGCAGATTTGACCTTTATTCAAAGATTAATTATGATATATAGACCTCCAGTTTAGTACAAAAACTGTCTATGAGATAGCTAGTAGGAAAGGGTCCAAAAAATATTCCAAGTTTGACCCAAATTGTTGTTACGATACCAAATTTTCTGGAGGACCTTTTACCCATGCACTATTTAATAGTGTATTTTAAAGGCATATATATGCCCATATGGACACATTAGTATTTATAATGATGCAATATTTCTGATGTCCACGTGGGTACATATATGTCTTTAAAATACACTATTAAATAGTGCATGGATAAAAGGTTCTTTTTAAAGTTCGATATTGTTACAATGAAGTTTCAAAATTTTTGAATTTTGAAATTTGGTGTTTTAATTAAAATCAATTAAAATTAATAATTCAAAATCCAAAAACTGATTTAGAAGATTGAGTGTTTTAGTGGAGAAAAAATAGGCATTATATTGGGGAATTGTGTATTATAGGAGAGAGAATGTTATGTATCTATACACTTCTACTAAAATTAAAAAAAAAAAGAATTATGTAATATTTAAAAAAAGAAGGGAAAATTAGAGAATACAAAACTTATAGTTGTGTATTTAAGTTATTTTTCCTTAATTAAATCAAACCAAAGTCACATAAATACATAGTTAGTCAAATATTATGATAAATAAATAAGAAGGGAAGATAAATATGAAATTTGAGATTTTGGCCCAAATTTTGCTGCTGCAATTTTTAGTGTCTTCGCACCTATTTTTCTTTCCAAAGTCATGATACACTTTAAGTGTATATTCGATGTAAACATCATGTATATTTATGATTTTTCAATTCCATACCTGTAATTTTATTTGAATTCGATATTTCCGCTTTTTCAACCTGTAATTTTACGTTTTTGACCTGCAAATTATATATTTTGACTGTATACTAGTGTATATAGCTGGTATATTAATCTATTTTTGACCTTTCGGGGGCTGAAAAAGGGATTTCCAGCATTAGTTTGCTGCTTTTAACATGTCTGCCGGTTTAGAGGGGGGCTGATCAACTTTAGGGCAAAGGGTTTGAGCCTTTGAGGCTCAATCAAGAAGATGCAAGGGGAGAAACAGAGTCCGCGAAGAATCGGATGGAATTCTTTCTCAGGGGCAGCAAGATTGGGACGAAACAAGTAGATGATCAACGACTCCACACCCGACCTTGAAATCGAACTGCATCTTCGAGCGACCAAGACAGAAATTTGCACAAAATTCGCGTAAAATAATCTTCTTTTATTCCAAACAAAGAGCAGTTCGGAGATTCTTAAATGTACAAATTATGTAAAAATAAAGCCAACATTCTATATCTACTCTCCTCTTCAAAAAAAAATCCTCGCACTAAAAAAATCTCCCAAAAATCCTCTCCTACACACTGAACACTAGGAAAATATATAGAGAGAAGGGAATTAAGGTTTGAAAAGATGGGGAGGATGAAAAAATGGATTCAAGGCCCATGAACTCAAAATTTGAAATCCAAATTTTCCCCAATTTGGGACAGACCATTTTTATCTGAAAATTTGATCCTTTCCGCAACAGGAAACGGGATGGACGCTTGGGATCGATCCCAAACGTTCTTGCTGCGACGTGGAGCGTCCACAATGGCAAGGAAGATTCGCGTGTCTGATCTTCTTGGAAAAACTTGTACGAACGGGTAAGGGGAAAGAGAAAGGAATCCTGCGACTTGGGTCGCGTTAGGCTCGCGACGAGAATGCAACTCGCTTCGCCTCGCGCGTGAACAAGACGATGACGTGCAACTCCAGGATGATATTTGTTGTACGTCGCGTTCTCTGAGCCATCTTCCGCGTGAGGAAGAGAAAAGGAAGGAGAATATAAGCGAGTCAGGTTAAGGGATTTGGGCCGGGTTGAATTGAATAGTGGGTTGGGTCGACTGTGATTTTTGGGTTTTGTAGTGTTAGAGTGGGCTAGGTATTGCTATGACTTTAAAGTATGCTGGGAAATAATTCTGAATACAGGAATTCGGATAATAAATTGTGAAATGATTGGGAACTCAGAAATTTCCTAACAATTGGACCAATTAAGTATTTAAAATACTTGGCTAAAAAGATGAATTAGTAGTAAATTAATTTAGCGAGCTTCTTAATCTTGACGAAATAAATAATTAATTTAAATATAGATTAAAATTTCACTTGGCTAAATAAAAGTATAACTATAAATCTAAGTTAGACAACAATTATTATTTTCTTAAAATACCCACTAGAAAATTAAAACATTTTTGAGAAGATTTTATAAACATTTATAGAGTACTAGCTATATTCAACTTTATAAAGACAAGAATATCACTTAATATAAAATAATTAGAAATGATTAAAATAATTCTACAAAATATTTTAAATTTTACTAATTATCTCAAACTGTCTAAAACTTAAGAAATTCGAAAATTAATTCTTATCAGGAAGGATCAAAATTGGGTGTCAACAAGAGCTCTTGAAATATTTTTTTTTCATTTTGAGCAGCTGCACCAAAAAGATTAAAGAAGCTATAAAGTTAGGTGGACTAAACAATGTTGAAGCGAAAAGTTATTTGCAGTTTTTCTTTTCAAACAATGTTTAGTACTCTTCTTTGCAAATTTTCATGTCAATTAATAGCACTTGAAGTTTTGATATATAGATTTAATGCTGCTTAAAATGAATATATACAGCCATAGCTCTCAATCTTATAGATGCCCAAAGATCATTATTTGTATTGGAGTATATGTATGCTTGTATGTTATAGTTTCTAGAATCACATAATATTCACTAAAGTATATCTTTGTGGACAACTTTGTCATATTCTATTGCATATGTGATTAATTTGAATTTGTAGATATAGTGATTGTAGGATTTAACTAAATTCAGTCAAATAGACAGGAAGATATGAACTTTATGTGCACTAAATCATATCCCTTTGAGCTAGCTGAAAATTTTCAAATAAAACTTTCACTACTTTGCATCAACTCTAATTTGTAAATTCATTTGGTTTTTATATTATTTATTTCTATTCTGTTACGACATGATATTGCTGAAATGCTTCATCTTAATGCCTCAATTGCTATGAATTTTGAATTTGATAATTTGAAAGATTCAGACTATCAACGAGGGAGAAAGTAATTAAGGGCATTGATTGCTTTGAAAGTGTTGAATTATGACCATTGCTTTGTAACGATGAGTTCAGCCGTGAAGTTAATAAGGATTGGAGAAAGGAGGATAGCACTATTAATGTAAGAAAATGGTTCATTATTCACATGTCAAGCCTCATGTAATGAATCTGATTAGGTATGTGTTCAACAGTTAATGTTGGGAGACATTGTGATTTCAGGGGAGCCAACAGCAAGGCAAGTAGAGGAAAGGGGATTAGGTATGTGTTCACTGGACGAGATACACATCTTACTGGTAGGTTTCACATACTTTTAAACTAATTTGAAGAGTTAAACTAAAAACAAGAAATAATTGAACTTCTAGGACTTTTTATTTGATACTGCAGCTGCATACATGTTGTTACTTCCCCGTCAAATCCTGTTACAACCAACAGTATGATGTTACTTCCACTTTATTCATGAATTAATTGATGTAAAATCTAATGTTTAGATACTTTTGCTTTATCATTTACTTTAGGCATTTTAAAAAATAATTAGCAATAGGACCAAGCTAATAGATGTTATGCTTGGTGAAATAGTTCACAATAGTATATGTTGAGAATATGTTTTGAGATAGTTACTCATTGAAGTTTTTAAAGTCTTGCTACTTCTTCCATTCTTGCAACAAGGATAACTAGAACAATGCTATTATGAGGGAGAGAATTCAAGTTCCTCAAGGGCTCTTAGTAAAATCATTTCTTTAAGAAAACAAAGGTTTTAAGGCTTCGACTTTGACAGAGGAGATGAAATCTATCTTTTGGAGTAAATTCTGCCAAATTAGACTCCCAAAATACTATTGTCTTTTAATTACCACCTTAGAGATGCTTTCAGTGATTTTTAGTCTTTGTTGATTATCTAAAAAGAACATTGTATTTTAACTGATTTTGAAACTATATATTATTTTTCTTATTCATGAGATAGTATTAGAGAGTAATATCATAAGGTTAGCTTTCTTGCATCGTCCATATGTCAAACAACTGTTGCCGAAGAATCGATATGTAAAGAGAATATTCATGAGTTGAATTGTTCTTTGTTTCTCCAATCCTGGATCAGTGAAGGCCATTAAGCACCTACAACGAGGGCTAACCTACTAAGAAGACACTATTTGATAGAATAAAATTTTGTATACTGTTATTAGACGATATTAAAGAAGGCAATAAGTTAGAGTAGGAATCGATTCTTGAATTTATAACATTTTGACATATGTGTGTTCTCTAATATGTTTCAAGATCTTGGAGTTACCAGAAGCTATTAGCGTCTCTATGACCTCAACTACTTTTTAGTAAACATTTTAAATCTTTCCTTATTTTGTCATCTATTTTATTTGCCTTTTCAACTTTTTTCAGTGCTTAAGGATGATACAAGCTAACTTTCTTCTTGGGTAATAAGGTTAGAAAGACCCATATAAATAAACCTTTTTATTTATATCACATTTCCATCAAACGTTCATTATTTAGAGGTTTGGATTCCTAGCGTTGTCCTACCCCCTTTCACCTCAAGGGGACAAACTATCAAGATGATGTTAAATATTTATCTTCACGTCTTATCTACTGAATTGTAAGACTCCACAAGACAAACATGCGAGACGGTCACTTTAATTGGAACACCCTCAATTGTGATAGTTGGTGTTGTTGGATATGTTATGATACTTCATGATTGTATTGCCTCAAATACTAATTGAGCTCAGCATCTCAATGAGGAGTCGAAGAGGTTCAACAAAAAATTGGAGCAAGTCCAAGGAAGAGGTCATTATGAAGTACTCCTACAAATATGATACTAATGAATAAAGAAGATATTCAAGCGCAGTTGGAGAAACTGAACAAGTATGCTTGTGTTATCCATGTGTTAACTCTAATACATGTACTAAATTTTGAATTGAGGATACTTGACTATTTTGTTGAAGGGTATCATTGAGTATTAATGGTCTCTCTCTATAATATTTATATCCATGACCTGTGGGGTGGTCGTATGGTACTTATCATCACTTATCCAATTATATATTTATCGTACGTAGCCTATCTGGAACAAAATGATCAATATTATTTAAAGATATGTGAGCTTATTTCTCCGTACATGTATACAAAAATGTCATGTTTTATCCATAATTTTCATATGGCTAAATTGCTTAGGTCGTATTTCCATGGCCAATCTAGTATGTTATATAATGTTGGATTATTGGCAGTTGATTGTTGCTATTAAAAAATTATAAGTGCTGCATTTTTGAGCAGCATTGCTCCAAATGGAGTTAATTGCATATGTTACCTATTGGTGCAAGTTCCAGTCGTTAGAGGTTAACCTTTTATCCCATTACTTTTTAGTCTTTATTCCTCCATTACACCTTGTAACCTATGTAACTCCTAATGTCATTATCTTCACTAGTTATTTTTCTATTCATTGCAAGTGAGACTTATTCTAGTATAAATAGTGGTGATTTTCATTTGGTTTGAGTACACACAATACACAAGAGAAAAATATAGAGTGAAAGAATTAGTCAAAAAGAGAGTTCTTATTAGTTGAAGGGAGTTGTTCTTTTTTATGGAGCTTTTGACTCAACTCTTGTCCAGGATTGTTGAGCTATACTTTGTGAAGGTTTTTGTATCCTGGAGGGGACAAGTCAAAGAGGACTACTGTTGAACCGGTGAAAACATTTGGTGCAGTGGACTTAAATCTCCTTAAAGAGAGCGAGATATTCGCGCCTCAACTTGAAGAGATTTATTTCTTCATTTTATTTTCAATTGAAATCTTGCAATTTTATTATCTTGTAAGTTTTCACTAACAACTTTAACGAGATTCATCATGACTACAATTGAAAAAATCGCGAATGTCAAGATGGGAGACCTTAACAAGCCATTTCGGTTCAATGGTAACCATTTTAAGAGATGAAAGGGTAGAGTACTTTTCTACTTAAGTTTCTTATGTGTTAACTGAGAAGAATCCTAAAGAAGACATCACCTCTATGAATGATGATGAAACTATTTCTCATCCAGAGAAAGTGGAAAAGTATGATGATGATTCCTATAAATGTCGGTATTATATTCTTAATTGTCTATATGATAATTTTTATGATTATCATGATAAAACTTACTCTAGTGCAAAGAAAATTAGAAGGAATTGCAGAGTAAGTATGATACGGAAGAGACTGGAGAGAAAAAATATACATCTGGTAGATTTTTTCGTTTTCAAATGGTGGATAACAAATCAGTGGTAGATCAAGCTCCAGACTTCATAATGATCGTTGGAGAGCTTAGGTCCGAAGAGTTTAAAATTGGATATAACCTTATTGTTTGTGGCATAGTAGATAAACGTCCACCTTCTTGGAAGGAATTTCAAAAAACTATGCTTCACAAACAAAAGAAAAGCTCTATTGAAACCTTGATCATGAAAATCTGCATGGAAGAAGAAGAGAGGGACCAAGATGCACTTTTACAAAAAGAAGAGAACAACATCACAAGGAAGGTAAATTTAATTACTTCAAATAATGTTATCCTTGACACTCACAAAATACTTCTTTGAGGCCTAAGAAGAAAAAATTCAAGAAAAATAATTGTAGACTTCCCAAGAAAAATAATGTCGAAAATCACCAAGCACAAAATCAACAAGTTCAAGAAAAGGGATCATGCTTTGTTTGTGGCAAGAGTGGGTATATTGCTCGATTTTACAAATTCCAGAAACGTGGTCCTAAACCTCAGGCAAACATTATCGAAGAACCTTTTGTGGCGGTGATTATCGACATAAACATGGTTGAGAATGTTGATGGATGGTGGGCTGGTTTTGGTGCAAATTGTCATGTCTGTTATGACAAAGACTGGATTAAAAAAAATACTCATTTTGAGAAGCCCAAAACCATTATGTTTGGTGATGCTCACACCTTTAAGTGCTTGGAAAGGGAGATGTTGAATTGTGTTTTACTTCTGGAAGGGTATTAACTTTAAAAGATGTACTTTATAGTCGTTCCATGAGAAAAAATTTGATGTCTAGTTTTCTTTTTAATAAAATCTGATCAATATGTAATAGTGAAGAAGGGTATTTTTGAGATGGAATGTTTAAGTTGAATGTTGAGATGAATAAAACTTCTTCTTCTGTTTATATGTTTTCTTCTACCAACTTTTGGCATGCTTGTTTGTGTCAAATTAATGATCGTTATGTTGGAGTCATGAATAGTTTAGGATTAATTCCAGTGGTTAAAAAGAATTTTTAAAAGTGTGAGTCTTGTAGTCAAGCCAAAATCACTAAGAGGCTTCATTTTCAAGTTGAAAGAAAAACTGATTTGTTAGAATTAGTTCATACTGATATTCGTAAAACTTGGTGGAATTCTAACTCGTGGAGGTAATACATATTTTATCACTTTCCTTGATGATTTTTCTATATTTACATATGTTTACTTGATGAAAAATAAAAGTGATGCTTTTGAAAAGTTTAAAATTTATGTCCATGAGGTTGAAAATCGGTTTGGAAGAAAAATAAAAAGAATTAGAAGTGATAGAGGTCGTTAATATGAATCAAATGAGTTTAATTATTTTATTAAATCGTTGGAAATAATTCATGAAGCTACTCTTTCTTATTCTCCTTCATCTAATGGAGTAGCAAAAAGGAAAAATAGAACTTTGGTTGAATTGACTAATGACATGCTTATCGAGTGACATGCACCTTTAAATTTTTGGGGTGAAGCTATTTTAACTACTTGTTATGTGTTGAATTGTTGCCTCATAAAAAGTCTAAATTAATACCTTTTGAATTGTGAAAAAGTTACAAGCCAATTTTTAAATAACTAAGAGTTTGGGGTTGTCTAGCCTTTGTGAGGCTAATGGATCCCAAGATTACAAAGTTAGGTAAGAAAGTTACTATTTGTACTTTTCTTGGTTTTGCTTCAAATAGTACAGCCTGTAGATTTTTTAATCTTGAAGATAATATTGTGACAGAATCAAGTGATATTATTTTTCATGAAAATAAGTTTACTTTTGATTCTAAAAATAGTGGGGGTCAAAGAATTGAACAAAATATTTTGTCACTACATAATTCTTCTACTTCAAATTTGTAAAATAAAGAAGTTAATGATTTTGAGTTAAGAAGAAGTGAAATAGCTAGAGTAGAAAAAAATTTTGAACCTGTTTTTTATGTGTTTAATGTTGAAGATGACCCTCTAACTTTGAAAGAAGTTTTATCTTCACATGATTCTATTTTTTGGAAAGAGGTAGTAAATGATGCAATGAAATCACTAATTTCTAATAAAACTGGGAAACAAGTTGATTTACCACCGGGTGTAAAACTATTCATTGCAAATGAGTCTTGATAAAAAAATTTGAAACTGGATGGATATATTGATAAATACAAGGTTAGACTAGCTGCAAAAGGTTTTAAACTACTAGAAGGCCTTGAATTTTTTGATATTTTTTCTCCGGTAACAAGAATTACATTCATAAGACTTTTAATTGCTATGTCGGTAAATTTTTATTTGCAAATTCATCAAATGGATGTAAAAACTGATTTTCTAAATGGAGACCTAAATGAAGAAATTTATGTGGATAAAGGCGAGTGTTTTGTTGAAGCAGGCCAAGAAAGCAAAGTATGTAAACTTACTAAATCCCTGTATGTCTTGAAACAGGCACCAAAGCAATGCCATGAAATGTTTGATTCCTGCATGATTGAAAATGGCTTTAAAACAAATGAGTGTGATAAGTGCATATGTCATAAGTCTTGGAATAATTCACATGTGATTATTTATCTATATATTGATTATTCGTTGATCTTTGGCTCTAACATGAGTGTTATCGATGAAGCTAAGAATATTCTTAGAATCCATTTTGATATGAAAGATATTGGTGAGACAAATTTTATTCTTAGATTAAAAGTAACAAGAACATATGAGGGAATTTTCTTTGACCAGTCACATTGTGTTGAGAAAATCTTAAAAAAATATAACTTTCATGATTACAAGCATGTTGTTACTCCTTTTGATTCGAGTGTTCACTTATTTCATGTTGAAAGTGAAATGATGTAATAAAGGAATATGCTAGTACAATCGGAAGTTTGAGATATGTGACTGATTACACTAGGCCTGATATTTCATATGCAGAAGGAGTACTTGGCAGGTTTACAAGCAAGCCGAGTAATGAACATTGGCATGTTGTAACAAGAGTTATGAGATATTTAATTGGAACGAATAATTGTCGTTTGCATTGACATTTTGTAACAAGAGTTATGAGATATTTAATTGGAACAAAAAATTGTGATTTGTTCTTTAAAAAATATCATGTTGTACTTGAAGACTTTTGTGATGCAGATTGGAACACTTTATTAGGTGAAACTTGTTCTACCACTGATTATGTCTTTACTTTAGGTTGTGGTGTTATTTGTTGGAGATCAAGAAAGTAAACTATAATTGTTAACTCTACCATGGAGGCTGAACTAATTATTTTTGCTTTAGCTAGTGAGGAAGCGAATCGGTTAAGAGATTTATTGGTTCAAATTTCTTATTTTGAAAAATCAATTTCTCCTATTTTAATTCATAATGATAGCACAGCTGCAATTGGTAGAGTTCAAAACTGTTATTACAACGGTAAATTCAGATCTATAAGGAGGAAACATAGTAATGTAAGATCGTATTTGACAAATGGTACCATTAATATTGATTATGTCAAATCTTGTGATAATCTTGCAGATCCTCTTACTAAGGCCTTAGCGAGAGAAAAGGTATGAAGCACATCGAGGGGGGTGATACTGAAGCCTATAAATACTTGAGTCAACCTAGGGACTGGAGATCCTATAACCAGGTTCAAAGGAAAAACTAATCATATTATGACTTCTTGTGAAAAATGCACTATTTTCTTATTCCCTCCCTGTGATGTGAATGCATTGTTTCCTGTAGTTTGTGAAGGTTAAGTTAATACAACTCTTAATGAATATATGTAGCCAGTATGGGTGGAGTGTTAAGCTTACAGGAGCACTCTTGACGGATTTCACCTATGTAATATGTGGAAGTAGGGTCGCTTCCTATGAGAATTGGCTTATTCTCAAATGAACTCATAAAAGAGGGATAGCACATGACTATAACGTGCTGGCTTTAAAGATCATGTAAATACCTTGATTATTACGTGTGAGTAGTGATATTTTATTTCCTTTAAGCAGTCATAGTTCAAGTATGAGACTACTACGACTCTGGAGTAAAAGTTTTGTTTCACTTAGTGGGGGTTCAATGCAGAGCACACCTTCATTATGCATGATTGTCTTCCTTCCAATGATATAATCTCTTATCTAATATTAAAATGAGTGAGAAATTGTTAGTGTGATATTTTAATATGTTAAGAATATAGACGTTGGTTTATGGCTGTTGGTGCACTTATCATATATATTACATAATGTAGTATTATTGGCATTTGATTGTTATCATTAAAAATTATTATTGCTGCATTTCTTAGCAGCGTTACTCCAAATGGAGCTAAGTGCATATGCTATCCATTGGTGCAAGTTCCATCTGTGTGATGCTTGAATGGCTTCCAAATCTGTGGATTTGATTAGGTGGATCAAGTCACCACTGCTTTTTGTCAAGCTTAATAAGTTCCAGTTGTTAGAGGTTGTTAATCTTTTACCCCATTACTTTCTTTTTATTCCTCCATTACACCTTGTAATTTATGTAACTTTTAAGATCATTATCTTCACTATTTATTACACTATTTATCTTTTTTTTTCATTGCAAGGGAGACTTATTCTAGTATAAATAGTGGTTGTCTTCATTTAGTTTGAGATACACACAATACACAAGAGAAAATATAGAGTAAAAGAGTTAGTCAAAAAGAGAGTTCTTATTAGTTGAAGGGAGGTGTTCTTTTTTTGTGGAGCTTTTGACTCAACTCTTGTCCAGAGTTGTTGAGTTTTACTGTGTGAAGGTTGTTGTATCCTAAAGGGGACAAGTCAAAGAGAACTACTGCTGGATCGGTGAAAACATTTGCAACGGGCTTGAATATTCTTAAAGGGATGGAGATATTCACGCCTCAGCCTGAAAAGATTTATTTCTTCATTTTATTTCCAATTATTTCTTGCAATTTTATTATCTTGTATGTTTTCACTAACAAAAGATAAGGAAACTTATGCTTAAATTGACTAACTACTCTTTGAACAGCATGATAAAAAAAATAAAAATGTTTCACTAAAAAGCATGAGTGGTCGAGCGATAGAATTGATCCAACTTGGAAAAAAAAAAAAACTACTTGGGTTCAATTTTAAGTAATTATTACACACTTTTTAATGTTTTTAAAAACAAACTCTATTAATTGATTTTAATTTTTCACTATAGCTTTTTAGATGAAAAAAGGTGTTGATGGCTTATTTTCAAGAGGCTAAATGGTAAGAAAGTTCCAAGAATGGAGCAATATATGAAGAATGAAATTCCATCTAGTTCCTATCTATTGCTAGCAACTACTTCTTGGTTGGCAATGGGAAATATAACAACTAAAGATTCATTTGACTGGATAGCAGTCCAACACTTATTGCTTTGTACCATTACAAGATTACTCAATGATCTTTCATCACATGAGGTATAATATATCTTCCTCCCGTTTCAATTCATGTGATATTGTTTAACTTGACGTAAAAGCTTTTTGAAATACACTTAATAACTTGTGGTAAAAAAAAAAGACATACATATTTGTCTGGCTATAAATCATCTCATTAATGATATATACAATTATTTATTTCTGACAATTTTACTTTTAATTTCATTCTCCTTACAAAAAAAAACTCCTCTCATCTTTATTCAAAATTTCATTGAAAAAACAATGTCCTTTTTTATTTTTACAACTAATTCAATTTTTCAAATGATATATTTAAATCCACAAGATTAAAGAATATTTTAGTATATTCTATGTATGTTTAATTGAAGACCATATGATTATATTTATTTACTTTAATTAAACTCAGCATTTATTTTATTAATTTTGTTTGTTTCATTCATGTTAGGAAGAACAAAAAAAGAAGATGCTACTTCAAGCATGGAATGTTACATGAATAAATATGGTGTTACAAAGGAAGAAGCACACATAAAATTAAGAAATAAAATAGAAAATTATTGGAATTAAGAAATAAAATAGAAAATTAATTGGAAGAATTTGAATGAAGAATACCTAAAAGTGGATGTGTTTATTATACCAAGAGTTTAGATACCATGTGTTACTAATAAATGAATAAATATTTCAACGTTAAATTTTGTATCAATAGACTATTGTCATTTCCAATAGTCTATCGACTTCATCCAACATTTTATGAACTTTGTTCCTTTGCGAAAGTGTTCTATCACTAACAAAAAATTCAGAGGTAGAGTCATGATTAAAAATATGAGTGGTTCGGATTTAGGAGGTTTAAATAACAATACTAACTTTTCACAGTCACTTCTTTATCATTGAATCGGGTTGACTGGGTACACTAGAAGTTTTCCTTCATCCTTTGGGAAGTTATAATATATCACTACTAGAAATAAGCTATTTTTCGACTACAATTGCTGACTACAAATCTAGAGTCGGTATTCTAAATATTTTTTCGATTGCTGTAATTGGCAAATTAGGATTTTTTTATTTTATTTTTCGACTATGATTTCAACTACTCAAATCATACTGTTTTGCGAAATAAAGTCAATAAAATAATTGACTGATTATCGATTGCGGTAGTCGAAAAATTATTTAAATAAAGTTCAAAAATATTATCAAATGGACGATCATTGTAGTCGGCCATTTTATAGTTATTTTTATTTATTTAAAGTTATTTTATTTTTTGATCTAGCATAATTCTTATAATTTAATTTTTTTATCTAGCAAATAAAAATATTTAATCTCTCTTTTATTTGTCTAGCAAATAAGAATAGTATAGGGTATCTTTGAAAGAAAAAGAAAACTCACTTTCTGAGAGCTCACAGGGAGGTTAGCGTTTCATCAGAGCTCACCTGGGAGGTTGCTCGTTTGTTTCTCTCAAAGAGATTTGGAAAAGGTATGTAAACTTTCTCCTTTTGAATTTTGATTTGGCAAAGGTTCGAATTTCAATTCCTTTGAAGTAGGGTGGAAGTTCCTTTCCTTTTGACTGGGTAGGGTTTGAATTTCGATTCCATTGAAGTATATTGTGAATGTTCTCCTTTCCTTTGAGTGGGTAGGGTTTTAATTTCAATTTCATTGAAGTACTGTGGAAGTTTTCCTTTCCTTTTGAGTGGGTAGGTTTTCCTTTGATATTATCATGAGAAAGAGCTTAAATTTTTGTTCTCCTAAAAATTTAAACTGATTCCAATTCGCTGATTCTAAATGAACCATAAAAGTTGTACTCTTCTTCTGCATAGTAGTTGGATTGTGATTATATTGATGTGGGTATTAATTTAGGAAGAAAGAAAGGTGTGAGACTAATAAAAAATAAGGCGCGATGAAATTTGTCATGTTCTGATGATCAGAAATCATTATAAATAAGTTAAGAAAAAATTATCTGGTCTTATGAAAATGGGGAGAGATCAGTAAGAACAGATTCATGTCGAAGAAAATATTCTTAAAAGATACGAAATGCAAGAACAAGAAATATAAAAGGGATCTTTGAATTACATCAGTAAGAAAGTTACCACTAATAATTATGAAAAAACAAAGCATTATGACAGCAAAAGAACAACCAATATTGAGTTTCATTATACAAAGCAACTTATATTACAATTTTTATTGAGCTGGAGAATTCTAAATTCATTCCTACGAACTTGTTGGTAAAAAATTAACTCAGAAAAGCTTTAATTTTGAGAAGTAGGACATAATACACCTAGTGGACTCATTTTAGGATGCTTGTAGTCATGTGACTTGCACATGAGACTGGGTCCATTAATGTTTTTTAACAGAAGTTTCACATAAGGATGAAACTTGCTTAGTTTTGAATACATTAAGAATGATTTTTGTTCAATATGATAGTTGAAGGATGTACATTAAGTTTTGAGTATAGATAAAGGATGTTTTTTTTTTGTCAAAAACTCTAAATTCCAAGCTATTATATGTTTGCTTATAGATGGTGAGTGATTTAGGTTTAGACGAATGCACTTTGATAGTTTTATAAATAAGGCATTCAAGAAGATGGGCCAAAGTTTGCTCATTACCTAGTTTCTTTGTCACAAACTTGAAATTGGTGTAGAGTAGAAAGAGTATAATCACTTTTGATTTATATATTTTTACAGCTTTAAAAACTGTAGATGAATTTCTATAACCTATTTTTGATTTAAGGGCAAGTCATTAATTCGGTGGTTAGTATATTTTGAAAAGTGGTTAAAAGACTCCAAACACTAGTTTAGTCTTGTATCTAGTGCATGCAAGATTTTAATGTTTAAGTACAATTATTGGATCTGTTTGCATTTGTATTTGTATGTTAACCCCTAGGTCAGAAGTTTGTGCAATTTAAGATGATGAAATCATGTAATAGCTTGACCATTTTAATTTAGCTTCAACCTTCATGTGAGAACAGGTTATCAGTTTGAACTTCCACTTGCATCCAAGATAGATTGCTCTTCTAAAATGTGTGACTTTATTTTTCTTTGTTGTCTGCTCGCTGAGTTTTAAGTGTGTGATATGTGTGATCCTTTTATGTATTTTGTGGCAAATGGTCCCATGAATATTAGAGCCAGGATTCTCATATTGTTAAGAGGATTTATGCTTCTATTTCCTCACTGAATTACTTGCTCTATCATCTACATGGCATGTTCTGCTTTGTAATTGTTATGACTTACAGTGTTTGTTTCATCAACAAATCTTACCATGTATCTGCTATATCAAAATCCCCTTATTTCCCCTTCCCTTTCCTTAAGACTGCAGAACATGAGTTTATCTTTGATGATTTAAGGAAAAACAACATGCAGAACAAGTGTTATTGATCCATAGAAAATATCAAAGAAATGCTCCATGTGGAGGTGCTAGACTATGAAATCATATATAAACAATGTGTAATATGAATGAATGATGTAAAGGACATCTCTCCTTTATGTTGTGTGTCCTCATTCTTATTGCACGGACTAAATTAGATGATCGAAATAGCAAGTGACATAAAGATGAGGTTTATCATGCTCCACATTTCTATCTCTGGTACAATGTTTTTAAAAATGAAAAACGCAAAATACGACAAGGTTCCACATAGAATATCCAACTGGATGTCCTTTGTGTCTTTGCGACTGTTAGCCTAAACATAAAATAAAAAAGATTAATGATTTTATATTGCCGTATCAGACACCCCCCCCCCCCCCCCTCCATTTGAAGTTCCCTTTGGAAACACTGGACAATGTATCAACTTTTTAGTTACACTTTCTTTCATTAATTAAAGCTAGTAACACCTCAATAGATGGATTATTGAGGTGTTACTAGCTTTAATTAATGAAATTTCTGATGGATTATTCATCTCCAAATGAAATTTCTGATGAATGCAATATAGTGACAAGTATTCTTTGTGGAAATACTGCACTCTCTAAATACCTAGCAATATAGTGGCAAATGTTGTGTTTTTATTGGTAACAATATAATGGTAAACATTCTTATTTTCTATAATACTTTTCCAGCTTGCTTTTACATGTAATCTCTCTATAGAACAAAAACGATACCTACTCTCTCTAGAAGAAATGTTGATCTAAGCAAGAACAAAAACATATTTCAGTCAAGTTTTTTGATTTACTAATTTCTTAAGTCAGGTTATATAGAGATAGACATAGGAATGAAATAAATAGACTGAAATATTAAAAGTTCTTGCAGATCTGACACTGTCTATCAAACTAAATCAGTAGCATAATTTTTCTTTGGGTGAGTAATAATTTATTTTGGAGAAACAAGTAGTTGTTAAGGCATAAGCTTCCCCGGTAAACTTTCTTTTGCTCTATAAGCATAAGCTTATACTGATTCTTGTCTACAAATTTAAGGTAAAAAATGTATTTTTATGTCAATTATCAAATATTGAATTTTGAATCTAATGACATTTTTCTATGGTGTAGACGAAATGTGTATGGCAGCCATGTTATGAGAAGAAAATAAATTCTATTTTTGAGAAGAATGCTCGTATACAAGTAACTGAAATGTTGTTTATAGCTTGAAAAATAATGAAAAGCCCAGTTGACTACGAGCAGACATATGGGTTAAATTTTTGGAGAAATGGAGCACTCCTGAATTTAAGGCGAAGTGTGAGCGAGCAGAGGTAGCTTGGACATCCGTAAAGGGTGGCTGCTTACACACCGGAGGTGCTATGAGTTTTGCAGCCCACAAAACGAAAAATGGTAATTTCTTAATTGAATCTCCTTAATTTTAACTAAATGTGATTGAACATCTTATAACTTTTATTGCAAACAAAGTTAAAAGGTGCAGAAGTGTCTAATCCTGAGGTATTTGAGGAGACGCATAAGAAAAAAAATAAGAATGGTGCAAGGGGAGAATGGAGGAGCCACGTGCAGAGGAGACATTTGTAAGTTATAACACTTCAATGTTATTTCATTTAACATAATCTTACAATCTTAAATCATAATGGAAATAAATCAGAAAAGAAAAACTGCAATTCGCCTCTTGTATGGAAACTTGAGATGGGGTGAGGAGCATGAACAACTGATCTGCTACTATTCGAATAACATTTGATAATGAATTAGATAAAGTGCACTTTTCAAATATTTTGTGTTTTTTCCAGCCTCGTGATCATTATTTTCTTTAGGATTTAGTGTTGTCATTAAGATAACATTACAGAAATTATCTGCTGAAAGTAGTTGTTAAGTTAGTTGTTGCAACTTAAGTTTGTGATATACCTAATTAATTTGTTGCAATGAGAAGTTGTGTTGTACACTTTAGGCATATTGTTCTTTTATCTAATTTGTATACTACTGCTGGGAGATGGAATGACGCTGCTCATGTTAGTTTTAAGCAGAAGGAAACCAGAAAGCATGAGAGAAGACTATTGAGAAACATACCTTTGAAGAGATATTAGTAAAGCTCACATGTCATTCTTGTCTACATTTGACTTGCAAATTTGATTTATATATATACATTTATTTCAGGGTAATTTCGTAGAGGCTTGGATGAATGGCGTCAGACACATCCTACTTCAGAGGTTGATTCCTCATCATCTAGTGCTATTACATCTATATGGATAAATGTGGCAGGAGGTGTGAAGAAAGGTAGAGTTTACGGAATGGGAGCACAACCTTCCTCATTTAATTTTCATCCATCATCATTATTATCTGGTGTTTCTACTTCTCAATCTTCAAAATAAATGGAAGCAATGCAAAGACAAATTTCAGAGCTTACAGAACGACTTCAATCATCTGAAGCTAACTTTGCTAAAGTGCAAAAATTTATGGAGAAACATATGGTTGAATCTGATGAAAGTGAAGGGACCAACTCTGATGAAGAGTAGATTATTTTATAGTTGTGTAGATATTTTCTATGAGATTTAGAAATGTTTTGAACATTTTACTTCCTTTTTGCATAATAACTTAATACTTATTAGACTTGATTTTGGTGATGCTTGAGCTGTTAGACTCAATTGAATTGAATAGAAAGCAATATGAATGTTTTGGAATGTATTTGATGTTTCATATTATTTTTGAGTTTTTTATGGATGGATGGTAGTATTAATTTAGCAGGTGGTCTACTAAAAAAATATATTATTTAATTGTTCAACTATTACGACTACTGTAGTTGGCATTGCTTATTTGTTAAATTATTATTTTAATTATTACCGACCACAGTAGTCGGCATTGTTTATTTATTAAATTATTATTTTAATTATTACCGACTACAGTAGTCGACATTATTTATTTATTAAATTATTATTTTAATTATTACCGACTACGGTAGTCGGCATTGTTTTAATCATTAAATTAATATTTTAATAGTTTCCGACTACAGTAGTCGGCCATTTTGGACTTAATGGTCAGTTGTTGTTTTATATTTTTTAACTATCGTAGTCGAAAAACGCCGACTACAGTAGTCGGTAACAAATTTCTAGAGGCTCAAGATACCGACTACAATAAAGTAGTCAGAAGGTCATCGACAAATTCCATTTTTCGACTACATTCCGACTAATGTTATAATCGGCAATCAACAAATTTCTAGTAGTGTGTTCTATTACCCCTGAACTTCATGTTTCTCTATTTTCTACACTCTTAAACGTTGAACTTTCTTAGGAGGTGAGAACACCTCCTCTAGGTGCGTGAGAAGATGAGAATACCTTAAATTACGAAAATTTTCTCTATCTCCAAACAATCATCCCCCAATCAAATAAATCATTGTTTCTTCTTCCCCACCATTAACCCCTTTTATGAAAAAAAAAATCACGATTTTCGGTAAAAAAAATGTAGTGTGTCATTTATGTTCATTTCTACTTCAAATCTTGAATTTAGGATTTGTAATTTGCTCTAATTTCTTATTTAGGTCTCTAATTTTGAATTTTCTCGAAATTCATCGAAAATGACAAATGAAAACTTGAATAAGCTTTGTATGGATGAATCAGATCAAATTTTGCTCTTAATTTCACGAATCAATAAAAATCTAAGGTATAGAATAAAAACTCGAAATAAGGGATAAGAACTAACATTTTACTAAACTAGTTGATAAACTATGAAAACAAGTTGTAAATACACAACAAATTCCTTCATTTATCAATAGAAATGCATATGCAAATGGAGAAGGAGATGAAAAAAGAAAAAATATTTTTTATATCTTTTACGTTTTAGGGGAAGAATTGGAGAAAAATTAGAATTGGGAGTTGAAAAGTGGGGCTCGGCGCGTGCAATCACGCTAGAATATTTGTTTAATTTATGTGTTGTGGTCAGCGTTTAAGTTTGTAGAAAATAGAGAAATATGAAATTCAGGGGTAATAGGACACCCGTGAAGTTGGAGTGTGTAGTTGGAATTTCGAGTATAAATTTGAGGGGCTTTAGACCATTTTCTCAGTTAGAAATAATAAAAGATTAAAAGAAAACGAAAGGAACTATTCGAGTTCACAGATCTCATTGTGTACTAAATTTAATCTCCTCAAATATGCGAGGTTGTAGATTAATTCCTCTCTAGATAAAACAGATCAACCAATAAAGAAATAATGGTACCTTAATAATTTCAACGAACTCAAAAAGATGGTAACGAGATCACACTCGATCAATCAATTTTGTTTATAAGAAATGTATGTAGAAGAAGGGAAGAATTTGTTGCAAAAAAATGAGAGTAACATTTCTAGCCAACAAAGGGTAGTATGAAAATTTGTTAATTGTGTCTTATCGGAAAGGTCACAACTCCTTGGGAAAAAGACAACCTTTCAAAAAGGTCACATTCATTTAGAAAAGACATAACCTTTCGAATGGTACAACCCTTTAGAAAATACACAATATTTCGTCTAGTAGGTCACATCTCTTTGTAAAATCGCAACTCTTGAGGAGAGTCACAACCCTTCACTTCCTATTCACACCTTTAAAACCCGAACTTATAATCATAGAATCGACTTATTGGATCATTATCTGACATGCTTGTTTACTTGGTATAGGTTCCTGTTGATATGGTTGTAAATGCTAAAATGGCTGCTATTGCAACACATGGAAACTTGCAAAGTCCAGAGCTAAATGTGTATCATGTAGCATCATCATATGTGAATCCTTTATTATCATCAAAAATTTTGAACTATTGTTATGAGTTTTTCTCCTCTTTTCCATTTGTTAAAAGGAGAACAAGTGAAGGTTAATAAAATGAAATATTTTGATAACATGTTAGATTTTTCAAATTATAATTTGGAGCAACTTCTCAAACAACATGATGAAGAACAAGATTTGATTGAAGTTGAGTATTCAAAAATGCAAATACGTTTTACAAAGAAGGTGCAATATTTGGAGAACTTTAGCAAGATGTATGAACCATATTTATTCTACAAAGGATGGTAAGCCATTTTCTATAATCCTCACTTTATGTTTTTTTAATCAATATATAACTCCCTTGGTCACGTTTTATATGAGTTAGTTTGACTTGATACAAAATTTAAGAAAACAGAAAAACTTTAGAAACTTGTGATCTAAAATAAGTGATAATTAGTTGTGTGGATATGAATCATTTTATTAAGGGTAAAATGAACATTTAAAGTTAACTTGTTACTTAATATAGAAATGTGTCATTCGTTTTTAGACTGACTTAAAAGGAATTCCAAGTCATATAAACTGAGAAAAATGATCTACATTTTACAAGTAGTATATTCTTCAAAGTTTGTCTATGCTAAACTTTTTCCTTTTTACTATGGCTTATTGTTTTGCAAGGTTTCATAATGGCAACATGCAAAAACTAATGGAAGATATGTCTAAAGAAGAAAAAAAAGCTTCGATATTGATTTGTCAAAAATAAATTGGAGAGATTACTTTATAGGAATTCATATTCCTGGGGTAAAAGAACATGTACTGAAAGGCAGGATAACATCTTCCTAACACTCTGTTTGAATGGTTGTAACATACTTTTCATAATATATTATATCGTATCGTATCGTATTATATTGTTTTAATGAATACATTATTTAGATAGATTATATTATTCTTTGTGTTGCACTTGCACCCCATAAAATAAGATATACACAAACATTATCCATACTTCTATGAGTTAGGGAATCATTATCGATAAACTCTCCATTCAAAAGAAACTATCTGATGCAAGATTATAAGCAAAGAGACAACACAATAGCAAGAAACAAAATCATCTTCGTAACTATTTGAGAAGTATATAGGTAACAACAACAACATACCTAATGTAATTCAGCAAGTACTTATATCTTAGTTCTATTTTTATAAGGTAGAAAAATTATTTTTGATAGACCCTCGATTAAAAAAAAGTATCCAATGCAAAATTATAAAAAAACTATATATTTACAAAAAAAAAAAAAATACAATACAAACTCTATATATAACTATATTGGGGTTTCGATGCTACGGTCAAAACAGAAAAAACTACAAGCAATAACTAATGACTGTGAATCATATTTGAGATTTATTATTTGTAAAAATAAAATTTACATATTTGTGAATTACCATAAAAGTACTAGAAATCAACCCATATAGTTCATCAATAGGTCACAAAACGAAAAATAGGGCAAATCACGCAATCATCACTCATACCATCCCATTGAACCGTCGCGATTCTTCTCTTAGCAAAATCTCTCTACCATGAGAAACTTTATCAATGTCTAATGTTACATCAACGACAATCTCAAACTCTTTAAGATCTTTCTTAGATGTGTTTGCAGTAATGATGCGTATTTTGCGTATCATATCTTGAATAACTTTGTCACGACGATTATTATCAAAGTATTCCTCGTCTATGTCATCTAGATTTCTTTGCATGACATTATAGAACATGTCATGTGACATATATTCAGAAGGGTTGAGTTTGAGACAAAGTGACTTGGTAGTATTTCGATTATAAAACCAATGTTGTTCATGCGTATGAATGTTGAATTGTATGGTTAAAGGAGATAAAGAAGTAAAAGGAGAAGTGATGATGTATTTTGTATCAATTTTTGTGTGAATATTAGAGGAGGTAATATTGGGGTATTCTAAAGAATTTTTCATGTTGAAAGTGGGAATTAAACAAAAATAGTGGTTTCAATAGACTATATATATAGTTAGACCTAGTTTTTATTTGATAATGAAAGGAAGGGGTAAATTGAATTTTCCTTTTACCATATTAATTTGTATTGAAATGGGAGTTGTTCTTGTACACGGAAATAGAGATAATTTCATATTATTAATTAGGTAACTTACTTTTAAGGTAATTTACTTGTAAGGAGTCGATTTCCTGAATCTTCACTCAAATTAAAGAAATTGCCTTAAAATATTATTTATGTTTCATTTAGAACTAAAGTATCACCTAACTATCACTATTTTTCTTTAAATATACTTGACAATTCAAAAGATCACTCTCTTCTAGTTGGCATGACATGTCATTATAGATTTTTTTTAATAATAGACTAATTTAATTCATTGTACCTATAAAAGGTAAAAAATATTAACAAAAATTTCAAAACGAGTGAAATTTTTTTAAAATAACATAATCATTATTTTAGAGTCCGGAGCCTAAAGGGTGAAAAATGTTAACAAAAATTTCAAAATAGTATATGAAATTTCTTTTTAACCAAAACGGCAAAATCGCTTACGAAGTAGCGATTTTGTTCGCTGAAAAAGTAAAATCGCTACAATAGCAACGATTTGTTAAATTTGAGTTTCTTTTTAATAAAAAAAAATTAAACAAGGAGCGGTTTCCAAAATAATTTTTTTTAATATGTCGCTGCTGAGGAAGCGATTTAAGTTTAATTTTTTTCTTATTTTATTTTTTGCTTCTTTTTTTTTTAAAAAAAAATTTAAATCGCTAAAAAATATTTTGAATTACAGTCGCTGCCTTAACAGCGATTTGATTTTAAAAAAAATAAGTAAATTTAATTAAAAATCACTACGATTTGATTTAAAAAAATTTAAAAAAATTGCTTTAAACTTTTTTTTAAAAAAAATAAAAGAAGCAAAAAATAATTTAAAAAAAATAATTTTTTAACTTAAGTCGCTGCCTCAGTAGCAACATATTAAAAATATTATTAAAAACAATTATTTTGAAAATCGCTCCTTTGAGAGCGATTTTGTTTAAAAAAATTTTTAAAAAAATTATCAAATTTAGCAAATCGCTGCTATAGCAGCGATTTTACTATTTTCGGCGGACAAAATCGCTACTTAGTGAGCGACTTTGCCGTTTTGGTTAAAAAAAATTCATATACCGTTTTGAAATTTTTGTTAACATTTTTTACCTTTTATAGGTACAATGAATTAAATTAGTTTATTATTAAAAAAACGTTAATGACGTGTCATACTAACTAGGAGAGAGTGATGATTTTAAAGTATCAAGTATATTTGGAGGAAAATAGTAATAGTTGAGCAATATTTTGATCCTAAATAAAACATAAATGATATTTCAAGACAATTCTCTTAACTTGGGTGACCATTTAGGGAATTGATTAAGTTATAATGATAAGTATATATATATATATATATATATATATATATATATATATATATATATATATATATGGCTTAAGTCATCGATCGCCCCTCAAAGTTGTCCGCACAATTCACTTAGACATCTCAACTAAAACTTGTACCTATTGAACACCTAAATTGTTCAAACATGTACCTATTAGACACAAAATGCTAATATGACAGAAGATGTGTATTGCAGTTCCTTGAAGCGCGTGAAGACTTAAAACAATGTCTTTCTTATTTTTTTTTACATTATTTTCTTCTTTTATTGACACTTGGCATTATAATAAACTTAAAAAATATTTTCTTCTTTTAGTAACACTTTTTTTCAAAAAAGGAAAGCACCCCACTCCCTACCTATCATCTTCTTCATAATTTAGTTTACAAAACTTTCTTCATTTTAGCTCCAACATTGTTTTTTTTTTATATATATACAAAAAATTTATATTTTCCAAATATGAAGATAAATGAAAATGAACTATGAAGATTCTGATTTGAAAGAAAGACTTCGTATGATTTATTTCAAATCTCATAAAAAGAAGGAACAAATATGAAGAAGATGAAAGAAGATAAATGATTTTTACATATAAAAAGAGTTAGCCAATATTTATTTATCACAATTTTCGAACAAAGACTTTTATTCAAATTCATATGTGTTTATTAAATTTATCAAAAATGATATCAAAAAATTTGAAAGAAATAATTTTGAAGCTATCATTGTCATCGATGTAGAGTTGAATAACCGCCAACAAAATTTTCTTTCTTCTTCACTCTCTTAGTATGAGAAAGAATTGTGTTTTGGGGAAGAAGATGAAGATTTATGTATGTATATATATATATATATATATACATAATTTATATATATATATATATATATATGTATATATATATATATGGATATATATATACGTACTAATGAATAATTTATTGTTTTGAAGATATTTTCATCTTTCATCAATATCCATATGAACGTCCAAATAATTAGTACGTAAATGGTACTTTATTCATTAGTCTTTTACATTTCAAATCTTTTCTCTTTGCAGCTTATATTCTTAAGTTTTCGACAGGTACTGGAATTAATATACTGCTTTTTCAAGTGATATTTTGATGCCACAGTATTATTTTCTCTGTTCACTTTTTATTGTCATAATTTTTTTAGAGTTAAATTATAAGAATTTTAATGAATATTTTACGATGATCATATTGATATGTAAAAAATTATAACTTATTATACTTTCCATATAATTTTGATTATCTAATTTTTGTTTAAATCATCAAATTAATAATCTAATTTTTGTTTAAATCATCAAATTAATATAATCTAATTTAACTTTAAAAATTGATAAAATTAAATTTAAAAAATCGCAACATAAAAAGTAAAACCATCTATATATATTAATGAATCATTAACTCATAAAAGTCAAATATTGCATCACTCTCACTCCTCGACTTAGCCATCTAAGTTCCAAGTGTGGCCTTCAATTACTAGAAAAGTTAGTAATGAATTCATGATGATCATTCATGATATTCAACAATGTCGAGTATGTAGCAAGAATTGATAGGAAATAGAGAATTTGAAAAGTTTAGAACTTGAAAGGTTGGGAACTTGAAAAGTTCTCTAATGCTTTAATGAAAAAGGCAATAGTCCCTCATCGGTAATGGAAATGAAAATAGGAGACTTTAAATAAATAAACACTCCTATTAATTGTTAAAAGGGTTGGAAAGAGGGACTCCTTCAAGGCCGTTGCCTTCGCCGCTTCGCCGCTTCGACTTCTAAGAATGATCGAGAGATAATTTTTTGGACAAATTTATTTTAATTATTTATTTAATTAATTAAATGGCCAAAAATTATTTTCAATTAATTAGTTGATAACAGAAGTTAACCGAAATGTTTTCAACTTTTTAGTTAACCCGACCGACTTCGGATCAAGGCGTGACCCGCTTTAAATTTCAAGTTATATTTTAAAAAATTCACATGACTGCTTCCGAAAGGTTGCAACTTTCAGAATAAATAATACCATTTGAAAGTTTGCAACCTTTCATTAATGGTTGTGTCAATTCTGAAAGGGTTGCACCCTTTCAGAATATATTCTTCTTGCCTATAAATACCATTCAGTCTTCAGAATATTTTCCTACAAATTTTCTGATCTTCCTTATTCTTAAAAACACATATTTCTTCGTGTACTTTCCTGCTGTGGATTGATTCGATGACAGTAGAGTTTTTGGTATCTATACTCTACTGATTAAGATCATTTTACCCTGAGAGGTTATATTCCAAATCAAACCTCGGATACTAGAGGGGAATAATTTCCTTAAGGGGACACTGTGAATTCAGTGGACTTGATTTTCTTCCTAAATTATTAAAAAGAGTATTCCAGATTCTGGTAAGTTTTTACAAATTCAATTATTTTTTACAAATAAATTTCTGTTCATCTTACTTACTGGTTCTAAAAAACTCACATACTTCGTGTTTCTGAATGATTTATTACAACCAGTAATTTCTGATTTTCATAACACAGATTGGCAACAATCTTAAGGAAATTATAAATCTGTGTTTCTGGTGGAGACAAAAATCTTTGTGATTTTATACTCCTTTAAGTCTGCAATTATAGTTTATTTCTTATATTGTATCAATTTTGTTTATCAGAAATGGAAAACACTGGTGTTACAGTGGATGTTGCTGCACCAACCCGAACTCTTATATCACAAGCAGAGAAACCGGGTAAATTCACAGGTGTGAATTTCAAAGGATGGCAGCAACGAGTATTTTTCTGGCTTACCACTCTTGGTCTGCAGAAATTTACAAGTGAAGATACTCCAGTTCCTGCTGATGATATGCCAGACAGGGAAAAATTTATGATTGTTGAAGCATGAAAACAGTTAGACTTCCTATGTAAAGGTTACATTTTGAGTACTTTAGAGGATGACTTATATAATGTCTATAGTGCAATAACAACTTCAAAAGAGTTGTGGAATGCACTTGAGAAGAAATATAAGACAGAAGATGCATGCTTGAAAAAGTTTGTGGTCGCAAAGTTTTTAGACTATAAAATGGTAGATAGTAAAACTGTTGGATCACAAGTGCAGGAACTTCAACTTATTCTCCATGATCTGATTGCTGAAGATATGGTAGTAAATGAAGCTTTTCAAGTGGATGCAATGATCGAGAAGTTGCCTCCTTCGTGGAACGATTTCAAGAATTATCTAAAGCACAAACGTAAAGAAATGAAGCTTGAAGATCTTGTGATTCGGCTCAAGATTGAGGAAGATAACAGAAATGCCGAAAAGAAGTCGCGTAAAAGTTCAAAAATCATTGGAGTTAATATTGTTGAAGAAGCTCCTACCAAAGACAAAAGAGAAAGAAGTCCAATGGGCAGAAGTCAGAACAGGCCAAGAAGAAATTCAAATGCAACTGTTATAATTGTGGCAAGGCTGGTCATAGATCTTCTGATTGTCATGCTCCAAGAAAGGACAAAAACAAAGGCAAAGGCAAAATTCAAGCAAACACCGTGGAAAAGATGGAATGCAATGATATCGGAGTATAACTTAGTTGGAAATTCCAAGGAGTGGTTTCTCGACTCAGGTGCCACTAGACATATTTGCTCTGCGAAAGAAGCCTTTGCAACGTACACTCCTGCTGAGTGCAATGAAGATTTATTCATGGAAACACAGCAACAACAAGGATTGCAGGAATTGGGAAAGTAATGTTGAAAATGACATCCGGCAAGGTGTTGACTTTGAACAATGTTCTGCATGTCCCTACTATTAGGAAGAATTTAGTTTCTGCTGCACTACTCGTTAAGAACGGGTTTAAGTGTGTCCTAGTTAGTGATAAAGTTGTAATAAGTAAGAATGAAATGTTCATAGGAAAGGGCTACCTCAATGAGGGTCTTTTCAAACTAAATGTAATGGTTGTTGATAGTATTAATAAAAATTCTGCTTCTGTTTACTTATTGGAGTTAAGTGATTTATGTCATGCCCGTTTGGGACATGTAAATTACAAAGCCTTGCGAAAATTGGTTAATCTAGAAGTATTGCCTGATTTTAAATGCGATAAATCAAAATGTGAAATTTGTGTGGAAAGTAAGTTTGTTAAACATCCTTACAAGTCTGTTGAAAGAAATTCTAAAACTTTAGACTTAATTCATAGAGATATATGCGATATGAAGTCAACACCATTTCGTGGTGGAAAAAAGTATTTTATAACTTTTATTGATGACTGCACTCGATTTTGTTATGTATATTTGCTTAATAGTAAGGATGAAGCAATTGATGCATTTAAGCAATACAAAAATGAAGTGGAAAACCAATTGAATCTAAAGATAAAAATGATTCGGAGTGATAGGGGGTGGGGAATATGAATCTCCTTTTGCAGAGATATGTTTGGAATATGGTATTATTCATCAAACTACTGCACCTTATACACCACAGTCAAATGGTTTGGCAGAACGGAAGAACAGAACATTAAATGAAATGATGAATGCCTTAATGATTAATTCTGGTTCACCGCGAAATCTTTGGGGGGAAGCCATCCTTACAGCTAATAAAATACTCAATAGAGTACCCCATCGAAAAACACAATCAATTCCATATGAGTTGTGGAAAGGAAGAAAACCCAACTTGAAATATTTCTAAGTGTGGGGGTGTTTAGCCCAAGGTAGAGGTTCCTTTACCGAAGAGGGTTAAAATTGGACCCAAAACAATAGATTGTGTCTTTATTGGGTATGCTGTGAATAGTAAAGCCTGTCGATTTTTGGTTCACAAATCTGATAATCCTGAGATTCATGTTAATACGATAATTGAATCAGATAATGCAGAGTTTTTTGAAAACATTTATCTGTATAAAACTGAAAGTGAGTCAACAAGTGAAAGACCTAAACGACCAAGAGAAAAATCAATAGAAAATATTCTAACTAGTGAGGAACCTAGGCGAAGTACTCGACAACGAAAATCTGTTTCTTTCGGACCAGATTTTGTAGCACTATTGCTTGAAAATGAGCCTTAAATATTTAAAGCAGCTATGTATTCGTCAGAGTCAACTTATTGGAAAGAAGCAGTCAATAGTGAGATTGAATCAATTTTAAGAAATCACACTTGGGAATTAACTGATCTTCCTCCAGTAAATAAACCTTTAGAATCAAAGTGGATCTTTAAAAGGAAAATGAAACCTGATGGGACTATTGACAAATATAAGGCTAGACTGGTAGTCAAAGGGTACAGACAAAAGGAAGGTCTGGACTACTTTGACACATACTCTCCAGTAAGAAGGATAACATCAATTAGGATTTTAATAGCACTAGCAGCAGTGCATGATCTTAAAATCCACCAAATGGATGTAAAGACAGCCTTCTTAAATGGAGAGTTAGAGGAAGAAATTTACATGGAATAACCTGAAGGGTTTATAGTTCCTGGTAAAGAAAAGAAAGTGTGCAGACTTGTGAAGTCACTTTATGGACTCAAGCAAGCACCCAAACAATGGCATGCTAAATTTGATCAAATAATATTGGCAAATGGATTCAAGATTAACGAATGTGATAAATGTGTTTACATTAAAAACGTTATGAATCATGAAGTCATTGTTTGTTTGTATGTTGATGACATGTTAATAATGATTAAAGAAATTGACGATATAAATGCTACTAAGCGCATGTTGTCCAGCAAGTTCGATATGAAAGACTTAGGAGTTACTGATTTGATCTTAGGGGTTAGGATTATCAAAACTCCCCAGGGACTAGCATTATCTCAATCACATTATATTGAAAAAATATTGGATAAGTTCAATTACTTGAATTTCAATGTAGTCAAAACTCCAATTGATTTAAGTTGTACATTTAAAAAGAATGAAGGTCAAAGTGACTCTCAATTGGAATATGTAAGAGTGTTGGAAAGTTTGATGTATATTATGAATTGCACGCGACCAGATATAACATGTGCTATTATTAAACTGAGTCAGTACACGAGTAATCCGAATCAAACTCACTGGATGGCTATGAAACGTGTGTTGGGTTATCTGAAATGGACACAACATTATGCTTTGCATTATAATAAATATCCTGCTGTGATTGAAGAATATAGTGATGCAAATTGGATCACCGAGTCAAATGATGTAAAATTCACGAGTGGTTATGTATTCATACTTGGTGGAGGAGATGTCTCTTGGAAATCTTCCAAACAGACATGTATTGCTCGCTCCACAATGGAATCTGAATTCATTGCTTTGGATAAGGCTGGTGAAGAAGCGGAATGGCTTCGGAATTTCCTAGAGGATATTCCATTCTGGCCCAAACCTGTTGGACCAATTTGCATACATTGCGATAGTCAAGCAGCAATAGGTAGGGCATGGAGCGTTATATACTACGGGAAGTCCTGTCATATACGACGTAGACATAACACCGTAAGACAACTGCTCTCTAGTGGAATTATCACAATTGACTATGTAAAATCAAGCGATAATGTGTCAGATCCACTAACGAAAGGCCTAGTGAGAGAGGCAGTTGAAAGATCATCTAAGGGAATGGGTTTACGACTTAGGACAAGTCAGCATGACGGTAACTCTATCTAGTAGAATGGAGATCCCAAGAGCTAGATTCAAGGAGAAAAATAAAGTTGTGACTGACGGTTCGACATTGTCAATTAACTCAATCCATTCTCATGATGAAGACAATGTTCAGGAAAAGGTTAAGACATTAAGGCTTGTTAATGAGGTAATAAAATTTAAAGTTTTTAATGATTTGCTAAGTTTGGTAGATTTGATTAAATAGTGTATCTATGAGATGACACGGTTAGAAATCACCTATGTGAGTGTGAAGTGGAAGCCGCTTCAAAGAGAATTTTATGTCAAAAGCCTATTCTCTATACATTCATGAAACCAGGAGGTGTTCATGGCTGAAATGAACACAACCGTAAGAATCATAAACAGTAAAGGGTTAATTGTGTGACATATGGTTGTCTAGGTATACACCAAGTTCGACGGTTCAAAGATATCTTATCTACTGATTGACCGAGTATATCCGACATATGTTCACTACGGAAAGTCCACAGGGGAAACCTACTTATCCAGATGCAATTAATCCTTGCTTGTAAAGTACACAATTGTCCGTGCATTCCTATCTTATAATTATTCCCCATCAATGTGAGGTATTGTTGGGTATTGAGCAAGAATTGATGGGAAATAGAGGGAAGGAGAGAAATTTGAAAAGTTTAGAACTTGAAAGGTTGGGAACTTGAAAAGTCCTCTAATGCTTTAATGAAAAAGGCAATAGTCCCTCATCGGTAATGGAAATGAAAATAGGAGAGTTTAAATAAATAAACACTCCTATTAATTGTTAAAAGGGTTGGAAAGAGGGACCCCCTCGCGCCGTCGTCGTCGTCGCTCGCTCGCTTCGGCTACGGCTTCGGCTTTGGCAAATGATCGATCTAAAGATAATTTTTTGGACAAATTTATTTTAATTATTTATTTAATTAATTAAATGGCCAAAAATTATTTTCAATTAATTAGTTGATAACAGAAGTTAACCGAAATGTTTTCAATTGTTTAGTTAACCCGACCCGACACGGATCCACGCGCGGGACCCATTTTATATTTCGTTATATTTAAAAAAATTCCCGCCATGACTGTTCTGAAAGGTTGCAACTTTCAGGAACAGTCAATACTATTTGAAAGTTTGCAACCTTTCATTAATGGTCGTGCCAATTCTGAAAGGGTTGCAACCTTTCATAATATATTCTTCTTGCCTATAAATACCATTCAGTCTTCAGAATATTTCCCTACGAATTTTCAGATCTTCCTTCTTCTTAAAAACACATATTTCTTCGTGTACTTTCCTGATGTGGATTGATTCGCTGACAGTAGAGTTTTTGGTATCTATACTCTACTGATTAAGATCATTTTACCCTGAGAGGTTATATTCCAAATTAAACCTCGGATACTAGAGGGGAATAATTTCCTTAAGGGGACACTGTGAATTCAGTGGACTTGATTTTCTTCCTAAATTATTAAAAAGAGTATTCCAGATTCTGGTAAGTTTCTACAGATTCAATTATTTTTTAGAAATAAATTTTTGTTCATCTTACTTACTGGTTCTAAAAATCTCAGCTACTTCATGTTTCGAAATGATTTATTACAACCAATAATTTCAGATTTTCATAACACAGATTGACAACAAACAAAACTACGATCTTTAAAATAAATATGTATATGGATTACATTTATGACTATTGACTATTTTTCTACGTTTTGGATTAAATTTATTTCTTTTATTGATTTCTTTTTTATAAATACATTCAATTTTAATGACATATCTTTATGATATTATTGGGGAATTTGTATTTGAAATTTTGTGAAAGATGTGACAACTTTTTAGAGTCAAACGACAAGTATTTTCACTAATATTTCATAATGTATTTTTTCCATCATATTGATATGCAAAAAGTTATTATTTATAGTAATTTTTGTATAGTTTTTGAATATCTGGTTTTTTTTGTTTCAAATATCGAATTAATGTAATCGAATTATAAAATTGGCTTGTGTGTTTAAGAATTCTAAAAGATATGTTGAGTCAATCGCAATTTCAAAGGGTTAACTATTGTGATCCTGAATTAGCATTAGACCATGTTAAGGGCCTTTCGGCAAAGATGTGATTTCACACAATAACTCGAGAGCACAAGTCGATTACCGAATCACCCATATAGTTTCTAACAACCCCTCCGATGTAACACAGGTAATCCCTATCATTTTGAGCTGGTATAGGTGTCACCTATGTTGAGTTTAAGAAATAGTTAACATGAGGAGGTTTCCATTAAATGATAGCAACCGCCTTATAATTACCATCCAAACTATCACCTGGATGGTTGGTGGAAAGAATGAATACAGTAGCATGATCTATGATAATGTACGTTTTTAATCAGGAGTATTTTTTATTGTGATAATTGTTATTTAGATTCAATCATAAGTTTCATAGGGCGGACAGATAAATAATATCCCAATAAACTCGATTGTTGTTAGGGTATTGGAGGTCTCTAAGATCAAGTTGCCGAGAAAGTTGACTAATTATCGAGCCAATTTTTTGAGCAATGTGACATTGTAAGAGAGTATGTTGCCATATGGCAGACAGGGCAAAGTTGATCAAGTATGATACCCAACCAAGGGAGGTATATTAGGTTGTCCGGAGACCGAATCACCCCCACCCAGGTCAACCCCATACAAAAATATTTTAAAATTATTTTTAAAAATAATTTAAATTTTAAGAATTTTCATTTTTATGCCCTTCTTATGACCTAGTCAATTTTATTTTATTTTTTAAAAATAAAAAATTGTTTTTGAAAAACACTTTTCTAAGTCAGGTTTTATTAGGCTGGGTCAGACCTTAGGGTTGGATTTTGGAATTGCCATCAAGCCCTTGTCCTAGTTTGGATGTAGGAGTCGGGGTCCTAGATCAATTATCACGGTTAATTTTCTGATATTATTTTCCTAAAGAGTATTTTTTTAACCTCAAGCCAAACTAAAAAATATTTTTGAAATTATTTTTCATTCACCAACCAAACATTAAAAACAATCAAACATAAGAAAATAAATTAGATTTCTACTTGTTTTCAAGAAAATATTTTTCCTCGAAAAACATTATCAAGTTCAGTTGCTTATAAAAATCAATCAATAAGCATTCAACTCAACTCACCCGTTAAGGAAGGGTTTATCACAACTATATATATTCTATATAAGGTTTAAATTCTTTTTGTTATTTCAGATATAGAACTAGACAATACATATGTATCAAACCAGATTGCTTGGGTTCTTGCAGTGGCGGAGCCACATGTTGTGAACGGGTGACCCCTTCGTCGGAAAATTATATTATATAGCTTGAATTAAAATAGTTTTTTATGTATATCTATATTAGATACTGACACTTCTTGACTTCTATACGATTTTATTTCTTTATATTTTGACACTTCTTAGACCAAATTCTAGCTCCGCCACTGGATTCTTGTTAGTCATTTTCCCTGTATCCACTACTCATGAAACAATAGTTTTGTCCTTTTCCACCCTTGTTCATTAATGTTCTGTTCCAGCACGGTAGCAGTTTAAAATGCTCAAAAACATATAAGATAAAACTTCCGTGTAAGAAGTAGGTACAACTTACAAGTGCTAACTTTTTCCATCTTTGGTAAGTCGAACAAAAATTAGTCCTTCTGTAGCAAATTCTTTTACAGT
Organism: Solanum arcanum; assembly: GCA_027789145.1. Classification (NCBI taxonomy): domain Eukaryota; kingdom Viridiplantae; phylum Streptophyta; class Magnoliopsida; order Solanales; family Solanaceae; genus Solanum; species Solanum arcanum. Next base: position 54,918,015 of record CM050942.1, on the reverse strand, counting down.
GGTCTTATTTCTAATTAGTGGCAATTTGTACTCCCTCGGTTCTATTCTACTTGTGATGATTATTAAGTGAGACTACAGATAATGGGGAAATAGATTCTAATATTGAGAGGTTTCAAATAGAGCTGCAAGCAGTGTCGATACCTATTTTAGCAGAACAGATGATCGTGTGTCTTTTAAACTATCTATAAAACATAGGACTTCTTGTTATATATGGTAAATGTAACAAAAATAAAATGGAAAAATAATGACATCAAAAATACTACTTGGAAACCCTTCTAAATAATAGAAAAACTGCGGGCCAAGAGGAGCAACGGATATCACTATAGTAAGGAATTTTATACTTGTTTAGTCACGAATAAAATACTCAAAATGATTACTACACACTCAAAAGGAACACCATTCTTTTGGTTTTCACCTTATTAAAATATCGCCCACACTTTATTTTTCTTCACAGATTACTTTTCTTGTATGGTCTATGGAATATCTCACTTTGCTCTCAAATGAATTTTCTCTCTAGCTTGGTATGTTCTACAAATGAGCAAGAATATTCTATTTATAGAAGGATAATATCATGCCTATGTCACTAATGACATAGGTAAATATAACAAAGTCAAAAAATTGTTGCAAATCTTATCAATGTGCCAACTACCGAATCTTAATTTTCAACTCTCATCATATTCCTTTTTAACAATTACTTGTATCAATTGAATAGCAAAAGTTGACCCAAAAATGGGATGTACTCAACAAATCTCCCCCTCCAGTCTCATTCACTGGAATGAGGTATCTTCATTTCTTTAGAGAGAGCTCATAACCACAAGCTCTTTGCATAACTCGAACTTGTCTTTCAGTATCGTCTTGGTCAGCATATCTGCAGGATTTTCACTTGTGTGGATCTTTTTGACGTGAAATATTTTACTCTCCACTTTCTCACGAATCCAATCATATCTGACGTTGATGTGTTTTGTTCTTGCATGGTACATTGAGTTCTTAATCAAGTCTATTGCACTCTGGCTGTCACAATAGACAATATACTCCATCTTATTCAAACCAAGTTCTTGAAGAAATCACTTGAGCCATATCATTTCCTTGTCGGCTTCAGTAGGCGCAATATACTCAGCTTCAGTTGTAGATAGTGCAACATGCTTTTGCAACTTTGACTATCATGATATAGCTCCGTCTGAAAAAGTAAACAAATATCCAGTAATTGATTTTCTGTTATCAAGGTCACCTGCCATATCAGAATCTGTGTAGCTTTTCAAAATTTTATTTGATGCTCCAAAACACAATCATTCATTTGAGCTTCCTTTAAGATACCTGAGTATCGATTTCAAGCTTCCCGATGCTCTTTTTCCGAATTGTCGAGAAATCTGTTGACAACACAAACTGCGTGAGCAATATCAGGTCTAGTGCATACCATTGCATACCTTAGAATTTCGACGACGGAGGAATATAGAACTTTGTCCATGTTCTCTTTTTCCTCCCTAGTTGTATGATACATCTTCTTTCTCAATTTCATATGACCAGCAAGAGGTGTGCTAACACGCTTAATATTCTTCATATTGAAACGCTCAAGTACACGTTCAATGTACTTCTTCTTGGACAAATAAATCTTCCTTTTATCTCTGAGACAAGTAATTCTCGTGCCCAAAATTTGCTTGGCATAGCCCAAGTCTTTCATAGAAGAAGACTTACACAACTCTTTTTTCAGCTCGTCAATCTTGGAAGTATTTTTGTCCACAATCAACATATCATCCACATACAGCAAGAGGATGATAAAATCATGGTCAGAAAATTGTTGTACAATAAAGTCTTCTTATAAACATGCTCCCCTATAACAAATTCAAACTTCTTGTACCACTGTCTGGGAGCTTGTTTAAGGCCATAGAAACTCTTTTTCAATTTGCATACAAAGTTTTCTTTACCTTCTACTTTGAATCCCTTAGATTGTTCCATATAAATCTCTTCTTCTAGGTCACCGTGAAGGAAAATCGTCTTCACAATCATCTGCTCAATCTCGAAATTAAGACTAGCATCCAAACCTAGAAATGTGCAAATCGAGGACATTTTCACAACAGGAGAAAATATTTCGTCAAAGTCAATCCCTTCCTTTGATTAAATCCTTTAACAACCAATCTAGCTTTGTACCTAGGCTTCAAGTTGTGTTCTTCAACTTTAACTTTGAACACCCACTTGTTCTTAAGCTCTCATGCCCTTAGGCAATTTTACTAACTTATAAGTATAGTTCTCATGCAGAGACTTCATTTCATATTGCATGGATTCAATCCATTGATGATTGTGCTTATCTTCCATGGCCTCCTCATAACATTCAGGTTCTCCCCCGTCAGTGGTTAACACATTGTGGACCACTGAAGCGAAATATTCGATTTGTCCACAACTTCATGAGCAACAGGATCATCAATAACAATATCATTGTTATTATCAACATCAACGTGTTGATTCGATACATGATTCTGGGCGTCACCATGATGTTCAAGTTCAACAACATCATGCACACTTGTGTGAGGAACTTCATCATGATGAACTATACAATCAAAACTTAAAGACTTCAGCTTTTCCGCTTTGTCAATATCTTCAATTGTTTGATTCTTCATGAAAATAATATCACGGCTTCTGACAAGTTTCTTTTCAATTGAATCATATAGACTGTAATCGAATTCATCAAGGTCATATCCAATGAAGATGCACTGCCTTGTCTTGGCATCTAACTTTGACCTCTCATCTTTCGGCACATGTACAAAAGCTTTGCAACCAAATACTTTCAAATGGTCATAGGAAACATCCTTTCCATACCAAACACTATTTGGTACATCACTTTGTAAAGCAACAAGAGGATATAGATTAATAACATGTGCAGCGGTCAATAAAGCCTCACCCCAAAATGAGTTCGGCAATTTTGCTTCAACAAGCAAACATCTAACTCATTACATCAAGGTCATGTTCATCCTCTTAGCCAAACCATTAAGATGAGGAGTCTTGGGAGGAGTTTTCTGGTGTGTAATACCTTGATGCTTGCAGTATTCGTCAAATGGTCCACAATATTCATCACCATTATTAATACGAATACATTTTAATTTTTTTCCAGTTTCTCTTTCAACTGAAGACTGAAACTCCTTGAAGACACCTAACACTTGGTCTTTAGTCATCAAGACATAGACCCAAAGTTTTCTCGAGCAATCATTAATAAAAGTGACAAAGTAGAGTGCACTACCCAATGTCTTTGTCTTTATTGGACCACATAAATCAAAGTGCACCAACTCAAGCAACTCTGTCTTTCTTGAAGGAGGGTAGGACTTAAAGGAAACTCTATTTTGTTTACCAACCAAGCAGTGCTCACACTTTTCTAATTTAACACTTTTGAAATTTGACAAAAAAAAATTCTTGGCTAGAACATTTAGTCTTTTCTTGCTAATGTGGCGGAGTCTCTTGTGTCATAATATTGAAGAGATATTGCTTTCAACCGCATTCACCATATCAACACGAGCTAATGTTGTAGTCTAGTATAGATCACGACGTTTGTTACCACGAACCACAACCAAGAAACCCTTAATGAGCTTTCATTTTCCATCACCCTTGGTACTAACATATATTTCATCATCTAAAACACCAACAGAAATTGGGTACAAATGAACATCAAGAGCATGTTTCACATTGTTCAAAACTATTTTAGTTCCAACACTAGTTTCCAAACAAATTGTACCAATACCAACCACCCTAGAAATAGTCTCATTACCTATACTCAAGGTTCCAAAATCACCAGGAGTATAAGAAAAGAAAAAATCCTTCCTTGAGGTCACATGAGATGCAGCACCAGTGTCCACAAAGCATCTTGACTCATCACAATCAATATTTATCATATCTGCATCAAGGATAGTAACAAGATCTTTGGTGGTAATGGTGGCTAGACAATTTTCATTGCCATCTTCTTTAGTTTCCTCTTTGTTTTTAACTTCCTGCAGAATTTCTTTGTGTGCCCTTTTATGCCACAGTGATAACACTCAATATCCTTAAGTCTGTCTTTGGATTTGCTCCTATTTTGTTCTCTATAATGAGAATCACAAGTTTTATTTCTCCCCCTGGGGCCAGTTATCAGGACATCTGACGAAGAAGAACCTTGAATTTTTCTTCTAATCTCTTCATTCAAGACACTATTCTTGGTGGAATCCATATAGATCACACAATCTGGAGCAGAATTTGACAATGAGGTTCCAAATGTTTCCCAAGAGTTTGGTAGGGAACCAAGTAGAAGTAATTCTTGAATTTCTTCATCAAATTGATGCCCATAGCAGATAATTGGTTCATGATCCCCTGAAAATTATTCAGATGGTCTGTCATCGAAGAACAGTCATGATACTTTAAACTCAACATCTGCTTTATTAAGAACATTTTGTTGTTGGCATTCTTCTGAGCATACAAACTTTCAAGATGCTCTAATATGCTTCGAGCATGTGTTTTCTCCAGAAATATGGTTCAACACATTATCGTCAACCCATTACCTAATGAATCCACAAACTTGTCTGTGCAACAGATTCCACTCTTCATCTGTTTCAGGCTTTACAGTGGTAAATACTGGTTTATAAAAATTCTTAAGATAAAGCAAATCTTCCATTTTCCCCTTCCAAATGGCATAATTAACACAATTCAAAGTAATCCTTCTACTTGTGTTGGCTTCCATCGCTTTCCCCAAAAAAAATATTGTTATCGCAAATCAAAGTAAATTTTTTTTGATGTGAAAGTTCAGAATGTGCAGCAACTACAGAGCATACTCAGATAAAATCTTAGCTCTGATACCAGTTTGTTGGGAAAATACGAATAAACACAAAAATATATATAGTAAAAGTAACAAAATGAAATGAGAAAATAATGACACCAAAAATTTTACGTGGAAATCCTTCTAAATAAGGAAAAAATACGGGTCAAAAGGAGCAACTGATATCACTACAATAAGAAATTTTACACTGTGTAGTCACCAATACAATACTTAAAACGACTACTACAGACTCAAAAGGAACAACACTCTTTTGGTTTTTACTTTACTAAAATATCGCTCACACTCTATTTTTCTTCACAGATTACTGTGTTTGTATAGTCTATGGAATACCTCACTTTGCTCTCAAAATGGATTTTCTCTCTAATTTGGTGTGTTCTACAAATGAGCAAGGATGCTCTATTTATAAAAGTTAAAATCATGCCTATGTCATTTGTGACAGGTAAATATAGCAAAGACAAAAAAGGGTTGCAAATCTTACCAATTTGCCAACTACCAAATCTTAATTTTCAACTCTTATTTAACAATTACTTGTATCAATTGGATAGCAAAAGTTGACCATAAAATGAGATGGACTCAACACTTCTTGAGATTGTCATGGTTTGCCAAATTTGAGATAGTGTCTTACTTTTACACATCTAAAGTAATAATATTTGGTCGTGTATCATACTGTTTATTTTTGTGAATCAGATAAGTTTCAAGATCAAGCAACTCAAGGATATACAGAGCAGAAATAGTATTAACGCCTGTAACGAGACAGGGTATATAATATTATGAATTAATTTTCAATCGTGGATACATATGTTTCCTTAAGATACTAATACGGCTACCATTATTGGAATCAACCTAAAGTTAAAGTAGAATAGACTTATGCTTACTATAACACCAGATTTTGAGATACATAATTTATTCTGCTATTAGTTATAAACATAAATTTAATCTCAAACTTAATCATCATATATGCTTACACACCTTAATATAGTAATACAAAGAGTGAACTGTAAAATCTAGTATTTTAATCAAACCACATAAGTTTTACTTGGATCATTCCTCTTTCGCTTAATTAATCATCAAACATAGGAGAAAATTTACATGCTAAAATGGGGTACGTGAATTCATGATTTCTCTGTAAAATTAGATATTTTATGCATATATTTTTATAAAATTAATATATTGTTTGGTGGCATCCATGCGACAAGAAAGCTAAACGTTGCAATTGAGTGTTAAGATTAAAAAATTTCCTCCTAATACATTCTTTTCTTCTTTTTCTTAGTGGTACATCCAAATATTAGAAATTTTGAATACATATTTACATTCATATTCGAATCGAGGAAGCAACTTTTTCCCTTCATCATAATATCTTGAAAAGATTAACTAATTAGTCAAAAAATTTAGCATAATTGAAAACATTTATACTTTAAATTAATTATTATAAATGTCAATATGTCAATATTTTAACAAATAAAGTATAACCTAATATAGTTCATTTACCTTCTTTTGATTTTTAAAACTGAGCCTTTTTTGACTCCCTTATGACGAAAGGAAAGAAAAAAACTCAATTATCCACTTTTCTCTCTCTAAATTTTTTAGCTAAATTTATCATTTCTCTTTCACTCTCTATCACAATTTCTTCCATTATTCCATTTTCTCAAGTAATTTAAACTTTGCATTCTCAAAAATCAAAATTCCTCCTTTTCTGTTAGAAATCTCAAAAATTATTCGAAAGATTTTCAATGTTAAATACGCGCAAATACATTACCGTAAAGTATCTTTTCAAAAAATTTAAGTTTTGGGTATTTATGATTTTTTACGATTTCGACTCAATAGTTTCAGTTTTTGTGTGATTTGTTTTTCCGTATTGGAGATATAGTAGTTCATCAACATTCATACAACATATATATTATTTGATTTTATATATATTGTTGTGTGTTTAATAATTTCGAGATTTTTATTTAAGGTTTTAGGTAAGGGAGAAGAATCAGATTTTCACTATAATGTCCTGTTCAAAGAGGATTACAAGAGGTATACCAAATAATCATCAACCTTTTTGAAACATTTTCGCTATTGATTTATGCATTATACAAGAATTGTTCGAAAATGTTGGCTCTGCGGCCAAATGTCCGGAGAGAGTAGTTAAAAAAAAAGAGTTGTGGATGCGAAAGAAGTTGTTGAACAAGTTTAACAATATATGTATTCAATATTGATAAATGTTTTATTATTTTCATACTTATATCCATGTGTAAAAAAATTATATCATAGTAGTCAAAATTATATTACAAAATATAAACTCACATTCGTTTAACAATACTTGTATTCAATTTTGATAATTGTATGTATTTACTATCATATTTGTATCCTAGTGATCAAAATTATATTTATATAAATGCATATGTATCTGTATCATTATCAGATATGTTTGTTGCATTCCAAACAACCACTTACAAAATACACTACAATTGTCATAACTTTGTATTTCAAACAACCACTTATAATAGACACCATAATTATCATAGCCTTTTTGACTATAGATATAAAAAAAAACAGCCAAACACTTTTATCAAAATGTTTCCTTTTCGGATTGTGGATATAATATCTATTAAAATGATAATGGGTACAATATTTATCAAAACTATTCTTCAATTGCACTAAACATTACTTCATCTGTCCCCCTTTATATATCAATCGAATTTTATTGGGTTTGATGTAACTTGTGCAGTTCCAGATATATTGGTAAATTTCAACTAAAAAATATTTTCTTATAAGTATTTTTTAAATCACTTCATGAATGTTAAATATAATTTAAAATTTTAGACTAAACAATTAGGCTGAATAGGTTAATCTGGTGCTATCAAATCACAAATAGTATTAGTTCAACCGATTTCGATTGACCTTTCATATCTTCAAGGTGAACTGACAAGTCACGACCCACAAGTCTTGGGTTGGTTCAATCTGAGCTACTATCGGATTTGATTCAATCTTGTAACAACTCTGCCTAATTGACACTTTTAGATTGATTTAGGATCGTGCATAAAAAACTTGTAGGTGATAAATCAACATGAAAGTCACATATCTTGTTGTATACCTTGTTTTATGGGTGGAGATTCAAAAAGAGAATTAAAAAAATTACAATTGTGTATGTATGGTTAAAATTTTTATTTTATGTATACATTAAATATTGAATCTTATTGACACATAAGAAGATCATATATGTAATAACTATAGTAGCTTTGTGGCATCTTTCATTAAAACTGACTCTTTTCATTGCGTTCAACTCCTTCTTTACGTATCTAATTTCCAGTGAAATTACTATATATTTTTGAAAGTTATTTCATTCAATATCTTCAGCTCATTTCATTCAACTCCTCCGTTAGTGATTTTAAAGCTAGGATAGCAAAACTGTAAATGATTTTTAAATTCTCTCAAAATTCATTTTGAAATGATTTGAGACTTGATATAAATCCAATGTGTAAATTCATAAATCTCACGAGCACTCTAAGAAATGGTCCAAATGCTACAAAAACCAAGAAGATGAAAATGACATTTGGCTTTCTAGGAAAGGAATAGTAAAAGTGACAATCTTATTAATTAGATATATTTTATCTTAAATTTCAACGTAATCGTAGATTAAATTATTTCAACCTGTACAATCTATGTTGTTTTTTTTTACTAAAGTAGCATAATTAAGTTTTCTAACAGAAAAGTTGCAAAACTTTCACCTCAGTAAAACACAAAAATCACTACCACTGAAAAATTCATCAATCAATCGATAGATGATATATAATGTCATAATTAAGTGATCATCCATCTATTTAAAGTTGAAATAGTTGTAGTTAAATCACTACACTAATTATTTCTCATAAATATGATGTACAATATCAGAAATTAAGATATACAATTGTCAATTTTATGGTTTATTATAATATGAATAGTACACCTAAAGATCATCATCTCAACTATAATATTTTATATTATTTTAGTAAATAACATCTTAGATAGTTGTATGATTTGTATTTTATTAGGATTAAAGAAAATATTTAAACACAATCTCTGTATTTGTATGACGAAGTTGATACAGTTGGTGGCTTTAGTGGTGGTCCTTATTATGTCATAATTTTACTATTTTTAAAACAATCACTTTTTGAAATGTTTTAATCAATTTGAGAAAAATACTTAGAAATGAGTAGCCATTTAATTTTTTAAAAAATTAAGAAAATTTAATTTAAAAAGACTCTAAGAGATTAAATCTATATAAATTTAGAAGAAAATGGGTAAAAGGTTTTTGTTTACGCTTCAAGAAGATTTTTAAGGCATTTGAACTGTTCATTAACACACAATTATCCTATGACTTGACTAAAACTTTTTTACTAACTTTGAAAAATATTTAAAGGAATACAAATCATTTGAAAACAATTGAACTTAAACCTTTTGAAATAATTTAGAAAGAAAGTAGGCTTTGTCAAAAGTGACCAAATAAAAAAACCAATTAAATGAGATATTAATGTATCCGAATTACATATTAATGAAAATAAGTGAAAAATTATCATAATAAGAAATGACTCATCTTTAGGAGATTTAATTAAATAAATCAAGCAAATAAAGGTTAGAGTTAATACATGAACAAATTATCACAATTAAATAAGGATAAATTACAGAAATAGACACATTTTGTTTCATTTATTTTCATTATTTCCTGTTAATTTTTTTAAAATTCTCCAATTTTTTTTTAATGTATTCAAGTTGCATATTAATGTATCCAAGTTACATATTATTAATGTATCTGAGCCAGTATTTAATGTATTTGAGCTACATATTATGCATCTAGGTTAGTTTTTGATGTTTTCGAGCTACATATTAATGTATCCGAGACAATATTTAATGTATCCGAGCTACATATTAATGTATCCGAGCTTCAATTATTGTATTCGATTTTTTTTAGTTTTTAAGGGATTAATATATTTAGAAACTTATTAAGGATAGATTGTAATTTCATATTAAAACTATGGGATTTATGTAATTTACACATTAAATAATTTAAGGGTAAAGGAGAAATTGAGTTTGGGCCCTTGTTGGGCCTGATTTCAATTTTTGTATATACTTGTTGTATATCAGTGTATATCAGATGTATACAGTCCACTTTTCTGCTTTCCAAGACCTTTTTGTCGACTTCAAAGACTTTTTCCTCAACATCTCAAGGTTAGTTGACTCGATAATAGTAAATTTTTTCTCCATGATCCAATCACCTAACGACAAGGAGAGGATATAGAGTTTGTGAGGACTCAGAGTTGAATTTTCACGTGCATAAACAAATGAAAAGGAACATTAGTAGTGCCCACAACAGTTTATAAGAGAAATGAAGCAATATGATATTTTAAAACAATAATCCAAAGAATAAATGCTCAAAAAATTGTTTCTCAAAAACAAAAAAAAATTAGGAGTAGGTTGGTTAAAGTATTGGGGGCGGGGTTGGGGGGGGGGGGGGGTTCCTGTCGGGAGGGGTAATTTTTTTCTTAAAACAAATTTATTTAAATGGGTTAGAACCATTTTGCCAAATCATATTTAACCAAATCCCTATTTGCTCATATTATATTTGGATGAATTGTAATTTAAAATATTTTTTCTCAATCTATATTCAATCCATTCAAATCTAATTTAATCCAACCATTTGTCACCCCTAGTTTGAGCCGGGTATTGATGGATTTGGATCGGCTAAAGTTGAATGGAAGTTGGGTTGGGAATATTGGAATTGTGAGAATGGGCTAAAGGAAAGGAAATAAGAATAGGACTTTTATCAAAACAACAATATGTTAGTTTTTTTTGTGACACAGTAACAATATTTCAATATTTAGTAAAACTAGCATGTTTTAATTAGTTTAGATTATGAATACCGTTTTATGAATACCGTTTTTTTTTCTTTTAATATGATATGTATATTTATAAAAAAAAATTTATAGAAAAAATGGAAATTAAAACATAAAAAGGTAAATAGGATTAATAATCCTTCAGTTACTTTTTAAAAAGCTGTACTTTTGCCATCTTTTAAGTTGAGCATTTTCTTTTTCTTCTTTGTTTTTGATATTTATAAAAAAAAAAAAAATAGGAACAAAGTTGTCTCCTTAATTATTCAATTGATAAAGAAGCTTGATTATACAATTAGAATTCTGCAAATATAATCGAATACGGAAATCTTTTGAAAGCGAAAATTTTCGAATTCCACAGCAACAATTTATTCCTTTCAGTGTAATTCATAATTTTGAGATCATGTATTTTTTAAAATATTTAATATGAATACGTTAAATGTTTGTATGATTTGAATTTTTTTTGGAAGCTCGACGTAAGTTCCATTGATATCAATAGAAAATCTCCGAACAAGATAAGTAACAATAATATAATTATATCTGATTATATGATGTGTACAGCTGGATATGTGTTTGACTCTGTTTAGACCCATATTAGTTATGTATTTTTTGATTATTTCTTGTTTTTAACAATATGAAATTCTATATGTATTAATTTTGAAACGGTTATTACTGTGTGCAAAAAGTTGTGAATTTGAGTTCAATCTTTACCGATTTTGGTACCCTTTGAACGTACACTTTTTTGAATGTAGATTGGACACTTTTTTTATTTATTTTGGAATACTACAAAAATGTGATCATCAATTATATATTTGTTATTGTAGCCATGGGAAGCATTAGTTTTTTGGTCATGCATTCTGGGAGGTGGAACAAGGAAAATTGCTATGTTGATTACAGTACAGAAGCAATTGTGCTAAAAGAGCATGAGACATTTAGAGAACTAATGGATCTTGTTTCAAAGCAGCTTTGTGTTGACTTGAGCTTCAACATTATGAAAATAAATATAAGATAGAGGGTAGTACTGCACCTCTGGAAATACATAACGACATGGGTGTGAGAGTGTATGTGTCGTTGAAAAAAGATAACAAAGAATTATCAAAGTATCCTCTATGTGTATCCGTATTTGTGAATGACTGTCAATTAGCTGATAGAAATATTTTAGAAGATGGATTCGAAATGTGTGGGCCTGATGGAATAGATATAGTTGATACAGAAGCATTAGTGCTTAGTGTGCCGAACAATAGCGATTACATGAATTGCGATATTATGACAAACGCCAAACATAAGGTAGTGTTGGAAGATCAAGTTTATAAGGAAAAGAGAACTTTAAAGGCTGTGATGACGCAATACGCTATTGTTCATAGATTCCAATGAAAAACGGACAGATCGAGTCAAACATGGTATGTGTATTTGGGTTGGATTCTCTTATAATTGTTTTTTCATTATGTATTTTTACATTAGATCAAATATTTTATTTGTATTTTAACTAATTCTAATATTGTGTTATTCAAACAGTTATACACTTGTTTGTGTGTCTGATAATTGTGGGTGGGTGTTGAAGTCGTCAAGTATCAATATATCTGGAGTAATCAGAATTAGAAAATTCGTAGATGATCACACGTGTCCATTGAAAGATAAGGTTTATGAACAACGTCAAGCAACAAGCAATCTTATTGGAGGTATGATACAACCCAAGTTAGTTGATCATAAAAAGAAGTTGACGCCAAAGGATATACAATAAGATGTCAGCCTAGCTCTTGGAGTAAATATATCATACTCAGTGCGTGGAAGGCTAAGGAAAAGGCTGTAATTTCTTTAAGGGGTATAAGGTAATTTGTAGCATCCAATGTTAGTGTTTTGGTATTTTTAGTTATATTGATACATGCACATTTTTTGTTGAAAGCTTTTTTTACATGAATACTTTTTGTCGGACTAACAAGTTCTATATTGAGAACTTTACAGAATTAACAAAGGGGTGGAAAGAAGCAAGATTATAGTACTCGTGTGAACTTTTTATCTTTTTACTTAGACGCACACAGAAAATGTAATTTGCATATTTGCACAACTGATAAAAATTAGACCTTGTTTTAATTGTATCCTCAATTTATCACATCACATTTAAAGATACAATTTTTTTTATGTAATTAAAACTATAAGCTTCCAATCTGAAAGACATTTGCAATTTCAAACACAAAAACAACTATAGGGGCAGGTTCATGGTAACATATGAATCATATGCATATGTTTGAGATGAGGTATAGCCAGCTTCATGACATAAATATACTTGATATTTTAACATTTACAAAGTCCACTTATTTTTCTTTATAATAAATGGCCCACCAACTTTAATCTTCAGCCTTGCTTTGAGGCTTTTAGCACCTTGAGTCTTTTGTGAATGTGCATTCATCTATTATCATGCACAGTTGTATATGGATAAATTTCTAGAGTGAAGCGTGGGACTTATATGCCTTCCTAGAGATATGCATAACGACGGCATTCTAACCTCTTTTCTTTATTGTAGTTGAGTTTTTTTCAAGATAAGATCTCTGGTCGAGTAATTAACAAGTCGTTGCCTGTAGTAGATTTTCTTTTTTACATTTTTTGTACTTGCTTTGGATATTTATCAAATCACATTTAGGGATACAATATTTTTTTTATGTATTTAAAACTATAAGCTTCCAATCTGAAAGACATATGCAATTTCAAACACAAAAAACACCTATAGACATAGCATAAAAATTAGTTTCGTTAATAATTTAATACCTCTTCATCGTCATGACGTAATACTTCATCACTTCGATATTTTTGTTGATCAACAAGGGTTTTATTGCACGACACTTTCCTTTTTTTGAAGAGCTATCTATTGCCATTTTATACTCTTGTGTCATTCTCGCCGCATATCCTACATTTTCGATCAATCCTTGAGTAATGCACAAATCAAATGAGGGAAATTCCAGAAAATTTTGAATGTTGTTGTTTATACCTCTAGTAATTCTGACTGAATCAGCCATTGCATACAATACACTCTTTTTTTTCCAACAATCCAAAAATCTGAAGAAAAAAAATTCTTTTAACAACTGTTAAACCGTATTGAACATCAAACAAAAATGATTCAATATATATGAATTTTTATAATTACCTAATCTTAAACATTGAAAGAAAATCACAAAAATGGACAAAAAAAATACAAAATCATAAATGTATGATGGATATTAAAATAAAATCACATAAATTATCCATAAAATCGTGATATGTAAAATCAGAACTTTAATAAAAACATAAAAATATCAAAACCAAAAATTGAACTAACCTTGCCACCACGAAATCTACTTTAATAATGATCCTTTATGAGCTCGAAAATCTGCTTGAATCCTTGATAATCAATGGCTTTGCTGAAAATTTTGAATGGGTTTAAATTTTACCTTTCTTGAAACTTTACACGAAATTGTTAATTTTTTTTTTCATTAAATGGTTATTGGACCATGTTTTGGTCCAATAAATGAGTTTCCATAAATATATTAAATTAATAATACTAATATACACTAAAATCTAAAATACACACATTTAATAAAATACGTAACATTAATAAACATATTATTGTTCTGTCATTTTCACTAAAAAATTTAAATTAGTGTTTTTTGATTAATTATGTTCTTAAAGTTGTCTTAATTACTAATTTTTTCAATAAGAAGAATTGCATTGTACTGGGTCAGCTGAATTGGGTCTGCTAATAGGAAGAATTGGGTCGTGGGAACGGCCCATTGAAATTTGAAAAGTAGCCTAATTGAGTTTGTTTAGTAAATTCGGCTAAGATTGAAATAGGATGAATCAAAATAATCAATTTATGTGTTTTTTAATTTTAACGAAATAAAAATAATTAACTTAATTATAAACTAATTAAAATAAAAATATTAAATATTAAATAACTAAACTAATTAATCTAATATTTAACTAAGCAAAATTCTTTTGCGATGATTTTCGATTATTTATAAAATGTAGAAATATACAAAAAAATTTTATAAAAATGACAAAATTACTAAAAATGACTTGGAAACTATTTTTGAGTTTTATAAAATCAATTATTTTAAATTATTGGAAATTCTAAAAGTTCGATGACTAATTTATATTGTGGAGGGACAAAATTGATGTCAACAGTCCTAGTCTTGCTAAATAAGTAGTTGTATTAGCAGTTAAGCTAGAAAAAGGGCAATTAAAAGGAAGGGGAGGGGGAGGGGGAGGAGGATATGATATGGAGAGATATACATTTAGTATTATTTCTCTGTTATCTTTGATTTTATTATTGTTGTTGTCTAATTTGCTTTGATCGTCATATTATTTATTGTTGCTACTACAATTTTCTCCATTTTATTCTATATGGCATTCCACTTCATTTCTTTTTTCATTTTTAAAAGTAATTTTGTTATTTTCAACTTAAGTCAAAAGATCTATTCGAAACAATCTTCTTATCTTTATATTATTCAAATCAACTCCTTAAATGATCAAAATTGCTCAAATATTTCTAAACATTAATTAAGCCTAATAGTATAAAAGAAAGAGACCATTTTGTCAGTTTTCTCCGCAATTTTAGTATTTTAATTTTCATGTGTCCAATAATATTCTTTAACCAATTTTGACATACTACTTTCATATGACCAATAATAATTTTCTTCATGGCTAGAAACAAATGCATATTAGGCAATATATAGACATCAATGTCATTAGTGTTTTATTTAGTATTTGAAAATGAGTGTTATTTAGAAACTTCACTAGCAATAGAGTCAAATGAGGTAATTGAAAGCAATAAGTAACAAATTAACTAAATCTTGACTGCTATTAATGATCAAAGTTCATTTTGAGCTTTCAAATCCTAATTAGCAACGTTATACTTATTAATTAGAATTTCCCTTTGAAATATGATTATCAAAGTTAAAAATTAAAAGTTGATACCGTATAATATAATAAAATGTCGTCTACTCTCTAAGTTTACCTATTATTATTAGATAAGAGAAAATGTTTGATTAATGTGAAACAAACTTGTTAGGAATAACTAGTAATAAAATTGTCCAATTAACTATAGCACCAATATTTCATACATAAAATTGTAGATAAATGTAAAGTATATATTATTACCTTATGTTTGAATATAATTTTATGCAAAATGAATGTAGTATATCTATATGCCTAGTTTAAATCTAAATTATACACTTATTTTTTTCAGCGAAAACACTATTTATAAGAATCTCTCCCTCCCCCCCGCCCCCCCCTTCCAAATTAATAGTTATTTTTCATGTATTGAGTGACTTCATCAAATTACCATTCAATCAGGTCTTAATCGTGTCTAAATATTTTTTCTTAGTAAAAACTTTTATATATATATATGTATATTCTTTTTGTCATCATGAATTTTTTCGCCATTTTCTGTATCAAAGTTGTGTCACATGATTATGACTATCAACAATATAACATATCCCTTTTAAGGTATGATGATAATAATTTATCTATATATAAGAAAATAAATTTGAAGGGTTCACGCTAGACTTTAACTAATATATTTGTATTCTTATTCTTTAGCAAAAACCCTATTTATTGGGGAACATATAGAGCCGTCAATATGGGCTAGGCCCGTTGGGCCGGCCTGGCTTAACCCGAGATTTAATAGGGTTGGACTAAGATTTTCGAAACCCGTTTAAAAAAGGACTTTTTAGCCCGACCTGAATAAGTCTGCTCATTTGGGGGGCTTGAGAAGTATCGATAGGGCCAGCCCGTGGGCCAATAAAAATTAATTAAAAAATATAATATGATATTAAATCAATATATATATATATATATATATATATATATATATATATATATATATGAGGATCATAGTGGCCTCCATATCAATTTCTTTTTTTCCTCTTTTTTTTTTTATTTCTTTTCATTAAATAATTTGTTTATTAATTAAAAAATTCATTCATATTTATTATTCTAATTATACCTAATAAGTTACAACAAAACCTCCATCTATTTACATTCCCTACTTAAATAATATGTCTTTTCAACTTATTTTTAATTATTCTTATGGTTTACACAAACTATAAATAACAACTATCTATGTTCAATGATCATTATTATTTTCCCATTCTTTCTTTTTATTAGTATAGTTTTTTCCTCTTTTACATTTTTTTCTTCATCTTTTTCATCAATCATGTACTTAATAAGTTCACCATATGATCTTCATATTGATAAAGATCATAGATATATTCTTCAAGATTCATCAAATTGATGTTTGCATTAGTTTGGTACAAGTTTATGAAAATGATGAAGGAATCATAATTATTTCAAGATTTCATCAAGAAGATGGTCATATTAGTAAAAGAGTTTGAATGATTTCCAAATATTTTGAAGATTAATTCATTCATGTATTGTTTTGATTATATTTTTTAGTTAGATATATAATTTCATCTTATTCAACAAAAATTAAATTATGAAACTCGACTAATCAACACATTAGAAAGCTCAATAACATTATTTTCTTCATTTTACTTTGCTCTTTTTCTTCTTCTTCTTCTTCTTATTATTATTATTATTATCATCATTATTGTTATTATTATTATTATTATTATTATTATTATTATTATTATTATTATTATTATTATTATTATTATTATTATTATTATTATTATTATTATGTGAATGAATGAAGATAAAAAGATATATAGTTTTATTTTTATGTAATTTTTTCGTCAAGTTCTAATTAATATTTTAATTTTTGTCACAGTTGAAAAATATAATATTGCACATGATACATTTCTTATAGCTATTGCATATTGATGTCCCTAAAAAAATATATGATGTAGTTTATCATATTAAAAAATAGTCTTAGACTAAACAAAAAATAAATTAATCATTTTTTAATACTTTTAAAAAATTTAATGAATAAATAAATTATTTAATGAAAAGAATGAAGAAATTTTTTTCCCTTAGTCACATTAATTATATTAAAACTAAAAAGTGTAATTTATTTAACTTCTCTTAATTATTGAAAATGAGAAACATAAAAAAAATGATGTGACATTTATCTTCTCTTTATTGACCTTTTTTCTTATTTAAATTAATTAATTTTTGTAAAAGTAATTTACTTAATTAATTAAAAATAATTTTTATTAAATAGAGGAAAATTTACAATAAAAACTTTTCACATACTACTTTATTAGGAGTAAAAAATAATCATCCATAACTCACATCTAATTTCCAATCCTAATAGATTAATTTTTCACTTTCTTTTCCTTCTTTTTTTTTTTTGACCTTCTTCTGATTATAATTTTAAAATAACAATTTTAAAAAAATATTTTAATTTATTTTCTCTTTATTATTTACTTACAACCAATATATCTATCACCTCCGATTACATTTATCTTTTCTCTAAATTATTTAGCATGTTTTTTTATTTTTCTTCACCAGTGTGATATTGTAAAATATATTTTCAAAATTTCCTCTTCAAATAATTATTTAATAGTATTATTTTGCATAATTAACATTTTTTTATATATGTAACTTTTGTTTTTAATTGTTAATTGTTAACTAATAATATTCATGACTTCAAAACCTTTCATGTGGATAACCCCCTAAAGCAATTAATGTGCAAGTTATATAGTTTTTCTTATCTTACTTAGTTGCTACAACTAACAATTTTAAAGAGATTTTCTATAGAGTTTTTGTATTTTATTAATATTTTTTTTATATATTATAAATTTATAAGTGTTTATTAACAGTTTGGTATATTGCAACAGTTGCTTTTTTTTTGTTCTGTAATAATAATTATTGTTTTACTAGTTCTTTTTATAAATATTGAATGTTTGCTTTTCATATTAGATTCATGTTAAATTAAAAAAAATTAAGTAGAGTATAATGTTAGTTGAATAATGAAAATATGATACTCCTATTGAATTGCTTATGTAGTGTTGACATGATTCTCAATATACCGAAGATGATTTTCACCAAAATAAAAGTCAACCTTTTATTATTTTACAAGCAATAGATTCTAAAAGTTGAAATTATTTTAGATAATAAGCATGACTTGAAATTAGTTGTATATTTCCACTCTAGGAATTTCATTCACACACACACACACACACACACACACATATATATATATGATATATTTTCTAATTTATTAAATTATTGGTTATCAATTTATTTAGAGTAACTTTTTTCATTAATATTATTTTTTATGAACACTATATAATTTAACTTCCTCCTAAAATATAATTTAGAATTTACTACAGCAGCATAAACAAAAACAAAATTTTCATGAAATTATTTTTCTTTCCTTACAAGTTTCTAAAGATAACATACCAAATAGATTATACGAAATCAACTATATTTAAAATACTAAAAGCATAGATAGTGAACAACAAGTTGAAAAATATAATTTCTTGGGTTTAATGATAATAATATTTGACTTGATATATTTAAACAAAAAAAATTATTCATAAATCTAATAATGTCGGCGCGAAGCGCGGATATGTTAACTATTTTAAAATAAAGAGAGTCCAAAATCAAAACAATTAGGTTAATATTTTGATTTAGATATTTATACTTTTAGTTGAAAAAAAACTTAATAAATATTAAGAAAAATGCACAAGTACCCCCTAGACTATGACCAAAATCCCAACGAAACATCTTAACGAAACTAAGGTCCTATTACCCCCTGAACTTTTTCTTTTTGTAATTTTATACTGTCACGACCCAAAACGAGCCGCGAGAGGCACCCACACTTATCCTACTATGTGAGCGAACCAACAAATCTAAACCCCAACATTTACCACCATTTCAAGCATAATGAACAAAATATAAAGCGGAAGACTCAAAATCTTATTAATATAAACAGTACATAAGCTTCTAAAAGTTATCAATTACTATCCCCAAAATCTGGAAGTCATCACATCAAGAACATCTATCCTCAAGTTTCTAAATCTAAGAGTATTATTAAGCTAAAATAAGTAAAAGGATGTCCATGTCCGAACTTCAAGACATCAAGACGTGAAAGAGAGAATCCAGCACGAGCTAGGAGTAATAGCTCACCCTGAAATCTGATGTGCTGAAGACTGGCTAGAGTTGAGGACGAGTCGAAGTCGATGGCACGTTTGCTGCACTCCACAAATAACAAAGAAGAAAATTACAAGTAGGGGTCAGTACAAGGCACAAGTACTGAGTAGGTATCATCGGCCAACTCAAAATAGAAAGGGATACATATCAAATAATAGTATAAAATCAACTACAATACTTAACAGGTGACAAACAACAAGTACAAGAACCATTGTCAACAACACCAAGTACATCTATGAGGACTCAAGCCTCCACACCATACTCATTTGGGAAAAAGGTTCTTTAAGTTTGAGTATATTACCATAATTCAAGATTCATTCTCTTTATTCCTCTTGTGTCGGAACGTGACACTCCGATCCCCTAATACTACGTGTCGGTTCGTGACACCCAATCCCCTAATACTACGTGTCGGTTCGTGACACCCGATCCCCTAATACTACGTGTCGGTTCGTGACACCCGATCCATTAACCTCATTCTTTTAGTTCATCAAGCCTTCTCTTATACCAAGGCATCATCATTAATAGAGTGGATTTAAGGTTTTTAAGATTCCACAGTATCATCATTATAATCCATCACCATTTACATAATCACAACATGCAACAACACAATTAAGCACATAAAAGACTTTACCATACCACCCAATACATATCAATCGCTATTTAGAGTTTACTATGAAATAGCATAAACCATAACCTACCTCCACCGAAGAATCGTGATCAACAAGCTACTTCCCAATGCCTTTGCTTTCCTCTTCGTTCTCTCTTCTCTCGATCGTTCGTTCTCCCCTCTTCTCTCTGTTCTTTCTATTTTTCCTTATTCAAACTCTTTTTCTTTTACCCGAATTAGCATATAATTAAGTTTAAAAGATGATAAAAGTAACCCACTATTTATTTTAAGGTTATCTCCTTTAACCCTCAAGTAAATAAGTTATTAAACTTACCCACTAATTTCATACAGTTTGTCATAAATAGTCCAAAACGTCCCTTAAAACTTTTAGTAGAAATCCGACCCAGTCGAGGTTACGTCGCTCATGACGGCCCGTCATGCCTGCAACGGTCCGTCCTGCAGAGTCGTCACAGAGTTCAGAGACTCAATTTCATTTAAGAGGTCTGTGACGGTCCGTCGTGCCTACGACGGTCCGTGCTGCCATGTCGTCGCGAAGTTCAGAGAGTTGATTCCCCGTACCCAAATTTCAGAGTTTAAGTGTTTTGGCACGGAGACACTCGACGGTCCATCGTGACCATGACGGTCCGTCGTGTGATCCGTCGACACAGTCAGTTTTTATCACAGTGATTTTACTGCTCGAAACGACTAAACAGGTCGTTACAATAGATACCAATTTACCCATCGTTCGTCCTCGAACGATCACAAGAAGAAAAACAAGGGCGAGAAAGAGTACCTGAATCTGTGAAAAGGTGTGGATATCTTTCTTGCATATCAGCCTCCTTCTCCCAAGTGGACTTTTCAACTGGCCGATTCTTCCATTGAACCTTGATGGATGCAATCTCCCTTGATCTCAAATTGCGGACTTCTCTATCTGAAATGGCAACAGACTCCTCCTCATAAGACAAATTCTCATCAAGAAGAATTGAATCCCAACGAATGATGTAGTTTCCATCCCCATGGTATCTTTTTAGCATAGACACATGAAATACCGGGTGCACTCGTGAGAGTCCTAGGGGCACGGCTAATTCATAAGCTACCTCCCCACGCGCTTCAGAACTTCAAATGGACCAATGTACCTCGGACTAAGCTTACCTCGCTTACCGAACCGCATACCCCTTTCATGGGTGAAACCTTCAGCAAGACTTGTTCACCGTCCATAAAATCCAAGTCTCTAACCTTTCGATCTGCATATTCCTTCTGTCTACTTTGAGCCGCTAAAAGCTTTTCTTGAATGCATTTCACTTTATCTAACGATTCCCTCAGAAGGTCAATACCCCAAGGTCTAACCTCAAATGCATCAAACCACCCAATGGGAGACCTACATCTTCTCCCATACAGTGCCTCAAATGGAGCCATATCAATACTTAAGTGATAGCTATTGTTGTATGAGAACTCTGCTAAGGGTAAGAAGTTATCCCAATGACCACCAAACTCTATCACACATGCACGAAGCATATCCTCCAAAACCTGAATCGTTCGCTCAGACTGATCATCGGTCTGAGGGTGAAATGCAGTACTAAGATCCAACCTAGTACCTAACTCGGCATGCAATGTTCTCCAAAACATAGAAGTAAATTGTGTACCTCTATCTGATATGATGGAAAGTGGAACTCCATGCAACCGAACGACTTCTGAGATATAGAGCCTGGCTAATTTCTCTGCATTGTAAGTCACCTTAACCGGAATGAAGTGAGCAGACTTAGTTAATCTGTCAACAATCACCCAAATAGAGTCATACTTACCCATTGTCTTTGGAAGACCAACCACGAAGTCCATTGCAATTCTCTCCCACTTCCATTCAGGAATGGGCATTCTCTGAAGTGTCCCTCCAGGCCTCTGGTGTTCATACTTTACCTGCTGACAATTCGGGCATTGAGCAACAAAATCAACAATGTCACGCTTCATCCTACTCCACCAAAAATGTTTCTTTAGGTCACGATACATCTTGGTTGCACCAGGATGTATAGAATACCTTGAACTATGAGCCTCTATAAGAATAGTGTGAATCAAATCATCGACGCGGGGTACACATACCCTTCCCTTAATTCTCAAAACACCTTCCTCATCGATTTTTGCTTCTTTAGCCTTTCCTCGCAATACCTTATCTCGAATCCGGATCAGTTTCTCATCAGTAAACTGATTTCCCTTAATCTTGTCAAGAAAGGAAGATCTTGCCTCCACACAGGACAAAAATCCTTCCTTCTCTAGTACTTCCAGCCTCATAAAGTCATTAGCCAGAGTCTGAACCTCTCTAGTCAATGGGCGTCTAGAAACCTGCAAGTGAGCTAGACTTCCCATGCTCCCAGTCTTTCTACTCAAAGCATCTGCCACAACATTAGCTTTTTCCGGATGATACAAGATAGTGATATCATAGTCCTTCAGTAGTTCCATCCACCTCCTCTATATCAAATTCAAATCTTTCTGAGTAAAGACATACTGTAAACTAAGATGATCCGTATAGACTTCACACTTAACCCCATATAGATAATGTCTCCATTGCTTTAATGCAAACACTACTGCAGCCAACTCCAAATTGTGGGTCGGATAATTATGTTCATGCACCTTTAATTGCCTCGAAGCATAAGCAATTACATTCTTCTCTTGCATTAGCACTGCACCCAAACCAGAATAGGATGCATCACAATAAACAATGAAATTCTTACCTTCCACTGGCAGGGTAAGAATTGGTGTAGTAGTCAAAAAAGTCATGAGCTTCTGAAAGCTTTCTTCACACTCGTCCGACCATACAAATGGAACACTCTGCTTAGTCAAGTTTGTCAATTGGGAAGCAACAGAAGAAAATCCCTTGACAAATCGACGGTAGTAGCTAGCTAAACCAACAAAGCTCCTTACCTCAGTAACATTAGTAGGTCTTACCCAACTCTTCACTGCTTCGATCTTAGAAGGATCCACCATCACTCCATCCTTAGAAACCACATGCCCCAAGAAGGACACTGAATCTAGCCAAAACTCACACTTGGAGAATTTGGCATAAAGCTTTTTCTCCCTCAACATTTCCAATACAATTCTCAAGTGCTCCTCATGTTCTTTCCTGCTCTTTGAGTATACCAGTATATCATCAATGAATACAATGACAAAGAGATCCAGATATGGCTTAAAAATCCCGTTCATCAAGCTCATGAAAGCAGCAGGGGCATTCGTAAGCCCAAAAGACATTACTAAGAACTCATAATGTCCATACCTGGTCCGAAAAGCAGTCTTTGGCACATCCGTTGCCCGTATTTTCAATTGATGATAACCAGATCTAAAATCGATTTTTGAGAAGGTACAAGCACCTTGTAACTGATCGAACAAATCATCGATGCGAGGAAGAGGATACTTGTTCTTAATAGTTACCTTATTCAGTTGTTTGTAGTCTATGCACATCCAAAAGTTTCCATCCTTCTTCTTCACAAACAAAACAGGAGCACCCCAAGGGGATGCACTTGGTCTAATAAAGCCTTTCCCTAACAATTCTTGAAGTTGGGCCTTTAACTCCCTTAACTCAGCGGGAGCCATTCTATAAGGGGGTATGGAAATGGGGCGAGTACCCGGCTCCAGATCAATACAGAAATCAATATCTCTTTCCGGTGGCATACCAGGAAGGTATGCAGGAAACACATCCAGAAACTCACGGACTATCGAAACCGAGTCAATTGAAGGTACTTTGGTAGTATCATCCCTGAGGTGTGACAAGAAAGCTAAACATCCTTTACTAACCATTCTCTTAGCACGAAGAAAGGAGATGATACGAACTGGAGTGGAAGTGTAGTCACCCTCCCATACTAACGGATCTGTCCCAGGCTTGGCCAACGTTACAGTTTTAGCATTACAATCTAAGATTGCAAAATTTGGAGAAAGCCAAGTCATACCTGTAATTACATCAAGTCAACCATTTATAGGATAACCAAGTCTACATGAGTATTGCTCCCACAAAAGTCACAAGACAAGACCTATACACCTTTTCAACTATCACGGACTACCCACCTGAGTAGAAACACGAATAGGCATGTCAAGCAAATCACAATGTAAATCAAGACCAAGAGCAAATGAGGAAGATACATATGAAAATATGGATCCAGGATCAAATAATCTGAAGCCATGCAATCACAAACCAAAAGATTACCCGTGATAACAAAGATCGATGTCTCGCCGGACCTCCCAGGGAAACCATAACAATGGGCCCTATCACCTGTCTGTCCGTTGCCCCTACCATGTTGTGCTGCAGTCGCTCCGGCTTGCCCGCCACCCCGGTTGGTTTGGTGACCACCATTACCGTGACCACCACGTCCTCCAGAATGGCGGCCTCTCCCATGACCACCTCTACCTCTGACTACTGGGGGTCTGTAACTCTGTTTTGGACAAAACCTCCGAATATGTCCAGTCTCTCCGCATCCATAACACTCTCTGGGGTCAAGCATAGGTCTTTGTGAGAACGACGAAGTCTGGGGATAACCTCCAAACTCAGAGAAATGTTGACCGGTCTGCGGTGGACCCCCAGCTACAGCCTGCAGGGAAGACTGAATAGGTCGGGCTGGATAACCTCCTGAACTTTGCCCTCTAGAGTAAGAACCACTAAACTCGCCTCCCTTACGAAACTTCTTAGGTGTTGATGTCATGGTGAAGTCGTCTGGCTTCACTCCCTCCACTTCTATCACAAAATCTACCACCTCCTGAAAGGATTTTGCTGTAGTAGCTACCTGTAAGGATGGAATCTACAAATCTGACATCAATTCCTTCACAAAACGGCTAATCCGCTCTTGTGGACTGAAGCAAAGCTTGGTGGCATACCTGGATAATGCGCGAAACTTAGCCTCATAAGCAGTAACCGACATTCTGCCTTGCTCTAGGCTCAAGAACTCATCCCTCCTCCTATCCCTCAAAGTTCGGGGTATATACTTCTCCATAAACAAGCTAGAGAATGATGCCCAAGTCATAGGTGGTGCCTGTGCTGGTTGACACTCAACATACGATCGCCACCACATTTTGGCATTTCCCTAAAACTGATAGGTTACAAACTCAACACCAAATCGTTCCACTATGCCCATCTTATGTAGCAGCTCATGACAATCAACTAGAAAATCATAGGCATCCTCAGATTCAGCACCCTTGAAAACTGGAGGTTTCAACTTCAAGAACTTAGTGAAAAGTTCATGCTGATCACTCGTCATTATAGGCCCTGTAGTCAACCGAGGAAACGTGCCTATTTCCAATGAGGCATCCATGCGGGGAGCCACAGCAGCTGCATGTTGTACTCCCAGAACCTGAGGTGCTGGTGCAGAAAAACACTGGAGGTCTCTGGCCCTTATCAGACAACCCGCTAAGATAAGCAAGAACCTGGTTAATCATCTCTAGGGTAGGTTGGGGTGGTAATTCCTCATTCTGCACTTGCTCATTCTCCCCTTCCTCACCCTCTCTTACTACTTCCTCAGTCGGTGGAGGAGTCACCGCCCTAGTACTAGCTGGGCCAGGTGCTTGTCCTTTTCCTGTAGAGGACGTCCTCCCGCGACCTTTACCACGACCTCTTGCCACTGCTCCTCTTCGAGCTACAGCCCCAGTGGCTGGCTCAGACGCATCCTGTCTTGCCGGTGTTGGTATTGGCGCAGTTGTTGCTCTAGTTCTAACCATCTGCGAAATAGAGTGAAGATGGTCAGATACCAATTTGAATCACTCAGATACCAATTGGATCCAAGTAATAGCATGAAAGAATGGAATTTTCCTAAAGTCTTATAGCCTTTCAAAGAAAAGTAAAGGCGTCCCCTTACCATTCCGCAAGACTCTACTAGACTTGTCCTTGTGTGATGAAATCAACGAACCTAATGCTCTGATACCAAGTTTATCACGACCCAAAACGAGCCGCGAGTGGCACCCACACTTATCCTACTATGTGAGCGAACCAACAAATCTAAACCCCAACATTTACCACCATTTCAAGCATAATGAACAAAATATAAAGTGGAAGACTCAAAATCTTATTAATATAAACAGTACATAAGCTTCTAAAAGTTATCAATTACTATCCCCAAAATCTGGAAGTCATCACATCAAGAACATCTATCCTCAAGTTTCTAAATCTAAGAGTATTAAGAAGCTAAAATATGTAAAAGGATGTCCATGTCTGAACTTCAAGACATCAAGACGTGAAAGAGAGAATCCAGCACGAGCTAGGAGTAATAGCTCACCCTGAAATCTGATGTGCTGAAGACTGGCTAGAGTTGCGGACGAATCGAAGTCGATGGCACGTTTGCTGCACTTCACAAATAACAAAGAAGAAAATTACAAGTAGGGGTCAGTACAAGGCACAAGTACTGAGTAGGTATCATCGGCCAACTCAAAATAGAAAGGGATATATATCAAATAATAGTATAAAATCAACTACAATACTTAACAGGTGACAAACAACAAGTACAAGAACCACTGTCAACAACACCAAGTACATCTATGAGGACTCAAGCCTCCACACCATACTCATTTGGGAAAAAGGTTCTTTAAGTTTGAGTATATTACCATAATTCAAGATTCATTCTCTTTATTCCTCTTGTGTCGGAACGTGACACTCTGATCCCCTAATACTACGTGTCGGTTCGTGACACCCGATCCCCTAATACTACGTACCGGTTCGTGACACCTGATCCCCTAATACTACGTGTCGGTTCGTGACACCCGATCCCCTAATACTACGTGTCGGTTCATGACACCCGATCCCCTAATACTACGTGTCGGTTCGTGACACCCGATCCCCTAATACTACGTGTCGGTTCGTGACACCCGATCCATTAACCTCATTCTTTTAGTTCATCAAGCCTTCTCTTATACTAAGGCATCATCATTAATAGAGTGGATTTAAGGTTTTTAAGATTCCACAGTATCATCATTATAATCCATCACCATTTACATAATCACAACATGCAACAACACAATTAAGCATATAAAAGACTTTACCATACCACCCAATACATATCAATCGCTATTTAGAGTTTACTATGAAATAGCATAAACCATAACCTACCTCCACCGTAGAATCGTGATCAACAAGCTACTTCCCAATGCCTTTGCTTTCCTCTTCGTTCTCTCTTCTCTCGATCGTTCGTTCTCCCCTCTTCTCTATGTTCTTTCTATTTTTCCTTATTCAAACTCTTTTTCTTTTACCCTAATTATCATATAATTAAGTATAAAAGATGATAAAAGTAACCCACTATTTATTTTAAGGTTATCTCCTTTAACCCTCAAGTAAATAAGTTATTAAACTTACCCACTAATTTCATACAATTTGTCATAAATAGTCCAAAACGTCCCTTAAAACTTTTAGTAGAAATCCGACCCAGTCGAGGTTACTTCGCTCGTGACGGCCCGTCATGCCTGCGACGGTCCGTCCTGCAGAGTCGTCACAGAGTTCAGAGACTCAATTTTATTTAAGAGGTCTGTGACGGTCCGTCGTGCCTACGAAGGTCCGTGCTTCCATGTCGTCGCGAAGTTCAGAGAGTTGATTCCCCGTACCCAAATTTTAGAGTTTAAGTGTTTTGGCACGGAGACACTCGACGGTCCGTCGTGACCATGACGGTCCGTCGTGTGATCCGTCGACACAGTCAGTTTTTATCACAGTGATTCTACTGCTCGAAACGACTAAACAGGTCGTTACATATACATCTTTTGTCTTATGTGGCACTCTATGTAACTCCACGCAATTGAGGCGCGTCGGAGATATTTGGATGCCACGTAAGCCAAAGAGGTACACAAAATTACAAAAAAAATAAGTTCAGGGGGGTAATATGTCCTTAGTAAGGTGTGTCTTTGGGATTTCGGTCATAGTCTAGGGGGTACTTGTGCATTTTCCCTAAATATTATAAAGATAATTTTATTTGTGAATTTGATTAACAAATAGTGACCTTAAGGTCTCATTTGTTTCCATTAAGATTAAGAGGTCTGAATTCGAATACACTTTTAAATATTAAGATGTGCATTAAGATCTAGATGTGTAAATCTGAATAAACATCTGAGTACTAAAATATTATCTCTGAATCTGAACACTAAATTATTGGGACAGATTGTTTTCAATATTTGAATGCACATATGAAATTAAATGCTATATCAATAAAATATTATAAAAACCTTGTTAGTAAAATAGTTTTTTTCATAAAAAAAAGTATTTTGAACATTTTTACCGTAACAAGGTAATATGATTTATCTTTTAAGAACTCAACATCAAATTACATCATTAATATGACTATTTTTTGCACTCAAATAATTTGAGAATCTAATATAATGCAATTTGAAATAGTTTATATAGAGTAGTAAATATATAGTTTAGGAAAATATTTTATTTTATTTTATTTTAGAAATATATTATTGTTATCAATCAAATAACTAATACTTTCTTATTTTTTGAAACCGTACTAAATATTATATCATGGAAATGCTTATCAATTCAAATATATTTGTTTTATCGAAAAAAGGTGATTTTCGAAAAGAGTTCGTTTTATTTTCGACTTTTAGGAGTCGCCACTTAATTTTTAAGAAAAATCAAGAAAACTCGTTTCTAAAACAATTTAAACAGAAAAATCATTTTGAAAACATTTTTTAGGGTTCGGGATTCTTATTAGTGTCTTAGGAAGGTGTAAGGCACCTAAGACACTCCGCTAACTTACGGTTTTCCGGCGATTAACTTATTTGACTATTTGTTTTAACTTTTACAAATCGAAGTTTAAACTTTATCAAAATTTCTTAGCCAAACTTTACAAATTTGAAACATTTGTTATTTATCTTGTAATTTTGTAAGTCTATTTCGAAGCTTAACTTTAAAAGAGTTCATCTAAACAAGTCATGAATTTGAAATATTATCGCTTGACTTAGTTTTAATTTTTGACAAAAATGAAAAGGCGTTTCGATGGGGGTTTGGAGTTATTCAAACCCTAGACTAACGACAATCAAGCAGACATATAAACGAATAGTAAAAGAGGAAGAGAGAGAGAGAGAGATTTGGGTCCAAGTTTTCGGGTTCTGTTCGCCTTGACCGAAACTTGGACCCACCTGCTTTTGGGTGTTTGACCCATTTTTGTACCTGTCCTAATCTAAACATACAAAATAAAATACAAGGAAAGTAAAACGACAAGGGCTTATGCCCATTACAAACAAAATACAAGAAAAAAATAAAGAAAAAGCCTTCGAGTCTATCTTCCTCAATCTCCACGAACACTTGACTTTCTACATTTGCCCGTTTTGATGGATTGACTCAATAAGAGATTTCCGAGCCTCCATGGCTCTCTCGAGATGCAAAAGGGGAGAGTTCGTAGGGAACTCGAGCAGATTTACATGCCACAATGAAATAAGAAGAAGGAAAAACAAATTAGCAAAGTAAGATGGCTAACTTGGTATACAGAAGTATGAACAAAACAACACTAATCGAAGGCTTCATAAAAGCATATTAACTAAAACCTTTATACACGTAAATACACAACAAAGGCAAATAAAGAAATCACAACACTTTATCCACGTTTAGGCAAGACAAGTGCACATTGTACATCATGCTAATTAAACCTCTACGGCCTAAGAACGACATCAATATTATACGAACAATGAGGGGAAAATTTAAACCCATTCGTGGCGAGAATTCATAGAAGCACAATGAAAATGATTTTTCAATCGTATGGATTCACCGAAACACAATGAAAATGGTTTTTAATCATGTGGGTTTGGTACAACGGAAATATGCTTTATATTAGGCTAGATGTGTTGACTATGTGATCATGGAGAAACGTACTTGGACAATAAAGTCATGCATATAATTGAAATATCTATATTAAAAAAAAAAACACTACAGTGGCCAGAATTATGCAAGAAAAACATAAGCTCGAAATCGAACAACACGAATGTGCGCACAGACTTAGGAGATTGAAACATTGCTCTCATATTTTAACTGGTAAAGAGGAAAGATCATAACCATTACCTCAAGCAGTAAGGAAATCGGAAGGCATGCCAGAAATAAACTCGAGGAAAGAAAGACGAACATATAGGAAACTTCAAGTGTCAAACAGAGATCGACAAACATACGAATCTATCAATCGATATTAGGCTACCTTGTTTCAATTCGTCTAACTCTAAGGGAGGAAAAAAAAGGATGCAACATCATATCCTCAATCCATGGCTCTTCAGAAACAACTCACTTCAAGCCTAAAACGAACTAACAAGTTGCCAACAATGGCATCCAACAAGAGATGATAAATAGGAAGACACACAAATCTTAATCATATTATTTCCAAGATGCATTCCTTTCGCGAAAATAACCACATTACAACAAGAGAAAGGTTTCTGCGGACCAACATTTGACAAAAAAAAAACAGAGGACCACAATATCGAGTCATGACCATACGCCTAAGCAGGTAGAACAGACAACACAAACGCATCAACAAACATTGAGCGAAACCAAGAGATACAGCATTTTGACTGAACAACATCATACGTAACGGTTTCGACTATTAACTCGAAAGAAGCTCCAGTCACAGCAAGGAATCATCGCGTCAAAAAACAGCGTGAACGCGGGATGTTCGGAAAGGTAAACAGTAAGCGACAGAAACAGAACGACATAACCAAGAATTTTCAAACGGTTTTTGCACTACATCGAGTCAACAACAGCTAAAACCAACCTAAGCAACGAAGTGTAAACGACAGATACAACTAAAAATCGAGAGTCGAAGCAAATGTTACCTTTATAGGGGCGGCAAACTGGGACGAGAATGAGCAGGGGATGGGGACGACTACCACCGTGCGAGCACGAACACCAGTCCAACGCAAGCTAGCTTAGAAAACTTCACCCTCTCCTTTCTAAGAACGCGAGACAGGTCTCCTTCTCAGAATCGCCAACCAAAAATATGGCAACGATCACACTCCGTCTTTCTCGACCAGAAAAGCAGAGACGAGCGAAAAACCTCCGAACAAAAATCTCTCCAAGATTCTTTTCTAGAAATCCTCTCGTCAAAGCTAGACCACGACAACTCTTTTCTAAGCCTAGAACAGACAGAACACAACCTTCTTTTTTTTTTTACTAAAGCTCCAACTCTCGGAAAATTTCTTAAGCCAAAAATGTCCAACCACAGAATTTCGTTTAGCAACAAGACGGAAGAAGCAATGTTTTACCGCGAATTCTTCTACCAAAATTTGCTCCCCTCTCTTCTGAAGAGGGGTGGGGTTTATATAGAAGGGGAAAAAGGTTTTTCAAGAGAGAGGGCGGGAACGGCCCATTTTTAACTCGAAATTTGAGACTCCTTTGGGTCAAACCCATTGCGTGCTGGCGAGGGCGACAGCGACGTCTCGCAGACCTGCTTGACAGCGGCAGGGTGTGGGTTTATGACATTCCGTCTTGTTCACGCGAAGAGGAGGGTGGAATGGAGAAGAGTGTGGGGAGAGAGAAACGCGACTGGGGGGTTGTTGGCGTACGTCGCGTCTGTGTTTCTGGAGTTTTCCGATTTTTCTGGGTTCTCTGTTTTTCTGCGTTTTTTGCAGGTTGCGATGGGAGGGGGGAGAGAGAAAGGGAAAGGGGAAGCTCGCGTGGTGAGACGCGAGGAGAGGATGAGAGGAAGGGAGAGAGAGGAAGGAGAGAGCGTGGGGAGGGGGTCGCGTGAGGGAGGATGGAGCGTGGGGGTCGGTTTGTTTTTTCTTCTTTTTCTGTTCTGGGTTTCTGTTCTTCCTGGGAATGGGGTCGTGTGGGGCAAAGGGAGAGAAGAGGAAGAAAGGGGAAAAAGGGTCTGGGTCGGGTCGTGTGAATTGGGTTGGGCTGGAGAATAAAAGAATTGGGTGTTGGGATTAATGTGTTGGGCTTGATTTAAAATGTGTGTTGGGCTGGTATTTTCAAAAGAAATAAAAGGGGATGTTGGACTGGGCTGAAGAGGACGGGTGGGCCGCCGGGTAAAGAAAGAGGAGGGGAGTTGGGCTGCTGAGGGAAATTGGGTTGGGAATAAGAGTGGGCTGATGGTGGATTGGGTTGGTAAGTTGGAATACTTAAGATACACACATATACATATACATATACATATATGTATATACATATATGTATATATATACATATATTTTATTTTCGCAAGATTTATAAAACTAATTAACTTTAAATAATTTGAAAAACTCACGAAGCTCGATAATTAATTTATACCGACGTGGGTCAAAAATTGGGTGTCAACAACTGTCCCTCATTTTACTTGGATTGATGCAAGCAATTCGAGGAAAATGAAATTGACCAAACCAATTTTGACCAACCTCATTCGTTTTAAAGGAAGGATTCGACAAAGGGTTTAGGAACTATGGCCTAACCCTTGAAACGGGTTTCCTACATATCTCAGGCTAAATGAGAATTCAGGCCACTTGTAGTTCGATAAGCTTGATTTGCCGCACGATTTGAAGGAACCAAAGCCACTTCGATACCGGATTATGAAGGTATCGAAATGCTTGAGAATAGAATTCGAGAGCGAAATGTTGGACTACAGCCGAGTTTTCAACATTGAACTCGCCTACATATCCTTACCTTCGGAATCAGGCTGTGTGTAGTTCGACTCGATCGGTGGAAAAGGAAATCTATTATGCTAGATAACCTTTGGTTTTGGACAAGTGACAAATTAACGAGTATGAAAAGGAGGCTTGTAACCTCTTAGCCATGAATGTGGAGCTCTTCATATCCATAGGTAAGAATTTACACGGACATAATTTCCAAAGCTCTTGGCGCATTGTCACTCAGATTGGAAACTGGCTTCCGATAAGACAAAACTTCCGGATGCGAGACTGAAACTGACAGACCTAAAGGAAGACCGACATGCCTTGAGAGGGTGGTTCGATTGTGGTGGAAGTCGCTCCTCTGCCAAGGCCCCAAGAGTTTGACATCCCTCTTCGGACTATGTCCCGCCAGCTAAGAAAAAGTTCCACGCCAGGTCGCATCCCTTTTTGATGTCGTCCGCACGTGTGGGTTTTGGAGAGTTCATCCTTTTGGATGCTCTGGACGAAGACTGAGATAAAACTCGCCACTTAAAAATGCAATTAGGATGGGAGATGTTGTGTCTTTTACCATGTCGACACTTCATTGTTCTCCTCAATATTCGACGTCGACTCGATCGGTCTGACATCTAGCAAATAAAGCTTATGCCTTGTGCTTTGTAAATAAAATCTTCAGTGTACTCTTCATTTGATGCTAAAATAAATAAATAAATGTTGATGCGATATTGATGCCTCTTTTGTCGCTATCTTCGATGCTCTTCTTGATGTTTTCTTTTATCAAAATAAGGAATGCGGTTGAGGCCGATGGATAAATATTGCTCTTTCTTTATCCGTGTATGTCCTCTTGCGGGGCATAAATATCTTCCCGCAATACGTAAATTCCCGCGAGATATGAATCTTCTTGCGATGCATAACTTTCAGCGAGGTATGAAGTCTTCTCGCGATGTATAAACTCAGCGAGGTATGAAGTCTTCTCGCGATGCATAAATTTTGACGAGGCATGAAATCTTCTCGTCGTGCATAATTATTGACTCGCGATGCATGAATATTAACTCTCGATGCATGATTCCGAGATGCATGATTCCGCGATGCATGATTTCCAGCGAGGCATAAATTCTTCTCGCGATGTATAAATTTTGACGAGGCATGAAATCTTCTCGTCATGCATAATTATTGACTCGCGATGCATGATTTCCGCGATGCATGATTCCGCGATGCATGAATTCCAGCGAGGCATAAATTCTTCTCGCGATGTATAAATTTTGACGAGGCATGAAATCTTCTCGTCATGCATAATTATTGACTCACGATGCATGATTTCCGCGATGCATGATTCCGCGATGCATGAATTTCCAGCGAGGCATAAATTCTTCTCGCGATGTATAAATTTTGACGAGGCATGAAATCTTCTCGTCATGCATAATTATTGACTCGCGATGCATGATTTCCGCGATGCATGATTCCGCGATGCATGATTTCTGCGAGGTATAAAGTCTTCTCGCTGTATAAATTTGACGAGGCATGAAATCTTCTCGTCATGCATAATTATTGACTCGCGATGCATGATTCCGCGATGCATGATTTCCAGCGAGGCATAAATTCTTCTCGCGGTGTATAAATTTTGACGAGGCATGAAATCTTCTCGTCGTGCATAATTATTGACTCGCGATGCATGATTTCCGTGATGCATGATTCCGCGATGCATGATTTCTGCGAGGTATAAAGTCTTCTCGCTGTATAAATTTGACGAGGCATGAAATCTTCTCGTCATGCATAATTATTGACTCGCGATGCATGATTTCGCGATGCATGATTTCCAGCGAGGCATAAATTCTTCTCGCGGTGTATAAATTTTGACGAGGCATGGAATCTTCTCGTCGTGCATAATTATTGACTCGCGATGCATGATTTCCGCGATGCATGATTCCACGATGCATGATTCCGCTATGCATGATTCCGCGATGCATGATTCTTCCGTGTATAAATTCCGCGATGCATGAATATTTATATCGCCCCCGTGAATAGTAACAGTAAGACGATCTCCAAATAATATATCGACTTGATCGATAATGATAAAATAATAATTGCATAACCGTCTCTTCTGAGGTAATGCATGGTCTTGATCGACAATAATCATCTTGCTTTGATCACGAAATCTTCGCTGAGATTCCCGTTTGATTCACCTTTGAATCTGACTGGATACTTTGTAAATTTCCCATTGCTGAGAATGGTTTGAAATAAACAAACACATTCATAAGCATCCTGACGCAAACGATATTCCTGCTTTCCATAAAATCACTGGTTTTGGAGATAGCTCTCTCCTTCTCCGTATTCATCAGTCGGTAGAATTCGGCCGATTTTGAAGCGGAGCTATAAACCTGCATCCACAGAAAAATTGTCAGTTTTAAACATACTGATCTGTGTCGATCCCTTCGGTTGTTTGCTCCTTGTCTTGATGTCTCCGGTTGATTTCCCAATTTCCCGACTCTTGATAGATAAGGAAATATCTTATGCCAAAACAGATGAAATATAAAAGGGAAATTTTTAAGAGAAACAAGAAATTTTTTAAGAAATAGTATCTTGAAAAAGTCACTGCCAGGTCATGTCATGTCAGGCTTAACGAGCTTCTTTGAGTCCTACGCTTGTCGAATGAATTTCAGAGGCATTCCGAACTTGTAGGGAAGACCCATGATGAAATTTTGAGGCCATCCTCAAAATTTCTGTCCCAGTTTAGTATCTTGCTCATCTTTCCATTGTAACCTAACAGATCGCGGAATTTTTGGGATCTTCTCAAAAATTCTGTCTCAGTCGCAAATTCGAAATGTCTTTAGTTTGATCCGCTGAAGAGAAGGTTCCTTCTGGAGAATTTTTGAGTCCCTCTCAAAAATTCTGTCCCAGTTTCTATTGTAGAAGGGGAAAATAGAACTTACGGGATATATGACCGAGCCCTTGTGGCGCCTACGTATCCCGTTGAGGCAGGAATCAGGTCAAACGTAGTTCCCCTTAAAGGTTAACAAGAATAAAATTTACAAAGAAACCGACCGAGGCCGACAAAGGCCGCCTACGTATCTCTTTCTTGAGAATTCAGGTCGAACGTAGTTCACATCCAAAGAAATAATAAAGGGGGGGTGAATGGGGTGACCGAAGCCGACATAGGCCGCCTACGTATCTCGTTCTCGAGAATTCAGGTCAGACGTAGTTCGTTACAAAGAGGGATAAGAGTTCAAATCGAACAAATACAAGCAAACAGAAGATTACAAGTAAATGATAGAAAAGGCAAAATGAACTTCACGCGTAATATCTCTTGACAGCATCTGAGTTGATAGGCTTGGGCCATACAGCGCCATCCATCTCTGACAAGACTAAAGCACCTCCAGATAGTACTTTGCGAACCATGTAAGGACCTTGCCAGTTTGGTGCGAACTTTCCTTTGTATTCGTCTTGATGAGGGAAAATACGCTTAAGAACCAACTGACCAACTTCAAAATTTCTGGCTCTTACTCTTTTGTGAAAGGCGCGAGTCATTCTCTGTCTATACAATTGGCCATGGCAAACAGCGACCATCCTCTTCTCATCAATCAAAGCTAACTGATCAATCCGTTTGCTAACCCACTCAGCGTTACTTAATTCAGCTTCTTGGATGACCCTTAGTGACGGTATCTCGACTTCAACAGGCACGACTGCTTCGGTTCCATATACTAGCAGGTATGGAGTAGCCCCAGTCGATGTTCTGACCGTTGTTCGATAACCTAGTAGAGCATATGGTAATATTTCATGCCAACCTCGCTGTTTGTCAATCATCTTCCTCAAAATCTTCTTGATATTCTTGTTGGCGGCCTCTACAGCTCCGTTCATTTGAGGGCGATAAGCAGTTGACCTCCGGTGAATAATCTTAAATTGTTCACATATCTCTTTCATCAGATGACTGTTGAGATTTGCACCGTTATCAGTGATGATGGATTCTGGAACTCCAAATCGGCAGATCAGATTGTTGCGGACAAAGTCGGCCACCACTTTCTTGGTTACCGATTTGTAAGAGGCTGCTTCCACCCACTTGGTGAAATAATCGATGGCAACCAAAATGAGTGTGTGTTCGTTAGAAGCAACTGACTCTATAGGACCGATGACATCCATTCCCAAGCTACAAATGGCCAAGGTGAACTCATAGCATTAAGTTCGTGAGGTGGCACTCAGATCGATCGCCGTGCACTTGACATTTGTGGCATTTTTGCACGAATTTGCAGCAGTCATTCTCCATAGTCATCCGTAAATAACCGCTCGAAGGACTTTTCTTGCCAAGGTAAGCCTGCTCATATGTGTACCACAAACTCCAGCATGTATCTGTTCAATAAGCCTTACGGCTTCAGCAGCATCCACGCATCTCAAAAGACCCAAATCTGGAGTCCTCCTATAGAGGACTTCTCCATTCAAAAAGAAATTGAGAGCTATACGACGTATCGACTTCTTTTGATTAGATGTGGCATCTTCTGGATATGTCCCAGACTCCAAGTACCTCTTTATGTCGAAATACCAAGGCAAACCATCTGGTTCTGATTCAACATGTGAACAATGGACTGGATGTTCCTTCAAGTCTATATCCAACGAGTCGATGTAATCCGTATCCGGATGTTTGATCATTGAAGCGATGGTGGCAAGAGCATCAGCTAATTCATTCTCAGATTCGGGAGTATGTCTGAACTCGATCTTGCGAAACCTATTACACAGATTTTGCACATATTGTACATAAGGTACAATTTTCGGGTTCTTCACAGCCCATTCTCCCTGAACCTGATGAATCAAGAGGTCTGAATCTCCAATAACCAGTAACTCGTAAACATTCATGTCAACGGCCATTTTCAAACCGAGAATGCAAGCTTCATACTCAGCCATGTTGTTCGTGCAGTTGAATCGTAGCTTAGCCGCCATAGGATAGTGCTGACCAGATTCTGATACCAGGACTGCTCCAACACCTCTACCCTGGTGATTCACCGCTCCATCGAAGAATAATCTCCAACCTGGATAAGCCTCAGAGATATCCTCACCCACAAATGACACTTCTTCATTGTGAAAATATGTCTTGAGAGGTTCATACTCTTCATCAACGGGATTTTCCGCAAGATGATCAGCCAAAGCTTGTGCCTTTATTGCCTTCTGAGTCACGTACACAATGTCAAACTCACTCAACAACATTTGCCATTTAGCTAACTTCCCGGTCGGCATCGCTTTCTGGAAAATATACTTCAATGGATCCATTCTGGAGATAAGATATGTAGTATACGACGACAAATAGTGCCTCAGCTTCTGGGCAAGCCACGTCAGAGCACAACATGTTCTTTCCAGCAGAGTGTAACGAGACTCGTACGGAGTAAATTTCTTGCTGATGTAGTAGATAGCCTTTTCCTTCTTCCCTGTCTCGTCGTGTTGACCAAGCACACATCCAAAGGCGTTATCTGAGACTGCATAAATACAGAACAAAGGACTCTTCTCGCGGAGGAACCAATATCTTTGGTGGGTTAGACAAGTAGCTCTTGATAGCGCCGAAAGAGGTCCGGCACTCCTCACCCACTTAGTCGGGGCATCTTTCTTCAGCAACTTGAAGATAGGCTCACATACCACTGTCGATTGTGCTATAAACCGGCTGATATAGTTTAACCTCCCCAAGAAACTCATCACCTCCTTTCTCGTCTTTGGCGGAGGTAACTCCTGAATTGCTTTAATCTTGGAAGGGTCGAGCTCAATACCTCTTCTACTGACTATAAACCCCAACAACTTCCCAGCTGGGACACCAAAAGCACATTTGGCGGGATTTAGCTTCAGGTTGTACCGACGCAAACGTCCAAAGAATTTCCTCAGGTGTGTCACATGATCCGAACTCTCGCGGGATTTAATTATGACATCGTCCACGTACACTTCAATTTCCTTGTGAATCATGTCGTGGAAGATGGTCGTCATGGCTCTCATGTAAGTGGCGCCGGCGTTTTTGAGCCCAAACGGCATCACCCTGTAGTGATATACCCCCCAAGGTGTGATGAAGGCCGTTTTCTCCGCATCTTCTTCATCCATCAGAATCTGGTGATAACCCGCGTAACAATCCACAAATGACTGCATCTCATGTTTGGCACAGTTGTCAATCAGAATATGGATATTTGGCAACGGGAAATTATCCTTTGGACTAGCCTTGTTGAGATCTCTCGTAATCAACGCAAATCCCGATTTTTCCATCTTTCTTGGCGAATCGAACGACATTCGCCAACCAGGTGGGATATCATACATTTCTACCAACCGAGACTCTATCTGCTTGGTGATTTCCTCCTTAATCTTCAAACTCAATTCAGGCTTGAATTTCCGAGTCTTTTGCTTCACCGGCTCGAACCCTGGGTTGATAGGCAGCTTATGAGATACGACATCGGTACTCAGCCCCTGCATGTCACTGACCTCCCAAACAAACACATCGCTGTATTCGGCAAGCAAATGAACCAGGCTCTCTTTCTGAGTTTCGTTCAGGTGAGTGCTGATCTTAACCTCTTTGACACATTCTGAATCTCCCAAATTTACCGCCTCGCTTTCCTCCAGATTCGGTTTATGTTGATTCTCGAATCGCCGAAACTCTTCTACTACATAGTCCTGGTTCCCACTTTCTTCGTCAGAGTCGCCACTCGCCGCCATTTGCCTCATTTCGTTCGCTTAGCTCATGACATGACATGACATTGGCAGTTTGTAACTTACGCATCAAATCATAAATGCACAAAATTAGAAAAGTAAAATATAACAAGCAATCGAATAGACAAAGTCAAAATAAGGAGGCTTTCATTTAAATTGAATCAAAAATGCAAAGTTGGGTCATGGCACAAGGCCATGTCGCCCTTTAAACAATCATAACAAAATTCAAAATCAAGAAAATGCAGAAATGGTGGGTCTCGGCCTCTTCCGAACGACCACCGATTTTGGCATGCACAAAATAATTCCTTTCTACCCAAAAGTCCGGACATCGATTGGTGTGGACGCCCAATTTTTCAAAGATCTCCTGCTCAAAGATCACGAAAGCCAGCTGGCTCAGCCTCCTCCTCTATGACGGCATTGATCTCCTTGAACAGGTCACAGATTCCTTCCCCGTCGTCTTCAGGCTCGGCATGCTCCCGAACTCGAAAGGAGTGATAGAGATGCGGGATCGCTTAGTCAACTCTTGATCCCTTCTCCTCTTCATCTTCACATCATCATCTGTGGGGATGTACCCCAAACCATACTTTGATCCCCGAGCAAGGACTTAACAGGCTCAATAATTCCTTGGGAATCTCTTCCCAATCCGAAACCTGGCTCGAACCCATTTTGCAGCATCACCGTGGCTATCATTTTGTACACGGTTGGCATGGAGTTAAGGGCCAAATCCTCGTTGGTGGCATTCACCAGCTCCACCGTAAAGTCAGGCCTTGCGGCATCTCATCAATGACCGACACCTGCTTGCCCGAGCGACTTCCCTCGCCATGAATCACTAACTCTTCATTTTTCCACACAAGCTTCATCATCTGATGGAGAGTAGAGGGGACGGCTCCAGCCATGTGGATAAACGGCCTTCCCAAAAGAAGGTTGTAGCTAGTGTCTATGTCCAATACTTGGAATTGCGCACTGAACTCTGCGGGGCCCATTTGAAGGGTCAAAGTCACTACCCCTAAGGTGTCTCTTTGCACACCATCAAATGCCCTTACATTGACCTGATTCTGCTCCAGTTTCCCGAGGTCAAAATTTAGTTGCTTCAACGTCGACAATGGGCAAATATTCAAACCGGATCCATCATCTATCAAAACACAATGACAACCTTTCCACGACATATCACGGTAATGTGTAGCGCTTTGTTGTGGGATCTTCCTTCGACCGCAACTCATCGCCACAAAAGTCGATCCGGTGCCCCGAATGACTCGGTGAATCATAGCAGCCTACATTAGCCGCTGCCAGCCTGAGGGCACGTATGTATCATCAAGAGCTTTCATTAAGGCCTGCCTGTGGGACTGAGAGCTCATCAGCAGGGCCCACACGGAGATCTGAGCCGGAGTCTTCTCTAAATGTTTGACGATGGAATAGTCCTTCGGTTGCATCCTTCTCCAGAATTCTTCTGCTTCCCCCTCGCTTATCGGCCTCTTAGCATGGTCCTTCTTCTGTCCTCCGAGAGCAAGCTCATCAGGAGCGTAGCACCTTCCGGACCTGGTCATGCCTTGGGCCACGGCGGTTTCAATGACAAATTTGGGCTTAACGAGAGTTTTTGAAGGCACCAAGGCAACAGCCTTTGCAGGTGTCAGAATAACAAACTCCCTCCTTTCCTTGACGCCAAAGAAGCGATACTCTTTCCAAGTCCTCATGCACAATAGGGGTAATCATCTTTGTTCCACACCCGCCTTCATCCGCTTCAATCATATTAAGGTTGTCACCTCCATGATTCGGCAACGGATTTGTGTTGACGCTACGCCGCCGTTGAAGAGAAACTACCTCCTGATCGATCAGGTCTTGGATTTTGTGCTTAAGGTTGATGCAATCTTCCGTGTCATGTCCAACACTGTTGGAATGATAAGCACACCTTTGATCTGGCCTGTAGAACTTTGAGTTGACATCCCCGAGTTTGGGCCCCACAGGGTGGATGTATCCATCTGCGGCTAGCCTCTCAAATAGTTTGGTCCGGCTTTCAGCAAGTGTGGTAAAGTTCCTTGAAAGCCTTTTTTCAAATCTCGGGCGGGAAGTATCATAACCGCTTTGCTGAGGGGGAGGCACCTGCTGATAATTTCGGGTATTCGTACGAGGAGCTTGGCTTCGGGGGTAAGGGTTTGCCTGGAAATTTGGCATTGGGGCTTGGTGATTCGGGAGGGGGTTCTGATATAATGGAGCTTGGACTTGATAAGTGGGCAGAGGTGCTCGGTAGCTCGACTGTACATTGGCACAGTTGGGAGCAATATTCTGATAAGGGGATGGAATCTGGTATGGTTGAGGGTAATTTGGGTATAGGGGAGAAAAATTCTGGAGATTAGGGGATGGACTTTGGTACGACGAAATTTGAGCATTTGGATAGGTGGGGGCAGTATTGTGGTTATTAGGATGATTGGATTGTGGGTAGTAGGATCGGTGAGACTTTGGGGAAGGCCTGGAACGATCTTGGGAATGTGACGGGTTTCTAGGGGTTTTTCTTCCCCCATACGAGACGGCGGCAACTTCCTCTCTTCTCTTTCTTATCAATCCTGAAGACCCAGGCGACGCGGATACACGGGCTATCTTCCCCGATTTTAGACCATCTTCGATAGTCTCACCAACTTTGACTATCTCAAATAATTTAGCTCCGACCAAAGAACATGATTCGATCATAGTACTCAGTGCTCTGCACTCGCATCGAACACTTCCACAATCTCTTTCTGGCCATGGGTGGCCTTACCTCGCCGCTTCTTTCCTCCACCTATAGGCAAATTCCCTATAGCTTTCAGCTTGGTTTCGCTTCATCTTCTAGAGAATACCGATCGGGCACTATTTCAACATCAGAGGCGAATCGGTCAATGAAGTCCTTAGCCAATGCATTCCAACCGCCACCGCCTGGTTTCATGTGAAGTAAACTACTCGAGGGCCTCCCCACACAGACTTCGGCTGAAAAGCCGCATCAACAAGGCCTCATCCCTGCCAACTCCCACGAGCTGGTCACAATATGCTCTTAAATGCGCCATAGGGTTGCCTACTCCCCGAAGGTGTCAAACTGAATTTTAAAACCTTCGGAAGGTTCAAATCTGGATGGATGCACACCGCATAGCTAAGTCCGACGGCGCCTGGGATGCACCGCAGCTCTTTCATAGCCCTTTGATTTCCTCCTTTATATCGATCTTCACTTCTTCTTTCGCCTTCCATTCTCTTTCCTGCTCTTCATAGTGATCCAACTCGTAACCGCACCTCGTGCTCGGCGGAACGGAACTTGGAAGGTGGCTCTTTGAGAGGGTGGAGCTATAGAGGACTTGGAACGTTTGGGCGGTCCTGGTAGTTACGTGGGTAGGCCTGAGGATTGGTGTTCGACTCAAATGCGGATGAAATGCTTGGGTATTGAAGGCGCTTTGAGTTTGGTTTTGATTTTGTGGTGGTGGGGCGCTTTGAGTATTCGAGGATGGGGTGGTATTTGAGGGTGGTTATTTGGAAGAGGTGAAGGAGTTTGGTAAGACGCAGCGTATTGGGGGTTTTGGGTTGTTAGGTCTATCACGCATGCATTATGCACAGTGTAGGCGTCGGTTCGAGTTGGATCTATGTTTGATGAAGCGGAAATAGACCGGAGGTCTTGCATCAAAGAATATTAGTACCAAATCCAGGTGGAGGTGCATCCCGCTCCGCTGCATTTCAACTTTCATTTCAGCAACTGTTGCATCGCTTGCATGATCAATTCGCTCGCTCCACTACAGTGGCCGAGCCACCACAACGCCGCAAGACGCCTCTTCGCCATTGTTGTCTCCCATAATCGCTTTTTCCTTTGTCTCAATTTGATCGAGGGAAGGAATGGTAGGACCTTTCGA
Organism: Solanum arcanum; assembly: GCA_027789145.1. Taxonomy (NCBI): domain Eukaryota; kingdom Viridiplantae; phylum Streptophyta; class Magnoliopsida; order Solanales; family Solanaceae; genus Solanum; species Solanum arcanum. The sequence goes on along the minus strand of CM050942.1, from coordinate 54,874,626 downwards.
TCTGGTGAAGTAAGGATGATCCGCCAGCCTTTATCGACACAGATCAAGAAAGGTACCCGAGAGGTAAAAACAACTCAAAGGCAAATTTGTTAGTGCATATCCAAGTACAAAACGCATAATATCGCACATAAAATGTATAAACACACCAGCCGCTTTGTTTGAGGATATCTTAACCCACGAATGAGGACGGAAATATATTTTTGAACAAACAGATTTTGCTTGTTTAACGCCATCTCGGAAAGTCAATCACGTTGAGCTATGGTCTTCGCAATCGCTTTTAACGCCCGTTGATCTTATCTTCGTATCTCCGAAACATGGTGGAGAATGAAAATTTTCTGTGATAGGGGCCGGGCCGGGGAGGCTGCCTACGTATCTCACGGGGAGAATTCAGGCCCAACGTAGTTCGTATTTTAGGATGAAAATTTTTCACTTACTCTTTCGTTGTGATTACAAGGGAATTGAAAACAACATTGAAATTTCTAGAAGATAACATTTGGCGATTTCTTGTCTTGTGGTCGCGTAATTCCTTTCCTTTCGCATACGGAAATGGAGGCTTGTAGACGATTTCCTCCTCATCGCCCTCATCAATTGATTCTTGGTCGGGACCATCGCTGCCGCTTCCCGCTCACGCGGGCGGATATTTTCCGCCTTTAAGTCGCCGCGGTCGCCAATTCTTCGCCGAGGCCGTGACTTCGCCAACAACACGGCAGCCTCGATATCTATTTTCGCTTCTCGCCTTTCCTTCGTATCTCCAAACGAAGCAAGTTCAACCTTTTTAGGCTTTCGGTTTCCATCTCAACCTCCTTCTTTCTCTTTATCCGTGACGCCAGATCTTCATCCAAGGTCGTGACCGCAGCCTTTGTAGATTGCCGTGGTCATTTCTACCTCGAGTTCTTCCTCTTTAACCTTCTGAATCTCTCGAGTGACCCGCTCGATCTTTCTACGCAATTCCTCCTTAGTGAGCTCCGTCTGGACGTTCTTGGCTTTGTCCATAACTGTGATTCACCTTTCCTGAGATGATAGAGCGGTATTCAGGATTTGTGGTATGGAAGATGGATTTTTGGGTGAGAAACTCGAGACTCGGGAACTTTGGTCGGACATTTTTAATAGTGGCTTCTGTATACTCTTTTAGAGTTTTGGATTTGGAGTGGGCTTACAATATCCTCATTCAAAGCAACGTAACACATAAGCATTTAAATACACATAGATAACGTGTCCTAATCATGCATGGGGACCCTTTTTGTGCCAAGGGTAGGCCTAACGCATTCGAATGATGTACGTGTGAGTTAAACCAATTAAAAGATTCCCCCCAAAATAATATTCAATAATGATTGAAATGTTTGAAAAGGGAAATAAACAAACCCACGCAGGGGCTATTTAGAAAGTGCGATAATATCAGGCCCACGCAGGGGCTAAAATAAAATGAGTACAAACAGAGAAAAACCCGCGCAGGGGCGATGTCCACTATGCTGCTCCGGATGGTCCCGCCCGCTGCCGCCTTCCCGAATTTTGTGCTGTTGGAACATGTACCTCAGCATCAGCAAGAACCCCTCACCAAGACGGCCTTTGTCTTCCAGACTCTCATATCGCATTCTCTCGATTTTCTGCTGGATCCAGCTGTCGAACTCGTCATACCCTTGCTTCAGTCTCTCGATCTCTCGAGTAGCCCTCTCGAGTGCGTCCTGATTTTCCACGAACTTGGCGTAGACCTCATTAGCCTCTTCCTTTAACTCTCGCAATTCGGCCACTGCTTTGGCTTCTTTGTCTGTCACACTGCGAAAGCTACGTGGAATTTGAAAGGAGATATTTTGTATATCTCTTTTCAACCATGCTTTGTAACCTTCGTCAGATTCCAAATAAATCGGTCAGGAGCGATAGTGTCTTTACCCATACGCTTAGCGTTCTTCCATTCTCTGAGTATTTCTGTAGCGTCGTCCACCCTGTCGTCCCCAATGTCGTACACATAAGCGCCATAATATGCTTCTCTGGGCACAGTCTGTTTTCTTCCAAACTGTCTCAAGACTCGAAATGGCGCGTAAGGACGAATTCCTCGAATGCCGGGTAGGGGAAGCACGACACATCTTCGACTTTCTACGACAATTTCTTTGGATATGAAGCGGTCGAGCATCCATTGGAGGTCCTCTTCTCTCAACTCGGAGAATATTTGGGCCCATCTCCCTCTCGTTCTCCGATTGTTCAGGTTGGCCCAGAATAGTAAGTCGTTCAGGTCTTTAAGAGTGTTTTTGTTGTCGAGAGTGTGTAGTTCTCGAGTTCCAACACCCTTCGCCAAGTGACTGAGAATCCACCATTGAAGGAGCAGATTACACCCCTGGAAGTACCGATGTCCCTCTTTGCATTTGCCCAAAGCGCGATATATGTCCGACAATATGATCGGAGCTATGGAGTAGTACTTCGTCGTTCCTCGATTCTCGCACTTTGAACAAATGCCTGGACGAGTGTTATGACTCGTATTGATGCTCGTGCTCGGCCGTGTGGGAAGACCATTGTTCCCAACAAGGCTATGGCAAATGCCAACGCGGCTTCGTTCCAATCCCTGTAGGAAATTCTAAATTCCTGATTATACGCGGCATAGAAACTCGCATGTCCAAATCTAACGTACAAATCCCTGAACATTACGTGAGAGTCTTGACACCAATAGGTGAAATCCCTTCTTAGCCCTAACCAATCCGAGATGTTCTCAATGGAAGGTTTGTTGGGGATAAACACGTCCTCTTGCTTTCGGGCTCTTCTTTCTAGACCCGTGCCCACGGTGTCTATGCAATCTCTTATTTCTTCTAATGTAGGGGTGATTTCGACCGTTCCGAAGCGGAAGACTATTCTTTGGCTGTCCCAGTACCCGGTAAGAACCTCGATCAACTCTGGCCAACCGTCCATGTTGATTAGCTCGGTCAAGGCCCCTATATATTTGTTGAGAGTTCGCTTGTGATCTCTGTCTAAGTCGTTGTGCCACATAGTAAGTTGGGGTGGCGCGGAGATGACCATGTCGAATTTTGGAAAGCGGTCCATATCTGCAAAACTGAAACCCGTTAGACTTTCCCCTACCCCCAAGTTGGTTTTTCACACAAACATCTCGAATGTCACATAATATGATGCGTCGCGAGGTCGAAGACCTTAGACGCAATTTTTGGCGGTATTCTACTAAAATGGACTTAATACGCCTTGGGTATTAAGTCGTCCTAGGCTGATGCCTAATTTTGGTTTTGGTTTCGCTCTAACTTAGGCTTTTCTAGAATTGTTTTCAAATAGACGGTTACCCGAGTCGGACAAACATCGGGGTGGAGCTATCGACTAACGTCGGATGACCGCATTCCGACTATTTATTCGCTACTCCCAAATGAGTTCTCGGGATATTTCTGAGAGAAGTCGCGGTAGGCCGCGTAACTTCCGTTTCCTAATGCAATCTAATTGCCGTTTGGCGGAATTTATGCCATGAAATGCAATTTCAAGAAAACTAAGTATTTAAACAACTAAACAATTAATTACAAGTAGTCAAATAGGTTAGTCTTAGGGTTAAAATCCTCCAAATATTCCCCAGCGGAGTCGCCATTTCTGTTTTATCGAAAAAAGGTGATTTTCGAAAAGAGTTCGTTTTATTTTCGACTTTTAGGAGTCGCCACTTAATTTTTAAGAAAAATCAAGAAAACTCGTTTCTAAAACAATTTAAACAGAAAAATCATTTTGAAAATATTTTTTAGGGTTCGGGATTCTTATTAGTGTCTTAGGAAGGTGTAAGGCACCTAAGACACTCCGCTAACTTACGGTTTTCCGGCGATTAACTTATTTGACTATTTGTTTTAACTTTTACAAATCGAAGTTTAAACTTTATCAAAATTTCTTAGCCAGACTTTACAAATTTGAAACATTTGTTATTTATCTTGTAATTTTGTAAGTCTATTTCGAAGCTTAACTTTAAAAGAGTTCATCTAAACAAGTCATGAATTTGAAATATTATCGCTTGACTTAGTTTTAATTTTTGACAAAAATGAAAAGGCGTTTCGATGGGGGTTTGGAGTTATTCAAACCCTAGACTAACGACAATCAAGCAGACATATAAACGAATAGTAAAAGAGGAAGAGAGAGAGAGAGAGATTTGGGTCCAAGTTTTCGGGTTCTGTTCGCCTTGACCGAAACTTGGACCCACCTGCTTTTGGGTGTTTGACCCATTTTTGTACCTGTCCTAATCTAAACATACAAAATAAAATACAAGGAAAGTAAAACGACAAGGGCTTATGCCCATTACAAACAAAATACAAGAAAAAAATAAAGAAAAAGCCTTCGAGTCTATCTTCCTCAATCTCCACGAACACTTGACTTTCTACATTTGCCCGTTTTGACGGATTGACTCAATAAGAGATTTCCGAGCCTCCATGGCTCTCTCGAGATGCAAAAGGGGAGAGTTCGTAGGGAACCTCGAAGGCATTTACATGCCACAATGAAATAAGAAGAAGGAAAAACAAATTAGCAAAGTAAGATGGCTAACTTGGTATACAGAAGTATGAACAAAACAACACTAATCGGAAGGCTTCATAAAAGCATATTAACTAAAACCTTTATACACGTAAATACACAACAAAGGCAAATAAAGAAATCACAACACTTTATCCACGTTTAGGCAAGACAAGTGCACATTGTACATCATGCTAATTAAACCTCTACGGCCTAAGAACGACATCAATATTATACGAACAATGAGGGGAAAATTTAAACCCATTCGTGGCGAGAATTCATAGAAGCACAATGAAAATGATTTTTCAATCGTATGGATTCACCGAAACACAATGAAAATGGTTTTTAATCATGTGGGTTTGGTACAACGGAAATATGCTTTATATTAGGCTAGATGTGTTGACTATGTGATCATGGAGAAACGTACTTGGACAATAAAGTCATGCATATAATTGAAATATCTATATTAAAAAAAAAAACACTACAGTGGCCAGAATTATGCAAGAAAAACATAAGCTCGAAATCGAACAACACGAATGTGCGCACAGACTTAGGAGATTGAAACATTGCTCTCATATTTTAACTGGTAAAGAGGAAAGATCATAACCATTACCTCAAGCAGTAAGGAAATCGGAAGGCATGCCAGAAATAAACTCGAGGAAAGAAAGACGAACATATAGGAAACTTCAAGTGTCAAATGAGATCGACAAACATACGAATCTATCAATCGCTATTAGGCTACCTTGTTTCAATTCGTCTAACTCTAAGGGAGGAAAAAAAAGGATGCAACATCATATCCTCAATCCATGGCTCTTCAGAAACAACTCACTTCAAGCCTAAAACGAACTAACAAGTTGCCAACAATGGCATCCAACAAGAGATGATAAATAGGAAGACACACAAATCTTAATCATATTATTTCCAAGATGCATTCCTTTCGCGAAAATAACCACATTAAAACAAGAGAAAGGTTTCATCGCGACCAACATTTGACAAAAAACAGAGGACCACAATATCGAGTCATGACCATACGCCTAAGCAGGTAGAACAGACAACACAAACGCATCAACAAACATTGAGCGAAACCAAGAGATACAACATTTTGATCGAACAACATCATAATGAACGGTTTCGACTATTAACTCGAAAGAAGCTCCGATCCACAAAGCAAGGAATCATCGCGTTAAAAACAGCGTGAACGCTGGATGTTCTGGAAAGGTAAACGAAGTTTACGTAAACAGTAACGACATAACCAAGAATTTTCAAACGGTTTTGCACTACATCGAGTCAACAACGGCTAAAACCAACCTAAGCAACGAAGTGTAAACGATGATACAACTAAAAATCGAGAGTCGAAGCAAATGTTACCTTTATAGGGGCGGNAAACTGGGACGAGAATGAGCAGGGGATGGGGACGACTACCACCGTGCGAGCACGAACACCAGTCCAACGCAAGCTAGCTTAGAAAACTTCACCCTCTCCTTTCTAAGAACGCGAGACAGGTCTCCTTCGTAATCGCCAACCAAAAATATGGCAACGATCACACTCCGTCTTTCTCGACCAGAAAAGCAGAGACGAGCGAAAAACCTCCGAACAAAAATCTCTCCAAGATTCTTTTCTAGAAATCCTCTCGTCAAAGCTAGACCACGACAACTCTTTTCTAAGCCTAGAACAGACAGAACACAACCTTCTTTTTTTTTTTACTAAAGCTCCAACTCTCGGAAAATTTCTTAAGCCAAAAATGTCCAACCACAGAATTTCGTTTAGCAACAAGACGGAAGAAGCAATGTTTTACCGCGAATTCTTCTACCAAAATTTGCTCACCTCTCTTCTGAAGAGGGGTGGGGTTTATATAGAAGGGGAAAAAGGTTTTTCAAGAGAGAGGGCGGGAACGGCCCATTTTTAACTCGAAATTTGAGACTCCTTTGGGTCAAACCCATTGCGTGCTGGCGAGGGCGATAGCGACGTCTCGCAGACCGCTGACAAATGGCAGGTGTGGGTTTATGACATTCCGTCTTGTTCACGCGAAGAGGAGGGTGGAATGGAGAAGAGTGTGGGGAGAGAGAAACGCGACTGGGGGGTTGTTGGCGTACGTCGCGTCTGTGTTTCTGGAGTTTTCTGATTTTTCTGGGTTCTCTGTTTTTCTGCGTTTTTTGCAGGTTGCGATGGGAGGGGGAGAGAGAAAGGGAAAGGGGAAGCTCGCGTGGTGAGACGCGAGGAGAGGATGAGAGGAAGGGAGAGAGAGGAAGGAGAGAGCGTGGGGAGGGGTCGCGTGAGGGAGGATGGAGCGTGGGGGTCGGTTTGTTTTTCTTCTTTTACATTGCAGGTTTACATTCTTCACAGGGAATGGGAGTCGTGGGGGCAAAGGGAGAGAAGAGGAAGAAAGGGGAAAAAGTGCAGGTCGGGTCGTGTGAATTGGGTCAATGGAGAATAAAAGAATTGGGTGTTGGGATTAATGTGTTGGGCTTGATTTAAAATGTGTGTTGGTGGTATTTTCAAAAGAAATAAAAGGGGATGTTGGACTGGGCTGAAGAGGACGGGTGGGCCGCCGGGTAAAGAAAGAGGAGGGGAGTTGGGCTGCTGAGGGAAATTGGGTTGGGAATAAGAGTGGGCTGATGGTGGATTGGGTTGGTAAGTTGGAATACTTAAGATACACACATATACATATACATATACATATATGTATATACATATATGTATATATATACATATATTTTATTTTCGCAAGATTTATAAAACTAATTAACTTTAAATAATTTGAAAAACTCACGAAGCTCGATAATTAATTTATACCGACGTGGGTCAAAAATTGGGTGTCAACAATATTGATTAATTTATGAAAGTAAAAGATGTATATTAAGTAAATATGAATAAAGGAAATTATAATGGTAAGCATGTAATTAATATTAATTAAATAAGAAAATAACTTTTATGAGTTGATGTGATTTAGTTGAATTAAGATATGAGTCTTATTTTTTAGTCTGAATAGTGTTAAGAGTGTGTTACAGATACGATTCATTCAGATATATCTAGACTCATTAAGAGACTTTTAAGAAAATAAACAAATGAACTTAAAGAACTGAATCTGAATAGTTAAGATCTAGTTCTTAAAAACAAACACACTTAATGAGGCAAATCTTGAATTATTAAGATTCAAACCCCATTAAGTGCAAACAAATGAGGCCTAACATAAGTAATATTGTTTTGTCGATATGTATGATAACATTTTTATATTATAATTTATAATTTAATTTAATAATCATAAAAAATATATTTTTTAAAAAAGTGACTAACCCGGAAAGCCTGTTATCCACGTACTTGTGGGCTGGGACGATCATTTACTGGCTCACACCAAAAATGGGCTAGCCCAACCTGACCCGTAAAATGTCAAAGCCTGTATGGATTAGCCCGAATGTGGTGAGCTAGCCCATATTGACAGCTCTAGAAACATATAGTGAGTCACACCAACTGGCACTTTGCTTGGACATTTGCTTTTCGACAAATCTATTTTTCGTTATTCAACAAGTCAATTCTCAGAGGGTGCAAAATTATAAATTAACGTGCAAGTAAAAAGTATTTTTTTAACTATTAATATAAAGAGTGATACTGTGAAAAAGATAAAAATTACGTAGTAAATTAACAAACCCGTACAGATATGAGGGGTTAAAAACAACGAGTTCAATTATAAATACAGGGTGAAATAAAAGTCACGTTATTACAAGTTTAATGGTGACTCTAATATTAAAACATTATCATTTTTTTACTTCCTTTATGATTTGAACCCACAACTCTAAGATTGTAGGGTGATTTAAATCTAAGAAACCCATCCGAGAAAGGAGAAAGATAACGGAATTGTAATAAATTATTTTTAGACTTATTTATTCGTGATCAGCTACTTAAAGGTTAACATGACTTATAACCAAAGATCCACCAATAAAATATCCAATCTTGATTTCGTTTCATAGTTACTTTGAAGCATCGAGCGTTCCTCATTAGTGACAGAAACAAAAATATTATTAAGAAATTCAAAATATACAAATTTAAATACAAAACGATTACAAGATGATAATTCGAAGGCAAAAACAAAAGCAAAGACTAATCTTAACCCTGCTTTACTTTACTCTTTTGTTGTCATTTATAATAGGGGTGGGCATTCGGTATTTCGATTCGGTTTCGGTTTGTTTTTCCGATTTTTTTGGTTTTCGGTTTTTATAAATTGTGTACCGAATATGAACCAAAATATTTCGGTTCGGTTCGATTTTTATTATTTCGGTTTGGTTTTGTTATTTCGGTTGTTTTAATGGGCCTGCTTAGTTGGGCTTTTAAAAATTTACAAATTTTTTTGTTTGATTTTCAGCTTAATGGGCTAAAAATAGTTATATCAAAAAGTTTTTTAGTTTTTAATTTTTTATTTTAAATTATAATATTTATTACTTAATATTAATAATTAATATAATATAAATATATATTATAATATAATATATTTCGGTAAACCGAAATACCGAATTACACAAAATCACATACCGAAAACCGAATCGAAATACCGAAAAATACAAAAACATATACCGAAAACCGAAAAATCGAAACCGAAATACCAAAAAAATTCGATTCGGTACGGTATTTCGATTTTCCGGTGTTTATGTCCAGCCCTAATTTATAACATGTAATTCCTTCCTCGTTTTCCCCACTCCATCTAGCTTTTAAAAATTTCTTGTGCGTTTTAGATAAAGATTAACTTTGAAAAAAATATGAAAAATAATGTCTTCTTGATATTCTAAAAAGTTACTTATTTCGAAGGATATTACAAAAGCTAAAATATCATTTCAAATAGAAATGAAGAAAGTATGAGATATATTCACAAAATGAAAATTTCTAAATGTCACAAGTTTGATTTCCTCCAAATAAGAAAAGATAATAAGAAGAAAGCAATATCATAACTAAGCTAAGAATTGAAATGTTACTACAATTACATATTCCCTAGGTAAGTAATTGTACAAATAGTAGAAAAATTCAATTCAATAAAATTACATTAAGTTGTCCAATAAAGGAGCCTTTAAAAATGACATTTTACAAATGTATGCAAGAATTTTAACGTGCAAAAAGGAGTAAGAATTTTACTACAATATACAGGAGAGGGATGGTTAAGCTTGAACAATACTACAATATTAAGAAAGATTAAAACTCTTCCACTACCAAAAAGAATTGTTGCTTGTTCTTCCACTACCAAGAAGAATTGTTGCTTGTTCATCAACTTTGCAATGGCCATCACATATAGTTTTTCCAATATCTTTCTTCTATATTTCTAAATTGTAGCTGTAATTTTTGTCTATAAGCTCATCAAATTTTTAAATTTTTTTAATGCAAGGAATATAATGATATTGTTTGTCGCTGCAACTATAGTCGTATGTGTTCAAAGCCAACTGATAATAGAAACTCCTTAAAGCACGATTGTTTCTAAAGATGGGATCGAAAATTTCAACACAACTGCTGGAGAAATACCGGCGGCCCCTGATCACAGTGTCAAGTCATTCCTCATAATAATTAAGAATATTAATATATTTCTAATCGGAGAAGGGGATAGATACTATGATAATAAGAGGTAACAGAAGTTTTATCGATGGTAACAAAATCTATGATACCGCAATCGTTGGTAAGTCCCTCTCTATATACATGAATTTTACTAATTTTAATGAATTATAATTGTTTCTTCTTATTTAATTTATTAGGGGTTCTCGGCAATGATTTCACAGCCAAAGACTTAACTTTTAGAAATAATGTCCGACCTATAAAACATCCGGAAGTGATGTTAAGAGTTGAAGCGAATTTGGTGTTCTTTTATAAATGTCGATGTGATTGGTATCAAAACACTTTGTATGTAAAAAATAAACGTCAATTCTATCGAGATAGTGAAGTATATGGCACGATAGATTTCATTTGCGGTGACGCGACAACCCTGGTCCCAAATTGTGTGATTGAAGCACATACTCCAATGCCAAGGCAATATAACACAATCATAACACAAAAGAGAGATTTTGAGCCCTTTGAATCTGGAATAGTGCTTCAAAATTGCACTATAAAGGCTACCTCCGATTTGGAGAAATTGGACAACGTAACAACATATTTAGGTCGTCTATGGGGTATATTTTCTTGGACTGTGATAATAGAAAGTTACATTGATAAGTTGGTAGATCTTAGAGGACGGATTGAGTGGATTGAATAGTCAAATAACTCTGTTATTAGCCGCTGGTCATATTATTTGGAGTACAAAAAATAGAGGACTAGGTGATGTTAGAAAGGGGCGTGTGACATGGGCATCCATCAGTACAGATCCGAATATTGCATCAAACCTTACGGTTAGACACTTTATAAAAGGTATCGAGTGGATGCCCACAAACATTCTACGTTACTTAGATTTCGATTGAACAATATTAAGTTGTATTGTATTTCTACTATTTATCTGATTACAAAAATAGTACTACTATGTGTTGGGTTTTATTTGCCCTGATTTCTTACCATGAATAGGTTTTCCTTTTAGGAAAAAGGTTTTGAATTGACTATTCTTTTTTTGGTAGGAAAAGGTTTAGGACTCTATAAATAGAGGCATGTTCCTTCTAACTTAATTAGCATTCACAATGTAGTCTTAAAGGGCTTTGAGAGTTTTGGTTAGGGGGAGAATTTGTGGGTCACAAGCTTGATACGTTATCACTTGTGTGAACCTCCCATGTATTCTGAGTGAATTGGTTGAGGTTGTTTCCCTCTGTATTTTGTACTCTCATGTTTATAGTGGATTGTTCATCTCCTTTGTGGACGTAGGTCGATTGACCGAACCACGTTAAATCTTTGTGTCTTTTGGTATATTTCTCGTTGTCTTCTTACTTGTGGTCTTTCGAGGTTTGCTTTGCTAGCTTCCGCGTTTACACCTGCTATTTCCGATCCTAACAAGTGGTATCGAGCCGATTCAATGATGGAGTCGTGTTGGTGGTTCGATAATCGATGATTGAACCAGGTTAGAAAGAGGTGTTCATCTTGGTGGGTGTAGTTCTAGCCGCAACCTTTTTGACAGTAATGAAGATTTTGTTGGAGAAATTGTTTCACAGAGGTTCTCTGTGTTGAGACATAAATTTTGTAAAGGAGATTATGGAAAGGAGAAGCAAGTTGTTGAAGATTAAGTGAAGAAGGTGGACAAATTTATTTTGTCAGAAATTCAGGCCAAAGGGGAGATTTGTTGGGTTTTATTTGCCCTGATTTCTTACCATGAATAGGTTTTCCTTTTAGGAAAAAGGTTTTGAATTGACTATTCTTTTTTTGGTAGGAAAAGGTTTAGGACTCTATAAATAGAGGCATGTTCCTTCTAACTTAATGAGCATTCACAATGTAGTCTTAAAGGGCTTTGAGAGTTTTGGTTAGGGGGAGAATTTGTGGGTCACAAGCTTGATACGTTATCACTTGTGTGAACCTCCCATGTATTCTGAGTGAATTGGTTGAGGTTGTTTCCCTCTGTATTTTGTACTCTCATGTTTATAGTGGATTGCTCATCTCCTTTGTGGACGTAGGTCGATTGACCGAACCACGTTAAATCTTTGTGTCTTTTGGTATATTTCTCGTTGTCTTCTTACTTGTGGTCTTTCGAGGTTTGCTTTGCTAGCTTCCGCGTTTACACCTGCTTATTTCCGATCCTAACAAGTGGTATCAGAGCCAGATTCAATGATGGAGTCAGGTTCAGTGGTTCGATAATCGATGATTGAACCAGGTTAGAAAGAGGTGTTCATCTTGGTGGGTGTAGTTCTAGCCGCAACCTTTTTGACAGTAATGAAGATTTTGTTGGAGAAATTGTTTCACAGAGGTTCTCTGTGTTGAGACATAAATTTTGTAAAGGAGATTATGGAAAGGAGAAGCAAGTTGTTGAAGATTAAGTGAAGAAGGTGGACAAATTTATTTTGTCAGAAATTCAGGCCAAAGGGGAGATTTGTTGGGTTTTATTTGCCCTGATTTCTTACCATAAATAGGTTTTCCTTTTAGGAAAAAGGTTTTGAATTGACTATTCTTTTTTTGGTAGGAAAAGGTTTAGGACTCTATAAATAGAGGCATGTTCCTTCTAACTTAATTAGCATTCACAATGTAGTCTTAAAGGGCTTTGAGAGTTTTGGTTAGGGGGAGAATTTGTGGGTCACAAGCTTGATACGTTATCACTTGTGTGAACCTCCCATGTATTCTGAGTGAATTGGTTGAGGTTGTTTCCCTCTGTATTTTGTACTCTCATGTTTATAGTGGATTGTTCATCTCCTTTGTGGACGTAGGTCGATTGACCGAACCACGTTAAATCTTTGTGTCTTTTGGTATATTTCTCGTTGTCTTCTTACTTGTGGTCTTTCGAGGTTTGCTTTGCTAGCTTCCGCGTTTACACCTGCTTATTTCCGATCCTAACACTATGTACCTTATCTTGAGTTTTTGTCGAAATGAGTTGATTATCTAACTTTAAATTTCGTCTTCAAATAATTTATTATTGTCTTTGTCCATCAAATTATTGACTGACCATTAAGTCATAAAAAGATATATATTATTAGAGAAACTTTTTGTGTCGAAATGTGTTGGACACCAAAATGATTGTCACATATACATTTATTATAGCAGAAATTTATCAGTCAAATCATTATAATCGTAGGCGTAAATAACAAAAACACTTAAAAAGGTAAATAAGTAAAGCTTAAATGCAAAATAGATACTTTTTTCATTTTTTTTTTAAAATGAAAATAAAAATTTAATTTATTTTGAGTTTATAAGTTTATGTCATTTTCAAATAATATATGCTATTTTTTCTATTCCATTTTTGTAAAACAAGTGATTTTAAGAAAGTCAAAGAAATTTCTCATATGATTTAAATATTTTTAGTTGTTGTTGTACTATTATTTAAATATCTTTTACGTTATTATTAAAGCTAACAATATGAGTTGGTCTGCCCAATTCGGGCTAATCCATATAGACAATGAAATTTGAGGGGTCACGCCCGGTTAGCCCCTTTTTTTGTGTGGGGCAGAAAATGGTTGGTCTAACCCACAAGTACGTGGGCTACAAGCTTGCAGGGCAACACTCTTTTTGTAAAAGTATATATTTTTAAAATTTTCTAAATTAAATTATAATTTAAAAATAATATCATAGAAATCGACAAGATAATATTTCATGGTGTTAGGACTGATGTTATTACTTGTTAATAAAATCTACAAATAAAATTATCTTTATAATATATATTAAGCTTGATTTCAAGTAAAAGCATAAATATCTAAATAATAACCTAATTGTTTTCCAATGATCATAGTAAAACACAAAAATTATGACAATAATTTATAGGCTACGGCCTATGTAGTGATTATTTAGAAATTTTAGGAAATTTTTATTTTTTGTAACACATATTTTGTAAACATAATTTGCATTTAAATTTTACTATTTCAAACTTTAAACTAATTTTGAGTTTAGACTCTTTTTATTTTTAATACTCTATTTTATTTTTTAACTAATTTTTATTTGTGCCCATGTTCGGCAAGCTTATTCAGGCCGGGGTAAAAATATTTTTCTTAAATGGATTTTGAAAATCGTAGTCCAACTCTATCAAATCACGGCCTAACTCATATTGACGGATTTAGTTATTATCAAACAATACATATTACTCATTCTGTTTCAATATACGTGATAAATATGAAAGAAAATCAACCAAATTTCTTATATGATTTTTATTATGTTTTTAAAAATTCTTAAGCTAATACATCATAATTTTACACACTTTTTATATAATTTTTAAATATATAATAAATTAAAAGAAAAACAAGATAAAAAAAATTAAAATGAAGAAAGTATCAAAGTTTTCAAATCATCACATTCCTATATTAAAATATTCAAAATTTTACAACTCCACGCATATGCACAAATTTTAATATACGGAATACAACATAAAATTTTAAATGTATATTGAAGATTTTATATATATATATATATATATATATATATATATATATATATATATATATATATATATATATATATATATATATATATATATATATATATATATATATATATATATATATATATATATATATATATATATATATATATATGACAATTAACTAATGCCGTAAAAACTTTAACCTTGTTTGATAATTTGTCTATCTGTTGCCACTAAATTTTTCTCGTTGTCTCTCGTAGTGTTAGTTCCAATTTAAGCCAAACTTTTTAATATTTTTAAATATATTGTAAGTTATTAATTCGAGTAATTTATAATACTTTTTACATTATTTTAAAATAATTTTTCTCATTCTCTTTGTTATAATTTACGTAGCACAACTATAATCACAAGAGTCAATGAAATTCCTTATATGATGTTTAAATATATTTAATTGTTAATTATTATAATTAATAGTATCTTTTTTGAATTTTCAAATAATATTTGTCATTCTATTTATTTCAATTTTGTTGTATCAATAGAATTTTGAGAATTATTCAAATCTTTTATATATGTCTTTAAGAATATTTCAAGTTGTAAATTATTTTTATTTATAGCTTCTTTTACATAATTTTTAAATACATAATAAAATATTTTAAATCATTCTTCTTTTGTGATTTATATACGAAATGGAAACAACCCATTGTGAGATACAAACTAAAGAGAAATTAAATTGCTATTTCAAAGTAAAAGGTAGGAATTGGGATCATGAAATTTTTTTAAAAAAGGCAATAAAACTAAACGTAGAATGGAGGGGAAAAGACGGTAAAAGATAAAACAGAGGTTGATTTTACTGTCCAAAATTGTAAAAGTACAATCATAAAACAATATATCAATAAATTAACTATCTAAGTAAAACAGAGGTTGATTTTATTGTCCAAAATTGTAAAAGTACAATCATAAAACAATATATCAATAAATTAATTATCTAAATTTTCCTATAAAAAGAAGAACGTTATAATTAACATAAAGGGAGGAAAAACCAAATAACTCGTACTATAAAGGGTTTAACCATCGGTGATCCCCTAAAGTTGACATCTACTTTTACTTAGATATCTGAACAATGATTTTTCATTTTAGACACCTCATATAAGGTCATGATATGTCATTTTGACATATTTTTTACATTCAACAAAAATATGATAGTGTGAATGTGTTTCCCTCGCAGATGATGTATGATGTGTAAAGTGCCAAATTAAATGAGGACACTTGTCATTTTGTTCAAAATAATTCTTAAATAATAAACTATCAATTATTTTATTTTTTAAAAAAGATGTCAATATATCGATGACACATGGCATTTCTTCCCAAAAAAATAACAAAAAGGGATTAAATCACCTTCAAAAACTTTAGGAGAAGCATATCCCACCCAACCCCACCCCACTCATGGTCTTCTCCTTGCACATATCGCTTAATCTTCTACCATATACCAAAAAATATTTCTATTTCTTTTACATAAATATTGTTCAATCTTTCTATGATAAAAGAAAAATTCTATAGATTTTATTGCTTTAAAAAATAATCTAAGATCCAATGAACTTCTAAAAATACAAATGTGTACGTGTTCATATCACATTGTTAAGTTTCTTTTAAGGAGATTACCTCATTTCTTTAGAAACTTTTTATTCATACCCAAATTTTCATTTTTTTACTTCAAATATCAGTCTTTTTTTCCTCAAATAAAATTGAGGAAGAAGGGCATCATCCTTGGGAAATCTCGGGGAAAGCTATGACGTATGAAATCAAATTCCTCGTTTGTGGCATCATTGAATATATTTCATCATGGAAGAAGTTCAAGCTTGAGAAAATGGTGGTTGAAAAAATGGGGAAGATAAAAGAAATATAAAATAAAAATTGGCCAAAAAATAATCTGACGCGCGATTAATGAGTGGGTCACACTGACTATGTCATATCAGCAAAAAAAGTGTTAAAATGACACATTAGGGCCTCACATGAGGTGTCTATAATGAAAAAACCTAGTTCAGATGTCTAAGTGAAAGTTTGATGTCAACTTTAGGGCTCACCGATGGGTTAGCCCTACTATAAGCTTCAACATAAAGCAAATGACTCGTGACAACATCTTATGAGTTAAACGAGAATGTTAATTACTCCCTCCGTCCACAATTGTTTGTCAGGGTAAAGTCATGCACTACCCTCAAGAAAAATTTAATTCATAGTGTAATTTTATTAATATAACCTTATTATACCAAGAATATCAAAAATCTACATAACTTTTCAATTGAACAAAATAGAGTAATTATTAAGGGCAGAACTGGAAAAAAAAATGACTAATTATTAATTGATTGTTCAAATTGACAATTAATCTTGGACATCTACCAAATAATTGTGGACGTAGGGAGTACATTTTAATTTCCGAATTGGTTTATCAAACTCACGGTTAAACTAATAAAATTAGCAAAATCATCATTTTCTAATTTTATTGAAGATATCCTGACAGGTGGTTCACTAAATAATTCTTCACAAGTTTCTGGACCACTCGCAACACCAGAAGCAAGACTTTTCGCCCCATTAAAGTCATTTGCATCGAAATATTTAATTTATGATATGACGTCATCTATCACATTCTCATAATTTTCTTTACAAACTGGAAGGCTTTGTTTGAGAACGGATTCTTATTCTTACTTTAGTAGATATACGATTTCATTGTAAATACTTTTGCACTATTTATCCATTTCTTCTCAATCCTCAAGTTTTATGGATTTGGCTTTTTGGATTTGCCGCCTAGTGCCTTGTGCAAACCCTGTTAGATGAGCAAGTCTTTCATCCTTCTCTGCCACGTTAAGAAAACGCTATCACCCGTTGAATTTTTCTACCTCGTACTTTACTCCAGACATTTTCTTTATTGAGTATAGTACAATAAGCTGCAAAAATATTTCTGTAAATGAGCAAAACCTTTGTTCTGATACCAATTGTTGGGAATAAATCCATAACAGAAATAATATTTGCGGTAATAAAGGCAATAAATGCGGAAACAACAATACGGTTAATCAACGAGAATAAAAGAGAAATAATGACACCAAAATTTTACGTGAAAACCCTCCTAAATAAGGAAAAAAACACGACTCGGGAGGAGCAACGAATGTCACTATAGTAAGGATTTTACATTTGTATGTCTGAGCAAAACTCCAAAGACTACTACACATTCAAAAGAAATAGCACCCTTTTGATTTTTCCACCTCACTACAATATCGCTCACACTCTCTATTTTTCCTCACAGATTATTTTCCTTTGTGATGCCTCACTCTTCTTTTCTCTCCTTTGTAATTTTTTGGTTCATATTTGAAATGAGCAAGAGCTCTGTATTTATAGGAAAATCTACTCCTAATGATGTTACCAGTGACATCACAAAAAACACAAAGTTTCAACCTTTTCACCTATGCAGATTTCTTGGTAAGATTTTAGTTGAAAAAAGAAATAGTGAGCTTTGGTTTGTTGCAGCTTTTGTTGACTTTAACAATAAGCAACGAACAAAATTCAATGTTCTTGCATTTTTAACTTTCCTTATGTTTATCTACAATGGGTATGGACCCCATAGTTAAATCCTTAGATTGACTTAGCTCGTTATTACTAATAGTCTAAAGCTTAGCTCGACGGTCGAGTATGAATGAGTGAGTTTATGTATTGCATTTTCTTGTCTATGGCCTTTAGCAGCCCTACCTGGATGATGTGAGTGACACAAAGATTAACATCAATGATTCAAGTATCTTTGATTTTCATTTTACTCCCATGTGCTCGTGGCTCGTGGCTGATATATGGTGAAAGAGAAACAAATATACAGGGGAAGATGTTGATATACAACTAGTATACAAGAAATTTTATAGCTGATAATAGTAACAAAAGAATTATATAAAGAAATTGAGGGGCAATTAAGTCATTCTTAATTTATCTTATTCAAGAATTATTAAACTTGAGAGTAAAGACATAAAATCACCACCGAAGTTGTTCTGAATTTTCAAAAAGACATGTTAACTTTGTGGGTGTCATATTATCCCATTGAACAACTTCACAATAGTATGTATATTCCTTTTTCAGCCAATACCACTTATACAAAAATATTTGTAAGTCACAAACTAATAGTCACTTGACACGTGTGAAAAATAATTTTTAACTATTTTTATTTGTTCTTTGTTGTTCTTTTTCTTTTTCCTTTTTTTTCTTTTTTATTTCTGGTTCTCTTTCTTCTTCGCCTCAATCTCTGTAGCTTCTGCCATTCCTTTCGTCCCGAAGAACAGTCACCAAGCCCGCTGTAGCGGGACAAAATTTTTCGGCAGCATTATCAATTATTTGTCAAACTACTACCAATTAATTTATTTATGAAAATAAATATCGATAAATAATCAATATTTAAATACTCATAATATGACCAAGTCAAAATCTGACATTTAAATCACCTACTTCTCCAATTTCTTACTCTCAAATCGAGTTTTCCATAGTTTCACTATTCTAAGATTTCAAACTTGATTTGTAGGAGGAATAAAATCACTAAACTAATTTATTTAATTTTTAAAAAAAGAATAAGAATGAACACAATAACATTAGTTATATAAAAAAAATGAAGAAAGAAACATATGCCAAGAAACATGGGTAGCTAATGATGGTACGGAAGATGAGAACAAAGATTTGAAAATTAAAAACTATTCATAATAAAGCTTTAAAAAAATTAATACATGAGTTTTTATATTTTTTCAAAATAAGTCAAATTGGGAGTGCCATATGACAATTTTACGTTGGTCTGAAGTTGTATGAACAGTCCTTCACGAGGTCAAATTTCGTGACAACACGGGTGGTGTTAAAATTAGTCAAAAGGGCATATTTATTGTGGATTTAGATAGTTTCATGGGGTAATGGGACACCCACAAAGTTAAGGTGTGTTTTACGAAAAATATAATGAAAAGTAAAAATGACTAAGTTTCGAAAAATCAATTAATCTTATGATTTAAGAGAAATCAATTTTTCGAACTAACAAAGTCGCCACTTTATTTTTTTAGTAAAAATCAAGAAAAAACTTATAATTATTTTCAAAAGATTTAAAATAGATAAAAATCAATTGAAAAGGGTTTGAAGTTTAAATGTACACTCCGAAAAGGAGTTAGGCCCTTGGAATGCCCGCTAACTCACGGTTGACCGGCGATTTGACTAAATGACCTTTTAAAGTAAATTCAAATTCTATTTATTTAATTACCAATATAACTATTTCATTTTAATTGATTATTTAAAAGGCAAATGAACTTAGAAGGTTCTAAAGGAAAATAATTTAAAGTATTGACAAGACTAATAAAATAAAAGAAGTATATGAAAGGACTAAGTAATATATATATATACATATATAAGATTTGAATATCTATAAAGAAAGAGAAATGACTATCATTTAGAATTAATTAAATTAGAATAAAAAATCAAATAAATGTTAGTGGTATAATAATAAATAAAGATTAAAATAACACCCTAGGTACATTTAAGGCTATATATATCAGGTTATAAACATACTTTTAAAAAATTCTACTTATAGCAAATTATTTTTGAGTTATATCATATCAATTAAAATTATATTTAATTAAAGTAAATTATAATCTAATTTAGATACTAATTAATATGTTTAAATTTTTTATTTTATTATTACAGTTACTTTTTTAAAAACTACTTCTTTAAATTTTTAATTTATTAATTATATATTTTTATAGTTACCTTTTTAAAACTAATATTCAGTTTACATATTTTTAGGGATTTATACTTATCATGTTACCCAATCACCCATACCCCAATCGCAACCCACCTCCATCACAAGTTATTTTCAGAAACAGTCTCGTCAATTTCATCTGCATGCTCTCTTAGTACATTCTACCGATCCATGCTCAATGAGATGTCTGACAAAGGAAAACACTACAGTTAGTTTCTTTATGTTATATGATATGATTCCTTTCAGATGTGCCAATCCAAAAAAAATTGATTATAGAAGGGGAAAATGACAGGTTACACACTCTTCTCACGCCTCACACCATCCCACTTCAATCTTCCTCAAAGGTAAATGAAGTTGTTGATAAACATTCAACAATGATACCACTATTTTTGACGAGTACAAGATTTTATGGTAAAAGGCTTAATCTGTATGTCAACAATCTCCCTAAATATCAACACAAGTCTCAACTGAACCACTTGATATCAACCATATGATGAATGTTCCTCATCAAGAAGATAGTTCCAAGTATGTATTTTCTATACTTTATAGATTTCATAAAAAATGACAACATTATTTTGTTATTAAAATATTTCTTCTTTCAAATTTTTTACAGCCATTGTGGCATGTACACATCTCTTTGCTGAATACATCAGTAATGGTGTTTTTGATATGTCTGTTATTGATATCGATGCAACATACCATCGACAAAAGTGTGCCACAATACTGTGGCATTATGGAAAATCAAAGAATGATGAGGGCGCGATAAGTGATAGTGAAGTTGCTGGTACAATTGCTAGGAAATATGGTGGACCTCGCACAAAAAAAGAACATGTTCCAGACATAACCAATCATCCTACACCAAGATCACGAAAAAGAGACTAGAAATAATTTATTGCACCTTCTACCTTTTTCTGGACTACGTGTTTTTTTAACTCTTGAACAATTTGTTTATGTTTAAACATTTCATTATTTTTTATATCATATGTTTTTTTCCAGTTATTCCATCTTCATATGAATTACAAATAGTTTTATATAATTTATGGATACTAGTAATATACATAAATCATACCATCTGCATTCAATAGTTCAAAGTAGCACTTTCATTTCAAAAAGCACCATTTAATGGATGAAATATATAT
This sequence comes from Solanum arcanum, assembly GCA_027789145.1. Classification (NCBI taxonomy): domain Eukaryota; kingdom Viridiplantae; phylum Streptophyta; class Magnoliopsida; order Solanales; family Solanaceae; genus Solanum; species Solanum arcanum. Next base: position 54,853,328 of record CM050942.1, on the reverse strand, counting down.
CAAATATGATTAAAATATGTATGAATCTTTCTTCAGTTATTGATTATTTTAATTTCATGATACTATATATCAATAAGTTGTCAATGTACCCTTATTTGGATGAAATATATATAAAGTCTGATTACTACTTATATGAACGTGGCATCAAATTTTTTATTTATCATCTTTTTAGTATAAAAAATATCATACATTCAATTTATACTTTTTTCAAAAATACATATATGAGTATATATTTTCAATTATTAATTATTTTATTTTCAGGATACTTTCAATATACATAGTTTATACCATATGAATTCACTATTTTTAATATATTTTAACTGGGGATTCATTGTACGATTAATATGTTAAAAGTAGTGGATCCATATGTATGAACTATGTATGAGTTTGTATGAACTATGTATGGATTTTGATTAATTCTTGTATGAAAATGGTTGACATAAAATAAAGTTAGTATTAGAATAAAATTGGTATAAAATGTGTTTCAATGTTATTTATAGTTGGACAATATTCAGAAATCACAATTACTCAAATATTAATGCTATCAAATGCACTCCATAAAAACAAAACATGTGTCTAATAGACAAAACAACATAAAAATTGTGTAACAAAAAGTAAAAAACAAGAAATCATTTTTTTGCACAGGATAATTTGAACATGTCTTCCTGTTGTGTCCAACTTAAGGACATCTACTGCAAGTAATCTTTAACCTTTTGAATTTCACATCAGCAAAATTTTTCAAGTTGCAATCTTTTCACTGATCTCTTTGGACCTATGACATTAATTTAGGCTCTGAAATATAACTTGGTATATCCCATATACTCTCGCAGGAGATGGGTTCAACAGGGATGACATATGCATCTTTGAAATTCTTCGGACTATAAAAAACAGAACAGAATTCTGCTTCATTTATCTAAGAATTGCAATTACATGACTAACAAGAATACAAAACAATTAATACAAATCATAATTTCATATAAACAATTCAGAATTCATACAAACAAAATAATATATGACATTTCATACCCAATTAATTAACATTTCATACAACCAATTTCAAAAGACATTAAAAACAGTGTTTTTTAAATTATAATTTACACAACAAAATAACATTTCATATTTCATACCCTATTAATACGCAATTCCTACAACAACCATCAAATTTACCAACTTCATTCGATTTTTTCATACCAAAGAGTCTATTACTATCACACATATCCAAAAATAACAAAATCTAAATTATCAAATTAAAAAATAAATATCATACAATTTTACAACACTTTTCATACAATTCACCAAAATTATAAATAATTTTTTCTTGCACGTTATTTAACACATTGTAATATCAATTTTGTTGGCTTTTTTTACTAGTAAATTAAATCAATATTATTCATTTATTTTATTTTTTCGAAAAACAAATATTACTCGAATTTTCAATTTTAATAAAGTGAAACGTCTATAATGTGTTATGAAACAAAAAGAACACAAACTATATTATGAACAAAATTATCAAAAATAAATCAGTAAACTATAATAAAAATCAACCTGACGGATCTCATCTTCCACCATGTTTAATTAATATGAACGTTATTGTCCATTACAACAAATCATGATTTTTTTACAGCAAAATAACTTCAACCACTAAAAAACGAAATTACTTTCTGCAAACAATTGAAAAGAGAAACATGATAGAGAAAAAATATAATAAAATTATAATTTAATTTGATTTCAACTTATTTGAGCGTTTTAAGGAAACAAAATACTCTTAATTTTTTGAATTCCTTAATATGTACTAATTTGTTAATTATCTATTATTAATTGAAATTAATTTAAACCCCATAAATCCTGCTACTTTTCAATTAAACGGAGAAACATTTTTTTTCTTTTTTTCTTTTTGTTTACAATTATTTAAAATCAACCTTTACTTTCTAATAATATGTTATAACTTGAGATATTAAATGTTATATATTGAAAGTCAAACTCTAATGATATAGCTTGAGAATATTACTATAAAAAATAGTATATACCTATTTTTTTCTAAATAAAGAGTAGGGATAGAAGCATCAATTTTGGGCCTTTGAGCCCATTTTCTGCTGATGGAATTTCTGGGCCTTCAGGCTGATTTTACTTCAAAATATTCTATGTACACACTTTATGTATACTTGGTATATAGACCATATATGACCCCACTTTAGACCTTGTAAGCCTGCATTGTTTTTGAACTTTATGTCCTGTATTTTCTGTCTGCGTTTTCACTTTTTTCCACCTGTAGATCATATATTACGACTATATATCAGTATATACATTCGGTATATAATCTGTTTTGAGCCTTTGGAGACCTGTTAACTTAATTCCCAGCAGTATACTTGCTTCTCTCAACCTGTACGCCAATTTCGAAGAGGCTGGCCGACTCAGGGATAAAGATTTGAGTAGGATGTGTAGAGACCCGAAAGAAATTTTTTACATGCAATAACATAGAAAGTGAATTAGCATATGAAATGATATAATAAACAAGATATATCTGGAACGAGAACAGATTTTACTAAAACGAAAAGCTACTTAAGAGATTTTAATTAGACCAGAATACATGACTCTATAGCAAACCAAGTGAATTCAAAATAACACTAACAAATTCATAAGCACTATACAATAGCATACATATCATATGTATATACTGCTAAACATATCCTATTCATGGGAATAAACATTTAATGATCAACAATTAGACTCAAACAAGGTCAAGAAAAGCATGCTACATATGTATCAAATAAAAACGGTTCGTGCACATAGTCAAAACAATTCCCTGTAGCGAATTGAGCCCACCATTAATGACTAACGTGAATATTGGTGAAGAACACACAACTCGATATTTGCTAGAAAACAAAGAGCGAGGCAGCCATCAAAAATGCCAGAAAACCAAACAAAAGTGAGATTTTGTTTCAAGACATTTGCGCAGTTTCAAATAAAGAGGAAGACAAACACGAGCAACAGAACTCTTCGCCACAATTTTTATACATTAAGGCATGCATTTAACTAGGCGAGGATGTATAGAAAACTCAACCATGAGGCTACAAACTTCCCAAAATATAAACTCAACCAACAGAAAACTTTCCTAGAGGAACAAGAACGTGACTCCAAACACATATGCTTGAACTATATTAGAACAAAACAAATAAGACATGACTCCAAACACATACTCTGATGGCAGTAATGCCCACTAAAACCAAATAATGATTCCAGTTAAGAGCAAATTAGAGCAAAGGAACGACATCATATAACTTTCTCGAGGCAGAGCAACTTGTTGAGTTAGTTTTTCTTCAGTTTTAGTTTACTTCAACAAAGACCTATTCTTCAGGGTTGGAACAAGTCAATTTCTATTTCCTATTTTTCTGTCAGTAGTGGAGTTAGTTGAGTCATGTCCTGTATTTTCGTTTTTCTTTAACTTTCATGTATTTCCTATAAAAGGCATTGGAACCTATGAATAAAGGTAGATTATTCTGGTGCATTTGCTAAGTCTCAAACTTACAGTTCACATTTGGTATCAGAGCCAGAGCAAACAGAGTGATCTAAGAGAAAGAAAAATGAGCGACGACAAAACACTCACCAAGATTCCACAATTTGATGGTCACTATGACCACTGGAGTGAACTGATTGAAAATCTCTTACGTGCCAAGGATCTGTGGAGTCTAGTGGATGAGGGTTACGACGAACCAGCAGAAGGATTTGAAATGACAGCAGCAGAGAAGAAGAGTCTTGATGAGATTAAGATGAAGGACCATCAAGTGAAGAACTACCTGTTCCAGGCAATTGATCGGGTTGTGTTTGAACAGATCTTGAATCGCAAAACATCCAAAATCATTTGGGATTCGATGAAGAAAAAGTTTGGAGGCAACGAAAGGGTGAAGCGATCTCTTCTCCAAACCTTAAGAAGAGATTTTGAGGTTCTTGAAATGAAGAATGAAGAGAGCATTGATGATTACTTTGGAAGAGTAATGTCTGTCTCCAACAAGATGAGAAGCAACGGAGAAGACATGACAGATTCAAAGATTGTTGAGAAAATACTTCGAACTCTGACTGACAAATTCACATATGTAGTGGTGTCTATCGAGGAGTCAAAAGACACAGAAAGGATGACGATTGACGAACTGCAAAGCTCTCTGTCTGTATATGAATTTTTTTTTAAGAAGATCAGTCATGAAGAAGATGATCAAGCTCTAAATGTTAGAGGCAGAGGCAGAGGATCATACAGAGGCCGAGGCAGGGGCAGAGGACGCTCATTCAACAAAGCAACAATCGAGTGTTACAACTGCCATCATCTTGGACATTTCCAATATGAATGTCCAAATGGGAATAGTGGAGCAAATTTTGCAGAGATCGAAGAAAAGGATGAAGTTCTTCTCATGACGTATGTGGAGCTTCAAGGTGCTCGAAGAAGAGATGTGTGGTTCGTGGACTCTGGATGTTCAAACCATATGTGTGGAGAAAGATGTATGTTCTCAAGTTTAGACACTAGCTTCACACATAATGTTAAGCTTGGGAACAATCACAAACTGGTGGTTGGTGGGAAAGGAGTGGTAAAAATAATGCTTAAAGGAATAAACTATGTGATCAACGATGTGTATTATATTCTGGAATTGAAGAACAACCTGCTGAGTGTTGGACAACTTCAAGAAAGGGGTCTAGATGTGCTATTCAAAGGAGGAGATCGGAACACGCAAAGATCTTTCATCCCTCGAGAGGAAAGATAGCAGAATCTGTTATGAGTGTTAATAGAATGTTTATCTTGCTAGGTGAATCAAATGACAAAACAAAAGAGGAGAAATGCTTGCAGGTTGATATCTCAGACGAGGCAGAGCTGTGGCACCATCGATATGGGCATCTCAGCTACAAGGGACTTTTCACATTATGCAGTAAAGAGATGGTTGTGGGATTACCTGAAATTGGAGATGTGAAAACCACCTGTGAGGCATGTGTCAAAGGGAAACACCATCGTGTTCCATTTCCGAAGCAGAGCAAGTGGAGAGCCACTGAAAGATTGCAGCTTATTCACTCTGATCTCTGTGGTCCGATCAATCCACTATCAAACAGTCAAATAAGGTACTTGATAAGCTTCATTGACGATTTCTCAAGAAAAACATGGATATATTTTGTGCTAGAAAATCAAAAGCATTTCATTAGTTCAAGACATTCAAAGCATTTGTGGAAAAGCAAACTGGATTGTTCATCAAATGTCTAAGAACAGATAGAGGAGGAGAATACAACTCAAATGAGTTCAAGGAATTCTGTAGAGAGCATGGAATCAAATGACAGCTGACCACAGCCTTCACACCCCAGCAGAATGGCGTTGCTGAACGCAAAAACCGTACAATCATGAACATGGTGAGAGCAGCTTTGTTAGAGAAGGATGTACCAAGAGTTTTCTGGCCAGATGTTGTGCAATGGGTGAATCATGTTCTTAATAGATCTCCTACACTCATTGTAAGAGACATGACCCCAGAAGAAGCATGGAGTGGAAGAAAACCATCAGTCGAACACTTCAGGGTTTTTGGATGTATTGGTTATGTTCATATCCCAGATGTTAAAAGAAGCAAGCTTGATGATAAAAGCGTGAAGTGTGTCCTATTAGGTTTCAAAGATGAATCCAAGGCTTTTAAGATGTTCGATCCGATGGAGAAAAGAATTCACATTAGCCGAGATGTGATATTTGAGGAAGATAAGAAGTGGAATTGGGAAGTTGGTTATTCTGGTGAAGAAAGCATTGAACTCGAGTGGGAAAACAATTATGAAAGTGTTGAGGAAGCGGAAGAAACAGAAGAATACATTGATGATGTTCCTTCACCAAATAATCCATCAACTGGAGAAACGATAACAACGACTAGCGAGGGTGAAAACCACCAATATGGTCTGCAGATTATACCACGGGGAGAAGGGCTATCGGATATAGAGGAAGAAGAAAACATGGTTAGAGTCGAGACTGAAACTCTAGCTTTCATGATCATATCAGATCCAACCAGTTTTCAAGGAGCCATCAGACATCAGAGTTGGGAACAAGCGCTGGATCTTTGAAATCTGATCCATCGAACGGAACCACACGTGGTCACTAACTACACTTCCTGTTGGAGCCAAGGTTATTGGGGTTATGTGGATTTACAAGACAAAATTAAATGAACTGGGAGAGATAGACAAGTTCAAAGCTCGGCTGGTTGTAAAAGGATATGCTCAAGAGTACGGAGTAGATTACACAGAGGTATTCGCACTGGCTCGAATGGATACAAGAAGGATGATCATCAGAGCAAAGACAAAGAGGATGGGGAATCTATCAGCTAGATGTCAAATCTGCTTTCTTACATGGTGAGCTGAAGGAAGATTTATTTGTAGAGCAGCCACAAGGTTATGAAGTAGCAGGGAAGAAGGACATGGTTTATAAGCTATATAAGGCCCTTTACGGACTAAAACAAGCACCCAGAGCTTGGTTCAGTCGCATTGAGGCTTATATCGTCAAGGAAGGTTTTGTAAGCAGCTCTAGTGAACAAACATTATTCATCAAGCAAAAGGGAGGTAAAATCATAATTGTGAGCATTTATGTTGATGATTTATTGTTCACTAGTAATGATGAGGAGTTGTTGAATGAGTTTAAGCGCTCCATGAAGGATGAATTCGACATGACTGATTTGGGGAAGATGAGATATTTTCTTAGCATTGAAGTGATCTGAGAAGGTGATGGCATCTTTATATGTCAAAGAAAATATGTTCTTGAAATGATCGAGAGGTTTGGGATGCGTAATTATAACTTTGTTTGCAATCCGATAGTCCCCGGACGTAAGGTTAGTAGGGATCAGTTTGGTGTGAAGGTCGACTCAACACTATATAAGCAAATGGTGGGCAGCTTAATGTATCTCACAGCCACACGACCTGACTTGATGTTCGTGGTAAGTCTTATTAGTCGTTTTATGGTAAATCCTACTGAGTTGCACTTTGGTACTGCAAAAAGAATCATGAGGTATGTGAAGGGAACTCTGGAATTTGGAATATGGTATCAACGTGAAGGAAAAAGTGAACTCTTAGGCTACAAGCGGTGATTATGCGGGGGATCTGGATGACAGTAGGAGCACTTCAGGATATGTTTTCTTAATGAGTGGAGGAGCTGTGGCATGGTCCTCAAGGAAGCAACCAATCGTCACTCTGTCAACTACTGAAGCAGAGTATATAGCAGCAGCTACATGTGCCTGTCAAGCCATCTGGATGAAAAGAATATTGAAAGAAATCGGGCATGAACAAGATGAAGAGATGGTTCTATTTTGTGACAACACATCCACTATCAAGTTGTCAAAAAATGCTGTCATGCACGGAAAGTCAAAGCACATAAGGGTTCGATATCATTTTCTCAGAGAATTGGCAAATGAAGGTGTTGTTAAATTGGTCTATTGCAGCACTGAGGAGCAGCTGGCAGACATAATGACAAAGCCTTTGAAGATGGCATCATTTCAAAGAATCAGAGAAGCATTTGGGATAAAAATTGTGAATTGAAACTCTTGATTGAGTTCAGTTCAAGGGAGGGAGTGTTGAGTTAGTTTTTCTTCAGTTTTAGTTTACTTCAACAAAGACCTATTCTTCAGGGTTGGAACAAGTCAATTTCTATTTCCTATTTTTCTGTCAGTAGTGGAGTTAGTTGAGTCATGTCCTGTATTTTCATTTTTCTTTTAACTTTCATGTATTTCCTATAAAAAGCATTGAAACCTATGAATAAAGGTAGATTATTCTGGTGCATTTGCTAAGTCTCAAACTTACCGCTCACACAACTGAGACAGCCAACGAGCTCCTCAACCACACAAATACAGACATGAACGCGAACACGGTTAACACATAGAACGATGGATGAAGCCTTGAACTCCAGTGAGCTTATGCCGAAAGAAAATTTCTTCTCGTAGAAAAGATTTCTTCCCCAATTCTCTATCTCTCTTTGTGATATTTTTTCAATAAAAGAAAATTTCCCTATCCTTCTACAAGGACTATATATATGGGGAAATTAGGGCTAGGATAAAAATGGGATGAAACCGGATGAGAAGAGGATGATTTTTCTGTTTTAAATTCCCAAAACTTTAGCCAATTTAGGATAGAAAACTTTTTCTGAGCATTCAACTCCATTCCGAAAGAGGAAAGAAGACTCAACGTCTTGGATCGATTTGGCGTCCTTGTCACTTGACGTGTCGCGCATCCGCGCGAGCAAGGACGAGATGAGAGCCTGCCAACGCTGAATTTGCTGCACACAAATAGTGCTAGGTTGGGGGAAGAGACGTTGGAGTCGTTCTCCGCGTCAAGCATTAATGGCTTTGTCGTTTTGCTGTATTCTCACTGCTTTTACATGGGCAAAGAGATTGGACTGGAAAGTTTGGAGTAATGGTGAGGAATGGGAATTGGGTATTGGGCCTGTTAACTTGAGAAGTGGGCTGCTGGAAATTGGGAAAAAGACCCAAGATTTGGTTTCCAAATGGGTTTAGGGGGAAATGGGTTATGTCTTGGAATTTAAGAAATAGTCAAATTAAATTTAATTTAGAGAATTTGACTAAAATTTAAATAATACGAATTAATATCAATTAATTAACGAGTTTCTTAATTTTAACAAAAATAAATAATGAATTTAATTGTAAACTAATAATTAAAAAAGTATAACCATAATTTAAACTAAACTAATTTAATGGAATACTTGCTAAAAATTAAAATCTTTTTGAGATGATTTTTAAATATCTATGAAATATAAAACTATGTGAAAATATATTTACTAGTTATAAATCATAAAAAAAAATCGACTAAGATTACTTAAAATGACTTTGGAAAGTATTTAAATTTTATAAAACTAATTATTCTAAATTGTTTGGAAATTAAGAAGCTCATGAATTAATTCCTACCGGGAGGGTTAATTGGGTGTCAACAAGGTATTTTTTTAAAAATTTGAAACAACTTCAGTAATGACTTTATGTCTTTTCTCTAAACTTGATAATAGTAATCCCTAGATATTTTAGGTATTAGATAAGATCACATATGATGTATTAAAGTAATTCATGTAATAGGCGTGTTTGAATTAAATTGTCTAAACAAATATTATATTGAGTGGACTAATTAATTTAATATAAAGAGTATCTTCTCAATTAATACATTGTAGCAAACGACTCTTTAGATTATACATTGATATACATAATAAATAAGTCATAGTCCATATAAAGGATGGAGAGATATGCATTTGTATTTGCATATCACGTCTCTTTCTTTTTATACAAACAAAATTTATAATTTGTGTTTGTATAAAATGAGAGAGAGATTAATTGACTGAAGAGAAGCGAGAAAGAGACTGGACAGGGAGAGAAGAGAGGTGAAGGAGAGATGACTGAAGAGAAGAGTGACAAACAAGATTCCAGAGTGAGGGGAGAGAGAGAGGCGAGAGAGAGAATATCATTATAGTTAGAAGTAAGTTCTAATCATGTAATTAATGCAAACTATAGTTATTTAGCTGATTAACTAGTATACATTTACTTAACCGCATAATTTTCTCTTTTCTTAATTGCTTGATTACTTTTGTTAGTGAATTGTTTGTTCTGAATTTTTGTATTGACTCTAACTTTAAATGTTAAGTAAACGTAATTGAATTCTCCAAAAGACAAACTAGTTTTTTTCATATCCATTTGTTTGGTTAAATAAGATCTCTTTTTTATCAAATTTTGTATTCTCTCTTATTTAATTAGTTTAAATATTTTTTTTGGTACTCGTCTTTGATTGCTTAATTTTTGGTCAAATTAGATCCCTTTCTTTTTCAAAAAGATCTCAAATGTTTTTTTCATTTAATCATGTTTTATTTATTTTAAATACTTCTGTAGACAATAAAATTCTCGTCGAGAAAACAATAATCAAGAACGGAAAACTATAGCAACAATCAATTTTATTATTTCAAATGTGAGTGTTAGAATCTCTATAATTCCTCTGAATTCGCCTTTTCAAATTTCAAGGGCTTTAAGACTTGTTCTTGAATCTCTGATGAACTTGAACATTATCTTGAACTTGACTTTAATTTGAATTCAAGGGCTTCGAGCTTGTTCTTGAATTCAATAGTCTTGATCTTGATCGTTCTTGAACTTAAATGCTTGAATTCTTAAACTTGTAGCTTTGTAGAGAATTAAATGACGTTTATACCACAGATTTTTTCTAGCTTCTTGTTTAGAATTTTCTATCCTTTTTCTGAATTATGAGGATCCCTATTTATAGTTTTAGAATAGATTAGTTGCGATTGGAATAGGATTCCGTTCGGCCTATCAGACTTAAGTGACATGACATATGAGCTTTATGGAGCAGGCTTGTGATCTTTGACACATGCCATGATTCTGCTGGTTTCTTATTTGACTTGGCATGCATCATCATTTGCACACGTGGCATCAAGATGAGCTCTAGAATGAGATGGAATTGGGCTTAACAAATCGAGTTCATTCATTGTAGTTCAAATCAATTAATTTAGACTTTGATTAAATCCATATTTATTAAACTTAAATATTTAACTCAATTATATCAATCCACAATATCTATTTGGATTATTATATTTACGAATTTAATATAATTTGAATCATTTTATAAATTTATATTTAATAAATTTTAAATGATTACAAATATCCCCTGCTTCAAGGCTTGTCGAAATATTTTATCTTTTAGAGACTAGGCTTGAAGCATTAAACAGTTACTAAATTCACCTTAGTTTAAAATGAATTATAATTGAATTAGGAATTGTAATCCTACTCAATTTCATATATATATATATATATATATATATATATATATATATATATAATATATATATATATATATATATATATATATATATATATATATATTATTGTCATAGTCAAAAGGAATTGTAATTGAACTAGGAATTGTAATCCTACTCAATTTCATATTCCTATATAGTTTTATTGCTTTAGTAAAAAAGAAATTGTAATTCAACTAGGAATTGTAATCCTACTATATATGTTTTATTGCTCAAGCCAAAAAGGAATTGCAATTGAACTAGGAGAAGGATTTTATCCCACCACAGGAGATATATTCTCTCCACAATTTTATCTTCAACTATAGATTTTGAGCCTACGACGAAAAAGGCATACTCAAGGTAATTTTCCTATTCTTTTTTTTCAATTTAAATTTTCGTCACTTTTTTACAGCTTGACATGTATGTCATAGAATATTCATATCTCATTGTAGAAAAAATCAAAATCATAAACCGCTTGACTTTTAAAAGCTAGGCTTCTCGATATCTAACATATCCAAAATTCAAAATTTAATACCTTCACAATCATTTTAGATGATTTTTTGAATTAGCTCTAGATTCTGCCATGCTAAAAATTTTCAGATTTGTGTGAATTTACTAAAAATCTTGTATCTTGACGTATGAACGAAGAAATCATAATCCGCTTGATGATTCCAAATCTAGACACAAAGGTCTACAACATATTCAAGATTCAAGATTTAATACCTTCCGAGTCTCAAACATCTTGACGGGTAACAATTTCTCCTTCACTTGTAATTTCCTCCTTTTTCTATTTTTTTTGTAGATCAACAAAAGCAATTTTAAATTTTACGGAGGCTACATAATGGAAACATTTACCACTGAAAAATGTGCTTAACGTCCCTGCCTTAAAATAAATAAATAAATAATACTCTCAAGGTGTTACATGGTCCCGGATGCTTAACCATCTTGATTCTTTACTAGAATACCGTGTAATGCTCCCACCTTGAAAAACTCAAGATGTTACAAGGTATAGAATTCTCAACCAACTTGAAGTTTTACTAGAATGCCATGTAACGCTCCCGCCTTGAAAATATACTCAAGCTGTTACAAGATCCCGAATGCTTAACCAACTTGAAGCTTTACTAGAATACCGTGTAACGCTCCTGCCGTGAAAATAAACTCAAGGTGTTACAAGGTCACGAATGCTTAACCATGAAGCTTTACTAGAATACCGTATAACGCTCTCGTCTTGAAAATATACTCAAGGTGTTATAAGGTCTCCAATACTTACAAACTTGAGGCAGGAAAAACCCGTGAAAAGACCAGTTTAAGGTGCAAAAAGGCAAATATTGTCGACCTTAAGGCATAATAATTTGAAGATCCTTTTAAAGATAAATCCGTAGAAACTCTAGCTTAAGGTACAAAGGGACAAGTTTGTCCACCTTAAGGCATAGAAATTTACAGATACGTTGAAGGATAAATTCGCAACAAAACTAGCTTAAAGTGCAAATGGAAAAATATTGTCCACCTTAAGGCATGAAAATTAAAAGATCCTTTTAAATGTACACCAGTGAAAAGGTCACTTAAGGTGCAAAGGAACAAATCTTGTCCACCTTAAGGCATGAAAACTTAAAGACCCTTTTAAGTATACACCCGTGAAAAGGCCTAGCTTAAGGTGCAAAGGGATAAGTTTGTCCACCATAAAGCATAGAAATTCAAAGATATATTGAAGGATAATCCGCAACAAAGCTAGCTTAACGTGCAAAAGGGACAAACCTCCCGCACCTTAAGGCACGAAATTCAATTACATGCGCCTTTGGAGACTTTGGAGACTTTCACTTGCATACTTAAAGTCTTACCTTCATACTTAGAGGATTTGAATACTTCAACTTGTATACTTAGAGGATTTGGATACATAAAATAATAAACTCGAAAAATATAAAGACTTCAATTTGCATACTTGATCTAATTTAAGACTTCAACCATACTAATAAGAGACTCATATTGTATAAGGGTTTGCCCCCTCCATTGACCCATCAATACTTTGTACAAGTCTAAAGTTTGATGAAACAAAAGATAAAATAAAATACATATCGCTTTGAATTTCATGTGACCAATCAAGTAGGAATTTTTTTTGACACTCATGCAATTGAACTTAGAATATGGTTCTAAGCGCCTACGTACCTCAATGAAGAGGATCAAGTCACGACGTAGTTCTGGGGGACTAAGTGATTTTTTTGTTGTTGTGCCGTACACAGTTTATACTCTTTCGCGTCAGGAGTGACATGTAGTTTATGCTCGTACCTTACGGAGCATAATCTTACTTCAAGGGTAGTAACTCTTTAGGAATTTGGCATTAATAGGACTAATCATTAAGCCACCAGCATCAACAAACTTGTAAGCACCATTTGAATAATCTTCTTGTACGACCTATGGTCCATCCCACTTTGAGGTAAATTTCCCCCCAAACTTGTGCGAAGTAATAATGGGTCTTTTTGCCGCGAGAACTTGGTCTCCAACTTGAAAGCACCTCATGCGAACCTTCTTATTGAAAGCACGAGATAGACGAGCTTGATAACATTCAAGGTTTTGTTGGGCTTCTATCCTCTTTTGATCAAGTGCTTCTAACTCAGCAAGATGCAGTAGCACATTTTCTTCCCCAGTGAGCCCTTCTTGAATAGAAAGTCTTAAAGAAGGTATTTGACGCTCGAGTGGCAGGACTGCTTCAACTCCAAAAGTAAGTGAATATGGTGTTTCTTCAGTTGGGGTGCGATATGTTGTCCTATATTCCCACAAAGCTTCTTTTATTTTTTCATTTCAATCCCGTTTGAATTTGGAGACAACTTTCTTGAGCAAGTTGCATAGTCTTATTGAATGCTTCAGCAAGACCATTGCCGACAACATGATAAATAGAATATTTACATTGCTTGAAGCCAAAGAGATCACAAATCTTGTTCATTAACTTGTTATTGAATAGATTGTCATTGTCTGTTATTATATAGCGAGGGATGCCAAAGCGATAGATAATATTTACTCGGATAAAATTTACAACATTCTCTTTCTTCACCTCTTTAAGAGCAACAACTTTAGTCCATTTTGAAAAGTAATCAGTTGCAACCAAGATGTACAAGTGTTCACCAACAGACTTTGGTAGTGGTACCACAATATCCAATCCCCAGGAGTCAAATGGCCAAGATGCAATAGTATAGCAATTATCAAGAACAGAAAATTATATCAATAATCGATTTTATTATTTCAAATACGAGTGTTATAATCTCTATGATTCCTCTGAATTCGCCTTTTCAAATGTAATTTCAAGGGCTTTAAAGCTTGTTCTTGAATCTCTGATGAACTTGAACTTTATCTTGATCTTGACTTTTATTTGAATTCAAGGGCTTCGAGCTTGTTTTTTGAATTCGATGGTCTTGATCTTGATCGTTCTTGAACTTGAATGCTTGAATTCTTAAACTTGTAGTTTTGTAGAGAATTAAATGGCGTTTGTACCACAAATTTTCTCTAGCTTCTTGTTTAGAATTTTTTTGGTCCCTTTTCGGAATTATGAGGACCCTATTTATAGTTTTAAAATAGAGGAGTTGCAATTGGAATAGGATTTCATTCGGGCAATCAGATTTAAGTGACATGACATATGGGCTTTACGGAGCAGGTTTGTAATCTTTCACACATGTCATGATTCTATTGGTTCCATATTTGACTTGACACACCACATCATTTGCGAAATGTGGCGCCAAGATGGGCTCTAGAATGAGATGAAATTGGGCTTAAAAAATTGGGTTCATCCATTGTAGCCCAAATCAATTAATTTAGACTTTAATTAAATTCATATTTATTGGATTTAAATATTTAACTCAGTTATATTAATCAACAATATTTATTTGGATTAATATATTTACAAATTTAATATAATCCGAATTATTTTATAAATTTATATTTAATAAATTTTTGATGATTACACATGCCCCCTGATTCAAGTCCCGTCGAGATATTTTATCTTTTAGAGACTAGGCTTGAAGTCATCAACCGGTTACTAAATTCACCTTAGTAAAAAAGGAATTGTAATTGAACTAGGAATTGTAATCCTACTCAATTTCATATTCATATATTTGCTTTATTGCTAGACAAAAAGGAATTGTAATTTAACTAGGAATTGTAATCCTACTCAATTTCATATTCATATATATGTTTTATTGCCCAAGACAAAAATGAAATTGAACTAAAAGAAGGAGTTTATCCCCACCACATGACATCTATAAGTAAGTACACTGTCTCCACAATTTTATCTTCAATGATTGTGTGCATACGACAAAAGGGCATATTCAAGGTAATCTTCCACTTTTTTTTAACTTTTTTCTAAAAGAATTTTCGTCACTTTTTTACAGCTTGACATGTCTGTCGTAGAATATTCATATCTTATTGTAGAAAAAATCAAAATCATGAACCGTTTGATTTTTTAGAATCTAGGCTTCTCTATATCTAACATATCCAAAATTCAAAATTTAATCTCTTCACAATCTTTTTAGATGATATTTTGAAGTTAGCTCGAGATTCTGCCATGCTAAAAATTTTATGATTTGTGTGAATTTACTATAAATCTCGTATCTTGACGTAGGAACGAAGAAATCATAATCCGCTGGATGATTCCAAATCTAGACACAAAGGTCTACAACATATTCAAGATTCAAGATTTAATACCTTCCGAGTCTCAAACATCTTGACGGGTAACAATTTCTCCTTCACTTGTAATTTCCTCTTCTTCTTTTTTGTAGATCAACAAAAGAAATTTTATATTTTACAGAGGCTACATAATGGAATGATTTATTACACAAAAATGTTTTTAACGTCCTTGCCTTAAAAAATAAATAAATAATACTCTCAAGGTGTTACATGGACCCGAATGCTTCACCAACTTGATTCTTTACTAGAATACCGTGTAACGCTCCCGCCTTGAAAATAAACTCAAGTTGTTACATGGTTCCGAATGCTTAACCAACTTGACTCTTTACTAGAATACCGTGTAATGCTCCCGCCTTGAAAATAAACTCAAGATGTTACAAGGTCCCGAATGTTTAACCATGAAGCTTTACTAGAATACTGTTTAACGCTCCTACCTTGAAAATAAACTCAAGGTGTTACAAGGTCCCGAATGCTTAACCAACTTGAAGCTTTATTAGAATATCGTGTAACATTTCCGCCTTGAAAATAAACTTAAGGTGTTACAAGGTCTCTAATACTTAACAAACTTGAGGCACGATAAACTCGTAAAAAGACTAGTTTAAGGAGAAAAGGGGCAAAAATTGTCCACCTTAAGGCATGGAAATTCTAAGATCCTTTCAAAGATAAATTCATGGACACTCTAGCTTAAGGTATAGGCACACTCATCAAGTGCTTCTAACTCAGCAAGACGCAGTCGAACATTTTATTCCCCAGTGAGACCTTCTTTAATAGCAAGTCTTAAGGAATGTATTCGAAGCTTGAGTTGTAGAATTTCTTCAACTCTAAAAGCAAGTGAATATGGTGTTACTTGAGTTTGGTTGTGATATGTCGTCCTATATGCCCACAAAGTTCTTCCATTCTTTCATGCGAATCCCGTTTGGATTTGGAGACAACTTTCTTGAGCAGGTTGCATAGAGTCTTATTGAATGCTTCAGCAAGACCATTGGTGGCAGCATGGTACATAGAAGATTTACGCTACTTGAATCCAAAGAGATCACAAATCTTGTTCATTTATTTGTTACGAATGGCTTGCCATTGTCTGTTATTATATAGAGAGGGATGCCAAAGTAATAGATAATATTTACTTGGATAAAATTTGCAGCATTCTCTTTCTTCACCTCTTTAAAAGCGACTGCTTCAGACCATTTTGAAAAGTAATAAGTTGCAGCCAAGATGTACAAGTGTCCACCAGAAGACTTTGTTAGTGGTCCCACAATATCTAATTCCCAGGCATCAAATGGACGAGATGCGATAGTTGGGTGCAATACTTTGGGCGACTGATGTATGAATTCGCATGAAATTGACAAACATCGCACCTCTGAGCATAATCTAAGCAATTCTTCACCATAATTGGCCAATAATATCTCATCCTCTTTATGTGAATGTGGAGTTTTTGTCCAAATTGATGTGATCCACACACTCCTGAGTGAAATTCTTGCAGAGCTTGAATTGCTTCTTCCTCTCCCAAACATTGTAATAGCAAACACACAAATGATCTTCTATATAGTGTGTCCTTGTAGTAAAGGAAACGAGATGTACGCCGACGAATGTCAGTCCTTCTCTTTGGATTTTCTGGGAGTATCCCATAACACATATAGTTAATAATGGGTTGTCTCTAATCTTCCTCTGCGGATTCAAAAACCAAAATAAGATATTCAAACTCATTTTCTATATATTCTTCCTCATTTGGTGGTGGTACTATCCATTTTTAACAAATAGTAACTTGTGTTTGATCAGGAAGGGTTAGCGTTGAAGCTAGGGCAGCCAATGCATCAACTCTTTTATTTTTTGTTCTACCCACATGTTGAAGGGTTACATCTTCAAGCCATCCTATTAAATTTTTAGCATAATCATGCTAAGGACGCAATTCAGGTTTCTTCACCTCATAACTTCCCAAGAGTTGGTTGATCACCAACTGAGAGTCACCAAAGACTTGTAAGTGTAATTGCTTCATGTCGACAGCCATCTCAAGTCCAAGTATCAAGGCTTGGTATTCATCGACATTATTAGAGCAATATTTCTTCAAAGTAAAGGAGAATAGTAGAATCTCTTCTTGTTAAGTGATGAACATTATGCCTACGCCAGCTCCGCCATGATGTGCAGCCCCATCAAAGTACATTCTCCAAGGAGGTTGAATTTCGATGGACATCGCATCTTCATTAGGAAGCTCATTAGTTAACTCTCAATCATCAGGTATCGGATGGTCTGCCTAGAAATCCACTAATGATTGTCCCTTCACATATTTTTGAGGGATGTACACAATCTCAAATTGTTGGAATGGGAGGTACCATTTTGCTAGTCGGTCACTAAGGACAGGTTTTGATATAACAAACTTGATGGGATTTGCTCTAGAGATAAGACGAACAACATGAGCTTGAATAATGCTTCATCTTTTGAATTGAGAAGACAAGTGCCAAACCTAACTATTCAATTGGTGAATAATTTAGCTCATTCGGCGTCATTGTTCTACTTAAGTAATAAAGAGTGTTTTCTTTGCCTCCACTATTATCTTGAGCTAACAGGGCTCCTACAGACCTTTCTTGTGCTGCAACGTAGAGTATCAATGGTTTTTTGGGTATAGGGTCTGCCAAAATCAGAGGTTTCGCTAGATACAATCTGATACTTTTAAAGGCGTCGCTACATGTTTGGTCCCAATTAAAAGGAGCACCTTTTTTCATGAGGTGACGGAATGGTTGACATCTCCCCACTAGATTTGAGATGAATCTCCTCAAGCAGCTAACTTTCCTTGGTGACTTTTTAGCTCATGAATGTTTTGGCTCGGGCATTTTTCATATTGCATCAACTTTGGCTTGATCAATTTCAATTCCTCGATGTCTCACAATAAAGCCAAGCAACTTTCCAGAAGAACTCCGAAGGTACATTTCACTGGATTCATGCTCAATTAATATCTTCGGAGCAACTCAAACACCATACTTAAGTCTTTCAAATGATCAGCCCTCTTTCTCGACTATACCACCAAGTCATCAACATAGCATTCAATATTTGTATGGAGTAAGTCATCAAAGATATTTTGCATAGCCCTTTGATACGTGGCACCAACATTCTTCAAACCAAATGGCATCACTTTGTAGCAATAAATACCTTTCGGTGTGCGAAATGTGGTTAGTTCTTCATCCTTTGGAACGGATTTGGTTATAGCTGGAAGAACCATCCATGAACGACATCGCCTCATAACCAGTGGTGGCATCAATTATCAACTCTGGAATTGGAAGAGGAAGCTCATATTTAGGGAATGCATTATTGAGATCTCTAAAGTTAACGCAAACTCAAATTTGACCATTCTTCTTCCTCAGATGAACAATACTTTAAATCCATGTAGGATATTTGACCTCATGAATAAATCCCACCTCAATAGGTTTGTTAACTTCATTTTCTATCAACGGAACCAAGTATGGTCTAAAATGTCTTTGAGCTTGGTTAACAAGACGAGAACCATTTCTGACTACCAATTGATGGACCGCTACTCTAGAATTCATTTCAAGCATTTCTTTATAACTCCAAGCGAATACATCCCTATATTCTTTGAGTATATTCATGTAAGAGATTTCTCCATCAACTTCTAGAAACGCACTCAAGTAAGTTCGGCTTGGGTCTTCACCAATGCCAAGGTTAACTTCTTTCAAAGGATCTATTGTGATCTTTACTCCTTCTTCAAGTTCTAGTGGAGCATCTCCAGCATCTTCCTCTTCCAAAGAATCATTGTCATCGACAAATATATGACAACACGATACAATATCTTATATCTCTTCATCAATCTTCATTTGAAGCAAAGAATCGTATACATTTTGGATTGTAACATGATTTGAGGAACCTACACTTTCTTCATCTTTCTCGTGCTCTTTGGTGTAAACCACAGTGTGAGCCTTTTCCTTGAGTTCCTCTATACAGGAAACCACAAGTTCCACTCGTCGCCTCATCTTTGAAAGAATCAAACTTCTGCAATCCTTTCGAATCAAATGTATAGTAGGCGTTGTAACTTTTAAATAACTTCTCAGATTTTTGTTATTCTTCTTTAACGGACCTAACCTCTCAAACACAGAAGTTCTTGCAGTCGCTTCCCCAAGTCGATCAAAGACGGAAGGCCTTTTTTTTAGAGAAGTGACGTCAACTTCAAAAGTTATATGATTATTGCTGGCCCTTCTATGGAAATGCAAATTGACGGGGTTCGCTATAACCTAGGCCTTCACGTGCTTGCCTAGTTGTATCTTCCAATGGAATTTTCCCTAGCATCGATGTCTTATTAGGGTTGTACGCCGCCTTCACAAATAACTTGTAAGCATTGGGATCAAAACCTTCTCTTGTGAGTTTTGTGCGTCGTGTAGGGGATGTCATATCTCGCACTTGATCTTGAGTGATTGACTTTTCTAGTAACTTTGAAGACAAGTTTATTGCATCAATCCGTCTGATAGGAAGAGTTAGCCTGTCAATGCATTTTCTTGAAGGTAAGATGATTGATCTTGTTCTTTCTTCTCTTTTGGAATATATCAAAGCCTAGAAGTCAGCTTCTGCTTTAAATACATGATCTTCCCTTCATTAAGGATAAGACAAGGGTCTTTAATATTAATTTTCACCTTTTCGACAGCCGCATAAATTCTTTTGTTTACGATATTATCAAACTTGATTGATTTGACGTCATTGGATTTTTTCCCTTTAACAACATGGCTTCTCAAATAGAATTTCGCATTTGCAAAGTGTGTCTCAACTTAGATGAAAGCATTATCATGTGCAACTATCTTTCTTTCAATTCACCCTTCAAGATGTTTCAAACATTGATAGTACGAAGATGAGACAATTCTATCTCATGTACCCAAGGTCTGCCAAGTAATATATTGTATGATGTCTTTGCGTCGACCACATGCATTAATGCGCTTGAGCGCAAATCTTCCATGTAGATCTCTAATTTAATAGAGCCTATGGACCTTTGCCCCTTTTGATTAAATCCTTGTATCAACAGACGACTTTCACTAAGTTCTCCAGTCATGATGCCAAGCTATTTCAAAATGTGGATAGGCAAAATGTTGACTCCAGATTCTTAAACTATTAAGATTCTATTTATCTTCTTCTCTATAAATTGAGTAGAACACTTTTATTATTGAAATTTGTTGTTTATCACATTTTATGTTTCTTCATTAGTTAATACCTTTACTTTTTCATTTTATTCTATAAATAAATGAGTAAGGGGAGAAACTAATCCTACAAAAATAATTAGAACTTTAAATTTATCATTCTCTAAAATTAATCTCATTAATTTTTCCTTCTTAAACTAAGAAATATGTATCTCTTTATCTTCATAACTTATATTTTCATAATCTCTAAAATTCCTAATAACCCCCAAATTTAAATGTGTAAACTTATGATAATTAAAAAAATAAAAAAAAAACTTATGATAATTTTTTTTGTTTCTTAATCTCTCTCTCTCTCTCTCTCTCTCTCTCTCTCTATATATATATATATATATATATATATATATATATATATATATATATATATATATATATATATATATATAGAGAGAGAGAGAGAGAGAGAGAGAGAGAGAGAGAGGACCATGAATTGGAATGGAGATTAAAGAATAGAAAATTTAAAAAATATTAAAACTAAATTTTAAAATAATTTGGTTAAGACCATGCAATACTGTGTTGCAACTTATTCCTTAAAGAAAAGAAAAGGAACCATGATAGAAAATATTTTTTGCCAAAATAAAAATAACAATTGAAAAAAAAGACTTGTAATTTAATGAACAAATACTATGACTTGTGTTTTTATTATTTTATTTATTGTTTTTTATCCCACTTTTAGTTTTTTTTATTTTATTTTACGCTTTATTTTATATGAATTCAAATAAGTAATTGAAAACAAATTTTAATGAGTGAAAATATTGATCCCATAATTGATGATGTTGCAAACTTTTGAGTCAAAATTGTTCTTTTTTGCCTTGAATTACTTATATGTATATTGCTCTTCACATATATATTTTAATATTAGATACTTGTATTCTTCATACTATCAAAATCATACTTTTATAACTCTTTAAAAGTATATTAAAATATAATTATCAAATCAAAATAAATAGAATTGTGAATATAAATATTTAATATATATATTGTGAAATTTAAAAATAGGACAAATATTTATTTATTCATTTGATAAATTAATTTATTTTTTAAATAAGTATATTATGAAAATTTTAATTAAATATTGAATACAAATGAATAAATAAATTGATTCGATTTTTAATATTTTATAAAAATAAAATCACAAAATTTAGTATATAAAAACTTTATGTTAAATTTTAAATTATATTTTAATATACTTAGTTATGAATATATATCTCACGTCGGGTGTTCATGTATTAATTTTATAGAGAAAAAGATGTAATCATTGATTTGAAAATGCAAGGAGTACATTTGAAATTAAAATGTATTATCAAAGTATTCGATTCAATTAACTATCCATTCTATTAATCACTATATAATATGTGAAGAGCTTATTATCTATCAAATATTTTTATATAGTTAAAATGAATTTATTTATCTCTCTCTCTCTCTCTCTCTCTCTCTCTCTCTCTCTATATATATATATATATATATATATATATATATATATATATATATATATATATATATATATATATATATATATATATATATATATATATATATATATATATATATATATATATATATATATATATATAAAGATAACAAATAAAAATATAGCTTTCTCCGCTCCGTCAAAAGCCTAATTGAGACAAATCAGCTCTTACTGTTCTCCGGTCTTTGCTCTTGAAGATCCGCTCTTGAGAATTAAGCGAGTTAATACAAAAATCATGTTCTCATTTGAAGTTGAATATATCGAGACTTAATAATCAGTAGCGTAACGTTTTAATTACTTTCTAAAAAGTTGTATTTAACGAGTGCAACATAACATTTATCTTTTGATATAATTGCAACTAAAAAATCTAAAATATCGATTGATGTGATTTATGCAAAAACCATACAAATCTAAATTGTTATTTGAAAAAAAAACAAGAAAGATTGAAAAATGAAATATTTAAAGAAGTTTTATCATATTAATATGACAAAGAATAATAAGATCTGTAGACGTGTTTCATTAGTATTTTCAGTTACTTCACAACACAACTTTTAGATATTCAATAAAAAAGGTACACCGTTGTAATAGATTATAGATGTTAAATTTGTTAAGCTTCATTTCAATTGTCATCTCAAATGATCTTCATAATTAATATATAATTAAAAAATATAGTGATAAAATTATGTTTGGACATAGAGAGAACATATATTAATTTAAAATGTAATTCTTTAACATTTATTTCAAAGACCGCGCGAAGCGCGGCTAAATTTCTAGTTTAATATAATCCAAATCATTTTAAATTTATATTTAATAAATTTTAAATGATTACAACTTCAATTGTTTCCGGTTAAGTTTTATCTCAAAATAAAACAATTCTTTTTTACTTGATTAAGTTTTTTCCAAACACTAGTCAAATATTTTAGTTTAAATTATCAGATTTTTGCATTTAAGAGGATACTTTATGTTCTCATATCTTCTTAAAATAGAAATAAGAATTTCTTACTCCTTTTCTTTATATTTTTAAAAGTTTGTCCGTGAAGACCTTTTTAATTAAGATTTTTTAATTTCTTTTATAAAAGTAAAATCACACGCATCACGTCAAGTACATAAACTAATTTGTAAAACTAGTCGATATTTAAGATAATATAATACATAAAAATACTCTTAACTTGACTTCAATTGATAATTATGACATTTATCTTTATGTGTGCACAAATAGACACTTAAACTTGTGGTAAAATATAATAAATTACCACATTCATCCTACGTGACAATTTTGTGTCCTACGTGACGTCCTACTTGTATTATGTCACATAAAACATATGTGTCTACTTGTTCAATTTTATATAAGTTTAAGTATCTGCTTGTGCACACCTAAAATTGAAAGACATAGTGGTCAACTAAAACCAAGTTAAAAGACATATTTATATATTATGCCTTTAAGAAAAGATGCATAATTTAAACTCTATTTTTTTTTGGTAAATGATTTTCTAAAGTGTGTGTATATGTCGTATTAAAAATGAAAAAAATGTCTTGAAATGATTTTGAAAGTATATCTGACTTCAAAGTATAACTATTTGAAATTGCAATGTATAATACTTTTCGTATAGTTTTTGAATATCTAATTTTTTTTAAAAAGATCAAATTAATGTAATCTAATTTAACTTTAAACATTAATCAAATTGACTTTAGAAAAATGTAACATGACAAATAAAAATGAACGAGAAGAGTATAAGTATATTAATACAGGCATTACTAACACACTCAATTTAGCATTATATTAGTACATCCTAATTCCTACCAAACAATCCCTAATTGTACAATCAAATATTTCCTTTGTCCCAATTTATGTTACAATTTTCATTTTCAAGAGTCAAACAGTTAAAAATAGATTTATTTGAATCTTAAACCCGAAAAGTGTCATATAAAGTGGTGTGAAGGGAGTACAATAAAAAGTAAGAGAAAATAACATAAATAGTCCCTTTACTATAGGAATAGGTCTAAAATGGTTCCATAACTATACACTTGATGGATATAGTCATTTAATTGCTCAAAAGCTTGTTAGTTTTGGTCTCTTAACTATATACTTACCAATTTTAGTTCCTTAACTATAAAATTATTGATTTTAGTCCTTTAAGTATTCAAAAACTTATCAGATTTGGTCTTTTTCCATTTTAAAATATAAATAGCTTAGGTTTATATTAATGGAATCCATGTCTCGAGAAATTAAATCTTTTAACAATTTTGACTGTTGTTTCTCTCTCTTCACTTTATTTTCTTCAAATTAACCTTATGCGAAGAACCTTAACGATTCAAAATAAAATTCACGAGTAAAAAAAATATAAGTCATAATTTTATTCTACAGAGGATAAAATGAAGTATATTTATTGCTGCTAGTGACTTGAATATGCTAAATTTTATTATAAAAAGAAAAAAAATTATTCCCTATTAAATTCAAAGTTTGTACTCCAATAACTTCATTGAGCGAAATTTGTTTGATTTTTAAGAAATTGAAATTTATAAAATGGTATATTTGTAATTTTTTAAGTTATTTTTAAATAGATCAATTTTATTTTTCTGTTCATTTTATTTTACGTAAAGAATTTGAGTAAATTAAATAAAATTCACATTAGTTTAAATATTCAAGTGGGACTTCAAGTTATTAACAACAGTTATAAGTTTAATTTTATTCCTCCATTGAATAAAATTAAGACTTATATGTTGTTTCCTCATTAACTTTATTTTGAATCGTAGACGTTGTTGTTCTTTTTATAACCGTAGTTTGAAGAAAAAGGACAGGGATAGAATAATAACTTTAAAAATGGGTTAAAGATTTAATTTAGCGAATATTTCTATTAATATAAACCTAAGCCATTTATATTAAAAAATAATAAAAGACCAAAGCTGATAAATCTTTTGAATGCGTAAAGGACTAAAAGCGATAACTTTATAATTATAAGACAAAAATCGATAAGTGTATAGTTAAAAGATCAAAACTAGAAAATTTTTGAAAACTTAGAGGACTATATATATATATATATTATGTGTATAGTTAAGAAATCATTTTTCATCTCTATATTTATGTCATTTTCTCTAAAAAGGTAACAACTATCCAAACAAGGGTAAGAGAGTCAATGCATACTTTGAAATCACTAGACGTTCGACAAACGTCTTCTATCAAATCTCTTGACGAAAAAGTTACTAGGGAAAAAAAGAGCATGAAAATCAGTGGTAATGCTTTCACGAAATTCATCAAAACCAATACACATATTTTTTGAGTCATATGTCGAGTGGTTCTTATAGCTAGATCAAAAGATTATGTAGATATTATTGGGTCAACATTATGGTAATTGTATCATTTCCTTTTGAAATAAACAAGTATTAGTAAATATCCAGTATCCTCTTTTAATTTAGGCATGTAAATAATTTAATATTACTTCACTCTAAATATGATTTCTAATCAATTTTTTTCTTTATTAGTCATCATGTTGATATCAATTAAGACATTGATTATCTTATCTATGGCCTTTAGCAGCCATACTTGGATGATGCGAGTGACAAAAAGATAATTAACATCAATGATTCAAGTATCGTTTATGTTCATTTTACTCCCATCCATTTGCTTATGGCTCGTGGCTGATATATGGTGAAAGAGAAACAAATATACAGGGGAAGATGTTGATATACAACTAGTAAACAAGAAATTTTAGAGATGATATTAGTAACACGAGAATTATATAATGAATTATTTTTTTAAAAAAAAATCACTGGGCTAAAATAATAATAATAATAAAAAAATAACAAAATTAGGAAAAGGAAAGTGAAAGGTTGAAGACCACCGTATCATAGCAAACGGTTCCTTAGATTATACACTGATATACATAATAAATGGGTCAAAATCCATATATAGGACGGAGAGATATATATTTGTATTTATATATTACGTCTCTTTCGCTTTATATAAACAAAAACTATGCATTTGTTTGTATAAAGTGGTAGAGAGATTGACAGAAGAGAAGCAAGAAAGAGTCCGGTCACTGAAGGAGCGAGGTTAGGGAGAGATGACTGAAAAAGAGAAGAGTGGCAAGCAAGATTCCTAAGTGAGAGGAGAGAGAGAGAATGTCATTAGAAGTAAGTTTTGAATTTTAATTAATGCAAATTTATAGTTATTCAACTAATTAACTAGTATATATTTACTTAACAATGTACTTTCCTCTTTTCTTAATTGCTTGATTATTTTTATTAGTGAATTGTTTGTGCTGAATTTTTGTATTACTCTTAACTTTAAGTGTTAAGTTAACGTAATTGAATCATCTAAAAGACAAACTAGTTTTTTTCATATTCATTTGTTTGATTAAATAAGATATCTTTTTATCAAATTTTGTGTTCTCTTATTTACCTAGTTTAAATATTTTTTTGGTACTTGTCTTTAATTGTTTATTTTTTCTCAAATTATATTTATTTTATTTTCTTTCCTTTTTAAAATAAAGATCTCAAATGCTCTTTTTATTTAACCATGCTTTATTTATTTTAAATACTTCAATTGTTTCCAGTTAAGTTTTATCTCAAAATAAAAATGTTTTACTTAATTAATTTTTAGTCAAATATTTTAGTTTAAATTATCATATATCTGCATGTAAGAGGATACTTTATGCTCTAATATCTACAATTTTGTGTCTTACGTGATATCCTATTCAGGGGGGAAAATGCTATATATTCATGTACAATTTTGATTTAATATTGGTATATATAAAAGTTGGACTCCTTGATTAGTGAGACACAGTAAAGTCGGTAGTAGGTGCCACATCCCTACACTTTGCCCGGGTTTGATTCCCCGTAAGGTGTTTCATATTTATTTAATTATTTTTTACTTCTAGAATTTAATTAATTAAAAAATATAACGTAGTTTTAGAATAAACATTTAGTAGCGTGTTGGTTGGTTGTGTCATGAACCCCTCTACAGACCCAAGGTTAAATCCCCTCTAACACTAATTATTTTTTTCCAATTAAAATTAAATTATTTCCTTAAATTTTAAAATATTTTCACTATGGAATAAGATTTTTTGAAATTTATATACTTTTTCCTTGTGGATTCTTTTCAATTAAAATTGAATTATTTCCTTAAATTTTAATACCTTTTCCTTGTAGAATAAGATTTCCTTTAAAAAAAAATTAAAAATTTCTATGGAATGAGGTTTTTTTTCTCTATAAATAGGAGACGGAATTATCCAAATTATATCACCATATTATAAAGAATAAAATCTCAATAATTTCTCTTCTTTTTTTTATAGTTCTTTTATTTTATAACAAAATACCAACATAATATTTTAGTTTCAAATTTCAATGGACATGAGGAATTATTATAATAGATTACCAAAAAAAAGTTTGACTTCTCTATGTATTGCTTAATTTGATTATTTGTTTTGGTAGTTTAAATTATCGTTTTATTTGTTAAAAAATACTATTAAAAGTTGGACACCCTTAATGAAATTCCTGGCTACGCCACTAATCCTACTTGTATTATGTTACATAGAACATATGTGTCTACTTGTTCAATTTTATATAAGTTTAAGTGTCTACTTGTGCACACCTAAAATTGAAAGGCATAGCAATCAACTAAACTCAAGTTAAAGGGCATATTAATATATTATGTCTTTAAGAAAAAATGCATACTTAATTTAAACACTATTTTTTTTGGGTAAAATGATTTTCTAAAGTGTGTGTATATGTCTTATTAAAACAGAAAAAGTTTTCTTGAAATGATTTTGAAAGTATTTTTGCCTTCAAAGTATAACTATTTGAAATTGCAATGTATAGTAATTTTCGTATAGTTTTTAAATATATTAATTCTTTAAGAAAAGATGCATACTTAATTTAAGGCCAAATACATAAGCAGATCCCTAAACTTGTTCGGGTTTTTTCCCCCAGGTACCTCAACTAAGACATTTTTCTATTGAATCCTTGAACCATTAATATTTGTTCCTTTTAAATGTTCTTGGCTGATGTGGAACCAAACGTAATCTCACATCCTTTAAGCGCGTGCAGACGCTTTAAAGACGCTGATGTGGATCTTGAACCACCCACCAACGGTCTTCTTCCCCCTTTTAACCCTAATTTCTCCCATTTATCTCTTATTTCTCCTCTTTTGTTTCTCTTCATCATTATTTCTCCTCTTTAGCTCATTAAATTATCTCTTTTTCATTAATTTCTTGTTAATCATGAAGTTCCAATGTTGAAGTTATCTTCTTCATCGATTTTTCTTCTTCAACTACAAATGTGTAATGTCATGTGGGGACCTTATGAAAATGAAGACCTCATGGACACAATCCAATCTTGGACGTAGGGTCCTTTGTTGCAAAACTTCAAAGGTAACTCAAATTTATTTTTATTGTCCAATAAAGTAAAGAATCACCTTATTTGTAATTCAATTTTTTCTTTAATTTTATAGGCACGAGGTGGATGTGGATATTTTCGATGGTATGATGATGAAATGTCGGCTCAATCTAGGAGGGTGATATGGATTTTGTTGAAAATAGTCCAAGCATATAAATTGGAGAGGAATCAATCAAGAAAAGTATGGATGATGCATTGTCGTAGGGCGATATTGGATCCTTGAATTTATGTAAAAAAATGATCTTAGTTGGTTCATTTGTCTTCTACTAGATTCCTTCGTAAAAGTATGAATGGTAGATTATAGTGTTCTTTATTAATGCAATTTTGATCGGCTATTCTATTGTAAATACCTTGTGTTTTTATTGTAATGATTTAATTGAAGGAATAGATACAGTTTATTTGTCAAAAACAGTAAAAATTAATCATTCATACCATTAATTTGCTCTAGTGAGCTCCAATCAAACATACCAATCCATGACAACTAATTAAAAGCAGTACCACAAATAAGTTAATACAACTAATTAAAAGCAGTACCACAAATAAGTTAATGTACTTAAAAGACACCAAAGACATTTCAAAGCAGTCAATACAAGTTTTTGTTGCTGATTACACAATCAAAAAGTGACATTTCAAAGCAGTCAATACAGGTTTTTGTTGTTGATTATACAAACAAAAAGTGACTTTTCTACAGAAATTAGGCATTCTTTGGTGCACAAGATATTCCACGTTTGTTTTTCCTTGACTAAGTGATTCATTGCAACTATGAACCTGTGATAGCATCTACACCATTCCACTTGAGTCCTCAAGGCGTATAACCATTATCAATATATGTTGGAGTTGCATCCTTATAAACTCTCAGAGTGATAACTCTTTCTTCTGCAGTACCAGGCTGCATAGAAATGTCTTAAAATGAGACTTTATATAGTAGAGTAAGAAATGAACAAAATTATGTATACACTGACAATAAAGGTTTGACTACCACTTGCATTTGTATAGATGTCAAATCCTGTAGTCTTGGTCCTCTTTTGTCTTCCTGTTGATATTGAAGTTTCCACAGCCTTTGGTTGATCTGACTTGATATACCTCCAATGCCTCTACCAGTGCCTTTACTAGTGCCTCTCCCAGCTCCTCTATCAGTGCCTCTCCCAATGCCTCTGCTTTTAGCAGGTTGTTGCTATCTTCTAACAGCTGAAGAATTAAAACACATAAAACTGTCTTGATGATTAAATACTGGTGTATGAGTTGTGCTTGACGGTCTTCTATAAAGTGGTGGCTGTCTTACGCTTGATAGTTGGCTAAACATTGGTGGTTAACTTGATCTTGGTTGTCTGTTTGGGTAGCCTCCAGGTTTTCCTATCCCATCCTATTAATACAGTAATAATAATTGAAACTTATTATAGATTTATTAGAAGAGAATAATAACTTACCATGGTTGGACTGTTGGGAAAGACAAGACACTAACAAAGAATGTCTGACAGGATAACAGCGGAAGAATACCCAAGTCTATACTTTCCCTTCTCGATTTGAAACAACATAAGACAAACAACCACAAGCAATATGATAGTAAGGCAGCAAGTAATTCAACCAAACAAATATAATAAGGCAATAATAAACCAATCACACAAGACACCAAGATTTACGTGGAAAACCCTTCGATGTGAAGAGTAAAAAACCACGGGACCGAAAGCTCCAATATAATCACCAAGAGTTACAATATTGTTCTCCAAAATTGGCCACAAAACAAGTGCCAAACAACGAGCAACAACAAAATAAGATTGCACAAAATCTAGAGAATTAAAGGAGCAAAATCACCAATTTCGCAGCTACTGTTCATGACAGCAAAACTGAATCTGCATGCCACCAAATCCAACTATGTCAGTTCCTAATCAAAGATTGAGATGAATATAATATGCTGTCCAAAAATCAGCTCAATCGGACAAGAAACGAAGCGAGAATCACAATTTGAAGTTGACTGTTAGGGCTGAATTTTGACTGCGAAAACTGCTCTCTTTCTCTCTTTTTGGCTGCTGAAAAAACTCTCTGTGTATACGAAAATAAGACCTAAATAGACTTATATTTGCCTCATAAGAATGGGCCTATGGGCGAAAATGGGTTGGTCCAAATTGGGCTTTTATTTATCCACATAGGAAGGAAAAAAGGCCCATAACCCAACAATTCTCCCCCTCACGACTATGTGGAGGAGACCGCCATCCCGGCGACCATGCAACAATCTTCAAACTTCACTCTTGGCAAAGCTTTAGTCATCATATCGGAACCATTGTCATTTGTATGAATCTTTTCAAGTTCAAGCAACTTAGAATCCAACACATATCGAATCCAATGGTATCTCACATCAATGTGTTTAGACCGACCATGGAACGTAGAATTCTTGCCAAGATGTATAGCACTTTGATTGTCACAATAAAGCACATACCTCTCTTGAGCACAACCAAGTTCCCCCAAGAATCTCTTCATCCAAAGCAATTCTTTACAAGCTTCAACGACAGCAATAAGATCAGCTTCTGTAGTAGATAAAGCAACACATTTTTGCAACCTAGATTGCCAAGACACAGCTGCCCCTGCAAAAGTAACCAAGTACCCTGAAGTAGACTTGCGAGTATCAACATCACCAGTCATGTCTGAATCAGTATAACCACAAAGAATAGGCTTCCCAGTACCAAAACACAAACTCAGACTAGAAGTGCCACAGAGATATCTCATAACCCACTTCACAGCATTCTGGATTAGAAAGAAAATGGCTAACAACTCCAACAGCGTGAGCAATATCTAGTCTTGTACAAACCATCGCATACATCAAACTACCAACAGCTGAAGCATAAGGAACTTTCTTCATATCATCCTTCTCATCATCACTAGAAGGACACTGCTTCGTGCTCAATTTGAAGTGCATAGCTAAAGGTATACGGACAACCTTAGCTTTGTCCATGCTGAATCTGCGAAGTACTTTCTGAATATACTTCTCTTGTGATAATACCAATTTCTTGGCCTTTCTATCACGGACAATCTGCATGCCAAGAATGCGCTTCTTTGGTCCTAAGTCTTTCATAGCAAAAGACTTACTCAACTCTTGCTTCAGCTTCTGAATCCTGCAAGTATTATGACCAACAACAAGCATGTCATCAACATAAAGCAACACAATAATAAAGTCACCATCAGAGAACTTTTGCACAAAAACACAAAGGTCTGAAGAAGTCTTCTTGAAGCCCTGCTTACTCATAAAAGAACCAAACTTCTTGTACCACTGCCTGGGAGCTTGTTTCAAACCATACAAGCTCTTCTTCAATTTGCAAACATAATTCTCTTTACCCTTGACTTCAAAACCTTCCGGTTGCTCCATATAAATTTCTTCATCTAAGTCACCATTGAGGAAAGCAGTTTTAACATCCATTTGCTCAACCTCTAAATCTAGACTTGCAGCCAAGCCTAGAACCACACGAATGGATGACATCTTCACAACTGGAGAGAATATCTCATCAAAATCAACTCCCCTTTTCTGATTAAATCCCTTGACAACTAATCTAGATTTGTACCGTGGAACTGGATTACCATCTTCATGTTTCACCCGAAAAACCCACCTATTTTTCAAAGGTTTTTCGTCTTTAGGTAACTTAACCAAATCAAAGGTATGATTATCATGCAAGGATTTAATCTCATCTTCCATAGCATCAAACCACCTCTCTTTTTCTTCATTTTCAATGGCCTCATCAAGACTCTCAGGTTCTCCCCCGTCAGTCAAGAGTACATACTCATTGGGAGAATAACGAGATGAAGGAATTCTCTCTCTACTAGATTGTCTGAGAGAACTCTCTGAAGCATCTATAATTGGTTGTTGGACAACCACATCATCTTGCACTGGAGCATCAACAACATCATGCCAGTCATTCTAAACATGATCACCATCTTCATTATCAACTTGATTTTCATCATTATGAAGATTTTCTTCCGGTGCAATAGTCAAAGGAATTGGATCAACATCAACTAAGCTCTCACTACTCTAAAAATCAGCCTTGTCAGCTTTGTCAAAATCTTCAATTGTTTGGTCTTCAAAGAACA
This sequence comes from Solanum arcanum, assembly GCA_027789145.1. Classification (NCBI taxonomy): domain Eukaryota; kingdom Viridiplantae; phylum Streptophyta; class Magnoliopsida; order Solanales; family Solanaceae; genus Solanum; species Solanum arcanum. Next base: position 54,820,753 of record CM050942.1, on the reverse strand, counting down.
CAACATCACGGCTTCTAACAAGTTTCTTCTCAACAGGATCATAGAAACGATAGCCAAATTCATTTTGACCATAACCAATGAAGATACACTGCCTAGTTTTAACATCTAACTTTGACCTTTCATCCTTAGGAACATGTACAGAGGCTTTACACCCAAAGACTCTAAGATGATCATAAGAAACATTCTTACCAGTCCAAACTTTGTCAGGAACATCACCATCTAAAGCAACAACAGGAGATAAATTGATAACATAAGCAGCAGTATTAAGTGCTTCTGCCCAAAAGGAATCTGACAGCTTAGCATCTGAAAGCATACATCTAACCCTCTCAACTAGAGTTCTGTTCATCCTCTCTGCTAAACCATTTAACTGAGGAGTCTTTGGAGGAGTTTTTTGATGCCTAATACCCTGCTCTCTGCAATATCTATCAAAAGGACCAATATACTCACCACCATTATCTGAGCGGATGCATTTCAATGTCTTCCATGTTTGTCTTGCAACCAAGGCCTGAAAACTCTTGAACACATCAAGTACTTGATCCTTGGACTTCAAAGGAAATACCCAGAGTTTGCGAGAATGATCATCAATAAAAGTCACAAAGTAAAGTGCACCACCATGAGATCTTACCTTAAAAGGACCACACAAATCAGAATGTACCAACTCCAGCAAATCAAGCTTTCTTGAAGGCGGATGACTCTGAAAATAAACTCTTTTCTGTTTACCGGCTAAGCACTGAACACATTTCTTCAACTTTGCTTGTTTTACTCCAGAAAGCAAATTTTTCTTAGCCAAACTATCAATTCCCTTCTCGCTCATATGACTCAGCCTTCTATGCCATAACTCTGATGAAGTATCATTCTCCACCAAATTTACTGAGTCTCTGGACATGGAGCCCTGAAATACATACAAGTTAAACAACTTGTCACCACGGTTCACAATCATCATACCTCTAGTAAGCTTCCACTGGACAACACCAAGTGTATTAACATAACCCTCATCATCAAGATATCCCACAAAAATCAAATTCAAGCGAACATCTGGAGCATGCTTGACATTATTGAGAACTAGTTTGGAACTATTGTTACTTTCCAAACAAACTGTCCCAATGCCAATAACTTCAACTTCATGATTATTGCCCATTTTCAACGTTCCAAAATTACTTGGAGTATAAGAAGAAAATAATTCCTTCTTTGGCGTGACATGAGAAGTAGAACCAGAATCCACAAACCAGCTAGACTCATCACGAACAAGATTAATGACATTTGCATCACAAGAAACAAGAAGATCATCATTAGCAACAACAACAACACGATTTTCATTGTCGTCTTCTCTCTTTTGTTGTCTCATATCTCTCTTGTGCTTGTAACAATATTTCATGATATACCCATTCTTGTGGCAATAGTCACATGTAATATTCTTGTATTTAGACTTTGACTTGCTTCTACTTTTACCTCTATCATTCTGACCTCTGGACTTGTTTCTCTCCCTATCTTCAGTAACCAAAACATCGGAGTGTGAAGCTGAAGAAGATGAGGCTTGAGATCTTCTTCTTATTTCTTCATTCAAGACACCACTCTTAGTATATTCCATGGTTACAACACCATTGGGAGCAGAATTAGTCAAAGAAACTCGAAGAGTTTCCCAAGAGTCTGGCAGAGTATTAAGAAGCCAAAGTCCTCAGATCTCATCATCAAACTTTACACCCATTCAGGACGGTGGTCAAGAACACCCTGAAAATCATTAATATGATCAGAAATAGGAGTGCCCTCTTTATACCTGATATTCATTAATTGTTTCAATAGGAACAATTTGTTGTTGCCAGTCTTCGAAGCATAAAGTGTCTCGAGCTTGTCCCACAAAATTTTGGCATGTGTCTCATTCACAATATGATTTCTAACATTATCTTCAACCCATTGTCTAATATAGCCACAAACCTGCAGATGCTCAAATTCCCATTCTTCATCATTCAAAGACTGAGGCTTATTAGAAACAAACACAGGTAAATGCATCTTCTTGACAAATAGAAGAACTTTTATTTTGCCTTTTCAAATATGATAGTTACTACCATTTAAACACACCATTTTGCTCATATTTGCCTCCATCATTCAAAACGACAATAAAAAAATAACCAATGCTCTGATACCACTTTGTTGGGAAAGACAAGACACTAACAAAGAATGTCTGACATGATAACAACGGAAGAATACCCAAGTCTATACTTTCCCTTCTCGATTTGAACCAAGAGAAGACAAAAAACCACAATCAATATTATATTAAGGCATCAAGTAATTCAACCAAACAAATATAACAAGGCAATAATAAACCAACCACACAAGACACCAAGATTTACGTAGAAAATCCTTCGATGTGAAGAGTAAAAAACCACGGGACCAAAAGCTCCACTATAATCACCAAGAGTTACAATATTTTTCTCCAAAATTGGCCACAAAACAAGTGCCAAACAACGAGCAACAACAAAATAAGATTGCACCAAATCTAGAGAATTAAAGGAGCAAAATCACCAATTTTGCAGTTACTGTTCACGACAGCAAAACTGAAGTTGCAGGCCACCAAATCCAACTCTGTCAGTTCCTAATAAAATATTGAGATGAATATAATATGTTGTCCAAAAATCAGCTCAATCGGACAAGAAACGAAGCGGGAATCGCAATTTGAAGTCAATTTGTTAGAAATTTGAATTTTGATTTAGCTACTCTCTTTCTCTCTTTTTGGCTGCTGAAAAAACTCTCTGTGTATATGAAAATAAGACCTAAATAGGCTTATATTTGCCTCATAAGAATGGTCCTATGGGCAAAAATGGATTGGTCCAAATTGGCTTTTATTTATCCACATAGGAAGGGAAAAAGGCCCATAACCCAACATGGACAAGCTTTTTTATTGTGGCCTATTTGATGACACAAAGAGCATATCATTTTTACTCTTCTTTTGGACAACTTTTCATACTTTTTCCTAGGCTCATTCTTTGCCTTTATTCTGCACTTTAGTGACCTACCTGGCATGATTTTTGGTTCAGGAGGTTCAATCACTACACCACTAGTGTGAGGCCACATTTTCATGTTTGGTATTGACGGTAGAAAGTGAGTATATGCCTTCAAGAAAGTCTCTTTCCTATACGCTTAATTGCCATGTTCTACATGTACATGTCTTCTTTCTTATATCAACAATATGCTTGAATTGAAAATCTAAGATTCATATCCAATATCACCATTGAATCTAACTTCACAAAATCCAGAAAGATTTTTGTTCTCTTCAAGCACTAGTCTAGCCATAGAGAGATATCTATGATTCAAGTTTCAGCAAATTGCCTCATTGCAATATTTATGTTCACTATCTTGTGCCTAATCTCCTCAAACATAGTTATGATAGCCTTATGTCTAGCAGCTAGTATCCAAGAATTAAAAGTTTCACACATATTATTTTCAACAATGTAACACTTAAAATGCTCTTTAAAATATGCTTTGCACCAAGTAATTTTTTCATAATGCAATAAGTCCTCACAAATTTTATTACCTAATCTGTTGAGTTTACTCCATCTCATCTTCAAATTTCACTTCAAAACTTGACTTAGCACATCTCCAAAACTGGTTCCTTCTTTCTTCACCATTCCATAATTGATGCCAGTTGGACCAGATATGTCTAGCACACCTTCTTAGCTCACTATCTGGTAGCAATTCACATAAAGCTGGTACAAGGCCCAATATAAACAGTTGTAGCACAAACATTAAAAATTTAGTCCATTAGAAAATAAAAAATAAAAGATCAAGCTAAAATACAAAAATCATCTAACCTTCTGCATATCTGACATAACAGTCAGGCCATGTCCTGTGTCTAAGTTCAGATCATCTATCAAGTACTTCAGAAAAAACTCCGACTGTGTTTTATCTCTGTGTCAACAACAGCCCATGTAATTGGAAACATCTGTTGATTTCCATTTCTACCAACAGCAACCAACAACTCTGTCACGACCCAAATCGAGCCGTGAGTGGCACCCACATTTATCCTCCTATGTGAGCGAATCAACCAATCTAAACCTCATCATTTCAAACATAATGAACTAAATACACTGCGGAAGACTTAAAACTCATTAACAAAATAAATCAAATAACTTCTAAAAACTCAAACACTTATTATTATCCCCAAAATCTGGAAGTCATCATCACAAGAACATCTATCCTCAAATTACTAATCTAAGAGTATCGAAGAAGCTAAAATAAGTAAAAAGCTAGTCCATGCCGAAAGTTCAAGGCATCAAGACATGAAGAGGAAGACCCAGTCCAAGCTAGAAGCATTAGCTCACCCTGAAATCCGGTGTAATGAAGACTGGCTAGAGTTCCGGTTGAGTTGAAGACGATGGCACGTTTGCTGCACTCCACAAATAACAACGAAAGAAACATACAAGTAGGGGTCAGTACAAACACAAGTACTGAGTAGGTATCATCGGCCAACTCAAAATAGAAAATAGTATATATCAGATCATATCATAAATCAACTACAATACTCAATCTGTAGCAACAACATGTACAAGAATCTTTGATAAATAACGTCAAGTACACTCATGAGGACTCAAGCCTCCATATCATACTCATTTGGGAAATAGGTTATTTTCATTCGAATTTATTAACATAATTTCAAGATTCATTATCTTTATTCCTCTTGTGTCGGCACGTGACACTCCGCTCCCCTACTACTATGTGTCGGAACGTGACACTCCGATCCCCTAATTCTACGTGTTGGTTTGTGACACCCGATCCCCTAATTCTACGTGTCGGTTCGTGACACCCGATCCCCTAATTCTACGTGTCGGTTCGTGACACCCGATCCCCTAATTCTATGTGTCGGTTCGTGACACCCGATCCCCTAATTCTACGTGTCGGTTCGTGACACCCGATCCCCTAATTCTACGTGTCGGTTCGTGACACCCGCTCCACTAATCTCATCTGTTAATTCATCAATCTTTCTTTTATACCAAGGCATCATCAATCTCATTACTTTAGTTCATCAAGCCTTCTCTTATACCAAGGCATCATCAATCTCATTACTTTAGTTCATCAAGCCTTCTTTTATACCAAGGCATCATCATTAACAAGAGGTTTTCAAGATTTATGATTCAATAGCTTCATCATGCTTATTTCATCACAATTATATCATCACATCATGCAAACACACAATTAAGCATATAGAAGGGTTTTACAATACTACCCAATACATATCATTCGCTATTAAGAGTTTACTATGAAAAGCATAAAAATCATAACCTACCTCCACCGAAGATTCGTGATCAAGCAAGCAATTTCCCAAAGCTTTGTTTCCTCTTCGTTTCCCTCTTCTCTCGATCGTTCTCTTTCCCTCTCCTTGTTCTTTCTATTTTTCTTAATCAAACCCTCTTTCTTTTACCCTAATTAGCATATAATTAAGTATAAAAGATGATGAATTAACCCATTAATTGATTCAAGGTTGTCTTTTTTAACCCTCAAGAAATTGGATTATTAATATTCAACCACTAACTTTATAATTATAAGTAGGAATAGTCCAAAACGCCCCTTAAAACATTTAACACAAATCCAACCCAGCCTGGGATTACGCAGTCTGTGACGGTCTGTCGTGCCCACGGCGGTCCGTCCTGCCATGTCGTCACGAAGTTCAGAGAGTCGATTTCAGTACCCAAATTTCAGAATTCTAAGTGTTTTGGAACGAGACCCCCTCGACGGTCCGTCGTGCCATGACGGTCCGTCGTGGGATCCGTCGTCTCAGCCAGTTTTTCCAGAAATAAATCTGTTGCTCAAGGTTATCTCTTTTAACCCTCAAGAAATTGGATTATTAATATTCAACCACTAACTTTATAATTATAAGTAGGAATAGTCCAAAACGCCCCTTAAAACATTTAATAGAAATCCGACCCAGCCTGGGATTACGCAGTCTGTGACGGTCCGTCGTGCCCACGACGGTCCGTCCTGCCATGTCGTCACGAAGTTCAGAGAGTCGATTTCAGTACCCAAATTTCAGAATTCTAAGTGTTTTGGAACGAGACCCCCTCGACGGTCCGTCGTGCCCATGACGGTCCGTCGTGGGATCTGTCGTCTCAGCCAGTTTTTCCAGAAATAAATCTGCTGCTCAAAACGACTAAACAGGTTGTTACAAACTCACCCTTGTAAAAACCCTTTAGAAAACATCCATAAAAACCAATAATTTTTCTGCATCCTTCCAATCAACCCCTCTTCAATGCATCAAAGCAAACATAGAAGTCAACAAACAAAGTTTTTCCTGGCTGAGACTCTCTATTTGTCATCAGCTAACAGGAAGTACCAGGGTTATGTTTAATCATGTCTGTATAATCACACAATCTTGAAAATTCCATCTTCTTCCAATCACCTAATAAGTCCTTAATAATTATTATTTTTTTGCCCTATGACAAACAGTTCTTCCAACATACAACCCAAATTTTTTCTCACCAATTTCTGAATTTCCCACAATCTTACATATGGTTGACAGGTAATTTTATCCTTGAACTTTTCTGCAATACACAAGTTGCTTTAAGTTAATTGAGGACATACATGCACATAACAATAATTTTGACAATAAAATCACCAGAATCCTTATCTATACTAGCAAACAAAACCCATTTACATTTCTTGTCCTCACACTTAACTCTAACCTTTTTTTTATCATTAGACTTCAACTTTAACCTAATTGTTTATTCACAAGAATATTCTGCAACAACTTTTCTAAATTGTTCAGAACTTTCAAATACTATACCAAGCTCAAAAATAGTTAGAACACAATCAGGATCAAATTTTACCTTTTTACTTTTTCTTCTTCTTGGTAAATCAACATCCTTTACAAAATCTGGATCCAATTCATCCTTACTATCATCACTATCCAATTCTGAGCTATCTATATATTGCTCATCACCCCCTAGTCTTCAGTGTATCTAGCAGCCTTATTTCTTCCTATGTCTTCAAAACCTCTATCAATACCAGCTGTTCCAAGATTTATTTCCTGAGTTTGAGTAGGTTTTTTCTTCATCACTTTGTTTCTCCTTTCATTTCTAAGAGCTCTCAATTCTTCATCCACCTTAGAGTCATCCTCATCAGGAATAGCATCTTCTTGAGAGTCCTCACTGCATTCTTGATTTGATTCAGTCCATTCGTTTTCTAGATCTAATATATCCTGTGGCTCAACTTCGACATTAACATTTTTAGATTCATCTTCATGATTCAACCCTTCACTTGCAGTTATATTTATATCTTGTAAGTCTTCTTCCACTACAGACCCACAAAGCAAATCAGTTGTGACCACATATACATCATCCACCACATGCTTCACATAAAGGTCAAAAAAGTAACCGTTCTTTAGGTCTTTGATAAAATTTAGTAAAGTGAAATCAGTTTCCACCTCAATAAAGCCACTTTTTGTGGGGTCTTTAACACAGAACCCATCAAAAGTAATATACCCAATTGTTTAGTGTAAAAAAGTAATTCGATTATTGAGAAGTGGTCCTTATTGATATTAACATATTCCACCTCATTTTTTCCTTTATAGTAATTTCATTTTTGTCCTGAATAAAATTACCACCATGATGAAAACGAGTTATAATAATGGCATCCATAAGATTTCCCTGAAACAAGGCAAAAGACCCAAAATTTTCTGACACATTATGGGCAATAAAGGCAAAAAAAACCCTAGTTTTTTCAAGATATTAACAACACACCACCAAATTGATACTAAAACACATTATATATCGATTAAAAAATGAAGATATTAACAACACACCACCACTACAACAATAAAAATTACATAATAATTAGGGAATGAACTTACCTCACACTCGTCAACTCCAAAATCGTGATTGAACTCCAAAATTATCTGCAATTTTTGATGATTCCTTCAACAAAACACTCGAAATCACTTTAAAATTTGAGAATTTCAGCTGTAAATGTCATTCAAAGAAGAGTGATTGTTAGGGTTTTCTCGTCTAGCATCGGGTTAGAAGTGTTTTGGGGGGAAATTAGTTTTTAGGTTTGAGGATTTAATATGTGGCGCTGACGTGTAATTGGGTTGAAGTATATTGGTTGAAATTTTCACGTGGGGAAGGTTCAACTCACACGCCCAATCACCAAAAGTAATTTGTTGAAATTTGGTTCCACATCAGCCAAGAATATTTAAAAGGAATAAATTATAAGTGGTTGAACGATTTAATAGGAAAATGTCTTAGTTGAGGTATCTTGGAGGGGGGGGGGACCCAACAAGTTTAGGGACCTGCTTATGTATTTGGCCTTAATTTGAACACTTTTTTTGGGTTGGGAGGGGGGGGGGGGGGGGTAAAATGATTTTCTAAAGTGTGTGTATATATCTTATTAAAAAAGAAAAAAAAGTCTTAAAATAATTTTGAAAGTATTTTTGACTTCAAAATATAACTATTTCAAATTGTAATGCATGATACTTTTCGTATAGTTTTTAAATTTCTAATTTTTTTGGTTAAAAAATCAAATTAATGTAATCTAATTTAATTTTAAAAATTAGTCAAATTGATTTTTGAAAATCACAACATGACAAATAAAAGTGAACGAGGGGAGTATATGTATATTAAACCATGCATTACTAGTACACTCAATTTAGCATTATGTTAATACATCCTAACTCCTACCAAACAATCTCTAACGGTACAATCAAGTATTTCTTTTGTCCCAATTTATGTTATAATTTTTATTTTTCAAGAATCAAACAGTCAAAAATAGATATGTTTAAATCTTAAACCCGAAAAGTGTCATATAAAGTAGTGCGACGTGAGTACAATAAAAGGAAAGAGAAAATGACATAAGTAGTCCCTTAATTATAGGAGTAGGTGTAAAATCATCTCTTAATTATACACTTGACGGATATAGTTTTTTAACTATTTAAAAACTTGTCAGCTTTGTTCCATTAACTATACACTTATCGATTTTAGTTCCTTAACTGTAAAACTACAGATTTTAGTTCCTTAAGTATTCAAAAACTTATTAGATATGTTTTTTTTTTCATTTTTCAAATATAATTAGCTTAGGCTTATATTAACGGAATCCATTTCTCGAGAAATTAAATCTTTTAGAATTTTTTGTTGTTTCTCTTTCTTTGCTTCATTTTCTTCAAATTAAGCTTATGCGAAGAACCTTAATCTTAACGATTCAAAATAACATTCACGAGCAAAGAAAATATAAGTCATTTTTTATTCAACAGAGAATAAAATGAAACATATTTGTTACTACTAATGATTTGAATACACTAAATTTCATTATAAAAAGAAAAAAATAATTTCCCGTTAAATTCAAAGTTTGTACTCCAACGACTTCATTGAGCGAAATTTGTTTAATTTTTCAGAAATTGAAATTTATAAAATGGTATATATGTAAAAAAAATTAATTATTTTTAAATAGATCGATTTTATTATTCGATTCATTTTATTTTACGTAAAGAATTTGAGTAAATTAAATAAAATCCACACAAGTTAAAATATTCAAGTGCGACTTCAAGTCATTAACAACAATTATATGATTAACTTTATCCTCCATTGAATAAAATTAGGACTTATATTTTGTTTCCTCATTAATTATATTTTGAATCGTAGATGTTATTGTTCTTTTTATAACAGTAGTTTGAAGAAAAAGAAGAGCAGAAAAAGAGAAATAACTTTTAAAATGGGTTAAATATTTAATTTAACAAATATTTCTATTAATGAATAAAAAAGGATCAAACCTGATAAGTTTTTAAATATTTAAGAGATAAAAATTGATAATCTAATAGTTAAGCGACTAAAATTATTAAGTATATAGTTAAAAGACTAAAACTAACAATTTTTTAAATAATTAAAGTATTATATATATATTAAGTATATAGTTAATAGAACAAAGCTGATAAGTTTTTAAATAGTTAGACTATTTTTTTTTATTTTCTCTAAAAGGTAACAAGTGTCCAAACAAGTGAGAATAAGGGTTTATCATATCAAAAGCGGCAGTCTTCCTCGAAGAATTTCATTCCAAAAATGGAATCTGAAGTAGAAAGGTTCCATCGACACCCGAAACGGGAGAAACTCACAAAATGTGTTGAATTTCCATCAATCTTGCCAGAAGAGCTCATCACTGAAATCATATCAAGGCTACCAGTGAAATCCCTTTTGAAATTCAGGTCTGTTTCGAAATCTTGGCTTTCTTTGATCTCTAGCCCTGAATTTATCAACACCCATCTTACGGTGTATAACAACAATGATCAGAGACACCACAGGCTTATGCTAGGGTTTAGTATGCATTGCTACAAACTTAGGGAATGTTCTTTTAGCTCTTTATTTTGTAACCCTGTTATTGAGCTATCTGACTTCAATTATCCCATGAAAGTCGAATATGACGAAGGATTTTCGCCTGTGGGTTCTATTAATGGATTGATTTGTCTTGTCCATGGGTATCACTCACCAAAACATTTGTTTCTATGGAATCCATCTATTAGGAAGTACAAGAAATTGTCTAATTCTAGACCTAAATTTAGATATGATGCCTGTATGTATGGTTTTGGGTATGATGAGCTCCATGATGATTATAAGATAGTGGGTATTTTTTGTATTTATGGAAGATCGCTTCATATTGACTTCAAAATATATAGTTTAAAGGGTGATTCTTGGAGAATGATTCATTATTCACATGGCGGGATGTGTTTCAGTAGACGGAGTGTATTTGTGAATGGTAAACTTCATTGGACTACTCATTCTTTTGATCAATCTGTGTGTAAGGGTGGGGGCATTGTTTCTTTTAGTTTAGCTGATGAGAATTGGGGAAAGGTGGAGGAGCCCTGCTATGGAGGAAAAGAAAGTATTTCAGACTTGGGAGTGTTTGGAAATGATCTTTGTGGGTTCTCTCATCATCTGGCGATTGGCGTAGATGTTTGGGTTATGAAAGATTATGGAATTAAGGAATCTTGGACAAAGATGTGCACCATAACCTATCCAAAACTCGAGAGATATATATATTTTCCATCCGTTTTCTTGTCAAATAATGGTGATGTTTTGGTTGGGTACGGATCAATGTTCATCCTATACAATCCAAAGGATGACTCCTTCAAATATCCAAAGGTTATCAACTATAGTGAGTGGCAAATAGGGGAAATCTACATTGAAAGCCTAATTTCTCCTCTTTCTACATAAGGGCTACGACCGATACAGAAACAATGCGTGAAAAAGCTCAAATCAAGGCAGTCTAGTAACAAATAACTGGTAAGGTTACTTTTTTTGCTGTGAAATTCTGTTTGTTATTTCAGATATAGAGCTAGACAATGCATTTGTAAAAGATATCTTCAAACCTGATTGTGTGGGTTCTAGTTAGTCATTTTTTATATATGCACTACTCTCATGAAACAATTGTTTTGTCTCTAACTTCAATCGAAATGGAACTGGACATTCCGCTCTTGTTGATTAGTGTTTTAAGGGAACTTTACACCTCTGGACATAGTAAATAAAGAACAACAGGAACTCGCGGCAGGTGAATGCACCAATAACACCGAGGTCCTTCACTGGGTTGTTGTTTTATCTCGTAGGCTTCTTTGATTACTCTCTATAGCAAAATTCTTTTACAGTATCTTGTTTCTAATTAGTGGCAATTTGTACTCCCTCACTTCTATTCTACTTGTAATGACGAGTGAAGTGAGACTATAGATAATGGGGAAATCGAGGAGAGAAATAGACTCCGAATTTGAGAGGTTCCTCATGTTACTTTCCGAAGTTCTTTTTATTGTATGCTGAATAGAGCTGCAAACAGTGTCTATACCTTTTTTAGCAGAACAGATGTTATCATCACTGATGGACATCCTAATCGTGTTTGTCTTTTAAACTATATACAAGACATAGGGCTTCTTGAGATTTTCATTGTTTTTCAAATAACATTTGGTCATGTACGGTACTGTTTATTTTGGGCTTCCCTCCATCATACTATTTATCATAAGTAGTATCTAGCTTATGTTGGTCTTTAATATACATTGTTCTTAGATGTACTTGTGATATTTGTTAAGCTCTTGCTGCGATCTTGGCTTAGCACTTGTTTGGCGAAAGCTTTTTGAAAGCTGGAAGTGCATAGAGGTGTTTGATCAAACTTTCGGGAAAAAGTATTTCGGAATAGAAAATTTTTATTTATTTATTTATTCAAAAAGTTGTAACGACTGCTAGTCGATGGGAGCCGTAAGGGGATTGGGTGGGGGCCACCAACTGCTAGAAACAACCTCCCCTCCCCAAAACATTCCCTACCCCCTATAAATATTGATCATTTTCTTCTATTTCTCACTAATTCACAAACAATTTAATTACCCTCTTACATATTCACTCAAATCTCAATCTGTCTCTCAATTATAAATTTTATTTGTGTTATTGGCTAATTAGAGTTGGGAAATTTTTTTTTAGAAGTAATTTGCAAGCTTCAATTGTCATTTTTCAATTTTGATTTTTGATTATGTACGTCTGCTTTTATGTAGATGTTTTGGTACATTTATTTCAACTTTAAAGTTTCATCTCCATGTTTTGGTTTTTTTTGTCGCGCTCCATATTTAAAGTTTAAAATAGCTAAGGTATATATATATATATATATATAAAAAGCTTCTCCTCCCCATCCTAACATTGTTTTTTTTTTTTTTTTAATAATAATTTTATCCTATACCCTACGATTCTTTATAATTGGGATTGTTTGGTTTGCTGACAAACTTATCGCAAAATTATAGTCTAGAAATTATAATGCCTAGATTAGTTTATTCCGCCTCCATAATGGGGATTGGATAACACCTTCCAAATAAAATAGCTCCAGATTTTGAGATATAAAAACTATCCTGCGATTAGTTATAAACTTTAACCTAATAAAATAGAATTTAATTACAAACTTAATCATAGTATATTTGCGTACACCTTAATATAATACACAAAGAGTAATTGTCAAATCTACTATTTTAAACAAATTCAATTACTTCTGCTTAGACTATTTCTTCTTTCGCTTGATTATAATCAACATAGGAGGAAATTACGTGTTAAAATGGGGTACATGAACTCATGATTTCTCCGTAAAATCAGATATTTATGTATATAAATTTTAAAACTTGAGATACTATTTGATGATACCCATGTCGTAAGAAAGCTAAACGTTGTAGTTCAGTGTTGAGTTTCTAAAATTTCCTCTTGATACATTATTTCCCTCTTTTTCTTAGTGGTATATCTAAATATTAGAGATTTTAGGTCGTCTTTGAATTTAGATTCACATAGAGAAAGGAACTTGTTTTTCCTTCATCAAAATATTTTTGGGAAATTTTGCAAAATAACAATATTTTGGCATTTAATAGGATCCCTTAGCAATACATTTAATATTTGTTAAAAATGACAATATTTTAGTTTGTTATGAGTTGATTTATGTATTTTTTTTTTCTTTATTTAACTTAACATAATATAATTAAGAAATAACAACCTAGAAAAAATCAAGGGAGGAAAATATTTCAAAATCTTCATTACTTTCTTTACAAGAAGATTATGAGACCTAAAATAGGTGGTCTCTTCCTTTTTTCTAAAGGTCATTATTTGTATTCATTCTAGTTTTCATGTTTTATTTTGTATACGAAACTTGTATATATTTATTAGTTCGTATACATTGAAATACGTATGTCAAATGAATCTATAGTTATTTAATATAAACATATTTGTATTCATGTATTTTTTTTCATTGTGTATTTATTTTTCACTTCAAAATTATGTTTCTTTTCCTAAGTCGTATTCATTCCAATCGGTATATTATTTGTATTTGTATTCATTCTAATTTTTATATTTTATTTTGTATAATGATATATAAATACAAAAATAATATGATGGAAAAGTAAAAATAATACTGAAAGCAATACATGAATATTTGTTATAATCGTTCTTAAATAAAATATATAACTAGTTGGTATACCTTTGAAATGAATATAAATTAGGAACAAATAAAGATTCATAAACTATGCAACGTGAGATTTTAAATAAATACAAATATTAGCATACATATTGGTTTGAATACGAATTGAAAAATGATACAAAGATCTAAAGAAAAAAAAACTATAAAAACAAAATAAACTAATAAAAAGTTATTCTTCTTATAAATAAAATACACAACTAGTTAGCATACTGTTATGATAAATACAAATTAAGAATAAAATACAAGATTCATGACTATACAACATGAGATTTTGAATGAATGCAAATATTGAAAGCATACATAATAATGGTTTGAATACAAATGGAGAAATAATACAAAATTCTAAAATAAATTATAAATACAAAACAAACTAATGGGAAATTGTTCTTCTTCATTTTTTGAAATCTTCTGCACTCAATTCTTTTAATTATTTATTAATAGTGTGCTTACCCTGACATTGCTATCTTGAACTTGAATGCGGATGAAATCATGAAGAAACTTAGATCTCCTCTCTTGAGCCATTTTAATCGCAGAGCCTACATTTTTGGAGTAAAAATCTTCAAAAAAGTTAATTGAAAATGTAAACAAACTTGCATAAAAATCGAGAATAATGACGAAAAATTCGAAACATGAACAATGCGAAATATAATTGGTGACATTGAAAACAAATCAAAAGAAATCTAAAAATCTAATAAAAATTACCTTAACCATATTTAAAATTTGATGAAATAATGTATACCTGATTGTTTATCAATAAAAAAAAATCCTTGAATTAATGTATAGATTTTGCTAAAGAATCAAATTTTGAATAACTTTTGTTTGAAGAATAAAGAAAAACTAGGAACTTGAAAGGTGAGAATTTTTTTTTAAGAGAATGACATGAAAAGAGGAGAAACAAGATGAAGAGATAATATTGTATTTATTTTTTATTTTAAATTTATTATTGGTTAGAGATTGATCCAATTATGATATCTTTTAATTGATACAAGGAAATCCTAAAATAACAAATGTGAATACAAACTATTTTTAAAAATATTGTCATTACAATGTTTTAAACAAATATTTAAAGTGTTGTTATTTTAACTAAAAATGTCCCAATATTTTATGTAAAAATTATATAAATCATATAGTGTAAAACATAAATTACCTCCTATCCCTACTCTTTTTCAATTTACAAAAAATCCCTTATTTTTAATAAGTTCCTGATACATAATAAAACACTTAGATACATTATATTGTATTCCATTTTATCCGTTTGTTGAGTAATTTTGGGGATCCGTTTGTTGAGTAATTAGGGGGATTAAAAACTGAAATTTGAATTAATGCCTACTTTTTATATGCCACGGTTATTATTCCCTTAAATAAAGGCATTAACTTGTGTGTTTTAAAAGCAGTTATATTCCCTTAAAATTTGTCATTAGTGATCTTCTCTTCTTTTATGCAGAAACGAAATTTTTTATTTTAATTAGTGATCTTCCATTTTTTTGGCAGAAACGATATTCAAATTTTCGTTGAAGGTAATTTTGTATCCGGTTTCGTAATGAATATTACAATATTGCTAAGGCATTCAGGAATATGGGAGAGTGAGGTTAAATACAATCAATACAAAAGTGATGGGATAGTGGTTGGAGAAAATATTTCATATATGAATCTAATCTCAGCAATTGCTATTGAATTAAATATTGATGAATTGAAAAAAATATTATTATCTGATATATTGTAGAGGGCAATTCTTCTCCGATGATAATTAGGAATGATATGGGTGTGAAGCTGTTTATAGAAATAAAGAAGCAAGAGGTTGGATTCAGTATGTATCCGCTTTGCATCGGTACAAATGATAAAAGTACAGAGGAGTTACAAATTTTTGATTCAAGCAGTGGTGCAATTATGTGTATTGAAGGTGGACAAAGAGACGCTAATGCTCTAAACGTTGTTGAATCAAACATTGGTGATTCTTGTTACATATCCGAGATGGAGAAAGAAAATTATATATTAGATACAAATATATCAAATGTGGAGACGAAACAATTGTACAAGGATAAAGCAACTCTTGTGGCTGTAATGATGAAATACAGAATTAAAACTAGCTTCAATTTTAGAGTCAAACGGTCAGATACAAAAAGGTATGTAAGTATTTCATATTTGATTTTTGTTTACACACTTTAGATAATGATATTTTTGGATAAATTTGGATTATTTACATGGTTAGTATATCACTTGGTGTTGGATAATTAAAAATTTATTTTGTATAAGTCAAAGATGGAATTATAATTGTGACAATTTAATTTATTTTGTATTATTATGTTGACGTGTCTGTGAACGTGTGTAAATATCAAAAATTTTGTATCAAATCTTAAAGTTTCAAGTATGCATTTTTACTACTAACTAACAAATTTATATTGGTATAATTGCAGCTATGTTTTAGAGTGTTATTCGGAGAATTGTTGTTGGAAATTAAAGGCGTCTGTTAGAAAAAACACCGATATATTCAAAGTAAGATACTTCAACAGGGTATTAAGTAAAGTACAAGCTACTGTTGGATTTATTGGTGCTTTTACAGCTCCAAAATTGGTAAATCATAAAAGAAAACATACTCCAAATGATATAATTGATGATGTTAGGGAAATGTATGGCGTTGAGATTTCTTACCAGCAAGCATGGCGTGCTAAGGAACGTGCACTAGAGTTGATAAGGGGCAATCCTGCAGATTCATATAAAAATATGCCAAGATAGATACATATGTTGGAAACGGTGTATCCAAATTCTTATATACGGATGCACAAATCAGAAAAAAATGAATTTTTGTATCTATTCATTGCTTTAAGGCCTTTGATGAGAAGGTTTGAGTTTTGTAGGCCAGTTGTTGTTGTTGATGGTTCACATCTTAGTGGAGCTTACAAAGGGACGTTTGTATCCGCAAGTACTCTTGATGGGGCAGGTATGTCATGTTGCTGCATAATTATAATTTTTTAAAAATGATAATAGTAACATTGTTTCAACATTATGTATCAAGTACATTAATATTGTGTGTTGACTATGTTAAGGTTGCATATTACCATTAGCTTACGGGATCGTCGATACGGAAAATGATTGTTCATGGACATGGTTCTTCACACAGTTCAAAAATGCATTTGGTGAGAGAGAAAAAATGTGTGTTGTTTCTGATAGAAACGAAAGCATATTAAGAGTGTTAGTATAGTTTATCCAAATGTTCCACATTTTGCATGCATATGGCACTTGTGGAAAAATGTTTGTACATACTACAAGAGAAGTAAAAACACTAAGTGATCTGTTTTATTCGATGGCTAAGGCTTATCGGAAAAAGGATTTTAAAAAATTGATGGCTAAAGTGGAAAAAGTAGATGACAGAGTTAAAAAGTATCTTGAAGAGGCTGGCTATGAAAGGTGGTCTAGATCTCATGCAACCGTGAATAGGGGTAGAATGATGACATCTAACATTGCGGAATGTATCAATGGTTGTCTTGTTGATGCACGACAATTACCTGTTTTGGACTTTTTGGAAGAAGCCAGAATTCTATTTGGTTCTTGGAACTGCAAAAATAGAGAAATGGCATCTTATACAAAAGAAACATTAGGGAGGAAATTTGAAGAGATATTGATTATAAACGCGTCCAAATGTTCGAAAATAAAGGTATTTATTCATATATCAAATATTCTGTATCTTGCTTAAATATTTTAAGATTTTTATTTGTATCAAAAAATCCAACAGTAACTTTTTAAAAACTATTGCAGGTTGTTGCATCTTCAGAATTCATTTTTTCGATTTATGAAGGTGGTATAAGATACATCATTTGCCTTGAGAGAAAGAATTGTTCTTGTGGTAGATTTCAGCATGATGAAATACCTTGTGCGCATGCAATGGCTGTTCTGAAGAAGAAGAATATCAAAGATGTACACCCATACTGTTCTGATTACTATAAACCTGATGCATTAGCAAACACCTATGCAGTTCCAATGGAACCAATGCCGGACAAAAGTGATTGGATAGTTTCGGAAAGTGTTTTGGAAGAAATTGTATTGCCACCAAGATACAAAAAAATGCCTGGTAGACCAAGAAAAAAAAGAAAGAAAAATGCAGATGAAAAGCTAAGCGGAAACACAAATTGTTGTGGACGATGTGGACAAGAAGGTCACAATAGAAGAACACGTACTTTCTTTCCAAAAGATTCATAATGATTATGTTTCAGGAGTTCCTTTAATAAATGTAATAGTGTAGCATTTGGTTCCAATGTTACACAGATATTCTGATTCAATAAATTTCTTTGATCATTTGGCAATGTGTTCTCTAATTCTTTATTTTTTTTTTAAACTCTGTTTAAATTTGACATTATATTTATGTATCAAATACTTTATTTTATAATCCTTACTCAAACTTACTTTAATCAATATTAATTGCGGAAATTTCACCCAAATTATTTTCAGTTCTAATTTAATTTAATTTAGTAATATAGTATCATGTGTGTAGATACTTAAAAAAAATTCATATTTTGAAGGCAAATAATTGTTCGTAACATATAATGCTAGTACAGAATATATCTTATTTGTACAAAAGATATTAATTTTTTTTAAAAAAAAAATGGCGTGTATCAAGTTTAATAACTAGTATCACTGTTTTTGATATTATATATTTTGATATTTCATGTATCATATACATAATTTAATTACGTATATAATTTTCTTTTTTTGTATCATACAACTCTTTATTTTTTGTTAAACTCTATTTAAATTTGACATTATATTTATGTATCAACTACTTTATTTTATAATCCTTATTCAAACTTACTTTAATCAATATTAATTGCAGAAATTTCACCCAATTTTTTTTCAGTTCTAATTTAATTTAATTTAGTAATATAGTATCATGTGTGTAGATACTTAAAAAAATTCATATTTTGAAGGGAAATTAATTGTTCGTAATATATTTAAATCATAGTACTGAATATATCTTATTTGTACAAAAGATATTAATTTTTTTTAAAAAAAAAAAAACTGGCGTGTAACAAGTGTAATAACTAGTATCACTGTTTGTGATATTATATATTTTGATATTTCATGTATCATATACATAATTTAATTACGTACATAATTTTATTTTTTTGTATCATACAATATATTTACGTATATATAATAAGTGTTTTTTATGACAATAATTACATTAGTGTAATTATTATTATAGTTTTGATACAATAATGACATTAATGTCTCACTAACAGTATACATAATTCCTGAATTCATAACGGTGATAAAAAAAATTAAAGTAATAGAATAAACCATTTTAAAAATCAAAACACTTTCATAATTTAACAATATGTGTTGTTATGTTAATAAATACTTCAAACATCTTGTTTAACTCCAAAAAAAATTAAAAAAAATTCAAACATTGTGTTGACACCCCATTTTTGACCCACGCCGGTATAAATTAATTATCGAGCATCGTGAATTTTCTAAACTATTTAAATTAATTAGTTTTATAAATCTTGTTAAAATAAAAAAAATAATAAAATATATATATAGTACATGGATTTTATGCTACTTATCATAACTTTAGATAGTATATATATGTTGCGTAATTATGTATATAGTTTGTATATTTTATGATTATTCAAAACCATCAAAAATATACATTTTAAATGATTTATTAAACTAGTTTAATTTAAATTATAATTATACTTTTGAATTACTTTTTGCTATTTTTATAATTTATATTACTAAATAAAGAAGCTCGTCGGTTAATTAGTTAAAATTCGTTTTATTTTTTAAGGATTCGGCCAAATTTATCATTTTAATCCATTTGGTTATTTATTTAATTCATCTAATTCCCTCCCTTAATCCTAACCCAGGCCCAATCTTCCCCACTCTCAACCCAAATTATTTCCCATAACCCAATATTCGAGCCCATTTACCCTTTTCAGCCCCAACATTTATTCTCAGGCCCAAATTCCCCTTCCAACCCAACCCTCTTTTCGACCCAACTCTCCCTCATCCGGCCCAATTAACCTCCCAGTCCACCTATTCTCTTCCCCATCCAGCCCAACCCTTCCAACTTACCCGACTCAACACCTAATACCCAACCCCAAACCCGTTTCCCCTTCCTTCTTCCCCTTCCCCTCACGCGACCCCCAGAACAGAAAACGTCAAAAAAATTCCCAAAAAACGCAGCCACGCATTTTCCAGAAATCTCGCCCCTCGCCCGCGTCTCCCCACGCTCTTTCCTCTTCTTGTTCCTTCTTTCTTTATCGCGCGTTGATGGAAAAAGTCCGCAACAGAAACTTGCATCTGTCCCTTGTCGTTTCTCGTGCAGGTCTGGAGGGCTGAAAAGTTGTCCTTGGCAACGAGATGGCGCCACGAAGCTCGCAAGGACATCGAAGTAAACTGGGTCATCCACCTCGTCGCCTGTCTGTTCGAATGGGACGAATTTGAGAGCATATTCCCTCAGATTCGAAGAAAATTTGAATGGGCCGAAATTCGCATGCCCCACTTTTCCTTCGAAACCCTAAATTTTTCTTCTATTTAAACCCCCATTCTCGTCAGTTTGGAGGTTGGTTTTTTCGGAGGGGAGAAAAAATTGGGTTAGCGATTTTAGGTGGAGAAAAATCTAAAAAAAAAAACATTTGTTTGGTTCTCTTCTGTTTTGCTGCAGGAGAACAGTGGGAGGGATTTTGTTGAAACTTTCTGTTGGATTTTTGGTGGTTGGAAAGTGTTTTTCTGGTTCTTTATTTAATATAGAAGAGTAGTCGGGAACTATTGTAGGAAGTCGGAGGAACTTGTGTCGTTTTCCTGTTGTTTTCGTAAGAGTAGCAAAGAGAGAGAGTTACGTGACTAAGGAAACTGAAATCCCGATTTTGTCTCCTTCGCTTGTTGGTTCGTCTTCGAAACAGTTCGGAGCTCATTCCAGTGGTGAAGTCGCTCGCTGCTCGTTCCTGTCTCAGTCGCTGTATCCGAGAAGGTAATCTGCTCTCCTTTTCGATCATGTCTTATCCTGAATGCTTTCAGTCATTTGGTCTCTCCTGAATGTGATGTACATGATGATTTCTTGTTTGGTCTTGCTGCACCTATATGTTTGTTTTCGAGTAGTTCCCGTTCTCTCTCCCTCTTTAAATCTTTGCAATGTAGAGTCATGAAGCGGTCCCGAGTGAGATATAGCATCTGTCGTTTGAGTATTGCTTGTGTAGCTTCACAATATGTCTTGGTTTGGCTGTCTAATCTTCATTTCCATCGAAATAGCATGTCAATTTTATATGCCTGTAAATACCTTGTTGGTGTCGCTTTCGTCTGTGTGTTTCTCTTGAGTCTGTAAATTCGTGTTCCCTCGCTGGCTCTTTATGCAGTTTCTGTCGAACGGCATGCTTTTCTCGGTTACTAGTTTAAGGTTGTTTAAAACTTGTAGTGCGATCATTAGGTGGGTTGCTCATGGATGATTGCTATTTTATGTCTAATACATATTTGCATATACCTGAATCTGCATCATTGCTTCCCTCTCGACACTTAGCTCCCATCTCATCATTCTGCCCATTTACTGTGATTTTTCATATGCATATTCTATACATATATATATATATATATATATTTTATCATCTGGCTCGTTCCGTTTTGTTGACTTATTTCAAATGGTAATTTAGTTTGATGTCTTGTGTTGTTGAAAGTATTGTTTGTTTTCTTAGGCAGAGTCTTGATTTAGGCGCTAGAGCTTTGTTTGTTTGCTCGATGTAACTGGAGTGTTGTTTTTCTATCAATGAAAAAATGAAATTTGGCAAAAGGAGGGAGCTAATTAGTACATGAATAGAGAAAATAACTTTGGTCTATGTAGTGTTCGGATGCGTCATTTTGTAGATTCATTATTTTGGCCATGTAATTACGGGTTTCTAATTGAAATTGAGAATCTATTAGAGACCATGTGCTAATTTATTTATTTTACTTGTGGCATGTAAATCTGTTCGAGTTCACCACGAACTCTCCTTCTTTGCATTTCGAGAGAGTCGTAAAGACTCACATGTTCCTTTCCATCGAGTCAACCTATCAAGACGGAAGTGCCAGATTCGGAATCACGGAGATTGAAGAATATCCAAGAATGGACCAGAAGATTTTCTTAGCTTCTTTTTATATATTTTGCATTGTATTTATTTTGTAATGGGCATAAGCCCTCGCCGTTTTTCATTCCTTCACATTTTATTTTATATGCTTAGACTAGGACAGGTACGAAAGAAAACGGGTTAAAAGAACCCCAAAAAACAGGCGGGTCCAAAACTCGGTCAAGGCGAACAGAACCCGAGTTTGGACCCAAATCTCTCTCTCCCTCTCTCTCTCTCTATCTCTCTTTGCTATTTGTTGACGTTTTGTTTTAAATGTCGTTAGCTTAGGATTAGAAGAATCCAAACCCCATCAAACGCCTTTTGCTTTATTAAACTCGAAACTAAAAAAATGAAACTTTAAAAATGTTTCAAAATTTGCAAAGTCTGTCTAGATAATAATCTTAAGAAGCTTAGTTTGCAAAAGTTAAAATAAAATAGTCAAATAAGTTAATCGAAGGCAGTAAGCCTTGACGTCTTAGGTGCTTTCTTTCGAAACCTTCCTAAGACGCGAATATGAATCCCAAACCCTTAAAAGTTTTCAAACAATTTTCTGTTTAATTATTTGAAAACAAGTTTTCTTAATTTTCTCAAAATTAAGTGGCGACTCCTAAAAGTCGAAAATATCCTAAAAATAAAACAAACTCTTTTCGAAATCATTTTGTTCGATAAAACAGAAATGGCGACTCCGCTGGGGATTTTGGAGGATTCTAACTTTAAAGACTAACTCTATTTGACTATTTGTATTAACTTTTTATTTGTTTAAGTTCTAATTTTTCTAGAATCTACATTTTCATGGCATAACTTTCGTCAAACGGCAACTAGTTGTATTAGGGAACGGAAGTTACGCGGCTTATCGCGACTTCTCTCAGAAATACCCCAAGAACTCATTTGGGAGTATCGAATAAATAGTCGGAATGCGGTCATCCGGCGTTGTTCGATAGCTCCACCCCGATGTTTGTCCGACTCGGGTAACCGTCAATTTGAAAACAATTCTAGTAAACCTAGGATAGAGCTAAACCAAATTCCGAAATAGCGCATTTGCCTAAGATGACCCAATATCCACGGTGTGTTGGGCCCATTAGTAGACCGTCTTGAGTCCAAAACGGCCCACGGCCTAAATGGATGTTAATATTTATGTGTTTAAATTTGAAGGATATATACGGTTTTCAAATGACGTATACATCCCTCAAATCGCTAGGCCCACCCTTGGCACAAAAGGGTCACATATCTGCTTAAAACGCACGATATTTATTTATGTGTTAAACTGCTTATGTGAATATATTGTTTTATCTGGAGATGTTCTAGCTCACTCTTCTTCAAATACTTTTAGATACCCTAAGCATAAATATTAAGTCACTATCAAAAGTGCGTCCAAATACTCCTCGAGTCTTTAGTTTCCTTAAAAAAAAAATGAACTTCATTTTTCTTTATTATTACTCTCATACCAGAAAATGATTCATCATTTTAAATCAAAAGAATTTTGATAAATTTTATCTGTTGCGACTCTCACAAGAAAATTAGAGTTACATCTCAATCAAAAATCAAAGTACGGTAATTGAAAGATACCGTCAACTTTGTCTCGACTCAAGTCGACATTTTATTTACTAAATCCCAAAGTCAAGTAGACAAATTCCTGTCTATTTAGTCATTTCTCTATGTTGGTGAGCTAGTTTATCTCCGGATAAAGCAACTCTTATGTGTTTACACTTATATGTGATATCTTGTATTATTTACCACCTCCAGGCACTAACATATTTGTCTTTTGAGTTTTTTTTCATTTGTCAGGCATTTAAAACTGATTTGTGTTGGTTGATCACCCGTATATCACGAGGTCTAAGGCCCCTAAAAGATTCCTTCCCCGATCAAATTTGTAAAAGGAAAAGACAACGATGGGGGATAACGATGATGAGGTTGACATGAATGATGTTGTCGTGGCTCAACCCGCCGCCGTTGATAAAAATGAATTGATTATGCAGTTGATGCAACAGACTGCCGAAATGAGGATCTAAATGCAAAGAATGCAAGATGTGTCTAATCCAGTTTCATCCTTCAACCCTCCAAGAGATGGAAGACCTCCACTCCACCTTCCTCCACCCAGCGCGGAACAGATTCAGAACCTTCTCTCTAACCCCGCTCAAAATCCTCCAACCATTGACTCAACTACCCCCAATCCCCGTCAGGACACCACATCGTGTCAAACACCACATCATCCTCACAATACCAATCAAATCCTTCAACTCACTCAAAACAAAAATACGAACGATGATCAAACCTTCCCCCATCTTCAAAACCAAAATACTGATCCTCAAACTTTCCCCCAAAATTATCAAGCCGCTCAAAATACCCAGAATCCCTCCATTGTTTCACCCATACCTCAAAAGACTACTTTCCAACTCCCAACTTCAAATGAACCTTATGCCGACTGTTTCGAACTTGATCACTATAAGGAATAGGAGAGAGAGTGGAGGTCAAAAGAAGAGGTAGTCAAGGTGAACATGAAAGAAGAGATCAAGAAAGCCATGAAGGAGTTGCACTATATTTCCGAAGTCGATGGATTGAGCTATAAGGATTTATGCATCCATCCGAATCTCGACCTCCCAAAAGGGTTCAAAGTGCCAAAGTTTGTCACTTTTAACGGAATAGGAAATCCTCTAGCACATCTGAAAGTTTATTGCGATCAACTCGTGGGAGTTGGCAAAAATGAAGCATTATTAATGCGTCTCTTCAGTCGAAGTCTAAGTGGAGAAGCTCTGGAGTGGCTTACATTACAAGAGCTGAAACAATAGAAAAGTTGGAATGCACTCGCAAAGGATTTCACGGAAAGATTTGGACATAACGTAGAAGATGCTCCAAATTGCTACTACTTGGAGAAGATCAAACAGAAGTCTACAGAAAATTATTGAGAGTACGCTTTTTATTGGAGAAAAGAGGTTGCAAGAGTTCAAACTCCCATGTCTGAACGTGAGATCACTGAAATGTTCATTCGTACTCAAGAGCCTGAGTACTATGAAAGAATGATGTGTATGATGGGACAAAATTTTGTCGAGATTGTCAAAGTGGGAGAAGCTTTGGAAGATGGTTTCAAGACCGGAAAGCTCACCAAAATTACTGCATTGCGATCTAATGGAAAATTCACTAGAATTACTGATATGGATAAATCAAAAGGAAAAGTGGAGGAGGTAGGTATGATCACAACTAATCATATGAGATCGGCTTCTCAAACGAAATATCGAAACCATAATGTCAATCAGGAAAAATTTCCTCGCCCAAAATTCAGAAAGGCTCCTAAAGTATTTACACCATTAAGGGAATCTCAAACTCAACTTAATGAAAGGTTGAAAGCAACGGGTATGTTCTATCCTATAAAAGGAAGACCAGCCAATCCTTTGGAAAAATTTTACAGAGCTGACCACAGATGTGCTTACCATTCAGGAGCCGTTGGACACGACACAGAGAATTGTTCAACTCTGAAGCACAAGATACAAAACATGATCAACAACAACTTGATCAATATTGAGGAAACCACCTGAATGGATGACATATTGGATGCTCAAGAGTGAGTACAAGACATTTCTGAACAGAGTCATTTGAAGATATTCATTCGAGGAAAAGAATGCCCAACATTGGCCAAACTTTTGTGTATGAAGTTTTTTCACTCTTCTTTTGAAAATGTATCGCACATTTCTTGTTGGAACTACGTTCGACCTGAATTCTCAAGAATGAGATACGTAGGCGGCCTATGTCGGCCTCGGTCGTTTCTTTATCAAAACTTCCTATTTTGGTTAACCCTTGAGAGGGGAACTACGTTTTACCTGATTCCTGATCAAACAGGATACGTAGGCGCCACAACGGCTTGGTCATAATACCCAGTAAGATTTCCATTTCTCTTCATAATGGAAACTGGAACAGAATTTTTGAGAGGATCTCAAAAATTCATTGGAAGTTGGACTTCTTTAACAAAGTCAAAACAGAAGACCAAAATTCTACGGATATTAGCCTTGGGTGGATCTCAAAAATTAAGACAATCTAGCTTGCAACTGGGACAGAATTTTTGAGATGATCTCAAAAATTCCACAAATGTCATTTGTTACTTATTAAGGTAAACTGGGACAAATTTTGAGGAGGGACCTCAAAATTTCAGAGTGAGCAACCTCAGAGTTAACAAAGCAAGTTATAAGAGTTCTTCTATATTGTAGACCGGGACAAATTTTTGAGGAAGGGTCTTCAAAAAATACCATCAAATATGTCATATAAAGAATGGGCGAGCGTGCAAGCCAACTGCAAGAAGGAGCATGGAGACAAAACCAACACAAATCAGTCTTTCAAACTAAGAATTTTTCTTTGGATGCAGGAACATTGAAGTCACAAAAATGGCTATATAAAGCTGTCAAGAATGACAAAAGGCGTCACTTGCACCCATCGTGGACTCCTCAACAAAACCTAGAAAATCTTCCACCTTATTTTATATCTATTCCTTAATATTGCCTCAAGTGATTTCTAAACAAGTTTCTTTTTATCTTACAGGACTATTATCGAGCCGTCCACCTCGTTACAGTTGGACTATTATCGAGTCATTCACCTTGTTACAGTTGGAATATTATCGAGACATCCACCTCGTTACAGTGGAACATTATCGAGCCATCCACCTCGTTACAGTTGGAATATTATCGAGACATCCACCTCGTTAAAGTGGAACATTATCGAGCCATCCACCTCGTTACAGTTGGAACATTATCGAGACATCCACCTCGTTACAGTGGAACATTATCGAGCCATCTACCTCGTTGCAGTGGAACATTATCGAGCCATCCACCTCGTTACAGTTGGAACATTATCGAGACATCCACCTCGTTACAGTTGGAACATTATCGAGCCATCCACCTCGTTACAGTTGGAACATTATCGAGCCATCCACCTCGTTACAGTTGGAACATCATCGAGCCATTGATATATCGTGGTTTCACGGTATAATTAATACTTTTTCTTTAAGTTTAGTGTGTCTGAAAGCCTTTTGTGCTAATTTTGATATAAGTTTTTCTTTGTTTTGCAGGAAATCTGTCTAAAGCTGAATGCGGAGATTTTGAGCAAAAAATGCAGAAGAGACCACCTACGGAGCTTATGACGGTCCGTCGTGCTTGTGACGGTCCGTAGGTGGCAGCGTAGAGAAGTTGCTGAAGGAAGATGGGGAAGTCTGACCAAGTGTGGGATTACGAAGCTTGTGACGGTCCGTCATGGATATGACGGTCCGTCCTGCAGGTTCGTCGCGAAGATCATAGAAGTGATCCCAGTACCCAGATTCCAAGAGTTGAAGTATTTTGTAACGAAGACCCTCGATGGGCCGTCGTGCCTATGACAGTCCGTCACACTTGCGGTCGAGGGGAATGAAGAAAGCAGCAGAAGAATTGCACCAAGTATGGGGCGACGGAGCCCACGACGGTCCGTCATGACCACGACGTTCCGTCGCGTGGTCCGTCGACCCAGCCGCGTTTTGGCAGATTTCCAGTAATTAGAATCCTTGTTTAATTAGGTTTTTATTTTTTTTATAAATAGTTCAAAAAACCTCGTTTTTGGGGTTAGACTCTTGGAGATTAAACATCATATTATTAGACTTTGTTTTTCGGAGTGTTTGATTGTTGGAGATTCTTACAAGTAACTCTTGTTGATTAATCAAGCAAATTTTCAGACTTTATTCTTTCTCATTAAAGTAAGTACATGAATTCTTGTTTAATATATTTGAATATTGTGTTTATGGCTATGAGGAACTAAACTCTATAACTAGGGTTGTGGGAACCATAGGCAAATAATGAGATAAACCCTAGCTAAAATAACAATTCTAGAATCGTGTCTTGCATGTATTAATAATTCTTTCGCTTAGAAGTCTTTTTAACGGATGATCAACGTTAGAACTCGCCTTAATGCTACTTGCCGGACCAAGGAGGTAGATAATAGGAAAAGAATTATTAACATAGATTTAGTATATACTATCTAATAGGCTAGTATTGATTAGTGCGAGGTAATAATCGAGTCAAATATCGAATATGATGCTTAATATGAGGTAAGGATAAGGGTTAGGAAAGCAACACACGTGGCGGACCAAGGTGCGGAGTGAGATTTTCTAGATGCGGACCAAGGATTTAGAAATACATAACTTATCACTTTGCATGCAAGATACTAGGAAATAATTGTTATAGCTAGAATTATCAAGTTATGAACCTGTGGGAACACGTAAACCCTAGTTACTTTGATTACTTGATTAAAACTCAACATTAAAAGCTGTTAAGTGTCTCTGTCAAGTTCGTTAGTTATTTTTATTTTATTAGGAAGTACAAACCCCCCTTTATGCTTTTACTTTTTAAGGAAGTCATCAACCGAACAATAGTAATAACAAGTTGGAGTTAAGTCTAGACTATTTTCCTCGTGGGAACGATCCCAACCTCACTAGTTGGGTTATTTACTTGACGCGACCGCTTTATTTCTCATTTGAGAAGTAAGTTTGAGCGTATCAAATTTTGGCGCCGCTGCCGGGGAATTTAGCTTTTAGATTAACTTGAACTTCTTACTATAGTTTAGTTGATATTTTCTTGATTTTACTTTGTTTTATTGTTTTTGATTCCTTTTCGATTATTATCCTCCTTGTATGCCAAATACGAGAGAGGAAGAGAACCGTTGTTCCCTACGATCACGAGCTAGAACGCATAATCTGCGAAATATGAATCGTAACTTGGGAATCAATGATGAGTATCCAAACCAGAACATCGGCTCGGTGATGTTCATGGTCGATGTTACCCGATGCTCGGGTGAACATCAACAGGGACAGAATCCGCTCCACGGCCCAACCATACTACAGAGGCTATGATAACATAGCAGATTCGGATGGGCCACTGGTTTTGCTTCCTCTACCCCCAGGCCACACTTTTGTGGTAACTAGTAGTCTGATGCAAATGCTCACCGCCAGAGGTTTGTTTTGAGGCTACGCCGAGGATCCACATGCCCATATAGCTAAGTTAAGGGCAGTGTGTAAAAGTTGTGTGGGGAGGCCTGATTTGGATCTAGATGTAATAGGTCTCAGAGTGTTTCCTCTCTCACTGACGGGAGAGGCTGCTATGTGGTTTACTAAGCTCCCATACAACTCCATCTTCACTTGGAACCAACTATGGGATGTCTTCTTAGCACGCTACTATCCGGTCTCCAAGAAATTAAACTGCAAAGACAGGGTGAATAACTTTGTGGCACTACCAGGAGAGTCAGTTAGTAGTTCTTGGGATAGATTCACCTCATTCTTGAGAAGTGTCCCAAATCACTGTATTGATGATGAGTCACTAAAGGAATACTTCTATAGGAGACAGGATGATAACAATAAAGCGGTGTTGGACACTATAGCAGGTGGATCTTATGGAGAATGCCCTTATGCTGAGATTGCTGAGAAATTAAAGAAAATTTCCCGTAACAACAAAGCTTGGAGTACTAGGAAGTCCGATACAGGGAGAAACACCTTCGCAGCGGTCCACTCACTCACAACCCGCAGGCGATATTCGTGAGGAAATGGCGCAGATGAGAACTGAGCTTGGGTTGGTACTAAAACATGTCACTGGGGGTGCAAAAAAGATAAATGCAGTCAATTACTTGGCTAAACCACCACCTCCTAACGGTGAATGTTACTATGAGGAGGATTCCTATGCAGTCAATGAACAAATGGGGGGTTTCCGACCAAGCGCCCAAGGCTCAAATCAGGATAATTGGCGCCAAGGTCAAGGGAACCAAGGTCGGAACTATGGTAACTACAACCGTGAGGGTCACTATGTCCGAGATGGTAACTACAACCGCGACAACAACTTCAACAGGAGTAACTATGGTAATAGAAACGACAGGAGTGGACCCTATGTTCCTCCTCAAAATCGTGAAGTTACTCCTAGGGATGGTGGAGATAGTATGGCGCGAGTTGAGGATATGTTGCACAAAATGATGCGGAGGTTCGATGCTAGTGATGAGCACATTAAAGAATTAAGGGGTGATTTAGCTAGTATTGGGCAAAAAGTGGATACACACGCAATCTCGATTAAACAGATCGAAGTGCAAGTGGCCCAATTATCTGCGACAGTGAACACACGGCAACCGGGCACTCTTCCTAGCAACATTGTCCAAAATCCAAAGAATGATGCACACTGTATGGCAATTACTACTCGGGGTGGTAGGCAAACCATTGACCCACCCATGCCATCTGCTGAGAAAAATGTGAGAAAGGATAATGATAAGGTGGTAAAGGGTAGTGGTAAAGCAGATGAAAGTAATGTAACAGATGCAGGAGTACCCATCAAGGTAATCCCCATGCCTAGGCCACCACTACCCTTCCTTCAGAGATTAGTGAAAAAAACTGAGGATGGTAAATACCGGCGCTTCATAACAATGTTGAAGCAGTTCTCTATCAATGTCCCTTTGGTAGAAGCTCTAGAACAAATGCCCGGTTATGCCAAATTTATGAAAGATCTGGTCACCAAGAAAAGATCGGTCACGTTTGAGGATGATGATAGATTGCAGCATTGTAGTGCTATCGCTACAAGATCCCTAGTACAAAAGAAAGAAGATCCGGGTGCGTTCACTATTCCTTGTACAGTTGGGTCATTACATTTTGCGAAAGCATTATGTGATCTGGGGGCAAGCATAAATCTAATGCCCCTCTCAATTTACAAGAAGTTGGGTTTGGAGGATCCAAAACCCACTGCGATCACGACATGCGATGGCCGATCGGACTGTGAAATAACCCATAGGGATACTCCATGATGTGCTAGTAAAAGTGGAGTCATTCATCTTTCCAGCAGATTTTGTAATTCTTGATTGCGAAGTCGATTTTGAGGTACCCATTATTCTTGGGAGGCCATTCCTTGCTACAGGTAGAGCCTTAGTTGATATGGAGAAGGGACAGATGAAATTTCGGTTGAATAATGAAGAAGCCACCTTCAACATTTGTAGGACCATGAGGCAGAGTGGTGAGCTCCAATCGGTATCTGCCATATCCCACAAAGGAAAGATGAAGAAGGGAACTGAACAAAAAATTGCAAAACATGAGTTTATGGTTGGGGATTTGGTACTTGTAGACAGTTCTGGGGTGCCTTGTCTTCCGGGCAAACTCAAGTCCAAATGGACTGGCCCCTACTTGGTTACCTAAGTATTCCCTCATGGGGCAGTTGAGTTAAAAGCCAAGGAGGGAGTGCGGTTTAAGAAGAATAGAGATAGAATAAAACTCTACTTTGGGCATAAAGCATCGGGGAATAAAGTGATAGAGGCATACCATCTTGATGAAGTCTGAGTAATCGAGTGTCCCCAGTCGTGCCGCGACGTTAAATCTGGCGCTTGTTGGGAGGCAACCCAATACTTATCGTCTTTTTAATAATGGTAGCATTTTTCTATAAATGGGTTTTAAATTTGCAGGCACATCACCAGGAAATTCTGCAAGAAACTACTCTGCAGTAGCCACTGACGG
This sequence comes from Solanum arcanum, assembly GCA_027789145.1. Classification (NCBI taxonomy): domain Eukaryota; kingdom Viridiplantae; phylum Streptophyta; class Magnoliopsida; order Solanales; family Solanaceae; genus Solanum; species Solanum arcanum. The sequence continues at coordinate 54,789,232 of CM050942.1, read as the reverse complement.
ATACAACGATGGACCGTCATGACTGAAACGAACCGTCGTATGCACCGTCACACCATGTACGTATTTCTGTCATTTTTTTGAAATTAGGGCACACACGATGGAAACCACGACGGGGCGTCACATGTGCGACGGACCGTCGTCGGGGAACCATCGTCCGATTAATGAAATTAAACCGACCCGACCCGGCTGGACCCCTTTTCAAAATTTGACCGTTTATACTCTCCACCCCTCCATATTCCACCCCATTACTTCCAACTTCCTCTCATCTCCCCTCTCTTTTCCACTTCCACACTTCCCCCACTGATCATTACTCCCACAATCTCCTCAAACCTTATTACTATCAGTTACTTGTTGGTGCTGCTGCTTCTGGGTATCTACCTTGCCACCTGAATCATTCCCCACTTGTGTTTCCTCCATTTCCAAGGTATGTGTCTCTAAATTTATACTCATTTCTCTTGTATTATTGTTTATTAGTTAGTATTAGATTCGTTCCTAGTCGTATCTTGTTCCCTTGATATGTTTATGTCTCGACCTAGGCTCTAGATGTTTGAATTTGCCATGTTAATAACCCTAGACATAGGTGATTTCACATTAATAGTTTCCTAGGTAGTTGGGATAGACATATAGAGGTCCACAACACTACAAGACCATGTGTGTTCATTGGGGTTGCTTAGGGTACCTACAATTCTGTCTCTGATATTCAGAACGAGACCCCGATGACGGTCCATCGTATACACGACGAACCGTTGTAGGGTCCGTCGCATAAGCCCTAGCACCCTCCCCAACGACGCCTGTGACGGACCGTTGTCTTCACAACGGTCCGTCCTGCACGATCGTCATCTTTGGTCGAGACCCTGCGAAAGGGTCTCCAAAAATTTTCCAAGTGTCCAACGACGGACACTTACGACGGACCGTCACACCCACGACGGTCCGTCCTGCACGATCGTCATGATGGTCAGAGACCCCTCAAAAAAAGGGTCTCCAAAAATTTTCCAAGTGTCCAACGACGGACACTTACGACGGACCGTCACACCCATGACGGTCCGTCCTGCACGACCGTCATGATAGTCAGAGAACCCTCTTCTGAGGGTCTCCCATCATTTTCTAAGTGTCCTACGACGGACCGTCATACCCACGACGGTTCGTCCTGCTTGACCGTCATGATGGTCAGCGACCCCTCCTTCAGGGTTCCTTATATATACATATACCAAGTATAACACGACGGACCTCATGACAGTCCGTCATAGTCACGACGAACCGTCATAGGTCCCGTCTTGTGATACAGTTTCAATATTACTAACACATTTTTTTTCAAAGTTTCATGTCATATGATCTTGCCTGTTTTGATTGCCACTACTCATACTAATATTGCCCCTTTACAGATACTATCGACTATGGCACTCAAGCAAGACCGCACTTATGCACGCGGGCGATCTAAGTCGCCGCCTGCGCCCGCGCATGGTCATCGGCTCTAACGATAAGCGTGACCACGAATACATGCCCCAGGCACCTCCGCCTTCTTCCGTGCTACACGTGCCCCGAGCCACACAAGACGGTGGCGTCCGGCGTAATCACGCCTCCCGATCGATGAGGAGCGACATCGACCGGAACACCTGCGGTCCGCCATAAACGGCGGGCGAGCGCCTCGCCTCGGGAGTATCCTGGTCCGAGGAAGCTTCGTGGATCTGGCCGAGGTTCCCGCACCCGCCATCGCTGCGTCGGCCTTCGTCGACGAGGCCGACAGTTCAGACTCCACATCCGCGCACCACCCGGCCCCACTGACCTCGACCAGCCAAACCGGTGGTGCGTCGAAGGCGATTTGAGTTTACTCCGACAGAAGTTCTTGACCGATAAAGGAGTAATGACTGGACACTCACCCTGGAGCGGCGGGTACTTACGAAGTCTCCACCGATGCGGAGATCCACAAAATATTCACCAGGCATCGCCAGAGTGGATGACCCGTCCGTTGGGACGATCTGATGAGAGATGGTCCGAGAGTTCTACGCGTCCTACGTAGCGACTCTCCGATCACAGATCGACAGGCGGGCTGCTCCAGCTAAACAGGCCCCATTGGAGCAGGTTCTAGTCCGGGGCGTGCAGGTTGACATTTCCCTGCCCGCCATCCGCCGGTTCTATCTGGCGAGTGCAGATGCTACTCGGACCCCACCATCGCCGAAGTTTGACTCTGGCTGGCGATTAGTGAAGGATGGACATTTCTGCGAGAGAAGATCGAGGAGACCACCAAGTGGTGGATGGCCCTGCACTTATCAGTCGACGGAGAGGGTGCCGATTGGGTCACCGAAGAAGGGCCATCAAGAAGGCCAACCTCACGTTCGTCGCCAAGTTCTTGTGGCTGCTCGTTCGTCACTGCCTTTCCCCCATAGCTGCTGATAACATAGTCACCTGGGATCGAGCAGTGCTGATGGGTGCGATGATAGCCGGCTTCGAGGTGGACTATGCATGGCTTCGGGCGCGATCATGCACGAGAGGGCATTCAAGGTCACCACCACCTACCCTTTCCGCATGATCTTTGCCGCTGCGGTCTGCAGGTGTGCCCATATGGCACATAGATCGATTGAGGACCCCACGGTACCGTTGACGTCGGCCTCATCGAGACGAGGCCAATGAGTTGGCCCCACATCGAGGGCCCCGCCCGAGCCGCCACCACTATCGATAACCTTGCGGATACGGTGGCCAGGCTCGCTGACTACAGGCATCCACGGACACTACCCCGGTCGAGTCTATCCCGGTAGAAAGACGCCTCTCTATCGACACCGCCCCGCTTGCCCGAGTCCAAAAGCGGAGGCACAAATGGCCACTCTTACGCATCATATCCAGCCGTGGATGCGAAGTCTATTCTTGAGTCCGAGGCGCCAGATGGAGAGGCAGATGCAGAAGATTGCCGAGGTTAACGGCGCCTCGATGCCTTTGAATTGAGAGTATTAGCTCGACCAGCCCCTCCGGTAGATGTGTCGACTCTTGGTTGCGATCTCGATCTTCGTGCAGACATCGACATGATCCTAGGGGCAAGAGTGTCAGAGTCTGTCGAGCCTGCTGAGGATACTGTATTGGCGGCTCTGTTTCCTACTCCAGACATTCCCCCATCTTCCCCGAGAGAGAGTGCTAAGAGGCGGAGGGGTCGATCAGAGGATGAGGCGCGAGCAAGAAAGAAGGAGCGCCGAGAGATGGAGGCGGCGAGAGCCTCACTTGGCGGCGAGGCACACCAGATCGAGCATCACAGATAATGGGGCGTCTAGCTCCCGCACTATAGAGAGAGCAGGCGGCACTACCGAGGTGCGATTGTTGCTGAGGACATCACTGAGGGTGTCCAGATTGCAGAGGATGTGGGTTCTGGGAAACCAGACCCACCAGCTTGTTGATCGACGGCGCTATGCGCCACAGGTTTGCTTCACCTACCCCTCTAATCTTTAGATTTTTTTTATGCATTGGGGACAATTGCATGCTTTTTGTTGGGGGTGGGGTAAATGGAAAGTGAGTGTTAGGGTGAAGTCTGAGTAGCCCAACTCACTATCCTCTTTTGGGGTTTTCTTGCCTGTGTTCTTTTTCCCCAAAAGACTGATTATTTTTCTGTTGAACCGGCACGTTATATCTTTTGTACATAGTTTAACTTTGAAGCATGATGACTAAAATGATATCCCGATAAAACTGGAAAATGTTGCATGACTAGGCGTAATCGATAATTGTGTGGCTTTAAACATGAAATAGAGTTACACCATTGCACTACCCTAAATCTTCAAGTCAAACTAGGTGTCTGATAATCTGGTATAGTGATGAGATGTCAAGTGAGTGTGAGGAAAGTTGAATAGTCCACTCATCGTCATCGAGCTAGAACTTGCCTGGTTAGTCCTGCTAAATGTAAGCTGTAACATACAATTAGGAAAGGATCATAGGCCCTTATTCAATATAGCCCATTTCTAGCCTAAATAAAAGAAACCAAATGAAAGTTATCCTTCGTTAATCCAAATAATTTGAGCTTAAAATTAAACCTTTCTTTTTCACCCCAACTGATCTTTTCTGGGAACAATATGTTGGCCCTGGTCCCTCCTTGGACATGTGCACCTCAGCTTATGCCAAAAGCATAAGTTGAGGGTGGATAATGTATAAACAACCTTCGTTATGGCCCTGACCCGATTTTGGGTATTGTGTACCTTGACTCATGGCAACGCCATGAGTTGAGGGTGGCTGTTTTAAGGAATGCTCTGGAAAGTGGGGTTGAAAGAACAAAGAGAGAGAAAGAACAAAAGTAAAGTGACTCAAGAACTCGTTGAAAAAAAAAAGAAGAAAGAAATATTCAAGAATTACAAACAAGAAAAGAAAAGAGTCACTTACACAAATGAAGAAAGAAGGGAAACAGCAAGGTGAAAGAATAGGAGAAACTGGGTGAAATAAAGTGATATAGAGCGGAAGGTTTAGCCGATATGTCAAGGAGGGCAAAAAGTCACTAATGTATACCTAAATATACCCTACCTGACTCTGAGCCTACGTTACAAGCTAAAAAAGTCCTATCGTGATCCTAAGGGTTGTATAGCTAACTTAAGGTAGTGAAAATAAGGGCAAGCTTATGGCAATAGGTATGAATGAGTGTGACTTTGTTCTGAGAGCGAGTGTTGAAATGTAATCCTTATACTCAAACTGAAATCATTGTGTGAAAAATGAGGATTTTGTTCTAAAGCGAGGACACTAGTTGCAATACCGGAATTGTTAGCACCTCGGTGAGAAATTGAAGAGGATAGGTGTTAGTGCATGGCGAGTCTGTGTCATGTTCGAATCCCACAAAAGTCAAGCCTAATAGTGATAGCATGCATAGATTTGATGGGATTAGTCGGGATTGATAGCCAAATAATTGCAAAGGATAAAACATGAATACTATTGTACAAAGATTGTGTAGTGAGTCATAGTGCGTCGCTTGAGGACAAACAACGAATTTAAGTTGAGGGTGTTGATATACCGTGGTTTCACGGTATAATTAATACTTTTTCCTTAAGTTTAGTGTGTCCGAAAGCCTTTTTGTGCTAATTTTGATATAAGTTTTTCTTTGTTTTGCAGGAAATCTGTCTAAAGCTGAATGCGGAGATTTTGAGCGAAAAATGCAGAAGAGACCACCTACGGAGCTTATGACGGTCCGTCGTGCTTGTGACGGTCCGTCGTGCTTGTGACGGTCCGTAGGTGGCAGCGTAGAGAAGCTGCTGAAGGAAGATGGGGAAGTTTGACCAAGTGTGGGATTACGAAGCTTGTGACGGTCCGTCATGGATATGACGGTCCGTCCTGCAGGTTCGTCGCGAAGATCATAGAAGTGATCCCAGTACCCAGATTCCAAGAGTTGAAGTATTTTGTAACGAAGACCCTCTACGGGCCGTCGTGCCTATGACAGTCCGTCACACTTGCCGTCGAGGGGAATGAAGAAAGCAGCAGAAGAATTGCACCAAGTATGGGGCGATGGAGCCCACGACGGACCGTCATGACCACGACGTTCCGTCGCGTGGTCCGTCGACCCAGCGTTTGGCGATTTCGATGAATTAGAATCCTTGTTTAATTAGGTTTTTATTTTTTTATAAATAGTTCGAAAAACCTCGTTTTTGAGGTTAGACTCTTGGAGATTAAACATCATATTATTAGACTTTATTTTTCGGAGTGTTTGATTGTTGGAGATTCTTACAAGTAACTCTTGTTGATTAATCAAGCAAATTTTCAGACTTTATTCTTTCTCATTAAAGTAAGTACATGAATTCTTGTTTAATATATTTGAATATTGTGTTTATGGCTATGAGGAACTAAACTCTATAACTAGGGTCAGGGAACCATAGGCAAATAATGAGATAAACCCTAGCTAAAATAACAATTCTAGAATCGTGTCTTGCATGTATTAATAATTCTTTCGCTTAGAAATCTTTTTAACGGATGATCAACGTTAGAACTCGCCTTAATGCTACTTGCTGGACCAAGGAGGTAGATAATAGGAAAAGAATTATTAACATAGATTTAGTGTATACTATCTAATAGGCTAGTATTGATTAGTGCGAGGTAATAACTGAGTCAAATATCGAATATGATGCTTAATATGAGGTAAGGATAAGGGTTAGGAAAGCAACACACGTGGCGGACCAAGGTGCGGAGTGAGATTTTCTAGATCTTGGGACCAAGGATTTAGAAATACATAACTTATCACTTTGCATGCAAGATACTAGGAAAGAATTGTTATAGCTAGAATTATCAAGTTATGAATCTGTGGGGAACACGTAAACCCTAGTTACTTTGATTACTTGATTAAAACTCAACATTAAAAGCTGTTAAGTGTCTCTGTCAAGTTCGTTAGTTATTTTTATTTTATTAGGAAGTACAAACCCCCCCCTTATGCTTTTACTTTTTAAGGAAGTCATCAACCGAACAATAGTAATAACAAGTTGGAGTTAAGTCTAGACTATTTTCCTCGTGGGAACGATCGCAACCTCACTAGTTGGGTTATTTACTTGACGCGACCGCTTTACTTCTCATTTGAGAAGTAAGTTTGAGCGTATCAGAGCCATCCACCTCGTTACAGTTAGAACATTATCGAGCTATCCACCTCGTTACAGTTGGAACATTATCGAGCCGTCCAACTCGTCACAGTTGAAACATTATCGAGACATCCACCTTGTTATAGTTGGAACATTATCGAGTCATCCACCTCGTTATAGTTGGAACATTATCGAGTCATCCACCTCGTTACAGTTGGAACATTATCGAGCCATCCAGGCCTCGTTAAAAATCATGCATTGCGAAAAATCATGCATCGCGGAAAATCATGCATTGCGCAAAAATCATACATCACGAAAATCATGCATTGCGGAAAACATGCATCGTAAAAATCATGCATTACAGAAAATCATGCATCACGAAAATCATGCATTGCGGTAAAACATGCATCGCAAAAATTATGCATTGCGAAAAGTCATGCATCACGGAAATCATGCGTTGCAGAAAATCATGCATCGCAAAAATCATGCATTACGGAAAATCATGCATTGCGGAAATCATGCATTGCGGAAAATCATGCATCGTGGAAATTATGCATTGCGGAAAAACATGCATCGCGAAAATCATGCATCGCGGAAAATCATGCATCGCGGAAATCATGCATTGCGAAAAAACATGCATCACAAAAATCATGCATCGCGAAAATCATGCATTGCGGAAATCATGCATTGCGGAAAATCATGCATCGCGGAAAATCATGCATTGCGAAAAGTCATGCATCGCGAAAATCATGCATCGCGAATTTGAAATTTATACATCACGAGAAGACTTTATACCTCGCTTGAATTTATGCACGACGAGAAGATTTCATGCCTCGTCAAATTTATACATCGCGAGAAGATTTCATACCTCGCTGAAATTTAGACATCGCGAGAAGAATTTGTACCTCGCTGAAATTTGTGCATCACGAGAAAGATCCAGGCCTCATTGAAAAATCATGCATCGCGGAAAAGTCATGCATTGCGAGTAAACAATTATGCACGACGAGAAGATTTCATGCCTCGTCAAAATTTATATATCGCGAGAAGACTTTATACCTCGCTTAAATTTATGCACGACGAGAAGATTTCATGCCTCGTCAAATTTATATATCGCGAGAAGACTTTATACCTCTCTTGAATTTATGCACGACGAGAAGAGTTCATACCTCGCCGAAATTTATGCATCACGAGAAGAATCCATGCTGCATTGAAATTTTCACATCGTGAGAAGCTTTCATGCCTCGCTGAAAGTTATGCATTGCGAGAGGATTTCATACCTCGCAGGAATTTACGTATCGCGGGAAGATATTCCTGCCCCGCAAGAGGAAATACATGGATAAAGAAAGGGAAATCGTGTATCCCAAGAGCAATATTTATCCATCGGCCTCAACTGCATCCTTTATTTTTGAAAAAAAAAAGAAAAGAAAAGAAAAGAAAAATAAACATCAAGAAGAGCATCAAAGATAACGACAAAAGAAACACCAATATCGCATCATCATTTATTTATTTATTTCGACATCAGATATAGAATACATTGAAGAGTATATCGCAAAACACAAGGCACAAGCTTTATTTGCTGGACGTCAGACCGATCGAGTCGATGACGAATATCGAGTAGAACAACGAAGTGTCGACGTGGTAAAAAGAAACTGTCTCCCATCCTAATTGCATTTTTTTTAAGCTGACGAGTTTTATCTCAGTCTTTGTCGAGAGCATCCAAAAGGATGAATTCTCCAAAAACAACAGGTGCGGACGACAACAAAAAAGGATGCAGCACAACGTGGAACTTTTTCTTAGCAGCGAACTAGGACACAGTCCAAAGAGGAGTGTCAAACTCTTAGGATGCGAGCAGAGGAGAGACTTCCACCACAATCGAACCACCCCTCTCGAAGCATGCGTGTTTTTCCTTAGTTCTGTCAGTTTCTGTCTCGCATCCGGAAGTTTAATTTTATCGAAAGCAAGTTTCCAATCTGAGTGACAAATGCGCCAAGAGCTTTGGAAATTATGTCCGTGTAAGTTCTTAATTACGGGTGTGAAGCGCGCCACATTCAAGGCTAAAGAGGTTACAAGCCTCCTTTTCATACTTGTTAATTTGTCACTTGTCCAAAACCAATGGTTATCTAGCATAATAGATTTTCTTTTCCACCGATCGAGTCGAACTACACATAGCCTGATCCCGAAGGTTTAAGGGATTGTAGGCGGATTCAATGTTGAAAACTCGACTGTATTCCAACATTCTCTCTCGAATCCTATTCTCAAGCATTTCGATACCTTCATAATTCGGTATCGATATGGCTTTTGATTCTTTCAAATCGTGCGGTAAATCAAGCTTATCGAACTACAGGTGGCCTGAATTCTCATATAGCCTAAGATATGTAGGAAACCCATTTTCAAGGGTTCGGCCATAATTCCTGAACTCTTTGTCGAATCCTTCCTTTAAAAATGAATGGGGTTGGTCAAAATTGGTTTGGTCAATGTCATTTTTCTCGAGTTCCTTGCATCCACCCAAGTAAAATGAGGGACAGTTGTTGACACCCAATTTTTGACCCACGCCGGTATAAATTAATTATCGAGCTTCGTGAATTTTCCAAACTATTTAAGTTAATTAGTTTTATAAATCTTGTTAAAATAAAAATTAAAAAAAAAAAATAAAATATATATATAGTACATGGATTTTATGCTACTTATCATAACTTTAGATAGTATATATATGTTGCGTAATTATGTATATAGTTTGTATATTTTATGATTATTCAAAACCATCAAAAATATACATTTTAAATGATTTATTAAACTAGTTTAATTTAAATTATAATTATGCTTTTGAATTACTTTTTGCTATTTTTATAATTTATATTACTAAATAAAGAAGCTCGTCGATTAATTAGTACAAGTTCGTTTTATTTTAAGGATTCAGCCAAATTTATCATTTTAATCCATTTGGTTATTTATTTAATTCATCTAATTCCCTCCCTTAATCCTAACCCAGGCCCAATCTTCCCCACTCTCAACCTAAATTATTTCCCATAACCCAATATTCGAGCCCATTTACCCTTTTCAGCCCCAACATTTATTCTCAGGCCCAAATTCCCCTTCCAACCCAACCCTCTTTTCGACCCAACTCTCCCTCATCCGGCCCAATTAACCTCCCAGTCCACCTATTCTCTTCCCCATCCAGCCCAACCCTTCCCACTTACCCGACCCAACACCTAATACCCAACCCCAAACCCGTTTCCCCTTCCTTCTTCCCCTTACTCAAGACGCCGACCCCCCGTAACAGAAACGCCAAAATTCCCAAAAAACGCAGCCACGCGTTTTCCAGAAATCTCGCCCCTCGCCCGCGTCTCCCCACGCTCTTTCCTCCTCTCGTTCCTTCTCTCTTTATCGCGCGTGGATGAAAAGATTCAACGCAACGGAAACTTGCATTTGTCCCTTGTCATTTCTCGCGCAGGTCTGGAGGGCTGAAAAGCTGTCCTTGGCAACGAGATGGCGCCACGAAGATCGCAAGGACATCAAAGTAATCTGGGTCGTCCACCTCATCGCCTGTTTGTTCGAATGGGACGAATTTGAGAGCATATTCCCTCAGATTCGAAGAAAATTTGAATTTCAAATTCGAATGGGCCGAAATTTGCATGCCCCGCTTTTCCTTCGAAACCCTAAATTATTCTTCTATTTAAACCCCCATTCTCGTCAGTTTGGAGGTTGGTTTTTTCGGAGGGGAGAAAAAATTTGGTTAGCGATTTTAGGTGGAGAAAAATCTAAAAAAAAAACATTTGTTTTGTTCTCTTCTGTTTTGCTGCAGGAGAACAATGGGAGGGATTTTGTTGAAACTTTCTATTGGATTTTTGGTGGTTGGAAATTGTTTTTCTGGTTCTTTCTTTAATATAGAAGAGTAGTCAGGAACTGTTGTGGGAAGTCGAAGGAATTTGTGTCGTTTTCCTGTTGTTTTCGTAAGAGCAGCAAAGAGAGAGAGTCACGTGACTAAGGAAACTGAAATCCCGATTTCGTCTCCTTCGCTTGTTGGTTCGTATTCGAAACAGTTTGGAGCTCATTCCGGTGGTGAAGTCGCTCGCTTCTCGTTCCTGTCTCAGTCGCTGCATCTTAGAAGGTAATCTGCTCTCCTTTTCGATCATGTCTTGTCCTGAATGCTTTCAGTCATTTGGTCTCATCTGAATGTGATGTACATGATGATTTCTTGTTTGGTCTTACTGCACCTATATGTTTGTTTTCGAGTAGTTCCCGTTCTCTCTCCCTCTTCGAATCTTTGCGATGTCGAGTCATGAAGCGGTCCCGAGTGAGATATAGCATCTGTCGTTTGAGTATTGCTTGTGTAGCTTCACAATATGTCTTGGTTTGGCTGTCTAATCTTTATTTCCATCGAAATAGCATGTCGATTTTATATGCCTGTAAATACCTTGTTGGTGTCGCTTTCGTCTGTGTGTTTATCTTGAGTCTATAAATTCGTGTTCCCTCGCTGGCTCTTTATGCAGTTTCTGTCGAACGGCATGCTTTTCTCGGTTACTAGTTTAAGGTTGTTTAAAACTTGTAGTGCGAACATTAGGTGGGTTGCTCATGGATGATTGCTATTTTATGTCTAATACATATTTGCATATACCTGAATCTGCATCATTGCTTCCCTCTCGACACTTAGCTCCTATCTCATCATTCTGCCCATTTACTGTGATTTTTCATATGCATATTCTATACATATATATATATATATATATATATATATATATATATATATATATATATATATATATATATATATATATATATATATATATATATATATATATATATATATATATATATATATATATATAGTTATTTATTTTTTTTTTATTTTTTTTATCATCTGGCTCGTTCCGTTTTGTTGACTTATTTCAAATGGTAATTTAGTTTGATGTCTTGTGTTGTTGAAAGTATTGTTTGTTTTCTTAGGCAGAGTCTCGATTTAGGCGCTAGAGCTTTGTTTGTTTGCTCGATGTAACTGGAGTGTTGTTTTTCTATCAATGAAAAAATGAAATTTTGCAAAACGAGGGAGCTAATTAGTATATGGATAGAGAAAATAAGTTTGGTCTATGTAGTGTTCGGATGCGTCATTTTGTAGATTCATTATTTTGGCCATGTAATTACGAGTTTCTAATTGAAATTGAGAATCTATTAGAGAGCATGTGCGAATTTATTTATTTTACTTGTGGCATGTAAATCTGCTCGAGTTCACCACGAACTCTCCTTCTTTGCATTTCGAGAGAGTCGTAAAGACTCACATGTTCCTTTCCATCGAGTCAACCTATCAAGACGGAAGTGCCAGTTCAGAATCACGGAGATTGAAGAATATCCAAGAATGGACCAGAAGATTTCCTTGGCTTCTTTTTATATATTTTGCATTGTATTTATTTTGTAATGGGCATAAGCCCTCGTCGTTTTCCATTCCTTTACATTTTATTTTATATGCTTAGACTAGGATAGGTACGAAAAAAATGGGTTAAAAGAACCCCAAAAAATAGGTGTGTTCAAAACTCGGTCAAGGCGAACAGAACCCGAGTTTGGACTCAAATCTCTCTCTCCCTCTCTCTCTCTCTATCTCTCTTTGCTATTTGTTGACGTTTTGTTTTAAATGTCGTTAGCTTAGGATTAGAAGAATCCAAACCCCATCAAACGCCTTTTGCTTTATCAAACTCGAAACTAAAAAATTGAAACTTTAAAAATGTTTCAAAATTTGCAAAGTCTGTCTAGATAATAATCTTAAGAAGCTTAGTTTGCAAAAGTTAAAATAAAATAGTCAAATAAGTTAATCGCCGGAAAACCGTAGTAAACGCAGCGTCTTAGGTGCTTTCTTTCGAAACCTTCCTAAGACGCGAATAGGAATCCCGAACCCTTAAAAGTTTTCAAACAATTTTTTGTTTAATTATTTGAAAACAAGTTTTCTTAATTTTCTCAAAATTAAGTGGCGACTCCTAAAGTCGAAAATATCCTAAAAATAAAACAAACTCTTTTCGAAATCATTTTTTCGATAAAACACATTGAAAACTAACTAGCCTACATTAACAATTTCATCTTCAGAGGATGGGTTTAATACATTCTTCATTCTTGGAGGGTCATCACTGTTGCTAACATATCCAACATTCATCTTGTCGAGACCATACTTCAAAAAAGTATCGCATATCTTTTGCGAAGATAGCTACTCTCAAAACTATTACATGACATATTGATTTTGTCACTCAAAAATTCTGCATATACAGCTACAAACAGTCCGCAATCACTACAAAAACAATAAGATTAATTATAAGGATGAATTAGATACAAAAAATAAAATAAAATAATAAACAATACTCACAGGCTATCACTTATTTGTTGCATGTTGTCTTGAGCAAACTCCACATTAAACGAATGTTGTGGACCCAAAAGTTCTCCAGTTTTCATGTCTTTATATGTATCCAATGCTGCCCAATCTGTTCGCTCCTTTTTTTCAAAGAAGCCACTATCATGAAGGTAGTTTGGAAGGATTTGAGACAACTTCTTGATGTCTGTAAAATGAACTCTCTTCCTTGATCCCGAAGTTGATTCATACACCCTTATAAGCCTTTCTTTTAGAACCACAACAGCCAACACCCAATGAAAATTTTCATCACAGTTTACAGGAATGTAAACCTCATCTACTAAATGCCATGGTAAAGCAGCAGGAATAGAAAAACCATTGATGATGTTAATGATAGACCTTTCATAAACTGATACGGCAGCAACACGAATCATGTGTTCTTGTGTGCTAATTGTATCATCTGCATGACTGTTATAATACCTTGAATATGCTTTGTTTATATGAGACTTAAACAAACAATTGACTGTAGTATATCTATACTGATCCATGCTTCTTTGTTTGGACTTCTTGCGGAGATAGTAAAAGATTACATCTATATGCTGCAAAATAAGAGAAAACATAATACATGGTAAAATGTATTTGATAAGTGAAAAACATATGCAGGAACTAATTTGATACCCTAGCTGATAAATATATTTTAAATAATCAAGTTGATACTTAATATTAATAACAATCATATTAATAACAACATGATACAAAAAAGTGTAATAGTATTTGATACTTATTATTAACTACATATAATATAGTAAGTTTTGTAGTGATACCTAAAAATCACAATTTGACAAAATAATGTATATGATACCTCATCAGTCCAACATCTATTCGGCTGTGACATAGTATAAAACCAGTTCTTGTCCATAGGGAATGCGACAACAAAGTCAATATAATCAACACCAAATGAAGCAGACTTTGCTCTGTATTTGTCCTCGGATTGTTTCCTACACACATATATAATTTGTAGAAATAAATTAAAATAATATTATATAACACAAAATTAGCAAGACATATTATAATAACTTACTTGTTCGCATGTTATTTTAAGAGACCTTTTTCAATCCATTGCGAGAACTCGTCCATCATACCTAATGGCAATTGTTCAAGAATACCACAACCTTCAAATGGATAGAGTTGGAGAACATCATCATCTATTTTTGCCTTGCCTTTATCGTTGGATCCAAAATCTGTCAAATATGGAGACCGTAAAATTCTTGAAGGCATCCTGTGTCGTGGTGTTGGAGTCTCAGTATCAGGAGGAAGTGAAGATTTCTTTACGGGTAGTTGGGTGGGTAGTTGGCTATCTGATAACCAAAAAGCACTCTCATTTTGTTCCACATGACTCATCAAACATAGTGGTTGGACATTGTTTTCCACTTCTGTAGATGTATCAACAGAAAACAGACTTGTAGTGTGCTTTTCTATGTTGTGCTGAAGTGTATCAACATCATGTTCATCCGCATTTAAAATATTTGTGTCTGAGTGAGAGGCTTCACCAGTTGTATAATCCTAATAAATATTTTGTTAGACTAAATTCAGACACAAACAAAAAAATTAATGTATACTGATTCATAATATTTGTACTTACATTTTCATTATTAAGAGAAACTTTTTCAATCAAAACATGACTACGCTGTGGTGAGTGTATAACCTCTACGGCAACCTACATATGTTGTTCCTTTGAACAATCCATGTGATTAGGTGAAACAGATTGTTGGTCCACTTTATCTGTCTGTACAATACCAAAACATAATACATAATTCTATTAAATTAAAAGGCCGAAAAGAAAAAGATGAATAAAAAAAACTATTTTTAAGTGTCATATACAAACTTTTTCAATATTGATATCATTAACCTGTTCATCAGCATCAACAGCAGATCCACAAATATCTTGATCAACATTATGTTTCTGTTCAAAAAAATAAAATCGATAAGTGCCTATGAAAATGGAACAAAAAAAAAGAAAAATAATACCTTTTCAGTTTTGTTGTCTTTCTCGCCAACAACTTTCATCAACTCAGAATGATTTTTTTTTATCAACTCCACAAGACAACCAACTTGCTGGTCAACCTATATGCAAATTACACAATTTATAAAGAATTCATAATAAATAACAATAATTATAAAACATATAAGATAATCACAAAAAAATATATGATTGTAATACTAACATAACCCTTCAAGTATTGCTTCAGTCTCTCTAATTGTGAATTTTCAAAAATCACTTTTCGAAAAATCTGAATTTACGGGAACATTAGATACATTGTCAGCTTGAGAAGTTGGTAAATCTGGAGTGTAAACATTCTGAGTTGGTTGCTTTTCTGCTGTTGTTGATTTGGAAACCTTTGTTTTATGTGGATGTACAACATTTATTCTTTTCGGTGGTGTGGTAGATCCTGTGCTAGAGACTCGTGTTGATCTCCTCAACAATTGATCCGGTGGTTCAGATGAAAAGTCTTCAAATCCAGGAACCTCTTGTGGCTTCCCAACATCAATATTAACATTTGATGTACCAGGTTCATCATGAGTTACATGACTGGGTTGAGGTAATTGCAGTGCTGTACATTCTTCTCTAGTTGGCTGAATATTTGTACAGTTATGCTGAAAAATAACAAAATATTGAATCATTGTTAGAACGAACAAAAAATGTATCGATAAGTACCAAAAAAATACTAAACATTTATATATTAATTACCTCAGTGAAAACGCTTTCCATAAACATCTCAAATTTGGACTTTTCAGCCACAACTTTCCAATTGCAAATTCTTGGAATAACATTTTATTCTTTAACCGCAATCTCATTATCCAACACAGAAGCATATTCATATATCCATACATTAAGTGCATACGGCATACCATTTAATCGATACATTTTTTTCTCAGATTTGAACTCTTGTCTAAGTGAATTCATTAAACTTCTGAAAGCACGTTGACCCCACGAATATTGCCGATAAGTGCCATCTTCAACCATTTAAAAATCTTCAATTGGAATTGCTGCAGTACCAAGTTGAGATAATACAAAAGAGTGGATGAAAAACATGATAGCCATCTTAAGTTGATCATCAGTATCATCCCAACCACCCAACATAAATCGATCTATTAGACGTTGTTTATTTACACTGTAATTAGGCCCCGGAAAATACCTCTGAACTAGCCTACTTCTTTTTGAATCTGGATATGTAAAATTCTTAATATTTCCACTGCATTTCAATCCAATAATAATTGCAAATTCTTTCATAGTAAAGGTTAAGATATTTCCTTTAGCATGACGAATGTGAAGCTCCTCGGCTAGATTATCTTGCTCCATCTCTAAAAGAAGTAAACACTTTGTGATCTGACCTTGGTAATTACATTTAGGAATATTCAAATATGAACCAAATATACTATTCCTAAATAATTCTATACCCTCAACCCCCATTGATTCCTCTAAGTCTCTTAATATGTTTGAATTGTAAGTACAACCAAACTTAAGAGAGTGTTTGGGAATTTGTTTAACCACATAATTCATATTCTGCAATTGAAAAAAGTGATATTGATATTTAATATAACATACAAGCTTAATATGATACATAAAATGCAAAAATAAAATTGATACATAATTCTAAAAACGTATCGTAAGTCAGCCAAAATGATACCTAACAGACACTTTATAGCCTAACATGATACAATAAATGCAAATTCGTATTTGATACATAAGTGTAACTACAATTATAAGTCTGTCTACTTGATACTAACATGATATAATTCTGTTTACTTGATACTAACATGATACAAAAAAGGCAAATTCGTATTTGATACATAAGTGTAACTACAATTATAAGTCTGTCTACTTGATACTAACATGATACAAAAATTGCAAAGTCATACTTGATAAATAAGTTTACCTACAATTATAAGTTTGTCTAATTGATACTAACATGATACAAAAAAATTTAAGTTATATTTGATACAAAAAAAGCAAATTCGTACTTGATACATAATTGTAACTACAATTATAATTCTGTCTACTTGATACTAAATGATACAAAAAATTCAAAGTTATACTTGATACATAAATATAACTACAATTATGTATCTGTTAGTATTTTCTGAATCAGATAAATAATCTAAAAAATATAATTGATACAGGAAATTAAAATTATATTCTTATTAAAAATCTATTAAGCATAAACCCCAAAAGGAGGTGACAACCAAGAGTTTGGGCAACTGGGTATGATTTACATAATTTTTTTTTTTTGAATTTCAACTTATTTATAAGTACTATAAATATGAGTCTATTAGCATTTTCTGAATCAGATAAATACTCTAAAAAATATAATTGATACAGGAAATTAAAATTATATTCTTATTAAAAATCTATTCAGCATAAACCCCAAAAGGAGGTGACAACCAAGAGGATGGGCAATTGGGTTTTGATTTACATAATTTTTTTTTGAATTTCAACTTATTTATACATTAGTAATACTTAATAAACAACATGTATAAAAAAATATAATTGATACAGGAAATTAAAATTATATTCTTATTAAAGATCTATTAAGCATAAACCCCAAAAGGAGGTGACAACCAAGATGATGGGCAACTGGGTTTTGATTTACATAAATATTTTTTTTGAAATTCAACTTATTTATACATTAGTCATACTTAATATAAACATGTACAAAAAAAATAGTATTTTCTGAATCAGATAAATAATCTAAAAATATTTTTTCTGATAACACAAAAATTCATTGCATGTGACAAAAAAAATTTAAAAAAAAATCAAAATACGTACCGGTGGCAGTGGAGGTCTGGATATGGCCATTTCAAGCTTTCTACCCCTCTTCTTGGGTGTCTTTGCATGTGCCTCTTTTTGTGTTTTATGATTCTTCGAACTTAAATTATCCATTGTTAGAAAAAAAATGGCGGACAGAGATGGCGGACAGATTAGACGATGGCGTACGGACGGAGAGCACAACTTTGATTTTCAAAGGAGGACAGGTAGAGAAAAATGGCGGACAACTTAGAGGAAGGCGGACAGACGGAATCAAAGGCGGACGGACGGAGAAAATGGCGGACAACTTAGAGGAAGTCGGACGGACGGAAGGAATCAAAGGGAGACTGACTGAGAAAAATGGCGGACAACTAAGAGGTAGATGAACAGTTTAGTAATTAATTAGACGGACGGACGGAGAAAATGGCGGACAACTTAGAGGAAGGCGGACGGACGGAAGGAATCAAAGGGAGACTACTGAGAAAAATGGCGGACAACTAAGAGGAAGATGAACAATTTAGTAATTAATTAGTGGGAGTGGTGAAAAAGGTTTCTTTATTTTGGGAAAATAAAGAGTAAAATAAGGGATAATATTTAATTGGTTAGTATTAATTATGGAAGTCGTGTATGGGTATTTTATTTGGGGAAAATAAAAAGTATAATTAGGGGTAAGATTTAATTGGTTTGTATTGATTAGGATTCTAATTTATTTATGTATCTATTAGATTAAATTTATTAAAGAATAGATTTTAGTAATTTTTTAAAAAAGAAGGGAAATATAGAGAATATGTAAACTTAAGTTGTATATTCAGGTATTATTCCATATTTTATTTCCGATTAAAAACCCATGAGAGGGCCCAATATAGATGCATGAAATTCAGTGTGGATCAGATTTATTTGGGCCTAGGGCTTGTAGGAGTATACTTCTTTCCTTAGGCCCTAAAATATGTCAGTACTTGTAGAATTAGCACCCACTGATTTTCTTTTGACCCACCTTTAAGAAATGGCCATTTTATACAATGCGTTATATTTTCAAAAGTAAAGTCCGAAAAGAATAAAGTAATTAATATAATCCAACAAGTTAATAAAAAATTATTAGTGTCAAATCAAGAATCTTTCTTAATTTTTTTTTTAAATTACTTCAACTTTACATCAAGCTAAATAATATAATTTTTAATTTTGTGTTATTTAAATTTTATCTTTTATTACTTGTGAATTCAACGCATATCAATTTCCATATCAATGAACGAAGAATTACCACATACTAAATAAAAGATATAACTTTTATTTCATTTAATAATACAATAACATACTGAAATGTAAAATTAATATTATAAATATGAAAAATTCAGCAAGAAATTTTTACTCATCCTTAGAAGTTGCCAATGCACTTCCAAGAATTTGATATAGGAGAATAATCTTACACTCCAATAGTTGCATCAGCACAAGCTCAAGTTTCTCCATTTTTTCTTCCAAGATCTTGCTCAATTGTTCAAGTTCAAGCATCCCCAGTTCTTCAATGGGGTTTTTTAGCATCTTTTTAGTGTTGCTAAGCTCCGTCTTTCTTTCATGGTTAAAAACCTACTTTGAGAAAATAAGAAAATGTGATGTAGAATAGCAACACCATGAGTGTATTTATAGCAAAATATCATCACATTGTTTGGTAAAATGAACTCATTTACAATAATTATGTATCCATAAGCGATAGTTG
Source organism: Solanum arcanum (assembly GCA_027789145.1). NCBI lineage: Eukaryota > Viridiplantae > Streptophyta > Magnoliopsida > Solanales > Solanaceae > Solanum > Solanum arcanum. The sequence continues at coordinate 54,769,874 of CM050942.1, read as the reverse complement.
AATAGCTTGGATTAATTCTTATTTTCAATTTTGAAATTTAAGAATTATAGCCTAAATTTATGTATAGTAAATTATTACATTCCATCTTTAGATCCTTTGTATAAGTTATTTGACATTCAATTTTGGACTATTACAATTTTAATTAATTGGTCAAACTTCTTGAAGAAGTATTTATAAAAGTCAAAAATATATTTAAAATCATTTTGACTTTATTTTGTCACTTTTAAGGCATAATATCCCAATATATATTATATACATTTCAGAGAAATTATATAATTAGACAAATTTCAATATCATAAATACTATTACTACATGTACTTTTAAAATATTATGTATCTACCACTAATTAAGAGTTTTCTTTAATATATTGAGAAAAATACACTAAAATAGGGAGAGAGATGAGCAAGATCAGGAGGGAGGCGAGCGATATTTTGTTATGTATCTCAAAATGCATGTGAATCACACTATATACATGTATTTAGATGTATTTGATGTGATTTGCATGTATCCGGGATACCAGATAAATATAGCAGTGGTCAGCGAGATGTGAGAGAGGTAAGAGAGGTGATCGAGATTTGTTATGTATCTCAAATACATGTGAATCCGCTTGGATGCAATGTATCTTGAATAAATTCGACCCAAGATTTCCTGAGATACGTGTATCTGGACGTATCCGACGCACCAAAATTTGATAAGATACATAATATTACAAACTATAGACTATCCAAGTAATTGGTTCCTAAACTGATGAAATTTATATAAGTTTCTCGTATATTTTACATATAATTTTAAGTACTAATTATGCCTTCCTTACTAATTTAAAGGTTCAATTTATGTTCAAAACAAGTGTTTCATCTTGCCAAATTTGTCTTGCTTGTTTTTTAATACCTTGATTATTTGAATTTTAAACATATATCCCGTACATAATAATAGTGATAAAAATCAATGTCCTTAAAAAATGTTTTATTAGTAGGGTGTGGGAGAAAATAGTTCTAAATTATTGTCTTATAAATTTAGAATTAATCTCGACAGTTTTATTCATGTTGGTGAATCTACTTAATTCACGTCCCGATGCATAAAACTCAATTTCAAAAATGACTTTGGCCATGAGACATTAAATAGATATTTTTTTTAATTTTGAGGTAGAGTAAGAGGAAGAAGTAGAAATTTAAGACCAAGAACTAGATGATACCTCTACTAGTCCGGCAATAAAATTACCACAATAAAGCGATCTCCCATTTTTACCTGTATTTATAAGGGTATCGTTAAGATAGTATGTCCTAAAAAATCTTTAGTTCGATAAATAAAATTAAGAAAAAAACAACGACTACTCGCGTAAAATGTAAGAAAGTCATGAATTTTTTAACTACAAGATCAAAGACTACGAAAACATTTGAAATCATGTAATGAATAATTTGCTCATCTAGAAACTATTGATAGGACTAAAAAAAAAATGGGACACTCCTGTTTAAAGGATACATAGGATATTCTAATATGGTAATCCGGTTGGTCCAAGCATACTGCACATATTATAAGAAAAATCATAAAGAATTGACTATAATGGTTGTTACTTGTGATTTGTCTTGTATTTTTTCTTCACATTTCGGTTTTATTTAACTGGTGTATAACCCCTCTTTTCAATAAAAAGTAATTAAAAATGATATTTTCAAATATCAAGTTAAACATTGACTTGTCTTCGTTGCTTATTTGGATATTTTGATGGTAGAATATCTATTAATTAATTTTGATATGAATATTAATTTCAATGATAATACTTATTTAATTGTTATTGTGATCATGTGTCCTCTCTCGGCGTAGGTTACTAACGTGCGCTGGCCATGGGCAAGAGAGCTCGTGCTCTAGCACAAAAAGCTCTATGGCACAGGAAGCAACAACAAAAAGAAATCTACATAAAGGGAAAAAAGTACAGCAGCTTGAACTCCAAGAAGAAATAGAAATTGGATCTGAATCTAGGGAAGTGGTACATAGTAAGTCGGAGGTAGAGAAAGACCACCAATTGGCGAAACAAAATGCTAAGTATGTAGAGAAAGAGAACAAGGCAATAGCACAAAAATATGGGGCAGGAATCACACAACCACAATTTCAAATGGGTTCTCCAATTGAAAATGGATCGGCAGCTTGGGAAGATGAAGAGGAAGAGGTAATGTTGCAGAAACCAAAGGCAGGAACATTGTGGGATACATTTGACATTTCTAAACTAGCCAAAGTTGGATTCAAGCTAGATTACGTGTCTCCAAAGAAATATGGTAAAGGGTCAATAATCAGCATAGATTTAGAAGATATTGAGTCTGAAGTAAACTATTGGAATAATGTGGTGGTCTATTATGTATTGGGTGTACACCCTCCATTCACTGTAATCAACGGATGCATCCAAAGAATTTGGGCGAAGTATGGGTGGAACAAAGTGGCGATGATGAAAAATGGATCATAATAGTAAGGTTTGATTCAGTTGAGGGGAAAGAAGGAAGTACTAAAAGGAGGAATTTACCATTTTAACGATAAGCCATTTATCGTCAAGGCATGGTCAATGGATATGGAATTCACAAAGGAGGAACTGAATTCTGTTCCGATTTGGATAAAACTTCCAGGATTGGACTTCAAGTATTGCAGTCCAGGAGTTTGATAGGGAAACCATTAATGGCTGATCAGAATATTGAAAGGAAGCAGGGTCTTGATTTTGCTAGAATCATGATTTAGGTAGAGTTGGGGGTTAGTCTTCCAGAAAAAGTGTATTTCAAGAATGTGAAAGGACAAGTGATAGAACAAGTAGTGTATGATTAAAAACCCATTTTGTGACAAATATGTGCACAATACTGATGAATGTCGAAGGCAGAATCCAACAAAGAAGAAGGGGGGTTACTAAGGAACAAGAGAAACATGGACAACCACCAACAAAAGCCGACCAGAGTAGTGAAAAACAAGAGGATGAACAGTTGAACTAAGAACTTCTGCGAGGACGAAAGTGCAAGGTGGGCAACATCAGGTTGACCAAGGGGAATTATCTTCGATGGGTTGCATAACACCATTCAAAACCAGAAGGATCCAAGGTCCGAATCAAGTAAAAATTGTTAGTGATAATTCATTTTAAATGTTGAACAAATCCAATGAGGTGAATAGCCCAACTCCAAGGTCTGGGTGAACAGTGGGTAGTGGAACCATTTTCCTAGAAGGGAATGGTTAGTATAATATGCTGGACTGTGAGAGGACTTAATGTTTAGAATAAATAAAATGAAGTGGTATTCCTATGCAATAAAAAAAAGGTGGGATTGGTAGGGTTAGTTGAAACGAAAATAAAAAGTCAAAATATGGAGAAAATGGTGAATAAAATGTTTGGAGGTTTGAAGTTCCTAACCAATCTAGAGTCACACTACAATGGTAGAATTTTACTAGTATGGAAACCAGATTACTATAAAGTGGATCTTGTGGGAAGCTCAGCCCAAATGTTGACTTGCAAGGTCTGCTATATACCTCTGCAATTAACGTTTATGGTGTCAATTGTTTATGCATACAATAATAGAGAGGATAGAAAAGAACTGTGGAAGTAAATAGAAGACCAAAGTTCAAATTCTTTAGAGCCATGGATGTTACTAGGTGATTTTAATTCTATGCTACATGTTGAAGATAGAATTGGAGGAAACCCTATATATTGCCTTGATTCCTAAAGTTCTTGTTCCAGAATTTTCCAGCCAATGTAGACATATTTCCTGTTGTAATGTGTTGTAAAAGTGCATTATAAAAATGATCTACACAAGACTTAAAAAGGTAGTAAAGCATATAGTGGTTGATAACTAGTCTGCATTTCTGCATGGGAGATCGATGTTGCATAATGTCTTAATATGTGATGATGTTATAAAAGGAAGACATCTCCTAGATGTTTGATGAAAATTGATCTGAGGAAGACATATGATATGGTCAATTGGAAATTCGTAAAGGAAGCATTACAAGGATATGGGTTCCCAAGTAGATTCACAGAACTTGTCATGACATGTATCACATCCCCTATGTCTACAGTTAAGGTAAATAGAGAAGGGAATGTTTTTTTGCTAGTAAACGGGGATTAAGACAGGGGGATCCTATGTCGTCTTTGTCGTTTGTGCTTGTAATGGAATCCCCGTCCAGAACTTTGAAGTGTATGAGTGAGCTGCCTGATTTCCAGTTTCACCCAATGTGTAAGAAACTCAAGTTGACGCATTTAATATTTGCAGATGATTTGATGATCTTTTGCAAAGGGGATGTTCAATCAGTAAGAAGAATAATTAAGTCTTTGCAGCATTTCGGTAGTGTTACTGGTTTAGTTGCAAATATGGAGAAGTCAAACATATTTATGGCAGGGGTAGATGATATCACCAAAAGGCAATTGTTGCTGAAAACAGGATTTTCGCAGGGCTTTTTTCATATTAGATATCTCGGGCTGCCATTATCTTCTAAGAAATGGAGTAAAATGGAGTGTCAACAACTGATAGAAAAAATCACAAGTAGAATAACAAAGGTCTACTCAAAACAGTTATCTTATACAGGAAGACTACGGGTGATAATATCAGTATTATTTGCTATTCACAGCTTTTGGGGCTTCTGTGTTTATTCTACCACAAAGTGTATTAAAAGAAGTTGATGAAAAATACAGAGAATACCTGTTGGGCAGTACGGAGGATAAGATGAAGACACCATTAGTATCTTGGGACAGAGTGAGTGTGCCTAAGAAGTTTGGTGGACTAAATATTAAGGGGAGCAACTTGTGGAATGTGGCGTCGGTGGAAAAACTTTATGACAATTAATAGTCAATAAGGATGTATTATGGGTCAAGTGGGTATATGGGTAGTATATGAAGGATAACCAAGATATATGGGAGCACACACCACCTCAAGATAGCAGTTGGTACTGGAGAAATTTGAATGCACTGAAGCCGGATATGTTGGAGTGGTACTCTCAAGGAGCTTATGTCCTAACATCAACTGGGAATTACTCAATAAGAGCCAGTTATGCATTATTGATAGGTGTACAGAGTAAGATGAGGATATCAGACCTGATATGGAACAAGATCTCTTAACCAAGGCACAGATTTATAATATGGTTAGCTGTACATGGTAGATTGTTGACAAAAGATAAACTATAAAGGATGAATATACCAATAGATGATATAACATGCAGCTTGTGTGATGACCACGCTATAGAGACACAACATCACCTTTTCTCTGAATGTAAATGGACTAAAGGACTCATTACAACAATGACTCAATGGGCTGAAGTGCAATTTTCATCGGGGGATGTCAAACATATGTTGAATCGAATCAGAAGGAGGCATTGGAAGCAAATTAATAAGGAAATAATTGCAGCACTTTGGAGTTCAATAGTATATCATGTGTTGAAGGTAAGGAATTGGAAATTGCACAGGGGAACTACTTTCACTATGGAAACTACAATCACACAAATAAAGCTAAGCTTTAGTGTTAGATTAGGTAGAGTTAGAAACACTAGAAAAGACAAAAATTATGATTTGTTATTTCAGCATTTTACAATGTAATTAGAGATATGTTGGAGGTTTAACTCAAACAGTTTTTCTTTGAAGGTAGCTGTAAAGTTAAATGCTCTTTAGATGTATTAATTTGGTTGTTAATGGTAATATTTACATTTGTTACCAAAAAATATTTTTGTTTTCCTATACATTAGCTATATATACATTATGATACATCTATGCATGAAGTACATAATAATGATTCAATTTCGATTACCTTAAAAGTGGCTCTAAATCGTTCCAAAATTTAGATGTGAAATATTCGCGATGTTTTAAATCTTTTGATATATAATTCACGGGAATAACTTAAACTTTTGATACGTTAAACTTACTATTATTTTTTTTAAAAGAGAGGACAAAGAAGATCGATGATGCACAAGAAGATGAACACTGACGAAGAAGACGAAGAAGAATGACGAAGCAAAAGATGACGAAAAAGAAGAATGACAAAAAAAAAACACGAAGAAAAGCAGTACTAAATCATTAATGGCAAAATTGAAAGTAATAAGAAGAAGCCATTGATAGCCGAATTGAAAGGAGGAAGAACATATTTGGCCAATTTTGATAATTTTGAAAATTGAGCTACAGAAAATCTCACTAGATTGATACTTGATTGATTTAATAATTTCTCTAAGATAATATTTTCTCCGATTTCAACTTGGGGCAATGAAAATAATCACTCATTTCGATAAGATAATGACATATAATATTTTTAGAAAATCTCTATACAAATATATGGTCCTATTAATATATAAATTAATATTTTTTTACAAGTATAAATTTATCTAAGACAATTTAGTGAAACATAATTTCCTTGTGTTTTGTTTTTTTGTTAAAATTTAAATCTGATTGAAACTCATTTTTAACTTTTCTTAATGCACCCAAAATTCCTTGTATTGTCTTTTCAAAGCAAACCATAAATTGTGAAGAGTTTTAGATGCTATAAGTGCTTCTTACACGCAACTTGTTCCAAATGTATCTTCAATTTTATCATTAACATTTATTTTTCTGATGATATCCACAGTTTCTTCTAAGCTCTAGACCTCTTAACATATCATTTTCACCCGAATAATACGACATGTTATTAATGTGTATTTTATGTGGTAACCAAGATCATTAACCATGACCTTAAATTTACAAATAATGTTTTCCCAAGTTGATTCATTTTAATTCTCTAAGATTTCATCCTCTTTACGAATTTTGCAGTGTTAGAACACTTTTAAAATCAATAAAAATTAATTTACAATTAAATAATACCTATAAAAAGTAATAATATATTATGACTCATTCTATATTAATGTAATTTGATGGTAAAGTAAAAAGTCGAGTTATCACTTCGCATAAGTAAACCACATTTTACACAATTTGACTAATTAAAAAGGGAAATTTTTCAAAATGTCAATATTTTATCATTTAATAGGTAGGATCCATTGTCAATACTTTCATTATTTGATAAAAATGTCTAAGTTTTAGTTTATTATGTATCTCATTTATTTATTATTTATTTGTTTTAATTGAGAGAATTTACTCGAGGGGAGAGAAAAATACTAAAGATTAATGATTGACTAAAACTTTCATCAGTTAAAAAAATTCAAAAATAAAAATAATCAATCGACATTTCCATAGTTGATGAATTCTTTCAAATTTTGATTTTCAAGATTCTCATACAATTGAAAACCTCTTTTTAGTTTTTGTTTGATAGGAACAATTTAAGATCAAACCTTATAAGCAATGTTTGGAGAAAGATTTTTCTACTACAAGTTCGATCAAATTGTTTGAATACAAATTTAACAAGGTAATTGCTGCTTTATATTTTTTTTCTAATTGCTTATAATTTTGATATGAAATTTTGAAAATAATTGTAAAACATAATTTTTTTCGTATGTATTCTGTTTTCGTTGTAAATTCTAAGAACTATGAACAACGTATGAATATTTGATTTGTTGACTTTTTATTTTGGTTGTTTATGTGTTGTTTGAAGACATGATTTTGTTAATTGGATGTTTGTTTTTAATGTTTTAAAATAAATTTTATCTGTAACAGAATACGAATAAGAGCAAATACAATTTTTTATGACAATCTTCAATTTCATTTTTTAATTTCAGTTTATTTAAATATGTTGTAACCTTTATCGAAATAAATATGATCAATGTAATGTATTTTGTAAGTGATTGTTCTGAATATAATTTCAACATTTATTTAGTATACATATATGTTGGCAGACTACATTGAAATATGAAAAATACAGTTTTGTTCATAACATGATGCAAGTAATATTATAAATACATACATTTGTTACGTGGATACAATTTTATTCATAACATGATGCAAGTACTATTATGAATACATACATTTGTTGCTTGGATACAAAAAACTGTGATCTTCGCATGCAAATGCAGTTGTCTGAGTAAATGATATATGTAAGAAAAAATATTCAACTTGGCAAGCATAAAACATAATAAGTCTACATAATATAACTTAGAAACTACATCACATAAAAACAATTTAGATAATAATGTAACTTTGAAAACATTCAAATAGCATTACTATTTGTTAAAAAATGTATAAAATTTAGATGTGTGTTTACTTTACTGATACAAACAAGACTCTTACAAAGCATAATGAATACAAACACATCAGAATACAAAATCATCCAAAATGAATTCATTAATAAATATCATACAACACAAATACATGAAAATTACATAGCATACAACACAAATACAACAAATACACCACCACGAATACAAAACCATCCAATTAGAATTCACTAATAAATCTGAAATATCATAATCATGTAAAATGTATTCTTAAATTATTGAATATCTACCAATGTAAAAAACAAATAAAGGAATGATTAAAAATTTGATACATTATCAAAAATAACAATAATTGTCGCCAAAATACAAGAATAAAATAAAAAAGAAATACAAAAACAAACTAACAAAAATTGCACGGTCTACATAAGAAATTTGTAAATATATTCAATACACATACTAAATTGATTTTGGATACATAAAAAAAATAAAATCAAACTACATTGTTGAAAAAAAAAATGTTCTTTAACTTCAACTCAATATGCAAAATACTAAACATGCAAAAATAATTAAATACCTCTTCATCAACTATTTGGTTTTCTCCGTCTTTTTCAAGTACCCACGAGTAGATGAAAATACTACATTTTTTATCTCAATTTGAGGAAGAATTTGTTCTGATCATCTCTCTTCCCTCATTTTAGAAGTGGATCCTACATTATCCGCTATTTCTTAAATAATACATAGATTAAATGATGAAAAATCACTAGAAATTTGATGATTAGGTTGAATAACTCTAGTAAGTCTCTTAGATTCATCCATTGAAGATTGTTATAGATGTCTAATCGAGATTTATTCTACTTTCAACAATTATGAATGATTTGGATAAAAATAAAATTAGAAAAATAAATCTAACAAAAAAAGATAAAGATGAATACCTTAATTAATGAAATTTATGTGCATTCAATTTCTGAAGATAAAAAACTTCAAAAATTACGATAGAGAGATATGATAAATTTGAGAGTTGAATGAGAATATGAAAGAGAGAGAAAAAACTATTTTTTTTATATATGAGCTAAATTGGAAGAGAGATATGCAGGAAACATGAATAAATGAAAATTAAAGATTTTTATTTTTTTAAAAATAAAAATAGTTGGGAACATGTATGAATGAGATATGCATGGGAAACCTGAATCAGTGGAGTTAAATAAAGTAATTTTTTTAAATAAAATTAGTTGGAAAACATGTAGGCAATAGGAGATAAAATAGAGATTTAATTAGGACACATATTGTTTTTTAAAATAAGGGCAACTTTCACATATAACAAATAAAAAATTAATTTTTGTATGCTATAGCAAAGTTTGCATAATTGCGCTACATAGCAAACATAGAAATTGTATAATTAGCTATAAATATATGGTTGAAGCAAATTGTATAAAACGAAGTGTATAAAATAAGAAAGAGAAAAACACTTGGACAGAGAATTATATAAAAACGAAGTGTATAAAATGAATTGTATTATTATAAGTGTATAGAATGATTATATACAATTTGAATTTGTATAAAATGAGAAAGAGAGAAAGACAAAAGAGACTTGACAAGAAATATACAATTGAATCGAATTGTATAAAATGAGGAAGAGAGAAATTAAATACAATTTAAATTTTTTATAAAACGAGAAAGAGAGAAAGGCAAAAGAAACTGGGCAGGAGAGTATTTTTATTGTATAATTATAAGTGTATAGGACGAAAATATATGTCCTTGCATGTTTATATACAATTTTCTCACGCTTTATACAAACAGAAACACAATTTATACATTTCACTTCTGTTTGTATAAGTGATAAAGGCGAGGGTGGCGAGCGAGATTTGTGAGAGTGGCGAGCGAGATCTGGAAGAGGGAAGAGACGAGAACAAAAATATATGTATTTATATAATTTTCTCTGCTTTATACAATTAGAAACAATTTTTATACACTTGTGTTTGTATAAAAAGTGAGGAAGCGAGCGAGATATTGGAGGAGAGTGGCGAGCGAGATATTTGGGAGAGATGCGCTTGACAATTTTTTGCAAACGTTTGCTATGGAACACAATTAAATCAAACCCTAGTACGTCATTTATTTTAGGTTATTAGTTTGATATTATACACAATTTTCCTTTACAATAATGATATTTTTGCCATTTTTATTAATATTTTTAAAGTAAATAAATTTTTACTAATTAGGTTATAAATTTTGAGTAGTTTGTTAATAAATCACCTCAAAGAATTTGCATGAGTAACCACATATAAACATGTAGATTGAGTTACAATGGCCCATTAGGAAGCCCAGTTGTCTAACATTCCGCATCTTGAGCCAAATAAAAGCCCTACTACAAATCCTCATTAGGTTTTCCATATCCCCATCACATTTCTGCCTCCAACTCCGCCGCTCTCCTCCGGTCATCGTTCTCTGATCAATGGTAAGCCGAGTAATCATCGTCAATACTGTTAATTCTATGTAACTTCGTTTTTCATTATCTGAATTTTGGTATTCTTTGTAGGCTCCAAAGAAGGCACAAGCTCCACCTCCATCTTCCAAGCCAGCAAAGTCCGGCGGTGGAAAGCAGAAGAAGAAGGTCATTACTTTCTACTGATTCGCTTAATAATACAATTTTGGTTATCCGATGAGAGTTTTGAAGGTACTTATGTAGATTTGTTATACATGAATGCAGAAGTGGAGCAAGGGAAAGCAAAAGGAAAAGGTGAACAACATGGTGTTGTTTGACAAGTCTACATACGATAAGCTACTCTCTGAAGCTCCTAAGTATAAGCTTATCACTCCTTCTGTCCTCTCCGATCGTCTCAGGGTATTATTTTTTCTCTTTAATTTCAATTTTTACTTTTCCGGTGATTGATTTGAGTATCTGTTTTACTATGGAACATTGTCAAATCCACACTAGATCGATGATCGTGTTTATATATCTTCTCCATTAAAGTAGATTTTAGGTTTGTGATCTGGAGTCTTACAGCACACACTAATGCTTTTGTGTCCATGGTGTGATCATAGCCCACATATACACTGTATTTCTTAATTATTCCTTGTGTGTAAAGGTAGCTGTTGCTTTTGTGTCCATGGTGTGATCATAGCCCACATATACACTGTATTTCTTAATTATTCCTTGTGTGTAAAGGTAACTGCCCTGGTCCTTCATCGATTCCTGAGAATTATTTGGACCTTAATATTAGCGTGAAATTGTTCTCTTGAGAAATGTATATAAAGTTTATTGCTTTATCAATGATTCTATTATATTTGATATTAGCTTAAAAGATGGTATGTTATAGTAGTGTAAACTATTGTCTTAGAAATTGTAAAGTGGTATTTTTGATGCTTCTCCAATAAACACTCCATCCATTCCTCTGTCCCCTTATATCTGAAGGTCTTGCTTTTATGGGAGTCTAACAAGTTCTCATTGACTATAGTTTTCTATATCTTCTTAAATTTCTTAGTTATTTTGACTTGCAGTACTTTTCATATGTCTTCAAATATGTAAAATTTATTTAATTATTTGAAGAATCTATAACTGATAGTCAAAATCAAGTGTCTTTACTGTCATATACCTAACTCCTGCACAAGTATGGGAACAGGGTAAGTAGTTAACATGACAATTTGATGTTAAATTTCTGTAATTGCTTTTTTATTTGCACTTCCTCTACGTGGATTCTAGAGTCCCAATCAGTATCATGATGGATCTCACCAGTATCACCTGTTCATCTGATGTAGCGTTTTTCTTGTGTCTGGTTTACAAGTATTTAGTCGAGGCTTATGGATGTTTTTTGGAGGGCGTTGTGTGTGATGGTGGTTGCCATTTTGCCTGTGTTTATTTGGCTGTATGATGTGTCAAAATTAGGAGAACCATCAAAGCCTTAATAGAAGGATGAACTAATATTTAATGATCTGTTCTTGTTGTCGAGTGTAGTTTGTCTCATTATGTTTATGCTCATGAATATCATGATGCTAAATTTTGATTATAAAGTTGTTTGCTTATGATAATGTTATCAGTATTTGTCTGGCATTGGCAGCAATTTTGAGTCACATCACATTTGTTTGTATGCTAATATGTCATTGTAATTTTGCTAATGTTGGATTTGAATGAATGTCCAGATTAGTGGATCACTTGCTAGGAAGGCAATTAGAGATTTAATGGCTAGAGGTTCAATCAGGATGGTATCTGCTCATGCAAGCCAGCAGATCTACACCAGGGCTACCAACACTTAATATGTGTTATTCATTTGTTTACCTAGCTCTTGCAGGGGCTACTACTTGTTTTAGAAATTTCTAAGCTTATTTTGGAAAATATCATAACATATGTGCTACACAGCTAGTTTGAGCAATAGTTTTGATCGCAGTTGCTATTTTGACTATGCTGGCTATTTAATTGAGTTATTTATCTCTACTTGTCTTTTGATGTTGAAAGTAGATGCTCTTCCCTTGGGTGTCTAGAAGTCCAAATGAGTTCCCTTCCCTGTGACCAAGTAATGAAATGGTCTTCGGTATGCTTTTCATTGATATGGTAGCTGTTAAGTCGATTTCAGTGTTGAGCCTTGGAATGTTCATAGGCCAGGGGGCGCACAGCTTTCTTTTAATTATCTCATGCACAGAGATCCTCTAAAGAGTGTGTAGTGGGTGAATCGAACAATGCCCCATGGGTAATTTTTAACCAAAAAACATTTGACATTTGCACTGAAGGTCTCTATATTGTTAAGACTTTAACCAAAAAACATTTGACATTTGCACTGAAGGTCTCTATATTGTTAAGACTTTAACTCTCCGAGTTTTCTTTTTCTGAATGCGTTGATGAATAATATGCTGCAACTTTGCACTCGTTTGTTTCTTATACAAAATGGATGACTAAGACCTGAGTCGTAGGATGCTTTAATGATGGGAATAGACTATTACTACACAGAGCCTAAGATTGCAAAGGAAATATAGACATCGCAAATAAGGTGGGACTGTATCAGGTCTAGAGACATTCCAGTTAAGTTCTTAGTAACACACTTCTCGTTGAAACTCGGTGTCCAAGAAGCAGACTGACTAGAGTAAAGTCAGCATGCAGATGACGCCAAAACATCAATAATAAAAACAAATCCAGTGAAATCCCTTAAGGTGGAGAGGGCGGAGTGTATGCAGTCCTTTTAGAGATAGATGGGACTATTTCTGAAAGACCTTGTCTCAAACAAATCAAAGTAAACCATAACAGCTAATAGTAAAGTTGTGCAGGACATGATGCAAGAAACTGTAAAATCAACAAGGTGCAGTCACCTAAATACACTAAATCACAGATTATAATCAAGAACTCGAAACCAAAAACTAATAATCCAAATGACTCGTAGCTCCACCCAGCCAAACACCGGAATAGGCTCGGAATGTAACACATTTAGCTCATTATTGGTTAATTTTTAATCGAGGAAGACCTTTCTACGAGGTGAAAGGAGGAGGAAGTCACAGTGTCTTCAACAACAAAGTAAAGACCGCATGGTTCAACTGTCCAATGAACTGAATCTCAGCCACTACTACAAACATGTACAGTGATCTCATCGCCTGCTAGGCAAATAGAAAATACCAAACTGCTTTAGAACTTACTGCAGCAGCCAGCAGCATCTAGATCCTTCTCACACATTGACGAAAGCAGCCAGATGATTGGCCTGTTCAAGAAACAAGGTGTCTGGCATTCTCATCATAGTGGTTACATACAAAGCTAATCCTATCTAAGCAAACACAAGAAGCCAAATCTAAAACAAGCTATGTACTTACTAGCACCATCAAAATCAACACTGCGCTCCAAAATTCAATTGATTGCATGATCACTTATTAAGCCAGAGCACTCTTCTCCTCATCATGCATTCACTGACCAACAAGGTAATCAGCAATGTCTGGAGGACTAACCTGAAGCAAAGTAACTGTTGCTGCTACTTATTTCAGAAACTACGGTATTCCAAACTAGACAGGGGCCTCTTATTTGGAATTCACATGGTTGAAAACCGGTTATTGCCTTTCCCATGAGCGCCATGGCAGCAATGCTTGGCACCTGCTTCTTTTGGAAATCACCAAGTTCCGACTTTGAGTCACAAGGCTCACAAACCACCACTGACTTAGGCCTATTTTGTGCAGTGGCTGATCTCTTATGAAGCCACCTTTGAACCCAAGACAGTGAAGTCAACAACTCATGCTGTTTCTTCATAACGTACATAGGAGAAGAGTCCGAGTTCCTTGCTAAGGCCAGAGTTCTATCATGATCCATCAATTCTTCACAATGAAGTTTACCAGCTGTGAGTACTGAGCCTGTTATGGTAACTTTAGAATTTTTGCGATGGGACTTGTTTGCTTTCACATTGGATGAAGCACTCAATTTCAGGCGCTTGACCCATCTGCTACCGGGCTTGTCTTTGAGCAGGGTCGCAAGGGAAAAATCAGCTTTCAATGGACTTGGCTGCTCATTATGGCCAAGGAACAATCTCAAATCCAAACTATGAGTTGTGGAAGAAGTTGGTTCCAACTTATCCGTCAAAGATGGAAGCTCCAAGTTTAAGTCAGGCAATTTATGTCCAACTTCTTTGTCGAGACAGTCAAGTGCTTCTAGAGCAGGTATATTTAGGTCCATTCCACTCACCTGCAAGATACCAGCAATACCAAATGGTCAAAATTCAGACACACTTACTATTACTTGAGATTAAACTGAAAGGGTCAAACGGGCAAGTAATGGTGCCATTTCCAATAGTGTAATTGAGATACACTTGCTATTTTTCAAGGAACTTGTTTTCCTAGAGAATATGTTCTCCAGAACATTTGGCCAATCAAACATGAGAAAATTGAAAATTATCTCGTAATAAAATCTTCCATAATTTAGAAATGCGAGGATAATGTCCAGTCAATTTTGCTACAGTGTCCAAAGAAGGTGCCGATCCTCATTGTTTCTAAATTATGGATTCAATATGGTAGTTTTTGTGGATGGTAATACAAAAAAGTTTAAAGTCTTTATTAAGCAAGTCATTTTTGAACAACTACAAAAATATTTTTCAAAAATTTTATCGAACCAAATATGAGAAACAATTTCTACTCCATAACAAGTGCAGTTCTTTATCTTTTCACCCTTTTAGTAAAAATCTAAGCTCCGCTACTAGTTACATCAGGACCAAAATCATGATTTGGCTCAATGATTCAAAACAGATTAAACTTATAAAGAATTACTCAACAATTTCTGCCACTTCTGTAAATACCAAAATCATAGACTGAATTTGTACTTAGATGAAACCAGAATTAAATATACTTGAAAGTGAACTCACCTCTGCTCTTGGCAAAATTCAAAGAAATTGAACTATAAACTGGCCATTTGTGTACAGGAAAGAGAGTGAAAATAAATGTTAGCTAGAAGGATACATATAGCCATCCAATTAGCATTTCTAATCATTTTTGTTTTTTTTTTGTGTTTCATAGGAGCAAAAGCATCGGTGTTTGGCATCCTATCCATATATTTTTATATTTTTTATTAATTAAATGAAAAAGGTTTGTTATTTTAAAAAGAGAAATAATTATAATTTGATACGAGCAAAAGTATCATACCTTTTTTTAGATTTTTCAAAAATATCTTGTATGTATGGGCAGACAGACAAATTGGCACGCACACAAATATCTATAAATTCCATGTGTCTTTGGATTTGGTAACAAAATAAATATTTTTCATATTTTATTTAATTCATAGCATGTTGATTTGAATTGATATATGCATGAATCGAGTATCAAATATATATATATGCATGAATCTAGTATCAAATATATAAATTTAATTTGAATTTGGTTATAATTAATCTGTGATTATAAATTGAATTATTATATATGACATATATTTGTGTAGTTAGATAGTCTGAAAACGAAAAATATAATAAAAAATTAAAAGAAGTTTTTCAATTAAAAAAGGTTAAGTGTACTACTTATGAAAACTTGTGAAACTCGTAACGTGAAAAAAATATGCAGACAAGTTTAGAACAATTACCAAAAAAAACCATACATATTCGAGTTCATATCATATATAAAAACATTATTTTTAATAATATAAATGAAAATATACTTATTAATACAAGATACACGTGTAACTAGAAATTAATGAATGTATACACTATAGATTTTTATTAGAAGCAATAAAGGAATAGGGCCTAAAATATCCTTAAAATATCAGAAATGGTACAAAATTACCCCCATCCACCTATTGACTTCAAAATATCCTTCTCATCCACCTATTGACTCCAAAATATCCTTCTCATCTACCTATGAGTTCAAAAAAACCCGCCCCATTACTCATGCACAACAGAAAAACTACTACCAATGAATGTTTCTAAAAATTTAAGGCGAAAATGCCTATAAAAGTACATTATCATACATTAAAGTCCTCAGTCAAAAACATATTATAATTAAGTGTCTAAACAAAAATTATCGACAAACTTAAAAGTCTGACTATTTTCATCTTAATTATTCACTCACCCCAATTATGTGATGTTACTTAATAGATAATTTTTTTTAAAAAAATAATATATTAAAATTTTAATATTTAAAATAAAGAATAAATATCTATAAAATTATATTTAAAAAAGTGCATGAATTAATTCGAGAGGTGCTACTTCTTTACCTTTAATTATAAATTTCGAATTCAAACTTGAAAAAGAATCCTATTGGAAGTGTCCTCCTAAATAAACGGCTCAATCTAAATTTAATTGGGTTTCAATTCGGACTCAAATAATTTTGAATGTCATTTTCACGAATCAGTAATTTCTTTGTGCTTTATTAGTGTTTAAGGCGATTTTGATATTAGAAATGATATATTAATTGGGTGGAACTTAATTAGTAATAGGTGGGTAGTGATGTTGATTTATAATTATATTAACAAATAAAATTTTATCCAATAGTTGAGCGCCAAGTATTTTTTAAATATTTAAATAGTTTAAATTTGAAACCGTTAAATAAATGGTCTATTTTGAACCCAAAGGTGGATGACAAGGGTATTTTGGAGCCAATAATTGGGTGAAAAGGGTATTTTGGAGCCAATAGGTGGATGGAGGGTAATTTTGTACCGTTTTCAATACTTTGAAGGTATTTTAGGCCCTTTTCCGCAACAAAACCCCCATACATATTCGATTTTATTTCATATATAAAAATATTATTTAATAATATATATGAAAATGTACTTATTAATACGAGATACACGTATAACTAGAAATTAATGAATGTACAAACTATGGATTTTTATTTGAAGCAATAACAACATAGATGGTCTGACCTCGAGACAGATACTTTTTAAACATTACATATCTAGAGGGTCTCTCACTAAAAAAGAGATCAAAACATACCTTTGCCCATTTGTGGGGGCAATATATGATATATAAAGTTAACTTTCGTTAGTTTAATTCAAAACTCAAAAAACATAACAAAAAATATGAAGATATTTTGAATGAACTACCTTTAAAATTTTTGTGATATATTTTGAGCTTTGGAGTGAACTAATGAAAGTTAACTTTTTATTTATCTTATATTGCCCCCACAAATAGGCGAAATATCTGTTTTGATCTATATTTCTAAAGAGTGTCCCTTTTAATTGATAGCATTAAAAAGTGTCCATTTTAAAGGGACTCATTTCTCCTCAAATTTGAGTTCTTTTCATTACACATTCTTTCAATTCTTCGAGTAGAGTACATGAGTAATATTTCTATTTATTTTGTTATATTATATACTAGAAAGATTTAGATTAAATCAATTTTAAGAATATAAATATTAAAATTTAATAAAAGAATCAGCTGAGTTGGAATGAAAAAATGGACATAGTAACATGGAAAAGCTCTAAAATGAGTCAAAAAGTGTGTAGGTGTTATATTGTTCCCTTGGCAAGTTTGAAAGCCACGAACCTCTTTCTTATACCACTTACTAAACTCTATGCTCTATCTTTCTCCACGCCTACCTTTTCTTTCTTCATCCCTAACTCAATCATTATTTTTATTCGATTCGTGATTTGATTTGAAATAAATTTTTATTAACTTTTTAAGTATAAAATATAAATATAATTAATATATTTATAAATTTGATTTGATTCAAATTTTTTTATGGTATTTCTCTCTTCTTCTATTTTTCTACAATTGAAAAGGATATTTCATTTTATGCTAATTTATAATTCTTTACTATCGGTTTTTATTAAATGAGGGTTATGATTATCTTGATCTTGAGAACTGTAAGTTTTAATCAGGTGAATAAAGCTTATAAAAGATATTTTAAAAAATAAGCAAAGTTCATAGTTGTTTATTTATTTTAATTTTAATTTACTTTATAATATAATTTGTCGATTTGATTTATTTTTATCACATTAAATATTATTAATTTTTAAAAATTCAAAATCAAAGTACATCCAATAGAGTATCAATTTTATTTGAATGATATTTAACCAAAATATTCTACTTACCACTTCACCTCGCCCCCTCACCCCTCCCCCCCAAAAAAAAGAAGAAAAAACGATGGAATATACCAAATAGTATAGCTAAATTGATAACTTCTCTAGATTTGGCACATTGGTTTAGGAAAAGATGGAATATACCAAATAGCATAGCTAAATCAAATTTTATTTACATGTAAGTCGTTCTTCTTGTTACTTGAATTTTATCGTAAGGACTTGACAAGAAATTCAAGTTAAGCAAAATTTATATCAAAAACTTTGTGTGAAATTGCTAAAATGTCACTTTTAAATTTTCTTTAATGTAAAGTTTATGGTCTTTCTTTTCATTATTCTTATGAATTTTCATTATGTAACCTCTAAATAATTAAGAGTCATATTCATGATAGATCGGTCGTTTTTTGGTAATCCTTGTAAAATTACTTTCGCCCTCTCGATATCGACCCCAAGTCTCTTATGTTTGAGTTCTAAAGTTGTTTTCTCTTCTTTGAGGAAAAAAATTGATAATGTAGTAAAATCTGATTTTGAAAGGCTAAATTTGCCTTAAAATGTTTTTTTGAGTCTTTTGGAGTTTCGAGTATCAAAATGGAAGTCTGTCGATTTTATGATCATGTAATACAAAATATGGTCTAGTAAAGTTTTTATTTTGAGATTGGGAGTCACTTTGAGGATTTGAGGTCCTAAGTGTAGAAAATTATTGAGATTTTAGCCTTTAGGTTGACTTTTGTCAAAATTTGGGGTTCAGATGCTTGAATCAGGATTACGAGAGTTCCAATAGATTAGGGGGATGATTAAGGCTTAGGTGAGGTCTTGGTTGATTTTTAAGAGGTCTAGAGCTTGTTTTTAGCCTTTTAGGCATTATGTTAGTTTCTTGTGATTTTCACGGATGTCGGGTCAAGGAGATCTCAAATTCATGTTTCGATAGTCCATCGAGTTCGAAACATTGAGCATAAAAAATTGCATATGTGTTTTGTGTTTATGGGTTCCGAACGAATTCCAAAAATCTTTTTGATGTTTTTTATTGGCTGATGTTTTTGGTGTTGCAGTCCTCGCTTAAGCGGAACTTGGTTCGCAAAAGTGAGCTAGATTGGCCTTGTGAGGGGGGGGGGGGGGGGAGAGGGGTCTCGCTTTAGCGATGGTCGCTTAAGTCGAACCTGATTCTAAAAAGCGAGACTGACCTTTTGTGGGCAGGGTTGCGAAAACGAGACCTCCAACTTTTGCGGGGTTCGTTGAAGAGTAACCTAGTTCACAAAAGCGACATCAAAAAGGGCTTAAACCTGCAAATTTTGGGGTTTAAGACCCATTGTTCATTTTTGAGTTTGGGAAATCCTTGGTTGCGATCCGGCTTAAACCTGCAAATTTTGGGGTTTAAGACCCATTGTTCATTTTTGAGTTTGGGAAATCCTTGGTTGCGATCTTTGAAAGGATGTCTTGTACTAAATTATTTGGGTAAACATTTACGATCCTAAAACTTCATTTCCCTTTGATTATTTATAGATTTTAACATCTACATATGAGATTTTGATTGGTAAATGATAAGGTTTTTCAATAACTCAGGTTTTAAACAAATATGAAGGTTATAAACTAATTTTCGTCCCTATTGCGAAATGGTCTTCACCAATGAGTTCATAAGGCCTTGAACATGATTTTTAAATATTAAATTTGTGGTTCAAACCTTCTTTTTGAAATGTGATTTTGAGTTGTTGCCCATTTTTTAAAAAAGGAAATTGATGTGGGTATTGTTATTTCCTGAAATTTATTGTGAATACTTGCTTGTATATAGATTCCGTGGCTTCAGAAGTGATTTGGAAGTGGAAAACTCAACTGTTGGAGTGAATGATTGATTGGTTTACGACAAGTAATCTCTTAAGCTTTGCAATATAATATAATTGTTACAACCGGGGAGCACCCCCTAGACGTAACCGGCGTCATCGTCCTTGGAGAGGACTAAGACTAGCCTCTTAGCAATCGTTATAACATATCATCGGTAAAAATGCAACAAATAGAACTTTTATATATTGAGGTTTACATAGACCTCTCAAATATTACTTATAGAGTTTAATTAGACTCATTGCATAGGTTACTTACATAGACTTCTTGTTTAGACAATATAATCAACATATAAGAATTTAGTCTAATAATACCGTCTCACATTGAACCGTCTAAAAAGAAGTAGAACATTCGGGCATAGCCCTCAACAAATCTATAATTGCCACATAGGGATTGCAACAATATTTTCAACAATAGGAAAGAAAGAATGTCTTAAGACTATAGCAAATCCGACTAAGCTAGATAGAAGGCACCATCTTAGAACATGAGGACTCACCAATCAACTTGGGAATGATGTCCAAGTCTTCTTCCAATTGACCTGGATACCTCAACGGCCTAAACCTACATTGTTTGGGGAAAGGGGAAAGAATATGGGTTATTACATCCATTTGTACTAAGTACGAAAACATATACACATATAATCTTTAAAAATCATGCTTAAAGGGATATTTTGTTCACTTTTGAAAGCCTTATGCACAAATAAGAACACATACAGACCAATGACCACATATTCATTAAGACAAGTCTATAACATCTCGTATCTAGAAATAACTAAGGTTAAGCTAAGAAAAAAACAAAATAATCAAATTTTGAAATACGTAAGGAAATTTGGAAAATTTCCAGACTTCAAAAGTGAGTTTTGGTCATTTTAAAACGGTCTTAATTTTCTAGCTCAGGAAAAGTTTGGATGAGTTCTTTATATGTAAGGAAAGCTCGTCGGAATATCTTTCTAACAATGCCAAGTTTTCTAAATTCTAAGTTCGTACGAGGGAGATATGCTATTCGGAAGTTGGGTTGTTCAACAGAGGAATTTCCAATCCGGATTTGTTAAGGGCGTTTTGGTCTTTTCCTAAATCAATTATTAATTTCGTTTTTGGGGTATTACTTTGGGGTCTAAGCTGATCCCAATCATTTTGCACATTTAGAAAATAAGTTAGGGCTTTGAAAAAAAAGGAGAAAAGAGGAGAACACACAAGAACGCCAAGACTTCGTCGAGGATTTCGTTGGGGGTGATCCCAATCATGTATGTGAGATCATTCAGTGATGGGTCCTTTCACTTATATTCAAATTTTTTATATTCTAATAAGGTTTGAGTTAGTGAATGATGAACATGGAAGTTTTTATCGAAATATTGGGGAATCCTGTTGATTGAATCCTATTTCATACCTTGTATTTATAATCCATGTTTCTGGACTATTTTTGGGTCTAATCTGTTGGGTAATGAAGTATTTGGTGATCCCTAGTGTTTGGGGTGGGATCCATGGGAGTTTACAAGAGTTAGAAGTGAAAATTGGAGAATAAAATTTGAAAATTTCATCAGACACCCCTGAGGCGCCGCGCCTGACAGAGTGCCTCAAGGTAGGCTCTGTTTGACAGGACTTGACGCGGCGCGCTAGTTAGAGAGCCCAGACAAGGGTCTGTTTGACAGGCCCTAGCGCCCCGCGCCTCTCAGAGAGCCCGACCCCCTGGAGACTCCGTTCTTTCCCTATCTTTTTGTACTAGTTCCTAAGTGATGTACCCTTCATTCCTAATTGATTCAACACTCTAAAGTATATATAAACATCATGAAATCATCCATAAACATGATATCATGATCCTTCAATCCATAATCCAAATTCAAGGATAGTTAGGATCAAAGTCAAGAAAGTAAAAAGCCAAGTTAAAAGCTATGAAGTGAATAAGTGTAAAGTTTTCAAAGTTCTTATAGTCTTACTTAAACGTTTGTAATTCCTTTTAAGGCTCAAGTTTGAGTTAAGGAAAAAATTAAAAGTTGAGTTCATTTCTCAAAAAGGTATAAGGGGATTAAGTATTTCCTAAGAGTTAAAGTTTCAAGTTAAGTAAAGAACAAGAGTTGAGTTCATTTCTCTAAAGTTAATAAAAGGGGGACTAAGTATTCCCAAAAGGTTGATAAACGTTTCACATTTAAGGAAACGATGATTTCCAAAGTAGTTTTTAGCTAAAAAGGGGAACATCAATTCCAAAAAGGAGTTTTTAAAGCAAAAGGGTTTAGTAAATTATCTCAACCGAAAGGAAGGAAGTTTTTATTTAAAAACTATGAGCCAAAGTATGTTTTGGGAGTAGTATTAAGCACCGATGTGGTAATGAGAGTTCAGAAACTCAAGTCCCCATGTAAACCATGTAGCCATCATGAGTATTAACGTATCATACTTTTTAGATGATCACGTAAGGTTAGGTAGTGTATCCACTAGGTAGATGATATTCTATACGACAACAAAGTATAGAACAGTTTTGGCAGCGTGGATTAGACGCTGTATCACCACTTAGTCTCATAGTGGTGGTTGTCGGTTAGAGAAACTCCCACATAAAACTATATTACTTTCATATATAAGTAAATTCGAGTTTATTATTGTTATATATATATATATATATATATATATATATATATATATATATATATATATATATATATATATATATATTATTGCTTTATATTGAGTTGTTATCTTTTGAGTTGAGCAGAGCCAACGTAAGTTCATCCTTACTCCATTTCAAGCTTTATAGTTTTACTTAGCATTCCAGCTCGCATACTCGTACATTCAATGTACTAATTCCAGTTGGCCTGCATCATTTTATGATACAGAAGCAGATAACCAAGATCAACACACAACGCTCTATTGATCCAGATTGAGCTCCAGAGTCAGTGGTGAACCTCCTTGCATTCCGGAGGACATCTATTTCATTTGCTTAGTATTTTAGTTGTAGGATATTATGGCGTCTGTCCCAACATCCCTCTTAGTCAGTTTAGAGGATTCGTAGACAGTTAGCGATTCAGTTTGAAGTCGTTTCACTTGTTGAGATTTAAGTTCCATTTTGGCCAGATATTATATGAAGTTTTTGTTTTGAACATGCTTTATTTCATAAGTAAGCTGAGTTTAGTCTTCCGCTAAGTTATGTAAGTCAGGCCAATGGTTCGCTTGGGAGCCAACAATGGTCTCCAAGTGCCGGCCACGTTTAGGGTGCAAGCTCGGGGCGTGACAAAGTCCATATGCAATACAAGACCAACATCATTAATAAAGTCAAGTCAACATAGTCATTACCAACATAAGTTCATATCAACATGAATAGTAGCATATCAAGAGCATATAACCAAAGCAACTCCAACATAATGTCACAACAACAAAGTATGTACAAGAATTCCTATCATCATGAATTATAAGACCCTTACCAACCATCCCATCCCAAGCCTACAAGTGCAATGTTCATGTGAAGTTCCATAACCCCACATAATCAAGTAAGCAAGGAAATAGATAATAAGTAATGCCTAACTTCATTTAACACATCATCATGAGTAGTTATCATCATACATAGCAATATGAACCAATAACATGTTCATAAGTTAAACTAACATAATATAGGATTATCAACATGAAAACTCAACACATGCATATCATTTAATTTATAAGAGCATAAGAACAACCTCTTAGGACTTCCTTCAAGGCCAACTAATGCAATGTATAGGTAAAATACCATACCATTACCTACACAAAGAAGAACCCCTTAAGTCGCCCTAGTTAGAGTTCACTTTATTACTTTCATTTTACTTTTGGTAACAATCGCCTTATCCGACATAGACCATGTGATCTAAACATGGAATCTGGTTCCATGAAACCCTACACTGAAGAAGGTTGTATACTTTCCAATGTAGGACCAAAACATTAAATAACATTCTAGGTGGATCCACTAGATAGTATTTCCTATGGGGGCAACATAGTTCAAGAACTAAGAGACATGTGTTGGACTTTCTTTATGCACAATTGCATTATAGTCACTATCTCATGAGAACACTTGGTGAATCTCCCCTCTATGGGGAATCAATACCTGTCATTGTCAAGTTCACTCGGTGCTAATCTAAAGTCCCTTTTTGAAATGTCTTTAAGTCATTCTTAATCATCATAAGTTAATATATGCCATAGGAGACTAACCCCTTATATATTCATAGTCATTAGCTCATAAGATATTGCATGATAATTTCCTTTCATTACAACCCTTCATTTGTGAGATTCACACACCATTATCATCATATCATAGTAAGGCACACAGGTGATTCACAATCAACCTTATATCATTATACCTTAATTATAATATCACAATTCATATAGTCAAGACATTTCATTTACATTCATCATTCCATCACCTACCTAATCTAATCACATGTAATACCTCAAGTGAACATCATAATCAAGTATAACCATCACAATTGAAGTAAGGATTCAAGATCACAAAGTCTTATCAATTTACCTTCAAAAGCCTTCTTCAAGATCTTACCCTCAATTCATCGCAATTATCAAATACTCACTCATCATCATCATAATGTAGTGAATTAAACAATAACATAACCAATTCTAATAATACTAATCATCTTCAAGTCCAATGCATAACTAGGGTTAGGGTAAATGATAAAATTTATAGACGTCATCATAAACTAAGACAATGATCAAGAACTACAACAATTAACTCATAAACAATCATATTCTACCATTAATAATAAAAGAAAACCAATAACAATTCAATTTGAAAGATAAATTTCGGAATAAGAAGGAAACCCATTTTTTTGACATATTTTGAAGTCAATTTGAAAAAGTCTCTTGGGGAATAAGATCTCAAGAGTGAAGAGCTTCCATACCTTAGCAGTCCTTTAAGATTGATGGAGAGAAAGTTGAAATCTTGCAGCCCTAATCCCCTTGAACCTTAGTCTTCAATGGTGTTCTTTGGGGAAAGAGAGAAAAAGAAGAGAGAAGGTGGAGAGATTTAAATTTGGTAGTATTGGGGTGTTGGGTTAGTGTAATGAGGATTAGTCCTTTTTATAGTCCCTTAACTAAATAAATTAAACACCCCTAAACCTTAATTAATTGTAAGAACCCAAAAAAGACTTAGGTGAACTAGAGTCTAACATGTTGGTATTGATGTTATAAGGTCCTAAGTATGTCTAATATATGGTATTGAGGCAGTAGCTAAAGTATTAGGTCTGTTGGAAGTCAAATGTTAAGGGACGACCAAAACGTTCGACGACTAAGTCACCTAAATTCCTCATATGAGGTTTTATGTGCTATTGTATGATTAATGAGGTTTTAAGGTCTATAAATGAGTTATTATAGCATTTATAGGAAGTGTGTCTATTTTTGTAGTGTTTGGAGGTCAAACGACCAAGAACGCCCATGACGTTCGAAAAATATGCCTTGAAATGACCATGTGGGTCTAGGCGTGTTTTGTCGAGTTTTATGTGTTCGTTTTAGATGAAATTCATATGAGAGGTGTTAAGCTCATAGAATATAATATTTGGATTAAAAACATCCGATAAATTATCTCCAAGGATCATCCAAGGGTCCTTGAGGAAGGACCCTAACCTGTTGTCCAGGCTGTCCCAGGCAGGCCCCAAACGATGGAGCCATCGAAGGTTCGTGGGCCTATCGACGGCCTGTCGATGGGTGTAGTCTTCAGGTACTTAGCCTGGGGGAAAAAATGTATCCATGAAAAGTCTTAGGACCCATCTACGGTTGCCAGCATGGCCCGTCAGTGGGCTGACGCTCCGTCAACGGGGTCGTCAGTGAGGGCTGTTGCTGCGCGCAAGTCTGCTGCCAAGTCAAGGGGTGAATTGTAAATTCACCCCACATCTAAATGTATGTATTGGAGGTTTATTAAGGGCATATTGGGTATTTTTTCACAAGTATATAAGTTTTTTACCACTTAGAATATTTTATTCTTCCAAATCAAAACCTCAAAATCTCTTAAGAAATCCCAAAGACTCCATTGAAGTAAAAATTGAAGAAACAACTTCGTGCAGAATTTTGAGTTGAAATTTTTCATCAAATTTAAGAATTATCATCCTTGAGGTATGGATTTTGATCCTTGAAACTTGTTTCATCAAGGATCCCAACTCTCAAGATGTTTTCTAAAGTTGAATTGTCCAATTTCATTATTCTACCATGGGTTCTTGCATAAATGATTTCTAAACATTGAATTATGAACTAATTGATATTTTATTGATGATTTCAATCTGAATTACCTATGAATACATGAATTGTATAAACCCTAGATTTTGACTAAGTTTTGGGTTACTTGATATTGATCTAATGTTGATAATTCTTATGTAGTTTCTTATGGGCTTTCTAATGATGTAACAATTGTAGTAAATTGATATGTAGGTTGTGTTAGATTGATGAAGTTACATTTAATTGACCTAGTTCATTTATTATTGTAGTTTTTATGTTTAATTGTTGGTTATGGCCTTGGGTAAGGGTCTTGTATTATCGAATTGAGTAGGTTGACTTTGAATTGGAGTGTTGAGGATGATGTGGGGGTATGCTTCCCTATTTCACTTATTTTTGATGTTTTTTATACTGGAATTCTATTGTGATTGGTATGGTCGACTTATGATTTCGTTGTTATGTGTTTTACTTGCGATTGATGTGGCCTTGTCGGCGTTACTTTATGCAATATGATGATCTTGGCCTTGTTGGCAACTTCTTGAAGTATTATGACTATTTGTGTAGTTTGATTATGTGAAGCATGACAATATCTATATACATGTGAAGTCATATGTGTATTCTTCTATTAATGTTGTCTTAGTTGATTATTTTAGACTATGACTTTGACATTATGAGTATAGTGTTAGGGTTAAGTCTTGGTTATTCTTACTTGGATGTATGAGTCTATGTTGATTACATTGATGATGTTATGATAGTATAAGATGACTTGAAGATGTTAGGGTTATTTCTAGGTGCTTCTAGAATGACTTGCATTATGAGTTAAAAGTGAAGTATGTGATGTATTGTCTTGGTTGACTTGTATCTCTTGCTTGATGTATATATGATTATGAATATGGGATGACTTGATTTAGGGTGTTAGAAGTCTTAGTCTTGAATGTATGAATGACATGTGACCTTAAATGATGTTAGGAGAGTCTTTTATGTGAAAACTTTGACTTAAGGGTAAGGTTAAGATTGTTGAAGTTGTAAGCCGTAATAGTATCCTTAAAGTAAAAGAATGATGGACTTAAGGTTAGTTGGTTGTAACAACATCATATTAATCCTTAGGAAAGTCATCATGAGTTTCTTGTCACCATTGTGAGGTAACCCTAGTGGACCTTTCCTTGATAGGGTAAATGTGATCGGGTTATGAAATTGTTATGGAAACCTTTTATGTGAACCTAATGTGTAAATTACTCTATGAGAAAGTAGGATAGCACCGAGTGAGGATTGTAAGGGTAATTAATTCTAGTTAAGTATGAGACTAGAATACAAATAAGCCCTTCATATTCCTTAACCATGTGCCTACATGGAATGTGTCCAAGTTCTACCATTGGTAAGTAGAACAACCTCATTGGAGTAGGATAGAACTCCGATTCCATATCTTGCTATCATAGTCTATATCGGTTATTGCCTATTCTCATCATGTGGAATACCTATTAGCATTGGAGAAGTTTATGAGGTTTAGGTGGTGGCATGGGACACTATCTAGAAATTGCACAATAGGCTTTGAAGGTGTTACTTGGAGTTCCTAGGTCTTTTTTAAGACCATTACTTGAATGTTCTTTGTGTGATGTATGAGTCTTAATGAATTAATGAAATAATGACTTATGTTATGAATTATATAAATAACTGAGCACCTAATCTAAAGTGACATAAGCATTCCTTAGCTAAAGTGTGAAGAGGACATAAAGGATGATCTCTTCATGTCTTATCTTTGGAAGTCTTGGGGATGACTCTAGTTAGGGAAGTTGGTTGATTTTGTGGACATGATCTAAGACTTAGGTAGTCTTAAGGACTATTTAGGTAATCTTGAAGAGGTCGCTATGGACGTTATTTTGATTTACTTAAGTAGGTATTTTGATAGCCTTTGGATGGAGAATGTCATATTATTTATATGTTGATATGTTTGATATCTTGAAGTGTGTATGTGAATCATTATAAATAGTCTTGAGGATCAGTTAGGCCATGCCTAGAGAGGGTGTATAGGCGGTCTTTCTTTGTGTTGCTTAAGTTAGTATTAGGATAGCTTTGAGTGGGATGATTACATGCTAAAAGGTTTCTAAAGTGAAGTTTAAGCAATTCACTGTAACAGTGAATTTAGTCACTGTACAGTGAATGTACCTCACTAGTAAGTGGTCAAAAATTATGATTTGTTGTTTAAATGTTTCCTTATATGTTCGTAGGGTGTTAAATATTTTTCTTATGATTATAATATGATTTTTGAAATGAAAAAATGCATATTTCAAATAAATGCTTGTTTTCATGATTTTATGCATAAAGCCATACTTAGTACATGTGGTTGTATTAACTCCATGCTTTTATCTATCTATATAGTTCTTGGTAGGTGAAGAGCTTTGGGAAAAAGGCTTGGACTTAGAAGATCGTTCAAGAGAAGTTGAAGTATGTCCTCACTTGACTCGAGGGAATATATGTCTTTTATGTTTTCATTCAAAGTATTATAATAGACTAAGTATTTCTATATTCGTATTTTGAAGTATGGGCCAAGTCTCAAGTATTCTTATGTCTTAAGATGATGAGACTGAGACTTAGTATTTCCTATTACTTTTATATGAAAGATATTTTGAAGACTATATTATGTTTTATGAAAATTTTTAATTCCACACTACTTTTCTCTATGTTTATGCGATGAATGATATGAAAGGGCTTGTATAAGACCTTTGTGAGGTCGAGTACGACGGTTACAATTCGAATTGTACCCTATCTTCTAGGGTGTGGTTTTGGGATGTGACAAGCTTGATATCAGAGCATAAGTTTGTGAAAGTAGTATGAGGAATCAAGAAGTTTCATCAAGTCACGTCTAGCATTGGCATATGACTTTTGTCCACTTTGAGTTATTTTCAATCTTTCTCTAATAATTCAAACTTTCTCCATAGATAAATTTATCAACTCAGGATCTATAAATGCAAATTCACCCACTTCAAACAAACTTATAGGAGATTTAGACCTCCTACCATATAGAGACTTAAATGGATCCATATTAATACTTGAGCGATAGCTGTAATTATACACAAATTCAATTAAAGGCAAGTGATCATCCCAATTACTCTTGAAGTCAATTACACACGTTCTAATTATATATTCAAAAGTTTGGATAGTATGCTTTGATTGCCCATCAGTTTGAGGATGAAAGGTCATTCTAAGTTTGACAAGAGTACAAAGACCCGATTGGAAAGATTTCCAAAACAGAGAAGTGAATTGGGTAACACGATCGGAGATAATGGACAGGGGTACTCCATTCAACCTAAACATTTCCCTCAAGTTCAATTTCGCATAGTCCTTCGTTGAATAAGAAACCTTAATGAGAATGAAATGAGCCGATTTCATCACATGATCTACTATAACCCATATCAAGTAATATTGCCACCGGGTGCAGGGTAAACCAATAACAAAGTCCATATTCAATTTGTTCACTTATAAGTAGGAATACTGATGTCTCAAGACAAACCTCCAAGCTTTTGATGCTCAACATTCACTTATTGTAAATTTAGACACTTAGCCACGAAATTCTGCGATATCATTCTTCATCTTATTCCACTAACAAACCTCCCGTAAGTCATGTGTCACAATTCGGATTCTGGAATCCGAATCGCGACCGGTGTCGTGAACCTCTCAGAAGTCGCAAAGAAGCCTCTTCTTATCTTTCATCACAATCATATAGTTAAATTTGCGGAAAATTTAAAACTTTTAAAACATACTTAAGTATACATAGACATCATGTAACTACTACATAGATTTATATTCTAATAAGCTCAAACTAAACAACCATCTACAATTGATGAAACAATTCAAATAAAAGTATCAATATATAATGTAATAGTTTGCTAAAATGACCTTGACACAAAGCTTCAAATAAAACATATGAAAAGAAACACTAGGGACAACATCCACTAGATATGTCTAAGTGCTAAGCTAGAATGATAGGAGCAACATCCTTGAACTCAAGAGGTCCTACCAAAGTCTAGATTTCGCTAAACCAAACCGCTTCAATGAGTGTTCAATCTGCTCTCTGACCTGCACCTATAAAATAGTAATAGTATAGGTTTAGTACACACTTGTACTAAGTATGGGTGTATGCACACATACACATAAGGACTATGCATGATCAAGGAAAACTCTTCATATAACAACATGTCATTTATGGGAAGTGAAGTCACCAGACTTTCTTAATTCGTTATTTGTGAATTATGGTATAAATATCACATATTTTAATGCATTCAAAGAACACAACTCATTTTCTATATGAACATAAGACTTTAGAATCATGAACATAATTTTATAACACATCGAACAAAAATTTAGAAATTTGCTCCTCCAAACCCTAGAGCTCTTTTCCCAACACTCAATTTATTTTTCATTCGTTTTCTTCTTCTTTTTGTGTAGTTTAATGATCGCCTTAATCCTATGTCTTACTTAGCAGTTCAATGATTCATTATAGTTCCACACCTACAATGAATCAAGCAAGTAATCCAAAAGACTAGAGAAATGATTTGGCTACCCATTATGTTTTACTCCCCTTTATTGGCATAATAAAAGAAGTCACTGTAAGCCAATTTTTATTTAACTATGCCCATTATTTGATCATTTACATAACGTGAAGATAACGAAGTATATATCTTTATTCAGCAAAAGCCAATAACTCGTTAAAACTTCATTCTTATCAACCACAGATGATTTGACATACTGAAGCTCTTGCTTTAGTTAGTTCACTATGAACTTATGTTTCTACTTCTTTGCTTTGTTATTCACTTTGAACATGCTACTTTTATTCTTTCTTACTATCTTAAAGAGTTCTTCAGCATAAATGGAAGTAGATCATGCGAGCTATGAAATCCAGTGTCTCCCCCACACCGAACAGAGGTAGTTCACCGGTTAAGGTGAATCAATATTTTTTTCTACCCCACAATGAAAATGGGGGTTCACCGTCTAAAGTGCAACCATGTCAGTGTCTTCCCCACACCGAAAAGAGAGGTAGGTTTCACAGGTATACTGAACCGAGTACTTTCTGTGAGCATTAACCGAGATAGATCATGTGATATAAACATGAAATCCAGTGTCTTCTCCTCACTGAAAAGGGGTGGTTTCACCGGCCAAAGTGGAACCGCATCATACCTAGATCTCTTAGGTGGAATGCACTGGCTAGTTCCTATGCTAGCAACATAGTTCGAAGACTAGGAGACATACAGAGACTACTTATCCATTTTGGTGGTAGACTCATCTCATGAGACTTTCATGTGCTGGCACAATCTCATTGCTAGTCTATCGGTTCTTTGCTAAACTTCTTTTTCTTTACATCTTTTAGAGTTTACTTAAACATTATGGAAGCTTGCTTCTAGTTATGAGGTTTACTTAAATCTTTGGATAACCGTTCATCCCTTTCTTTACTTGATGAAATGTGAATTCAACCTTACATTATCATCATGGTGTTAATGAGACTTGTCTCACGATTATTAACACCCTTTTTGTGAGTATTTTTAACATAATTCTTTAGGTGTGAGTGAGATTTGTCTCACTTCTTCTAAATCGTTCTGGTTACTTTCATAATTCTTAAACTTTTAATTATTTTATTACTCACCTTATCTTGTTCAATGACATTTGATAGATTTATACCACTCTTTATGAACGTTATAAATTTTGTTCAATGTACTTACTTATATTCATAGTTCATTTGGAAAGGGTATGTTGGGACTTGTCCCGATGATTGGCATACCCTTGGCTATGAATTCAAAGTTACATTGGTCATGCTTAATTTTGTGTAACTTAGTCATTAGCCAATTTTTCATCATATCTTTGAAATAGCATTGAAAGCCAATTCCATTCAACTTTTTGGACAATGTATTGTTAGCCAATTTATTGGCATAAACCAGATTTTCACTTAACCATTTTCATTATGTTATAATTAACCAAAATCAGTTAGTTTCATGAGTGTACGATAGTGATCTCCTCAACATAAACAAGTCGACATTTTAACATTTAACAGTAACTAAACTTCTTAGCCGAATCCTAGCAGCTTCATATTCTAGAACACAATTAAGCATTACATAATTCTTTATTTCATATAACTAATACTCTAATCATATTAATCAAGTATATAGGCCTCATAAGTCATAAAAAATCAAGAACCTACACATTATGATCAGTTAGCACCACATACCAACAACATGTTCGAGATTAAATCTATATACTTATAGAATAGAAAACAAGGATAACTAGGGAGATGGACGTTTTACAATATCATTGGGAACAACCCTAGTTTCGATATTCATGAATTCAAAACGTTTAAAAGGACTATTGGAGAAAGAAATCCAGGAGATAAAACCCATACCTTATGTAGAATTACACCTACGAAGATCACCTTGCACAAAAACTTGAAGAATACCTTGTAATCGCCTAAGGAGAATTTCTGCCTTTCTTATGATTTTGCTCACTGTTTCCAGTCGTGAGGCTTCTAGTGTTTGAACACGAGTCTAAGTTTTAGGAACTTATCTTGACTAATTCAGATTAATCTAATTAAGTTAATTAAATAAATAAATAAATTAATTACTAAAACGCCCCTCCTAAGTTGTCTAGAAATAGGAAAACATTTAACTTAGTCAAATCTGAAATTTTTCCTAAGAGTTTCGGCCTTGCTTGTGAATTTTCCTTAATTAATTACTCTCTCAATTTAATTAATTAAGGAACCTAGGGTAATTACAAAAGTACCCCTAAATTATTGGGACAATAACTAACCCTTTTGGACCATCCTATGTTAAGTACTAGGATGTTTTTTAACTAGTTACTAGGTTAGTGTCACCCAATTAAGTCTTAGGTTGTCAGGTGCACTAGATTGTTTATTTTTGTTTGTGCTAGGTAAGTTAGCTATTTAGGTCAGTTAGTTAGAGCCTATAGTTGGTTAGAGAATTAGGCGCCACATGGAGGGACCCGCTCGAGCCCTTTCCCTAACCATCCTAATCAAATTCGGTTAGGTTGGTCGGACCTTGGTTGGTTACACATGTGCTTGCTTGCAAATGTGTTGCTGCCCACTTGCCCAACCATGCTCTTCTATTATTGCATTTGGAAAGTTATTTGGAAAGTTCACTCCTTGTCCAAGGATTCTCACTATGTCCTTGGACATTGCTTAATTTACTTGATCATTTTAATTTGTCATGTGCTATGGTACCTAGGCTTAGTACATGGATACCTCGTACCTAATGTGCAAATGCTAGGAAACATATGTTTTTAGCTTAGTGTCTTCATTGCAGGTACATTTCTTAAACAAGCTTATTAATACTTAGAAAATTGGCTAAAACCCTTTAAGCCAATATTTTCTAATATGCCCAATATTTCTAAATATTGGGTATTGGGATGCCTATGTACCTCCAATACCTATTCTTAAAACTTAATAGACTCTTCATTATATGAGTACATTTTCTGGAATGTTACATCACGATACATCTTTATGGCTCCTAGGTGATTTGAATATCGAGAACTATGGGTTTCTGATAAGGTCAATTCTCTCAAATTATCTACATTGGGAGAACACAAATGACCTTGATACATAGAACAACATCTCCCTCTTGGACTTTTTATGCACCACTTCTTTCAATTCATCCAGAGTCGGATCAAGAACTTGCTTGGCTTTCACATACACTAAAAAAGACTATTATGAACTATTTTAAACCACAACACCACCTTTGGTGGAGTCTAACAATTGAACACCCATTCGGGCAATTCTGAACATCTCAAACTAATTCCTTCTTGGTATTTTATACATGAGCAAGACTACCCATTGACAATTTACCACGAGCATTCACCACCATATTTGCTTTAATAGGGTGATAGGGAACACTAATATCATAATATTTTAGTAACTCAAGCCATCTTTTTTGGAGAAGATTTAGATCTTTTTGTTTGTACACATATTGCAAACTTTTATTTTCAGTAAGGACAATGACATGAACACCAATTAAGTAATGCCTCCAAATTTCCAAAGCAAATACAAGACGTCACAAATTCTAAATCAAGAGTAGGGACAGTTCTTTCTATTCATCTTAAGTTACCTTCGGTCATAGGCAATGACTTTCACATTTTGTGTAAGGACACCTCATAACCAATTTCTTGAAAAATCACAATAAATAATGAACCCATTTGTTCCTTTCGGTAAAGTCAACACTGCAACGGAAATAAGTCCATCTTTCAATTCCTAAAAACTATTTTCACAAGATTCTAACCATAAGAATTTGGATTTCTTTTGGATCAATGTCTTCAGTGGAGAGGCAATCGATGAAAACCCTTCGACAAACCTTATATAGTAATTGGATAAACCCAAGAAACTTCTAATATTTAGAGGTGATAGAGGTATAGGCCAACTATTTACCACATTTGTTTTCCTATGATCTACCTCAATACCCTTTCCAAAAAAAAAAATGTGACCAACAAAATCCACGAATTTTAACAGAAACTCACCTCTAGTGAACTTTGCAAAGAGTTATTTGTCCTTGAGGACTTGCAATACAATCTTCAAATGATCGGTATGATCTCCCTCACTCCTTTAATAGATCAATTATCTTCAATGAACACAATCAAAGACATGTAATTGTATTGCCTAAACACTCTATTCATCAAAGGCATAAAAACATCCAGAGCATTAGTCAATCAAAAGGAAATCATCAATAACTTATAACGACCATGTCAAGTTCGAAAAGTATTTTTTGGAATATCATCCTTCTTCACCCTCAATTAGTGATAATCCGATCGGAGGTTAATCTTAGAGAAGTAACTTGCTTCTTTTAATTGGCAAAATAAATCATTTATCCTTGGGAGAGGATATTTATTCTCAATGGTAACCTTGTTCAATTGACAATAATTGATACACATACGAAGCGAGCCATCTTTTTTTTGAACAAAAAAATGGAGCCCCATTTGAAAGATACTCGGTAACAAAACTCTTATCAAACAAATCTTTCAATTGGTTTTTAAATTACTTAATATCTATCAGATCTATTAGGTAAAGAGGAATAGAGATAGGTTGCATTCTGGGAAAAGGTCAATACCAAAGTTTTTTCCCTTTCGAGCGGAATTTTTGGTAGATTATCAAGAAACGCTTATGCAAACTAATTTACAATGGGATCGACTCAAGAGTAGGGTTTCAGAATCCATAACCATCACCCAAACTAAATGGTATATGCAACCCTTAGGAATCACCTTTCTAACTTTAAGATAAGAAACAAACTGACCTTTCAACATATAATTTACTTCTTCGTACTCTAGAGTTAGACACTACCATTTCCTCATTAAGGTTTAGAGTTAGACACCCTATATTTTTTGAATCTAGAATAAGCATTTGAGGAGCCTTGATGGGAAAAACATTCACAGATTTTAGAACCAGTACATCCATTGGACCTTGAATATGAAAAGTCACCATCACCGGTCCTTTTCTTATTTATCTCTCTAGATCTTCCCTTAAGTTTCTCTTCTTTTATTTGTTGAGCATGTAATATTAGACGAGAAATTTCCATAACACTGATAAGCATGGTGGTACGACAATATTTAAATACAATCTTGAACACTCCCAACACAACTTTTCTTATCCCTGCCCTAGGGTCGGTAACCATAATAGGAGAATACTAAGAAAATTTTGTAAACTTCAAAGCATATTCATTCACACTCATGTTTCCTTGACGAATGTTGATGAATTCAAGTACTTTTTCCTCCCTCATTTCAAAGGGAAAGAATCTATTAAGGTAAGTAACCATAAACTTTTCCCAATCGAGAGGACCTGCATCGTCTGCCCTTCCTTTCTTCCATTGGTTGAACCGAACTTGAGAAACACCCTTAAGTTAGTAAGTATCCAATTCTGCCTTTTCCACCAGCATCACTCCCGTGATCATTATCGTCTTATACACTTCATCAATTAACTTTTGAGGATCTTCCTCGACCTTGAAACCATGAACTCCGGGGGATCCATTCTAGTAAAGTCCCTTACTTTAGATGTTTTCTTACCCACATTAAGGTTAATGGGGACTACAAGCTCCCTATTGAATTGAGTCATCATAGCTTGAGTCAATACTTGAAAAGAATCCTGAAACACCACATTAGTCATTTGCTCGACAAAAGGATCGAAGGAAACTTGAGGACTTTGAGAAGAAGCTTATTTTTGCACATTCTCATTCGGATTCCTCCTAATGTATGCTCTTTGAGGGGCCATAT
Source organism: Solanum arcanum (assembly GCA_027789145.1). Taxonomy (NCBI): domain Eukaryota; kingdom Viridiplantae; phylum Streptophyta; class Magnoliopsida; order Solanales; family Solanaceae; genus Solanum; species Solanum arcanum. The sequence goes on along the minus strand of CM050942.1, from coordinate 54,733,100 downwards.
CTTAAAAAGTATTAGGTAGGGATTAGAAGAAAGGACATATATAGTTGCATTCTATTGCACGACTTAGAGTAATAAAAGAAGTGGAGTTTCCTAATCATCTTATATCATCTTATTCATAATTATTTTGCGCTTCACACTCATGAACAAAAATTTACTCGGCGTAGATTATGAGACATCCTAGGACCTTTCTAAGTTGTGTGCTCTGAATACCAAGTGTGTCATGATCCAAAGTAGTCCCTAGACGTAACATGGTGTATAGGACCCTAAAAGGCCCTACACAAGATACTTAGATAATATATTTTAAGAGATCAAAAGACATTTTTTATAATAAAGAGTTTGTCAAAAATTATGTGAAAGTCTACATAGTCTAAATCTATTACATCAAGAGTTATTGGGACGTAACCCATAATCAAATACAACATCGTAAAAGAAAATACAACAAGCAATAAAAGGTTTGTTCCTTGCAACATGAGTACTCACCACTTTTCAAAACTACTAGAGGTGATCATTAGCCACAGGGATGCAAAATCGAAGTGTCGAACCCTACATTTGTGATACAAAGTAGTAAAGAGTATGACTTAGAAAAAAAATGTACCAAGTATGATAGTAATGCTTAGATATATAAAAATTATGCTAAAAAGGACCTTTCAAGACATGCAAAGACCACGTTAAAACTATAAGATAAGAGGTTAGGAAACATAATCGCAATCTTAGTCAATGCAAGTAAAAATAATCTTTAAACAATTGTGAGATACTTCTTGAAGTAACCTTAGTTCATCAATATTGTGGAAAATAGGCTTAACGTACATAGAGACCATGTGAGCTATAACATGGAATCTGGTGTTTGCCCCACACCAAAAAGGGGTGTCCTTACTTGCCAAGGTAAGAACCTTTTCTTCTAGCATATGTGAATGCACTAGATAATGTCTATCTAATACGATCATCAGATATCTAATTAAATCATCCTATGGTGGTACATAGGTATGGGATAAGGAGATTGTTACTAGAAACTCAACCTCTAGCTAAAAGAGAGCTTCTATCTTTATATCCTCTCAGTGCTAATTTCTAAGCATAATTCATCCAGAATAGTTGTAACGCTTGACTTGTCTTATCATTCATGGAAGGCACGTCAAGTGGTAAATCTGATCTAGGTTTCATTAGAATAGATTCTAAAACTTGATTCAAAGTTTAGCCGTTAAAACTTTTCAACTCTAAGAAACCTTACTTGAGAAAACCCTTTCACATTCATGTATTGAGTAGTAAGTGAGAAATCCTTTCCCAACAACAATAACACATATGCTTTACTCTCACAACAACTTAAATTATTTTCATCAACTTCATAAAGAACATGTATATCTTCGTAAACCCATCTTGTATAATTCAAAACCCACATTATATCATCATAGCTTAGAAACGTGGATTATGAATGGGTTCATGAGGATTCATCTTCAAAACATTAAATTATCTCAATTCATGCATAATATTTCGTAAAAGAATCCATTGAATCAATATTGAAAGGAACCATGATATGGAAGAAAATCCTAACTTCAATTGGATACTTCTAAAATGTAAATTGGAGAATTTAGGAACACTGTGGAGGAAAGAGCTCCATAGGTGAGCATTATCATACATGGAGTTCAAATCCCTCAAGCAAATTTGGTTAATTTGGAGACTTGATCTTGAAACCGTAACTTGATCACTTCTTTTTCTTCCTTAGAGAGATAAATATTTGAGAGGATGACTTGATCTATTTTTTGGAATTTGAGAGAAAAAATTGAATTCGATGATTTGGGGGTAAAAATTATTATATAAGGCTTTGTATAGAAGGAAAATTGTCGTACTATTGAGTGAAAAAAATTGGGAAAAGACTGGAACGACCAAGACTTAAAATTGCTGAATTGACTTTCTAGAAGGCCTTCATGGCCCATCTAGATCATCAAGACCCATCAAGTAGATCATTAAGATGCACTGCACGATAAGGCTTCACTATTTTGGGCATAACGTTTTACTCCAAGCTTGGAATTAGGCAAACTCGATGGCGTTGGAAAGATGACTCGAAGATTTTTAGTTAGATAAGTCATGGTCCATCTAATTCAATTTGTGGTAAAGTATATGATCCTTGGAAATTGAACCTAAACTCTAAGTATGATACACCCCCTTCACGGATGACTTTACAGTCAGTGAAAATCTTCCTAGACGGTTTAGATGTTTGTGGTCCTTAACTAGTAGCTAGGGGAGAAACACCTTCTGAGTAGGACACATAACTACCCATTGGACGGTCTATCAACCTCATCATGGGCCATCTAGGCGTTCCTGGGAGGGTCACCTGCCTGGGGTAGGTTTTGGGAACTTACCACGAGAAACCAAATGGACCTTGGTCCCCTACACAACCCATTTTTGGGGGGGTTTCATTGTCCATTTTTGGGTTATTGGCAAGAAAATTTGACTCATTTCTAGCCATTCTATAATCCGAGGTGTTACGGTTATAACATTTAGTTATTAGAAGGCCAGATCAAGGTTTCTCTTAGAACCAAGTAGTTCATGAAGATGCACTGCCCAACAAGGCTTCACTATTTTTGGCGTAACCTTTTACTCCAAGCTTGGAAGTAGGCAAACTCGGTGGCGTTAGAAGGAGGACTCAGATATCTTTAGTTTGATAGGTCATTGTCCATGTAATTTAATTTGTGCTAAAGGATATATATGATCGTTTGAATTTGACCCTAAACTCTAAGTCTGATCAATCCTTCACGGATGACTTGATGGTATGAGTGAAGATTCTCAGACATTTACACGTCTATTGTCTCAACCAGTGACTAGGGGAGAAACATCATATGACTAAGCCACATGACGACCCATTGGGCGGTCTGTCAACCTCATCATGGGTCATCTGAGCGTTCGTGTGAGGGACACATGCCTGGGAAGGTTTCGGGAACTTACCACGAGCAACCAAATAGATCGTAGTCCCGTATATAGCCCGTCTAGGGCTCCGTGAAGGCTTCCATTATCCAATTTTGGATTATTGACAAGCTTGTTTTATCCTTTCTAGCCTTTCAGTAATCCCAGGTGTTACCATTACAATATTTTGTTATTAGTAGCCAGATTAAGGTTTCTCTTGGAACCAACAATGGTTATAACGTCTAGTTGTGTCTAGGGTGTTGACGCAATTCATGACATATACATACCGAATAAAAAGACTGTATAAATAAAATATATCATGTAAGAATTTTTGTATGCGTACTTTTTTAAGAACGAATCACATATTATTGTCATCATAAAAACAATCAAATAAATTATAAGAATGATTCTTAGTTCCCTATACAATCGTAATTAGGCCAAATAAATACAATATTCCTCTAACTTGATCCTCATTTTCATTTAGGCATATCATTTCAACTTTGTTCTACTTCAACCGACTAAACACTATTATATTATTACATAACATTTGAGTATGACTGTAGTAAAGAGGTAATTTTACAAAGAGTGTACTACTAATGAATAATATTGTTGTTATAGGTAGAACGTTTTTATAGAGAATAAAATAAAACATGAAAAATTGATTATGGACAAAATCAAGGCATTATAACAAATGAATGTATTCATGTATTTTTACCTATGAATTACTTACATTAATACATTGCAAAACTTTTTTGGTAATAAATGATAAATATCAATTTTGTTTGTATTTTCCATTTTAGAACACAAATTTACTAAAGCAACAAAAACAAAACCTAAATCTGGGTTGATATTTTACCCACCATCATCAATGTAGTTCTCCGACGTCAAAACTCAACTTTAGTCCATCTCTATCTCCCCCCCCCCCCGGTTAGTCAATTCTAAGTGTAAGTTGCTTCTGTTTTTCTCATGAAATGAATACCCTAAACCCTTTCTCTTGTCAATTTTAACAATAGACATCAGTTTTAAATTCACTAAAATTGTTTTATTTATTTGTGATTGAAGGTTTCAAATTTTATTGATCTTTGATTTTAGAAATCTACTCCTTTTCCATAATTAACCTTTTTTGTATTAGTCTGTGAACATTTGGGGATGTAAAGAGGGGAACTTTTTTTATCCTTTGTGTTGTGGTTTTCTAAATCTTGGATAAAAGTCATAGCAATAAAATTTAACACATTTATGAAATCCTTCCTACTGGTTTTAGAAGAGAAGAAATTGCACGAAAAGAATAAAAAGAAAGAAAGTGTATAAATTAACATTGAAAGATTGATGTATTTTAAGTGCAGTCTAAAAATATATTTATAATAAACTACAACTTCTAAACCTAAAATTAAGCAAGAGGATATTGTGAAAGTACCAAACTCCTAAAGTCTATAAAATACTATTTATTTAAAATTCAAATAGAATTCAAATCGTAATTGAAAAGGCTAAGTAGTTGAGTAGGTCTATTTTAATAAAAATACAACAGGAAAACTTCACAATTCTAAAGAAAATTTTCAACATTGTTTTAGGAATTGCAAAAAAATTTGGCCTTCTATCATGGGATCCCCAAACTTGATGTCTGAAAGTGATCTTGTGAATATATATAAACACATTTATCTTTGGGCTAGTAGTAAATAAAATTGACTTCTCATTTTGAATATAACCATTGAGTACTAAATCTTTTTGCATGTCCTCCTTCATTTGCATCTTCAATTTAAACTTATCCATTTTATTTTCCTGAAACATAGGTAACTCTTCCATTGCTTTGATTACTTTAGGAATATATAAAGTTCCTTTAAACCTAAAAGGTTCACATTTTGCTTTTGCTTTTACAATTCGAGGATCATCTTTTAAATTTTTCAGCCTGTGATCTTTTTCATGTTCTACATAAACATCTTCATTAGATCAAATAAAAAATATTTACCTCTCATTTTAATGTTTAAAACTTCCTTTCCAGCACCATCATTGATAAAACAATACTTATCTTCAAAAGATACTTCGTATCCTTTTTCTACCAACTGATAAATATTCAACATGTTTTGATCAATATCAGGTACATAAAGAACATTTGAAACTACTTTATTAACTGAACTTGTTTTGATGACAACAATTTCTTTTCCTTCGACAAAAACCTTGTCATTATTTTCGATCCTAATTATGAATATTTTAGTAGGTTTTAATTCATTAAACAAACTCCTGTGATAAGTTATGTGGTTAGTGCCACCACTATCAATCAACCAAAATTTTCTTGAAACCCTACATAAGACACATGTTGCAACAAAAAAGATGGTCTTTCTTTTCTTGATTGACCACATGTACATCTACTTTTTGGTATTCAAATTTATTTTTGCAAAATACTGGTTCATGGCTAAGCTGATTGCACATGCTACACTTCGCATCTGGACTTTTCAAATATTTGTATGGTGGATGACCCATTTTTTCCACAGTGCTCATAAGGTGAGTAATTTTTAAAAATTTAACCCCTTCTATGAGTTTTATATCTTGTTGTTAAGGATCCTTTAATGATAACATCTTGTATCATAATTCTTCTTTGCTTAGGTGTTTGCAAAAAAATTAGCAACTCTGCCAAGGTAATCTTGGTCAGATCATGAGCAGTCTCAAGCAAATGTCTAGTTTTTTCTTATCAACCACTCCATTGTTCAAACGGCCTCTCAATTTTGAGAGGGTTCATAAATTAAGATTGATGAAGAATACCATATTGATTTATGTAGTTCTTAAGCGATGTTGACATGAATTCTTTAGTATTGTAACTCCGCTCATCACAAAATTTAGAGAAATGGGAGAATGCTTCAGAATAATTTTTCATTAAGGAAATCCATATTATTCACGAAAAATTATCCACAAAAGTAACAAAATATTTGAACCCAACCTTAGACACAATGGGATATGGTCCCTAATTATCTTAATGAAATAATTCTAAAGCAAAATAAATCCCATTATGATTCTAGGCTTAATGAGTGCAAATGACAAGACTAAAAGTCGATTGAAGGTACATTATGAAACTGAGAACATAGTTTTTTTAAATTTGGTAGAGAATTCTGTCCCAATTGACAACGCGCTGCAAATGATGAAAACCATATTTGAGTAAAAAATTGATGTAGGCACCCATGCATCAAGAATGTGGAGACCTTCAGATACATGTCCTTTAACAATAATTTGCTCCATCATAAGATCCTAAAAAGTAAAATAATTGGGAAATAATGAGACAAACATTTTAGTTCTTTGATAATTTTACTCACATAAATCAGATTAAATGTATAATATACCCATCATCTATGATAACAAGGGATAGTGCTTCATGTGATTAAAATTTTAAGAAAATTATGGAATTACATGTCATGTCATTTCTGGAAGTCGTATCCAAGGTCTTGTTGCTTGAGAAAGAAATGAGACATTTGTTACCCGACTCAATAAGGGCAGGGGCTAGAGTGGTTCCTTTTATTGTTCCCAATACCTTGTAAATTTGGCATACTCAAAGGTTGGAAAATGTAATAGTTGAGGGTGAACTAGTGGCAGTAAAATTGTTGGATGTGAATCTGTAATTTCTTAAAATTTTGCTTCATGTGCCCGGGTTACTTACAATAGCAACAAGTATTGTCATTGTCTCCTCCTTGTTATTGTTGTATCTCCCAGCATCATTATCTCCTCTTTTGTTATTGTTCCATCTCCTAGAATCATTGATGTTGCTCCGCCTTCCTACAACATCATTGCTATTGTTCCATTTATCTACATGATTGTTGTTGTTCCATCTCCCTATACATTATACCCGCTGAAAACAACTATGAGAGAGAATATATGATTTAGGAGTCTCAAACTCAGAGGGGAGTACATCTAAAAAACTCATTAGTATCATTTGTTCCCTCCAAACTTGCCACAATTTGATATTAATGCTGCATTATTATTTGCATATAAATTGATGTTTTATATATTTTTGTTAGTTCAAAGTGAGAAGATCCATATTATAACAGGAACATAATCATCTATTGACAGGGTTTATTAAAAAATATGGCTTGAAATAGATTTCCCGATAAATGATGACACGGAGGAGTCTTTAGTACCTGGAGTGTTTGAGATACCTGGATAGCCGGCTGTTGTTATTAACGAATTGCCTCCCGTTTCTTAAGTGTTGACACCTTTTATCCCTTACCAACAGTTACTGACGCAGCAGAAGAATCACTTGACATTGTTATTGGTTCATAATTTTAAGGAAGAGAAGTTTGCAAGTTGTTGGCGAACCAGTATTACTATGGGGAAATGACTGACTTTGATGCGGAAGTTAAATAGTTAAAGGTGAAGTATGAAAATAGTAATGTTGAAGAACTTGAGTGGAATGAGTTGGACCAAGTTCTTCAGCCTTTGAATTTGAATATTCCTCTGGCAACAATAGTCCTAGAGTCCATCAGGAGAAAGCAGAGATCCAATAAAAAACCAGGGAAATCCAAGGGTGGAACCACAAATGAAGGCGTAAAAAAAGAGTAATACATGATGAAGAAGGATGTCATTTTTACATAGAACTCCAAGCATGTCTTACATGACATGGATTTTATGATAAGTGGTAATTAAACATTTTCACAGTTGCGGTAATCGTATAAAGACTCTAATAAAGTCTCAAAATGGACTTCTTCTATGTCTCCTGACAAGATAATTGTTTCAGATGGGTCATTGAAACTTGAAATATGTTATTCTTGTTTTATTTTCTTTCAAGTTCAGTGATGAACAATATTCGTTTGAAAGTATTTCCTGGTGTTTAGTTACCAAAAACCAAAAGTGAATAGTTTCCATTTAGGGTTGAGAGTCATTTTCCTTTATAACCATCTACATTTGTACGCATGTTACACTCTGTGTCAAAACACGCCTATTTTAGAGGAGCTTAGATTTGGAAGAGCATGAATTGAAATAGCCTTGTAACTAAACAATATGACAAAACTATTTTTATAAAGTCAAATTATTAGTTAATAAATTTTAAATTACATTTTGGTCATCTTGTTAAGTTGAAACCCTTCTCCTTTCTCAGCTTGAACTTGTTCTAAAATCCCCCAAAACACTTTTGGAATGTCTAAATTAACTTATTGTCTTATTAGATCCTTAACATGGGTGTTTAAAATGTTTTCAAGTTGTATGGGTAAGAAAAAGACCAAAATACCCCTCTCTCAAACAGATAAAATGCCTTAACTAGAGAAGCTGCACCCAAACAGGCATAACTCCTTCACGTGAGCTCGGAATCTAAAAAACTCAGAGGAGTTTGAATGAAGGATCAAAGATGTTTGATTCAATACCTCATGGGCCACCTAAATCTTTATCTAGATGAAAGTTATAGTCTGTTGAAGTTGACCCAAACTAAAAATTGAAGTTTAACTTGTAGGAATCCCTAGTTGGATTTTCGAAGACGAGATGTTACAGGATCCATGTTCTAACAAATTTTTTGTTTCTAGAAATTTCATTTTCTTTGAAAAGTATTTCTTTTCTACTAGTGTTGAGTCGTTTCATACTTTTGAGGATTTGTCATATTCTTTTAAGCAGCTAAAACAAGGATTTGTGTATGAATGACGTAAGTCAACTTTGTCCCATCCCAAATCTGATTCGCCACCGGAGACTACACCACAACTAGAATCTGAGAATTCTTCAAAGTCTAATTCTCATGTTCCTACTTGGTGATGTACCAGAGTATCTCATACTCATAATTGGATGTCAATGGGCTTATTCAATTAAACCTCATTTAGATGACACTCGACATAAAGCTCGGTTGGTTGTTCTTGGTAATAGATGACTTTTGCACTAGTAGCAAAAATGATTGACGGTGCAAACAATTATTGTCAATGCTGCTTCGCAAAGCTGGTCTCTTCATCAAATGAATGTCAAAAATGTTTCCTCCATGGAGATCTTAAAGATTATATTTATATGAAACCTCCACCTTGTTTGTTCTCATCACTTACATCAAATGTATGCAAGTTGAATCATTAGAAGATATAAAATCGGGGTTTGTTGTGTCTTTGGGTAGCTAGTAAATAGAGTTTATAATTTCTTACCTAGGAATTAGAGTTTATAGTCGTGATTTTTACCCTTAAGAGTTCGGGTTTTCCGTGATAAAATATTGTGTTATTATTTTATTTGCTTCACAAAACGTAAATGTTGTAATCTTCAAAGGAACATATATAATAAACTGTTTATTTGGTAATTTTGGGGCTCAGAATTTCAAAAATACAGCTGCATATGAGTTATGTGTTTACTTAACATATTCAATGTAAGCAGATAATATTTGTCATGGTCAAAAAGGGGGAATTTGTTAAAGTTTCATTGTTTTGAAGTATGACAAAGTTAAGGAGTTGTAGAATGTAATGACCTGTTTAGTCGATTCGAGCAGTAGAGTTTAGTTTTGAAAATAACTGACTGTGTCGACGGACCACACGACGGACCGTCGTGGTCACGACGGATCGTCGTGGGTCTCCGTCCCAAAACACTTAAACTCTGTAAAATTGGGTACAAGGATCAACTCTCTAAACTTCACGACGGAACTGCAGCACGGACCGTCGTAGGCACGACGGACCATCACAAGACCCCTTACTGTCTTGACTCTCTGAATTCTGTGATGACCCTGCAGGACGGACCGTCGCAGGCACGATGGGCCGTCACGAGTGGCGTAATTCCACCTGGGTCGGATTTCTGCTAAAGTTTTAAAGGGGCGTTTTGGACTATTTATGACAAACTGTATGAAATTAGTGGGTAAGTTTAATAACTTATTTACTTGAGGGTTAAAGGAGATAACTTTAAAATAAATAGTGGGTTACTTTTATCATCTTTTATACTTAATTATATGGTAATTAGGGTAAAACAAAGAGAATCTGAAAGAAGAGAAAATTTGAAAGAAAAGAAGAGAGAACGAGCGAGGGAGAGAAGAACGAAGAGACAACAAGGGCATTGGAGAAGTAGATTGCTTGATCACGATTCTTCGGTGGATGTAGGTTATGGTTTATGCTAGTTCCTAGTAAACTCTAAATAGCGATTGATATGTGTTGGGTGGTATTGTGAAGTCTTCTGTATGCTTAATTGTGTTGTTGCATGTTGTGATTATGTAAATGGTGATGGATTATAATGATGATACTGTGGAATCTTAAAAACCTTAAATCCACTCTACTAATGATGATGCCTTGATATAAAAGAAGGCTTGATGAACTAAAAGAATTAGGGGATCGGATGTCACGAACCTACACGTAGAATTAGAGGATCGGGTGTCACGAACCGACACGTAGAATTAAGGCATCGGGTGTCACGAACTGACACGTAGAATTAGGGTATCGGGTGTCACGAACCGACACGTAGAATTAGGGGATCGGGTTTCACGAACCGGCACGTAGTATTAGGGGATCGGGTGTCACAAACCGACACGTAGTATTAAGGGATCGGAGTATCATATTTCGACACAAGAGGAAAAAGGGATTGAATCTGGAATTATGTAAATGTAATTAAATTCAAAGAACCTATTTCCCAAATGAGGATGGTGCGGAGGCTTGAGTCCTCATAGATGTACTTGGTGTTGTTGTCAATGATTCTTGTACTTGTTGTTGCTACCTGTTATGTATTATGGTTGATTTTATACTATTGTTTAATATATATTGATTTCTATTTTGAGTTGGCCGATGATATCTACTCAGTACTTGTGCCTTGTACTGACCCCTACTTGTGATTTTATTCTTTGTTATTTGTGGAGTGTAGCAAACATACCATCGACTTCAACCCAACCGCAACTCTAGCCAGTCTTCAGCTTATCAGATTTCAGGGTGAGCTACTGTTTCTAGTTCGGACTGGACTCTCTTCTTCACGTCCTGATGTCTTGAAGTTCGGACATGGACCATCTCTTTACTTATTTTAGTTTCTTAAATACTCTTAGACTTAGAAATTTGAGGATAGATGTTCTTGGTGTGATGACTTCCAGATTTTGGGAATGATAAGTATGGAGTTTTAGAAGTTATTTAATCGATTTTTGTTTTTGAGTTTTAAGTCTTCCGCATTATATTCTGTTTATTATGGTTGAAATGTTGGGGTTTAGATTGGTTGGTTCGCTCACATAGTAGGATAAGTGTGGGTGCCACTCGAGGCTCGTTTTGGGTCGTGACATAGAAGTAACATGACAAAAGGGGGAAGAAATTACTGGTTTGAACTGTGTAATGCAATGTTTGCCATCATCAAAAAGAGGGAATTTGTTAGGTACATATGAATATGTATATGTATATTTTTAAGACTGACAATGTGGTGTATTATGGAGCAAGCTGAGAAAACGTGAATTAAGCAACTAAAGCTTACTTGAAAAGGAATTAGGAGGCTGGCTTAAAGTAGGAAAACTACAACCTAATTGGATAAGGAAAGAAGCATAAATTTATAGTTATTATAATTAATTCAGAGAAGGAAAAATTGTTTCCTTAATCAAGTAGGAAATAGTTTTTCCTTCTCTGAAAGAACTATAACTACTATAAATTTATGCTTCTTTCCTTATCCAATTAGGTTGTAGTTTTCCTACTCTATGTCAGCCTCCTAATTCCTTTTCCAGTAAGCTTTGGTGCCTTAATTCACGTTTGCTAAGCTTGCTCCATAATGCACCTGATTGTCAGTCTTCAAAATATACATATACATATTAATATGTACCTAAGAAATTCCCCCTTTTTGATGATGACAAACATTGCATTACACATTTCAAATTACAAATAATTTCTTCCCCCTTTTGTCGTGTTACTGCTACAACTCCTTAACTTTGTCATACTTCAAAACAATGAAACATTAACAAATTTCCCCTTTTTGACTATGGAAAATTTTATCTGCTTGCATTGAATAGGTTAAGTAAACACATAACTCATATGCAACTACTTCCCCCTTTTGACATTAGGCAAAACTAGAACACTGTGAAGGAATACACCATACTAAGAGAAGCAATTTCGGTACTATAGCCACTGGCTATCACCTACTCAAACACATACAAAATCAAGAACTCAGTTAGCTACAGCAAAGCATTTACAAAAATAGAGGAGATAAATATGAACATGAAACTCAAACCAACATTAGCATTAATCAAAAGCATATACACCACAAATGTAATCAAAATTAAATATAGAATCAAGCACTTGTGATGAGAAAAAAAATTGGAAATCAAAGCCTAGAGTAGCTAGGTAATATCAAAAGATGAGAGGATAAATAAAAGTCATTTTTAGCAGTAAAGATATCTTTTGGATAAACAAAATTAGCAGCCTTCTCAATTTCAAAGGTAGTCTTGGTCTATACACTCTTAATCCCCTTTTCTTCTCTTGTTATATCTCCTTTAAGGCACTTGTTCAACCAATAATGTACCCTCTGTAGAAATAATAGTTCACTCATCTTTAATTTCAATAGAGTCAGTAAGAGTAACAAATTTTCTTGAGTATCATTTGTAAAGGAACATGTTCTCTAAATCTGTTCCCTGGACGTGGTACTATTAGGTGCAACACTAACTATAATACTTTTTGACATCAATTAGAAATCCCAGTTCAATTAGTTCCCAATAGAAGATTTAGGTTCGACAGATGGGCCTCCCATCGATTACCCCTCACTAGATGGACCTAAGTTGAGCCTAACAAGTGAACTTTGTTCAAGTGTAGGGTCCCAAAAGTATTCCCCCTCACAAGGTAAATCCTCCAATACTTTACTCAATGCAAAAGATTCTCCCTAAGAACCAACACACTCTACTTTCTCAATCTATATTTTGTAAGGCACCAAAGTAGAGGTGTCCTCCACCAAATTCATCTTAACCATAGACCATCATATTGGGAAAAGAATTTCTAAGAAAATATTTGTTTTGGTAGTATTTAGGACATGAATATATTTTGGGACAAGTTGAAGAAATTGGTTCAAGTTCATTGACTTTATATTTAATCATGAATAATTGTAGTGCACATACCTTAGATCTCTGGATAATGCTGAATTTTGCTTCAATTTTAGTAAGTCTCTCTCCCGTGCCAGATTTAAATACATTGTTTATAGTGAATGTGTAGAATTTCTTTAAAAGTAGTATAGAGACCTACAACTTAATGTACAAAACTGAGCATAGAATTCAAGATTAGAGGGCAGTATGCGCAATTTTCATTAACCATTGAGGGATACTCATGTGACCTTAATCATCCCCAAGTTCCAAATTGTTTCATTTGAATGTGTTTTCCGTGGCTGATCTTATTTTTGAATGATTGATTATCTGAGTGCGCATAACTATTAGATACTGCATAGGTTGGACTTGTTTCTTTACATGCTTCTTAATTCTTTCCCTTTTTTTCTTTTTTTCTTTTTTTCTTTCCTCCTTTTTTTTTCCAACCTCTTTTTTTTCCAGTCAATGTTATTCATCCTTTTATCAGTACAAAGTGTTACGACTGAAAATAAGCAGGTGTAAACGCGGAAGCTAGCAAAGCAAACCTCAAAAGACCTCGAGTAAGAAGACAATGACAAATATTCCAAAAGACACAGAGATTTAACGTGGTTCGGTCAATCGACCTACATCCACAAAGGAGATGAGGAATCCACTATAAATATGAGAGTACAAAATAGAGAGAGAAACAACCTCAACCAATTCACTCGGAATACATGGGAAGTTCACACAAGTGATAACGTATCAAGCTTGTGACCCATAAATTCTCCCCCTAACCAAAACTCTCAAAGCCCTTTAAGACTATATTGTGAATGCTAATTAAGTTAGAAGGAACATGCCTCTATTTATAGAATCCTAAACCTTTTCCTATAAGAAAAGTATTAGTCAATCCAAAACCTTTTCCTACAAGGAAAACCTATTTATGGTAAGAAATTTAGGGCAAATAAAACCCAACAAATCTCCCCCTTGGCCTGAATTTCTGACAAAATAAATTTGTCCACCTTCTTGACCTAATATTCAACAACTTGCTTCTCCTCTCCATAATCTCCTTTGCAAAATTTATGTCTCAACACAAAGAATCTCTCTGAAACAATTTCTCTGACAAAATCTTCATTACTGTCAAAAAGGTTACTGCTAGAACTACACCGCCAAGATGAACACATCTTTCTAACCTGGTTCAATCATCAATTATCGAACCACTGAACCTGACTCTGTCATTGAATCTGGCTCTGATACCACTTTTTAGGACAAAAAATAAGCAGGTGTAAACGCGGATACTAGCAAAGCAAACCTTTAAAGACCACGAGTAAAAAGACAACGAGAAATATTCCAAAAGATACAAAGATTTAACGTGGTTCGGTCAATCGACCTACATCCACAAAGGAGATGAGCAATCCACTATAAATATGAGAGTACAAAATAGAGAGAGAAACAACCTCAACCAATTTACTTGGAATACATGGGAGGTTCACACAAGTGATAATGTATCAAACTTGTGACCCATAAATAAAACCCACCACAAAGGACCCAAGCTAATCTGGATATAAGTCCCTCATCCTTGTGCATGCTACTTTAAACTTTACAGGAGAACAAAAATGAGCTATTAATTTGATCCATATCTTTCAAGTTTAGAAATTGATCAGAAAGTAAACATTTTCAATTGTTTTGTTAATGGTAGTTATCTTTTTTATTGAAAAGTTTATTATTGAAAAACAAAATGTAAAAAAGTTGTTTCGTTGAAAAAGGATTCTGGGTTCAAGAATTAACTATATTCATTAGATTATTAGAAGACTCATTTGAGTAATCAGACAACTAATATTCAGCTATACCAACAAAAGTTATAGATGATTCAGAATGGGAGAAATCAATAGACTGAAAAGCATTACAAAGATATTGCTGGAGGTAAAAAGTTGACGAGAGGTCTTAGTATACCTTTTAGGTGAAAGAATACATTGTATGAAGTGTACATAAAGGTCATATGTTGTGAGTTGATGCCCCAAAATCTACAATTCAAATGGTATCACTAATCTTAGTAAGCAAATAAGTATTGAACAAAAGATTGTAAGTTAGATTTTACCTATAAAGTTAGCTGATGATATGAGGATTAGTGAGTGGTGAAAGATGAGAGTGATACAAGTGGGACAGTATGTGGAATAATGATCTATAATCAGAGTAGATACATTGACTAGAAAGTTACAAACAGAAGATAAACCAAAACATCAAATTATGAACCTATATGACCAGGACCTAAAGTTGCAAATTCAGCATGTGTTGTTATTTTCTTTAGACCAGTATTCTTAAGGTCACCAGTTCGAGTAATCACACAATTCAAATTGAGCTAGACCAAAAGATGCTATAGATAAAACTAACTACGTTTCAGGGGATAGCAAAGAATCGACAACAGGTATCACAATTGGAAAATGCAAAATCAATGATATGTACATAATCAAGAACATAGATAACATGGAATGAGGTGTATATGGATTAGTTCAAGTAATTAGATCATTAACACTCAGCTATAAAACAAAAAAATAGGTAAAACTACGTACACACATCATAGAAGAGCAACAATCGAGATGAATTTGGACTCGAATAGTAATTCAAACTGTTGCATCAAAGGATAAATATGAGTAATATTATCAGAAGTTGGCATATTTTAAGCAACAATAGGTTTCCCTCTTGTTGGTGCTATTTGTCCATGGCCATTATCAACGTCGTGGACCTGATAAATATTAACACAGTAGTTAAAATACTTTTATATGATTAATTTTTATTAAGAAAAATAATGTCTAAAACCAATGAACCTCCTTGCATTCCGTAGGACTCCTGCTTTTCAATATTAGGATATTGTGGGGTCTGTCCCAACATCTATCTCAGTTTAAGAAGGCTTCATAGATAGACAACCAGATGTTAGTCCTTTAGTATTTTGAATTTCTTTCAATTTATTAAGACTTGAGTTACCATTTTTGGCAAGATGAATGTTTTCAAAACCATTACCACATTCTTAGTTAGTATGCTTTATCAGTTTAGTTAAGTTTGATTATTATAGTTATTGATTGTTTTTTGCCGTTGAGTTAAGTAAGTCATGTCAATGGTCCGCTCGAGGCTATTAATGGTCTTCGAGTGCAACCCATGTCCTGGGTGTAGGCTCGGGGAGTGGCATGAGATTCATAATAATTATCATGTGTGTTTATAAACCAACACAAATATACTCAGGATCAACTTTCTTTGGTTGGTTTTCAAGATTCCTCCTCTATAGATACTCCGTTGGGATGAATTTGAAGTATTGTTGTGAGGAAGGTGGTCTTCTTCCTGATCCAACTATATTTCTACAATTAGTTGGGAGCCTAAATTACCTTACTATTACTCAGTATGATATCTCTTTTACAGTTTAGCAAGTTAGTCAATTACGCAAGCTCCATGTCATCTCTATATGGTGGCAGTTTGTTGCATCATTTGGTATTTTCTAGGAACATCTACTCGTGGATTATTCTTTCCTAGTGGTTCTCCTATTCTTCTTAATGCTTCTATGGATTCTGATTGGATAGGATGTACTAATACTCGTTGTTCAGTCACTAATTGATGCATGTTTTTTTGGAGAATCATTGATATCTTGAAAGAGTAAGAACCAAGATCGTGTATCAAAATCCTCAATAGAGGCTGAATATCGAACTATGTCTACTACTTACGGTGAGGTTGTATGGTTTCATGGATGACTTGCTGATATTGGATTTCTCAATCTAATCCTACTCCTCTCCATGTTGATAATACAATTTCTTTTCATATTGCTTCTAATTCAGTTTATCATGAGAGGATCAAACACAATGAAGTAAATTTTTATTATATACGAGAAGTTGTAGATAAAAGAGAAATTACTCTTCCGCACATGTCCAGTAATCTTCAGAGAGCTGATGCATTTACAAAATCCATGGCATGACAACGCTAGCAGCTTATGGTAGGTGGATTGATGCTTCCTGATCCACCGACATCTATTTGAGAGGGGATGTTATCATGATCAATCTGAGGGGGGATGTTATCATGATTTTCTGAAATTCCATGTGAATAACTATTGATATCTTGAAAATGAGTTCCTGTGAAGTTTGACAAGAATCTATAACAGTAGCCGATGAATCAATAATGTAAGTTACCTTAACTTCTAATTAGCAGATGGTTGTTGCCCATTTTGGTTGTTTCATTTGCTTGACACCATACTTTTGTATGGACTCTTTTTTCACGATAATTTCAATGAAATTTTAGAGTCCTATGACTATCAATTGTATGTCCCTCTCTGTTACAGTGCTCACAGTTAATTTGTTTAGAGAAATTTTCCACTTGTTCCTTTGCCATACCTCGTTATGTTTCTCCTTAAATAACAAGAGAGTAGGCTTGACTAACATTAGGTAGTGGTGACACCATGAAAACATTTGAACGGACAACATTGTAGGTATGCTTAAGTCCCAAGAGCAATTGCATTACGCGATCTTCTTCCATCTTTCAACATGTGCTTTCATCTGATGGAAAGTTGGTATATATCTCTGCGTATCTAAATCGTCCCAAAGACTTTTGAGTTTTGTAAAGTAAGCAGAAAATGTTGGTATACCTTGTGAAAGATATGCCATTGATTTTTGGATCTGATCAATTGTAGCGTGTTACTTTTTGTTGATCTGAAGATCTTCCCACACTTGATGAGCGACCTTAGCATGAACAACCCCTTTGGCTAAATCTGATTCCACCAAGTGTGTAAGCCATGAAAAAATTATGTGATTACATTATTTCTATTGATAATATTCGATGGTTTGTCCAACTTCCAAAGGTGGTTTGATAGATCCATTGATAAAACAGCTTTTTTAGCCATGAGGGCATGTATCATGGATTTATTCCATGACGGAAATTTAGTGACATTAAGTTTTGTTAGAATGAGTAAATGATTTGAAAGATGAACAAAGTCTGGGTTTTTCAGGACCCAGATCGTCGTGATTGACACCCACACTAACCCTGCGGTGGGAGAACCACTTCTACAACCCAAACATGAAACTAAGTCAAAAAATAGGCATCTAAAGGTGCGGAGGCAGGCTTAATGATGAAATTATATTATTAATACAGAATACCCATAAACTCCCAAAGGTTTAACAAATATCTAACAACTAATAACAAATGTGGAAATATCCCTAAAACCTCAAAGTCAATGCATACTAACAACAAGTCTAAGAACAAAGGTTACAACCCCGAAACTAAACAAACACCTTAAACAATAGTCTAAGTTCGAAGAGAGTGGACTTAAACAAGAGAGATCCATAGAAGCCTGAATGAAGTGGCTCGCCCTTGAATCTGGTCACGCTCAATAACCACATAACTGAGGTCTATCAATATCCATTGGAAGATGCCTTATATTCAATAAAAATAAGAGCAAGTACTGTATCAATACACAACAACCATGTACTGGTAGGATCACGTGGCTACAGCACTAAGGAAAACATATATAAGTCATTACAGCATCATAAACTTGCACATACCAAACATATACTATATTGAATATCACATGCTTTCAAGAATTCACATTTATAACAAGTAGTTATTCCTCTCATGGATTCCAATTCAATGGTGATCTCATGGAACCCAAACCCAAACTATAAGTGCACTGGAACGTGGTACCCGATCTCATTTTTATGCTGGAATGTGGCAATCAATCCCATATTTATGCCGGAACGTGGCAATCTGATGCAAGTTAGCTATGTCAGAATGTGGCTATCCTATCCAAGTTAGTTATACCAGAACGTGGCAATCCAATTCAAGTGAGTTATGTCAGAACGTGGTAATCCGATCCATCAACACACCACTATCAGAAACACAAGTATACTTTCAAGTCATACAATCTAGAGGGATTCATGACATATATTCATTTGTCTATCTCATTACAATTAGTGTGATCAATAATACAACATTGTCATACACACATACATCATAATGAAGCAAGAACCAACATATATCACACAATCATGAAATCACAACCATATATCACCTACCTTGAATCCAACCTTGAATTCCCTAAGGCCCTTGAATCTCCCTTTTTGGATTCTTTCCGCTTGTTCTAGGTCAATAAACAATTAATATACACAACGATCAACAATCAAAGATCTAATTATCCATATTATAACAAACTCGGTAACCCTAGAGCAAACCCTTGATCCCCCCATACCAATATTAAGGCTTTTTCCACCATAATTTTAAGCTCAAAACCTTCTCCGTCGATAAAAAACCAAGAAAATAGGTTTTGACGGATTAAAAAATGAATTTTAGTTAAAATCTTATCTTTAGACTCAAGAAAGAAAACCCCTAGGGTCGTTCCTCAGCTCTCAAAGTCGAAAAAGCAGAAAAATTACGTTTTTGGGGTTTGTTATAGGTAGAATGTTGTTATATAGAATCAAAATAAAAGATGAAAATTTGATTATGGAAAAAACCATGGCATTATAACAAATGATTGTATTCATATATTTTACCTATGTATCACATGCTTTTTTGGTAATAAATGATACGTCTCAATTTTTATTTATATTTCAACTTTAAGACCACAAATTGAATAAAGTAACATAATTGAAACCTAAATCCCAGTTGATATTTTTCCCACCATCATCGAAATTGCTCGCCGGCGTAAAAACTCATGTTTTCCCCACCATCATCAAAATCGCTCTTCGGCGTCAAAACTCAACGTTTGCCCATCTCTCTCAGTTAATTAATTCTAATTGTAAGTTTCTTATATTTTTCTCATGAAATGAATAGCCTAAGACCTTTCCCTAGTTAATGTTGACAATAAACATGTTGTAAATTCACTAAAATTGCTTCATTTTTTTTTTGCAATTCACGGTTTAAAATTTGTACTGCTCTTCAATTTAGCGATCTACTCCTATTCCATAATTCACTTTTTGGTATTATTATGTGAACATTTAGGAATGAAAAGAGGGGAAATTTTTTATCCCGGGTGTTATGATTTTCTAAACGTTGGATAAAAGTTATAGTATTAAAATTTTAAGATATTTACGAAATCCTTCCTACTGCTTTAGAAGATAAGAAATCGCAACAAAAAGAATAAAAACAAGAAAAAGAGTTTATGAATTAACATTGGAATTTATAGTAAAACTACAACTTCTAAACCTAAAATTAAGCTAAAAGTTATTCTGAAAGTACCAAACTCTAAAAGTTTATAAAATACATTTATTTAAAATTCAAATAGAATTAAAAAGGATAACTAGTTGAGTAGGTCCATTTGAATAAAATACTGCAGTAAAAACTTTACGATTCTGAAGAAAATTTTCAACATTAGTTTAGGAATTGCAATATTTTGATCTTCTATCTTAGAATCTCAACACTTTATATCTGAAAGTCATCTTGTGAATAAATCTACATATTCATCTTAGGGCTTATAGTGAACTAACTTCACTTCTCATTTGGAATGCAACCATTGAGTACTACATCATTTTAGCACATCTTTTTGCTTAATTTGCATCGTGAATTTAAAATTACCCATTTTATTTTCTTGAAACACTGGTAACTCTTTCATTGATTTTGGAATATTAAAATCTCATTTAAACCTAACGGGTTCATATTTTGCTTGTGCTTTTACAATTCTAGTATCATCATCAATTTTTTTTGGGCGTGTGATCTTTTTCATGATTCTACAGAAACATCTTCCATTAGATCAAATAAAAATTGTTTACCTCTCATCTTAATATTTAAAACTTCGTTTCCAGCACCATCATTGGTAAAACAATACTTATCCTTAAAATATACTTTGTATCTTTTTTCTACCAACTGATAAATCCTCAACATGTTTTGACCAATATCGGGTAGATAAAGAACATTTGAAACTGCCTTATTACCTAAACCTGTTTTGATGACAACAATTCTTGTTCCTTCAACGTGAATCTTGTCTACGTTTCTCCTCCTCCTCAATGACCCAATTTTTCTTAGTGCTCATAGGGTGGGTGATTTTTCAAATTTTTACCCCCTGTATAAGTTTTATAGCTAGCTGTGAAGGCTCTTTCTATGAAAAATCTTGCCTCATAAATCTTTTTTGCCCATGTGCCTGCAAAGAAATCAACAACTATGCCAAGGTTATCTTGGTTAGATCTTTTGTATCTTCCAAGGTAGTTATACATGTTTCATATCTCTCGGGCACTGGAACACGATTTATTTCAACCATTCTTGAATCCTTAAATTCAGTGTCTAATAATTTTATCTTGTTCATAATGCCAAGCAACATGTCTGAGTATTCTTTGTTTGTCTCTCAAACTCTCTTATTAAATTCAATATTTGCCTTCATCGAATTCTTTCATCTATAATACCAATTTTTTTGGTAATGCGAGTCACATATTTCTTTTGAAAATAATTGATGAAACAACAACAAATAGAGTTGCCTCTTTTTTTCTTGTGACCTTTTTTGTAAAAAAAATTTATACCACATTTTTTTAATTAATTGGGCCCAAGGCCATTTTATTTATAATAATAAGAAAACAAACACTTGAAAAAGTTTCAAGTCCCTAAAAATTAAAACAAAATAAAAGCATTATTTACTTAACTAAAAATAAAACAAAAAAGTCAAAAGAGGAGAAGGAAGAGTAACCAACAGAGCTATTCCATTTTGTTTCTTTGTTAACGGCTTTATCTTCTTCCTTGTCTACATGGTGGATTTGCAATTTATCTCGGTACGAGTCACTCCCCCACCATTCATTTCTTATCAATTTGTCTTTCATTTGAGTGTTGCTATTTTGTCTTATCCGAATTTCAGATCTGCTTCAGCTCATTTCAAGACTCGTGGATCTCTATTTTTCTACCTTTCTTCGTCCATTGACTGCTCCATCTTTCTTGTATGGTTCATGTAAGATTTCTTATCTATGTAATTTATCTTGAGAATAAATTGTTTTTCGCGATCTTATATTTATATATATATATATATATATATATATATATATATATATATTTATGTACTTGTGTTTGAAGTTGTTGATTTTTTCTTTACAAGGAGTGAATGTGATTGTTGAGTTCACATCACCATGTTCTATCTATTTGTGTTTTCCTTGTGTTGAATCTGAAGTTAGGATTCAGAGCTTTGTCCATGTTGACTATACACTTTCCTTTGCTTATTAGTTCTTTGAATTCCTTGAATTTTTGTTTTCCATTCCAATCTAATGCTAGATTGGCCATGTAATATGCTAGTTTGATACCTTCTTTATATATATGATGCACTTATCTGTCAAAGTAATTCATAAATTCCTTGATATCCTCAATTATTGTGTTGATCTGCCAAAGCGTCTCCTATTCATCCTCTAGGATTTTCTTCAGTAATAGAGATTGTCTCTATTATGCATCTTATGTATCCCTCTGCGACACCATATGATATTGCCTCCCTTATTGCAATTGACTCTGCCTTTGTATTGGTAGTGTCAGGCATTATCTTTGATTGTGCAAAAATAAAGTCACTTGTACTACTTCTGATACAAAAGTTGTATGAGTTTCTTCCCGGGTTTCCCCTACTTGCACCATCAGTGTTGAACTTGATTTTGATGATAAGAGGTGGATGCCACCGGACCATCTTGTAGTGCACTATAGTTTTCAAGCTATCTAGGATTTCCACAATATTTGGCCATTGGGATGGTAGATTCCTCACCTTTGGGAACTTAAACTTTGCCAGTTCCCATATATTAGTGTTTACCTGATGCACTAATCTGTTGAAACTGATTGTTCCTCGATGTTTCAAGTTATTTCTTCTTTTCCATAATTCCCATATGATGATACTAGGTACTGCTTTCATCACATGTCTTGCTTGTGTCGAGCCAGGCCATGTCCACTATTTAATTATGAGCTGTGATAATTGCATTTCATCATGATTGAATATATGCACACATTGAAAACTTTCTCCACAACCTTTCAGCAGTATAGGAGGTTAGAAAAACATCAGACATATTCTCTCTTTTAAGGTGTTTTCAGCAATGACACTAGAAGACAAACTAATTCCCATTCTTAACTTCCATGTCCTCCATAGTGTGAAAGCCATCTTAAATGGAAATTTTTTGATCCACATATTCTTAAATACCTTCTGTTTCTCATCCTGTTGTCTTGTCTGATTTAATGGCAAGCACTTCTAACAGAAAATTTACCATTTTGTTTCGATATCCAAATTTATTTATCATGTTCCTTAACATTTTGGGGACTATTAATGGTTGTGGTTATGTTGCACAATCTCTTCTGGTAGGTGTTGATTTAACAAATCTGACCTCCATCTTTATTCCTCGACATGTTTTTTTATATATTAATTTATTCATCTTCCAATACATCTGGTAGCCAATAATATAGAGCACCTAGTGATTTCAATTCTCATACACAAAACTAGAGTCTCTACACTCGACCATCCACAATATTTCATGCTCAACTAGTTTTCTGATTGACACCATCTCCTTCCATGTTGTAGATGCTCCTCTTGTATTGGCAATAACATGGTGTAACTCTTTGGAATACTTATTTGCAATGTAGGAACTCAACATTGATGGTTTGGTTCTAAATTGCAACATTAGCTAACAAAACAAGGAATTAGACATATCAAATAAGGATCTGAAACCAATACCACCTTCATCCTTTGGTAAGCACAAATATTCTCATTTGACCCAATGTCTTTTTCTACACTCTGGTCTAGCGGTCACTTATTGATAATAATCATTAAAAAAAAATCTCGTGACTCTTGATTTTAGCTATGGTGTAATTTTTTTGGCATTGGATTAATTTCATAATCCACTTCCATGGCTTTCCAAAGATTAAGATCCTCCAACTATGTTTCCGTTCGCACAACCCATAATTGAAAATTTTCACCATTAAAAACAGATGGAGGTATTCGTGAAAAGCTAAGAACAAAAAACAAGAAAAAAAGCTTATGAATTAACGTTTAAAGATTGATATATTTTCACTGCAGTATAAGAATACAATGTATAATTAAAGTACAACTTCTAAACCTAAAACTATACAAAAAGATCTGTTGAAAATATGAAACTCTTAAAGTGTATAAAAGACTATTTATTCAAAATTCAATAGAATTCAACACCTAATTAAGCGCTATCTAATTTGACTAGGTCTATTTTAATAAATTGCTTTAATAAAAACTTCAATTTTATTTCTCACACAACTCAACAACAATGTTGATTGAGAAGCTTTAATTAATTCGGAGTCCAAGAAAAATTCGAACTTTTATTTTGATTTGAAAGGGGGTTCATTTTCAGTCAATTCACAATTTAATTTCACTTATAAATGTGACATATTTCATAAATGTAGTACAACTTATGCTAATGGTAAAAATATATCTTTCTATTTTATATATTTTGTTTAGTCAAACATAAATTAAATAAAATTAATATTTAACATGGGATATCATATTACATATATATATTTATTTTACCCCAAGCCTTCCTTAAATCATAAATTCCAAACAACAAACTCTATCATGATACTTATTGCTATCCAAACCAATATAAATTTAGAAAATTACGTTAATTATTCACAATCTAACCATCAATTTCCAACAACTAAATAAATAGAAAAGGTCACACTTCAATACTTCCCCCCTTTTTTTCTTTTTTTTTTTTTTTAAAACAAATGAAGCTTTCTTCCTCTTTAAAAGCTAAAAAAATCCCCTTTTCTGCTTTGCTATGTCGATTGCCACATTGTGGAAACCCTAGAACACTCAAAGGTTTAACAAGAATGTCGATGATGACATGTAGATTGGTAGATACTCGAGCCCCTTGTTACTATTGCTATTATTAGTACTATTTGATATTTTTGCTGATGTCACTTCAAGAATTGAACTAGTTTCTTCCACATAAGTATCCGTTGATTCCATAGGTGTTATAACATATGAGTCATTCAATGGTAGAGACTTGACCCCATGACTTCTAGTATTATTTTTACTCTTTGATAATGTTGATGATACTTAAAAAATTGAATTAGTTTTTACCCCATAAAGATCCATCAAATTTATAGGCATTATAACACATGAGTCATTCATAAAGTGATTGAAGGCCTAGAAACTAAATGGATACTTATGGGAAAAAACTAGTTCAATTCTTGTAGGGTCATCATCAACTTTATCAAAAAAGTAATAATAGTACTAGAAGTAACGAGGTCGAGTCTCTATCATTTAATGACTCGTGTGTTATAACACCTATGAATTCGATGGATCCTTATGAGGAAGAAACTAGTTCAATTCTTGAAGTGGCATCATCAAAATTTCCAAAGAGTACTAAAATAATAGTACAAGTAGTAACGGTCTCGAGTATCTACCAATCTACCATGTCATTTTCAACAGTCTTGTTAAATCTTTGAGAGTTCTAGGGTTCCACAATGTGGCAATCGACATAGCAAAGGAGGAAAAGAGGATTTTTTTTCTTTTTTGACTTTTGAACACAGAAGAGTATTTCATTTTTTAAAAAAGTAATAAATAAAAGGGGGAAGTATTGAAGTGTGAAAACAGTAGTGTGAATTTTTCTTTTTATATAGTTGTTGGTGTTTGATGGTTGGGTTGTCAATAATTAACGTAATTTTTCTGATTTTTTATTGGTGTGGAAGCAATTAATGTCATGATAGAGATTGTCATTTGAAATTTATGATTTAAGGGAGGCTTGGTGTAATATAAATATATATTTAATGTGATATTACATGTTAAATATTCATTTTATTTAATGAATGTTTGACTAAACAAAATATTTATAAAAAGAAAGACATACTTTTACCGTTCACATAATTTTACTATATTTATGACATATGCTACATTTATAAGTTAAAATGAATTGTGAATTGACTTAAAATGAACCCTCTTTCAAATCAAAATAAAACTTTGAATTTTTATTATACATTTATATTGTTTGTTGTTTGGAAATTTGAGACAATGAATTGAATTAAATGATTTTGGGGGTAAAAATTTGTATATCGGGCTTTGAGAAGAAGGTAAAACGATGTAGTATTGAGTTAATACAATTGGGAGAAGACTGAAACCACCCTGACTTAAATCTGCTAAATGGTTATTCCCGACTTGTTATTGGGAATAACCCTTTGCGATGCCCCTTGCCTTGTCTATTTGAATGATGTCATCTACATGATACTTAGTTCTAAACACACATTTGATCCCAATGGATTTCTTTCTTTCTGGCAAATATACCAAGTCCCATGTTTGATTTTTTAAAATATCCATTAGCTCCTTTTCCATAGCCTTGCACCATTTATCCTCTTTTTCAACATCTTTAAAGAAAGTAGAATCTGAAACAAGTAAAGCAAAAGTTGAAGATGTACTATTAGCATATCTAGGATTTTGTTTACTATCTCTTGTTGATATTCCTAATGGAGTTGGATAAAAAAGGATTTTTCCAATATTGGATAAATTTCTGGTGCAGTTGATGAGGTAGTCGATGGACCAGCCAAAAGGGGATCTGCAACATACTCTTGATCAACAACATCGTCTTAAGGCAACAATCAAAGGTTTGAACTTTCACTTGCGGAATTAAAGTACCAACTTGTGTATTCATTAAACACAACATTTCTATTGGACGTAATTTTACCACTCACTGAATTATATAACTTATATGCCTTGTATTATGTTATATTTCAAATTATTCATCAAGCTTACGTCGAGCTTATGAATTTATCAAGGCATAAGCTATACAACCAAACATACATAAGTGGATTACCTTGGGTATGTTACCTCTCCAAGCTTCATATGGTGTTTCAGCTTCAGCTCAAAAATATGTCAGTACACCTCTACTTTCCATCATGCTTCTGCCCATCTCGACAATTGTGTGGTTCTTTCATTCTGTTGCACAATTTTGCTCTGGTGTATAAGGTGTTGTAAGTTCTCTGTGTATTCCATTTTCCTCACAAAAGGAACCGAATTCTTTCGACAGAAACTCACCACTTATATCTGTCTGAAGAGTTTTGAGTATACATCCACTTTTCCTCTCAACAAAAGATTTAAATTTGTTGAAATTTTCAAAAGTTTCTGATTTAAATTTCAAGAAATATATCCAACTCATACGACTATATTCATCAGTAAAAAGCAGAAAGTATCGACTTCCTCCTAAGGAATCAACACTCATATGAACGCACAAATAAGCATGTACTTACTCAAGACAAACAGAAGCTCTCCAAGACTTTCCTACATGAAAACACTTTTTACTTTGTTTTCCCTCAACACAGCTTTCACAAAAATCAAAATTCTCAACTTTTGGCAACCCAAAAACCATTTTCTTTTGCCTCAATAACTTCAATCTGTTAATATTTAAATCCTCATAACACAAATATCAGTCTAGTTTCATTATCTCCACTAGCTACCATAGTACACCTCTCAACCATTGAAACTTTAAAGGAAACATTTTATTGTTAGCCATTAGAACTTTAGCAATGAATTTCCTAGATTTCTTATTTCTAATAGTGCAAACATCATCATCAACAGAAATTGAGTTTCTGTTAGTCATTAGTTGTCTAATGCTAAGCAAATTATGAGATAGACTACGAACAAACATCACATCTTCTAAAATGTTAGCATTACTTAGGTTGGTCATAATGCTAAGAATACCTCTGCTTTCAACCTGAATCTTCTTGTTGTCTCCTAGCCTTACGTCTGATTTTTGGACATATCAAGATCCTTGAATAATGATCTTTTTTTGGACATATTATTTGAACAACCACTGTCCAAAAAACAAAAATTTTTAGGGGTTTATTTTTCACAGTAAAATGCCATTAACAACTAACTATCATCATCATTTTCCTCTATAAAGCTTGTTTTGTTATTCCCATCCTTCTGCTATTTATGACCTAGTTTTCTACAAGAGTTGCATAGAAACATTGTAGTCTGCTTCCCTTCATTTGAACTTCCTCTATCTCGGTTTCTTCCTTTGCCTCTTCCTTGAAAAGCACATCTGCCTCTTCCATGATTTGCAAAGTTTTCTAGTTTATCTTTATGATGAGTGGATCCCCCTTCACCTGAAATGTATTTTCTTTATCTTTCTCATATGACCTTTGGAGTCTCTCTTCATGAGTTTGCAAAGAACTCATTAGTTCATCAATAGTATAATCAGATAAGTCACAAGATTCCTCAATCGCAGTAACAATGTATTTAAACTTTGGAGTAAGAATCATTAAAAATTTTGGTCAACTGATTAACAAGATAAGAAACTCTAAACAAATAATTTTAACTAAATTCAATTACTTTTCATAGAAAGAGTTTCAAAGTCACGATGGTAAGTTTGTACTTTTACTGTAATAACCTTAGCTGCACCTTGAAATTCCTTCTTCAAAATCTTCCATTCCACTGAAGATGTAGTTAAATTATTGAAAAGAATTGTATCATGGACTGCTTGTTGAATAAGGAATAGCGCTTTGGCGTCCTTATTTTTTATCTCTTTCAATTTTTCCGTCTCTTCGTCAGAGTCTGATTGATCCATAAAGCTCATGAATCAATTTTGGTACTCCAAAACTTATACTTTTCAACCAACTCCCAAACTCCTTGTGATTTGAAAATAATTTTCATTTGTTACTCCAAAACTCATACTTTTCACGAGTAAAAAAAGGCTTGAGTTGCAAACTATCCTCTAAGAAAAGGGTAAATAAGAAAAGCGATCAAGCTGGCAAGTCAAGGATACAAAATTGATCTTTCCACGGTGTTTGAACTTACTTATATATTCAGCCACATGTGCGGGTGTGAAAGTATTTTATGGTATCAGTCATTATTCTATGAAATATTAATTGTATCAGTCATTCTCGTTGAGAATCGAGTAGTTCGAAGATGATTAAATACCATTTACTGCCATTTTCCCACAATTCACTCAACTTCCAGAATGGAACCTTGCTCTGGTACCAAATTTGTTGGAAAAAAAGTTAATCAAAAGTAAAAATAAACATAAGAAGAGCAAAAGAGTAAAGAATTTTACTGCAAACTTCTTCAATCTGATTAATTAATAAAAGTTATTAACAGCTAAGCAATAATGAGACCACGATGTCGATAGTACTACAAGCTGCCAATGAAGTTTCTTCCTTGTTGCTTGCCAATCTGATTATACGAGGGGATGCTTATGCCTACTCGAACCTTGAGGACAAGGTTCTTATAAGAGTTGGGTGTATTGTTATGAATGGTCCTAGACAAGTATTGGCAAAGCGGCCCAATACCGAATTAAGTGTCGATGTGTGGGATCCGGGTTGATAAATAAAGAATAGAGAGAGCAAAAGAGGGTTATGAAGATTGTTGATAAAAATGTCTACCCTCTCATCCCCTTTCTATGAGTTCTACTTCTCATCCCCTTTCTTCTACTTGTGTTCTTCAATTTCTTTTTAGTTCTTAAATTCCTTTGTAATTCTAATTACGAGTTAGTGAAATAGATTTGTAGGGTGTTTGAATTTGAATTGAGTAGATCCTGTTATTGCGTTCGTTACAATGCCTATCATCACATATCATATACATATATATATATATATATATATATATATATATATATATATATATATATATNTATATATATATATATATATATATATATATATATATATATCTGAATCCAAAACCGCTGATGTGGCACCTCTATATGGCCTCTATTTGTTTTTTTTTATTATTATTTTCATAAAATTCTTTTTATTAATTATAAAATTCAATCATATTTAATATTGTAATTATATGAAATGAGTTACAAAAAACCCCCTTCTATTGACATTCTCTACTTAAATAACATGTCTTTTCAATTCACTTTTAACTATTTTTATTACTTATTTTATCTATAAATACAAATTATCTATGGAGATGTTGCATGTTTATTTCTATTTTCTCATTCTTTCTTTTTAGTAGTATAATCTTTTAATTTTATTTTTTTCATCTTTTTCTTCATCAATCGTGTAGTTAAGTAATAAAAAAGAAGACATTGAAAAGATGATGTCACGATATGATCTTCACTTTGATGAAGATCATCGTTAAATTCTTGAAAGATTCATCACATTATTTGGTACAAGTTCAACAAAATGAAGAAAGAAACTTAATTATCTTGGAGATTCATGCACAGAGAGTTGTAGTAGTATAAAAGTTTGATTGATTTTCAATCATTTGAAGATTCATTATTTTATTATTTTGATTTCAATTAACATTTTTTGTTCTCTTTTATTTTATTTCTTCATTTTGAACAAAAAATGATTATTTCATTCATTGTTGTTGTTGAAGATGAAAAGATGCACATTTTTTTGTGTGTATATATATATAATTAATAATTTAGATTTTTTCATGGTTGAATTAAAGGTATATCACCTATGGTACACTTTTTTAATATCTACTGAATATTTTGTCTCTAAAAGTATATGATATGGTTTAGTATATTAGTAATAAATCACAAAATAAATAAATAAATATGTTTTTAGTATTGAATATTTTTAATGCTATATTCGAATTGAGCACACCCGATATCACTTTGTAAGAATACACTACATTGTTGTTGTTTTAATTAAACATATAAAGTTTGCATTTTTTAAGTTATTAATGAAACCATATGACAATATATGTAAATTTGTGACTAATAAAATTAATTTCGAATAGAGAATTTTTTTTTATTGTAATTTGCTATAAATAACATTTTCAGTTTCTTTCCTTTTTATTTTCTCCTATTAAATAGATAAGAGAGAAATTAATCTTACAAACATAATTAGAACTTTGAATTTAGCATTCCCTTAAATTAATCTCATTAATTTCCCTTCTTAAACTAAGAAATATGTATCTCTTTATATTCATAACTTATATTTTTATAATCTCTATAACTCCTCATAACTAGAAATATATATCTCTTTATATTTATAACTTATATTTCCATAATCTCTATAACTCATCATAACTCTCAAATTTTAAATGTGTATTGTAAGACAATCCTTTTTTAAGCAAATGTTATTGTATTCTAATTCATATTTGATGTACTCATGATAGAAGAAAATCTTATAAATTATGCATATTGATTTTTTCTTGCTTTTTAGTTACTCATGTTCAAGAGATCAATTCTTGACCACAGAATCTAAGGGTCAAAGTTTATATTTCCATTATCTTTATAACTCCTCATAGCTCTCAAATTTTAAATGTGTAAACTTATGATCATTTATTGTGTTTCTTAAAAATATCTATATAAATGTGTATTGTAAGACAATCTTTTAATTCATATTTGATGTACTCATGATGAGGAAAATGTTATATAAATATATAAACTATGATAGAAGATATTTAATTTATTTGCCAACATAAAAAATAACAATTGAAAAAAAATAGTATAATTTGATGAACACGTTTTTATAATTTTATTTATTTATTTTTTATCCCACTTTAGTTTATCGATTTTTTTATTTCACGTTTTATTTTATATGAACTGAAAGAAGTAATTGAAAACAAAATCTAATAAATGAAAATATTAATCCCATAATTGAAGATTTTGTAAATCTTTTAGTCAAAATTGTTCTCTTTTTGCTTTGGTTTACTTATACGTTAATTGCGCTGTACACAAATATTTATAATATTAAATACTTGTATTTTATATACTATGAAAATCATATTTTTATAACTCTTTTGAAGTATAATTAATATAGATCAAAATAAATAAAATAGTGAATATAAATATTTAATACATATTTTATGAAATTTAAAAATAGGACAACTAGTATATATATATATATATATATATATTATATTATTAATTAAAAGTAAGAAGCTCTCAATTTCAAAGTTTATTTACCAATTTACCCCTACACTAAATTGAAATATTATATGTCTAATTAATTGACTATTAAATAATTACATATTATCTTTTTCCTTTTCCTAATATTACCTCTTTTATTTTTATATCTAATTCAACTAACTTAAAAGGTCCTTAATACTCTATAGTATTTAGGAAATGTTGCAGTAATGATCATCTTCAAGTATCCGATTGGAATTTGTACAGTTGCATGGAAAGACGAAAAGACTCATAATTCATTTATATATTTATTCAATTCGTGTTTGTATACATTGTTTGTCACCATAATTTTATTGGGAATACCAAGTGTCACATTATCAAAGCTTTATCAAAGAAATAGTATTCATTATGAAAGAATTTACTTGGGTGACTTTATTTCTTTTCTCTCATTTATGTGCTATATAAACTAATTCAAAAGACATGATTTTCAATAAAATTCTTTTATATTAAAAATTAGTTATAAAAATTTTCACATCCTAATTCTTCCTATATATATTTCAACCATATATTTACTGTTTGTTATATATTTCTCTTTTTTTTTTGTTGAAAATGTTATGACATATTTTTCTATTAAAAAAAAAGGAAAATTCATAAGTAGCGATTAGACTATAACTGAAATTCTAGAGACAGATCTTAACTTAACTAGAGTCCAATTACCCCCCTAAACTAATTTAAAATGGAATAATTACACCACAAATTGTGACATGTCATAGAGATTGTGCACACTCTCTTGAACACAAGTGAAGAGTGCACAAATTGGACACATGTCTTTTTCTAATTGGTAACTTTATAATTAGTTAGTACACATATTTATGTATCATAAAACTTATATATATTTTATTTTTTTTGTTTCCTTCATTGTAAAATATTTATGTTAATTTATTTTCACTTTAAATTTTTTCAATTAATTTATCATCTTTTCAGTTTTTTTTTTTAAAATAAATTGTGTGTATTTTAAAAAATAATTTAAAGGTGTCCTTTACTTTTAATGTTTTAATATGTTTATGTTTTATTTGATTTTCTTCACTTCTTTTGATATCCATTCAACATTAACTTATTTTAAATACAAAACATTTGAAATCAAATCAAAACACAAGACAAAGAAAATAAACTCAATAGAAAAATAAAAGAGAGAAAATATATAAGTAAAAAAAAAATAGTTTCGATACAAGGTAAAAAATATGTATTAACTTAATTTAAATACAAGATAAAAAAATAAAAATAATTTTTTTTAAAACTATTATTAAAAAAATAAGAAATATTTTTTACAAAATTACGAAATATTTTTTAAAAAATTAATATATATTTTAGTTTTAAAAAAATATTTTTAATTAAAAAATAAAAAAATATCTATTTGCACACATGAGGGCGAGTGTATTTAAATACAACCAACTTGGGTGGTTGAAGTTGTCA
Source organism: Solanum arcanum (assembly GCA_027789145.1). Lineage (NCBI taxonomy): Eukaryota > Viridiplantae > Streptophyta > Magnoliopsida > Solanales > Solanaceae > Solanum > Solanum arcanum. Next base: position 54,700,085 of record CM050942.1, on the reverse strand, counting down.
CATCAACACAAAAGGTGCACAAAAATACGAATATAATTTGTTCACTGGGATTTCGATCATAGGTTAAGGAGGTACTTATGCATTATTCTTTTAAAAAATAATAAACTCACTCAATATGAGTTATCTCGAGTGGCGTTGTTGAGATCAAGACCAAATATTATGTTGCGGGATGAACTCTAGGGGTGGACATGTATCTGTTTTATATTTGAGCTAATGTTGAAATATATATTTCTTCAAGTCTGTATATGAATATTTACATGCATTTATTAATTTTAGAGTAGGAATTTATCCATATATTCATATTATTAGATATAATATTATCGATTTTAGCTTTATATTCTTCTTGCTCTAATTTTTTTTTCCAAAAATAATTAATTAAATATTAAATAATTCTTAAAGATTGAATGACCATTTTCATTCACTAAATTAACATTGTTCTTCTAATAATTTATGCTTAGGAACTAAATTAATGTGCAAACAATAATGTTTTAATGCACAAAAAGAATAACACATCTTTTTAAGAATATCAAAGGTTATTGTGAAATTTACGAGTAATTTATCATGGTTCATGTATTAGCAAGAAATCAATCATTAATTTGCAGTTATCTAACTCTTGTCTATTTATGATAAAAACACTTATCCTTATTTATTTATTTATTCTTTTGTCTCATTATGAGAAAGGCAAGTTCAATGTTTCAACTTTTGATACTATTTCATATTTTAAGTTGTCACTTCGTTGATGCTCTATTTCTTTATTCTAAGCTCATTTTTTTAAAAATAAATTAGGTAAGATCAATACTTGATATGTTTGATTATTAATTGTAGCCTTTATTTTATCTTATCAATTTTTTTTTTATCCTTTTTCTCTCTGAACTTTGTCTTAAAGGTATTAATATGAGATAACAATATACATATATTAATGTATGTTAACAATTATAGTATTTTAAAGTACTAAACATCATCAACTTTTATTTCATTCGGAGCAGAGATATTTTGCTATCATATTTAAGTTTGTTATTGATATCCAATATATCGAGTAGATTCCAAATATTTAATTATTTTTGTTTGAAAATGTATGGTATTCATGTAATCTAATTAAAAAACTATTTTTAATACACTGATAATTTGAAATAATTTATGTCAATTTAGATGGATACACGTGCGTTAATTTATGTCAATTTATATGGATACAGTGCAACGCATGTGTTCAAAGAGTAGTATTATTATAAGTGGGAAGCACCAAATTAAAGTGAAAATTTGGATTAACTTTTTACCCCTACACTAAATTAAAATATTGTAGATGCTCCTCTTGTATTGTCAATAACATGGTGTAACTCTTTGGAATACTTATTTGCAATGTAGGAACTCAACATTGATGGTTTGGTTCTAAATTGCCACATTAGCTAACAAAACAAGGAATTAGACATATATCTGAAACCAATACCACCTTCACCCTTTGGTAAGCACAAATCTTCTCATTTGACCCAATGTCTTTTTCTACACTCTGGTCTAGCGGTTATTTATTGATAATAATCAATAAAAAAAATCTCGTGACTCTTGATTTTAGCTATGGTGGAATTTTTTTGGCAGCGGATTAATTTCTTAATCCACTTCCATGGCTTTCCAAAGATTAAGATCCTCCAAGTATGTTTCCATTCGCACAACCCATAATTGAAAATTTTCACCATTAAAAACAGATGGAGGTACTCCTGAAAAGCTAAAAGCAAAAAACAACAAAAATAGCTTATGAATTAACGTTTAAAGATTGATATATTTTCATTGCAGTATAAGAATACAATGTATAATTAAAGTACAACTTCTAAACCTAAAACTAAACAAAAAGATCTGTTGAAAATATGAAACTCTTAAAGTCTATAAAAGACTATTTATTCAAAATTCAATAGAATTCAACACCTAATTAAAAGCGCTACCTAATTGACTAGGTCTATTTTAATAAAATTGCTTTAATAAAAACTTCAATTTTATTTCTCACACAACTCAACAAGAATGTGGATTAACTTTTTACCCCTACACTAAATTAAAATATTGTAAAGTATTTACATTAATTAATTTTTAACTACTAATCCAATAAAAAAGTTAATTTCTTAATCATTGGTTATGAGTTACACACACTTCCTCCAAGATGACTTTTAATCATTTTCAGTTTTATAAGCATCAAGATCAGTTGTTAAACTATTTATTGTGGAAATATTAAAAAAAAGAAAAGGGAAGGGGTGGGGGGTGAGGACATGATGTACCGAGTATAAGACATATTAGAACTATATATAAGAAAAATATCACATATTGATTGTGTATAACTACAAACAATTATACTTTTTTTTCAAAATTTTGTCACTCAATATTACTTTCAAGTTTTAGTAGAATTTACATCATTTATTTTGTTTGTACTAATTAACACAAGACACACGTGAAACACACGTGCCTAGAAACTTATAATTAAAAAAAAGTGTACTTAAATAATGAATAATATTGTTGTCATCTCAACATGAAAAATTGATTATGGAAATAAGCATGTCATTATAACGAATGATTGTATTCATGTATTTTACCTATCACTTACTTATATTAATACATCGCAATGTCTTTTTGGTAATAAATGACGCATCTCAATTTTTGTTTATATTTTTAACTTTAAGACCATAAATTTACTAAAGTAACATAAATGAAACCTTAATCCCAGTTGATATTTTGCCCACCATCATCGAACTCGCTCTCCGGAGTAAGAACTCAACTTTTTCCCACCATTATCGAACTCGCTCTCCGGCGTCAAAACTCAATGTTTGCTCACCATCATCGAACCTGCTCTCCGGCGTCAAAACTCATTTTGCCCACTATCATCAAACTCGCACTTCGACATGAAATTTCAATTTTTTCCCACCATCATCGTACTCGCTCTCCAGCGTCAAAACTCAACTTTTGCCATCTCTCTCATTTAATTAATTCTAATTGTAAGTTGATTCTGTTATCCTCATGAAATTAATAGCCTTAACCCTTTCCATTGTGAATTTTAACAATAAACATGTTGTAAATTACTATATATGCTTCATTTATTTTTTTGTGATTGTCGGTCAAAAATTTGTACTACTCTTCAATTTAACGATCTATTCCTATTCCATAATTCACTTTTCTGATATTAGTATTTGAACATTTGGGGATGAAAAGAGGGGCAATTTTTATCATGTGTTGTGATTTTCTAAATCTTAAATAAAAGTTATAGTATTAAAATTTTAAGATATTTATGAAATCCTTCTTACTTGTCTTAAAAGAGAAGAAATTGCAGGAAAAGAAAACAAACAAGAAAGAAAGTTAATGAATCAACATTGTAAGATTGATATATTTTCACTACCATCTAAGAATATAATTTATAATAAAACTAGATTTTCTAAACCTAAAATTACGCAAAATGATATTCAGAAAGTACCAAACTCCAAAAGTCAATAAAATACTATTTATTTAAAATTCGAACAGAATTTAAAAATCATATATTATTAAAAGTAGGAAGCACAAAAGTGCAAAGTTGGATTACCTTTTTAATCCTTCACTAAATTAGAATATCGTAAGGTATTTATGTTAATTAATTATTAACAACTAATCCAACATAAAGTTAATTTTTTAATCTTTAGTTAAGAGTTACACCTCCTCCAACATGAATTTTAATCATTTTAAGTTTTCTAAGCATCAAGATCAATTTTATAAACTATATGTTGGGGAAATATTTTAAAAAAAGGACATTTGTTCTAAGTATAAGACATATTAGAACTATATAAGAAAAATATCACATATTGATTGTGTAAAACTACAAACAATTATACTTCTTTTTCAAAATTTTGTTACTCAATACTACTTTCAAGTTTTAGTAGCATCTACATCATTTATTTTGTTTGTACTAATTAACACAAGACACACGTGCAACACACGTGCCTAGAAACTTATAATTAAAAAAAGTGTACTTATATAATGAATAATATTGTTGTTATCTGAACATGAAAAATTTATTATGGAAAAAATCATTGCATTATAAAAAAATGATTTTATTCATTTATTTTACCTATGGCTTACTTATATTAATACATCGCAATGTTTTTTGGTAATAAATGTCACATCTCAATTTTTGTTTATATATTGCACTTAACGACAATAAATTTATTAAAGTAACATAAATGAAATCTAAATCCAGTTGATATTTTGTCCACCATCATCAAACTTGCTCTCCGGCGTGAAAACTAAACTTTTGCCCACCATCATCGAACTCGCTCTCCGGCGTCAAAAGTCAACTTTTGCCCACCAGCATCGAACTCACTCTCTTGCATCAAAACTCAACAGTTGCTCACCATCATCGAACTTGCTCTCCGGTGTCAAAACTCTACTTTTGCACACTATCATCAAACTCGCAATCCGGCGTGAAAACTAAATTTTTCCCACCATCATCGAACTCGCTCTCCAGCATCAAAACTCAACTTTTGCCATCTCCCTCAGTTAATTACTTCTAATTGTAAGTTGGTTATGTTTTTCTCATGAAATGAATAGCCTTAACTCTTTCCCTTGTGAATTTTAATAAACATTTTGCAAATTCACTAAAATTGGTTCATTTTTTTCCCCGATTGTCGGTTTAAAATTTGTACTACTCTTCAATTTAGCGATCTACTCCTATTCCATAATTTACTTTTTTGGTATTAGTATTTGAACATTTTGGGATGAAAAGAGAGGAAATTCTTGATCCTATGTGTTGTAGTTTTCTAAATCTTAAATAAAAGTTATATATTAAAATTTTAAGATATTTACGAAATCCTTCTTACTTGTCTTAGAAGAGAAGAAATTGTAGGAAACGAAAATAAACAAGAAAGAAAGTTTATGAATCAACATTGGAAGATTGATATATTTCACTACCATCTAAGAATATAATTTTGTAATTAAATTACAACTTCTAGACCTAAAATTAAGCAAAAAGATATTCTGAAAGTACCAAACTCCAAAAGTCAATAAAATATTATTTATTTAAATTCAAATAGAATTAAAAAATTATATATTATTAGAAGTAGAAAGCCCCAAAGTGCAAAGTTAGATTACATTTTTAGCCCTACATTAAATTAAAATATTGTAAAGTATTTATACTAATTAATTATTAATTACTAATACAACATATAGGTTTAATTTTTTAATCACTAGTTATGAGTTACACCTCCTCCAACATGAATTTTTAATTATTTAAAGTTTTCTAAGCATCAAGATCAGTTTTTAAAACTATTTGTTGTGAAAATATTTTTTTAAAAAAGGTACATGTTGTTCTAAGTATAAGATATATTAGAACTATATAAGAAAAATATAACATATTGAACAACATGTTTATAACTACAAATATATATACTCCTCTTAAATTTTTTTTTTTTACACATTACTACTTGCAAGTTTTAGTAGAATCTACATCATTTATTTTTTCTGTACTAATTAACACAGGACACACGTGCCTGGAAAATAGTAATTACAAAAAGTGTACTGATATGATGAATAATATTGTTGTTATCTGTAGAATTTCGTTATAGAGGATAAAATAAAACATGAAAAATTGATTATGGAAAAAATCATGGCATTATAACAAATGAATGTATTCATGTATTTTACCGATGGCTTACTCATATTAGTACATCGCAATGTCTTTTTGATAATAAATGACCATAAATTGACGAAAGTAACATAAATGAAACCTTAATCCCAGTTGATATTTTGCCCACCATCACCGGACTCGCTTTTTGGCGTCAAAACTCAACTTTTGCCCACCATCATTGAACTCGCTCTTTGGCGTCAAAACTCAACGTTTGCTCTCCATCATTGAACCTGCTCTACGGCGTCAAAACTCAACCTTTTCCCACTCTCATGAAACTCGCACTCCGGCATGAAAACTCAATTTTTCCCACCATCATTGAACTCACTCTCCGGATTCAAAACTCAACTTTTGCTCATCTCTCTCAGTTAATTAATTCTAATTGTAATTTTTTTCAGCTTTCCTATGAAATTAGTAGCCTTAACCCTTTCCATTGTGAATTTTAACAATAAACATGTTGTAAATTCACTATATATGATTCGTTTATTTTTGTGTGATTGTCGGTTTAAAATTTGTACTACTCTTCAATTAAGCGATCTACTCCTATTCCATAATTCACTTTTTTGGTATTAGTATTTGAACCTTTTGGGATGAAAAGAGGGGAAATTTTTTATTCTATGTGTTGTGATTTTCTAAATCTTAAACAAAAGTTATAATATTAAAATTTTAAGATATTTACAAAATCCTTCTATCTGGTCTTAGAAGAGAAGAAATTACAGGAAAAGAAAATAAACAAGCAAGAATGTTTATAAATGAACATTGGACACTAACGTCCAAGAATATAATTTTGTAATTAACTACAACTTCTAGACCTAAAATTGAGCAAAAAGATGTTCTGAAAGTATCAAACTCCAAAAGTCAATAAAATGATATTTATTTAAATTCAAATAGAATTTAAAAATCATATAGTATTAAAAGTGGAAAGCACCAAAGTGCAAAGTTGGATTACATTTTTAGCCCTACATTAAATTAAAATATTGTAAAGTATTTATACTAATTAATTATTAATTACTAATCCAATATACAAGTTTAATTTTTTAATCATTAGTTATGAGTTACACCTCCTCCAACATGAATTTTTAATCATTTTAAGTTTTCAAAGCATCAAGATTAGTTTTTAAAACTATTTGTTGTCGAAATATTTAAAAGAAAAGGGACATGTTGTTCTAAGTATAAGATATATTAGAACTATATAAGAAAAATATGACATATTGAACAACATGTGTATAACTACAAACAATTATACATCACTTTGAAAATTTTGTTACTCAGTACTACTTGCAAGTTTTAGTAGAATCGACATCATTTATTTTTATTGTACTAATTAACACAGGACACACGTGCCTGGAAAGTAGTAATTACAAAAAGTGTACTGATATAATGAATAATATTGTTGTTATTTGTAGAATTTCGTTATAGAGGGTAATATAAAACATGAAATACTAATTATGAAAAAAATCATGGCATTATAACAAATGATTGTATTCATGTATTTTACCTATGGCTTACTAATATTAATACATCGCAATTTTTTTTTGGTAATAAATGATACATCTCAATTTTTGTTTATATTTTAAAATTGAAGAGCATAAATTGACTAAAGTAACATAAATGAAACCTAAATCCCATTTGATACTTTGCCCACCATCATCGAACTCGCTCTCCGGCATCAAAACTCAACTTTTGCCCACCATTATAGAACTCGCTCTCCGACGTCAAAACTAAACTTTTACTCACCAACATCGAACCTGCTCTTTGACGTCAAAACTCAACTTTTGCCCACCATCATCAAGCTTGCTCTCAGGCGTCAAAACTCAACTTTTGTCCACCATCATCGAACTCTCTCTAGCGTCAAAACTCAACTTTTGTTATCTCTCATTTAATTAATTCTAATTGTAAGTTGGTTCTATTTTTCTCATGAAATGAATAACCTAAAGCCTTTCCCTTATGAATTTTAACAATAAACATGTTGTGAATTCACTAAAATTGCTTCATTTTTTTTGTTGCGATTGTCGGTTAAAAATTTGTACTGCTATTCAATTTAGCGATCTACTCCTATTCCATAATTTACTTTTTTGGTATTAGCATTGGAACATTTGTGGATGAAAAGAGGGGAATTTTTTTATCCTATGTGTTGTGATTTTCTAAATCTTAAATAAAAGTTATATATTAAATATTTAAGATATTTACGAAATCCTTCTTACTTGTCTTAGAAAGAGAAGAAATTGTAGGAAAAGAAAATAAACAAGAAAGAAAGTTTATGAATCAACATTTGGAAGATTGATATATTTCACTACCATCTAAGAATATAATTTAGTAATTAAATTACAACTTCTAGACCTAAAATTAAGCAAAAAGATATTTTGAAAGTACCAAACTCCAAAAGTCAATAAAATACTATTTATTTAAATTTAAAAAGAATTAAAAATTCATATATTATTAGAAGTGAAAATCACCAAAGTGCAAAGTTGGATTACCTTTTTCCCCTACACTAAATTAAAATATCGTAAAGTATTTATATTAATTAATTATTAACTACTAATCCAACATAACAGTTTAATTTTTTAATCATAATATATGAGTTACACCTCCACCAATATGAATTTTAATCATTTTAAGATTTCTAAGGATCAAGATTAGTTTTTAAGCTATTTGTTGTGGAAATATTTTTAAAAAGGGACATGTTGTTCTAAGTATAAGATATATTAGAACTATATAACAAAAATATCACATATTGAACAATAGGTGTATAACTACAAACAATTATACTACTCTTTCAAAATTTTGTTACTCAATACTTCTTGCAAGTTTTAGAAGAATCTAAATCAATTATATTTTCTGTACTAATTAACACATGACACACGTGCAACACAAGTGCCTGGAAACTGTTAATTACAAAAAGTGTACAGATATAATGAATAATATTGTTGTTATCTCTAAAATTTCGTTATAGAGGATAAAATAAAACATGAAAAATTGATTATGGAAAAAATCATGGCATTATAACAAATGATTGTATTCATGTATTTTACCTATGGCTTACTTATATTAATACATCGCAATGTCTTTTTGTTAATATATGACACATATCAATTTTTGTTTATATTTTCAACTTTAAGACCATAAATTTACTAAAGTAACATAAATGAAACCTTACTCCCAGTTGATATTTTGCCCACCATCATCGAACTCGCTCTCCGGCGTCAAAACTCAACTTTTGCCCACTATTATCGAAATCGCTCTCCGGCGTCAAAACTCAATGTTTTCTCACCATCATCAAATCTGCTCTCCGGCGTCAAAACTCATTTTGCCCACTATCATCAAACTCGCACTCCGACATGAAATCTCAATTTTTTCCCACCATCATCGTACTCGCTCTCCAGCGTCCAAACTCAACTTTTTCCATCTCTCTCATTTAATTAATTCTAATTGTAAGTTGGTTCTGTTTTTCTCATGAAATTAAAAGCCTAAACCATTTCCCTTGTAAATATTAATAATAAACATGTTGCAGATTCACTAAAATTGCTTCATTTTTTTTCGATTGTCGGTTAAAAATTTGTACTACCCTTCAATTTAACGACCTACTCCTATTCCATAATTCACTTTTTTGGTATTAGTATTTGAACATTTGGGGATGAAAAGAGGGGAAACTTTTTATCCTATGTGTTGTGATTTTCTAAATCTTAAATAAAAGTTATAGTATTAAAATTTTAAGATATTTACGAAATCCTTCTTGCTTGTCTTATAAGAGAAGAAATTGCAGGAAAAAAAAACAAGAAAGAAATTTTATGAATCAACATTGGAAGATTGATATATTTTCACTACCTTCTAAGAATATAATTGTTAATGAAACTACCACTTCTAGACCTAAAATTACGCAAAAAGATATTCTGAAAGTACCAAACTCCAAAAGTCAATAAAATACTATTTATTTAAAATTCAAACAGAAATGAAAAATCATATATTATTAAAAGTTGGAAGTACAAAAGTGCAAAGTTGGATTACCTTTTTACCCCTTCTTTAAATTAAAATTTCGTAAAGTATTTATGTTAATTAATTATTAAAAACTAATCTTACATAAAAGTTAATTTTTTAATCATTAGTTATGAGTTACTCCTCCCCCAACATGAATTTTAATCATTTTCAGTTTTCTAAGCATCAAGATCAGTTTTATAAACTATATGTTGGGGAATTATTTAAAAAAAGGGACATGTTGTTCTAAATATAAGACATATTAGAACTATATAAGAAAAATATCACATAGTGAACAATGTGTATAATTTCAATCAATTATGCTTCTCTTTCAAAATTTTGTTACTCAATACTACTTGCAAGTTTTAGTAGCATCTCCATCATTTATTTTTTCAATATTAATTAACACCAGACACACGTGCAACAAACGTGCCTGGAAAACTAGAAATTATAAAAAGTGTACTGATATAATGAATAATATTGTTGTTATCGGCAGAATTTTGTTATGGAGAATAAAATAATACATGATAAATTGTTTATGGAAAAAGTCATGACATTATAACAAATGATTGTATTCATGTATTTTACCTATGGCTTACATATATTAATACATCGCAATATTTTTTTGGTAATTAATGACACATCTCAATTTTTTTTATATTTTTAACTTTAATATCATAAATTGACATAAGTAACATAAATGAAACCTTAAACCCAGTTGATATTTTGCCTACCATCATCGAACTGGCTCTCAAGTGTCAAAACTCAACTTTTGCCCACCATCATCGAACTCGCTCTCTGGTGTCAAAACTCAACTTTTGCTTCTTACTTGTCCCAGAAGAGAACAAATTGCAGGAAAAGAAAACAAACAAGAAAGAAAGTTAATGAATCAACATTGGAAGATTCATATATTTTCACTACCTTCTAAGAATATAATTTATTACAAAACTACAACTTCAAAACCTAAAATTACGCAAAAAGATATTTTGAAAATACTAAACTCCAAAAGTCAATAAAATACTATTTATTTTTAACATTCAAATAGAATTAAAAATCTTATATTATTCAAAGTGGGAAGCACCAAAGTGTGAACGTGGATTACCTTTTTACCCATACACTAAATTGAAATATCATAAAGTATTTATATTAATTAATTATTAACTACTAATCTAACATAAAAGTTTATTTTTTAATCATTAGTTATGAGTTTCACCTCCTCCAACATGAATTTTAATCATTTTCAGTTTTCTAAGCATCAAGATCAGTTTTATAAACTATTTGTTATGGAAATATTAAAGAAAGGGACATGTTGTTCTAAGTATAAGATATATTAGAACTATATAAGAAAAATATCAAATATTGATTGTGTATAACTACAGACAGTTATACTTCTTTATCAAAATTTTGTTACTTAATACTACTCGCAAGTTTTTGTAGCATCTGCATCATTTATTTTTTCAATATTAATTAACACAGGACACACGTGCAACACACGTGCCTGGAAAACTAGAAATTATAAAAAGTGTACTGATATAATGAATAATATTGTTGTTATCGGTAGAATTTTTTTATGGAGAATAAAATAAAACATGATAAATTGTTTATGGAAAAATTCATGGCATTATAACAAATGATTGTATTCATGTATTTTACCTATGGCTTACTTATATTAATACATCGCAATATTTATTTGGTAATTAATGACAAATCTCAATTTTTGTTTATATTTTCAACTTTAATATCATAAATTGACATAAGTAACATAAATGAAGCCTTAATCCCAGTTGATATTTTGCCCACCATCATCGAACTCGCTCTCTGGTGGAAAATGCACTCAACTTTTGCCCACCATCATCGAACTCACTCTCTGGTGTCAAAACTCAACTTTTGCTCACCATCATCGAACCTGCTCTCCCGCTCAAAGCACAACTTTTTCCTATCACCATCAAACTCGTACTCCGGCATGCAAACTCTTTTTTCTTCACCATCATCGAAATCACTCTCTGACATCAAAACTCAAGTTTTGCCCATCTCACGCAGTAAATTAATTTTAATTGTAAGTTGGTTCTGTTTTTCTCATGAAATGAATAGCCTAAGCCCTTTCCCTTGTGAATCTTAACACAAACATGTCGTAAATTCACTTAAATTGTTCCTTTTTTTTTGCGATTGCCGGTTTAAAATTTGTATTACTCTTCAATTTACCGATCTACTCCTTTTCCTTAATTCACTATTTTGGTATTAGTATTTGAACATTTAGTGATGAAAAAAGTGGAAATTTTTTAACCTATGTGTTGTGATTTTCCAAATCATGAATAAAAGTTATAGTTTTCAAATTTTAAGATATTTATGAAATCCTTCTTACTTGTCCTAGAAGAGAACAAATTGCAGTAAAAGAAAACAAACAAGAAAGAAAGTTAATGAATCAACATTGGAAGATTCATATATTTTCACTACCTTCTAAGAATATAATTTATTTCAAAACTACAACTTCAAAACCTAAAATTACACAAAAAGATATTTTGAAAATACTAAACTCCAAAAGTCAATATAATACTATTTATTTTTAAAATTCAAATAGAATTAAAAATCATATATTATTCAAAGTGGGAAGCACCAAAGTGCGAACTTGGATTACCTTTTTACCCCTATACTAAATTCAAATATCATAAAGTATTTATATTAATTAATTATTATCTACTAATCTAACGTAGAAGTTAATTTTTTAATCATTAGTTATGAGTTACACCTCCTCCAACATGAATTTTTATCATTTTCAGTTTTCTAAACATCAAGATCAGTTTATAAACTATTTGTTATGGAAATATTAAAAAAAAGGGACATCTTGTTCTAAGTATAAGATATATTAGAACTATATAAGAAAAATATCAAATATTGATTGTGTATAACTACAAACAGTTATACTTCTTTATCAAAATTTTGTTACTTAATACTACTCGCAAGTTTTAGTAGCATCTACATTATTTATTTTTTTCAATATTAATTAACACAGGACACACGTGCAACACACGTGCCTGGAAAACTAGAAATTATAAAAAGTGTACTGGTATAATGAATAATATTGTTGTTATCGGTAGAATTTTGTTATGGAGAATAAAATAAAACATGATAAATTATTTATGGAAAAAGTCATGGCATTATAACAAATGATTGTATTCATGTATTTTACCTATGGCTTACTTATATTAATACATCACAATATTTTTTTGGTAATTAATGACAAATCTCAATTTTTGTTTATATTTTCAACTTTAATATCATAAATTGACATAAGTAACATAAATGAAACCTTAATCCAGTTGATATTTTTCCCACCATCATCGAACTCGCTCTCTGGTGTAAAATGCACTCAATTTTTGCCCACCACCATCGAACTCTCTCTCTGGTGTCAAAACCCGACTTTTGTTCACCATAATCAAACTTGCTCTTCGACACCAAAACTCAACTTTTGCCTACCATCATCAAACTCGCTCTCCGGCATGAAAACTCAATTTTTCCCCACCATCATTGAACTCGCTCTCTGTCGTAAAAGCTCAACTTTTGCCCATTTCTCTTATTTACTTAATTCTAATTGTAAGTTGGTTCTGTTTTTCTCATGAAATGAATAGCTTAAACCCTTTTCCTTGTGAATTTTAACAATAAACATGTTGTAAATTCACTAAAATTGCTTCATTTTTTTTTTTGCAATTGTTGGTTAAAATTTTTTAGTGCTCTTCAATTTAGCTATCTACTCCTATTCCATAATTCACTTTTTTGGTATTAGTATTTGAACATTTGGGGATTAAAAGAGGGGAAATTTATTATCCTATGTGTTATGATTTTCGAAATCCTAAATAAAAGTTATAGTATTAGAATTTTAAGATATTAACAAAATCCTTCTTACTTGTCTTACAAGAGAAGAAATTGCTGGAAAAGAAAAATAATCAAGAAAGAAAGTTTATGAATCAATGTTGGGAGACTGATACATTTTCACTTATGTCTAAAAATATAAATTATAATAAAACTACAACTAAGTAAAAAGATATTCTGAAAGAACTAAATACTGCAGTAAAAGATTTACGATTTTGAAGAAAATTCTCAACCGTGCTTTAGGAGTTACAAAAATGTTGGTCTTCTATTTTGGAATCTCAACACTTGATATCTGAAAGTGATCTTGTTAATAAATCTACATATTCATCTTTAGGATCTTTGTGAACTAAATCTTTTTATTATGTCTTCTTGCTTCATTTGCATCTTGAAATTTTTCTTACCCATTTTATTTCTTGAAACATATGTAACTCTTTTATTGTTTTAATTGCTTTAGGAATATAAAAAGCTCCTTTAAACCTAATAGGTTCATATTTCACTTGTGCTTTTACAATTCTAGGATCATCTTCGAATTTTTTCAACATGTGATCTTGTCATGATCTACCGAAATATCTTCCATTAGATAAAATAAAAAATGTTTACCTATCATCTTAATATTGACAGCTTTCTTTCCAGCACCATCATTGATAAAACAATACTTATCCTCAAAAGATACTTCGTATCTTTTTTCTACCAATGAATAAATCTTCAACATGTTTTGATCAATATCAGGTACATAAAGAAGATTTGAAACCGCCTTATTACCTGAATCAGTTTTGATGAAAACAATTCATGTTCCTTCTACACGAATCTTGACACCATTTCTCGTCGTCCTCCTCCTCCGACGATGACCCATTTTTCCATAGGGCTCATAGTGTGGGTGATTTTTCAAATTTTTACCCCTGCTTGAGTTTTAAATCTAGTTGTGAAGGCCCATTCAATGATAACATCTCACCTCAAAAATCTTTTTTGCCCATGTGCCTGCAAAGAATCTAACAACTATTCCAAGGTTATGGCTAGATCTCATGTATTTTCTGTTGGGTTTTAGCAAGTGTGAATGGGAAAAGAAAAGTGAGAATATGAAAAGTGAGGGAACCACTTTGGAGGGAAAATGAAAAGTCATTTGAAAAATGCAAATGAAAAGTCATTTCTCCCATATCGGCAAAAGAAATGGAAATTGTTGTCCTTATAGAAGGAAACACTTCCATTACTTCTTAAAAGAGATAAGAAGAAGATGCCCCCTCGCGCCGTCGTCGTCGCTCGCTCGCTCGGCTCGGCTTTGGCTTTGGCTTTGGTTTTGGATTTGGATTTGGATTTGGATTTGGCAAATGATGTGATTGATTGAAAAATTTATGTAATCAATTTTTGTTAAATCAAATAAATCCTGTTTATGTTTTCTGTAATAAATTTGCTGGTAACGGTAACATTCTGAAAAGTCGTTACTTTCCAAAAAGTAGTTATTTTCCTAACAGACACAATTTTTCGAAAAGTTGTTATTTTTTTCAAAAGACACAACTTTCTGGATAAAATAGGTCTGAACAGATTTCACTGAACAGAGATGTTCCTTGCTGAAAATGGCTATAAAAGGAAGTCAATTTTTGATTTTTTAATGACTGAAAATTTTTTCTTACTCTGCATTTATTTTTCTCTCAAATAAAATTAAAGTGTCGATCGACTGAGTCTGTGTGACTTGTTGTTGTTCTTAAGTTCGTTGAAGTTAAAGAAGTTTGAGGTACCGCTATTTCTTTAACTGGTTTAATCCATTTTATCTTGGGAGAAATTAATCCATAACCTTGGGTACAGTGAGGGGATTAAATTTCTTAAGGACACACAGTAGTTTCTGTGGACTCGGATTAATTCTTGTATTCTATATTATTTTCTGCTTCATCTTATTTCTGTTTCTGTTTATTAACTTTATAAATACAAGTTATTGTAGGATTGAAATAACAATCTTAAGAAATTTAATAGTTTCTGTATTTGAGGTTTTTGGAGATTAAAACCTTTATGGTTTTCTACTCTGCTTGAATTTTTAAAATTCATTCGATTAACAAAAAAAACATAAAAACCTAAACGTTATATCAGAAACAGTTTGTGTAAAGATTTGTTCTTTACTGTTAGTATTTTAAATACTTAGTTTATCTGCCATTTGTGACAGAAAAAAATGACTAATTCAAGTCAAACAGATGCTGGAACAGTAAGTGCTGCAACAACAACGGTTGCACATAATCGTTCAAATCTTTGCCTTAGCATTTGAGAAACCTGCAAAGTTTTCTGGAGTCGACTTTAAGAGATGGCAGCAAAAGATGTTCTTCTATCTCACTACGTTGAGTCTGCAGAAGTTCATTAATGAGAATGTTCCTGTTATGTCAGATGAAACTCCGGCTGATGAACGATTCTTGGTAACAAAAGCATGGACACACTCAGATTTTTTGTGTAAAAATTATATTTTGAGTGGTCTGCCAGATGATCTATACAATGTGTACAGCAATGCCAAAACCTCAAAAGAACTCTGGGATGCTTTAGAAAAGAAGTACAAAACAGAAGATGCCGGAATGAAGAAATTCATTGTGGCAAAATTTCTGGACTATAAGATGATAGACAGAAGATATCGTCCACCCAAGTTCAAGAATTGCAGGTCATAATCCATGATCTCCTTGCTGAAGGTATAAATTTATTTAATGCCTATGTTAGAAATATTAAGTTTTCCCTTAATACTCACATAAACTTTAATGTAGGATTGATTGTGAATGATGCTTTTGAAGTGGCTGCAATTATTGAAAAGTTACCTCCATTGTGGAAGGACTTTAAAAACTACTTGAAACACAAACGCAAGGAGATGACTGTTGAATATCTCATAGTAAGGTTGAGAATCGATGTAACGACCTGTTTAGTCGTTTTGAGCAGGTAGAATTACTTTTGTTAATAACTGACAATGTCGACGGATCACACGACGGACCGTCATGGTCACGACGGACCGTCGAGGGTCTTCCTGCCAAAACACTTAAACTCTGAAATTTGGGTACGGGGAATCAACTCTCTGAACTTCGCAACGGAAGAGCAGCACGGGCCATTGTAGGCACGACGGACCGTCACAGAGCTCTTTAATGAATTCGACTCTCTGAACTCTGTGACGACCCTACAGAACGGATCGTCGCAAGTACGACGGGCCGTCACGAGCTGCGTAACCTTGACTGGGTCGAATTTCTGCTAAAGTTTTAAAGGGGTGTTTTGGACTATTTCTGTCAAACTGTATGAAATTAGTGGGTAAGTTTAATAACTTATTTACTTGGGGGTTAAAGGAGATAACCTTGAAATAAATAGTGGGTTACTTTTATCATCTTTTATACTTAATTATATGGTAATTAGGGTAAAAGAAAAAGAGTTGGAATAAGGAAAAATAGAAAGAACAGAGAGAAGAGGGGAGAACGAACGAGAGAGGGAGAAGTGAAGAGGAAAGCAAAGGCATTGAGAAGTAGCTTGTTTGATCACGAATTCTTCAGTGGAGGTAGGTTATGCTTTATGCTATTTCATAGTAAACTCTAAATAGCGATTGATATGTGTTGGGTGGTATTGTAAAGTCTTCTATATGCTTAATTGTGTTGTTGCATGTTGTGATTATGTAAATGGTGATGGATTATAATGATGATACTGTGGAATCTTAAAAAACTTAAATCCACTCTATTAATGATGATGCCTTGATATAAAAGATGGCTTGATGAACTAAAAGAATGAGGTTAATGGATCGGGTGTAACGAACCGACACCTAGAATTAGGGGATCGGTTGTCACGAACCGACACGTAGTATTAGGGGATCGGGTGTCACGAACCGACACGTAGTATTACGGGATCGGGTGTCACGAACCGACACGTAGTATTAGGGGATCGGGTGTCACGAACTGACACGTAGTATTAGGGGATCGGAGTGTCACGTTCCGACACAAGAGGAATAAAGGGATTGAATATGGAATTATGTAAATGTAATTAAATTCAAAGAACCTATCTCCCAAATGAGTATGGTCTGGAGGCTTGAGTCCTCATGGGTGCGCTTGGTGTTGTTATCAATGATTCTTGTACTTGTTGTCATCACCTGTTAAGTATTATGGTTGATTTTATGCTATTATTTGATATATATTGTCCTTTATTTTGAGTTGGCCGATGATACCTACTCAGTACTTGTGCCTTGTACTGCCCCTACTTATAATTTTCTTCTTTGTTATTTGTGGAGTGCAGCAAACGTACCATCGACTTCAACTCATCCTCAACTCTAGCCAGTCTTCAGTATATCAGAATTCAGGGTGAGCTACTGTTCCTAGTTCGTGCTGGATTCTCTCCTCCACATCTTGATGTCTTGAAGTTCGGACATGGACCATCTCTTTTATTTATTTTAGTTTCTTGAATACTCTTAGACTTAGAAATTTGAGGATAGATGTTCTTGGTGTGATGACTTCCAGATTTTTGGGATAATAATTAGTATTGTGTTTTAGAAGTTATTTAATCGATGTTCATTAATGAGTTTTAAGTCTTCCGCATTATATTCTGTTTATATTGTATTGAAATGTTGGGGTTTAGATTGGTTGGTTCGCTCACATAGTAGGATAAGTGTGGGTGCCGCTCGCGGCTCGTTTTGGGTCGTGACAAACTTGGTATCAGAGCATTAGGTTCGTTGGTCTCATCACACAAGAACCAGTCTAGTAGAGTCTTGAGGAACGGTAGGGGGACGCCTTTACTTTTCTTTGAGAGGCTATAGGACTTTAGGAAAATTCCGTTCTTTCTTTCTTTCGTGCTATTACTTGGATCCAATTGGTATCTAGGTGATACAAATTAGTATCTGACCATCTTCACTCTATTTCACAGATGGTTAGAACTAGAGCAACAACTGCGCCAACACCAACACCGGCAAGACAAGATGCGTCTGAGCCAGCCACTGGTGCTGTAGCTCTAAGAGGAACAGTGGCAAGAGGCCGTGGTAGAGGTCGCAGGAGGACGTCCTCTAGAGGAAGAGGACAAGCACCTGGACCAGCTAGTACTAGGGCGGTGACTCCTCCACCGACTGAGGAAGTAGTAAGAGAGGGTGAGGAAGGTGAGAATGAGCAAGTGCAGAATGAGGAATTACCACCCCAACCTACCCTAGATATGATTAATCAGGTTCTTGCTTATCTTAGCGGGTTATCTGATCAAGGCCAGACACCTCCAGTGTTTTTTGCACCAGCACCTCAGGTTCCGGGAGTACAACATGCAGCTGCTGTGGCTCCCCGCATGGATGCCTCATTGGAAATAGGCATGTTTCGTCGGTTGACTACAGGGCCTATAATGACAAGTGATCAGCACGAACTTTTCATTAAGTTCTTGAAGTGGAAACCTCCAGTTTTCAAGGGTGCTGAATTTGAGGATGCCTATGATTTTCTGGTTGATTGTCATGAGCTGCTACATAAGATGGACATAGTAGAATTGTTCGGCGTTGAGTTTGTGACCTATCAGTTTCAGGGAAATGCCAAAATGTGGTGGCGATCGTATGTTGAGTTTCAACCAGCACAGGCAACACCTATGACTTTGGCATCATTCTCTAGCCTATTTATGGAAAAGTATATACCCTGGACTTTGAGGGATAAGAGGAGAGATGACTTCTTGAGCCTAGAGCAAGGCAGGATGTCGGTTACTGCTTATGAGGCTAAGTTTCGTGCATTATCCAGGTATGCCACCCAGCTTTGCTTCAGTCCACAAGAGCGAATTCACCGTTTTGTGAAGGGATTGATGTCAGATTTGCAGATTCCAGCCTTACAGGTAGCTACTGCAGCAAAATCCTTTCAGGAGGTGGTAGATTTTTTGATAGAAGTGGAGGGAGTGAAGCCAGACGACTTCACCATGAAATCAACACCTAAGAAATTTCGTAAGGGAGGCGAGTTTAGTGGTTCTTACTCCAGAGGGCAGAGTTCAGGAGGTTATCCAGCCCGACCTATTCAATCTTCATTGCAGGCTGTAGCTGGGGGTCCACCGCAGACCGGTCAACATTTCTCTGAGTTTGGAGGTTATCCCCAGACTTCGTCGTTCTCACAGAGACCTATGCTTGACCCCAGAGAGTGTAATGGATGCGGAGAGACTGGACATATTCGAAGGTTTTGTCCAAAACAGAGTTACAGACCCCCAATAATTAGGGGTAGAGGTGGTCATGGGAGAGGCCACCATTCTGGAGGACGCGTTGGTCAAAGTAATGGTGGTCACCAAATCAGCCGAGGTGGCGGACAAGTTGGAAGCACTGCAGCACAACATGATAGGGGCAACGGACAGACAGGTGATAGGGCCCATTGTTATGCTTTCCCCGGGAGGTCGGAAGCAGAGACATCTAATGTTGTTATCACAGGTAATCTTTTGGTTTGTGATTGCATGGCTTCTGTATTATTTGATCCTGGATCCACATTTTCATATGTATTATCCTCATTTGCTACTGGTGTTGATTTACATTGTGATTTGCTTGACATGCCTATTCGTGTTTCTACTCCAGTGGGTGAGTCTGTGATAGTTGAGAAGGTGTATAGGTCTTGTCTTGTGACTTTTGTGGGGAGCAATACTCATGTAGACTTGATTATCGTAGAAATGGTTGATTTCGATGTAATTCTGGGTATGACTTGGCTTTCTCCAAATTTTGCAATCTTAGATTGTAATGCTAAAACTGTAACGTTGGCCAAGCCTGGGACAGATCCGTTAGTGTGGGAGGGTGACTACACTTCCACCCCAGTTCGTATTATCTCCTTTCTTCGTGCTAAGAGAATGGTTAGTAAGGGTTGTTTAGCTTTCTTGGCATATCTCAGGGATGAGACTTCCCAAGTACCTTTGATTGAGTCTGTTTCGATAGTCCGTGAGTTTCTGGATGTGTTTCCTGCAGAACTTCCTGGTATGCCACCAGATAGGGATATTGATTTCTGTATTGATTTGGAGCCGGGTACTCGCCCCATTTCCATACCCCCGTATAGAATGCTCCCGTGGAGTTAAGAGAGTTAAAGGCCCAACTTCAAGAGTTGTTAGGTAAGGGCTTTATTAGACCAAGTGCATCCCCTTGGGGTGCTCCTGTTTTGTTTCTAAAGAAGAAGGATGGAAGTTTTCGGATGTGCATAGACTACAGGCAAATGAATAAGGTAACTATTAAGAACAAGTATCCTCTTCCTCGCATTGATGATTTGTTCGATCAGTTACAAGGTGCTTGTACCTTCTCAAAAATCGATTTGAGATCTGGTTATCATCAATTGAAAATACGGGCAACAGATGTGCCCAAGACTGCTTTTCGGACCAGGTATGGGCATTATGAGTTCTTAGTAATGTCTTTTGGGCTTACGAATGCCCCTGCTGCTTTCATGATCTTGATGAACGGGATTTTTAAGCCATATCTGGATTTCTTTGTCATTGTGTTCATTGATGATATACTGATATACTCAAAGAGCAGGAAAGAACATGAGGAGCATTTGAGAATAGTATTGGAAGTGTTGAGGGAGAAAAGGTTTTATGCCAAATTCTCCAAGTGTGAGTTTTGGCTAGATTGAGTGTCCTTCTTGGGGCACGTAGTTTCTAAGGATGGAGTGATGGTGGATCTTTCCAAGATTGAAGCAGTGAAGAATTGGGTAAGACCTACTAATGTTACAGAGGTAAGAAGCTTTGTTGGTTTAGCTAGCTACTACCGTTGATTTGTCAAGGGATTTTCTTCTGTTGCTTCCCAACTGACAAATTTGACTAAGCAGAGTATTCCATTTGTATGGTCGGACGAATGTGAAGAAAGCTTTCAGAAACTCAAGACCTTGTTGACTACTGAACCAATTCTCACCTTGCCAGTGGAAGGAAAGAACTTCATTGTTTATTGTGATGCCTCCTATTCTTGTTTGGGTGCTGTGCTAATGCAGGAGAAGAATGTAATTGCTTATGCTTCGAGGCAACTAAAGGTGCATGAACGTAACTATCCGACCCATGATTTGGAGTTGGCTGCAGTCATGTTTGCATTAAAGCAATGGAGACATTATCTATATGGGGTTAAGTGTGAAGTCTATACGGATCATCGTAGTTTACAGTATGTATTTACTCAGAAAGATTTGAATTTGAGACAGAGGAGGTGGATGGAACTACTGAAGGACTATGATATTACTATCTTGTACCACCCAGGAAAAGCTAATGTTGTGGCAGATGCTTTAAGTAGAAAGGTATGGAGCATGGGAAGTCTAGCTCACTTGCAGGTTTCTAGACGCCCATTGGATAGAGAGGTTCAGACTCTGGCTAACGACTTTATGAGGTTGGAAGTACTGGAGAAGGGAGGATTTTTGGCCTGTGTGGAGGCAAGATCTTCCTTTCTTGACAAGATTAAGGGAAAGCAGTTTACTGATGAGAAACTGATTCGGATTCGGGATATGGTTTTGCGAGGAGAGGCTAAAGAAGCAAAAATTGATGAGGAAGGCGTTTTGAGAATTAAGGAAAGGGTATGTGTGCCCCGCGTCGATGATTTGATTCACACTATTCTTACAAAGGCTCATAGTTCAAGGTATTCTATACATCCTGGTGCAACCAAAATGTTTCGTGACCTAAAGCAACGTTTTTGGTGGAGTAGGATGAGCGTGACATTGTTGATTTTGTTTCTCAATGCCCGAATTGTCAGCAGGTAAAGTATGAACACCAGAGGCCTGGGGGGACACTTCAGAGAATGCCCATTCCTGAATGTAAGTGGGAGAGAATTGCAATGGACTTCATGGTTGGTCTTCGAAAGACATTGGGTAAGTATGACTCTATTTGGGTAATTGTTGACAGATTAACTAAGTCTGCTCACTTCATTCTGGTCAAGGTGACTTACCATGCAGAGAAATTAGCCAGACTCTATATCTCAGAAATTGTCCGGTTGCATGGAGTTCCACTTTCCATCATATCAGATAGGGGTACGCAATTCACTTCTAAGTTTTGGAGAACATTGCATGCTGAATTAGGTACTAGGTTGGATCTTAGTACAACATTTCACCCTCAGACCGATGGTTAGTCTGAGTGAACGATTCAAGTGTTGGAAGATATGCTTCGTGCATGTGTGATAGAGTTTGGTGATCATTGGGATAACTTCTTACCCTTAGCGGAGTTTTCATACAATAATAGCTATCATTCGAGTATTGATATGGCCCCATTCGAGGCATTGTATGGGAGAAGATGTAGGTCTCCCATTGGGTGGTTTGATGCATTTGAGGTTAGACCTTGGGGTACTGACCTTCTGAGGGAATCGTTAGATAAAGTGAAATGCATTCAGGAAAATCTTCTAGCCGCTCAGAACAGGCAAAAAGAATATGCAGATCGAAAGGTTAGGGACTTGGATTTTATGGAGGGTGAGCAAGTCTTGCTGAAGATTTAATCCATGAAAGGGGTGATGCGGTTTGGTAAGCGAGGTAAGATTAGTCCAAGGTATATTGGTCCATTTGAAGTTGTTAAGCGCGTGGGGGAGGTGGCGTATGAATTAGCATTGCCTCCAGGATTGGCAGGAGTGCACCCGGTATTTCATGTGTCTATGCTGAAAAGATACCATGGCGATGGGAACTACATTATTCGTCGGGATTCAGTTCTTCTTGATGAGAATTTGTCTTATGAGGAAGATCCTGTTGCCATTTTAGATAGAGAAGTCCGCAAGTTGAGATCAAGGGAGATTGCATCCGTCAAGGTTCAATGGAAGAATCGGCCGGTTGAAGAGTCCACTTGGGAGAAGGAGGCTGATATGCAAGAAAGATATCCACACCTTTTTACAGATTCAGGTACTCTTTTTTGCCTTGTTTTTCTTCTTGTGATCGTTCGAGGATGAACGAGGGGTAAATTGGTATCTATTGTAATGGCCTGTTTAGTAGTTTTGAGCAGGTAGAATTACTTTTGTTAATAACTGACAGTGTCGACGGATCACACGAAAGACCGTCATGGTCACGACAGACCGTCGAGGGTCTTCGTGCCAAAACACTTAAACTCTGAAATTTGGGTACGGGGAATCAACTCTCTGAACTTCGCGACGGAAGAGCAGCACGGGCCGTCATAGGCACGACGGAACGTCACAGAGCTCTTTAATGAATTCGACTCTCTGAACTCTGTGACGACCCTGCAGAACGGATCGTCGCAAGCACGACGGGCCGTCACGAGCTGCGTAACCTTGACTGGGTCGGATTTCTGCTAAAGTTTTAAAGGGGTGTTTTGGACTATTTATGTCAAACTGTATGATATTAGTGGGTAAGTTTAATAACTTATTTACTTGGGGGTTAAAGGAGATAACCTTGAAATAAATAGTGGGTTACTTTGATCATATTTGATACTTAATTATATGATAATTAGGGTAAAAGAAAAAGAGTTGGAATAAGGAAAAATAGAAAGAACAGAGAGAAGAGGGAAGAACGAACGAGAGAGGGAGAAGTGAATAGGAAAGCAAAGGCATTGAGAAGTAGCTTGTTTGATCATGAATTCTTCGGTGGAGGTAGGTTATGGTTTATGCTATTTCATAGTAAACTCTAAATAGCGATTGATATGTGTTGGGTGGTATTGTAAAGTCTTCTATATGCTTAATTGTGTTGTTGCATGTTGTGATTATGTAAATGGTGATGGATTATAATGATGATACTGTGGAATCTTAAAAACCTTAAATCCACTCTATTAATGATGATGCCTTGATATAAAAGAAGGCTTGTTGAACTAAAAGAATGAGGTTAATGGATCGGGTGTCACGAACCGACACGTAGAATTAGGGGATCGGGTGTCATGAACCGACACGTAGTATTAGGGGATCGGGTGTCACGAACCGACACGTAGTATTAGGGGATCGGGTGTCACGAACCGACACGTAGTATTAGGGGATCAGAGTGTCACATTCCGACACAAGAGGAATAAAGGGATTGAATCTGGAATTATGTAAATGTAATTAAATTCAAAGAACCTATCTCCCAAATGAGTATGGTGTGGAGGCTTGAGTCCTCATGGGTGCGCTTGGTGTTGTTATCAATGATTCTTGTACTTGTTGTCATCACCTGTTAAGTATTATGGTTGATTTTATGCTATTATTTGATATATGTTGTTCTCTATTTTGAGTTAGCCGATGATACCTACTCAGTACTTGTGCCTTGTACTGGCCCCTACTTGTAATTTTCTTTTTTTGTTATTTGTGGAGTGCAGCAAACGTACCATTAACTTCAACTCGTTCGCAACTCTAGCCAGTCTTCAGTATATCAGAATTCAGGGTGAGCTACAGTTCCTAGCTCATGCTGGATTCTCTCCTTCACGTCTTGATGTCTTGAAGTTCGGACATGGACCATCTCTTTTACTTTATTTAGTTTCTTGAATACTCTTAGACTTAGAAATTTGAGGATAGATGTTCTTGGTGTGATGACTTCCAGATTTTTGGGATAATAATTAGTATTTTGTTTTAGAAGTTATTTAATCGATGTTCATTAATGAGTTTTAAGTCTTCCGCATTATATTCTGTTTATATTGTATTGAAATGTTGGGGTTTAGATTGGTTGGTTCGCTCACATAGTAGGATAAGTGTGGGTGCCACTCGCGGCTCGTTTTGGGTCGTGACAATCGAAGAGGATAATAAGGCTGCAGAAAAGAGGTCACGTGGTAATTCAGCAATATCTGGAGTAAATTTTGTTGAAGAAGATTCCACAAAATTAAAGAAAAGAAAGAAAGCATTTGTTCCAAAAAGTAATCCTCCTAAGAAGAAATTCAATGGAAATTTCTTTAATTGTGGTAAAAATGGTCATAGGGCTAATGAATGCCGGGGTCCTAAGAAGGACAAGAAAAAGAAAGATCAAGCAAACTTGGCTGAATCCAAACGAGAAGTGGATGATCTCTGTGCAATGCTTTCAGAATGTAACTTGGTTGGAAATCCAAGAGAATGGTGGATAGATTCTGGTGCCTCATGCCATGTTTGTGCCAACAAAGAATTATTTTCATCATATACTCCAGCACTTACAGATGAAAAATTGTTTATGGCAAACTCCGCTGTTGCAATGGTGGAAGCAACTGGCAAAGTCCTATTAAAGATGACATCAGGCAAGGTGGTGACTTTGAATAGGGTCTCATATGTTCCAGAATTGAGAAAGAATTTATTTTCTATTCCAGTTCTGACCAAGAATGGATTTAAATGTGTATTTGTTTATGATAAAGTAGTAGTAAGCAAAAATTATATGTATGTAGGAAAAGGCTACCTTAGTGATGGCCTTTTCAAACTCAATATAATTGCAGTTGATATGAATAAATATTTTGCTTCTTCTTACTTGCTTGAGTCTAAATGTTTATGGCATGAACATTTGGGACACGTTAATAACAAAACCTTGCGAAAACTGATTAACTTAAATATTTTGCCAAAATTTGAGTGCAATAAATCAAAATGTCAAATTTGTGTTGAATCTAAGTATGCTAAGCATTTTTATAAATCTGTTGAAAGGAATTCAAATCCTGTAGAATTGATTCACACTGACATTTGTGACATGAAGTCAACACCATCACGTGGTGGGAAAAAGTATTTCATAACTTTTATTGACGATTGCACTAGATATTGTTATGTCTATTTGCTAAATAGTAAGGATGAAGCAATAGATGCATTTAGCCAATATAAAACTGAAGTTGAAAATCAGTTAGATAAAAAGATCAAAATGATCAGAAGTGATAGAGGTGGAGAATATGAATCTCCATTTGCAGAAATATGTTTAGAAAATGAAATAATCCATCAAACTACTGCTCCCTACACTCCTCAGTCTAATGGAATTGCAGAAAGAAAAAATCGAACTTTAAAAGAAATGATGAATGCATTACTTATAAGTTCAGGTTTACCACAGAACTTGTGGGGGGAAGCTATCCTTACAGCAAATCAGATACTTAATAGAGTGCCTCACTCAAAGACAAATGTAATTCCATATGAGAAATGGAAAGGTAGAAAACCCAATTTGAAATATTTCAAAGTGTGGGGGTGTCTAGCCAAAGTCCAAGTTCCTATACCTAAGAGGGTAAAAATAGGACCTAAGACTGTGGATTGTGTATTCATTGGATATGCCACAAACAGTAAGGCATGTCGTTTTTGGTTCATAAGTCCGAACATCCGGATATTCATGATAATACGGTAATGGAATCAGATAGTGCTGAATTTTTTGAACATATCTGTCCGTATAAAACTAGACTTGAGTCATCTAGTGGGGGATCTAAAAAACCCAGAGAAGAACCAAAAGAGAATGAACAAAATGAAGAAAGTCCAAGACGCAGTAAACGTCAAAAGACATCTACTTCATTTGGATCAGATTTTGTAACATTTCTTCTTGAAAGTGAGCCTCAAACATTCAAGGAAGCAATGTTGTCTAGCGACTCAACCTCTTGGAAGGAGGCTGTTAATAGTGAAATTGAATCAATCTTAAGCAATCATACTTGGGAGTTGGTTGATCTTCCTCCAGGGAACAAACCGTTTGGTTCAAAATGGATCTTTAAAAGGAAGATGAAAGACGATGGAACTATTGACAAATATAAAGCAAGACTTGTTGTCAAAGGTTTTAGACAAAAAGAAGGTCTTGATTATTTTGACACATATTCGCCAGTGACTAGGATTACATCAATTCGGATGTTAATTGCACTAGCTGCAATATACGGTCTTGAAATTCATCAAATGGATGTGAAAATAGCCTTCTTAAATGGAGAGCTTGAAGAGGAAATTTACATAGAACAGCCTGAGGGTTTTGTAGTTCCTGGTAAAGAAAAGAAAGTGTGCAAACTTATTAAGTCACTTTATGGGCTAAAACAAGCACCAAAACAATGGCATGCAAAGTTTGATCAAACCATGTTGTCAAATGGATTTAAGATCAATGAATTTGATAAATGTGTTTACATTAAAGATACTCCAAATCAGGAAGTTATTTTATGCCTATATGTAGATGATATGCTTATAATGAACAAAGACATTGCTAATATAAAAGCTACAAAGCGTATGCTTGCTAGTAAGTTTAATATGAAAGATTTAGGAGTTGCTGATGTGATATTAGGAATTAAAATTCTTAAAACTCCTAACGGTCTAGCATTGTCTCAAACTCATTATATTCAAAAGATACTTGAAAAATTCAAATTTTTGAATTTTAAAAGGGCAAAGATTCCAATTGATGTAAATCTTCATCTTGCAAAGAATAAAGGCGAAAGTCAGTCTCAATTGGACTATGCTAGCGTATTGGGAAGCTTAATGTATGTCATGAATTGTACACGACCAGACATAGCTTGCGCTATCAGTAAACTGAGTCGATACACAAGTAATCCTAATCATAATCATTGGTTGGCAATGAAGAGAGTTTTGGGATACTTAGATGACACTCAAAACTATGCTTTACATTACAACAGATATCCAGCCGTTCTTGAAGGATATAGTGATGCAAATTGAATTACTGGGTCAACTGAAACAAAATCCAAGAGTGGATACGTTTTTACTATTGGTGGAGGAGCAATATCTTGGAAATCATCCAAACAAACATGTATAGCTCGCTCTACAATGGAGTCTGAATTCATTGCTTTAGACAAGGCAGGTGAAGAAGCTGAATGGCTCCGGAATTTCTTAGAAGATATTCCATTTTGGCCCAAACCAATGGCCCCTATATGCATACATTGTGATAGTCAAGCTGCAATAGGAAGGGCTGGAAGCATTATGTATAACGGCAAGTCTCGTCACATAAGACGAAGACATAACTCTGTGAGACAACTACTCTCTAGTGGAATTATCACAATTGACTATGTGAAGTCAAAAGATAATGTGTCGGATCCACTTACAAAAGGCCTAAATAGAGAGGGAGTTGAGAAATCATCGACGGGAATGGGACTATGGCCGAGAACAAGTCATTGATAACGGTTCAACATTGTCAAAGGAAAAAAAATAAATAAATAAAATATTATTATTATTTTATGGTCCATTCTCATGATGAGACAATGTTTAGTAACTAGGATAAAGACATAAGGACTTTTTAATGGTTTCTATGTTTGATACAGGGAATATCAAATGGTGTATCTATGGGATAACACATTTAGAAATCACCTATGTAAGTGTGAACTGTAAGCCGCTTCAAGGAGAATCTGGTAAGGCCAGTTCTTTAAGCACTTACTATCCAAGATGTGTTCATGGCTGAAACGAACAAAACAATGAGAACTAAGAACAGTTCAAGGGTTGATTGTGTGACATATGTTGTCTAAGTATACACCAAAGCTCGACGGTTCAATGATATCAAATCTACCGATTAACTGAGTATATCCGATATATTTTCACTACGGAAAGCTTAAAGGGAAACCTACTTATCCAGATGCGATTAACCTTTACCTACAAGACACACAAGTTTTTTCATGCATATGTTTTAACAATAGCCTTCCCCATTCATGTGGGGGATTGTTGGGTTGTAGCAAGTGTGAATGGGAAAAGAAAAGAGAGAATATGAAAAGTGAGGGAACTACTTTGGAGGGAAAATGGAAAGTCATTTGCAAAATGCAAATGAAAAGTCATTTCTCCCATATCGGCAAAAGAAATGGAAATTGTTGTCCTTATAAAAGGAAACACTTCCATTACTTCTTAAAAGAGATAAGAAGAAGATGCCCCCTCGCGCCGTCGTCGTCGTCGCTCGCTCGGCTCGGCTTTGGCTTTGGCTTTGGATTTTGGATTTTGGATTTTGGATTTGGCAAATGATGTGATTGATTGATAATTTTTTTGGACAAAATTTATTTAATCAATTTTTGTTAAATCAAATAAATCCTGTTAATATTTTCTCTTATAAATTTGCGGGTAACGGTAACATTCCGAAAAGTCGTTACTTTTCTGAAAAGTTGTTACTTTTCTGAAAAGTTGTTACTTTCCAAAGAGTAGTTATTTTCCTAACAGACAATTTTTTGAAAAGTTGTTATTTTTTCCAAAAGATACAACTTTCTGGATAAAATAGTGCGAGCAGATTTCCTGAGCAGGACATGTTCCTTCTTTGAAAATGGCTATAAAAGGAAGTCAATTTTTGATTTTTTAATGACTGAAAATTTTTTCTTACTCTGC
The DNA here is from genome assembly GCA_027789145.1 of Solanum arcanum. Taxonomy (NCBI): domain Eukaryota; kingdom Viridiplantae; phylum Streptophyta; class Magnoliopsida; order Solanales; family Solanaceae; genus Solanum; species Solanum arcanum. The sequence continues at coordinate 54,670,602 of CM050942.1, read as the reverse complement.
ATTTATTTTTCTCTCAAATAAAATCAAAGTGTCGATCGACTGAGTCTGTGTGACTTGTTGCTGTTCTTAAGTTCGTTGAAGTTAAAGAAGTTTGAGGTACCGCTATTTATTTAACAGGTTTAATCCGTTTTATCTTGGAGAAATTAATCCATAACCTTGGGTACAGTGAGGGGATTAAATTTCTTAAGGACACACAGTAGTTTCTGTGAACTCGGATTAATTCTTGTATTCTTTATTATTTTCTGCTTCATCTTATTTCTGTTTCTGTTTATTAACTTTATAAATATAAGTTATTGTAAGATTGAAATAACATTTTCTAAGGTAGTTATACATGCTTCATATCTCTCGAGCACTACTAGAACTTGATTTATTTCAACAATTATTGAATCCTTAAATTCAATGCCTAATAATTTTATCTTATTCACAATCCCAAGCAACATGTTTGAGTATTCTTTGATTGTCTCTCAAACTCTCTTATTAAATTCAATATTAGCATTCATCGAATTCTTTCATCTCTAGCATATTCTTTCTTCATATATTCCATTTTTTTGGTAATGTGAGTGATATATTTGTTTTGAAAATATTTTTGAAACAACAACAAATGGAGTTGCCTTCGCCTTAGACTTCGTGACTTTCTTTTTCTTGTGACTTTTTAAAAACAAATTTATACCACTTTTTCTTTTAAATTAATTGGGACCAAGACCATTTTATTTATAATAATAAGGAAACAAACACTTGAAAAAGTTTCAAGTCCCGACAAATTAAAACAAAATAAAAGAGGAAAAGGAAGAGTCATAAACACAACTCTTCAATTTTCTTTCATTGTTAATGGCTTCATCTTCTTCCTTGTGTACATGGTGGATATGAACTTTATGTCGGCAAGAATCACTCCACCTCCATTCATTCCTTATCAATGTTTTTAATTTGAGTTATAATATTTTGTCTTATCCGAATTTCAACTATGTTTCAGCTCATTCAAGACTCGTGGATCTCCATTTTTGTACCTTTCTTCGTCCATTGACTGCTTCATCTTTCTTGTATGGTTCATGCAATATTTATTGTCTATGTAATTTATATTTGAGAATAAGTTGTTTTTGGTGATGTTATCTTTGTATTATTTCTTTTTGATGTACTTCTGTTAGAAGTTGTTGTTTTTTTCCTTTACTAGGCTGGAATGTGATTGTTGAGTTCACGTCACCATATGTTTGATCTGTTTATGTTTTCCCTATGTTGAATCTGAAGTTAGGATTTAGAGCTTTGTTTGTGTTGACTATAAACTTTCCTTTGCTTGGTAGTTCTTTGAATTCCTTGAATATTTGTTTCCGTTCTAATCTAATGCTAGATTGGCCATGTAATATGCTACTTTGTTACCTTCTTTATATATGCAATGTACTTTATGTGTCACAGTAATTCATAAAATTCCTTGATATCCTCAATTATTGTGTTGCTCTGTCATGGCGTCTCCCATTCACCCTTTAGGATTTTCTTCAGTAATAGAGACTTTGTCTCTATTATGCATCTTGTGTATCCTTCTACGACAACATATGCTATTGCCTCCCTGATTGCAATTCCATATGCCTCTGTATTGGTAGTATCAGGTATTATGTCTGATTGTGCAGAAATAAAGTCACTTGTACTACTTTTGATACAGAAGTCGTATGAGTTTCTTCTCGGATTTCCCCAACCTGCACCATTGTGTTAAACTTTATTGTGCCGATAGGAGGTGGATGCCATTGGACCATCTTGTAGTGCACTATAGTTTTGAATCTAGCTAAGACTTCCACTGTGTTTAGACATTGGGATGGTAGATTCCGCACCTTTGGGAACTTAAACGTTGCCAATTGCCATATATTAGTGTTTACCTGATGCACTAATATGTTGAAACTGATTGTTCCTCCATGCTTCAAGTAATTTCTTCTTTTCCATAATTCCCATATGATGATACTACGTGTTGCCTTTATGACTTGTCTTAGTTGTGTCGAGCCAGACCATGTCCACCATTTATTTATGAATTGTTATAATTGTATTACATCATGATTGATACCTGCACACATTGAAAACTTTCTCCACAACCTTTCAACTGTATAGGAGGATAGAAAAACATGAGATTAGGGTGTTGGCAACAATGACTTCTATAAGGCAAACTAATTCCCATTCTTTGTCAGTAGGTAGTCTTGACTTCCATGCCCTCCATAGTGTGAAAGCCATCTTAAATGGAAATTTTTTGATCCACATATTCTTAAATATCTCCTGTTTCTCATCCTTTTTTTTCTGATATAATGCTAAGAACTTTTAACAAAGTATTTACCATTTTGTTACAACATCCAAATTGATTTATCATGTACGTCAATATTTTGGGAAGGGTTAATGGTTGTGGTTATAAGTTGCACAATCTCTTCTGGTAGGCACTGATTTAAAAAATTTGACCTTCATCTTCCTTCCTTAGAAAATTGTCTGATCTCAATTTCTTCATCTTCCAATACATCTAGTAGGCAATAATATAGATCACCTCGTGACTGTCATGACCTAAACCAATGTGATTAGCACCCACACTGACACTCTAGTGAGAGAACCACTACTACCATCCAAACAAAGGAAAAATATAAAACTAAGGTAGTTATGTTACAGAAGTAAATTAAATAAACTTAAAAAATGCAAAAAAGTACACCTAGAATATGAAAGTCAATATATACCAAAAATCTAACAATGACAAGTCTAAGAACAAGGGGTAAAACCCCGAAACTAAACAACAAACTAATTAATAGTTTGATTCGAAAGAGAGTGGACTTAAACAAAGAGAACTCAAGGCAGCCCGGAAGAACTAACTCACCCTTGAGTTCGAAACAGTCCCTGACCCTCTAAACGAGGTGTAACAATAGCCGCCTGAAGATGCCCTGTACTCAACAAAAATAAGAGCAAGTACAAAATTAGTACCTAACGATCATGTATTGGTAGGATCATGTGGCTATCCTGATAAGTGAAACATATATAAGTAATTACAACAATATAACCACATACATACCGAATATCAACTACATTATTTTACACAATATCATAGCATAAGAGAACCAAACCACAACCACTGTTAAAGTCTACTGGTGCAATGCATGAATGAATTCTCATTCCATCATTCACATTAAGTACAACTCTTTAAGTAGTCATAAGTGATAGTTCGTATACAATGATTACAATTATCACAAGTAGTTTGTCCTCTCACGGAATTCAATTTCAAACTGTTAACAGTTCGGAACGTGGCAATCCGATCCAATTTTAATGTCGGAACGTGGAAATCTATCTCAGTTAGCTCGTCGGAATGTGACAATACAATCTAAGTTTTATGCCAGATCGTGACAACCGATCCTAGTTAGTATGTTGGAACGTGACAATACGATCCCTATCACACATCACATTCACACACATAATCACATTATCAAGATCATACAACAAGAGGTGATTCATGACTTAGAATTATTTGTTCATACTTTTTTACATAGTGTGTGATCAATAATGCAATATTCTCATACATACATGCATTATAATGAGACAATAACAAACATATATCACACCAACATGAAATAAAAACACTCACCTAGCTCGAATACAAGATTAAATCCTCTAAAGCAGTTGAATCTTTAGTTTTCGTCATCTTTCCGCTTGTTCTAGATCTACAAAAAATAATATACACAAGGATTAACAATCAAAGGTCTAATTATTCGAATTATAACAAACTCAATAACCCTAGACCAAACCCAAGATAATAATACCCAATTTAGGGTTTTTTCCACCATAATTCTTAGATCAAAACCCTTCCCGATCGATGATAACCAGGAAAAAAGTAGTACGGATCAAAATGGATGCGGGGAGTTAAAACTTTATCTTTAGCCTAAAAATGGTGAAAGCTGTTAAGAACTCGTCTGAGGTCGCCTCCTTAGTCCTAAAAGTCAAAAATACCAAATAGGGTCGTCTTCGGATTTATAAGAGACTTTAAAATGCGTTTGTCTTGCTACAGCAGACCCATCCAGCTGCACCAGGCCTCAGCGCGGATACAATGTACCCATTCACAAAAATATCAATTTCGATAGTTTTACTAGTCAAAATTCGATTAGGTAAAGTGTTACGGCTTCGTTATCATCTTAGCTATCTACTCATGTAATAAAATTTACAATTAGATCTCTTATTGTTACTACATTTTTCCTACACCTTAATGAATATGATTTCTTCCAAATTTGGATTAGGTTGGGTAATTGCAAGTTACTACAAAGGAGTTTTCTAGACCAATTCTTTGTTCATTGACTTTTCCATAACGACAGAATCAGTTCGTACAATGATGTATAATTCTCATACAAAAACTAGAGTCTCCACACTTGACCATCTAACAATATCTGATGCTCAACTGGTTCTCTCATTGACACCATCTTCTTCCATGTTGTAGATGCTCCACTTGTAGTAGCAATGACAGGGTGTAACTTTTTTGTCGTCAATCTTTAATCATCCAATAGGTACAACATTAATTATTTCTTCTTAGCAGTAGACAATAGTTATTTCCTTTTAGTAGTAGTACTTATTTCCTGTGATATTATAGTTTTTGATTCCAATTATGTTTGAAAGTCATGTCCTAGTTTCTAGGGGTAGTTATCTTTTAATTGTTGTATTTAAATTGTCTGTTTGTGTTAGGAAATGTAAGCTGAAAAGTAATTTAAGTTTTCAAGTATTTTAATTCAATAGACTGCAGGTTCTCTTTTAACGAACTAGCACCATAGGTCGTAAGAAGAAAACATCAGATTTGATATTGCAACATCCCATAACGAATTCATAATTGGGGACCATAAAAACTTAATATCGGAGAAGGAGTTCTAGGAGATCAAATTCAACATCATCTAGCACAATTGTTTAACTTGTTCAATGAAAAACGTGCACCGAATATGGCCAGACAGAAAGTAATAAATGCTCATTTGGATGCACTTTCAAAGGATTTAGAGATTTCCAAGGTCAATTATGATTCAAATGAAAATACAAGTAAGAATTGCGGTTGGAAGGGAAAAATAAGTGGTTAGAGGGTCAAGTTCAGTAGCAGGAGATAGTTTCATCATTACTCGAATAGTCTGGTGGACCCTTTTACTTGTATGCATTTGTATGGTGAACCCTTCTACTTACATGCTTGTCAACTGAACCCTTAAACTTAATTATAATGAGTCTTTTAAACCCCTCAAACGATGTGTGTAGCTCAATCTCTTTTATATAAATGACATGTCATATCCACATCACATATATGTATGCCATGTCATAATTGTTTTTAAAATCATTATTTATAAAATTGTTTAATAAAAGAAAAATAATAAAATATTAATTATATTATTTTTACACTAGAACTCCATTACTCTCTCCTACTCACACTATTTCACCGCCAAAGTCCGCCGGGAAACCATTTTTTTCGGTGATACCACTCATATTCTCACCTTTACCTGAATTCATCTCCTTCACACATTATCATCATTTTCCTTTCCTCTTCCGACCTCCATAAAACCACAACCTAAGCCACCAACCATCAGATCTAGGCAGTCGGCCGCCGTCGAATTTCTCCCTATTTGAATAACAGCAGAAGAGAAATCAAGAGCAAAAAAATGAGTTGCACTACTTCAACATTGTTGAGAATGAAGCAGACGAAGAAGATTAAATATGGTTATTCAATGTCCATTTATCTTCTTATTTTGAACCTTATATCATCTGTTTGATAAGACGCATTAATAACTCAATAATCTTTACGCTCTTGATTTCTCATTTCTAGATTATTGATTTTTTGTTTCCTAAAGAAAACATTACTTTGATTAAAAGAACCATCAGATTTAGTCGGACAGTATCACCATTTTTGCCATCATCTTGGAAGCAAACAATCACCATTTTTGTATCCACCCCTAAAGGTTATTTATTTATTTGTACTTTCACTATTCCAAGAATCTTGATCTATCTCTGCTTCATTCAATGGCACACTGATACTCTTTCCTAGTACTATTTTTTGTGTTCAGGATGCAAAGGGAACTTTCTGGATTGTATTTCTATGCGAGCAACTGCTAGTAGTAGCAGTAATAGTGGTTGTGGTGGCACTAAGGATGAAATTCCAAGTGGAAGAGAGAAAGAGGGTTGAGGCAAAGGAGAGACGGGTGGGAGTGGGGTGGTAGAGAGACGGGTGGTAGTGGGGAGGAAGATGGGTTTTTATTTTTTTAAATTTTTTTTTTGATAATTATTATTTTTATGTAAATGTTTTAATATAAAATACCTTTCACTCGCTGTCAAACGTGTGTTTTCACGAAAATTTCCAACTCAACATTATTAATGGTCAAAGGGGTTTAAAATATTATGTTCTAATTAGTTTAAGGGTTCAGTTGACAAACATGTAGTAGAAGGGTTTACAATACAAACACATATAAGTACAAGGGTCCACTAGACTATTCCTCCTTACTCGACATACAAAGTTGGATTTCCCATGATTTAATGGAGAAGAGGACTCTTTGGGATAGTTGAACATATGTGAACATTTCTTGTGACACCAATAAACTCTAGAAGAAAAAAAGGTTTGAATTGCTTCTTTTCATTTAGAAAGCAATGCACAACTTTGGTTTCTTCAACCACAGATAAATATGCCTCAACCATGTTGTGATGAATTCAAGTGTCAATGTAACCTTTGCTTTGGGACACCAATTAGAAGTTAGAAATTTGGAGAATTGGATAAGTTATGCCAGATCGGGTCTGTGAAAAATAAGCAAGAAAAGTTTGAGCAGTTAATTTTGCTGTCTGGTACACTCACGCAGTTGTAAAAAATGAACTTTATATCAGTGGTCTTACTGATTATATAGCAGTTGAGGTTAAGTTGCATAATCTTCCAGATTTATCTACAGAGATGTGTTTATCTCAACTTTATGAACGCAAGAAACAACCCATTTGTTCGCAATTGTTAGATGCTTGGAAATCCAAGACAACATATTTCTCAACATCTGTCATATTTGTGAAAAACTGACCAGATCTGAAATGGAGGAAAGACGTCTTAAGGGACTTTGTTTCAATTGTGATGAATTATTCATCGGAAGTCATCAATGCAAGAAATTATACTGGATTGACTTTATAGATGATGAGAAATTTTTGTTGGAAAGGAGGGAAATACTAATTTCCGCACTTAACACTCGAGGACAAGTGTGATTTAAAGGAAGAGAGTAATGTTATCACTCTTTACTCATCCAATAGTTACAACATTAGTTGTTTCTTTTTAGCGGTAGAAAATAGTTATTTCCTTTTAGTAGCTGTTATTTTGCTGTAATAGTACATTTTTTCTTTCCAGTTATGTTAGGAAGTCATGTCCTAGTTTCTAGGGCTAGTTATCTTTTAAGTGTTGTATTTAAATCGTCTGTTTGTATTAGGAAATCTAAGCAAAAAAGTAATTTTAGTTTTTTAGTACTTTAACTAAAGATATTGTAGGTTCTCTCTTAACGAACCATCACCATAGGTCGTAAGAAGAAAACTTCAGAATTCATATTGCAGCGTGCCATAACGCGATCCATAATCGTGGATCATAACATTTTTACAATACTTGTTTGCCACGTAAGAGCTCCACATTGATGGTTTGGTTCTAACATGAAACCATAGCTAACAAAACATGGCATTAGACATATCGAATAAGGATCTGAAACCAATACCATCTTTATCCTTTGGGAAGCACAAATCTTCTCATTTGACTTAGTGTCTTTTCCTACACTCTGGTCTAGTTGCTTTTTATTGATAATAATCATAAAAAAAATTCTTGTGACTCTTTATTTTAGCTTTGGTGAAATGTTTTGGCAGCGAATTAATTTCATAATCCACTTTCACAACTTTCCAATGATTAAGAGCCTCCAAGTAAGTTCCCATTCACACAACCTACAATTGATATTTTTCACCATTATAAAACAAATGGAGTAATTCATGAAAAACTTATTAAAAAAACAAGAAAAAAAGCTTATGAATTAATATTGAAAGATTGATATGTTTTGGGAAAATGCACAAGTACCCACTTAGACTATGACCAAAATTTCAGAGACACACCTTAACTAATTAAGGTTCTATTAACCCCTGAGCTTATTCTTTTTTTGTAATTTTGTGCACCTTTTGTCTTACATGGCACACTTCGTGAATCCACACACTTGAGGTGTGTGAGAGATATTTAGATGCCACGTAAGCAAAAAAGGTGCATAAAATTACCCAAAAAATAAGTTCCGTGGTAATAGGACCTTAATTTAGTTAAGTTGTGTCTCTAAAATTTCGGTGATAGTCATGGGGGTACTCGTGCATTTTACCATAGATTTTCAATACAGACTTAGAATACAATTTATAATTAAAGTACAACTTTTAAGCCTAAATTAAACTAAAAGATATATTGAAAATACAAACTCTTAAAGTCTATATAAGACTATTTATTCACAATTCAAATAGAATTCAACTCGTAATTAAAAGGGCTAACTAGTTGACTAGGTCTATTTTATTAAAATTCCTCTAATAAAAACTTTACAATTCTATTTCTCACACATTCCATCAACAATGTAGACTGAGTGGCTTTAATTAGTTTGGAGTCCATGAAAATTCAAACTTTTATTTTGATTTGAAAGAGGGTCAATCGACAATTTAATTTCACTTACAAATGTCATAAAACTTATGTTAACGGTAAAAATATATCATTCTTTTTTTTTATATATTTTGTTTAATCAAACATCAATTAAATAAAATTAATATTTAACATGTGATATCATATTAAATATATATTTTTATTTAACACCAAACCTTCCTTAAATCATAAATTCCAAAAAACAAACTCTATCATGATATTTATTGATCTTCACACTAATAAAAAATTAGGAAAATTACATTAATTATTCACAATCCAACGATCAAACTCCAACAACTCTATAAAGAGAAAAGGTCACACTATTTTATTTTCACACTTCAATACTTCCCCCTTTATTTTTTATTTTTTAAAAAAACAAATGAAGCTCTCTTCCTCTTTAAAAGTAAAAAAAATCCTCTTTTTCTTCTTATGTAGATTGCCACATTGTGGAAACGATAGAATTATCAAAGATTTAACAAGAATATTGATGATGACATGTAGATTGGTAGATCCTAGAGCTCGTTACTACTATTACTTTTATTAGTACACTGTGACAATTTTGATGATGCCACATCAAGAATTGAACTAGTTTCTTCCTCATAAGGATCCGTCAAATCCATAGGTGTTATAGCAAAGGAGTCATTGAATGGTAGAGACTCGACCCTTTACTTCTAGTACTACTTTTACTTTTTGACAATGTTAATGATGTAACTTCAGGAATTGAATTAGTTTTTATACCATGAGGGATCCATCGAATTCGTAGGCATTATAACGAATGAGTCATTCATAAAATGACTGAAGGCTTAGGAACTAGATTGATGCTTATGGGGAAAAAACTAGTTCAATTTTTGAAGGGTCATCATCAACTTTGTCAAAGAGTAATAATAGTTCTAGAAGTAAGAGGGTCGAGTCTCAACCATTTATATGTGTTATAACACCTATGGATTCGATGGATCCTTGTGAGGAAGAAACTAGTTCAATTCTTGAAGTGACATAATAAAAATTTTCAAAGAGTACTAATAATAGTAATAGTAGTAATGGGCTCGAGTATCTACCAATCTACCATGTCATCATCAATAGTCTTGTTAAATCTTTGAGAGTTTTAGTTTCCACAATGTGGCAATTAACATAGCAATGGAGGAAAAGAGGAATTTTTTTGGCTTTTGAATAGAGAAGAGAGCTTCATTTTTGTTTTAGAAAAATAAAAAATAAAAGGGGGAAGTATTGAAGTGTGAAAACAATACTGTGACTTTTTTTCTTTATATAGTTGTTGGAGTTTGATTGTTGGGTTGTGAATAATTAATGTTATTTTCCTGATTGTTAATTGGTGTGTAGAGCTATAAATATCATGATAGAGTTTGTTGTTTGAAATTTATGATTTAAGGGTGGCTTGGTGTAAAATAAATATATATATATGAAATATGATATCACATGTTAAATATTCATTTTTTTAATTGATGTTTGACTAAATAAAATATTTAAAAAAGAAAAACATACATTTATTATTAGCATAATTTGACTACATTTATGACATATGCTACATTTATAAGTTAAATTATATTGTGAATTGACTTAAAATGAACCCTCTTTCAAATTAAAGTAAAATTTTTAATTTTTATTATACATTTATACAACTTGTTGTTTGGAAATTTGAGAGTATGAATTGAACTTGATGATTTTAGGGGTAAAATCAGTACACAGGGCTTTGAGCAGAAGGTAAAATGATGTAGTATTAGTTAAAACAATTTGGAAAAGACTTGAACTACCCCGACTTAAAACCGCTAAATTGACTCTCTAAAAGGCATTTATGGGCCGTCTAGAGCACCAGGATCTGTCAAGTGGGTCGTGAAGATGATTTGCATGGTAAGACTTCACTATTTCAAGCATAACTTTTTACTCTGATCTTGGAATTAGGAAAATTTATTATCGTTGGAAAGATAACTCAGAGAAATTTAATTTTATAAGTCATGTGTCACGGCCCGAGCCTACACGCTAGGCGTAGCCGGCACTCGAAAACCATTGTTGGCCTCGAGCGGACCCTTGTCCTGGCTTACTTAGAAGAAGACTTAAACACAAGAGATAACTCAAGAAATGAATTAAAAGTAATACTTAGCCAAAGTGGAAACGCATGTCTTAAACTGAAATGAATAAGACTAAAGCAAAATGTTATTTGTCCATGAAGCCTCTAAAACAAAGAATGATGTTGGGACTAAACTCCAGTCATCCTAACAACTTAAAATTAAGCGATAAAAGATATCCCCCGAAATGTAAGAAGACTCACCAACTGACTCTGAGTTACTCACTGGATGAATTGTACACCGGATGATGATCCTAGTTCCCTGCTGTCACGCCCCGAGCTACCCCCAAGACGCGGACACAAAACCTAGGACCATAAGTGATCCCAAGCTTACCCTACTGGCATAACCATGAGCAAACTAAATATAATAAACTAAATACGGAAGCTAAATCATAATTTAAACTTAAAAAATGGGGAATACCCATATTCTATAACTGAGATATTTGAAAACAATGAGTTTAATACAAAGGAAATATTAACTCAATACTAAGCTGAAACTAACTATGTCTGAATATAGCCTCTAAACTGGACTAGAAATACTGGAACAAGCCCAACTAAATCTAGCAAAAACTGAAACTAAATTAGTAAAAGAATTAAAAAGAAGATCATGGCTATTATCCTCGGAGAATGAGGACTCACCACTGAATCTGCTGAACTAGAGATCCGGAATCAATCTATGCGTGATCTTGATGTTGAGAACCTGAACCTACATCACGAGATAGCACACGTATGCGTGAGTACTTCAAGGTATTGAGCATGTAGGATAGAGTAATCCTCAAATAAAACATAACTGAACAAGCACAAAACAAAGTATAATAATCTGAACATGATATACTAATTTCTGAGCTAAGTGGATGCAATGACCAATTTATAACATGCTGAAACTGAATACAAAATATACTGATAAATGGTCAATGCAAGAGATCTGACTGAATTGTACGAGATACTAATAATCGATAATAAAACCACATGAGCTAAATGTGGAGTCCGATGTATATGGCCTTTCGAGAGGACCCAATATACCCTGCCAAAGGTATAAAGGCATGCTGGCGTGATCACTAAACTAGTTGCCCACAGAGGGGACTTACAACCTACTTGGCTAGTATTTATGGGATTCTTGGGTACGCTGATCCCTAGTCCAACTCGTTATTATGATACTCCATTGATTTATGTAGTTAAGTTATTATGTCTGAATTTTATGTAACTACTGATAGTTCAAAATTGAACATGCAAAATGGGAATGCAACATTTAATCTGATAATGATGTATAAAAAACTGAAGCATGTATCACTGCATAACTGAAATATCTGACCTAGCATGTGTAATTCAACAACTAAAGAAATACAAATCTATGATTTTTAAATTCATGCAATAATTTGAGTAATAACATGATAAAATGATTTGGAACATATAACAAATAAATTCATGAAGTCCTGTTGAAGTTCTAGAAACCTAAGTTCTAATCATGATATGGGAATCAAGAATCAGACTGAGAACTGGGGACGCAACGGGTGAAAGACACCCACTAGTGAAATCCCACATACTTGATGATGAAATTCACTGAAAAACACTTAGGTTTGGGGCTGGAACTGTTGGAACCTTACTGCGTTCTTGAACTTTTTCTCCTTTTTTGCTTATAAATTTTCTATGTTTTGATTAATGATTTGACTTAGGTAAGTATTAGTTATGTTTTAGGCTTAAAATGACTAAAATATGATGATTTAAGTTCAAAATGATGTATCTTAGGGTTTAAACAAAGTGGGAAAAGACCAAAAGAACCCTGAGTAAGTTGTCTGACCAAACTACGACATGGACAGACGGTCTGTCGTTCAATTGATGGTCCGTTGTTCAATCGATAGTCCGTCGTTTGGGTCTGTTTAACATGCCTTTACTAAAATGAACATCACTTTTTACTCGAAGCTCTATTTTAGCATGATGTAGCTATAGAAAGCTAATCAATTATCGATCTTTTGGTATGTCAAAGGACACCTAATTCATTTTGTACTAAGATTTATGATCATTTGAAATTTACCCAACTGCATTTCTCCGTTAACTGTCTGCTAATTCCTACCTACGGTGAGACCTATGAATTTTGGGTCCACCTACGGACCATGCTGGTTAATCGTAGTCCTTGTAAGAGAGTTGGTGAATGGGGTGTCGATCGATGGTCACAGACTACGGACCCTAGGTCCATCTATCGATCATGACTTAACCAAATTTTTCCTAGGCTAAATTTTAGGAGTTTTGGATCCCACCGACAGATGGGAAGAACGGATTGTGGGTTTGGCTACGGTCCGTCAATGCCACCATTGGTTGCACCTGAAGGTTTTTCAAAAAAATGGTTTTTGGGTCTGTTTTAGATAGAGGGTGTTACATTATCTCCCCCCTGGGAATATTCGTTCTTGAATAAAGACTAAACTAGTTGAAATAAAGGGAGAGAGAAGCAAACCCTTTGACTAAACACTGAGAATTGAGTTTCGGACTGAATTGGGTTTCGAGAACATGTAAATACGTTGAAAATGTAAGTACAAACTGAGGGAACCTGATTCTAAGACTGAATTCACGCATGAATGACTTGAATATTGAAGAGGAACTATTACCTCAAGCTGGATTTTAATTGAAAGGAAATAGGTGAAGATACTTGGCTTGTAGGGCTTCTTCGCTTCCCAAGTAGCTCCCTTTACGGACTGACTCCTCCACAAAACATTGACTGAAGCGACTTCTTTGTTTCTAAACCTTCTAACCTGACGGACAAGAATCTCAACTTGTACATCCTCATAAGAGAGACTATATTTCACCGCTACACTCTTTAATGGCACCCACACACTTCTTCAAGACTGAGATGTGGAAGTCCGGATGCACTGCTGCTAAGTCTGGTGGTAACTCTAACTCATATGCCACCTTTCCAACCCTTTTCAAGTTCTTGTAAGGGCCGACATATCTAGGGGTGAGCTTTCTTTTCTTGACAAATATCATCAACCCTTTCATAGATGAGACTTTCAGAAAAACTCAATCATAAACTCGGAACTCTAGCTCCCTTCTCCTTGCATCTGCGTAAGATTTTTGACGACTCTGGGGTTCCATAAGATTATCTCTAATGATTTTGACTTTTTTCCATAGAATGAAGGACTGAATATAACCCTATCCACGCTGCTTAACCTACTTCAAATCAACCAACAGGTGATCTACATCTAAGCCCATACAAAGCTTCATAAGGGGTCATCTGAATGCTGGAATGGTAGCTATTGTTGTAAGCGAAGTCAATCAGAGAAAGGCGATCATCCCACCAACCTTTGAAATCAATCACACAATATATCAACATTTCTTCTAGGGTATGAATTGTACGATCTCCCTTTCCATCCGTCTGTGGGTGAAATGGTGTACTAAGATTAACTTGAATACCAAGACCCTTCTAAAATGACTTCTAGAAATGAGAGGTAAACTGAGGACCTCTATCTGATATGATAGAAAAATAAACCCCATGCAACCTCCCAATTTCATTAATATAAACTAGGAATAGTCTTCTGCCAAATCGGTAGTTTTGACCGCTAAAAAGTGAGAAGACTTAGTTATCCTATCGACTATCACCCAAATGCAGTCATGCTGTCTGCAAGTACTTGGTAACCCTGTGATGAAATATATATTGATCACTTCCCACTTCCAAGTAGGAATGTCAATCTCCTGAGTCACACACCCTGGTTTATGATGTTCCACTTTGACAGAGTGGCAATTGGGGAACTTACTCACAAAATTTGCTATATCCCTCTTTATGATATTCCACTAATAGACTTCCCATAGATCGTGGTACATCTTAGTGGCACCTGGATGAATAGAATACCTGGAGTTATGGGCTTTTGAAAGAATATGTTGTCTCAACTCGCCCATATCACGAACACACAACCTACCCTGGTAACGAAGTACACCATCTCCCCTTGGGATAAAACCTCCACTCTTTGATTGTGGACTGCACCTTTAAGTTCAAGCAAGATTGGATCACTGTCTTACTTTTTCTTAACCTTCACTACCAAAAAAGATTCTGCCCCATTCTGAGCTGTTACACCATTGTCTGATATGCTCATAAGGCGAACTCCCAAGTGATCAAGCTTGTGAACTTCCTTCACTAGCTCCTTTATTTCTTCCTCAACATGGGAGACACTACCCATAGATAATCTACTAAGAGCATCTTCTACTACATTCGCGTTACATGGATGGTAGTGCACACTTATATCATAATCCTTATGAAACCCAAGCCATCTCCTCTAGCAAAGATTCAACTCTTTCTGGGTGAACTCATATTGAAGGCTCTTATAGTCAGTGAACATATCTACATGAACACCTTACAAGTAGTGTATCCAGATATTGAGTGCAAACACCACTGCTGCAAGCTCCAGGTCATGAGTTGGATAGTTCTTCTCACGCATCTTAAGCTGTCTAGAAGCATAATCTATAACCTTATCTTGTTGCATCAATACGCAACCAAGGCCAACTCTGCATGCATCGCAATAGATCACATAACCATCTAAACTCTCTGGTTGAGACAAGACAGGAGATGTAGTCAATCTAGTTTTCAATTTTGCAAAGCTTATCTCATAATCACTGAAAAGTTAACTTGACCATCTTCTGAATCAAACTAGTCAATGGTGAGTCTATTAAAATCCTACCACAAACCTTTTGTAATAACCTGCCAGAACTAAGAAACTTCTGATATCTGTAGCAAGGTAGGTCTGGGCCATTGTCTTACTGCTTTTATCTTCTGCGAATCCGCTCGGATATCTTCGCTAGATACAATGTGACCAAGGAAAGCAACATATTGAAACCAAAACTTACATTTACTGAAATTCGTGAATAACTGGTGATCCTTGAGAGTTTGTAGAACAATTCTCAAATGACTCAAATGTTCAATATCATTCCTAGAGTAAATGAGAATATCATCAATAAAAATGATATTTAACAAGTCCAAGTACTGTTTGAACACTAATTTCATCAAATCCATGAATGCTACAGGAGCATTGGTTAGTCCAAACGACATAACTGCAAATTCATAATGACCATACCGAGTTTTGTACGGTGTTTTTGGAAAGTCACTATCTCTGAATCTAAGGTGATGATAACCTGATCTGAGATCTTTGAGAAGTGAATATCACCTTGAAGTTGGTAAAAAAATTCACCAATTTTTGGTATGGGATACTTATCTTGATTCTGACCTTTTTAAACTATCTATAGTCAATGCATATTCTGAGAGAACCATCTTCCTTCTTTATGAACAACATGGTGCACCCGCATGGTGAAATACTAGGTCTGATGAAGCCTTTATCGAGAAGGTCTTTCAACTGCTCTTTCAATTCCTTAAGCTCTGCTGGAGCCATTTTGTAAGAAGGAATAGAAATAGGATGGGTATCTTGTAGGCGATTAATTCAAAAGTTGATTTCCCTTTCGGGAGGGACTTTAGAAAGATCTTTTGGAAACTCATTGACTACTCGAACTGACTCAATAGTTAGATTTTTAAAGCTAGAATTCTTAACACAGACTTGATGATAGATATAACGCTTGGAGATCATCTTTCTGGCCTTAAGGTAAGAAATGAACCGACCCATAAGCTCTAAGCTACTACCCTTCCCTTCTAATATTGATTTGTTTGGTAACTAAAGACGAACAATCCTAGTTCTACAATTGATTTAGGCATAACACGAATGCAACCAATCCATGCCTAGAATGACATCGAAGTCTACCATTTCTAACTCTACAAGATCTTCTGAGGTGACATTCTGATAGACTGTGACAGAGCAATTTCTGAGAGACTGGGTCACTGACTGGAGTAGAGACTGAGAAAGGTTCTGAGAGACTTTCTGGATTAACAGTGAATTTGACATCTATGTAAGGATTCGCAAAAGAAAGAGTAGCCCCTGGATCTAAAAATGCATAAACATCAAGGTCAAAGACTCGTAACGTACCAATGACTACATCAATATAACCTTTATGATCTTGGCGAGCATAGAACCTGTTCTGGCGCTGACCGCCACCTGTACCAAATGAGTTATCCTTCTTAGTTGAGCGACTTGATGGTGCAGGTGATGTTGTAAACTCAGTTGTACCATTAGTACCTCCTTTAACCCGTCTAGAAGGACAATCCATCAACTTGTGACCACACTAACATCACCTAAAATATCCTTCTTTTCGTGCGAGACACTCGCCGGGATGGTTCTTACCATTACTTAGGGAAAGTGAGGTAAGTCTTGGTGCCTGAAACACTTCCATGAGACTTAGAGCTTGATGTTCTACCCTTCTGGTCATACCTTTTCTTGGAAGATGGAACACTAGTTGATGAAGGGAATGGAGCTGAAAACTTCTGCTGACCCTGCAAGCGATTTCCACCACCAGTTTATGCTGAGAATAGTCATAGTTCCCCATCCTAGCCTTCTTATTTTCCTTAGCCTGTTCCAAAATATTTTCACCCTCAACCTACTGAGCATGATTCATAAGCCTAGAAATGTTCATGTCTCCCAATAACATTGCATTTCTGCACTTAGTTTTCACCAAATCTGTCACTCCATAAAAGAACTTATTAATCTGAGTCCTGGAGTCAGCAACCATGTGAGGAGCATACCTGGAGAGTTGGTTAAACTTCAGTCCGTGCTCTTGAACTTTCATGTTACCCTGCCTCAAGTTCATGAATTTCTAAGCCTTTGCCTCTCTCAACTCTATTGGAAAAAACTTGTTGAGAAAAGTCTCAATAAAGCAATCCCAAGTGATAGAAGCTGCATTTGCACCCCTATTTTCCTTCCATTGAGTGTACCAGATATGAGCAACATCCTTCAACTGGTATGATGCCAACTCAACCCGATCATTCCCAGTGACTTGCATTACCTCAAAGATATTCTTGATATCATCCAATAAATTCTGAGGATCCTTTTTAGTTTATGATCCTAAGAACTCAGGCTGATTCATCCTAACAAAGACACTGACCCTTGTAGCTCCTGATCCATCACTTACATTCACAGGAGTATGAACCAGATTGTTCTGGTTGTTCATACTCTGAGCCAACATATGTATAACATTTTTGAACTCAACATTAGAGACTTCCTGATCTGGGACCTAAGGAGCTGCATTTGCATTCCTGGCATTCATTCCTAGCATTAGCGTTACAAGGAGGCATGATCTGAAACGTAGAACGTCAAGTTAGAGAGGAATAAGATCATACCTTAAGCATGATAGGAGTAAAACAAAGTGAAGTTTTCCTAAAACACTTTATAGCGTCACTCTCATTAGATGTGGTGCACTTCACATCCATGAAAAGAACTCTACTTAGTGCAGCTTTTTAGACATCCTAGGACTCTTAAACCTATGCTCTGAGACCATGTTTTGTCACGCCCCGAGATACCCTCGAGACGCAGACACAGAACCTAGGACCACAAGTGATCCCAAGCTAACCCTGCTGGCATTATAACGAGTATACTAAAGATAATAAACTGAATGCGGAATCTAAATACCAATTTAAATTGAAATGATGGGGAATACCTATATTCTATAACTCATATATTTGAAAACAATGAGTTTTATACAAAGGAAATATTAACTCAATACTAAGCTGAAATTAAGTATGTCTGAAAATAGACTTCAAGCTGGAATAGAAATAATGGGATAAGCACTAGATAAATTTAGCAAAAAGTGAAACTAAATGACTAAAATACTGAAAAAGAAGGTCATGGCTATTGTCCTCGGAGAATGAGGACTCACCACTGAATCTGTTGAACTGATGATCCGGAATCGATCTATGCGTGATCTGGATACTGAGAATCTGAACCAACATCACGAGAAGATGAAGCATACGTATGCGTCAGTACTTGAAGATACTGAGCATGTAGGATAGAGTAAAGGTCATATAAAACATAATTGAACAAGCATAAAAGAAAATATAATAATCTTAACGTGATATAGTGATTTCTAAGCTTAATAGATGGAATGACCAATTTATAACATGTTGAAACTGAATACTGAATATAGTGATAAATGGTCAGTGCAAGAGAGTCTGGCTGAAGTGTGGTAGCTACTAATATCCGATAATAAAACCGCATGAGCTAAATGTAGAATCCGCTTTATACGCCTTATCGAGAGGACCCAATATACCCTGCCAAAGGTATAAAGTCATACTGGCGTGATCACTTAACTGATTGCCCACAGAGGGGTCTTATAACCTATTTGGCTTGTAGTTCTGGGACTCTTGGGTACGGTGAACCCTTGTCCAACTCGGTATTATTCTACTCCCATTGATTTATGTAGTTAAGTGATTATGTCTGAATTTTTTGTAAATACTGGATAGCTCAAAATTGAATATGCAAACTTGGAATGCAACATTTAATCAAATAATGATGCATTAAAAACTAAAGCATGTAAAACTTCATAACTGAAATATCTCACCTAACATGTGTAATTCAACAACAAAAGAAATACAAAGATAGGGTTTTGAAATTAATGCAATAATCTTATTAATAAAATGATAATCTTATTTGGAATATGTAACTGAGAAGTTGATGAAGTTCTGTTGAACTTATAGAAACCTAAGGTCTAATCATCATATGGGAATCAAGAATCAGACTGAAAACTAGGGACCCAATGGGTGAAAGACAACCACTAGTGAAATCCCACATACTTACTGATGAAATTCACAGAAAAGTACTTAGATTTGGGACTGGAACTGCTGAAACCTTGTTGCGTTCTTGAACTAGGGTTCTTGACCTTTTTCTCATTTCTTGCTTCTAATTTTCTAAGTTTTGATTAATGATTTGATTTACGTAAGTTTATTTGTGTTTCTAGGCTTAAACAGACTAAAATCTGATGATTTACGGTCAAAATGACGTATATTAGACTTTAAACGAAGTGAGAAACGACCAAAAGACCCCTGGGCAAGTTGTTGTAGGACCAAACAACGACCAGGACAGACGGTCCGTCGTTTGTTCCGTAGATTGGGTTTGTTCGACAGGCCTTTAATAAAACGGGCATAACATTTTACTCGAAGCTCTGATTTTATCAAGGTTGGTGGCTATGGAAAGATAATTCAATTATTTATATTTTTGTATGTCATATGATACCTAATTAATTTTGTTCTAAGTAGTTATGATCATTTAAACTTGATTAAACTGCATTTCCCCCTTAATTGTCTACTAATTCCCACTTACCATCAGACCTACGGATTGTGGGTCCACCTATAGACCATGCTGGTTAATTTTAGTCTTTTTCAGAGAGTGGGTGAATGGGGTGTCGATCGACGGTCACATACTACGGACCGTAGGTCCTTCCGTCGATCAAGGCTTAACCAAATTTTCCTGATCTGAATTTTAGGAGTTTCTAATCCAATCGACGGATGTGCAGGACGGACCGTGGGTCTGGCTACCGTCCGTCGTTGCCACCGTTGGTTGCACATATAGGTTTTTTGAAAAATTAGTTTTTGGGTCTGTTTTAGATACGAGGTGTTACAGTTGTGCCTGCATCAGAAGACGATGTCGGATAATGAAATTAGTACATTGAATACGAGTATGCCAGTTGGAATGCTAAAACAATAACCTAATCTTGAAAAGAGTAAGAAGGAACACTTACCTTGGATCTGCTCAACTCATGAATAACTTACTTAATACAAGCAATAAGACACATGCAATATATATATATATATATATATATATATATATATATATATATATATATATATATATATATATATAGCTTGTAAAACAGTATAAACAACTTAGTTCGTTAGATAAATGCAATAACAAACTCAACTTTACTCTTATAATAAGTAATATAGTTTGTGTGAGAGATTTTCTAACTAAAAACCACCACTATGAACCATAGTGGTGATATAACGTCTTGCCCACATTGCCAGAATTGTCCTATACTTTGTCGTCGCATAGATCATCTTAAATTAATGGATCCACTAGCTTAAATTATGTGATCATCTAAAAGTATGACCCTTTAATACCCATGATGAGGACATGGTTTATGGAGACTTGACTTATTATGAAATTGCATCCCCATATTTGTGTTCAATACTACTCCCACAAATATACTTAGTTCATGTGTTTTTTAAAAAACTTCTTTCTTTGTGTTAACATAATTACTCAACACTTAGCTTGAAAGATTTGTTGGAATCGATGTTCCCTTTCTTTTTCAAATGTGAAAACATTTATGAACTCTTAGGGAACACTTCATTAATTTTGAAAAATGAACTCAACTCTTTACTCTTTACTTGACTAAAAACATGACTTAAGTCTTAAAAACAAAGTTAAAACATTGCTAAAGACTATAAATACTTTTAAGAACTTTTCTTCGACTTACTTCTTAACTTTTACACTTGATTCCTAACTTCTTTCACTTTGATCTTAACTTTTCTTCAATTGGATAATGAATTGAAGGTTCACGATCTCATGTTTATGGATGATTTCATGATGTTTAGATGTACCTTAGACTGTTAGAATGAACTAGAAAACATAGGTACATAACTTAGCAACTAGTACGGAAAGATGGGGAAAGAGAGTTGGGTCAGGCGCTCTGGCTGGCGCGGAGCCCCATGTCTCTACGGACAAAGACTAGTATGTGGGCTTTGAGAAGCACTATGCCCTAAACCCCTTGCCCAGGTGTTCTCGACTTTCGTCCTTCGTTTTTATCTCTAAACCCTCTAAACTTCCATAGTTCTTTCTCCCAAACACTTAGGGTAATTAGTAATATCAATGCACAAGAGATTCAACCAAAAATTAAACCCAAAAACATAAATTAAACCATCTAGAAAGCTGAAAAACATTACCATCAAGAACTCAATGAATTATTAACAATGTTCATCATACACTCACTTTTTTAACATTCAAACAACTTAAATTCACTGAATTAAACAGTATTGGTTTGGGCGTAACTAACCCAACACTATGTGATCTCACATACCTTTTTAGGGATCAGTGTCAACGAAATCCACACGCAAAGCTTAAGTGTTCTAAATGACTGTTGATTCTCTCCTCTTTTGTCTTCTTTTCTCTCTTCTCCAAGCCCTAGCGTGAATTATCTTTTTCCTAAACTGAAAAAGTTCTGGTTTTACCCCAATTAATTCTTAAAAATGAATAATTTAATTACGTAAGGAAAAGACAACTTTGTCCTTCCCAAATACGGATTGGGCTTTCTTTTCTGCAGCAAACCAACTCTGAAAGGCATAATTCACTAATATGATATCCATATCGTGAAAACTCGACGGAGTTTAAAAGATTCTTCAAAAGGGATTTCCAACCATATCTGTAACTAAACCTAACTCATCATGAGCTAGGAGTTATGATCGTTTAAAGTTAACTAAGAACTCACTTTTAACTTACTTAAAAGTATCATATTATCTTATACTTTCCAAAAATAAGTATTTTCATATTTTAAACTCTTTTTTACTTCTTTATACTTGTGAGATTTTGCAATATCACACCCTTGGAAATATTCATCCTCAAATGAGGTTACTCTTACTAGACTTAGGGTAGCAACATCCGATTCAAACACCCACAAAAAGTTGCAACCAAACAACCTGCTTACTCAAAATTAGATAGTACTATGAAGAAAATAGTGCCTTGGTCTGCATTTCTTCCAAATTCATAGAGATGTGGGTATCTCTTATTCATGTCCTCCTAATCTTCCCAAGTAGCTTCTTCGACAAAATGGTTCCCCCAAAAGACCTTGACTGATGTTACCTCTATATTTCTCAACTTGCTATCTTGGCGATCTAGGATTTGCACCGGCATCTTCTCATAAGACAATTTATCTTTGACCTCAATATTATCAGTTTGAATGATCAAGGAAGGATCACCCATGGACTTGTTCAACATGGAGTCATGAAACACAATGAATCTTTGCTAACTCTTGTTGTAGCTCTAACTCATAAGCCACTTTTCCAATCCTCTTGGAAATTCTATACGGACCAACATACCAGGGACTAAATTTCCCCTTCTTACAAAAACTCATAACACCCTTCATGGATGAAACTTTCAAGTAAGACCAATCATCTACTTCAAAATCCAGTGCTCTTCTCCTAACATCCGTGTAGGAGTTCTGACGTCTCTTTATGGTCCTTAACCTCTCTTGAATCACTTTTACCTTCTCTATAGCTTGGTGCACTAAATATCATCCTATCAACCCTACTTCACCCAATTAAAACCATCTAATAGGAGATCTATATATTCTCCAATAAATAACTTATATGGAGCCATCTGGAATCTATTATTGTAGGAAAACTCAGTTCGTGTTAGATGATCATCCCAATTCCTTATGAATCAATCATGCATGCCCTCAACATATTTCTTGAGTTTGAATAGTGTGCTCTGCTTTCCTGTGAGTCTGATGATGAAAGGTAGTACTTAAGTTCACCTTTGAACCCAAACCTTTCTAAAAAGACTTCTAGATTTGTGCACTAAATTATGCACCTCTATATAAAATAATAGATATCAAAACTCCATGGAGTCTTACCACCTCTTCAATGTACAAGTTAGCATAATCCTCTGTCAAATGGGTAATCTTTTCCTGCAAAAAGTAGGCTGATTTTGTCATTCTATTGACAATCACACCTAAATACAATCATGTTGTATACGAGTTCTTGGTAACCCTCTAATGAAGTCCATGTTAATCATCTCCCAAATCCATGCCAGAAGTTATATATTCTGAGCCAAATCTCCAGCCCTTTGGTGCTCTACTTTAACTTGTTTAAAATTCAGGCACTTGGCAACAAACTCAACAAGTCCATTCTTCATATCTTCCAATATACTTCTCTCAAATAGCGCTACGTCTTTGTGGAAACATGATGAATGGAATGTCTGGAGCTATGAGCTTCCTTTATGATCCTTTCTTGGAGTTCATCCACTAAAGGTACAGACAATCTACCTTGATATATCAATGCACCATCTCCCTCTTGTTCAAAAGATAATACTCTATTTATGAACATTTACCTTCAATTCAAACAAAATGGGATGTTGATCTTGCTTTTCTTTCACTTCTGACGCTGATGTTGATTCAGCTCCATTCGTCACCACTATTCTTCCTTCTGTGGACTCCATTAGTCGAACTCTTAAGCATGCAAGTCTACACATATCGTTTGATAGTCATTTCTTATCTTCCTCAAGATGGTTGGTACTACGCATAGAAAACCTGGTTAAAGAATCAGCAGCCACATTTGCCGTATCTGGGTGGTAAAGAATGTTCATGTCATAATCCTTAGGAAATTCTAACAATTTTTTTTGTTTGGGATTAAGCTCTTTCTGAGTGAACACATATTTAGGCTTTTGTGATCAGTGAATATCATAATGTACCCCATAAAAATGGTGACACCATATTTTCAACGCAAAAACTACACCAGCCAATTCTAAATCTTGAGTTGGGTAATTCTTCTCATAGACTTTAAATTGTTTGGAAGCATATGCAATAACCTCGCAATTCTTCATCAGGAACAACCCAAACCAACTCTAGACGCATTACAATACATCACAAAGCCTTAAGTACCTTCCGGTAAGTCAAAAATGGGGAAGTAGTCAACCTCTTTTTCAATTCGTAAAAGATTTTCTCATAATTTTCACACCATTGAAACTTAACTGTCTTCTAAGTCAACTTGGTCAAAAGAGATGAAATAGACTGAACCCCATAAAAAATCCTTCTATAGTAGCCATCCGAACCCAAGAAACTCATAGTGTTAAATGGAGACGTGGTTCTAGGCAAACTCTAAACTTCTTCTATATTTTGGGTATCAACTTTCATTCCATCACATGAAACTATGTGGCCCAAAAAGGCCACAGACTTAAGCCAAAACACATATTTTGAGAGTTTAGCATATAACTCCTTATCTTTCAATGACTAAGAGACTTTCCTGAGGTGACTAGCATAATTGCATAGATTAGTATGTCATCAATGAAGACGATAACAAACATATCTAAGTAAGGTTTGAAGAATATATTGATAAGATCCATGAATGTTGCAGGCACATTGGTTAGCCCAAAGATTATGGACAAAAACTCATAATGTCCATCTCTAGTTCTGAATGTGGTCTTTTGAATATCACATTCCCTAACTCTCAACTGATTGTAGCCTAATCTAAGATCGATTTTCGTGAAGCACTAAGCACCCTGAAGTTGGTCGAAAAGACCACCAATCCGTGGAAAAGGATGTTTTTTCTTGATATACCTTGTTCAATTGGCGGAAATCTATACATATTCTAGGGGAACTATCCTTCTTTCTGACAAACAAGATACAAGAACCCCAAGGTGAGAAATGTGGTCGAATAAAACACTTATCTAATAGATCTTTTAACTGTTCTTTCAACTCTGTTGGTGCCGATCTGTATGGTGGAATAGATATAAGACAAGCATCTGGAACGATGTCTATGCCGAAGTTTATTACTCTCTCAGGAGGGACTCCGAGTATATCATCATGAAAGAATTCTGTAAACTCTTTTACTATAGGAACTTACTGAATGGGAAGTAGCTAAACACTTAGAAATTAAATTGAACTAAGTGCTAGATACAACCTTTTGAAATTAAATTTCTCGTAGTAAGGTAATAAATGAAACGACCCTTAGTTACTGCTGAACTACTACTCCACTCTATGACTGACTCATTAAAAATATGAAAATTGACAAATTGAGTTCTACAATCTATTAATGCATAACTGGCATGTAGTCAATCCGTACCTAGAATGACTTTGAAATCTACTATGTATAACTAAACTAAATCAACCATGGTGTTCTTGTGATTGATGGAAACGAGACAATCACGATAGACTCTTTCTGCTAGAATAGACTCTCTCTCTAATAGGTGTAGAAACACAGAAAGGTATATAAACTTTCTCAGGGAGGATATCAAACTTTTTTTTTTCAATTTGAACGACCCTTGAGGTGGGTCAGGGGCTTAGCAACACCCCCAGGCCTTAACATTGATATAATAAACTTGTACATGGAGGGGGGCATGAACCTTACCTCCTTCCTATGTTGGATTAATTGATATACCTACTAAGGTTACAACTAATCCTTTACAATGGTAGTAGTCTAAGCAAATTTATAAAAATCCTCTTAAACTACAATTCTAGTAAGCATGAATAAGGGAGACTCTCCCTTTACAATTTTAAAAAGAAATAACCTATTCTATGTAATCATAAAACTGATTTAAAAACTATAACCATTATACATAATATTATGGAGGGTGTTTAATTCTCTTTAACTTCCTTCTTCTGAAAAGTTGCATGCCCATCTTTTCCAAAATGTAACTTCCTTTAATTGCACCACTTAATTGTTGAGGAGAGTAGAATTGTTGGATTATATCCATCTTATGACTCATTTTTGCCAATAAATCAGCCGTGCCATTTGCTTCTCTATATATATGTTGACAATGAAAATACTCCAACTTTTGGCTAAGGTCTTGAATCTGTTCCATTACTTGTTGATTTCTCCATGGTATAGAGATTGTATTGGATATCCATTTGCTTAGTAATTCAGAATCTACTTCCAATATAATCTTCTTAAAAAATTTGGACCATTTCTCGATTTGTGCGTGTCATCCTTGTAAAAGTTTGAACCATTTCTCGATTTGTGCGTGTCATCCTTGCAACATAAGGAGTTACAAATGATAAACTTTCTCCTGGGTCTAGTAAAGCATAAATATCAAAAGTAAAGACTTTAATCATACTAGTGACAGTATCTGGGGAGTTCTCTTTCTCTTGGCAACTAGTGATTGCATAGACGCGTTTTGCTCCTCCACCAGTACTTGAAATAGCTCCTCTAGGTGCAAGCCTATCTGGTGGAGCAACTGATGAAAATTGGGTTCTATTGCCCATATTTCCATAAATTGCTTGTTCTTAGGACACTTTTTCATGTAGTGTCCCCCTTGCCCACAATTTAAAGAACTTGTTTGGCAATCACAACATTAACCTGGTGGATTCTACCACACTTAGCACATGCAGGATCCTAACTACCTTCTTGTGCCACACTACCTTGAGATTGTACTGGTTTAGCTCTCAAGTTCTGTGAATTCTAGCTATGATTCTCACCTTTGTTTCTTGGTGCAGGTGATATAGAAGATGATGGTGCAAGTCCCTTCTACTTCTGAAAGGACAAACGATTCACACTTCATTTATTCTACCTAGACTCATTCCTTGACCTAACTTTCTTATTTCTGAACTCTTCCATGTCCTTCAACACCTCTTCCTTAACTTGCTCCACATAGATGATCAACCTTGATATGTCCATGTCACCTATCAACATTGATGCCCTTCCCACTTTGTTTGATGAACGACCCAGTCAAGCAACAAACAAACTAATTCTAGTTCTCACGTCCTTAACAGTTTCCGAAACATATGGAGATAGTTGGGAGAAATTCAACCATTCTCATGCACACTGAGAAAATCCAACTTAAGTGTAAGAAATTCCCTTACCTTAGCCTCTTTCAATTCTCGGGGAAAGAAACTCCCCAAGAAAGACTTCAAAACAGACCCAACTCGAATGGGGTGCATCCTCACCTCTATCCTCCTTCAACTAACTAAACTAACTTCTAGTAACACCCTTGAGTTGATATGCAGCTAGCTGAACACTCTAAGTTTCAACAACATGCATCACCTTGAACACCTTTTAAAGTTCTTCAGTAAAACTTTTCGGATCCTCAATAGTGGTAAAACAAGTGAAACTCGAGGGATTCATCATAAAAAACTCACGAATCCTTGAAGTGCCAGCCCCTTCTTGTTGAGATCCTCTTTATTGACTAACATGGTTAGTCACAGCCTGAATCAATATCGTAGTCGCCTCTATACATTTGGTATTAGTAACTTCTCCCAAGGGTGGCATTTCAAGTGCATTAGGTACCCCTTATTTCTCAATGTTCGTCCTAGACGGACGACCTCTTGCTGATCTTCATGGAGGAATGGTTATTTCAAAGCTGTGCAAGCATGAATTGGAGAGAAACTTTAAGAGATAAACTGTAACACCACGTAGAAAAAATAGACCAAAAGTCAGTTTTTTAGAAAAATCTGCAGCTGTAACCAACGGTGGCATCGACGGTCCGTCCTGCACAACAGTCGATAGGATCAAAGACTCCCAAAAACTTTAGCCTAGAAAAATTTGTTTAAGTCTTGGGAGACGGACGGACTTACGGACCGTATGACAGATGACGTTCCATCCTGCACAACTATCGATGGGATCAGAGACTCCAAAAAATTTGAACCTAGAAAAATTGGTCAAGTCTTGGACGATGGACGTACTTATGGTCCGTAGGACAGACGACGGTCTGTCATGCACAAACCTCGACGGTATCAGAGACTCCCAAAAACATCAGCCAAGAAAAATTGGTTAAGTCTTGATCGATAGACGGACCAACGGTCCGTAGGTCAGACGATGGACTGTCAGTCCCGACCGTCGTTCGATCCTACAACAACTTATCCAGGGGTCTTTTGGTCTTTTCCCACTTTGCTTAAACCTTATGTTACGTTGTTTTAACCCTAAACAATCATATTTTAGTCAGTTTAAGCCTAGAAACATAACTAAAACATATCTAAGTCAAATCATTAAATTAAAAGTTAGAAATTCTAAGCAAAAAAGAAGAAAAAGCTCAAGAACCCTAGTTCAAGAATGCAACAAGATCTAGAAATTCCAGCCCCGAAATCTAAGTATTTTTCCTTGGATTTCATCACAAAGTATGTGGGATTTCACTAGTTGGTTCCTAATTTTCAGTCATATTCTTGATTCTCTTATAACGATTAAACCTAGGGTTTCTGAATCTTTGATAGAATTTCATGATTTTGTTAAAATATTTGTTCCAAATCAGATTATCGTATAATTACTTTGATTATCGCATGAATTTCAGAACCCTGGCTTTGTAGTTCTTTAGTTCTTGAATTACACATGTTACATCAGATATTTCAGTTATGCATATATACATGCTTCAGTTTTTAAAGCATCATTATCAGATTAAATGTTGCATTCTCAGTTTGCATGTTCAGTTGGAGCTATCCAGTATTTACATAAACTAAGACATAATCACTAAAATTTGCAGAATTCATTGGGAATAGTATAATAATGAGTTGGACTAGGGTTTAGCATACCCAATAGTCCTTGAACTACTAGCCAAGTGGATTGTAAGTCCCCTATGTA
The DNA here is from genome assembly GCA_027789145.1 of Solanum arcanum. NCBI lineage: Eukaryota > Viridiplantae > Streptophyta > Magnoliopsida > Solanales > Solanaceae > Solanum > Solanum arcanum. Next base: position 54,641,772 of record CM050942.1, on the reverse strand, counting down.
GAAATCAGTTTAGTGATGATGCCAGCATGCCTTTATACCTTTGGCAGGGTATATAGGGTTCTCTCAATGGGGCGTATACATCAGACTCAACATTTAGCTCATGTGGTTTTATTATAGATTATTAGTATCTCCCACAGTTTAGTCAGGCTCTTTCCATTGACCATTTATCATTATATTCAATATTCAGTTACAACATGTTAAAAAATTGGTCATTGCATTCAGTTAGCTCAGAATTATGTTATCATGTCAGATTATTATATTTGATTTTATGCTTGTTCAATTATGTTTTGTTTCAGCTTTACTCTATTCTACATGCTCAATACCTTTCAAGTACTGACACATACGTGTGCTACATCTTCTCGTGATGTAGGTTTAGGTTCTCAACATCCAGATCACGCATAGATCAATTTCCGATCTGCCGTTCAGCACATTCAGTGGTGAGTCCTTATTCTCTGAGGACAACAATCATGAGTTCATTCAGTTTTCTTTTAGTCAATACTTTCATTTTTTGCTACATTTAGCCAGGGGCTTGTGCCATTATTTCTAGTCCAGTTTAGAGGCTTATTTCAGACATAGTTAGTTTCATCTTAGTTTGAGTTAGTAACTTCATTGTATTAAACTCATCGGTCTTCATATTATATCAGTTTTAGTATATGGGCATTCCCCATCTATTCAGATTAAATTATGATTTAGCTTCGACATCAGTTTATTATCTTTAGTATGCTCATGATCATGCCAGCAGGTTTAGCTTGGGATCATTTGTGGTCCTAGGTTCCGTGTTCGCATCTCAAAAGTAGCTCGGGGCGTGACAACCCCCTATTAAATCCACACGCAAAGCTTGAGCATTCTTTGTTAATCTTAATTCTCTCCTATTTTCTCTTTCTTTCTCTATTCTCCAAGCCGTAGCATTAATTCTTTTTTCCTAAACTGAACAAAGGTCTAGTTGTACCCTAATTAATTCCTAAAAATAAACTAATTTAATTAGGTAAAGTTTAAAAACTATGCCCTTCCTAAATCCATATTGATCTTTCTTTAATCCAATATCCCAACTTTCGAAAGACATAACTCACTTATACGATATCAAAATGGCGCAAATTTACGGTGCTGGAAAGATTTTTATAAGGGATTTCAACTATATGTGGAATTACACCTAACTCATATTTACCTAGAATTATGGTCGTTTGTTGTTTTCCAAAACTCACTTTTTAACTCACTTAAGATTTCCAGATTTTCGTATTCTTTCAAAAAGTAAGTATTTCATATTTTGATCTCATGTATAGTTCATTCTAGTTGCGAGATGTTACATTGTAGGCTTCCTAATTCTTTTTTTATAGAATATGTGATCATTTGAAGTTGTGCCTAAAACCTAAATCTGATAAACCCTATTCATGATTAATTCATGAAACGTGTAATATTCACGGGTTTTTTGGACTTCTATGGTTATTAACAAGTGACTAGTGGAAACACTCGTTCTGTTTAGGCCACTTGATAACCCCTTGGATGGTCCCTACACCTCACCACTGGTTGTCTAGGAATTCGTGTGAGTGACACTCTCACGCCCCAAGCCTACACCCTAGACGTGTCCGAAACTCGAGAGCCATTACTGGACAAAGGCTATAACAATCCTAAAAAATGAATATGTTAAGTAATGTTTAGTATGTCTAGAATGCCTACGATTAGACCGGGTTCACACAAATTGATGTGCGTAGAACCAGACCTCTAAAACCTTACGAAAGCCACACTAACTAACTTTTGGACTTAGTTGAGCTAGGAAAGGTCGGATCCATCCATGTAGGGCTCCCGAATATGAAGATTTACCCGAATGAGTCTTTACCGAATTTAAAAGGGGGAAATCTTATGTTTGGAGGGTCTAGGGGTAAAATGATATTTTCCCATGCTAAAGGTAGTATCATAATTACCCTAAATATGTACTTAATTATTCAATTAATATGGTGGAGGGGCATTTTGGGTAGAAAGGGACGAAATTTTCCATTGAGCAAAATCTTGCTCCACCAATGTTCGAACCTAGGTGGGAGCAATGATTTAACTTGATTATTTATATGATAGAATTAGTTTAATTAATTAATATTTAAATGATGATTTAAGAAAAAGGAAAATCAGATTAATATTATAAATTAGTTAATGGGCGGTTTGGGTCTGGTCGACTCGAAGGGACCCGTTTTCACGATGGAAACGTCACGGGTTCGATCCTCGACGGAAACAAAGCCGGAGTGAATTAAAATGGGATTTAAAATCTGATTTTTTGTAAGGGAAATAAGGTCCTTTCATGTGTGATTTAAATAAATCAGATTTTTACAATTTAACAAAACCTTATTTTTACTAAGTCTAAAACTACAATCCTAATTCTAAGGAACCACTCACTTCTCATGTTTATCCTCTCTCTTTCAAGATCAACTCTCTCACTTTTGCGTTCTATCTGCTAAAAAAATACAAGAATAGAAAACAAAACCAAAAGTTCTTCATACTTGAATAATTTACATGTCAAAAATATAGACAAAAAGATAACAAAAAACGTTAGGCAAAAAAGATGGGTTTTCCGTCGAGTTTTGTGTTGAAGTTTCGGGACTTGTAAGTGAATTTGGACAGGGTTTTGGACAGGAGGTTGTGTGTTGAACAACACTAAATTCAGGTATAAGTTTCTCTCCTGACTCCTTTTTCTCCATGAGAATTCCTTTCCACGAATTCAACGAATTTTAAAACTAGGGTTGTTCCTGTTCTTGTCGAACTCCTTGTCCCTAGTATCCTTCTGGTTACAAATCTAAAATAGGTTAGAGATCATGTTTTTTGTATTATTTCTGGTTGTTTAAGTATTAAGTGTGATTTTCGTGATAATGTGTTCATTATTGTGTGTTTGGAATTGTAAGCATGTTAATTTATGGCAACCGAAAGTATGTGAAAAGTGATGTTTGTGCAAATGTTTGTGTAAATCATGATGTGCAAAAGTGGTGTAATGTTGTTGGATTAAATTGTAATTCAGAGCTGAATATAACCATGAAAAAAATATACTTAAAGATGCATCAAATGATTCATAAAACGTCTTAAGATCTAATGAACAAATAATGATAACAAGGAGCTGAAAATAGTGAATAAATTTGCACCATTTGGTTGGTTGGGTTCGGCCAATCAAAGTGGTATAAAATGCAATGAAAAATGAATTTAAAATAAGTGAAATCACTAAGGATTGAATCCAAAACATAATGACATGAAAGCTACAAAAAAATCAACAAAAGATTAAGAGAAAAATGGATTGAAGGAGACTAAATTTCCAGCTTGCTGTAAATTGAAGTCTCGGCCAACTTTTAAAAAAATGAACTTAGTCTTGTTTGTTTAAATATGTGAGGTCATTGGGGATTGAACCCATGAAATCACCAAATTAAAATTTTCATAAAAATTTTGTTAGATAAATTCAAGAGAAAATAGATGTGGCGAGTGGGAATTGAACCCACAACCTCTTGAATGGATGAGAGAGTTAGGAGATTAAATAGATGAGAAAATAAATGTGGAGAGTGGGAATTGAACCCACAACCTCTTTGATATGTGAGAAAGTTAAGAGTTAAATTAAAAGAAAAATAATGAGATTGTGGGGGATTAAACCCACAACCTCCTTGACTTAAGCAAAAAAGGAGAGGAGAAATCAAAAGGAAATATTATGGGGTTGATGGGGATCGAACTAGGGTCACCCAATTCTGAAAAATGCAATTATAATTTTAAAATAAGATCAAGTGTTGTCTAAGAGATTTGAAATCGGGTTCCCTTTCTCAATTCCGTATTGACACATAAGTCATACGTAAGTAAATATTTAATGAATATTGCCTCTAAAGATCGAAATCAATAACTTGGCATATCTACAAGATGCATAAGTCTTGTACCACATAATCTTGGGTAAACATGAATCACTTAGATAAACTATTAATGAAGCCTCATGGCTTGTATGTGTGGACTAATAAGTCTAGCATACATTTAAAACTAAGTGAGCCTAAGATGTATGTGATAAAATGATATAATCCTAGAAGGGTTAATTTAGAGTGTGAAACACAATAAATAGCCAAGTGCATTGGCATATAATGAAATGAACATTCACGTGAAGGGGTGAGTAATTATGAAAAGCAAATGTGTTAAAGTTAATAAATGAGGTGACAATATGATAAGAGGCTAATGAGAAAGATGAGAGCAATCTCAAATGAGCCTAAGTAAATGTCACCAAAACATACTCACCTATGAGAGTGTAAAGTCAATGAAGAGCTCAGTCTCTATGAACACTCTAATGAAAGTATTGAAGTTAATGCATACTTAAAACTAATAATGAGATGAGAAATCATCTAGTGAGCTATGATGTCCTCATTCTAGTTTCCAGCTTCCATGATGTATGAGTTGAATGTAATGGAACTTTATAATGAGCACCGATAGGCTAGCTATGAGTAGTGATGCCTTCCTTCGGGAGGTGCGGAGGTACACGTAACTCTCATGAGATAAGGTTGTCCGGTGTGCCGGGTATGGGTCTCCTTATATCTCCTAGTCTTCAAATCTATACAACCAATATAGGTATCTACAGGGTTCGAATCCCTATATATGCTAGCATGTTTGGTTCACTTTGGCCAAAAATTCCACCTTTGTTGGTGTGGGGCAGACACTGGATTTCATTATTCTCAAATGATCTTTGTCGGTTAAGGTTAAAGTTCCCAAATAAAGAATGAGTCCAGCCTCAAAGAATAAACATAAAGAAATGAATGATACCAAAGGTGTTAGGATAGGATAATCAAGAGATGAGCTAGATTTAAGTAATGGTACGTTGCACAGGGAACCCGATGAGATTCTTAAACTACATCTTAGGTATGACTTGTGGTTGCACTAGTTTATGAAAAAATGAAAATGAAGTACGTATGAATGAATGAAGCAGACTGTGTGTTTGCTAAAGAAGACTCCCTAGTTGAGGTCCCATATGTTGAGCCCTCATTTTAGGAAGTCCTAATGTCAAGTCCATGATTCCAAGGTCTCATGGCATATGAAAGATAATATGAATGATGTGATATGATATTTGCAATATGTTATGTTCTGTTTGCAAAATGATAAGTAGGATGATGCATGTTACTCTCATAGCATGACTTTCCTAATCCGATTTTTGCAAGTCCACTGGCTTGACATCCCTTAATTCATATCGTTATGAGAGATTTCTTCTTAATCATAATGTCCTAGGTGTGTGCTTGAATATACCCATACTTAGTACAACTGTGTACTAATCTAATACAACTCTATACTTTTAGGTGCAGGTGCAGGCGGAGGCTAGAGCATACGATGCGATACTGCAACTATCCGGACGTGGAGCATTAAGCTGGACTTGGTAGGCACTCATGCTTTATAGGACGCTTGCCCATTATATTCTATCTTAGATATAGGTATTAGTTAGTGACGTATGTTCCACAAGCGTTTCTTTCTCATTTTATTTCAGACATTCTATTGGTGCCATTTTGGCAAGTATACACTTAATGATATATTGAACTATTTCTTTCATCTGATGATCTTAATATTAGATGGTTGATCATGAACGTTTATGAGTTTAAGTAAAATGTGTTATATGAATATTAAGTAATAAAAAGTTCAAATCTTCCATGAAAATTAACCTAGATGAAGTAACAATGACGTATGTAGACTTGTCTGCGACCTCTGAGAGGTCAACGACCCCAGTCTCGTCTGGGGTCTAGACTCCAGTCGTGACAAAGTTTGTATAAGAGCATTAGGTTAAATTTTGAGGATAACAATTTCACATCAACCACATCGAGTAGTTTCTAAGTCATGGTAGTGAAGTACACCAGTATCCTGAATTAGAGACTGCATGATGCATAGGAAACGTTCTCTTCTTCTGATCTTATCGTGCCTTCTCAAATGTGTGATCTCTTGGTGTTAAGAGTGTATCTAACATCAAATCTTGAGATTCAGAAGATGACTACAAGGTGAAACATAGGCGGAGATATTAGAGGACCAGCTGTTGGGGTAAATCAAGTTCCTCCCCAAGCTCTAGCTGCTGGAATGGAGATGCTTGTTAACCCAACTGCGTTGACAGATGGAGAAGTGAGGAAAACCTTTGTAGCAATGGCCCATGCCATCACTTCTCGAAGTCAGGTTATGACAGTCCAGGCGGAGCAACAAGGTGTTCCCGGGGAGAAAGACCTGCCAGCACCATGGGTAACAGGTTAAGGGACTTCACGAGGATGAATTCTCCCGTTTATACTGGATCTAAGATTGCTGAGGATCTCGAAAAAGAGTGTAGGGATTCTATGTTGTATGATAGGATGGACCTTTCTAGGCTTATCGTACATGTCCAACAAGTGGAGGAAAGCAGGAAGAAGAAGCATACTAGCGAATGGAACAGGTCAAGGCAAATTGAGAATAATTTTTAAAGGAAGAGTAGTACTAAGATCAGGGATAAACCTAGATTTATAAAGGGACTCTCTCACCAAGGGGATTTTAGTTCATTCAAGGTTCTCTATGATAGGGATTCCGAACCCAGAGCTAAGAGAAACAGTGTTGTTTCTGAAAAAGAAAGATGGAACCCTTAGAATGTGTATCGATAATCGGCAGCTCAACAAAGTCACTATCAAGAATAAGTATCCATTTCCCAGAATATATGACTTGTTAGACCAAATCCAAGGGTCTAGATTGTTCTCAAAGATTGATCTTTGTTCAAGGTACCATCATCTTAAAGTTAGGGATGAAGATATTCCAAGGACAGCCTTTCGTACCCATTACGGTCATTAAGAGTTTCTTGTTATGTCATTTGGTCTCACTAATCTACCTCCTGCATTTATGGATCTCATTAATAGAGTCTTCCGTGAATATCTTGACTCTTTCGTCATAGTATTCATTGATGACATTCTCATCTATTTAAGACCAATAAAGAGCATGAACAACATTTGAGACTAACCTTGCAGGTACTTAGACAACATCAACTGTATGCCAAATTCAGAAAATATGAATTTTGGCTTAGATCAGTGACCTTCATGGGTTATGCTGTATCCGACAAAGGTGTGGAGGTAGACCCAGGAAGACTGAGGCTGTTAAGAACTGGCCGAAACCTCTTACTCCCATTGATATCCATAGCTTCTTGGGATTGTCTAGTTATTATCGTAGGTTCATGGAGGGTTTTTCTTCCATTGATGCCTCACTCACAACTTTAACAAAAAATAAAGTCATGTTTGAATTGGCGAAAACTTGTGAGAAGAGTTTCTAGGAGTTCAAGGATAGACTCACTTCAGCCCCGGTGCTTACTTTGCCTAAGCATGGTGAGAATTACACTGTTTGTTGTGATGTATCTGGGGTTGGTTTGGGTTGTGCCTTATGCAGGGTGGTAAGGTCATAGCTTATGCATCCAAACAGCTCAAGGTTCATAAGAAGAATTATCTCATTCATGACCTGGAGCTGGCAGCTGCAGTATTTGCACTGAAACTGTGGAGGCACTACTTATATGGAGTGCATGTAGATGTGTTCACAGACCACAAAAGTCTCCAATACGTTTTCACACAAAAAGTTGAATCTACGTCAGCGGATGTGGTGGGAGTTTATAAAGGTTTATGACATTAATGTCTACTACCATCCAGGTAAGGATAATGTGGTAGCTGATGCTTTGAGCAGGATGAGCACGGGAAGTACAACCCACATTGAGGATCAGAAGAAGGAGTTGGTGAAACATTTACACAGACTGGCTAGATTGGGTGTGCGGTTTGGTTGACTCTACTAGTGGTGGTGTTTCAGTTCATCCTAGTTTTGAATCATCCTTGGTAGTTGAAGTCAAGAAGGGTCATCATTTTGATCTGGGGTTGATGGAGTTGAAGGACTCAGTGTTGGTAAAGATGAATAAGTCTTTTATTTTGGGGGGTGACAACATACTTAGGTACCAGGATAGGCTATGTGTACCAGATGTGAATGATTTTGCGGACCAAAATTGTTGCAAAGGCTCATGGTTACAAATATTCTATACATCTAGGTTCCTCCAAGATTTATCATGACCTTAAGAAGATCTATTGGTGGGATGGCATGAAGAAGGATATTGTTTAATATGTGTCCAAGTGTTCTAATTGTCAACACGTTAAGGCACAACATCTTATGCCTGGCGGTCTTACTCAAATGATCGAGGTTCTGACTTGAAAGTGGGAGGCCATTAATATGGACTTCGTGGTTGGTCTTCCAAAGACTAGGAGACAGCATGACTCCCTATGGGTTATTGTGGATAGAATGACTAAGTCTACCCACTTTATCCCTGTGAAGTCTACTTATAGAGCCGAGGATTCTGCGATACTCTACATTGATGAGATTGTGAGATGTCATTGGATTCCTTTGTCTATCATTTCAGATAGAAAAGCTCAACTCACTTCACATTTCTGGAAATCCTTCTGGAAGAACTTAGGCACGCAGGTAAATTTTAGTACTGCCTTTTATCCTCAGACTGATGGGAAGGCAGAGCGCACCATTCAGACATTGAAGGACATGTTACGAGCGTGCATGATTTACTTCAGAGGTAGTTGGGACGACCATCTGCCTTTTACAGAGTTCTTGTATAATAACAGTTTCACTCAAGCATAAGGATGGAACCGTTTGAGGCACTGTATGGTAGAAGGTGTAGGTCTCCAGTTGGGTGGTTCGAGGTTTGAGAATCATCCATTTTGGGTAAATAGATCATTAATCAGGCCTTAGAGAAGGTCATGGCGATTAGGGACAGGTTGGCTACTGCTTACAGTCGGCAGAAGTCCTATGCAGACAATAGAAAATGGCCTTTAGAGTTTAATGTTGGTGACTAGGTCTAGTTGAAGATATCACCTATGATGGGGGGTGATGTGGTTTGGCAGGAAGGGGAAGTTAAGTCGAAGGTATGTTGGTCCATATGAGATCCTACAACGTGTGGGTGAGGTGGCCTATTAGTTGGCATTTCCAGTGGAGATAGCTTCTGTCCATACAGTTTTTTATGTATCCATGTTAAAGAAGTGCCTAGGTGATCCAGCATCGATTCTACCTGTGAAAAAATTCTGGGTTGATGAAGACTTGTCCTATGAGGAGGTACCTATTTTGATCTTAGACACACAGGTCAAGCGGCTGAGAAACAAGAAGATTTCCAGATTAAAGGCATTGTGGAGAAACTGTAACAACCCTAAAAATGGATATACTAAGTGATACGTAATGTGTCAAGTATGCCTATGATTAGACCAGGGTTCACACGGATTGATGCGCGTAGAACTAGACTTTTGAACCCTTGGTACATCCAAGCAAACTAACTTGGGGGTTAGTTTAGGTAGGAAAGGTTAAGTCCAACCATGTAGGGCTCTAGAAATGATGATTTACTCGAAGGAGTCTTTATTAGACTTAAAAAGAGGATATATTAGGTTTGGAGGGTGTAGGGGTAAAATGGTCTTCTTCCAGGCTAAGGGTAATATCGTAATTAACCTAAAAATACAAAATTTATTATTTAATTAATAAGGTGGAGGGGCAATTTGGGGAGAGAGAGCCGAAATTGAGCTCTTGAAGTGAAGTCTTGCTTCACCCATGTTCGAATCTAAATGGAAGCAAATAATTAATGTGATTTTTATTTAATCTATTGAATTAATATAATTAATTAATAATTATTATTAATTATCTGATTTAATATAAAATAAAAAATAGATTTTTAATAATTAAGTAAACCTTATTTGACTAAGTCCTAAACTAGACTCTTAAGCCTAATATAACTCCTACTCTCTCTCACATTTATCACTCCATTCGTGTTGAATCTTTCTGCCTCTTTCACACAAAATTTCTCTGCCAAAATACGATACAAAATCAGAAAAATAAACCAAGTTCTTCACACTTGAAGAACTCACACGAAATGACAAGAAAAGAAACATTAATCGCACACTAGGCTAAGGGAGGTTGTCATTCGAGTGGAGTTAATATTGAGGAGGCTTAGACGTGTTCTTGAGTGGAGTTTTTGGGCAGAAACTTCAATGTTTGAAAATCAAAATAAGGTATGGGTTTTCTTACTATTGGTCTCTTTCCCAAGAGACCCTTAAGGCTCAGATGAATCTACTCGAAAACTAGGGTTGTCCCGTTCTTGTTGAAATTCTTGCCCCAGTATTCCTTTGATCTCAATGTGAAATAGGTTAGAGATCATGTTGTTGGTATGTTTGCTGGTAGTTTATGTATGAAGTTTTATTTTGGTGATAATGTGTTCTTGATCATGCGTTTGGAATTGTAAGCATGTTAAGATATGTCAATCGAAAGTATGTGAAAAATGATATGTTTTTACGTGCGAATGTTTGTGTAAATCATGAGATTTAAAAGTGGTGTAATGTTGCTGGATGGAATGGTAATTCTTGTGTGAATATAATCATAAAAATAAGAAACTTAAAGATACACCAAATGATCCACGAAATGCCTTAAGAAATAACGTACGAGTGATGATAAAAGAAGCTAAAAATAGTTAACAAATTTGTAGCATTTGGTAGGTTAAGTTCGTCCAAACAAAATGGTTCAAAATGAAATAAAAAATGACTTTAAAATATATGAGAATACTAAGGATTGATCCCAAGACATCATTACATGAAAGCTACAAAAAAATCAACAAAAGACTAACACAAAAATGGATTAGAAGAGACTAAATTTCCAGCCTGCTGGAAATTATAGTCTCCGCCAACTTTTAAAAAAATGAGATTCGTTTAAATTTTTTTAAAAAATGTGAGATCATTGGGGATAAACCCATGACCACACTAAATGAAGATTTAATAAAAGTTTTGTGAGAAAAATGCAAGGAAAATAGATGTGGTGAGTGGGGATTGAACCCACAACCTCTTGAATGGATAAGAGAGTTGGGAGAAAAATAAAGGAGAAAATAAATATGGAGAGTGGGGATTGAACCCACAACCTCTTTGATAGGTGAGAAAGTTAAAAGATAAATTAGAAGAAAAATAATGAGCTTGTGGGGGGATTGAAAACACAACCTCTTTGACTCAAATGAAAAAGAAGAGGAGAAAAAGAAAGAAAATATCATAGGGTTGATGGGGATCGAACTAGGGTCCCCCAAATCTGAAAAATGAGATTATCAATTTTCAAATAAGATTAAGTGTTGTCCAAGAGATTCAAAATCGGGTTCCCTTTCCCAATTCCGTATTGACACATAAGTAATACGTAAGTAAATATTTAATGAATGCTGCCTCTAAAGATAGAAATCAATATCTTGGCATATCTACAAGATGCACAAGTCTTGTACCACATAATCGTGGGTAAATATGAATCACTTAGACAAACTATGAATGAAGCCCCATGGCTTGTATATATAGACCCATAAGTCTAGCATACGTTTAAAACTAAGTGAACCTAAGACGTATGTAATGAAATGATGAAACCCTAAAAGAGTTAAGTACGAGTGTAAAATAGACTAAATGTCCAAGTGCATTGGCATATGATGAAATGAACAATGACATGATGAAATGAACAAAGAATTGATGAAATGAACAATGAAATAATGAAACCCTAGAACGGTTAAGTAAGAGTGTGAAACACACTACGTGGCCAAGTGCATTGGCATATGATGAAATGAAAATTCACGTTAAAAGGGGTGAGTAGCTATGAAAGAGTAAATGTGCTAATGATAATGAATGTGGTGACAACATGATATGAGGCTAATGTAAAATATGAGAGCAATCTCAAATGAGCCTAAGTAAATGTTACCAAAACGTACTACCCTATGAAAGTCTAAAGTTAATGAAGAGACCAGTCTCTATGAACACTATAATAAAAGTATTTAGATTAAATCACTTAATAATAATGATGAGATGAGAAATCATCTATTGAGCTACGATGTCCTCATACTAGAAGCCATCTTCCATGATGTATGAGTTGAATGTAATGGAACTTTATACTGAGCACCGATAGACTAGCTATGAGCGGTGATGCCTTCTTTCGGGAAAGGCGGAGGTTCATGTAACTCTCATTAGATGAAACTGTCCGGCATAACAGGTATGGGTCTCCTTATATCTCCTAGTTTTTGAACCTATACTGCCAATATAGGGATCTGGCGGGGTACGACTCCCAAGTACGCTAGCATGTTTTGGGTCACTTTGGCCGGTGATTCCACCTCTTTTCAGTGTGGGGTTTCATGACACTGGATTTCATGATGCTCACATGATCTATGTCATTTAAAGTTAAAGTTCCTAATGAATGAAAGAAGCAAGACTCAAATGATGCACATAATGAAATGAATGATACCAAAGGTGTTAGTAGAGGATAATCAAACGGTGAGTTAGATTCAAGTAATGACATTAGGTCATTCTTGGTCATTGCACAACGAACTCGATGAATGTCTTAAACTAAATCCTAGGTATAACAAGTGTTTACATTGGCCCATTAATGAAATGAAATGGAGTACGTATGAATGAACGAAGAAGACTCTATGTTTGCTGAAGCATACTCTTTGTTTGCTAAAGCAGACTCCCTAGTTGAGATCCCATATGTTGAGCCCTCAATTCTGGAAAGTCTTAATGTTAAGTCTATGATTCCAAGGTCTCATGGCATATGAATAAATGATATGAAAGATGTTATGTTCTATATGTGATATGATATGTGATATATGTTATGTGCTTTTTTCAAAATGTTAAGTTTGATTACGCATGATACACTCATGGCATGACTTTCCTTATTCAAATTTGGCAAGTCCAGTGACTTGAATTTCAATAAACCATGTTGTTAGGAGAGAGCTATCTTTCTCATGCATGTACTTGGTGTATGCTTTGATATACCGATACTTAGTACAAGTGTGTACTAATTTCATGACTTTCAATACTAGTTGCATCTATCTGGACGTTGAGCTTTCATTCAGACTTGATAGGACCTCATGCTTTTGCGGTTGTCTACCTTTATTATCTAGCTTAGATGTAGGCTTTATCTAGTGGAGCATTTTCCACTAGTGTTTCATTTCCCATTACATTTCTTACTTTGTATTGGTGCCGTTTTGGCAAGTACACATTTAATGCAGCTACGAACAATTTCTTTACTTTGATGATCTTAATGTTAGTTGGTTGATTGTGAACATTAATGAGTTTAAGTATAATGTCTTATATGAATGTTAAATAACAAAAAGTTCAAATTTTCAGCAAAAATTAACCTAGATGAAGTAAAGATGACGTATGTAGGCTTCTCTGCAACCTCTGAGAGATCAACGACTCCGGTCTTGTTTTTAGTCTAGATTCCGATCGTGACAGGAACAATCTTGTTGAGGGTGTTGTGGGAGGTCGAGGCCGATATGATTTCCCGCTACACCCATCTTTTCAGTCCTTGAGGTTAAATTCCCGTCTCTTAAGTCAAAGTTTCCTTATCTCTCCATTCCTTGTTGTTATTGCTTGACTATGCATAGTGATTATGTTATGTTATGACTGGCCTTGTGCTAGATAGTTAGAATTGTTATTCGGGGAAGAATGTTCCTAAGGGGGGGATAATAAAACAACCCTAAAAAATAAATATGCTAATTAATGTTTTGTGTGTCTAGAATGCCTACGATTTGATCGGGTTCACACGGATTGATGCACGTAGAACCTGACCTCAGAACCCTTGCGATATCCAAGCCAACTAACTTGGGAATTTATTTGATCTAGTAAAGGTTGGGTCCAGCCATGTAGGGCCCCCAAAAATGAAGATTTACCCGAATGAGTCTTTACCTGACTTAAAAAGAGAAATCTTATGTTTAGAGGGTCTAGGGGTAAAATGGTCTTTTTCCAAGCTAACGATAGTATTACAATTACCCTAAATATGTAATATATTATTAAATTGATATAGTGGAGGAGCATTTTGGGTAGAAATTGACTAAATTGTCCATTGAGCAAAATCTTGCTCACCCGGGTTCGAACCTAGGTGGGAGCAATGATTTAACTTGATTATTTATATTGGAGAATTAATTTATATTTAAATGCTTATTTAAGAAAAAGAAAAATCAGATTATTAATTAATTAATTAATGGGGCGGTTAAGGTTGGGTCGACTCGAAGGCAACTGTTTTCGCGATGGGGATGTCACGGGTTCGATCCTCGACGGAAGCGACGCCCAAGTGAAATAAGATGGGGTTTAAAATCTGATTATTTTGTAAGGTAAATGAGTTCCTTTAACATGTGATTTAAAAAATCAGATTTTTACAATTTAACAAAACCTTATTTTGACAAAGTCTAAAACTACAATCCTAAGCATAAGGAACCACTCACTTCACATGTTTATCCTCTCTCTTTCACGATCAACTCTCTTACTTTTGCGTTCTATCTGCTAACGTAATACAAGAACATAAAACACAACCAAAAGTTCTTCATACTTGAAGAATTTAAACGTCAAAAAACATAGACAAAAAGCTAACCAAAAACGTAAAGCAAAAAGAAGGGTTTTCCGTCGAGTTTTGCGATAAAGTTTCGGGAATTGGACGTGAATTTGCAGAGGGTTTTGGACAGCATGGAGTGTGTTGAACAACACTAAAGTCAGGTATGGGTTTCTCTCCTTCACTCCTTTCTCCAAGAGAATTTCCTTTCAACGAATTCAACGAATTTTGAAACTAGGGTTATTCCCGTTCTTGTCGAACTTTTTGTCGCCAGTATCCTTCTGATATCAATATGAAATAGGTTAGAGATAATGTTGTTGGTATGTTTGCTTGTATTTTCAGTATGAAGTGTGATTTTCGTGATGATGTGTTCCTGATTATGTGTTTGGAATTGTAAGCATGTTAATTTATGCCAACTGAAAGTATGTGAAAAGTGATGTTTGTGCAAATGTTTGTGTAAATCATAATATGCAAAAGTTGTGTAATGTTACTGGATTTAATGGAAATATTTGCTGTATATAACTACGCAAAAAATATAATCATAGATGCACGAAATGATTCATGAAACATACTAAGATCTAATGAACAAATGATGATAACAAGGAGCTGAAAATAGTGAACAAACTTCCAGCATTTGGTAGGTTGGGTTCGGCCAATCAAAGTGGTATAAAATGCAATAAAAATGAATGTAAAATAAGTGAAATCACTGAGGATTGAATCCAAGACATCATTATATGAAATCTACAAAAAGATGAACAAAATATCAAGACAAAAAATCACTAAGGATTGCACCAAAGAAATTGTAGTCTCGGCAAACTTTTAGGAAATGAGCTTCGTTTCTTTTTTTTTAAAAAAAATTTGAGGTCGTTGGGGATTGAACCCATGATCATACCAAATGAGAATTTCATAAAAAGTTTTGAGAAAAATTCAAGGGAAAATAGATGTGGTGAGTCGGGATTGAACCTACATCCTCATGAATGGATGAGAGAGTTCGGAGAAAATAAATGCGCAGAGTGGGGATTGAACCCACAACCTCTTGGATAGCTGAGAAAGTTAAGAGATAAATAAAAATAAAAATAATGAGCTTGTGGGTAATTGAACCCACAACCTCTTTGACTTAAACGAAAAAGGAGAGGAGACACAAAAAGGAAATATTATGAGGTTGATAGGGATTGAACTAGGGTCCCCCAAATCTTAAAAATACAATTATCAAGTTTAAACTAAGATCAAGTGTTGTCCAAGGGATGCGAAATTGGGTTCCCTTGCCCAATTCCGTATAGACACATAAGTCATACGTAAGTAAATATTTAATGAATGTTGCCTCTAAAGATCGAAATCAATATCTTGGCATATCTACAAGATGCATAAGTCTTGTACCACATAATCTTGGGTAAACATTAATCACTTAGACAAACTATGAATGAAGCCTCTTGGTTTGTATGTGTGGAATCATAAATCTATCATACATTTACAAGTAAGTGAGCCTAAGATGTATGTGATAAAAATGATGTAACCCTATAAGAGTTAAGTAAGAGTCTGAAACACACTAAATGGTCAAGTGCACTTGGCATATGATGAAATGAACATTCACATAAAGGGGTGAGAAATTATAAAAAGCAAATGTGTTAAAGTTAATGAATGAGGTGACAATATGATAAGAGGCTAATGTGAAAGATTAGAGCAATCTCAAATGAGCCTAAGTAAATGTTACCAAAACGTACTAACCTATGAGAGTGTAAAGTTAATCAAGAGACCATTCTCTATGAACACTCTAATAAAAGTATTGAATTTATTGCATACTTAATACTAATGATGATATGAGAAATCTTCTAATGAGCTATGATGTCCTCAAGCTAGAAGCCAGCTTCCATGATTTATGAGTTGAATGTAATGGAACTTTATACTAAGCAACGATAGGCTAGCTTTGAGCGGTGATGCCTTCCTTTGAGAAGGGGAAGGTTCACGTAACTCTAATGAGATGAGACTGTATGGTATGCCGGGTATGGGTCTCCTTATATCTCCTAATCTTTGAACCTATACTGCCAATATAGGATATAGGAGGGTTCGACCCCCTATATACGCTAGCATGTTCGGGTCACTTTGGCCGGTGATTCCACCTCTTTTCGGTGTAGGGTGAACACTCGATTTCATGATGATCACATGATCTATTTCGGTTAAGGTTAAAGTTCCAAAGAAAGAATGAGGCCAGTCTAAAAGAATACACATAATGAAATGAACAATACCAAATGTGTTTGAATAGGATAATTAGAGGTGAGCTAGACTTAACTAATGACACTACGTTATTCTTGGTCATTGCACAGCGAACCCGATGATAGTCTTAAACTAAATCCTAGGTACCAGTGGTGGTTGCACTAGTATATGAAAGAATGAATATGAAGTACGTATGAATTAATGAAGTAGACTCTGTGTTTGCTAAAGAAGGATCCCTAGTTGAGGTCCCATATGTAAATCCCTTATTTTGGGAAGTTCTTATGTCAAGTCCATGATTCCAAGGTCTCATGGCATATGAAAGAATAATATGAACTATGTTAAATGATATGTGCAATATGTTATATGCTGTTTGCAATAAGATAATTATGATGATGCATGTTACTCTCATAGCATGACTTTTCTAATCTTATTTTGACAAGTCCACTAACTTGACTTTCCATAATTCATATCATTATGAGAGAGCTCTTCTTAATCATGCATGTCCTTGGTGTGTGCTTGTATATATCCATTCTTAGTACAAGTGTGTACTAATCCCATACAACTCTATACTTTTAGGTGCAGGCACAGGAGGATGCTAGAGCTTACGATACGACGATGCAGCTTTCAAGACGGGGAGCATTCATCCGGACTTGGTAGGACCTCATGCTTTCGATGACGCTTGCCCATTATATTATAGCTTAGATATAGGTTTGAGTTAGATGACTATGTTTCACTAGCGTTTCTTTCTCATTTTATTTCAAACATTTTATTGGTTCCATTTTGGCAAGTATACACTTAATGCAGTATTGAACTATTTCTTTCATATAATGATCTTAGTATTAGATGGTTGATTTTTAACGTTTGTGATATTAAGTAGAATGTTTTATATAAATCTTAAGTAACAAAAAGTTCAAATTTTTCGCTAAAATTAACCTAGATGAAGTGACGATAACATATGTAGGCTTGTGTGCGACCTTTGAGAGGTTAACGATGCCGGTCTCGTCTGGGGTCTAGACTCCAATTGTAACAAAAGCAAACTCTCTGCCTTGATCAATTCTTAGTGGAAGACTTATTCAAGTGATATAGAATCACACAAAGAACTCGACTAATGTAAATAAAGTAGCTAAGTCAAAATACTCAATTGAACATAAGTGTTCAACTCACGATCTTTTAAACATTAAGAAGAGAAATGCAACAGAGACTTCTCAAATACTGTTGTCTATCTATGAAGCCTCTAATACTATGAGGTATGTCGGGAAAATACCCCTGATAATTCTAACAAAATAGAAATAACAAAAATAAATAAGGGATCCTCCCAAAGTAATGATGATCGCTAAATAATCCTGGAACTGCAAGTGGTACCAACTAAGAATCTGATGAAGACTTTTATCTCATGTATTTGTATCATAAAATCATGCAGTACAAATAGCATCATTACAATTAATGTATGAGCATGTAAAGGTAACACTAAACATAACATAAAATCTTGAACTTGGAAAGAAGGAAACATACTCACCTCAACTCTACTTAGCTCAACCTCAACTCATGGATATTAAACTCAATGTTGTATAAAAATGACAATAAAGATGTAGTTTATATAAAACATTCAAAATTGTAGGTAACAACTCAATATGTTTTAAAATACAATAATAACTTAAATTTGTATGTAAAGATACCAAAAAATAACTCTATTTGGGAGATTCTCTAATTGACAACCATCACTATAAGTTATGTGATGAAACAACATATCACCCACGTTGCTAGAATTATCCTATACATTTTCGAGGTATAAAACTCCTCAACTAAGTGGATCTACTAAACTATGCTTAAAAATCAATAAGGAATCATCTAAAAAGTATGATCATTTCTACCCACATTAGCTACATAGTTAATGACTACTTTAAGTTGTATGAACTTTTCCACATAACAATGCTCAATAATACTGCCAAAAATATACTCAGATCATATGCAATTTTCTCATCCTCAAAGCTTCGATATGATCACTAAATTGATTCCCATAAAGGGGACTTAGAACCTACTTGGCTAGTAATTCTGGGAATATTTGGTACGCTGAACCCTAGTCCAACTCGGTATTATGCTACTCCTAATGAATTATGTAATGAACTTATCATGTCTGAATTTCTATAAATATTGGATGGCTCAAAACATAGCATACAAAATGAGAATGCAACATCTTATATGATAATGATGCATTAATAATTGAGGCATGTATAACTGAATAACTGAAATATCTGACCTAGCATGTGTAATTCAAGAACTAAAGAAATACATAGCTAGGGTTCTGAAATTCATGCAATAAACTGAATATAACCTTACAATCTATTTGGAACATATATTTAACTAATTTGTGATGATTTGCAGTAATTCTAGAAACCTTCAGTTTAATCATGATAAGAGAATCAAGAATCGACAGAAAACTAGGGACCCAATGGGTAAAAGGAACCACTAGTGAATATTACATACTTTGTAATTAAATCCACGGAGAAATATTTAGATTTCAGAGAATAGCTGCAGTCTTGTTGCTTTCTAGGGTGTTTGAACCTTTTTCCTTTTTTGCTTCTAATTTTCTATGTTTTGATTTATGATTTTGACTTAAGTAAGTTTTAGTTATGTTTCTAGGCATAAACTGACTAAAAAATGATGATTTAGGGTAAAAATGAAGTATCTTAGGGTTTAAATGAAGTGGGAGAAGACAAAAAGATTCCTATGTTAATTTCTGTCAGACCAAAAGACGACGTGGACTGACGAGCCGTCGTTCAATTGACTGTCCGCTGTTTGGATCCATAGGTTGGGTCTGTTCGACAGGCCTTTACTAAAACAGGCATAACTTTTTACTCAGACGTCTAATTTTAGCAAGGTCGGTAGCGATGGAAATCTAATTCAATAATATATCTTCTTGTATGTCATGGGATACCTAATTCATTTTGTGTTAAGAGTTATGATCAATTGAAGTTTACCCCACTGCATTTCCCCCTAACAGTCTATAAATTTTCACCAACGGTCTGTAGTTCCATCTACGGACCGTGTTGGTCAATCGCGGTTCTTGTCAGAGAGTGGGTACATGGGGTGTTGATCGACGGAAACAGACTAAGGACCGTAGTCTGACGCAAAGTGTAAGTTCGTCTGTCGTTTGACACTTTGTCAAATTTTCTGGGATGCGTTTTGGGGGAGTTTCAGTCACAATCGACGGATCTACAGCGCGGGCCGTGGGTCAGGCTATTGTCCGTTGATGGTAGCCATTGATTGCACTTGTAGATTTCTGAAAAGCTAAATTTTTTGTCTATTTTGGATATGGGGAATTACATTATATCCCCCTTGGGAATATTCATTCTCGAATGAAGACTAAACTAGCTGAAATAGAGGGAGAGAGCTGCAATCCCTACTAATAAACATTGAGAACTTAGTTTCTGACTGAATTGAATTCTGAGAACATGAGAATATGCTAAAAATGTAAGTACAAGTTGAGTGAAAATTATTATATGGCTGAATTTATGCAGGAATGACTGAAAAACTGAGGAGGAACTATTACCTCAGGGTGGAGTGGAATTGGAAGGAAAGATATGAGAATACTTGACTTTCATGGCTGCTTTTGCATCCTAAGTAGCTCCCTCAACAGACTGACTCCTCCACAAAACCTTGACTGAAGAGATTTCTTTATTTTTCAACCTTTTAACCTGACGGTCAAGAATCGCAACAGGTATATCCTCATAAGAAAGACTATCTTTCACCGCCACACTCACTCATATCACTACAGAGGCTGGATCACCCACACATTTCTTCAAGAGTGAGATGTGGAAGACCGGTTGCACTACCGCTAATTTTTCTGGCAATTCTAACTCATATACCACCTTGACAACCCTTTTCAAGTTCTTGTAAGGGCCTACATATCTTGTACTATGCATCCCTTTCTTTCCAAATCTCAATGCCCCTTTCATAGGTGACACTTTCAGGAAAACCCAATCATCAATTTGGAATTCTAGTTCCATTCTCTTTATATATGCGTAAGATTCTGATGACTTTGGGTTGTCTTAAATCTATCTCTAATGATTTGCACTTTCTCCATAGAATAAAGGTCTGAATCTGGACCTATTAAAGCTGCTTCACTTACTTCAAACCAACCAACAGAAGATCTACATCTACGCCCATATAGTGCCTCATATGGGGCCATTTGAATGCTGGAATGGTAGCTATAGTAGTGGGAGAACTCAATAAGAGGAAGGTGATCATACCAACTACCTTTGAAATTGATTACATAACATATCCTCTAGATTTTGAATGGAACGCTCTGCTTGTCCATCCATCTGTAGATGAAATGATGTGCTAAGGTTAACTTGAGTACCAAGACCCTTCTGAAATGACTTCCAGAAATGAGATGTAAACTGAGGACCTCTATCTGAGATGATAGGCAAGCGAACACCATGTAGCCTCACAATTTGATCAAAGTAAAGCTTGGCATAGACCTCTGCTGAATCTATATTCTTGACAGCTTAAAAGCGAGAAGATTTAGTCATCCTATCAACTATCACCCAAATGAGGTCATTTTGTCTCCGAGTACGAGGTGAACTTGTGATGAAATGCATATTGATCACATCCCACTTCCATGTAGGAATATCGATCTCTTGAGTTATACCTCTTGGTTTCTGATGTTCTACCTTGACTTTCTGGCAATTCGGGCACTTACTCACAAAATCTTCCGTCTCTCTTTATGTCATTCCATTAATAGACTTACCACAGATCGCAGTACATCTTAGTGGCACCTGGATGAATAGAATATCTGGAGTTATGGGCTTTTGCAAAGATATTCTTTCTCAACTCACCCACATCAGGAGCACACAATCTTCCTTAGTAGCGAAGTACACCATCTCCCCTTGGGAGAAAACCTCCACTCTCTGATTGTGTACTAGACCCTTTAGTTCAAGCAAGAATGGATCACTGTCTTGCTTTTCCATAACCTCCACTTCCAAAGAAGATTAATCCCCATTTTGAACTGTTACACCATTATCTGATATGCTAAAAAAGCGAACTCCTAAGCGAGCAATCCTGTGAACATCCTTCACTATCTCCTTCCTTTCTTCCTCAACATGGGCTACACTACCCATAGATAATGTTCTAAGAGTATATGCTACTACATTCGCCTTACCATAATGATAATGCACACTTGTATCATAATCCATAAGGAAATCAAGTCATCTTGTCTGGCGAAGATTTAATTCTTTCTGGGTGAACACATACTAAAGGATTTTATGATCAGTGAACACATCTAAATGAACATCATGCAAGTAGTGTCTCCTTATCTTGAGTGAAAATACTACTGATACAAGCCTAAGGTCATAAGTTGGATAGTTATTCTCATGAACCTTAAGTTTTCTAGAGGCATAAGATATAACCTTATCTTGTTGCATCAACACACAACCTAGCAAACTCTGGATGCGTCACAGTAAATCACATAGCCATCTGAACCCTCTGGCAGAGTCATGACAGGATTTGTAGTTAATCTAGTTTTAAATTATGCAAAGCCTTTCTCACAATCATCTGACTATTGAAACATGACCATCTTCGAAGTTACCTTCGTCAATGGTGGGGCTATGGATGAGAATACTTCCACGAACATTCTTTAATAACCTGCTAGACCTAAGAAACTTATGGTATTTGTAGCAGATGTAGGTTTGGGCAATTGTTTCACTGTCTCTATCCTATGTGAATTCACTCGGATCCCTTCGCTAGATACAATGTGACCAAGGAAGCAACATATTGAAACCAAAACTTACATTTACTAAACTTAGCGAATAACTAACGATCCTTGAGAGTTTGTAGAACAATTCTCAAATGACTCGCATGTTCAACCTCATTCCTAGAGTAAATAAGGATATCATCAATAAAAATGATATTGAACATGTCCAAGTAATGTTTGAACACTCAGTTCATCAAATCCATGAAAGCTATAGGAGCATTAGTTAGTCCAAACGACACAGCTGCAAATTCATAATGACCATACCAAGTTCTAAAGGCTATTTTCGAAATGTCACTATCTCTGAATCTAAGCTGATGATAACCTGATCCGAGGTCTATATTTGAGAAGTGACTATCACCCTAAAGTTGGACAAACAAGTCATAAATTCTGGGTATTGGATACTTATTCTTGATTGTGACCTTGTTCAACTATCG
The DNA here is from genome assembly GCA_027789145.1 of Solanum arcanum. Taxonomy (NCBI): domain Eukaryota; kingdom Viridiplantae; phylum Streptophyta; class Magnoliopsida; order Solanales; family Solanaceae; genus Solanum; species Solanum arcanum. Next base: position 54,619,044 of record CM050942.1, on the reverse strand, counting down.
ATAATCAATGCACATTCCGAGAGAACCATTTTTTTTCTTTATGAACAATACTGGTTCACCCCATGGTGAATACTAGGTTTGATGAAGCCCTTATCTAGAAGGTCTTTCAACTTATCTTTCAATTCCTTAAGCTCTTCTGGAGCCATTCTTTAAGGATGAATAGAAATAGGTTGGGTATCTGGAAGGAGATAAATTTCAAAGTTGATTTCCCATTCAAGAGGGACTTCGGGAAGGTCTTTTGAATATACTTTTGGGAACACAAAAACTTTTGGAACTGAATCAAGGGTTAGGGTTTCAGAGCTAGAATCCTTAACCCAAACTAGATGATAGAGATAACCTTTAGAGATCATCCTTCTGGCTTTAAGGTAAGAAATGAATTGACCCATCGGCTCTAAGCTACTACCATTCCATTCTAAGATTGGTTCGTCTAGAAACTGAAAACGAATAATCCTAGTTCTACAATCGACTGAGGCATAACAAGGATGAAACCAATCTATGTCTAGAATTACATCGAATTTAACCATTTCTAACTCTACAAGATCTACTAAGGTGACCTCTGAGATACTATGACAGGACAATTATTGTATACCCGTCTAGTTATAATTGGGTCACCTACTGGAGTAGATACTGAGAACGGTTCTAATAGAGTTACTATACTAACACTGAATTGGACTGCTATATAAGGAGTTACAAAAGAAAGAGTATCCCCTGTATATAACAATGCATAAACATCAAGGTCAACGACTCATAACGTATCACTGACTACATCAGGAGAACCTCCATGATCCTAGCAAGACTTAAGAGCATACAACCTATGCTTGCCCTAACCACCATATGTACTAGATGAGTTACCCTGCTAAGTCGGGTGAGTTGTTGGTGCTGATGAAGTTTTAGACTGAGCTCTACTATTACCACCTCTTTCACCCTGTCTAGAAGTGCAATTCCTCAACCTGTAACTAGACTGACCGCACCCAAAACCTACTTCTTTTCCTGGGAGACACTCGCCTAGATGGTTCCTACCACACTTAGGGAAAATAAGGTAAGTCTTGGTGCCTGAAACACTTCCCTCAGACTTAGAGTCTGGTGCTCTAACCTTCTGGTCATACTTGTTCTTGGAGGATGGAATACTAGCTGACTAAGGAGCTGGGGCTGAAGAGTTTTGCTGACTCTGTGAGCGATTTCAATCACCCAATTTCTGCTGAGAATAGTCATAATTCCCAGTTCTTGCCTTATTATTCTCCTTTTCCTGTTCCCTAAGCTTATCACCCTCAACCTGTTGGGCTTGAGTAATAAGTCAAGAGATGTTAATATCTCCAAGTAACATCGCACTTCTGCACTCAATTTCACCAAATTCGACACTCCATACAAGAACTTATTCATCTGAGCCCTAGAGTCAGCAACCATGTGAGGAGCATACCTGGAGAGTTGGTTAAACTTGAACCCATACTCTTGGACCTTCATGTTTCCCTACCTTAAGTTCATGAATTCCTGATCCTTTGTTTCTCTCAACTCTATTAGAAAAAACCTGTCCAAAAAGGTCTCACTAAAGCAATCCCAAGTGATAAGAGTTGCATCTATACCCCTATTTTCCTTCAACTGAGTTTACCAGATATGAGAAACATCCTTTAACTAGTATGATGGCAACTCAACTCGATAATTCCCAATGACTTGCATTAACTCAAAGATCTTCTTGATCTTATCCATGAAATTCTTAGAATCCTCATTAGTTTGTGATCCTAAGAACTCAGGCGGATTAATCCTAACAAAGTCACAAACCTTTGCTGCTACTGATCCACTATTTTCTTTCACAGGAGCATGAACCCGATTGTTCTTGTTGGTCATACTTTGAGCCAACATTTGTATAGCATTTCTAAAAATCAACATCAGGGACTTCCTGATCTAGGACCGGAGAAGCTGTATTTTGTATTTCTAGTGTTAACTTTACGACGAGCCATGATCTGAAATGTAGAACGTCAAGTTAGAGTGAAATAAGATCATACCATACGCACGATAAGAGTAACAAGAAAGTGAAGTTTTTGTAAAACACTTTGTAGCCTCCCTCACATTAGATGTGGTGCACTTCACACCTTTGAAAAGAACTCTACTTAGTGCGGCTCTTCAGACATCCTAGGACCCTTAAACCTAGTGCTCTATATCACGTTTTGTCACACCCTGATCTACCCCCGAGATGCGAACACGAAACCTAGGACCAAAAGTGATCCCAAGCAAACCATGTGGGCATGATGATGACCATACTAAGGATAATAAACTTAATGTGGTATCTAAGTCATAATTTAAAGTAAAAAGATGAGGAATACTCATATTCTATAACTGAGATATTTGAAACAATGTGTGTAATACTAAGAAGTTATTAACTCAACACTAAGATGAAACTAAATATGTTTGAAATAAGCCTCTAACTAACTAAAAATACCTGGAAAAGGCCCATATAAGTCTAGAAAAAACTAAAACTAATGACTAAAAGACCGAAAAGAAACTCAGGACTATTGTCCTCGGAGAATGAGGACTCACCATTAGATCTACTGAATAGGAGATCGGAAATCTATCTAAGCGTGATCTTGATGCTGAGAACCTAAAAATACATCACGAGAAGATATAGCGTGCGTATGCGTCAGTACTTGAAGGTACTGAGCATGTAGGATAGCGTAAAGGTGAAATAATATATAATTGAACAATCACAAAACCAAGTATATAATCTGAACATGATATAGATTTTGAATGCTGAGAAAACTTAATGCAATGACCAATTTATTACATGCTAAAACTAAATAATGGATATACTGAATAATATATAATTTAACAAGCACAAAAGCTAGTATATAATCTAAACATGATATAGATTTTGAATGCTGAGATAACTGAATGCAGTGACCAATTTATAACATGCTAAAGCAGAATAATGAATACACTGATAAATGATCAATGCAATGGAATCTGAGTAATCTACGGGAGCAACTAATTACCGATAATAAAACGACATGAGCTCAATATGGATTATTTGGTACGCTGAACCCTATTCCAACTCGGTATTATGCTACTCTCAATGAATTATGTAATTAACTAATTATGTCTGAATTTCTGTAAATACTAGATCGCTCAAAACTGCACATGCAAATTGATAATGCAACATTTTATATGAAAATGATGCATTAATAATTGAGGCATGTATAACTGAATAACTGAAATATCTGACCTAGCATGTGTAATTCATTAACTAAAGAAATACATAGCATGTGATAAACTAAATAATAACCTGATAATCTTATTTATAACATATCTGCTATAATTCTAGAAACACTAGGTTTAATCATGATAAAAGAATCAAGAACTTACTAAAAAACTAGGGACCTACTGGGTGAAAGGAACTCACAAGTGAAATCCCACATACCTGGTGATGAAATCCACGAAGAAATATTCAGATTTAGGGGCTCAAACTGCTGGAACCTTGTTGCGTTCTTGAACTAGGGTTCTTGATCTTTTTCTCCTCTCTTGCTTCTAATTTTCACAGTTTTGATTTAAGATTTTGACTTAGGCAAGTTTTAGTTATGTTTCTACGCTTATACTGATTGAAAATCTGATGATTTAGGGTCAAAATAACATATCTTAGGGTTAAAATGAAGTGGGAAAAGACCAACAGACCCCTGAGTTAATTGCTGTCGGACCAATTGATGACCTGGACTAACAGGCTGTCGTTCAATCGACGGTCCGTAGGTTGGGTTTGTTTGGCATACCTTTACCAAAAAAGGCATAACATTTTACTCTGAGGTATAATTTTTGCAAGGTTGGTGGCAACGTAAAGATAATTCAATTATCTATCTTTTGGTATGTCATGGGACATCTAATTAGTTTTGTGCTAAGAGTTATGATCAATGGAAGTTGACCCAATAGCATTTCCCCCCTAACTATCTACAAATTCTCACCTATGGTTTGTAGGTCAATCTACGGACTGTGCTGGTTAGTCGTGGTTTTTGTCAGAGAGCGGGTACATGGGGTGTTGATCGACAGACACAGACTACGGACCGTAGTCTGACCTACAAACCGCAGGTCCGTCTATCGTTTGACACTTCACTCAAATTTTCTAGGATGTGATTTAGGGGAGTTTCAGTTACACTCAACGAATGTTCAGCACGGGCCGTGGGTCAGGCTATGGTAAGTCAATGGTAATCTTCGATTGCACCTGCAGATTTCTGAAATGCTGCTTCTTTTAAATCTATTTTGGATACAGGGTTTTACACGCCCAACCCTGCCTAGAATATTTTGACAAATTTTATCCTTCGATTTTTAGCACTAATTTGCATTAAATCAAATGGTTTCTTACTAAATTACTTACATTCGAATACCCAACATAGGTACACGAAATTCTACTCAAAGACAACCCATAAACTCCTAACCTTTATCTCTAGAACTTATCAAAATCATCACTAACGATTTAAGAACGAAACTGCAAGAAAGTCTTCAAGAAATCAAGTCATTCAACCTCAAGAATATAATGACGCATAAAATCACATAATTGGTGTGTGAGTGCATGAACTCAACACTCTGAGAAATCATATACCTTAATTTGGCCAAACAACTCTTCGATTCGCGAAAACCTTGGTCGCCTTCCTTTTAACTCTTTTCTCTCCTTGAACTATTCTTTAAACCCTAAGAGTATTTAGGATTTTGAAAATTGAACCAAATTAGTTTTGACCCCTAAAATATTACTAAAATATTTTAAACTAAATGGGGTAAGTAAAAGACAAAAATACCCCTCAATAATTGAGGTAAATTTCCTTAACTAGACAGGCTAACTTTAAACGGGTAGAGCTCCTTCATGCGAATTCAAAACTTAGAAAACTCGGTGGCGTTAGAAAACGGGTAGGCTAACTTTCGGTTGCTGCGATTAGCAGTTCCCATGGATCTGAGAAACTGAAGTTTGATGAAATCCGTGATGTTGTTCTTAGTGAAAGTATTCACAAACGAGAAGTGGGAGATTCATCGGGCAGTGCTCTCAGTGTTGATCGAAGGGGGAGAAATAAGACGAAAGCCCAAAATCAACATGGTCGATCAAAATCAAAGATTCGAGGAAAATCACTGAACAAATCAAACATGACTTGTTGGAACTGTGGAGAAAAAGGGCACTTTCAGACGGACTGTACAAAGACAAGGAAAAACAGAATCAGAAATTAGGAGATGATAATGATTTCGTAAATTCAGCAGAGGACATTGGGGATGCTCCAATCCTTAGTGTGAACAGCCCGGTTGAATCATGGATTTTGGATTCTGGTGCATCTTTCCATTCGTCTCCAAGCAAGGAGTTGTTCCAAAACTTCAAATCTGGAAATTTTGGAAAAGTATATCTTGCTGACAATAAAGTCTTAGAGATTGAAGGAAAGGGGGATGTTTGCATAAAGACCACCTCGGGAAACCAGTGGACATTGGAGGATGTCAGATATATTCCTGGGATCAAGAAAAATCTGATCTCTGTTGGTCAGTTGGATAGCACGGAATATGCAGCAGAGTTTGGGAAAGGTTCGTGGAAGATCGTGAAAGGTGCTATGGTAATAGCTCGTGGCACCAAATCTGGAACCTTGTACACCACTGCATGGTGTATAAACATGGCAGTTGTTGCTGAAGGTGCTTCCGGTTCATGTTTGTGGCATAACAGACTTTGACACATGAGTACTAAAGGAATGAAGATGATGGTTGCAAAAGGAGCATTAGAGGGTTTGAAGTCTGTTGATATGGGTCTTTGCGAGAGCTGTGTTATGGGCAAACAAAAAAGAGTAAGCTTCACAAAGACTCCTAGAGAGCCAAAGAAAGTGCGGTTAGAAATGGTCTATACAGATGTTTGGGGACCATCTCTAGTATCATCACTTGGAGGATCCAGATTTTATGTTACCTTCATTGATGATTTCCGCAGGAAGGTATGGGTTTAATTTTTGAAGCATAAATCAGATGCGTTTGCAACTTTTCAGAAGTGGAAAGCTGAAGTTGAGAATCAGACTGGTTTGAAAGTCAAATGCCTAAGGTCTGACAATGGATGAGAGTATGACAAATAAGAGTTCAAGGCATTCTGTGCAGCTGAGGGAATCAGATTGATGAGAACAGTTCCTGGTAAGGCAAGGCAGAATGGAATTGCTGAGAGGATGAACAGAACATTGAATGAGCGTGCAAGGAGTATGAGGATACACTGTGGGCTGCCCAAAACACTTAAAGCGGATGCTGTGAGCACAGGTGCATACTTGATCGACAGGGGACCATCAGTTCCTTTAGGGTTTAAGATTCCAGAAGAGCTGTGGACAAGAAAAGAACTCAAGTACACACACTTGAGGACTTTTGGTTGCACTGCTTACGTTCATGTTGATCCAGAAAAGAGAGACAATCTTGACGCCAATGCTGTGAAGTGTTACTTCATAGGATATGGTTCTGATTTATTTGGTTACAGGTTTTGGGATGACAAGAACAGAAAGATCCTGAGATGTTGTGACGTGACATTTGATGAGTCTGTCCTGTACAAGTACAGAGAGAAGAAGGTTCTAGAGATTACAAAGCAAGTGGGAGTTGAGGTTGAGTTGGAGAAGAGTAACCCAAAGATGTCGAAGCAGATACTCAACCAACTCCTACTGAAGAATCTTAAGTGGAGCAAGTTACACCTGAGCAGGTGTTAAGGAGATCATCAAGATCCATCAGGGCACCAGATAGGTATTCACCTTCATTACACTATCTATTGCTGACTGATGAGGGGGAACCAGAGTCTTTTTATGAGGCCCTACAGGTGGAGGATTCTATCAAGTGGGAGCAAGCCATGGATGATGAGATGAGGTCACTTGAGAAGAATGACACATGGGTGTTCACTGAGTTACCTGCAGGGAACAGAGCTTTGCTGAATAAGTGGGTGTTCAGAATCAAGACTAAACCAGATGGCAAAAGAAGGTTCAAGGCTCGTTTAGTGGTTAAAAGATATTCACAAAGGAAAGGTATTGATTATGCTGAAATATTCTATCCTGTTGTGAAGTTAACCTCTATTCAAATTCTGTTGAGTATTGTTGCATCGGAAAATTTGCATCTAGAGCAAATGGATGTAAAAACAGCATTTTTACATGGAGATCTGGACAAAGAGATCTATATGCAGCAACCGAAAGTATTTGTGGTTCCAGGCAAGGAACATATGGTATGCAAGCTCACCAGGAGCTTGTATGGACTAAAGCAAGCACCAAGGCAGTGGTACAAGAAGTTTGACTCCTTCATGACCAAGAGTGGATTCTGCAAAGCTGAAAAGGATCCTTGTGGTTACTTCAAGAAATACACTGATTCATATGTCTTTCTACTCTTGTATGTGGATGATATGTTGATTGCACGATCTAGTATGAGAGAGATTAACAATCTGAAGACAAGGTTGTCTGCAGCGTTTGCGATGAAAGATTTAGGTCCAGCAAAGCAGATTTTGGGGATAAAGATTTCTCGGGATAGATCTGCTGGCACTTTAAATCTATCTCAGGAGTTGTACATTGAGAAGGTGTTGAGCAGATTCAGGGTTAATGATGCTAAACCCAGGACTACTCCATTGGCAAAGCATTTTAAATTATCAAATGAGCAGTCACCCAAGACTGCCGAGGAGCGTGATCACATGGCACTTGTTCCATATGCTTTAGCAGTTGGTAGTTTGATGTATGCTATGGTCTGCACTAGACCTGATATAGCACATGCAGTGGGAGTTGTTAGCAGGTACATGGCGAACCCTGGGAAAGAGCATTGGGAAGCTGTGAAATGGCTTCTAAGATATCTGAGTGGTACATCCAGTACTTCACTTTGTTTTGGCAAAGGCAAGGTGACTCTACAGGGTTTTGTTGATGCTGATCTTGGTGGGGATGTTGACGCGAGCAAGAGTACATCCGGGTATATTTACACCATAGGTGTAACAGCAGTGAGTTGGATGTCCAGACTTCAGAAGTGTGTTTCTCTTTCATCTACTGAAGCTGAGTATGTGGCAATAGCTGAAGCTGGGAAAGAGATGATATGTTTGGCAGATTATCTTAAGGAATTGGGCAAGAAGCAAAGCGAGAAGATTCTTTACTCAGATAGCCAGAGTGCCATACAGTTGTTGAAAAATCCAGTCTATCATTCGAAGACAAAGCACATTAGAAGGCGATACCATTTCACTCGCAGGGCAGTGGAGGATGGTGATATATGCTTGGAGAAGATAGAGGGTGCAAAGAACCCGGCAGACATATTGACGAAATGTGTTGATGTTAGGAAACTGAGGTTATGTAAAACCTCGGTTGGTCTTCTGTAGTTGTTGCTACAGATGTTGCGGTGCGGTAAAGATGTTGATGATGAAGAGATTTTTTTTGAGAATGTATTTTTTGGATGACTGAGTCAGTCTCCAAGTGGGAGAATTGTTAGGTAGTGGAGCCTGATTAATTTTAGGTTTTCCTATTTATTCTCTATTTTAGGCTTTCCTATTTATTCTCTATTTTAGGTTTTCCTATTTATTCTCTGTAACCAAAAATACTCTGATTTATTAATATAAAGATACCTCACCGCCGTGGAAGTTTACTCACGGGGTTTTACCACGAAATATTGGGTTTTCTCTCTCTCTCTCTCTAGATTTCTTATCTCTTTTCTCTTGAATGTTCTTGTGTTCTTCATTCATCTAGTGTGTGCGCGTGAATTCGATCCTAACAGGAAGTTTAGAGGGTGTAGAGATAATAAACGGAAGAGAAAAGTCGAAACGCCTGTCCGTAGGGCCCTGTGCGTTGTGTCTCCCATATCCCCACAGGAAAATATTTGTCCGTAGGGCCTTGGGGAAATGTTCACACTATGCTTGTTATGAATAAGTGTAGGTATTTTCTCTCATGTTAAACAACGAAAATTTTGAACTTCATCTTATGCAAAATTGAATAGTTCTATACGTTGCTCCTGTAGAGTAGCTTACTGACAACATTATTTTTGTATGAAGATACTGGTGAATAATTTTTTTCTATCTGGAGATAATTTATTCCTGTAAACCTCGAGTATTAGAGGGGAATAATTTCTTTAAGGAGACATTGTGCATTCAGTAGACTTAATTTTTTCATGTAAATTTCATTCTGTGGTTTCCTATCCTGATATATTTTGTTACAATCATTAATTAATGTCTATGTTATTATTTTTTTAATACATGATTTAAACTTTTTTGTTTCTGTGTCTGCAAAGTAATGGATATGTTTTTCGACCGGGCAATTTTATAGAAGTGCAGTCTCAAATTAAACTCCATCACTCTGGTATTCAGATTTTTTAAAAAGCACCCAAACAAACTAAATAATTTTGTGTAATATTTTTCTCTTTCAAGTATATATGATAATTTTTAATTTTAATTTTCAATTTTAATAATTTCTTATGAAACATTAAAATAGGGAACTTTAAAATGATATATGTAAACCAAAAGGTAGGGTTGTACTTTCTAAGCATTCAATTAGAATATTTGATTACTTTTTTCAGCCTTTTAAAATTTATCTATCCCTTCACCAACGATTATTTATTTATTAGAAAATTTTATATATTAGGTTGACGTTCATTTCATTCCCCCAAATATCTAATAGTAACACTACATGGAAGCAAAAGGATAAATTATAAAATTATTAGTGCTCGTTACTATGCAATCTTGTATGTAAGATTATATAGTATCTTAGTTTTAATAAATAATATATTTAAATAATTAGTTTATAAATTCCATGATAAAAAATTCCCGCTCGATAATTTCACTTAGGTTGTAGTAAAGTTCTTTTCTTTTTATTTTTTGCTTCTTAGTCCTGCCATGTTTTGCACAATTCATAAATGTTTTGATCATTTATGATTTTCATTTTCATTGAAATGTGTGATTTGAAGAGTGGAATTCTGTAATATAGAGAAAAATATGATTATTCAATTTCAAAAAATTCAAACCGATTATTTGATTACCCCCCCCCCCCCCCCCGGCCTCCTCGATAATCATGATATGCATCATTAAATAAATTTTCTCTTTAGTCATACATGACCATTAATGAACATGATTACTAATACATCTAATCTAATATCTATTTTGTTTTGGTTTGACTTTTGTTTTAAAATTTTCAACTTTTTCATAGAGAAGCCACTATAAATACACACACCCCATAATGTTCATCCACAAAAGTTTCATGTTCTTTCTTTTGTTTTCTTAATTCCATGGAGTTTGTAGGTCAGGATCATGTTCTTTCTTTGTTTTATTAATTCCATGGAGTTTATAGGACATGGTTTTCAATATCAAAGTGAAATATCAAGTGATTTTATGATCCAAATTCATAAAATAGAAGAAAAATATAGTTGTGCTAGTGAAAACATTAACAAATAAATGTTACATGTTTTTTTCTAGTAATTAACTATGTGTTACTTTTTATTTGTTCGATTTCATCATCTCAGCTGTCAAAATTCTATTTTAATCACAACGGTGATGGTCGTTGGGTTTCTACTTTGGTCCAATATTGTGGATTCCCTATTCTCCTTCTCCCTATTTACTTACCTTTTTATCTCTTTAAATCAACTCATAGAAAACCATTTACAAATTTCACTCCAAAAAAATCTTGTTACTTTCTATTATACTCCAGTCCTTGTCTTATTTCTTTGTTCATTTATGTTTTGATACATTGTTGCACAAGTAAAACGGAAGTTGAGAATGGCGAAAATAGTGATCATCAGGCAGATGTGTTCTACAAGCATCCAAGAACCTTATATGATTAATTCAAATTCAGTGGCCATGAGGCAAGATTCCCAGTGTGTCGTAAATATATGTTTTGTTCAACTTACGAAAAATTGGCATATCAACAACTCGAACGAGATGTAAAAATCTTAAAAGTACAATCTCAAGTGTAATTTGGGTGTATTAGTAATTTAAAGGATCAATGGTTTCAAACAAATACTTATAAGACATTATTATTCTCAATATAGAATCCTCCTGTTTTTACACCATGTAAGCCTCTTGATGACGATCAAATGATCTTCTAATCATCTTAGATGGATTGCTTTTTGAGTAAGAATAATATGACAAAGTACTTCAATTTTTGAAGGATCTTCTTTATTAATTCTCTGCTAGATTTGTCCTTAAAAGACTATTAAATATATATTTTGTTCAACTTACAAAAAGCTGGCATAACAACAATTTTAACAGGATGTCAAAATCTCAAAAGTACAAACTAAAGGGTTCCATGTAAAACAGAATGATCATCCTGTGACTCAAGATTCTGCTATGAGGCACATACAGAAGCCTATGGAGAGTATCTAACATAAAATTTCTGCACATTTTGCTTGGGAATACTCTTATATAATAAACGCAAAATGAATTACAAATATTAAATCGTTTCGACATAGGTTTATGTAGCAAGTTACCTTAGTAGATACTATGCCGCTAGTACATAACGAGAAGATTATTGACATTTCTCTAACAAAGCGATTGAATTTCACAATTACAGGTAACCACATTAACTATTAGGTTTAATACACTAACAATGTAAAATATTTTCATGCCATGAGTTCAATTTCATTGACTACCGATAGGTTATTACTCTTTTTCCTAGTCATAGATTTGTCTTGGATGTTATACTTACAAATGGATATTATACTTACTTTTGAATTCAGAAGATGTTGATGAACTTTAATGAGCTCATCCTTGAGACTAATTAGGCAACACCAACAAGTTTGATGTCAGTATTCTGGAACAAATACTCTGTTCAGTCTGAGGTGAATGCTAACAAAGTATCTGCACCAAATACAACAGAGTTTGATGTCAGTATGCTGGACCAAATACTCTATTTGATGTCAGTATGCTGGACCAAATACTCTGTTTGATGTCAGTATATTGTACCAAATACTATGTTCGGTCTCCAATCTCGCAAGGTCGATTGACTTTGTCGGTTGTCTTCTAGACCTGTCCCTAAAAGACTATTCATTGAGTCACAATCACTCATGTAAAGCACAATCAAAATAGTCAAATGAGTAGGGAAGTTACTCGATATTCAACAACACCAATTAAAAAATAAATAAATAAAAATAATGGCTAGATATACATGTTTGTTAAGAGAAATCTGTTCAGACCTGTTTTATCCAGAAAGTTGTCTTTTGGAAAAAAAAATAACTTTTCGGAAAATATGTCTATTGAGAAAGTAACATCTTTTTGGAAAGTAACGACTTCTCTAAAAGAATAACGACTTTTCAAAACGTTACCGTTACATGCGAATTAATACTATTAACTAACTAATTAGCTAACGTCTTGAATTAATTAATAAGAGAGAAGATTAAATGGATTTATTTGAATAACAAGAATCAATTAATATAAATTTTGTCCAAAAAAATTATCAATCAATCACATCATTTGCCAAATCTAAATCCAAATCCAAATCCGAAGCCGAAGGCGAGCGAGCAACGACGAAAGTGCGAGGGGGCACCTTCTTCTTAGCTTTTTATGAAGTAAAGGAAGTGTTTGCCAATATAAGGATAACAATTTCTCTTTCTTTTGCTGAAATGGGAGAAATGACATTTCATTTGCATTTTGCAAATGACTATTCATTTTCCATCCAAATTAGTTCCCTCACTTTTCACATTCTCTCTTTTCTTTTCTCATTCACACTTTGCTAAACCCAACAATCCTCCACATGACTATTCATAAAACATATGCATGAAAAACTAGTGTGTCTTGTAAGTAAGGGTTAATAACATCTGGATAAGGGATAATATATAAATATGTCATTTAACTTTGCTTCAAATCACATTTATGCCCTTCAACTTTGGATGTGCACAAATAGACACTTAAACTTGTTTAAACATATGTCCTGCATGTCATCCTGCATGTCATTTTTTGTCCTACGTGGCGTCCTACATTTATTGTGTTATATATGAATCATGTGTTTATTTATTTAAAAGATAGATAGTTAAAGTGTTTGTTTGTGCATTATAAAAGTTGGAGGTCAAAGTTAAAATTTGAAGCCAAGTTTAGGGTCCAATATATGTATTATGCCTTTGGATAAGTAGGTTTCCGTTTAAACTTTCCGTAGTGAACACGTATCGGATATACTCAGTCAGTCGGTAGATTTGATATCTTTGAACCGTAGAGATTTTGTGTATACCCAGACAACATAAGTTACACAATCAACCCCCTTGAACTATTCTTAGTTGTCATTATTTTGTTCGTTTTAGCCATGAACACATCTCGAATAGTAAGTTCTTAGAGAATTGGCCTTACCGGATTCTCCTTGAAGCAGCTTACACTTCACACTCACATAAGTGATTTCTAAATGTTTTATCTCTTAGATACACTATTTGATATACCCTGTGTCAAACTTAGAAACCATTAAAAAGTCCTTATGCTTTTATCCTAGTTACTGAAAATTCTCTCATCATGAGAATGGACCATAAAATAAATGTTTACAATGTTGAACCATCATCAATGACTTTGTTTCTCCTCGAACCTAGATCTTGGGATCTCTAGTCTTTTAGGTAGAGTTCCCGCCACAATGACTTGTTCTCGGTGATAGTTCCATTCCCGTCGATGATTTCTCAACTCTCTCTCTAGTTATACCTTTTGTAAGTGGATCGTACATATTATCTTTTGACTTCACATAGTCAATTGTCATAGTTCCACTAGAGAGTAGTCGTCTCACAGAGTTATGTCTTTGTCTTATGTGAAGAGACTTGCCGTTATACATAACGCTTTCAGCCCTTACTATTGCAACTTGACTATCACAATTTATGCATATAGAGGCCATTGATTTGGGCCAAAACGGAATATCTTTTAAGAAATTCCAGAGCCATTCACCTTCTTCACCAACCTTGTCTAAGGTGATGAACTCAGACTCCATTGTAGAGCGATCTACACATGTTCGTTTGGATGATTTCCAAGACATTTCTCCTCCACCAATAGTAAAAACATATCCACTTGTAGATATTGTTTAAGTTTACCCAATAATCCAATTTGCATCACTATATCCTTCAAGAACTGTTGGATATTTTTTATAATGCATAGCATAGTTTTGAGTGTCATCTAAGTATCCCAAAATTCTCTTCACTGCCAACCAATGATTTTGATTGGGATTACTTGTGTATCGACTCAGTTTACTAATAGCGCAAGCTATGTCTAATCGTGTACAATTCATGAAATACATCAAACTTTCCAATACGTTGGCATAGTCATTTTGAGACTGACTTTTACCTCTATTCTTTACAAGATGAAGGTTCACATCAATTAGAGTCTTTGCCCTTTTGAAATTAAAATATTTGAATTTTTGAAGTACCTTTTGAATATAATGAGTTTGAGACAATGCTAGACCATTACGAGTTTTCAGAATATTAATTCCCAATATCACATCAAAACTCCTAGATCTTTCATATCAGACTTACTAGCGAGCATACGCTTAGTAGTTTTTATATTGGCAATTTCATTGCTCATTATCAACATGTAATCCACATATAGACATACAATGACTTCCTGATTTGGATTATCTTTAATGTAAATACATTTGTCGTATTCATTGATCTTAAATCCATTTGACAACATGGTTTGATCAAACTTTGCATGGCATTGCTTCGATTCTTGTTGTAGTCTATAAAGTGGCTTAATAAGTTTACACAACTTCTTTTCTTTACCAAGAACTACAAAACCCTCAGGCTGTTCCATGTAAATTTCTTCTTCCAGCTTTCTATTTAAGAAGGCAATTTTCACATTTATTTGATGGATTTCAAGACCGTATACTGCGGCTAGAGAAATTAACATCCTAATTAATGTAATCCTAGTCATTGGAGAGTATGTGTCAAAATAATCAAGACCTTCTTTTTGTCTAAAGCCTTTGACAACAAGTCTTGCTTTATATTTGTCAATAGTTCCATCATCTTTCATCATCCTTCTAAAGATCCATTTTGAACCCAAGGGTTTGTTTCCTGGAGGAAGATCAACCAACTCCCAAATATGATTGCTTAGGGTTGATTCAATTTCACTATTGACAGCTTCCTTACAATAAATTGAGTCGCAAGACAACATTGCTTCCTTGAATGTTTGAAGCTCACTTTCGAGAAGGAATGTTAAAAAATCAAATCCAAATGAAGTAGTTGTCCTTTGACGTTTACTACACCTTGTAATCTCTTCATTGGTTTCATTCTTTTTTGGTTATTCTCGGGTTTGTTTAGACCCTCCGCTATATGACTCAAGTCTAGTTTTATACGGATAGATATGTTCAAAAAATTTAGCAGTATGTGATTCCATTACTATACTGTCATGAATATCCAAATGTTCGGACATATGAACCAAAAATCGACATGCCTTACTATTTGTGGCATATCCAATGAATACACAATCCAGTGTCTTAGGCCCAGACACCCCCACACTTTAAAATATTTCAAGTTGGGTTTTCTACCTTTCCATTTATCATATGGAACAACATGTGTCTTTGAGTGAGGCACTCTATTGAATATTCGATTTGCTATAAGGATCGCTTCCCCTCACAAGTTCTGTGGTAAACCTAAACTTATAAGTAATGCATTCAATATTTCTTTTAAAGTTCAGTTTTTTCCTTTCTTCAATACCATCAGATTGAGGAGTGTATGGAGCAATAGTTTGATGGATTATTCAATTTTCTAAACATATTTCTGCAAATGGAGATTCATATTCTCCGCCCCTATCACTTCTGATCATTTTGATCTTTTTATCCAATTGATTTACAATTTCAGTTTTATATTGGCTAAATGCATCTATTGCTTCATCCTTACCATTTATCATACATACATGACAATATCTAGTGCAATCGTCAATAAAAGTTATGAAATACATTTTGCCACCACGTGATGATGTTGACTTCATGTAACAAATATTTTTGTGGATCAGTTCTAAAGGATTTGAATTCCTTTCAACAAATTTATAAGGATTCTTAGCATACTTAGATTCAACGCAAATTTGACATTTTGATTTATTGCACTCAAATTTTGGCAACACATTTAAGTTAATCAGTTTGCGCAAGATTTTGTTATTAACATGTCCCAAACGTTCATTCCATAAACATTTAGACTCAAGCAAGTAAGAAGAATCAGAGTATTTATTCATATTAACTGCAATTACATTGAGTTTAAAAAGGCCATCACTAAGGTAGCCTTTTCCGACATACATATCATTCTTACTTACTACTACTTTATTAGAAACAAATACACATTTGAATTCATTCTTAGTTTTATTTGGAATTGAAACTAAATTCTTTCTCAATTTTGGAACATACGAGACCTTGTTCAAAGTTACCACCTTACCTGATGTCATCTTTAATAGGACCTTGTCAATTCCTTCCACCTTTGCAACAACGGAGTTTGCCATAAACAACATATCATCTGTAGGTGCTGGAGTATGTGATAAAAATAATTGCACAAACATGGAATACGACACAAGAATCTCTGCACTATTCTCTTGGATTTCTAATCAAGTTACATTCTGAAAGAATTGCACAGAGATCGTCCATTTCTCCTTAGGAACCCGACAATCAGTAGCCCTATGACCACGTTTACCACAATTGAAGCAGCTTCCATTGAATTTCTTCTTAGGAGGATTGCTTTTTGGACCAAATGCTTTCTTTCTTTTCTTTAATTTTGTGGAATCTTCTTCAACAATATTTACTCCAAATATTGCTAAATTACCTTGTGACCTCTTTTCTGCATCCTTATTATACTCTTCAATTCTCAACCTTACTATGAGATCTTCAACAGTCATCTCCTTGCGTTTATGTTTCAAGTAGTTTTTGAAGTCCTTCCACAATGGAGGTAACTTCTCAATAATAGCAGTCACTTGAAAGACATCATTCACAATCAATCCTACATTAAAGATTATGTGAGTATCAAGAAAAAACATAATATTTCAAACATATTCATTAAATAAATTTATACCTTCAGCAAGGAGGTCATGGATTATGACCTGCAGTTCTTGAACTTGGGTGACGACGGTCTTACTGTCTATCATCTTATAGTCCAGAAGCTTTGCCACAATAAACTTTTTCATTTCGGCTTCTTTTGTTTTGTACTTCTTTTCTAAAGCATCCCATAGTTCTTTTGAGGTTTTGACATTGCTGTACACATTGTACAGATCATCTTAGAGTCCATTAAGAATATAACTTTTACACAAAAATCTGAGTGTGTCCATGCTTCTGTTACCAAGAATCATTCTTCAGGCCGAGTATCATCCGAAATAACAGGAACATTCTCATTAATGAACCTCTGCAAACTCACCATAGTATGATAGAAGGACACTTCTGCTGCCAACTCTTGAAGTCGACTCCAGAAAACTTTGCAGGTTTCTCAGTCGGTGCTAAGGCAACAGTTGAACGATTCCGTGCAAACGATGTTGTTGCAGCACTCACTGTTCGAGCCTTCACTTGACTTGATTAGTCTTTTTTTTCCTATCACAAATGGTAGATAATTTTAGTATTTGAAATTCTAACAGTAAAGAACAAATCTTTACACTAATTGATTCTGATTTGAGGATAAATTATTTATGTTCTTTTAACCGTTAATCGAATGAATTTTAAAAATTCAAATATAGGAAAAAACCATAAATATTTTAAATCTCCAGAAACCTCAAATACAGAAACTTATTAAGTTTCTTAAACTTGCTATCAACTTGTACTTGTAAGGTAAGAAAAACAGAAACAAAAATAAGATGAAGTAGATAGAAAATTAAATAATCCGAGTCCATAGAAATATTGTGTCTCCTTAAGAAATTTAATGCCCTTACTGTACCCGAGGTTATGGATTAATTTCTCCCATGATAAAATGGATTAATCCTCTTAAAGAAATAGCGGTACCTCAAATTTCTTTAACTTTAGCTAACTTTAGATCAGCAACAAGTCACACATATTCAGTCAATCGACATTTTGATTTTGAGAGAAGATATATCCAAGAAGGAAAAAATTTCAGTATTTGAAAAACGAAAAATGACTTCCTTTTATAGCCATTTTAAGCAATAAATGTGTCTGTTTAGAGAAATCTTTTAAGACCTTTTTTATCCAGAAAGTTGTGTCTTTTGGAAAAAATAAAAACTTTTCGGAAAATGTGTATGTGGGTAAAGTAATAGCTCTTTTGAAAGTAACGACTTTTCAAAAAGAATAATGACTTTTCGAAACATTACCGTTATACGCGAATTAATTCTGTTAATTAACTAATTAACTAACGTCCTGAATCAATTTATAAGAGATAAGATTAATAAATAAATTTTGTGCAAAAAATTTATCAAAATTTATCAATCAATCACATTATTTGCCAAATCCAAATCCAAATCAAAATCAAAAGTCAAGGCCGAGCGAGGGACGACGACGACGCGAGGGCGCACCTTCTTCTTAGCTCTTTAAGAAGTAAAGGAAGTGTTTCCCAATATCTGGACAAAAATTCTCCTTTCTTTTGCCAATAATATGGGAGAAATGACTTTTCATTTGCATTTTGCAAATGACTTTTCATTTTCCCTACTAATTGGCTCCCTCACTTTCATATTCTCACTTTTCTTTTCCCGTTCACACTTTGCTAAAACCAACATGGTTAAGTAGAGGAAACGAGATTCGGAAATAAATGTATTGTATCTATAAAGATTTTTATGCATTACGACAGTAGTTACATTGCCTGCTGCAGTTTCCTATATAAAATACCAATATATTTGAGCTTATAAGCTTTTCCAAGTGTACATTTCAACTATCTTTGCTGAGAGAAATGTCTACACTCATTCTCGTTTTTCCACCATTATCTTATTAGGGTGGCTGGTGGGGAGATTATTCAAGAATTAATAAGGTTAATTGATTTCACAAATTTTATATTTAATATTAAGTCATTACCGGTAGTACTAGAGGTCTTCTGAAATGCATCAGAAGAAAAAACATATGACTCGTAGCATCATTACCACTAAAACCATTTTCTGCATCTGCTATTCAAGATGAGACATGCAACCAAGGAGTTGAAACAAGTATGATTTTTTCAATTATGTATGTTTTGCACATCTGTTATGTTTTCAATTTTTTGATAAACTCTTATCTTCCTTTCAGTGCGTCCAGCGGCTAAAAGAAAGGGACTAGAAAAAAAGATCTGGATCTTTGATCTCATCTTTAGGATTTTCTGAATCTGAGGTGGGATCTTATAACAAGAGTGATGTTTGTGCTAATCAACATATGCAAACTCCTTCTAAAATAACAAAATCGAGTTCTACCTTCTCCTCTAGTCAAGAAATGCAAAAAATGAAAAGAATTGTTCTTGATAAAGACGATATGCAGACCAATGTTTCTTGTCTCCATCTATTGATTAAGATATGAAGCACTCTCAAACAACTGAAAAAGGTATGATATCTTAAATTCATATATATTACATTTCAGAATTATTTTTAATTGCTGTAGTTTATACTAATTATGCGATGTAGATTCATCTAATCCAACAAAGATAAAAAGAAGTTCGAGGAAGCAACAAGTGCAAAGAAGTTTCTTCACTTGAAATTGGACAAAAGTTGAATGTAACCTTTTACAATAATCGAACGGTTGGAAAAAATAGCAATCTATTTTCGAGGAATTTGGAAAAAACTGTTTTTGATTGTAATATTTTTCCCTTAGGAGTATCATCGTGGAATGATATTAAGCATGAAAAGTTGAATCATATGTGGGCAGCCATTGAGGTAGTAAATATACACACGATTCATATTATTTAGTGCTACCTGATATGTCATGTGTTATTTTCCATATAGATAATGTTTCTTATTTAGAAGTCTATCTACAGTATCTAGTATCGATAATAGATTGTAATAGATAAAGAATCTATAATCAAGTAGCTTAGAGTGTTTTTATAATTTGGGGAAAAATCATCATAAGCAGAGATCAAGCTTGGAGATAATAACTCAACACATGTTTCAATTGTTGTAGCATAAATTTGAGTGTGTTGATATGAACGTTCATCGTGATCATATCTTGGGATGGATGAATGAGTTATGGAACAAATGGAGGGGACACTTGCATTCAAAATATGTGAAGGACAAGCCAATCCAACAGTCTCTTAGGAATGTCCCAACGGGAGTAGACAAAAAAGAATGGGAATGGTTAGTAAAGGAGCATTTTTCTTCTGAATGTTTTCAGGTATGCCTAATGAATTAATAGTCTGCTTTTCTATTTTCTCCTTTTTGTAGTTTGCTTTCCCTACTTTGCTCGTCTACTGAACATTTTAGGAAACCACACCCGTTTACTATGTTTATCATGCTAGAATGAAATTATTTGTTGAAAAAATATAGGCAAGAAACTTATTGTTGAACAAATACAGGCAAGAAGCTGCAGGAATGCAACACATTGAGCTAAGTTGAAGATGCTTCATCATATTGGTAGCAATCCTGTTAGAGAGATTATCTATAAAAAGGTAATATCATAAAAAAAAAAAAATTCGAAATAGATTCTTATAAGGAGTATTATTTGACATGTTTGACTTTGATGTACAGGGAAGGAAAGATGCCAATCAACCAGATATGGCGAATATTTTATTTTGAGACTCGTAAGGAAGATAACAAGCTTGTAGAACATGAAACAATTCAAAAACATGTGTGTTTAGTAAATTTAATAAATTAATTACTTGAAATTGATTTGCTATGATAGAAAATGTTCTTTAATATATTTTGTAGGTTCAACTCGAAGAAATAGTTCAAGCAGATCCATCTCTACCTATTATAGAGATTGTTGAAAAATGTTGTGGACCTCAAACTCGTAGCCATGTATTTGGGTTAGGGGGTGGAGTAAAAGCAAAAGACTTGAAAGGTGGAACTTCTTCTAAGGCTGAATTATTGGTTGCGCTACGTTCAACTCGAGAGGATACCAAATCCTTGAACGAAGAAAACGAATCCATGAATGAGGAAAACAAATCTTCAAATGATCGTTGTCTACCATAGAAGATAAAATGAATAAAATAATGAAAATGAAAGAACTCTTCCTTGCTCTGCAATCACATGTCCCACCTACAACATCATCCGTTTCTATTGAATGACCGTTGCCTTTTCAGCTGAACAAGTTAGTAACACTATACCTGACTTTTTTTATTTATTTTCTTTATAGCTAGTTACTATAGAGTTGTGATTCATTTTTGAATATCTGCACTTCTCATCTTTCTTTAATTGTGATGGCCTCTATTTATCATTTTCAGCATAACAGCAAATTTTATTTTTAAATTTTCAGCACTGTGGAAACACTGCTGCCAGCTACTCATGTTTATCATGTTTTGCCTGACTGTTGTCCATCCTTCTCATCTCTTAAGATATCCTTTTTACACTGCTGCAACGTGTCATTGCTCCATATTTCTCTGTTTTATCATTTTCTTCAAACGGCACAAACTTTTTTAAAAAAAAAATTCTCGTGGGCTGTAACACTGCTTCAAGCTTTTCTGTTTTACCGTGTTCTGTATAATTGTATTTCATCCGGCTTAACTTTTTTCCAGTGGATCTGTTTTGTTAATTCATGATTGTTTGAATCTACTACCTTATATGCTACTTATGCAAGCTCTATGTTGCCGTAACAACCCAAAAATGCTGAGATCCTCCAAAAATATTGTATTCTTGGAGGGTTCGAGTAATACAATATATATCCTTGTGTGGTCTTTGAATGTTAAAATAGGAATTAACTTCAAATCTAGTTTAGGATTTATATACGAACTTCGTTTAGTAGTGAGGTATTGTTGATTGGTATTAACATTAATTATTTCATTACAGAAATACAAGTACCTTTCTTTTTAAATGTCATTGTTAGTTAGATATCGTCTTTGTTAGATTTGTCAATTATTGTGTATTGATGGTATGATCTTATAGCAGTTGTTAATACATCGTATCTCATTTTCTGAAGTTCCTTAAACTTACATTGATCTTTGTTGTTCGGGGTTTTCACGGGGAGTGGAAATTTTGAGTAGCTTCCTTAGTTTACTTCAAATCTTGTTTCTTCATTATGATAACTCTGCCTTGGACTTGCACTTTACATTTATGGGGCCCCTAGGGAGGATCATTGGTATGTGTCAGGTGTATATATCTACTTTGCGTAGAATTTCCAGAACAGCTGCAACCTAGCAATATTGCTGCCAGTTTCTCTGTTTTACACTTTTCTTCAAAGTTATCTGCCAGTTTCTCCGTTTTCACTTCTGCTAAGTTGATTGATGTATCTGAAAGTATTTCTAATAGATTTTTTTTCTCATGCAGATTTTGTAGATCTTCCCGAATATCACATGACAAAGACTAAGCTTTAAGTTTATTTTCCCAACTTTTGTTCGTTATTGAATGAGGACATAAGCTTAGAAGATAGACTAGCTAACTCATTCTTACTTTGCTATGAATGTCATGAAAAACCTTGGATGTTAAAGTTTTTTTGTTGATCAAGCAAATACTGAAACTTACATCATGTGATGCTCACAAATTTATTGTAATCAATCGCGCTCTTTATTATTTCTATCACTATGCAACTCTTTCTATATCATCTTTTGTATCCAGATTTATAGTTATAATTAATTTGATATTTGTTAGTTTCTTGTGATAATCAATGGTTGGGGAATCAATGGTGATTAGTCAGAGACCATATTTATTGACGGTCTCTAAAGGTCAATCTAGGACCAATATTGTTGCTCGTCAATAAATAATAAATTAGGACTAGAATTACAGCTGGTCTTTAGAATTTTAGGACCATGATCTTGTTGTTCCCTAAAACTACTGTAAGACCAGTTTGATATGGTCGCTAGAGCTAATATGCGAGCAGATTTTTAATTGTCAATAACGGTGTTCTAGGACCGAACACACTCGTCTCAAAATAGTTACTAGGACGAGGTTGCGTCAGTTTCACAAAAGATGTTTAACGACCTGAATATCAAGGTATCAATGGTCCCTTTGAGACTAGATATGCAGTCTTTAAAAGTATTATGTGACCAGTGTTTTTTGTCGTATCAAAATCATTCAAGGACCAGTTTTTGTATGGACTAAAAAATGGCGAGAAATTGGTACAACTGGATTGATGAGCATTTGGTGCAGGTAGGTTTTAGAAAATGCCCTAGTGAAGCTAATCTCTACAAAAAAGGTGATGAAATTAATTTTATTGTTATTTCAGTATATTAAATGATCTACAGGTTACCAGAAGCAATGATGAACTTGCGAAGAAATTTAAAGAAGATATGCAATAGACTTTTGAGATGATGGATTTGGGAGAATGGTATATTTTCTGGGAATGAAATCAAACAAGTAAAAATAGAAGCGTTCATCTGTGAAAAGAAGTATGCAAAGGACATTTTGAAAAGTTCAAAAGGAAAAATTTAGAAAGAGACAACTGCTCAAAAGTGTCAAAAGAAGAATTTGAGAAAAAAAGATGAAGCTAATGTTGCGGAAGCCGAATATATTTAGAGTGATGGAATCACAACTACTATATCGAAAGGTAGCTAATAAATAGTAAATGAGACAACAATAAAAAGAATACCAGGAATTAACTCGGCAAGTTTTTGTTTTTCATTTGCCCACTCCTCGGACAAAACCAACCAATATTTATTTCACTCCAAAAGAGTACAAGTGAAATACTACAAGAGAGTAAGAAGAACAAATGCCTTATGAGATGAGAAGGCTAGTGAGAAATGTGTTACAAATGAATTAGGAGTTACCTATTTATAGGGGAGAATTCTTCTATTGATGTCATCCATGACATCACAAATATGTCAAATTGTCAAGATTTACCTTGTGAAACCAATTTATTGTTCACCTAAATTTAACCTACAAAAGGTTCTATCTTTGACTTTTCTACCAATGAAGAATTATCCTCTACAGTGTTATGGATATACTGTAGAATCCATTTTACAACCTGCCAATGATCCTTTCTAGGATTGTGCATGTACCTGCTTACAACTCCAATAGCGTGTGAAATATTTGGCCTTGTGCAAACCATTGCATACATCAAGCAACCAATAATATTTGTGTATGGTACTCTTGACATATATTCTCGTTGATCTTCATTCTTAGGTGACATAGCATCACTAAGCTTAAAATGAGGAGCAAGCAGAGTGCTAACCGACTTCGTTTTCTCATTCATACTGAATCGGTTTAAAACCCTCTTCAAGTATTCTTTCTGAGATAAATAGATTTTCTTTGAATGTCTATCTCTTTTAATCTCCATGTCAAGAATCTTCTTTGCCCCACCCAAATCCTTCATCTCAAACTCCTTTTTTAGTTGAATCTTTAGCTTTTCAATTTCCTCTTGACTTTTAGAAGCTATCAACATATCATCAATATATAGGAGAATAAAGGAATTATCTTCAAGATTGCGCAAATACACACAATAATCGTATTTCCTTATTATGTACCTTTCCTGCAACATAAACTTGTCAAATCATTTGTACCATTGTCTAGAAGATTGTTTCAATCAGTACAATGATTTTTCAAGTTTGCACACCATATTTTGTTTTCCATCAACTTTGAATCCTTATGGATGAGTCATGTAGATTTCCTCTTCCAAGTCTCCATGTAAAAATGATGTTTTTACATCAAACTGAACTAGTTCCTAATTCAATTGTGCTACGAAAGAAAACAAAACTCTAATGGAGGAGCGTTTCAGAACTGGAGCGAACACCTCATTATAATTAATTCCCTCCTTTTGAGTATATCCTTTGGCACCAATCTTGCTTTGTAGCAAACATCTTCTTGGTTAGGAAATCCTTCTTTCTTTGCAAATACTCATTTGCACCCAATTGCTTTCTTACTGTCCGGGAGATTGGCCAATATCCATGTATGATTCTGATGAAGGGACTCCATTTCTTTATGCATGGCATTCCTCCACTTATCTTCTTGGGAACTTTGGAATGCGTCTTTGTAAGTGGTAGGAATGTCATCGGCTGCAATTGAGTTAGCACAAGCCACCATATTTGTGAGTCGAGCAGGTTTTCTTATTTTCTTTTTGGCTTGCTCGTTTCTATTGATTCAAGTTGTGGTTGAGGTTCTTGAGATGGAACCTCCTCTTCGAATGACTCTCCTTCAAGACGAAAATATTTTGTAGTTTCCTCGTTTGATCCCTAAGTTGGGAAAATTAACTTTTCCTCAAACTCCACCTGCTTTGAAGCACCATCAATTTGTTTGAATTCTTCAACTATTTCCTTATTTTTCAAGGTAGATTCATCAAAGGTAACATCCCTGCTGAAAATAACTTATTCTTGTCTCTGGACACCATAAACGGTATCCTTTGACTCCTGAAGTAGTTCCCATAAATAAAACTTTCTTTGCTCTTGGGTCCAAAGTTGATTCTCTTACATGATAAAATGCAATTGAGCCAAATACATATAAAGAACCATAATCTTCAGCAGGTTTTCCATACCATTTTTCAAATGGTGTCTTCCCACCAATAGAAGCAGATGGTAGAGGATTAATGAGGTGGAATGCATATGTTATTGCGTTAGCCCAAAATTCTTTGCCAACGCCAGCATTGGACAACACACCTTCTCCAGCAAAGTTTGGTTCATGCATTCTGCCACTCCATTCTGTTGTTGTGTATTTTTTAAGATGAAATGTCTGATGATGCCATTTTCCTCACAAATTTTCTGAAAAAGATCATTCTTGTATTCTCCACCATTGTCTGTGCGAAGATACTTGATCTTTCTGCTACTTTGAGTTTCTATCATCACCTTCCATTTGAGAAAAATTCCCAATACCTCATCTTTTGTTTTCATCATATACACCCACAATCTTCCAATACTTCATCTTTTGTTTTCATCGTATACACCGACAATCTTCGAGAAAAGTAATCAACAAAGGTTACAAAATAGTGTTTCCCACCTAATGAAGGTGTTTTGGAAGTACCCCAAACGTCTGAATGAACATAATCCAAAATACCTTTAGAATTATGAATAGCTGTTCCAAATTTAACCCTTATTTGCTTTCCCTTGACACAATGCTCGCAAAACTCCAAGTTGCAAGTTTTCACTCCTTTTAGCAATCCTTGATTTGATAAATTTTTCAAGGATTTTCCTCCATCATGTCCCAAGCGCATATGCCACAGCTTGGTCATTTCTGCATCCTTCTCGTCATTGGATGTTGTTGCCTCTGTCCCAATAACTGTACTACCTTGATAGTGGTACATGTTATTATTTTTTTGAATTTCCTTTATTACCAGCAGTGCACCGGATCATATTCTCATCACGCTATTATCTGCAATGACTTTGAACCCCTTTTCTCTAGGGATCCATCAAAAATGAGATTTTTCTTCAAATCTGGTACATATTGAACATCTGTTAATGTTCTACATAATCCATCATGGTTCCTTAATCGGATTTAATCAACACCATATGAGGTAAGAGGATTATTGTTTGTGGTGTGAATAACTTTACATTCTCCTTCTTGTAAATCAACAAACCAGTCCCGGTTGGGACACACATGATAGGTACAAGCTAAGTCCATCAACCATACATCAGATGATTTAGATGCATCTGCCATAATTAGTGAGTAATCGGAGTCATCACAATGAACTACATTTGAATCTATGATAGCCTTTCGATTATTTGGTTTAGCTTTGCTATTCAATTTTGGCTAGTCTTTCTTTCAGTGCCCTTTTTCTCGGAAAAAGGCACATTCATCTTTGCTGAGTCTGAATCTTGACTTGGATCTCCCTTTCTTCGTTGTGATATAATTTTGAGAACAACCTCTCGCCATCAATGCTTCTGCTTCCCCACTTTTTTGTTTATCTATATTTCTTTGTTCATAACTATAGAAGGTAGAACAAACTTATTTTGGAGATATTTCATCATTCCCATGTAGTAGAGTTATTTCAAGATGCCCGAACTCATCGGGAAGTGAACTTAACAACATTAAGGCCATATCTCCATCCCTAAAAGTCACGTCCATGTTTCGCAAATCTGTCGCCAACTTATTAAAGATGGTGATATGATCATTCATTGTGCTACTAGGAATGTAAATGAAGTGTAACAACCTTCTTTTTATGTCAAAATTTATTTTGACTGTTTTCTTCAAAAAAAAATTCCTCCAGTGAATTCCATAATTCATGCGCCGATGTTTCCTTTGTGTATGGATACTTTTGTTCTCTTGCGATCGAATGGTACCGCAACCAAAAAGGTTGATAATCTTCCAATCTTCTTCTCCTACACCGTCTGGTTTCCTTTCTTCAATTGCAATATGTAGATCCTTTTGAAAATGAACATCAAGGACCTCGCCTTGCCACATTCAAAAATGTCTTGACCCCTCAAAAATTTCAACTGCGAAATTCGCATTTGACGCAATTCTTGTCATAAGCGATGATGTCAATAATGACATATTATTGACACTCAATGTGGACTCATCATTTTTTTTGCTTCCCATTTTACTACAAACACCATTTATTAGCTAACAATGCAGTGACCAAAGTAAATCTTATTCTGATGTGGAAGTTCAGACTATGTTGCAACCACAGAGCATACTATGATAATACCTTGGCTCTGATACTGATTGTTACGGAAGCCAAATATATAGAGAGTGAAGGAATCACAACTACTATATCTAAAGGTAGCTAATAAATAGTAAATGAGACAACAATAAAAAGAACACCAGGAATTAACGAGGTTTGGCAAACTTTTGTTTTGTTTTGCCTTCTCCTCGGACAAAACCAACCAATATTTATTTTACTCCAAAAGAGTACAAGTGAAATACTATAAGAGAGAAAGAAGAAAAAAAGCCTTAGTAGATGAGAAATAAAGTGAGAGGTGTATTACAAATGAATTAGGAACTACTTTTTTATAGGAGTGAATTCTTCCTATTGATGTCATCGATGAAATCACAATATGTCAAAATGTCAAGATTTACCTTGTGAAACCAATTTATTGTTCACCTAAATTTCACCTACAAACGGTGCTATCTTGACTTTTCTACCAATGAAGAATTATCCTTCTAACTACCATATCTTCTCATTAATCCATTTTTGAATCTTGTCAAAGTAAACAGCTTAAAGGCAAGAGATTTTGCACGCTCTAGGGCTCAAATGAATTCATTGCAGCAATAGCAGCTTCAAATCAAGCGTTATGGCTTTAAAAAGTGCTATTCGATATGAATTAAAAGTAAGGAAAGTGCATAGCATTGTTTGTGGATAATCAAAAACTACTTCTCTCACAAATAATCCTATTTTCAAGGGAAAACCAAGCATTTCAATATCAAAATATTATTTCTTAGAGATGCACAAAAAGAAGGATTTGTTGGAATTTGCAGCTTTCACCCAAGCCTTGTCAAGGAGAAGATTAGAACTCTAAGATAATGAGTTGGAATTTGCAGCAACTGAAGCAAGGAGGAGTGTTGGTTAATTGCCTTAGTTAATGTAGTAACTACAAAAACAGAAGTTGTTGGACTTTCTCAAGACTTTTAGCTATCTTTACTAGTTTTATTTTGTTGTTTTGTAGGAGTTAGATGTTACTTTAAATAGTTTATTTAACATGGGAAGATGTGCAAAGTAGTTGCTGAAATATATGCTACAACTGTTGCATTTTTCTTGTAAATATAAACACCATTTCAGTTCCATGAAGGATTATCTTTGTGGCATCATATATTTCTTTTCTTCTTCTTGGATTTATTTCTGTTTTTGAGTTGAAGTTCAGCCTTAAAAACTCCAACAAGGAAAAGCAGTCTTTTAACTTCTATTCTGCGACTCCGCTAGAAATCATGTGTTGGGTTTTTATGGATAGTTGGGCATCTTCTTTTATTGGTAACATAGTTCTAGAGACCAAAAAAAGAATCTGATGTTGTCTTCTCTGATTATATCACTTTTGTGGGCGGAGAAACACAAATAGCTAGACTAGGTAGTGTATCAATTTCCAATTGAATTGGACTTGTTTTATTTTGGCATAGAATGAATATAGGCACACTCCACCTAATTTGTGTTCATGATATAATACTCCCTCCGTTTAAAAAAGAATGTGTCTATTTCGTTTTTAGTCTGTTTCAAAAAGAATATCCTCTTCTTTTTTTTTACAATACTTCAACTTTAACTTTCCACGTGGCATGTTTAAGAACACAAGATTAAAGGACATTTTTGTACATTTGACATAACATGAATTGTGAACCAGAAAATTAAAAAGTCTTGTTTCTTTTCTTAAACTCTGTTCCGGGTCAAAGTAGGTCATTCTTTTTTAAAGAAGGGAGTATTATATATTGTCGATACCTTTGAACTTTTTTTGTATGTTCGTATGAACTTGAGAATTTAAAGGGAAAGAAAAGAAAATAAAAACTAATACAAGTTATTGAATTCTCCGAATTTAATGAACTTTAACTTCCAAAATTAAATAGGTAATATACATTATGTCAGTGTCAATCACTCGAACATATTATACATCATTCAGCTACTATGTTCTTTTTAAGAATACAAACATATCCAACATTATTTTTATTTATTTGTTCTTTAATTAGTTTTATTGAATATTGAGTAACTTCCCTACTCATTTGACTGATTTTATTGTGCTTTACATGAGTGATTGTGACTCAATGAATAGTCTTTTAACAATAGGTCTAGAAGACAACCGAAAAAGTCAATCGACCTTGCGAGATTGGAGACCAAACAAAGTATTTGGTCCAGCATACTGACATCAAGCAGATATATGTATTGGGACGAGATTATATTCCGGTCCTTATTTGCATATTCTTTTGCTAAGCTACTTAATCTGGTCTAAATGACATAATAACTGGTCCTGAATTCTAATTGAAAAATAAAGCGACACATCCAGAAAAAATATTGTATTAAAGTATTAAAAAAACTTAATAAAAAAACTTTTGTTTTTTACCAATATTTAGGAGCCAATTTTTTTTAGCCAAAAAGGTAAAACCCTCTGTTTTCTAAAAGTAAGAACGTAAAAAGGAAAACAACCCTTTGGCTGCTGGTCGCAGCTTCCAATAGCTCCGAACGATCGATCTTTGTTCTTGTCAACTATATACAGCGTCTGATCGGGGTCAAACTTAACACCAAAATACTTTCAATCGCATCTGTGTCTTGTTCATCGCATAGTTGCTGCTCAGCTGCTCTTGTAACAGATCGTACAGGTTGTTGCTCAGCTGCTTGTGAAACAGATCGTACAGGTAGCTGCTTCTTCTTCTCATCATGTTTCTATTGTTTAGAATTTCATAAACTATATTGATGGATTTTTTTTTGTTTTATTTATGTCACTCTTCATCTTGTTATTCCTCTTCTCAAACTTAGATAGGTTAAAAAATTCTTAATCTGACCTGTTTTCTAATGTACAATCAGTGAATCACTTATTGGGTTGAGTTTCTAATAGTGGCTCTATTTTGTTATCTGTTGTATGCGCCTGATGAAGATTCTTATTTTGTATAGAGTGCGTATATTTGTAAAGAGTGCATATTCTGTCTTAGATGTTGATATTTTGCGAGTGAAATAAGAACTAGACTTGTTACATGTAACTTTTAAAGTAATATATACTTATATATCTGTAATGCCTGGTTTGTTATCAACCTTTACTTATAAGGTTAGAAAAACATAAACAGAAATAAGATAAAGTAGACAAAAATTAAATAATCCGAATCCACTAAAATTATTGTGTCTCCTTAAGAAATTTAATCCCCTCACTGTACTCTGTTGGGTTTTATTTGCGCTAAATTTCTTACCATAAATAGTTTTTCCTTGTAGGAAAAGGTTTTGGATTGACTAATCCTTTTCTTGTAGGAAAAGGTTTAGGACTCTATAAATAGAGGCATGTTCCTTCTAATTTAATCAGCATTCACAATGTAGTCTTAAGGGCTTTGATAGTTTTGGTTAGAGGGAGAATTTGTGGCTCACAAGCTTGATACGTTATCACTTGTGTGAACCTCCCATGTATTCCGAGTGAATTGGTTGAGGTTGTTTTCCTCTGTATTTTGTACTCTCATATTTATAGTGGATTTCTCATCTTGTTTGTGGACGTATGTCGATTGACCGAACCACGTTAATTTTTTGTGTCTTTCGGTATATTTCTCGTTGTCTTCTTACTCATGGTCTTTCGAGGTTTGCATTGCTAGCTTCTGCGTTTACACCTGCTTATTTTTTATCCTACAAGTGGTATCAGAGCAAGATTCAATGATGGAGTCAAGTTCAGTGGTTCGATAATCGATGATTGAACCAGGTTAGAAAGATGTGTTCATCTTGGCGGTGTAGTTCTAGCAGTAACCTTTTTGACAGTAATGAAGATTTTGTTGGAGAAATTGTTTCAGAAAGATTCTTTGTGTTGAGACATAAATTTTGCAAAGGAGATTATGGAGAGGAGAACCAAGTTGTTGAAGATTAAGTCAAGAAGGTGGACAAATTTATTTTGTCAGAAACTCAGGCCAAGGGGGAGATTTGTTGGGTTTTATTTGCCCTAAATTTTTTTACCATAAATAGGTTTTCCTTGTAGGAAAAGGTTTTGGATTGACTAATCATTTTCTTGTAGGAAAAGGTTTAGGACTCTATAAATAGAGGCATGTTCCTTCTAACTTAATCAGCATTCACAATGTAGTCTTAAGGGCTTTGTGAGTTTTGGTTAGAGGGAGAATTTGTGGGTCACAAGCTTGATATGTTATCACATGTGTGAACCTCTCATGTATTCCGAGTGAATTGGTTGAGGTTGTTTCCTCTGTATTTTGTACTTTCATATTTATAGTGGATTGCTCATCTCCTTTGTGGACGTAGGTCGATTGGCCGAACCACGTTAATTTTTTGTGTCTTTCGGTATATTTCTCGT
This sequence comes from Solanum arcanum, assembly GCA_027789145.1. Classification (NCBI taxonomy): domain Eukaryota; kingdom Viridiplantae; phylum Streptophyta; class Magnoliopsida; order Solanales; family Solanaceae; genus Solanum; species Solanum arcanum. The sequence goes on along the minus strand of CM050942.1, from coordinate 54,587,343 downwards.
TGTCTTCTTACTCGTGGTCTTTCGAGGTTTGCATTGATAGCTTCCGCCTTTACACCTGCTTATTTCCGATCCTAACATACCCGAGGTTATGGATTAATATCTTCCAAGATAAAATGGATTAATACTAAAAAAAATTCCTAGGGGTCAGTGGTTATTATCGGCGTTTCATTCATCACTACGCTAGTGTAGCTGGACCTTTGACTGATTCTCAATGAAAGGAGTTATTTCACTAGATAGAATTAAATTCGGAATCTTTTGAGACACTTAAGAAGAAATTGAGTCGTACACCCGTCTTAACTCTTCCGAATTTCACTCAAGAGTTTCAGCTGGAAACAGATGCTTCAGGGCAAGGCATAGAGGCTTTTATGTCCCAATGGGGGTCATCCCATTGCGTACTTTAGTCAAAAGTTGAGCTCTAGAATGTAGTGAGTGTCAACTTATGATCGTGAAATGTTTGTTATTATTTAGTGAGCAAATGGAGGCAGTACTTTTTGGGGTGACGATTCACCATACTCACCGATCAGCAGTCACTCAAGAATTCGATCACCTAGAACATCCAAACACAAGAGCATCAAAAATTTCTAACAAAGCTGGTAGGGCATGATTTTCGCATATTGTATAAACCGGGAAAGCAAAATAAGGCGGTTGATGCTTTATCTCACCAGCCAGATGCCAGTTTTTTGGCTCTATATGTTCAAACATTTGCCTTGGAAAATGAGCTAACGTCTTTGAATCAATATTATCCAGACCTCTTATCCATTCAACGAGCTATCACTTCAAAGTCCTCTAAGTCAGCTGGATATGTTTTTCGTGAAGGACCTTTCTTTTTCCGTGGCAGATTGGTTATCATGGATAACTCTCCTTTACGCCAACGCCTGCTATATGAGTTTCACTCCACTGTTGTAGGTGGATATGCTAGGACAGCTCGTACCTACCACCATTTGGCATCAAATTTTTTAGGAAACACATGCGACGGGATGTTTAGACTTATGTAGCTTCTTGCCAAGTTTGACAGCAAATGAAGAGCTCTCACCAGCTTCCTGCTGATCTCTTACAGCCCCTCCCCATTCCTTAATTGGTATTTGAGGACATCGCCATGGATTTCATCACTTGCTTGCATAGTTCTAAAGGAAGATCCACCATTATGACAGTTGTGGCTCATTTATTTAAGTACGGCCATGTCATTCCATTGGCGTCAACGTTTACCGCTAATACTATCGCAGAAGCTTTTGTGACTCAAATTATTTGTTTTCTTGGACATCCTCGCAGTATTGTAACTGATAGGGAACCTCGATCTTTCCTGTGGTATCTCGTAGCACACCTAACTCATCTTGTTCTAGGAGTTACGGTCGTCTAAAGTTAACCAAAAACTCATACCTAACGTAACTCTCTAAATTTCAGATTTTTGTTATTTCCAATTTAATTCTTTGAAAACTCAACATGCTACATCTAGTGACCTTAACACTCAAGAAATGTTAAATTCCTTGAAAAAATATCATTTACTACGAAGGATTGTTCGAGTCTTAGTTTGAATTGTTTTTAAAAGTGTTACATTAATATCTCTCCCTTGGGATCGTTCGTCCTCGAATGACGACTGGATTGGATATAGGGTGAGGTCACAATTACTAAGGTACAAGTCTAATGGTGTGCTCTTACTATATTTATATTAACTCAAATCCTTATGTTCAGAATATATACCTCTCTATAGGGAAACTCATCCCAATATTATTACTCCTCCCCACCGCATTCAAGCTTAGTGTTTTAACAACTCCATTACAAAAAACAACCTCTAAAAATATATCCCCCAAACTGTTTGGAACTCATAATTACTATCTCAATCTCAAATACTTGACTTGATTTCTTATCACGCCATCTCCTCCTTAGGTCTAAAGATGTCACTAAAAAGCTATGGACCTATTCCATCATCTCTAAATGCTCTACATCTTATTTTACGCAAACACTTGGCAGAAGATTATCTCATGGATATTTAACTCTATAATTAGGTACTAAGACCTCTTACTAAGGGGTTTCTCTTAACCTCTTTTGATTACATACCCTCTTGGTACACGTGTCTATGCTCTTGCTAATCCTGTGACTTAGCCACACTTTGTTGTCCTTATCATGTATCATTAGTAGCCCCTTTGAGCCTGTAGATTTTTATTAGTAGCCGTATTTTTGCCTTTACTTTTTGTTGAATCCTTAGTCTTTGCGCCCTGCTTGCTTGAACACTGTAGCATAAACTTATTCTAATCTTTAAATCAGAAGAAAATTGATGGTTGAGTGTAAAAGGTTGATCAATGAGAGCTACAAAGTTTTTAAAAATCCCTCTTTGAAAGAATGCGACATAGAAACATAAAGAGATGAACAAAAGAAGTTATCTTGATGATGACCATGGCCTTTCCAATAACATTGTGCACCTTAATTCATGTAAAATACTTAATTTAAGGGTTGCTATTATGATGGAAAACTTAAAAAATAGAGAAAAAGCATATTGAAGCATTCTTGAGATTATGAGAATTACTTATCAAATAATTGTTTAACAAAGGGTTGAAAATAAAGAGAAGAAGCTAATAGGTGAAAAAGTCTTTAAGTGCAAGTGCTTAAGGAAGTGTAAGTCACTATTATATAATTTTTACTTGTCCCCTAGCCTACATTACAACCCATTAAGTCCTAGTTGATTCTATTCAAGCACATGCTTAATTAGTGGAGATGTACAAAATGGGCAACATGTGGTTCTTTGTGCATACATATGAATTTTATTGTGAATGTGAGAGTTTTTATTTGATGCTAAGTCCTTAATTTATCCGTTTTTATGGGGTCACTTGTTTCATGATAGATAGGTGATTTTATTAGCTTTCTTTGTTGAGAATGAATGAGCAACCTTTAATTTGATGAGTTTAAAGTCTTTCCTTGAGGTTAAGAGGTTAGTGGTTTGGTGTTTATTAGGATGTCTCGCATAATTATTGAGTAGTCTACTTGATTCTGAAAAATTACATATGGCCTAATTTTTTTATTCACCAAAGTGATGACATACCTTGTATGGTTTTTTGAGAAGAGATGTAATTCTTTCTCGAGGACGAGCAGAAGTTTAAGTTTGGGGTGTTGATGTTAGGAATTTTTTGTATATTTTTAATTATTATTATTATTTATATTTCTAATTATTATTTGACTCCCATTTCCTACTTACATTTTTCCTTTTTGAACATTAATTATATGGATTGCGCTAAATAGTGTATTTTATTAGTTTGAGTAAATTGGTGCAAAGTTGAAAATAATTGGAGCTAAAACGAATTCAAGATAGATGGTTGAATAACGGAATCAAGCAGGAAACTTAGTGGATTAAATTGGATAAATAATATATAATTAATAAGGGGCTTATTGCAAAATGCAAAAGGAAATATTGCCACGTGGAAACAAAGGAAGACAAGAGTGCAAGTGGCGGCGGCTATGGTGTTTCACGCGTAGAGGAATTCTTATTTCTCTTGGTTTTGGATTTTTTTTTGACTTAGTTATTTTATTTAGGGTATTATACATCTATAAATAGACCATAAAGATAATTATTTTGAGAGATCAACAGAGGGGAATATCAATTAGAGGACAACAAAGTATAAAGTTGTCAACACGTTTTAGGGTTCTTTTCTTATTATTTTCTTAGACATTAATAGATAAAAACTCTTGTTCTAGGGTTGTAGATAAGGATTCAATGTTGATTATTTGAGGTTTATGAATTAATTCTTGGTTTTCATTGTAAGTTACTTCTATATTCTTGTTTTAGTATTTTGTGCTTTGTCACCACAAGATAAATCTATTGTCTAATATTAAAATTAAGAGAGAAGGGGTTAGATAAACTAGAGAATTTATAGAACTCGATCGATCCATTTAATTGAGGTGATTGGTGTTCAGGAGTGACGCTCGGATGAACAACTTGCTTGGTTACGAAATAGGACTCAAATATAAATGCTCGTTGGTTAGTCTATTTATCCATGCTCAATGATGTGTTAGATAGTTTACTGGAGTAGGCCACCAGAGGTGTGAACCCGACTTATACAATTAATCCTGTAAACCAATAACTTGACGACTAAAATTAGTTCTTTATCTAAACTACGATACATGAGATCCCTTGCACATTGTAGCACGCTGGAATTTTCCAACCATTGTAAACAATTTTTATTATTTTTTTTCCACCATTTTTTTCTTTTGTCACTCTTAATTAAATAATTAGACCAATATAATTTAGTAAAAATAGTTAATTGACAAGTTCTTTGGATTTGATAATATGGTTCTTTCAAGAGCCATTATCTTGATTGCATGACCACGTACACTTGAGTGTTCAATTGGGAGCAACATCATGCATTACTTGTTTTTAAGACTATCATGATATCACATATATGTTTATAAATATTTAATCATACTTAGTACATTTCATGTATTAATGCATACTTGTGCCTATATTTTATGCAAATATAAGGTCCAACAATCATGTTCTCTCTTGCGTCTGAATTTGGATTGCTATTCTTGATTTGATTGGTGAGTCCTAATACTCCAAGGGAAAAACCATAAAGATATTTTATTTCTCTCATTTTTTATTCTTAAGACTTTGTACGTGGTGTATGGTTTACGTCCCAACCACTCTTTTGATGTTTTAGAATGGCTCGTCAAAACATATTTATGAATCTATTTGTTGTTCATGTTAGTTTTGTTGAATGCCTGTCAAAGTGAATGTATTTCCATTATATAGAGAAAATAAATATTACAAATCCCTAAAGATCCGTCATTCCTATCCCTAAAGATCAGCTATTCTATCTCTACAAATCTGCTATTCAATCCGTCCAAATCCGCTATTCTATCACAGTATTTATTCTTTTGATTTAACAACAAATCTGTATGATCATGCTAATTTATATCACTATCTAATTACATTAATATATACAATTATTTCGAGTTAACTATGTTAACATCCCCCCTCAAATTGATGTCAGTATATCAAGAAACATCAATTTGCCTACTAGAAACTAATGGCATTGTCGTGCCATAGATTTTGTAAACACATCATCTATTTGAAGTTCACTAGACACATGTGGAAGAGTAATGATGTCACGCCCCGAGCTACCCCTGAGATGCGGACATGAAACTAGGACCAAAAGTTTTCCCAAGCTAACCTTGCGGGCATGTCATGAGCGTACTAAAGATAATAAACTGTTGCGCAAGCTAAATTAAAAGATGGGGAAATACCCATATGATAAATCTAAGATATATGAAACTGATGAGTTTAATACAAAGAAAATATTAACTCATTACTAAGCTGAAACTAAATATGTCTTAAAATAGCCTCTAAAATGGACTAGAAATACTTGGACAACCCCCAACTAAATCTAGCCAAAACTGAAACTAAAAGACTAACTCCTTAAAAGAAACTCATGACTATTGTCCTCGGACAATGAGGACTCACCACTAAATATACTGAACTTAAGATCGGAAATCGATCTATGCATGATCTGGGTGCTGAGAACCTGAACCTACATCAAGAGAAGATGTAGCGCACGTATGCGTCAGTACTTGAAAGGTATTGAGCATGTAGGATAGAATAAAGATGAAATAAAACATAACTGAACAAGCACAAAAGCAAGTATAATAATCTGCATATGATATATAGAATTTTAAGATTACTGAATGCAATGACCAATTATAACATGCTGAAACTGAATACTGAGTATACCGATAAATGGTCAATGCAAGAGAGTCTGAATGAACTGTAGGAGCTACTATTAACCGATAATAAAACCACATGAGCTAAATGTGGAGTTCGATGTATATGCTCTAACGAGAGGGCCCAATATACCCTTCCTAAAGTATAAAGACATGCTGGCGTGATCACTAAATTATTGCCCACAGAGGGGACTTACAACCTCCTTGGCTAGTAGTTCTTGCACTACTTGGGTAACTTGAACCCTAGTCCAACTCATTATTATGCTACTCCCATGGATTTATATATTTAACTAATTATGTTTGAATTTTTTATAAATAACGGAAAGCTCAAAACTGAACATTCAAACTAAGAATGCAACATTTAATCTGATAATGATGCATTAAAAACTAAGACATGTATAACTGAATGGCTGAAATATCTGACCTAGCATGTGTAATTAAAGAACTAAAGAAATACAAAGCTAGGGTTCTGAAATTCATGCAATAATCTGAGTAATAACAAGAGAATCTGATTTGGAACATATAACTAATAAATTCATGAAGTTCTATCAAAGTTCTAGAAACCCTAGGTTTAATCATGATAAGAAAATCAAGAACTAACTGAAAACTAGGAACCCAATGGGTGAAAGGAACCCACTTGTGAAATCTCACATACCTGGTGATGAAATTCATAGAGAACTACTTAGATTTCAAGGCTGGAACTGCTGAAACATTGTTGCGTTTTTTAACTAGGGTTCTTGACCTTTTTCTCCTTTCTTGCTTCTAATTTTCTATGTATTGATTAATCATTTGACTTAGGGTAAGTTTTAGTTATTTTTTAGTCTTATATTGAATAAAATATTATAACTTAGGGTCAAAACGACGTATCATAGGGCTTAAGCAAAGTGGGAAAAGACCAAAAGACCCCTGGGTGAATTGTTGTCTGCTTAATGACAACCAGGAGTGATGGTCAGTCGTTCCATCAACGGTCCATCATTTGGTCCTTAGGTTGGGCCTATTCGAAGGTCTTTACTAAAACGGGAATAACTTTTTACTCAGAGGTCTTATTTTAGCAAGGTCGGTGGATATGAAAAGCTAATTCAATTATTTATCTGTGGTTATGTCATGGGACACTTAATTCATTTTGTGCTAAGATTTATGAATATTTGAAGTTGACCAAACTGCATTTCCTCCTTAACTATCTACTAATCCCACCAACAGTCAGACCAACGGACCGTGGTTCCACCTAAGGACTGTGCTAGTTATCCGTGGCTCTTGTTAGAGAGTGGGTGAATGTGGTGTCTATCAACGGTCACGGACTACGGAGTGTAGTCTGACCTACGAATGTAGTCCGTCCGTCGATCATGACTTAACCAAATTTTCCTGGACTGAGATTTTGGGGGTTTCTGACCCTATTGACGGGTGTGGAGGACGGACCGTGGGTCAGTCTACGGTCTTTCGATGGCCCAATTGGTTGCACCTATAGATTTTTCTGAAAAAATTTAGTTTTTGGTCTATTTTGGATAAGGGGTTTTACATTATCTCCCCCTTGGGAACATTCGTCCTCGAATGAAGACTAAACTAGCTGGAATAGAGCGAGAGAACTGCAAACCCTACTACTAAACACTAAGGACTGAGTTTCTGACTGAATTGAGTTCTGAGAACATGCAAATATGCTGAAAAGGCAAGTACAAACTAAGGGAACATGATTCTAAGAATTAATTCATGCATGAATGACTGAAAAAATAAAGAGTAACTATTACCTCAAGCTGAATTGGAATCGGAAGGAAAGAGGTATGAATACTTGGCCATCATGGCTGCTTCTGCTTCCCAAGTAGCTCCCTCTATGGACTGACTCCTCCACAAAACCTTGACTGAAGCGATTCTTTATTTCTCAACCTTCTAACCTGATGGTCAAGAATCTCAACTGGTACATCCTTATAAGAAAGATTTCATTTCACCGCCATACTCTTTAATGGCATTATAGAGGCTGGATCACCCACGCATTTCTTCAACAGTTAGATGTGGAAGACCGGATGTACTGCTGCTAATTCTGCTGGCAACTCTAACTCATATGCCACATTGCCGACCCTTTTCAAGATCTTGTAAGGTCCTACATATCTAGGACTTGGGTTCCATTTCTTTCCAAATCTCATCACCCCTTTCATAGGTGAGACTTTAAGAAAACCCAATCATCAACTTAGAACTTTAGTTCCATTCTCCTTACATAAGCATAGGATTTCTGACGACTTTGGGCTGTCTTGAGTGTATCTCAAATGAGTTGCATTTTCTCCATAGCACAAAGGATTGAATATGGCCCTATCAAAGCTGCTTCACCTACTTGAAACCAACCAATAGGAGATCTACATCTACGCCCATATAATGTCTTATAAGGGGCTATCTGAATGCTGGAATGATAGCTATTATTGTAGGAGAACTCAATAAGAGAAAGGTGATAATCCCAACTACCTTTGAAATCGATCACACAATCCCTCAACATATCCTCTAGGGTCTGAATGGTACGATCTGCCTGTCCATCCTTCTGCGGATGAAATGCTATGCTAAGGTTAACTTGAGTACCAAGACCCTTCTGAAATGACTTCCAGAAATGAGAGGTAAACTGAGGACCTCTATCTGAGATGATAGGCAAAGGAACCCCATGTAACCTCACAATCTCGTTAATTTAAAGCTTGGCATAGTCCTCTTTTGAAATTGTAGTTTTGACAACCAAAAAGCGAGAAGACTTAGTCATCCTATCACCAATCACCAAATGGAGTCATATTGTCTGCGAGTACGCGGTAACCCTGTGATGAAATACATACTGATCACTTCCCACTTCCAATTAGGAATGTCGATCTCTTGAGTCATACCTCCTGGTTTCTAATGTTCTACCTTGATTTCCTGACAAATGGGGCACTTACTCACAAAATCTGCTATATCCCTCTTCATTCCATTCCACTAATAGAATTTCCATAGATCGTGGTACATCTTAGGTGCACCTGCATGAATCAAATACCTGGAGTTATGGGCTTCTGAAAGAATTTGTTGTCTCAACTCGCCCATATTAGGAACAAACAACCTACCGTGGTAACGAAGTACACCATCTCCCCTTGGGAGAAAACCTCCACTCTTTGATTGTGGACTGCACCTTTAAGTTCAAGCAAGATTGGATCACTGTCTTACTTTTCCTTAACCTTCACTACCAAAAACAATTCTACCCCATTCTGAACTGTTACACCATTGTCTGATATGCTCATAAGGCGAACTCCCAAGTTAGCAAGCTTGTGAACTTACTTCACTAGCTCCTTTATTTCTTCCTCAATATGGGAGACACTACCCATAGATAATATATTAAGAGCATCTGCTACTACATTCGCCTTACATGGATGGTAATGCACACTTATATCATAATCCTTATGAAACCCAAGCCATCTCGTCTTGCAAAGATTCAACTCTTTCTGGGTGAACACATACTGAAGGCTCTTATGGTCAGTAAACACATCTACATGAACACCATACAAGTAGTGTCTCCATATCTAAAGTGCAAGCACCACTGCTGCAAGCTCAAGGTCACGAGTTAGATAGTTCTTCTTATGCACCTTAAGCTGTCTAGGATCATACGCTATAACCTTATCTCGCTGCATAAACACACGACCTAGGCCAACACTAGATGCATCATAATAGATAACATAACTATCTGAACCCTCTGATATAGTCAACACACGAGTTGTATCCAATCTAGTTTTCAATTCTGTGAAAGTTTTGTCATAACTGGAACTTGATCATCTTCTGAGTCAAACTATTCAATGGTGAGGCTATGGATGAGAATCCCTCCATGAACCTTCTATAATAACCATCTATACCTAAGAAACTTCTCATATCTACAACAGAGGTAGGTTTGGGCCATTGTTTCACTGCTTCTATATCTCGTGAATCCACTCGGATCCCTTCGCTAGATACAATGTGACTAATGAAAGCAACATATTGCAACCATAACTCACATTTGTTGAACTTAGCGAATAATTAGCAATCCTTGAGAGTCTGTAAAACAATTTTCAAATGACTCTCATGTTCTTCCTCATTCCTAGAGTAAATGAGGATATCATCAATGAAGATGATAACGAACAAGTACAAGTACTGTTGGAACACTTTGTTCATTCATGTCCATGAAAGGTGCAGGAGCATTGGTTAGTCCAAAAAACATAACAACAAACTCATAATAACTATACCGAGTTCGGAAGGTTGTTTTTGGAATGTCACTATCTCTGGCTCTAAGCTGATGATAATCCGATCAGAGGTCTATAATTGAGAAGTTACTAGCACCCTGAAGTTGGTCATATAAGTCATCAATCTTGGGCTGGGATACTTATTCTTGATTGTGACCTTGTTCAACAATCTATAGTCAATGGACATTTTGAGAGAACCATCTTTCTCCCTTGCGAACAACACTGGTGCACCCCATGGAGAAATACTAGGTCTGATGAAGCCCTTATATAAAAGGTCTTTCAACTGCTCTTTCAATTCCTTAAGCTCTGCTAGAGCCATTCTGTAAGGAGGAATAGAAATAGGATGGGTATTTGGAGGGAGATAAATTCCAAAGTCGATTTCCCTTTCGGGAGGGACTCCGAGAAGATCTTCTGGAAATACTTTTGGAAACCCCCAGACTACTGGAACTGACTCAAGAGTTGGGGTTTTAGATCTAGAATCCTTAATCTGAACTAGATGATAGACATAACCCTTAGAGATCATCTTTCTGGCCTTAAGGTATGAAATGAATCGACCCATATGCGCTAAGCAACTACCCTTCAATTCTAGGATTGGTTTGTTTGGAAACTGGAAACGAACATACTAGTTATACAATCGACTGAGGCATAACAGGAATGTAACTGATCCATTCCTAGAATGACATCGAAGTCTACCATTTCTAACTCTACAAGATCTGCTGAGGTGTCTTTCTGAGATACTGTGACAAGGCAATTTCTATATACCCGTCTAGCTATAACTGGGTCATGGACTGGAGTAGAGACTGAGAAAGGTTCTGAGAGAGTTTCTGGACTAACAATGAATTGAAATGCTATACTGAGTTATAAAAGACACAGTCATCTCTGTTGTCTTTCCACTTGGTGAATCATGTCTGAGTCATATCCTTAAGCTAGTAGGATGCCAGTTTCACCTATCACTACAAGTTACTTGCATCACACCAAATATTTTCTTGACCTCATCAATGAACTTATGTGGGTCCTCACACAACTTGGGACCCTGAAACTCAGGTGAATCTTTCTAAAGAAATGTTAAATGCTAGTTGTCACTGATCCACCATTGTTATTAGTTGGAACTCGAACCTTCTTATTGTTTGATGTTGTCATACTCTGAGCCAATATCTATATGGAATTCCTGAACTCAGCATTAGAGACTTCTTGATCTAGGACTGGAGGAGCTGCGTTTACATTCCTGGCATTCGCATTCCTAGCAATAACTTTACAAGGAGGGATGATATGAAACGTAGAACGTCAAGTTAGAATGGAATAAGATCATATCTCATGCACGATAAGAGTAGAAAGAAAGTGAAGTTTTTTCCTAAAACACTTCATAGCCTCCCTCTCATTAGATGGGGTGCACTTCACACCCATGAAAAGGACTCTAATTAGTGTGGCTTTTCCACATTCGAAGACACTTATGACCTAATGCTATGGTACCACATTTTTTTACGCCTTGAGATACCCCCGAGACGCGGACACGAGATCTAGGACCACAAGTGATCCCAAGTTAACCCTGCTAGCATGATCATGAGCATACTAAAGCTAATAAACTGTTGCGAAAGCTAAATCATACTTAAAATGAAAAGATGGGGGAGTACCCTTATGCTAAATCTGAGATATATGAAAACTGATGAGTTTAATTCAAAGAAAATATCAACTCATTACTAAGTTGAAACTATGTCGGAAAATAGCCTCTAAACTGGACTAGAAAAACTTGGACAAGCCCCAACTAAATCTAGAAAAAACTGAAACTAAAAGTCTAACTACTGAAAAAAAAAACTGATGACTCGGAGACTCAGGAGTCACCACAAAATCTGCTGAACTGAAGATCTGAAATCGATCTATCCGTGATCTGGGTGCTGAGAACCTGAACCTACATCACGAGAAGATGTAGCGCACATATGCGTCAGTAATTGAAAGGTACTGAGCATGTAGGATAGAATAAAGCTGAAATAAAACATAACTGAACAAGCACAAAAGCAAGTATAACAATCTGAATATGACATATAGAATTCTGAGTTAACTGAATGCAATGACTAATTTATAACATGTTGAAACCGAATACTGAGTATACTGATAAATGGTGAATGCAAGAGAGTTTGACTAAACTATGGGAACTACTAATATCGATAATAAAAAAACATGAACTAAATGTGGTGTCCGATGTATACGCCCCATCGAGAGGACCCAATATACCCTGCAAAATGTAGAAAGGTCTGCTGGCGTGATCAATAAACTGATTGCCCACAGAGGCGACTTACAACCTACTTGGCTAGTAGTTCTAGGACTAATTGGGTACGCTGAACCCTAGTCCAACTCAGTATTATGCTACTCCCATGGATTTATATTGTTAACTGATAATGTCTAAATTTTCTGTAAATACTGGATAGCTCAAAACTGAACATACAAACTGAGAATGCAACATTTAATCTGATAATGATGCATTAAAAACTGAGGCATGTGTAACTGAATAGCTAAAATATCTAACCTAGAATGTGTAATTCAAAAAATAAAAAAATGTAAAGCTAGGGTTCAAAAATTCATGCAATGATCTGAGTAATAACATGATAATCTTATTTGGAACCTATAACTAATATATTCATGAAGTTCTATCAAAGTTCTAGAAACCCTAGGTTTAATAATGATAAAAGACTCAAGAATTGACTTAAAACTAGAGACCCAATGGGTGAAAGGAACCCACTATTGAAATCCCACATGCCCGGTGATGAAATTCATGGGGAAACACTTAGGTTTCAGGGATGGAACTGCTGAAATTTTGTTACATTCTTGAACTAGGGTTCTTGACTTTTTTCTCCTTTCTTGCTTCTAATTTTCTAAGTTTTAATTATTGATTTGACTTAGGGTAAGTTTTAGTGATGTTTCTAGGCTTAAATTAACTAAAATCTGATGAGTTAGGGTCAAAACAATGTATCATATTGTTTAAACGAAGTGGGAAAAGACCAAAAGACCCCTGGGTGAATTGGTGTTGGACCAAGCGACGAGCAGGACTGATGGTCCGTCGTTCCATCGATGGTCCGTCGTTCCATCATTCCATCGACGATCCGTCATTCCATCGACGGTCCGTCATTCGGTCTGTAGTTTGGTCCTGTTCGACAGGCCTTAACTAAAATGGGCATAACGTTAATTCAATTATATATATGTGGGTAGGTCATGGAACACCTAATTCATTTTGTGTTAATAGTTATAAACGTTTGAAATTGACTCAATTGCATTTCCCCGTTAACTGTCTACTAATTCCCACCTACGGTCAGACGTACGGACCGTATTGGTCATCCGTGGGTCTTGTAAGAGAGTGGGTGAATGATATATCGATCAATGGTCACGGACTACAGACCGTAGTCTGATCTATAGACTATAGGTCCGGCCGTCGATCATGACTTAACCAAATTTTCTTGGCCTGAGATTTTGGGGGTTTCTGACCCCATTGACGGACGTGCAGGGCGGACCGTAGGTCACTCTACGGTCCATCGATGGCCCGTTGGTTGCACCTGTAGATTTTTCTAAAAATCTGATTTTTAGTATGTTTTGGATATGGGGTTTTACAAATGACTCCTTTATCTATAGATTCTCCTATATAATGACAGTCTACTTCGATGTGTTTGGTCCTCTCATGAAAATAGGATTAGTAGCAATCTGAATAGAACTTATATTATCAGCATGGAGAGGAGTAGGATGAGATTGAGGAAATTCAATCTCAACAAGTAATCCATGAAGCCATACAACCTTAGAGCAGGCAGTAGACATGGATCGACATTCAGTCTCAGTTGAAGATTTTGACACACGATCTTTCTTTTTACTTTTCCATGACCAGTGACTGAACGACGAGTATCAGGACATCCCGTAGAATCACTAAAAGCATTAAGACGAATAGGATAACCATTTGGAAAGAACAATCCATGAGTAGATGTTCCTAGAAGATACCGAATGATGCGACGAACAGCCACCATGTGAAGATGATGGTGAGCTTGCATAAATTGACTAAGTTGTTGCACTGCAAAAGAGATATCAATCTGATTAATAGTACGGTAATTTAGAATCCCAACTAATTCTCGCAACATAGTTGGATCAGGAAGAAGATCGTCTTCCTCATGACGATACTTCACATTCATTTCCAATGGAGTAGGCAATTGTGACAGTTTTTCTTTCGATTCAACATACAATTTCATTCTATTGTGACGATTTTTATAGGGTAATGCTACAGTTTTAAAAATTATAAAATTATCGCTCAATTGCTATTTTTACGATTTTAACAGCGTATTGCAAAAATTCTGACATAATGCAACAATTATACTTAAGTTATTGCTACCATATATATTATTGGTCCAATTCCACAACATTTTGTACCATAAAAATACACATAGCCATTACTGCAGTAGCTCAATATACCATAAAAATACTGCAATAGCTCAATATACCATAAAAATACACACAAATCGCTCATGAGAATAAATTTTCATTACCAAAATTGAAATTCAAGATTCGTGATTCTAATATCAATAAAAGAAAAATATACAAATCTTTTTACAGCATTCAAAAAAAAAGTGAAACACATGCACCGCACTTTTCAATTTAAAAAATATAACATTTCTAGAACATCAATAAAGTTAACATCAATGATTCAGCTCCTATGTCAAGTCTTCACTACTGCTTTCATTGCCTTCGTCGATTTCATTACCTACATACAATTAAAAAATATATAAATAATTTAGCAATCTTTTTGCAAAATTAATTAAGTACAGTAACCTCCTTGGGAAGGCAGCCCAAAGAAGTTATTAAGCTAGAAGGTTACACATTCAAACTAGAATTAGTATTGACTAAACATAATGTGATCAAGCTAGAAGTGATTAAGTCTTAAGATTTTGTTTGTTTCTTGACACTTTTGGCTAGAAAGTTTTAAAAAGAGTTTACAAATAAATAATTATTGTAAACTACAAACCTTGGTATAATCCCATAAATCCTTTTTAGTGTCCATGCTCCTCCAATCCAATATATCAAATGGGAAAAGAATCGCATTTCTAGCCAATGTTCCTAGAAGCTACCTAGCTCTATGATAACATCATCAGTAGGACCAACAGGTTGATTTTGACTATTCAATATGATCATCTTACGCTATTTTCGGGCATGAACATCATGCATTTGCGTTCTACCTCTTTTATTTGGACTGGAAACATCTTCAGCTATAATAAAATACAAGAAATATAATTTAAAAATATGAATACATTTAATAGGTCGTAGGCTTATATGTTACCTTATTCTTCAGGTTGATCATCTGTTTGAGGAGTGACAGAATTCATTCGCACTTGATCCTCGAAAGGAAAAGCTTTGACATGCTGCTCAAGAGGCAGCTCCTCGACAGGCTGCACAAGATGCATCTTATCAACAGGCTGCACAAGAGGCAGGTCCTCGACAGGCTGATTTTCAAAAGGCAACTCCTTAATAGGCTGCTCCTCAACAAATTGTCTTTTTGCTTTAGATTGTGGTGCATCTGATTGTTGTGCTCTAATTGATTTGAGCATTGTCCTTTCTCGCACTCTATTTCTTCAATAATTTCATTTGTTGTCAATAACCGCCGTTTGTTATTTGCCAAGAATGATGACGATCCCGATTTAGCAAACGTCTTCTTTTTGGCTTTTTTGTTCTTTTTGAAGATTCTTGTTGACTCATAGCTACGACTATTCGAACCTATGTGATAATAGAATGTATGGCAGTGTACATTTGCAATACTTAAACAAATCAATTACCAAGGTCGTACAAAGAGTAAAAATAAAATGTACCCTTAAGGGACATTCTAATAATATTTTCTGTACTCAATCACATACAGTAAGTCTGTTACTGTACACAATCACACACAAGATTTAGAGTGTTTTTAGGAAGCCAATTGGTGGAATTATAAGATAAAGGTACTTGATTGATTAGTTCAGGTTCACTTTTGGAGCATGACTTAATTTATTTCACTCTTTTGAGGTTTCTGAAGTTATTTCTAAACTCCAGCTTGCTGCGACTTATGTTAGGTCTAGAGATACAATATAGCTTCATAGAATGTACATTAAGTACTCAAAGAGAGAGATAGCACACTTGTAGAAAAAACGAATTCATGTTCCACACACTTCGATTAATTGGAATGTCAAAGTTAAAAACTGACACACAAATTCCTAAGACTAACACACTTGTAGAAAAAATGATATAGCCAGTTTAAAATATAGACATCGCATCCAAACAAAACAACGAACATGTAAAGTGAGTAGTAAATGACACAAAGCAAATAATTGTGTGCTTAGTGAATGATCAAAAAAATATCGCAAAATGCACAAATCCACACAGTGACATTAACTTTAACAAATAAATAGGGCATCATGTGTCAAAGTTTATGTCGCAGTGACTCAAAAGGGAAGATAACATTCAATCCAACAAGCAAAACACATAGACCATATCAAAATCGAATGTATTTCAAAGTAAAGACGACAGTGATGCTCAAGTCTAAACAGCCCTTAATAATCAAAATCAAAATTAAAGATAACTTAGCCTTAATCACAAACAAGTTGAGATTGGCATATGAATACAAAAACAGAGGAGAGAACACAGGGTCACACAACTACAATATTTACATCAAGGTTTGTATCCAGTCAAAGGACAAGAGAGTTGTTCAAAAATTAACTAGCTTAAGTTATATC
Source organism: Solanum arcanum (assembly GCA_027789145.1). Taxonomy (NCBI): domain Eukaryota; kingdom Viridiplantae; phylum Streptophyta; class Magnoliopsida; order Solanales; family Solanaceae; genus Solanum; species Solanum arcanum. The sequence goes on along the minus strand of CM050942.1, from coordinate 54,570,707 downwards.
AGTCAACAAAAAGTGATTCAAATACCAGTAGGAAGTAATTTGGGAGCAATTTTTGTCCAGATTCACATCAAATGGGGAATATTAAGGAATAATTCAGCTAGAAGAAAAAAAAGTCAGAGAGAAATACTTACAGATCAACAAACTTGGAGCACTAGATTTTGACTCTCTTATGAGATTTCCCACCGGAAGATACACCTACAAAGAAGAAGACATTTTCATATGCATGGAAGAAGAAAAACAAGAATTGGATGGAAATTTACAGTTGTTTATTTGTTTTTTTATGTTTTTTTCTCTGTTTCATTGTCTCATTTTGAGTCCAATTGACTTTCTTTTTCAATAAAATGGGACCAATGGTCCAAGCTTAATTTAAAAAATGAACTAGAAGAGATAACATAAACATTATTCACCTTTATATGGAAGCATTCAATTGTTCTCCAGAAACAAAAAATCACAAACCAAACTACTGGAAGATCAAGCCAAGTAAATTTCCGGTATGTAAAAGGAAGCAAACACACAAGTTGAACTAAAGGAACAGTAAAGCAACAAGAAAACTAGAAACCATGCTAACCAAACTTAAATATAATTGATAGGTAACTCCTAAAACATAATTTACTATACAATTCGACGGAACCAGTGATTAAAGTCATATCACTCATGATCAAAACAACAACAAACAGAAAATCATAGCTTATACCTCCAACAAGTCAGACGCACTCAATTTGAAATCAAATAG